>OX243978.1:4888648-6327296 GCA_945859745.1 Synanthedon formicaeformis
TCGGTTCCGCATAGATTTTATTAGGGTTATTAAAAGATCTTGCGGAATATTGTCCCATTCTTCTGAAAGTGCTGTTCTTAGTGCTGCCACTGTCGTGGGCACAGGATTTCTCGCATATACAGCTCTTTTTATATTGTCCCAAACATGCTCAATGGGATTAAGATCCGGGCTGCGTGCTGGCCAATTCATTGTACGTATCCCAACCTCTTCGCAATATTGTCGAACTTGTGCAGCAGCGTGCGGCCGGGCATTATCCTGCATTAAAGTAAAATTTTCGCCTATGAATCCCATGTAAGGCACCACGTGATCTTCTAAGATCTCTGTTAAGTAGCGATGTGCAGTCAAACCCCCTCTATTACCGTTTTGACGGACCATGTCTATGAACACAAGTTCTGTTCGCCCGTTCATCGATATGCCACCCCAGACCATACACGAACCGCCTCCAAAAGGAACACGCTCCTCAATGCAACTTTGAGCATATCGCTCCCCACGTCGACGATATACTCTTCTGCGACCATCTGCACCATATAAACATGTCCTACACTCGTCCGTGAACAATACGGAGGCCCATTGCTCTTCTGTCCAATTTAGGTGATCACGCGCAAATCTTAAGCGAGCTTGTCTGTGAGCTACAGACAAATTTGGACCATGTGCTGGTCTAAAAGGGATGTTATCCGCTTCCTTTAACCTTCTTCTTATTGTTCGTGCACTCACATTTACTCCACGCACTTCATTAAGCTCCTTTTTTGATGTTAATTGACGTGAGGAAACGATTTCGCAGGGAAGTTGTAACAATAAATCGGTCATCACGACCGGTGGTTGCTCGAGTCCTGCCTGTACCACGTCTCCTTCTGTAAGAACCTGTCTCCACAAACCTTCTGTATATTCTAGAAACCGTAGACTGGTTTAAATTTAAATTTCTACCAATCGTTCGTTGATCCAAGCCCTCCCGCACCAGTGCTACAATTTGAGCCGCTTGTTCGGACGAAGAATCCATATTATGGTTCAAAAACTCTCGATGAGTTAAAAAACTAACCCTACAATTCTGCTGGTAACAATAATTCAATAAAAAATCCATGCGAATCAATTTAAAACTTTGCTTTAAATAACACGCAAATCTGATACTACGAGTAAATTTTCTTTTCCCGGCTATATTCATTTGTTTTACTGCAGTTCTATTTTTAAATTTTGCTTTTTTTTAAGATTAAGAGCCAGTCTCTCCATATTTATATAATTTAATCTAAAAAGTTTGCATACTTATTAAAAAAATCATTTCAAAGTAATCCTGAACTTTGATGCAGTTTATGAGTCCGTCAGTTTATGTATGTATATATGTTCCTTCATAACTCTTAAACGAATCAACTGATTTTCATGAAACTTGGTAGATAAACTTTTAGACGTACAGGACACAGGATAGGCTACTTTTTTTCTTTTAAACGCGGACGAAGTCGCGGACACCAGCTAGTATAACATAAATAAATAAATAAATATATTCACATATTCCACACGGCACCAACCAGTTCCACAGTAAGCAAATAATTGCTTGTATTAACAAGCAAGCAACAAGCAGCAACAAGCAATTTTTTTTTGTAAAAACATACATATTATAAATACAAAACATCCATGACTCAGGTACAAAGGTAAAATGTTAACAACACATAAACATTTGCCCTTAGCGAGATTCGAACCCGCAACCGTTTGGTTAACAGCTAGGTTTACTAGCCACTAGACCAAACGTGTCGTTAAGTTGTTATTTTTATTCACATAAAAATGTTATTTGTTCCATAATTCAGTTTTAGAGTTCAAAGTGTTGAACATTAACCAATAAAATTCGTTTAATGGAGTGCAGTGCATATTTTTAATTTATATGCAGATAAAACTAAGGGACAATTATAACAAATTGACAAAAGAGTCCGAGAAAATCTTATACAAATGGAAAATCATGTGCATAAGTTTTAAATGTATTTATAAATAAATTTATTAACTTTTTATTGTAAAAAAAAAGCTCTAATAAGGTCATTAGCTGAATTTTGCAAATTGCATATTTACCTCCTTTTTGAATTTGAATTTAAATTTAACCTTTTTTTTAAATAAATATATATATATATATATATATATATATATATGACATTTTGAATTTTTAGTGTTATTAAGCAAATAAGCTCAGAAACTCGGGGTTAGGGCTCATTGTCACTCATCAGCGCCTATATATAGTACAGTATATGTAGTATAACATATTGTAGAACAGTATATATATCCATATCTATATATACTTAGTATTTTGTAAAAAAAAATGTAGATGCATTTCATTAAGAATCCTTACTTTACAGATTAAAAATAATCCCTTAAATGACTGCGAAACGCAGTGTATTTAGAATAAAAACTGAAGCCATCAATTTTGAAAACATACTTGCGTAATAATATCTTGAATAATTCAATCGCCAACCGTACCTACAAGGAAAATAAATATCCGATTTCAAAAATATTCTACGTCGTTTCTTTTCAAGTTCAAGTTCGTAAGTTCAATAACTTGGTTAACAATGATAATTCTATTATTATTACTAAGCAAGTAGTTTCAACTTTTAACATGAAGAATACTCAAATTACCATTTACCATACGTTGTATAGTGCCAAACTATGTTGACTGATACTATGGAACCAAATATTATCAATGAACTGAGTGCTGGGACGCTATTAATATTATTTTAAGGTCTATGTTAAGGTCGATTAGGTGCTGCATGTGCGCTGCTGACCATAGAAGGATTTAGGATAAGGGATAAGGAAGGGATGAGCTCTGGCATCCCTTACTCACTTACCGAAACACAACAGCACATATTCTGTTGTTTCACGGTGCTATTGTAAGAGGGTAGTACCGCCAATCGGGCTGCCCAAATGTCTGCAAAACGCAGTGTGCCCTGCCACTAGTTAAAAATGTAATTAATAGATAAATGGTTGGTTTGCACTTTGTAGTGAACCTACCAAAATATCATTATTTAAGGCTCGCTGTCAAGACCATCTATACAACTAAGGCCATTACCGCCTTCCGTGTCCAATACAACAATGGATACAGGGTGATGTTAGGTTTACCGCGTCTGCAATAAGTCTGGCATGGCATTTTGATTATTTCTCCATTGTCCAGATAAATTTTACCTGCATTTAAGTAACAGAATTAAAAATTTCTGTCAAATAATTTAGTTAATTCCATTTTTTTTAAATATGTTAAGGTCGACAGACAGGCTGACGGTCCACTTGATGGTAGGTGGCTACCGTCGCCTAACACAAGCAACGCCATAAGTGCTACAAGTGCGCTGCCGACCATAGAAGGATTAAGGATAAGAGATAAGGGAGGGGTGGGGTAATGGGCTCTGACATCCCTTACTCACTCACCGAAACACAACAGCACATAATGCTGTTATTTCAAGGTGGTATTCTGTAAGGTGGTGGTTACTGCCGCCAGACGGGCTGCCCAAATGACTGCGAAACGCAGTGTGCCCTACCACTACTTAAATATCATATTCCATATGATAACATAAAAAATACTAATTTCTATTGCGAAACTAGATGGCGCCCGCAATTTCGTCCGCGTTGAAAAAGAAAAAAGTAGCCTATCCTGTGTCCTGTAGGACTAATTTCATGAAAATCAGATAATTCGTTTAAGAGTTATGGAGGAACATACATACATACAGAAACATACAGAAATACAGAAAAAATTCTAAAAATCGTAATTTAGTTTCAGTATCATGTATAGAGCCTATAAACACGATATTTCTGAATACAAATTAACTTACTCCATGACCAACCCTTACAGATTTTTTATTAGTATTGATATAGTAATTTTAAAATTCCCAACCAATCGTTAGAATGTGATATTCAAACTATGTTATACATCGATCAAGCTGTCAGGCGCTTTTCAACGCGAAATTCTACAAAGGCGTTAACCTTACGACTCTTTCGTCCGGACCACTTTCGTCTAAGTCACTCTATATATGGCATTGTCGGGGATTCCTCAATGTCCTGCTATACATTTTTGGACCATCAAACGGCGCAAACCTTCGATCACTGCCAACAATGATTTAAAATACAATAGGAATCCCAAATGGAGCATAAAATTTTATTTTTTTGGCAATGCGTAAAATAACTGTACACACACCTATGCAATCCATACATCCTCTTCCGTTTTAAAATCAATTGCAAAAGAGAATTCATTAAAAACACAATCTCACGGTCCAAATTAATTAAAAACATTTAACTCTTTAGCGAAAATAGCAATTTCCTACATTCAATCTATAACGGTTTAACAGCGATTGTTTGTCGATAATGCATCACAATTTTTTATCGACAAAAAATCCATCAAACCCTTTCTATTTGTGGACATCTGCCGAAATCGATTTTGCATTTTTTGGGACAAAAAACGCGGGCGCAAAAAGGAATATATGTAGTTTTTTGTTCCATTCTGCAATATTTGCTAGTGGCAACCCTTTGATCACACAGCGGGATATAATCAGATTTCGGCATGTGCATAGACATGTGCCATTTTTTTTTAAAGAAATATGATAGTTCTTGAGTTCTCCAAGTGTGCTAGTCTTTTGTGGCTGACAAATGTATTTGCTTTCGCCTATTTCGTCTTCCGCGTTGAAAAAAAATGGCACGAGCCCTTTGTAAAAACCACTTTCAAAGGATCGATGCCTCTTTGTTGAAATCTCTATTTAAAGTATTATTTATTTATGGAACGAAAGCTAAAGTCATAAAAACCAAAGTTATACAAACAGATTCACCTCTTAATGTGTCATTGTAACATTTGGTTTCTTAATGTTATAATTAAAAGTGATTATTTAAAACAAATCTGTAACTATAATATTAAGTAAATTATATATGTGAAACTGAGCTTTTTGTTTTCTACGCTTTCACATCTTAACTAATCAACGTTGTCAGAGATACAGAAAAAGGACATTCATACAGAAACGGCCATAGGATATATTTTATCCATTAAAAAGTACTGTCCCTGAGGAATCATCCAAAAATAATAATCCAACGCCTGGCAAATGTACTTATAGCAGCAAAAAAAGCTCATATATTTTGTCAGACGTTATGTTTTTTTTATTATTTCAACACGAACGAAGTCGCGGGCACCAGCTAATAAACTAATGTAAGCTGAATGTTTGTTTATTACTATTTAAGGTCTTAACTACTTTAACCGACACCATGAAATTTTGGATACACTTTGTCAGGGGTACAGAAAAGGACATAGGCTACCTTTGATTAAGAAAAATGTAGATACTGTTCCCGAGGGATCACTTAAAAATAAAAATTATATGCCTTAGAAAATTAAAATGAGTAAAAAATGCTTTCAACACCTTGTCAAAAGGAGCACGGACGAAGGCGCGAGCAAAAGCTAGTGTAAATATATAGGTATACTGCACCTATATTAGCTGTGGTATCGGAATATGAATAAAATAAATCTTTATTGTAGGTACCGACAACCACGTGTTAATTTTCTGCGGCTTCTTAAAAACTCTTAAGGAGCCCTATTATTTGAAACATTAAATTCTTACAAGTACATTTCTAACACGCTCTCATTACGTACGTTTAAATATTGTGTACAGTACAGTCAACTTAAAAAAAAACATAGACTTAATGGACACCGCATCAAATTTCGTTGCCTGGTTTAGGAGGAGTTAAGAAATATACAGACGCGGGTAGCAACTTCAATTTATACCACGTAAGGTAGGAAGGATCTGTATAAGCAAGTGAAGTATGTAACAAATAATTGAGACACTTCGTTAACTTAGTCGTCTTCAAAAACCAAATACAGAATGCGACCCAATTAATCTTATGTATTTACTTTAAAAAAAACATGTATTATAGCTATCTACAACCCAATTTTGAATTTACATAATAGATGTTTGTATGTTTTCATGCAAAACTTTTATTGGCTTGTAGTAAGTAACTACATGAATCATTTCTGCGAAAATATCACACATACTGCACATTTTTTGTACTAGATATGAAATTTATTTCAATTTTTAGTTTGCTTCCAAATATGATTTAAGAAAATGCTTGTTGTTTTTTTTATTTAAATAACCAATAACGAATAACATCATAATGACATAACATAATTAATGAAATCGGTATGTGAAATGGCAAGTGAGCTCTTAATTTGTGTTTGACTGTACCTATTTATCATGAAGAGTTTTTCTAAATAAGTTTGCGGGTTATTATTAACCGCCTCAAAAAAGAAAATAATAATGACCGTAATTGAATACCAGGTTAGTGAGACTATTCACAATCATTACAAGACGCTAAAAAGCGTACTACCAACCTTAGAACACGCTATGTAAAAAATAATCTATTTTATGAGCTTTTTAGTGCCTCACTTGTGCGCGGGCTTTTGGTAAGCCACATACGTTTCATTTGGTACGACTTTTAAAGGCCTTTGGATTTTTTTCATGTTAAGGTCCACATTTGATGGTATGTGGCTATATACCGTCGCCAATAACACAAGCAACTTCTTCCAAACGAATTTGCAAATTTTACATATAAAAAGAAAATTTATGTGTAAAATTTGCAGGAAAGAATGTAACATGCAAAGACGGTAGTAGGTCGCTAGTACTTAGGTAGATAATATTCTGCTAATTTTGTTTCGAAGATTCCGAGTCTTACTGGACCAAATCTCCTTCAAAGTTATACCAAATTAATATAATTAATTATATTACATACTCACATATAGTTAAAAAAAATCTTACAAATAAAAATATAAAAACATATATTTAATTAAATCCGACCAGGATTTGAACCTGCATTAGACATTTCAACAGTCCAAAATTCGTCCCAGTAGGTCAATGAAAAATTGAAACTTTTTTTATATTTAATCAACTACTTCTAAATTAGGCATAAAATTTTATGTGTATTATAAATTTCAAGTAAGTAGGTAAGTTTTTTACCCTAATAATAATTTTTCAGACCAACACCAATATGGTTGTGACCTATTTTTAAAGATATCCCATTTAAGTATGAAATCCTTAAATGGAGTTGCTATTAACCGATTTTTAATATCCGTCGGTTAAAGGTGCAAAATAATAGTTTCATTCTGCATTAAGTAGTGTTGTGAACTACTCTTTTTTTCGATGTCGATAATGTTATCGATAGTTTAGAAGTTAGCACTGTATCTCAATTGCTATTAGGAATGAGTATTCAGGTTTTTATTAAATTAAAAAAAAAGAGAAGAAACTCTGTATGGTATTTTGAGAATTTTTGAAGATAGAGAATTTACCTATTTTTTTTTTATTTATTTAGGTATATTATTTGAAAAATATAGATTCATAATTAATTTTCTAAATAATCTTAAAAATTAAATAATTAATTTAAATACTAATTAGTTAACTCGTTCCGCAAATAGAATATATAAAAAGAAGACCTAAGTAGAAAAAAACTTAGAATCTAGAAAAAATCACTTCTATAAATGATAGAGTGAAATCTTTCTAAGATAATTTTTTTCTCTTTTTTTTTCTCTAGATTATAAACCTTAAAAAACCCATAACGACTTTGTAGCGCAAATTGAAATCTACGCGATGTCGCAAGTACAGCATTATTTTAATTGGCTGATGACCCCTTGCGGGTGTAGATACTAAAATTCAGCACTGGAAATAAGAGCCCTTAGTAGACCCCTTACTAGGTTTACTTAGCTTCATGGTGTCCAACTATACCCCACTTTGTAAGTGAGTATGTTTTAATTAGGTAAATTTTATATTAATTTCATTTTATTATTATTTTTTATTATTATTAACCGTGAAATAACAGCATGTGTGCTGTTGTGTTTCGGGGAGTGAGTAAGAGATGCTAGAGCCCTGTCCTTAATCATACTATAGTCGGCAGCGCACTTGCTTCACCTGTGACGTTGCTTTTATTATAGGCGACGGTAACCGTCTACCATCAACTGGGCTGTCAGCAGGTCTGACGACTTCAACTTAACAAAAAAACTCAAGAAATGAGTCCTCTCATCATAGCCATGCGTGTCACATCCCTAGTGGCAGCGTCCAGTCGGCTCGGTTTCGTCAGGTGGTGCCCCACCTGTACCCCAGCTCTTGTTTTGACAGGTGTATCAAATATTGTCACAGAGGATTACTACGCGTGTGCCAGTGAAACTGGCAATTGTGCGCTTACTTTGTTTTTTGCACGAACGTCGGTAATTACGTGAGTGAGTCCGTAGGAACACAGCTTTTGTCTTAAGTATGTATAATATTTTTAGTAATCACATACTTTTTTCTATTGTAAGTATAAAATATTTTTTAATATATATAATTATGATATTTTATACGTTAAAAGAAACTTTTCTACAAATGAGCGAGTGCATAGACTAATCGCCCGAATTTATCTCACCGGGGTCGGGCGACTTGTCAAGTTTTATTTCTGGTATTTTAGCTATACTATCTTGTGTCAGCCCAAATTGTATGTCAATTTTCAAATTATTTTTGTTTTTATCATCAAAATATCTTGCTTGCTAAGTATTTTATCTTCACACTCATCTGAAAATGCGATATTTATAATCATGGATTATAAATATCGCATTTATAATCTTATAATTATAAAATTCGCATTAATAATGCTAATTTAGCTTGAGAAAAAATCAATAGAATAAAACCTTGGATCCAAATCAATGATTGTTTTATTTATTACTTCATTATTTAGTTATTGTTGATTGTGAAATTATTGTTGCTCAATTAATAAAATTGAATGTTTGTATTGATCAAACATCGGCAGTATCCTCTTTATCGCGCCGTGTGGAATTCCTCAGGAATGAGCTAGGTTCTCATACATACTCAGACAAAAACTTGTACACAAAAAGGGGTACCATCCGATTTTTATTTGATGGAATTCCGACCTCATAAGTATGAAAGTCTGGCTCGAGTTGTGGCGCGGTCAAACGGACCGCATCGGCAAAAATGTGCATAATTGACGACGTTCCGGAGAAAAAACCCTTCAAAAAGTCGACCTCTAAAATGTTTCGAAAAAGTGCACACATACAGGATGGTGTTAGTGTTAACAGGTTGTAAAAAGATAATGGCGATTGCGGCCACGCATGTGACCGCTTGATCTTATCTTAATTGATCCTAAAGATAAAAAAAGGTACTTTCGGATTGCATAACGTTAATGTCGTTTGTATGCGAAAGAGACGCATGACGGCTATCTGAAGGATAGCTGTCCTTTGAAGAATCAGTTCATATCTTAGTTAGTAAATATCTTCTCTAAGTACGCCATCTATCGGGCGTAAGATATAACTATCGTAATAGTTTTGCTGTTTATACAAATTAGATTTTAATTTAATTTTTAATTAATGGTAGTAGCTAGGTGGCAACCGTCCTTATAAACACAAGCAACATCGAGGATGCCCTGCCACTGCCACTGCCACTGCCACTGCCACTGCCACTGCCACTGCAACTTCAACTTACTGATCAGCCGGCTTATCAATACTAATAATAAATCTGTTAAGGTCGGTCATGGAGTAATTTACTTTGTTTTCAGAAATATCGTGTTTATAGACTCTATACATGATACTGAAACTAAACTGACGATTATTAGAATTTTTTTCTGTATGTATGTATGTATGTTCCTCCATAACTCTTAAACGAATTAACTGATTTTCATGAAACTTGGTAAATAAACATTATGACGTACAGGACACAGGATAGGCTACTTTTTTCTTTTTCAACGCGGACGAAGTTGCTGGCGCCAGCTAGTATTTACATAATATAGCATGCAAATATTCTTATTGTCCGTATTACACCTAATTTTGAGATTTTCTATAAATCTAGCTTAAATTCATTGAAAAAAGTTACAACATAAGTTTGGAAAATTACAACAGCCCTCAAAGGAGGCAACGAAACGTGATGGACCTGTATATCGGTGCATTTCTGTAAACGATTGATTTATTCAAATCGAAAATGTTCTGATTGTTCGCTTAGCCGCGGGCCCACGAATTATTTGTTTTTGAATAGCAATTATATTTTATTTTATTAAACGCACAGACTCGCATCATTTCGTCTAAATAACTCGGTTTTCCGCGAAACACGGCGGATGCAACATCGCCCCATAACGAGAGCCTCTTCGGGAGCAACACCTTCGAACTGCCCCGGTTTTGCTCGCCTTCGGTGTTACAATCATATTCTATAAAGTATAATTAGGAGGGGAGGTGACCATTTACGCACTAGACCGTCGACGAGGGGGAGTGTGGAACTAGCCCGGTGGTGACTCATCACCGAGAATACCCACTAAAACCCCGGATTCCACCCTAAGCGGTGATGTGTGGGTCCGAGATTTCAACAAGGCCTTATCCTCAGATCCTCACACAGTTGCGGACCACGAGGCGCGGACGGGGGTTTCATCCCTTACTGGTTAATGTTACCCGGTCATGCACGAAGCGTTACAGTTCCACCTTCTTTGTCCGAACCGCTAAGGAGTGGAACTCACTGCCTGCGTCTCAAAATTACAATCTCGGGGTCTTCAAATCTAGGGTAAATGAGCAATAATTAGGTAAGCTATTCCACCTTCGGCCACATCTGCACCTTACATCAAGTGACATCGCGGCCAAGCCCTGCCATGACTCAATAAAAAAAAACACCGCTATGCCCACTTCGGACTCAACTCGTATTTTTATATCCAGGAATACGCGGCAGTAAAGACCCCAGTACAGAAAACCACCGTGAAATAACAGCATTTGTGCTGTTGAGTTTCAGCAGCATAAGTGAGTAAGAGATGCCAGTGGTTAAACAGAGCCTAGTATGCCTAGTAGTAACAGAGATGCCAGTAGGTACCCAAATACCCGTGGTAAGTGGACCTTAATGATCAGCGGATGATAAAAAAATTAAAATTATGAGATAAAATACAAAAACTATATAAGTAATAATATAATTAATAATATTTTTTCTAATAAACTAATACAGTTATAGAGCCTGCAGTTAAATTTACCATCAAGCTTGCGTGACGACTTTACATTAAAAAAAGCTACAACGCTATATGAAAAGAAAATGACTGCGAAAAACTATTCCTTAATCTGAGGCGAAATGCACTGTGGCAAACCAAACATGATAACTCGCCCGTTCGGGCGTGATAAATTCGGGCGAGTCTAGTCTATTAATTCGCCCTGCCACTACTTTCCAGATTCAGACCGGAGCCAACTTTGAAAAGTTCATTCCCAAAGTTGAACCTGTCGGGAATCGAACCCGGGAACCTTAGAACAAAGCGACAAAGTATGCACCCAAACCACCGTGCATCCAAAGGGCTCGTCAATATACTTAATTTACTCTCGTAGATTTTAGAAAGAAAAAATTGCATTCCTAGTTTATTTTATAAACATCTGCCGTCAAATATAACATACCGTCAGATAAGCAGCTAAAAATCGCACTAGACGGAAAAAAATGTCATCTGCATACGACATCTGGTCACAATAAAAACACGATGTATGCAGATAGCGCAAAAAACACTCGCTAAAAAGCCTAAGTGCACAAAAAATATTTGAATAAAACTGTAAGGTTTTTTTTTCGTCGCCAATTCTGTTTTTTTTTTTTTAATTTGCGGCATGTGCCTGGTTTCCGCTAACATACGAAAGAACAATGTTCGAATTAAGTGATATAAATATAGTTTTTATTGAAAAATGAAATTTTTTTTCAATAATAAAAGATTTCAGGGCCCTGATTCTGTAACGCCATTTCGCGATTCCTTACTTCAAAACCACGTCACTCAGTGAAATTGTCAAATAAATACAATAGTATACTGTGGTTTCTGTGAAATCATAACGTGCCATAAATGATAATTTGTCTTAGGGCATACAGAATAGAGACATAAGAATTCCGTGACATGACAAGGCAAGACATTGACGTGGTTTGAAAAAAGTAAGACAAGAGTGTGGAATCGTAGTTGTCATACAGAATCGGGGCCCAGAAGACCACCGTGAAATAACAGCACGTGTGCTGATGTGTTGCGGTGAGTGAGTAAGGGGTTCACTATAAAACAAATTTATAAACGCATTCACGTCGAAACTAACCAGAATAAGGTTAAAAAAAATTATAGATTTAAAAATTTAATAACATAATTAATAATTTCATAACAAAATTAACATTTCAATTTTATTGTTCTCAAGTCATGTTATAGTAATATTAGCAGCTGAAACCTGCGAATCGACCTTACATCTGTCTACTAGACATCGCGATTAATCATGTCATTATAGCCACATGTTATAGTGCGTTTAAAAAATAAATTTCACTGCATTTCACCAAAATACAAAAGAAACAAAAAACCGAGCTCGCGGTTCGATAAAAAACGAGAGTCTGCAAGCACGAGCCAAATCCATGGGTGTTATTTTTTCTGTCCCTATATGAGTATTGTGTGTTGGACAATTGCTGATCGAATTGAGAAAAAGTTTGCCTATTTGGTCTACGTTAGATTAGTGTGGACTACAATTTATTTTATCTTGTTAAGATAAAGATATAATAATAAAAAATATTTGTGAACAATTAATTTTATTAATAAAGTAGCTTGTGCTCGCGACTTCGTCCGAGTTGAAAAATCAAAAATATGACGTATCTGACCTGAGAAAGCATCTGACGGTGGCGCCCGTCATGGCGACAGTAAATAGTAATTAATATTCTTAGACGATACAAAATACAAAATAATTTATTGATTAAACAAATTAAACGATCCCTCGAGAACTCAACATTTTTCCAGGATAGCCTATGTTACTCGCTGTTTATGTAGCTTTCTATAGCCGAAAGAATTTTTAAAATCGGTCTGGTAGTTTCTGAGTTTATTTATTACAAACATACAAAAATACAAATCTTCTCACTTTATAATATTAGTACAGATAGATAGCTATTTCTATTATTAATACATTCTACTGTTAAATATTATCTTGTTAGTTCAAATAAAATACCATTCTTCTTAAACTGTCAGACATAAAGAATAAAATCGTATCCATATTAAGGCTACAGTAGAACATTAAACCACGGAAGTGGCCACAATATGCTGTCTCTTCCTGTCTCCGCGTTTCCTTGCCAAATTGCTTCTTTTTTAATAAGTTTTTTAATCATTTTTTGAGCACAGCAACAGTCATGATCAGACGTATGGCTCGTGCCATAGCCATCTGCGAACTTTTGCTTTTTAAACTCACCTTTCTTTGGATTCAACACCGTTCATATATTATTAGATATGGTGGCGTACTTTTTATTGATTTATCAATTCAAAATAATTCTGTTTTTTTTTTTAATATAATAATACGTCGCCTATAACAACGGTGCGGCAAGTGTGCTGCCGATCATTGTAGGTGTAAGGATAGGTATTAGGAAGAGATAGGCATGGGTCATAGTTGAGGCACGCAACTTTCTCCCCCTGGCAAACGAGCGCTCGCAGCGAGAGAGTCCACCTCTCGCAGCGAGCAGTCAGCGAGGGGCTTCACTTTTGAAGCACCCCATAACCTCTTCTCTGCGGCACAACCTACCGCAGAGTCGGAAGCCACTTCCATCTGACCATACAGACCCCAGAGTCGCCACACCACACTGAGACAGTATCAAAATGGATGAGGTCACATGCATTGAGGATACATGCAATGAGGTGGGGGCGTTACTGGCGGTGGCTTGGCAGCCGGACTGGTGGCGCGACCAGTAACATTCTGTGCACGCGTCCGAGCTGGTCGCGCCGCCGAATTGGTTGCGCAACCAAACGGACACCAGGTGACTAACTCTCTATAGAGCTGTATACATTTTGTTGGTAGCGGAGACTGGTTGCGCCGCCATGGTGTCCCGGTGAAATATAGCCCTAAGGGTTGTCCAACTACTGACATTTCCGCAGCAATCGCGGCAGTCCGAGAAACGGGCTTCTCCTCATGATGTCATCTCGGAAGAGTTACTAAACCTGGTGTTCACTCTTCCGGACGACTGCGAGGCGTGGACGGCCCCTGAGGAGTGTCCACCATGCATTTCCACAGAATTTGCGGCAGCCCTATAGATAGGCTCAACCTCGTTTTGTCGTGGCGGAAAAACTACTAAGCCGGATCCCAAGGCTGATGGATGTGATAGTTTATAGTCTTCCGGACGAATGCGGAGGATGGTTACTGGGCCTGTCCCCCTGTATCGGGTCTTCACCACCTGCCACAACGCAGTGTGCCCTGCCACTACTTGTCAGATCTAGACCACAATCAACTATGAAGTCGCTGTCCGCTTCTGTCTGTTTCTTCTTCAAAATTTCACTCATTGAAAGTGTTAAACGAGGAAGGTTTCTATGTCCAAAATCTGTGTATTATTAACAAAGTGAAGTACGGCGACTCTTGTCATGGTGAGTGAGTGAGAATTCTGACTTCTAGTTGGACTCTGTCACTAGATATATCGCTGCTTAAAAACTAAAGGGCCACAAATCAAAATTATACTTTCTACAGGAGCGCCAATCGAAAGAAATTAAATTATTTTTTGTCTATTTTTTTCTTATTAAATATATATCAAATATATGCATATTATACATCGTTAGAAGCGTATTTTAAGTAGCATTAAATGTTCAAGTACTTTTATAATAAACTGAATACTAGAGGTGATATAATAAGTATATAAGTTACTTTTGAATAAATAAAAATGATCAAAATATACAAAATATGGATTAAAACACCCATAAGTCTTTTTGCAACATACAATATGAAGGATTGTGATTGTATTTCTGCAATAAAAACATTTTTTGATTTTTTTGTTTTATGGCCCTTTAGTTTTTAAGCAGCGATATAATTTACAGAAAAAATGCACCCGGGCGAAGCCAGGAGCTGGTCGTCAGTTACTTCCTTATATTGTATAAAATAAAATCGCTTTCCGCACTCTTTTAGATCTTTTAAACTACTAATGGAAAATTGAAAGTTTTCACTAATGGAAAGAGTGTTAAACGGAGAAAGTTTTGGTATGTAATTGCACCCGTGCGAACCCGGGGCGGGCTGCTAATATGTATCTATATAAAGAATTTTTTTATATGTGCTTGAGTAAATAAATATATGCGTTGCATATATTTATAATGATTATAAGATTATACAGAATGACAGACGGCGGAAAGCTACTTATTTTATACATACTATGTCTATGTAAAGATTAATCAAATCTTCTTAATATGCAATGATTTGAAATGTTCTTTTCGATGAACATTGCATAAAAACTAGTAACAATATTATCAAATTATCAATACTATAGAGATTATACTGCTTTTGTCTTTTAATAAAACACAAGAAAAAGGCGTATTATATTTCAAAATAGTTAAGTCCGTGGATACGACATTAGAGGTCTATATTTCGGCCAAATGGCGTGGAACGGGCCCAATTGGTAAAAAACAGTGCGATCTCGTGCCAGATAATTAAGGTTTTTGAGGAATCATTTTATTATATAAAAAAAAGTTCGCTTTACCTGATGCCTGAGCTATCAAAAATTTTCAACATCTACAGGCGGATGCCATTTTATAATTATTATGTTGTCATGTGAATAGAACATGCTGTTTTATTTTTATTTTTAAATTTTTTTATAGGTATACTAATTTTAATGTGTTTTTTTATATTTAGAAAAAGCTTTCAAACACCTAAACTCCGTCTCGTTGTTCATTAAACAACGATGCATCGTTAAAACTAATGCACCGTTGTTCATTAGAGATCTAATAATAAACCATATAAAATTAAATAATCCCTATTTATTTTAAAGAAAAAGTATTAAGTATGTGTGGTGTCTGGGTGGCACTGGCTCTGTAGTTTCACTGTATATCCCGCAAGACACGCGTCCACTCCCGGCTCCGGCCCACGCAGCGTTCAGTGTGACCACCATTCAGTGTGTCCAACATTCGGTGTTGCCCCCATCGGTGTTGTCACCGTCGGTGTGGCCATCATATACAATGAACGCGAGATAGTGTATATAACTATGATTTAGTTTATCTATGCACATACACTACAGTATGTCATTTCATTTCATAATAAATTTTCAATCTAATGTTAGTAGATCTTAGAAGCCATGAAATCACATCTATATATAGGTATCTATAGGTACATCCTTATATAGTATAGGTACTATCATCATCAATCAATCAATACTAATAATAAATCTGTAAGTGTAGGTATTGTACGAGTATGTATGTTCCTCCATAACTCTTAGCGCCTATTTCACGAACGTCAATTAGACCAAACTGTCATTTAAAGTCACCGGTAACCGGGAATAATTTAGCTGATATACCTTTGTTTGTACGGTAAACGTCCCAAACATTAAATAAAAAATAATTAAAAAAATTAGGCTATCGAATGATGCAGTAAACCGAGTGCATAATTCAATAAAACAGAAAATGATTTCTAAAAGTAACTAATCAACACTTTCCTTTTAGCCCTTAAACGAATTAACTGATTTTCATGAAACTTGATAGATAAACATTTAGACGTACAGGACACAGGATAGGCTACTTTTTTCTTTTTCAACGCGGACGAAGTCGCGGACACCAGCTAGTATAGGTAATAAAACAATCTGTCCCTCTATTTATGTACGCTTAAGATCTTTTAAGCTACGCAAGGAGAAGGGAGGTTTTTATATATGTGAGTAATTTTAATTAAAAAATCCATGCAAAGCCGTGGGCTGTCCGCTAACCTATACCAATATATAAAGTTTGTTTGTTTGGTTGTACGCGCTAATCTCAGGAACTACTGGTTCGAATTGAAAAATTATTTTTGTTTTAGATAGTCCATTTATCGACGAGGCTGGCTATAGAGAATGTGGTCGAAGTCGCAGGTCCCAGCTAGTATAATAATAAACATATAATAAAACTAAGAATTAAAATGAAGGACAGTTTTAAGTAATTTTAAATAACATTTAGCGCCTCTTTCACCAACTACAACTAAAGTGTTGATTAGTTACTTTTAGAAATCATTTACTGTTTTATTGAATTATGCAGGCGTTTTTATTATTATTTTCTATTTAATGTTTGGGACGTTTACCGTACAAACAAAGGTACAATCAGCTAAATTATTCCCGGTGACAGCTGACTCTAAGTGACGGTTTAGCCTTCTAGAGGTTGGTGAAAGAGGCGCTTACTGTAAAAAAATTCTTCTCTAATTCAAAAATTTACATCATGGTTAGAATTTTCACATTATATTTTTATTTTGTTAAGGTGGGCACTAACTAATTATGAATTGTGCTGAGACATACCTTCTTGTCAAATAGGAATAATAAAATATATCTATGAGTATATGAGTAATTTTATTGTTTGTTTATTGGGTTGAACGCTTTGAACTCTGAAATTTCCAGTAAGGAAAAAATCTTTTTTGCATTTCATAGCCAAACTCTTAAGGAAGTTTATGATATATTATATCATCACACCACGACCCTTAGCCGAGAAAAAAGAAAAAAAATCGAAACTAACGCCTATAAGTCTGGGGCTGAGGGCGGTTACCCGACGAGTAGGCACCGAGCATTACCGAGAAGAGCTGAAACGTGTATATGCTTTTGTTTATTTAAATTAAGCGGCAGATGAAACCGCGAAATAAAACTAGTATGAAAATTATTTTAATAAAAAAAAAAGAAACAAAATATATATATTTCGTGAGTAGTTTCTAGAAACTCTTTCCTAGAATGACGATTTTAATAAGTGCTCTATAGACACCCTAAGATTCCGTTTTTCTTTTGTGTTAAGTAACCTTAGTTATGTATGACGTCAGTTATGTATGAATCATACACATCTATATACAAACAAAGGTCTACAAAATCACATCTAAAAACTACAAGTTCTATAAGTTCCACAAGGAAATTTAATTAATTACAAGACCTAATAGTTTAAAAAATACGTTCGAAATTTTCGAGCGTTCAATGGTTTAAATTAACTAATAACTTAGGCTATGTTAAAATTTGAGTATACTTTGGTAAAAAAATAAGAAAAAATAAATAAATATAATTTAAAAAAACACTGAAGGAACATTTTTTTAATTATGCGTTATATATTAGGTACGTGTAATATTACAGGCCCATTTGTGGTACCAATATGTAGAAAGATGTAGTAAAAAAATTAAAGTATGATTAATCCATCCCTTGTAACATTACATCTAAGATATTTCATCTCGCGAATAAAATTCTGCCTGTATAAAATAAAACAAACGCGAATCGACTATATATAGCATAGTATAGTATAGTGGCTGCAGCTACGTTATGTCTAAAAAACGACCGACCCCAAACTTTTTATAATGATCCAAAGAAATTCCCATAAAAAATATGATTTTGCAGATGTTGATTTTATAAATTTCTTGCACGTGTTTTCGAGTTTTTTCAACGGTGTCGGGTGTGCGGTCGCGATACTTGTGAAATTGTGTTTCAGTTTAGTTTTAGTTTAGAGAAATAAGTGAGATATTAAACTTTAAAGTACGGCTTCCGCGACTAGTGATCTTGAGTGATCGCGATAACGTGTGACGTCATAACGTAACACGGTTGTGCGTACCTATGATCTATTCTTTTTCTATTGATCAAAAACATAAACAAATATAGCGTCGAGTTTGAGCTCCTCACTCACAGTGTTTGGTATAATTACAAAATATTATACTATTCCACGGAGTACTAGACCAATACTATTAAATAAAACAAAAGGTTGTAGTGAAAAACAAAGCTATTTTTATATTTTTTATTAGATAGTAAAATAATATTCAAACTACAAAAAGCTTAAAATAATGTTTTCTTGTAAAATAGCAGTCTTGAGTGAAACCTAAAAAATAAAAAGTCACACGAAATTTTTGTTGACGACCTTTTTTAAAAATTCATATCTATACTAATATTATAAAGACAAAAGATTTAATTGTTTGTTTGTTTGTTTGTATATTATAAACTATCAGTTATGTAATTCGTTTAAGAGTTATGGACGAACATACATACATACATACGTACTTACATACATACATAGAAGCCTAATAGTGCCTTTAAACACGATATCTCTGAAAACAAAGTAACTTACTCCATGACCAACCCTTACAGATTTATTATTACCTAGTATTGATAGCCTATGTTACCTACTCGCTTATAATATATGTTCCCAACAGTGAAAGAATTTTCAAATCGGTCCAGAGTTTCGGAGCCTATTCAATGCAAACAAACAAACAAACAAACAAACAAACAAACAAAATCTTTCCTCTTTATAATATTATGTAGTATAAATCATCAATCAATACTCAATACTAATAATAAATCTGTAAGTGTATTCCTCCATAACTTAAACGAATTAACTGATTTTCATTAAACTTGGTAGATAAATATTTAGATGTACAGGACACAGGATAGGCTACTTTTTTTTCTTTTTAACGCGGACGAAGTCGCGGGCGCCAGCTAGTAGATTAATAAAACATCAGACCTCTACAAATTCTATATTAGTGACATCTAACGTTAAATTATAAAACTACTATTATTTTATCGATAGCTTTCGCTTAGATGGCGCCATTTTTTCAGTAATAAAAGTTCCAATTGACATCACTAGATGGAGCTAAGATCACGTTTTAATAATGAAATTAATTATTATTAATTGTGACCACAAAAAGTACCTTACTACATTAGTACCAACTAAATTTAATCGGAAGCATAGTAAATTGATACTTTTAACTAAAGTATGAAAAAAATGATCAATAAAACAATGTCATCAACATTTATTCAAATTACACATCCACGATGATTCTCTAAAAGTATTTTTCCACATTCATTTATTGTAAATAAGTGAATATGCCTACATAAGCTATAAAAAAAACTAAGAAACGTGCTTAAATTTTATAAAAAAAATGCAACACGACAATCACGACAACTATGTAAAAAAAATAATAATATTTATTGGCCAAGATCACGTGACCCCTCATTACACACTTCATTATCTTATTTCCAAATTAGTATTGTAGGTATACTAACTGGTTCCCGCGACTTAGTCCGCTATGAAAAATAAAAGATATACCCTACCTAACGCCTGACATTATACATTTGCCAAGCTATATCTTTATTTTTAGATAGCTGGTGCTATGCCTATGTCCAGTGGCGTAGCGTGGTCTAATACAGACGTGGGCAAAGTCGCATCAGCGAGGCCCCTTTTGTTTCGTGCCCAAGATCTACCCAGTAAAACTAACTTACCAAACATGCTTTGACACGACATACCTACTTATGATACTGAAAAAAATATAAATGCACGGTGGGAGAATATTGAAAAGCATATAAATTAAAAAAAAAAGTTTTATTTTGTAACTTGAATAATTAAATTTTTACAAAAATAACGTTTTTCGGCTTTTCGACTTACAGAAGTCCTCTGGTAAAGATTTGTAACTGATTTTTGCAGCTAAATCTGCTTCTATTGACAGTAGAAGCAGATTTAACTGGTGGTGGCATCACATTTAGAGGCCTCGCGAGGCCCTAAATGTGAGGCCGTGGGCGTGGGCCCACTTCGCCCACGCCTAGCTACGCCACTGCCTATGTCCGACCTGAAATTCTATTCTAACTGATGGTGAAAGAACTTTTTAATTCGGATGAGTACTTTCGAAGATTACTTCCTACATGAGAACGTACATATTAACAAACAAACAAACATGTGGCTGCTTAAAAACTAAAGGGCCACAAATCAAAATTACACTTTTTACATGAGAGCTATCTTTTTACTATCGTAAAAAATTAAGTTATTTTTTGTTTATTTTTTCTCATTAGATATATGTATATCAAATATATGCATATTATACATCGTTAGAAGCATTAAATGTTTTAAATACTATTTTAAAAAACTGAATACTAGAGGAGATAATTATAAGCATAATATGTTACTTTTGAATATAAAAAAAAATTATCAAAATATACTAAATATTTAATAAAATAACCATAAGTCTTTTTGCAAAATACAATATGTGATTGTATTTTTGCAATAAAAACATTTTTGGATTTTTTGTTTTATGGCCCTTTAGTTTTTAAGCAGCGATATAAACTTTACCTCTTTGTAATATTAGTAGAACTTATAAAACACTACACAGGCATTGCTTATTTCTTTCACGTTCACGAATAATCCTTAGGTACATACCAATAAAATACTTGTTAAATCTTTCGTGTTTCTGACAGTTATATTGGTCACCTATAACACAGACGGGGTTTTCGCCATTGAACTCAACACTGTTGTAATCAACACCAAAAGATTTCACCTCTTTCAGCAATTGATTCAAACAATCACACTGCCAAGGGTTTTGATGGAAATAAAACTTTTTCAGATTCGCCCCGGAGTTTTTCAATTCTAACAGAAAGTTGTCTTGTAAGTACGTGAACCTGTTCGCAGACAAATTCAAATTTTTCAAAGAAGGCATTCGTCGAAGTTCATTCACTGGTACATTCTGTATGAAATTGTGCGATAAGTCTATATTGCTCAACTTACGTGTCTCTTGGAATAAGCCATCTGGAATTATCTTTACTCTGTTATGCCTCAAGTTTAGTACTTTTAATTTATCTAGCCTTTTGAATGCATTGTTATCTATACTTTCAATTTTATTTCCATTCAAATCAAGCGTTTCCAAATTGACCAAATTCGTAAAATCATCCTTAAGCTCGGTAATATCGTTAGATGCCATGTTAAGGCTTTTTAAAGTACTCAAATTGGTTCCCATTAGCTTTGAAATTTCAGTTAATTGACAGTTATCTAAAAATAAAGTTTCCAAAGCTAATAAAGCTTTGAGAATATCACTTGATACACCCTGCAAATTGTTTCTAGAGAGAATCAAAGTTTTGATATGCGGACATTGGTCTAATATGGACGGATTAATTAAAACTCCCAAAAAAGAGTTTCCGGATAAATCTAAATGTTTCAACTTTTTCAGAGGATCAAATGTTGTTTGCTCAATATCGTCTATCATATTATCGTTTAAAACGAGAATTTTTAAGTGAGGCAGCCGTTCGAAAAGACCTGAAGGCAAAGATAGTAGAGAATTGTGTGATAAATTCAAATGCCCTACTCTATTTACTCCGTCAAAAGTGCCTAATTTAAGATTAACTATTTTATTATCAGACAAATCGATAGATATGAGTGGCACTAAATTAGAGAACGAACCAGTATCTACGTCGGTAATTTTACAACCTCTTAGTGATATAAAAACAGTCCTAGTATTATTCGTTAGAACACCTTTGCTAAGTACATTGTTAGCATCTCCTTCGGCGGTACATATAACGCTTAGTTGATTACTGCTAGTAAAAGTACATGATAGCTTAGCTTTCACATTGAATATAGTAAAGTAAATAAATAGGAAGGTTGTAATCCACATTGAAGATGACATGACTGATTAGTCACGTGACGACGTGAAGCTTTACGTGACTGATTGATGTCCGATCGGATGCAGATAAAGTTGAGTGGATGTTTGGCGACTTGTGTCCTTTAAAGTAGTCGAAAGAAGTTGTCTCTGTAAGAAGAAATAATAGTTTAATAAAAATTCATATTTAGCTAAACATTTCTTTTTGTATAGCTAAGGTTGTGCGATCCCTTATCTTTAATCCTTCTATGGTCGGCAGCGCACTTGCAGCACCTATGGCGTTGCTTTTGTTATAGGCAACGATAGCCACCTACCATCAAGTGGACTGTCTGCCTGTCTGTCGATGTTAAAATCAAAATCAAAATATTTATTTATCAATTAGGTTTCTACAAGAAACTCTTATGATCAATTTAAATTTACCAGGGTTTCGGAAAAAAGCCAAGATGACGATCCTTTTACTTTATTCTTATTATCGTTGTTATTGGACTATAATTTGCTATTTATAAGTGGAATTTTTTTATTAGGTTTAAGCTATTTACTCACGACTGTTACTATGTAATTATACCTGTAAATTTCCCTACAATAAAATAAATTAATAAATAAAATCTATTGCGAAAAATAAAAAAAACTATTGCAAAAAGAATAAAAATATAAAATCACCACATGTAGTTTTAGTATAACTAAAGAGGAATTTTGAATTTTTTGAAAATTTTTTTTTTCTAGTTAATATCCGTAACTAAAAAATTTGAAATATTTTGTTTTTTGAATATTTGAAAAAAATCAAAAAATTTCTTTTTAAAATTTATTTTTAAGTAATTTTTCATGTAGATCTCTTATCAAAAAATGTAAAATAAATTTCAAAAAAATAAAAATAACCACATTTGAAAAGTCGATTTATAAGTACTATAATAAGTAAGTCGAAATTAATTTTTATAATTCAATAATCTTAGAGAGCTATTACAAAGTTGTTTTTGATTATAAAAAATATTTATCGAAATTTTTTTTTTAAATTAACCACATGAAGATTTCGAGTCAACGAACAACATCCATTTTTAACATTTGCAGTAACTTTATTTTTCTCTAGAAATCCCTAGGGAATTTTTTTTTGTCGGATGTCTGCTAGATTCAGGGTCATTAAAATATCCAGTATTCTTTTACTGATTTTACTCATATTTGTTGCACAATAATTAATACACTTTATGAAATTGCATCCGGACGTCTGATAGCAGCAAGTTTAGTTTAACCAAAAGAGAATATTTCGCCACTAAAATGAAACGAGGCAGAGAATTGAGAAAACAAAATAATACGAGTATCTAATGTCGATGAACGCGGGCGGCGGCAACATCAGTCAGTGCCCCAACCCCAATGGGCCTCTTGCAAGCTTGAGCAACAGAATTATCCAAAACTCATTTTAACACAACGACATAAAGCATAATTTCTTATAGATACCACACTGGACGTCCTGTAATCTTAGTTTTACATTTAAAATATACTGTGCCAAGTATATTTATGTTCTTACTAGCGCCAGCGGGAACTCGCGGAACTAATCATTATACAACTTCAGCCAAATTCCAACAAAAATCGCTTCCATCGATTTTTCTTCAGGGCAATGCAATAGGTTCAAAGGTCATTGTGACGGATTTTGTCGATCTGGCGTCCGTATATGGACGCCAAAAGTTGGTGGATGCCAGATTAAATGTAACTACAGTCCATATCGGACGCCGAATTTGTAGCGGGATATATATATATACAATTACAGTTTTTAATACTAAATATAGTACGAGCTCCGAATCGCTTAAATCCAGGCTTCTTTGTCGTTCAAATAATCAGTGATTATTTAAATTTATTTATAGATAACGCTCTGATTATTTGAGGTAGTTTATTATAAAACCGTACACTTTGACCCATAAAAGAATTACTTATCTTGTGGAGTCGCGTTTTATGGTTAACATATACCAATAAGTTTTTATATAAATGTTTCTCCGCTAACTACTTCTAAACCAGCCAACTGATTTTAATCCAGTTTCCAGTAATGGAAAAAGCGATAAATGAAGAGGTTTTTAATATATGAAAAAAATTACATCCCGGGCGAAGCCGGGAGCGGGTCGCTAGTATGGGATACCTACTACTAAAGGCAAAGACACATTGTAGTGCTTACTTACCTATGACGTGCGATTTCAGCCACTTCCGGGAAATTATTCTTTTCGGCCAGAGTCGTGTGGCCTTACAGGTTTCAGTCTTCCAAAAGCTCACCGCTATCTTTCTCAATGTGAATCGTGTTATTAATAAAATTACAAAGACGCTATCGCATTATCACTCACTTGTTCCAATTATCACCATGTAAACAATCATAATAAATGTTTTATAAAAAATATTACCTGACTACAATAAAATTGAACACAACCACACTCAATCAATTTCAATAATGCACTGCTGTGGTCATAATTATCAGAGACGTCCTACAGAATCCAGTTTTAACTGAGAATTAAGCGCCTCTACCGGCTGCTAAAAGAACTAATTTATGCAAGGAACTAAACTAGATATATTTGTTACCGGCCAAACCCGATTTCAGGACAAACTAGTTTCGCCTAAGCTAAACTAGTTCTTCCTATTTGCAATTGGATTAACTGGTATAGCCTAGACCAAACTAGTTTGTCCTAAGCCCGATAGGATAAACCAGTTTAGGCTAGGCCAAACTAGTTGATCCTGATATAAATACGCACATTCCAGAATAAACTGGTATCTTACTACATTAGTTCCAACTAAATGTAATCAAAGCTTAGGAAATGGATGTTTTTAACTAAAATATGAAAAAGGATAACATGCATTAAGTAATATAATAAAAAAACAAGGTCATTAACATTTCAAATTACACACCACACTGATTTCTCTAATTATTTTTCCACATTAATGTAAGTAAGTAAATATGTTTATGAATAAGTGACTGCTATAAAGAAACTAAGAAACGTGCTTTAATTTTATCAAAAAGGCAACATTGAGACAATCACAACCAATCACAACAAACTATGTAGGTACAAAATTTATTTTAATTTTTCTCGGCCCAGATTACGTGACTACCTCTTTAAACATTGTAATTTGTAGTAAAATTATTTATGGTATTTAAATAAAAGATTTGTGTCCATAAGATGACTTAACTTTTATTAACTTTTTATACGTCATAATTACTTTATAAAAATTCACGTCTACCATACTTATCTATATCTACTAATATATTATAAAAAAGAGGAAAGATTTGATTGTTTGTTTGTTTGCATTAAACAGGCTCCGAAACTGGACCGATTTGAAATATTCTTTCACTGTTGGGAAGTTATATTATCAGCGAGTAACCTAGGCTATCCTTACTAATATTATAAATGTGAATGTGAGTTTGTTTGTTTATTACACTTTCACGCAAAAACTACTGAACCGATCACTATGAAATTTTGCATACACGTTGTTTGGGACACCAGAAAGGACATAGGGTACCTTTCATCGTTCAAAGCGGACGAAGTCGCGGCTAGAATATTATAAAGTTACGCGGGCGAAGCCGCGTGCAACAGTTAGTTCTATATATATTCTATATGAATATGTATTGTCACATGACATTCTTTATACAAATGCCACAGAGTATTTTTTTAATATCTATTACACACTTTTCATTCTCTTATTTCAAAATTAGTATTGTCATAGAGTGAGTAGTTACCAGTTACTGGTCAAGTAAGTATTTACTCTATGGTATTGTATACTAGCTGGTACCCACTACTTCCGCATTGAAAAATAAAAGTTCGTAGGTACCTAACGCCTGACATGTAGGTACATTTGCCAAGCGTTGGATCTTTGTTTTTAGATATCTGGTGCCCATCTTGCCTATGCCTATGTCCAAACTGAAATTTTATTCTAAGTAATGGTGAAAGAACTTTTTAATTCGGATGGATATTTCCAAGATTACCTTCTACATACGAACAAACAAACATACAAACTTTATCTCTTTATAATATTAGTAGAAATTATAAAACAATACACACACATACTTATGCATAATAAAATCAATTTTTTACATGTTCACGAATTATTCTTTCGTACGTGTCAATAAAATACTCGTTAAATCTTTCGTGTTTCTGACAGTTATACTGGTCACCTATAACACAGACGGGGTTTTCGCCATTGAACTTAACACTGTTGTAATCAACACCAAAAGATTTCACTTCTTTCAGCAATTGATTCAAACAATCACACTGCCAAGGGTTCTGATGGAAATAAAACTTTTTCAGATTCACTCCGGAGTTTTTCAATTCCAACAGAAAGTTGTCTTGTAAGTACGTGAACTTGTTCGCGGACAAATTCAAATTTTTCAAAGAAGGCATTCGTCGAAATTCGTTCACTGGTACATTCTCTATTAAATTGTGCGATAAGTCTATATTGCCCAACTTACGTGTCTCTTGGAATAAGCCATCTGGAATTACCTTTACTCTGTTATGTCTCAAGTTTAGTACTTTTAATTTATCCAGCCTTTTGAATGCATTGTTATTTATACTTTCAATTTTATTTCCATTCAAATCGAGCGTTTCCAAATTGACCAAATTCGTAAAATCATCCTTAAGCTCGGTAATATCGTTAGATGCCATGTTAAGGCTTTTTAAAGTACTCAAATTGGTTCCCATTAGCTTTGAAATTTCAGTTAATTGACAGTTATCTAAAAATAAAGTTTCCAAAGCTAATAAAGCTTTGAGAATATCACTTGATACACCCTGAAAATTGTTTCTAGAGAGAATCAAAGTTTTGATATGCGGACATTGGTCTAATATGGACGGATTAATTAAAACTCCCAAAAGAGAGTTTCCGGATAAATCTAAATGTTTCAACTTTTTCAGAGGATCAAATGTTGTTTGCTCAATATTGTCTATCATATTATCGTTTAAAACGAGAGTTTCTAAGTTAGGCAGCCGTTCGAAAAGACCTGAAGGCAAAGATAGTAGAGAATTGTGTGATAAATTCAAATGCATTACTCTATTTACTCCGTCAAAAGTGCCTAATTTAAGATTAGCTATTTTATTATCAGACAAATCGATAGATATGAGTGAAACTAAATTAGAGAACGATTCAGTATCTACATCGATAATTTCACAACCTTTTAGCGATATAAAAGCAGTCCTAGTATTATTCGTTAGAACACCTTTGCTAAGTACATTGTTAGCATCTCCTTCGGCGGTACATATAACGTTTTGTTGATTACTGCTAGTAAAAGTGCACGATAGCTTAGCTTTCACATTGAATATAGTAAAGTAAATAAATAGGAAGGTTGTAATCCACATTGAAGATGACATGACTGATTAGTCACGTGACGACGTGAAGCTTTACGTGACTGATTGATGTCCGATCGGATGCAGGATAAAGTTGAGTAGATGTTGGCGACCTGTGTCCTCTAAAGTAGTCGAAAGAAGTTGTCTCTGTGAAAAGAAACGAGAGCTTGATAAAAATAATAGTTCTCTAAGCATTTCTTTGCTTAACTTATAAAAAACCAAAACTTACCTCTCGGAGCGTTTGTGTGATCCCTTATCCTTATGGCACTTGCAGAACCTATGGCGTTGCTTGCGTTGTAGGTGACGGTAGCCATCTACCATCAAGTGGTCTGTCAGCCTGTCTGTCGACGTTAACATAAGCAAATAAGTTTTTATGCTAATAGAAAAAAGCTATATACCTATCATAAATTTGTCAAGTCTGTTTCTCCGCTAACTACTTCTAAATCACCCAGGTGATTTTGATACGGTTTCTACTAATGGAAAAAGCGATAAATTTATAGATTTATGTAAAAAATTGCATCCCGGACTAAGCCGGGAGCGGGTCGCTAGTATGGGATAACTACTACTTAAGGCAAAGACATGATGCTTACTTAAATATCACATGCGATTTCAGACACTTCCGGGAGATAATTCTTTTCCGTGAGCTTATGCCTTTACCGCAGCCAGCGTCGTGTGTAATTGCCCTTACAATTTGTCAGTATTCCAAAAGATCACCGCTATCTTTCTCAATATGAATCGTGTTATAAACAAAATTACAAAGACGCTATCGCAATTTCACTCAATTCCAATTATCACAATGTAAACATTCATAATAAATGTTTTATAAAAAATATTATCTGATTACAATAAAATTAAACACAACCACACTCAATCAATATTAATAATGCACTACTGTAGTATTAGTAGCAGAGGCGTCGTGCAGAATCCAGTTTTATCTGAGAATGAAGCGCCTCTACCGGCCGCTAAAAGAACTAATTAATGCAACGAACTAGATTTTCATTTAGTCACTTCTTTATTGTATTTGAATTAAATAATAATTAATCACTAGACTATGAGTTTTGTTCGTGCGTACTTTTCTGTTTACATAAATTCATTGAGGTGATTATTATTTACAGGCTTAGGTACTTTGGTGATAATGATGTGGGTGGTGATGATGACGACGAGGCCACGATGACAATAGCTTGGTGATAGGTGATAGCTTGGTGATTTTTTATTTTTCTCTGGCACCCGCTTGTTAAAAAAATAAATAAATTTTCTCTCAATATATTCAGTAAGTTTCATAAATAAAGATAAAATTTAACCGTTGCCGCTTAATTTATGATCTCCTAGTTATGATACTTTATTAAATTAGAAAAAAAAAATATTATATTTTATTTTAATCAAATGCGCATAATTCTTTATAATCCCCTAAGATCATAAAAAAATTTATAGTTCTTAGATTTTTTTTTAATGTTAAGGTCGTCAGACAGGCTGACACTCCACTTCATAGAAAGCAAACAGTCAAGCAAACGCAACGTGCTGAAACATTCCGACCATAGAAGGATTTAGGGGATAAGATAATAGGGAAATGGACTGAAAAAAAATCTAAGCTTTTCCTTTGTTAATTCATCTCAATAAAATGTCCAATAATTTTATTTAATTATCAATACTAATAATAAATCTGTAAGGGTTGGTCATGGAGTAAGTTACTTTGTTTTCAGAGATATCGTGTTTATAGGCTCTATACATGATACTAAAACTAAATTGACGATTTTTAGAATTTTTTCTGTATGTATGTATGTGTGTGTGTGTGTGTGTGTGTGAGCTAGTAATAAATAATTGGGTACAGTCATGGTACAGTATTTTATCCTCTTTACCTCAGACTGCAATAACCAATCAAGTCATGATCGGTAATCATGTATCTACGGCCTAGATGTATTATTTTCTGCATCCAACCTCAGTCTCTCCCCTTCATTCACTACTTTAACGAACGAGATAAAGGTATAATTCTAATAGAACCAGTAACTTGCATTTCCTGCGAACTAAGTCAATAATTTTCATTTAGTTAATAGATACTAGAAGATGCATACGTATTGCAACTACTCAAGTTACTTGACTGTTATATAAGTTAATCTTTTTAAGTACCTAATGCTAAGTGACTAGCGTTGTTTTGGTAACAAAAATAACTGACATATTCATAAGGTCAAAGTGTTCAAGCAATGAAAAGATAAGGATAAATTTGCTTGTTGGTAAGTGTTTACATATGTAAGTAAGTTTAATGTCTACTACTTGTACTAAACTAGCGACCCGCCCACGCGACATTATTTTATAAGACACTTTATAAAATCTTAAGAATTTTTTCTGATATTTTATAACATCAGAAAAAATTCTAAAAATCGTCAATTTAGTTTCTGTGTCATGCATACTCGTATAGCCTAAAAACATGATATCTCTGAAAACAAAGTAACTTACTCCATGACCAACCCTTTACAGATTAAATCTTATATCAAATATATGCATATTATACATCGTTAGAAGCATATTTTTAAGTAGCATTAAATAATAATAATAATATAATAAACGTTTATTTCAGACTATTAGTCCATATGTCTTTAGTAGTAACTACAAAGGATTTTACATTATAGTACTTATGACAATATTTTACATTATTTCCAATCTTATTAATTCCTAAAGCTATTAATATCATATAATAAAAATATTTATTTATTTGTTTACTGTTTTTTATTTGCGCTAAGGTGAACACTAAGCCAGTGCCTTTGAAAGGGACCAGAGTAGTCCTCACCGATGACCCCAAGAATGCCATTTTCGGAATACCTGATTTTCTCCCAGAAAGAAAACGTTCTGTTTCGAATCAAAGCGAAAAATTCGGGCACCCCCGCCTCAGCAAACATACTCGAAGGCACTGCAGTATCGAGGTAGTCTCATTAACGTGCGGTACGCATCATTATACTGCACTCTAAGGGTACTCCAGGAGGAGTATTATAAAAGTACTATTATTATTAAATTATTATTAAATGTTTTAAGTACTTTTATAATAAACTGAATACTAGAAGAGATATAAGCATATATGTTCAAATTCAAATTCAAATTCAAATCATTTATTAGATGTAAGTTTTTACAAAACATTTATCTTCGTCAAAATTACAAACTACCACCGGTTCGGAAAGCTGTTTCTAGGGGGAAGAACTCGGCGAGAAACCCCCTAGTTGCTCTTTTCATAAATCAATTTACAACATGTAACACGTAACAATACATATATATCAATCTAATAACACAATATTCAACTATATTCAACTCCAAGGACGTTCATCATTTATATAATCTAATATCCTATAATAACCCTTTTTGCACAGGGTTTTCTTAATATAAACTTTAAATTTATTCAGAGATAATTGTTGTATATTAGCAGGAAGTCTGTTGTAGAAGCGTACACATTGTCCCGTAAAAGAGTTGCTGTTGCTTTTGAATATATAAAAAATGATCAAAATATACTAAATATGGAATAAAACAACCGTAAGTCTTTTTGCAACATACAATATGAAGGATTGTGGTTGTATTTTTGCAATAGAAACATTTTTGGATTTTTTTTGTTTTATGGCTCTTTAGTTTTTAAGCAGCGATATGTAAGGATACAAGCGGCCTGCTCCCGGCTACGCCCAGAATGCAATTGTTTTTATATACACAAACCTTCCTCATTTAGTGTTTTTTTCATTAGTGAAAACCGTATCAAAACTTAAGTTGTATAGAGGAAGTTACTAAAGTTGCAGTTGTATAAAAACGTGTAATTGAGAAGCATATAGTTATGAAACTCTTCTAAATTCAGTAGCTAGTTATGGCTATATCAAAACTGTACGCGACAGTGTATAAAAAGTGAAAAACTAAGTGAACGCTAAAAGTGCAAGGCCCGAGCGAGACGACAAGTGTTAGACAAAGACAACAAGTGGGTGACCCAAATCACTATTTTCGTCGTCTCGTCTCGGGTTCTAACAAGACAATTTTCTATGTATAAAGTATATAAATTAGTCCAATAAGATTCTGATTAGATAAAAATAGTTGTTAATTAGAATAATTATGTAAATTTATATGTAAAAACTTGATAAATAAATAAAGTACACAGAGCGGACTGAGGGGAGGGGCAGGGACGCATAGCCACCACTGGTGGGGATGTATACTCCAGTGGTGGGGAGTAGCCTCTATAAAAGTAGCGCGTTTTTGTATGGATTTCACTTCACTCCACTACGCCGAGCTCAAGATAACTGAAAAAGGAAGAAAAACGTCTAATCGCTCTTCGGATCAACGCACACTCGGCATGGGAAAATCGTAGAAGAAAGTGCTCTCCGTGACAAGCCTCTCAACTAGTGGTCGGTTGAAAATATGAAGAAAGAAGAAGTTACGCAATAGCATACTGTTGGGGAACCGAACTCCGTCCGCTCTGCATTAACGAACCTATTACTGGTGTTTTCCTCTAATCCCAGCAACAAGTACCGGAAACCAGTCCGGTACATTTGGTCCTTCGAGCCGGATAAGAGAGAATGCCAGTAACAAGGTCCAAGAGTGGGCGGTCCCCACGGAACACATCGGACGACGCGATGGAGCCAGCGCCGCCAGCCTCCGTCAAGCCTACGCCATCCGACGCCGCAGCATCGGACGACGCGACGGACGCTACGCCTACGACGTCAACCTCCATCAAGAATAACTCGTCATCCGACGCCACAACTTCGAACAGTGGGACAACGACTGCAACCACCACCGCCACTACCGTCACGGAAGTAACCGCAACTACGAGGACCAGGGATACGCCGGAGAAGACCGACGTTCCCATGTCGGGTGTGCCTACGAGCAACGATCCACCGATGAACAGTGAAGTAAGAAAACCCAGAAGCCGCATGTCCAGCAAGAAATCATCGAAGTCACGTCGATTAGCTGCCATGAAGGAAGAACTGCTTCTGCATCAGATAGAGCTCGTGAAAGCCCGTATCGCCGCCGTGGAAACGGAATCTGACTCCGACGATACGGTCACGGATCAACAAGTGCACGAGAGGGTCGACACATGGATCCAACAAACGGAACGCCTCGCCATCAGTCAGAGCAACAATGACTACATGGACGAGCCGCATCAACCGCCAACGCAGCCTGCGCTGGCGCCACCGCAACGAGCGTCGCCACTGCCGCTGCAACGCCCGTTGCCTCCACCGCGACAACCTTCGCCGTCGCCACCACCACGAAAAGCGTCGCCACCGCCGCTGCGACGCCCTTCGCCACCACCGCAACGAGCTTCGCCACTGCCGCTGCGACGCCCGTTGCCACCACCGCGACAACCATCGCCGTCGCCACTGCCGCGACGACCAACGTCGCCGCCACCGCCGCCGCTACGGAACACTACTATACCGGCGGGAGAACAACCGTCAGCCATAACGGAGAGAAACAAGATCGACATCTCCGAGCTCGCCGCTGCCATCGCATACTCCGCACGGTGTTCACACGTACCTCGAGCATCGTTCGAACTACCCGTCTTCACTGGTGCACATCGGGAATGGCTGTCATTCCACGCCGCCTACTACGAGTCTGCATCGTCACTTAGCAAGAGTGAGAACACATTAAGACTTCGAAAATGTCTACAAGGTGCCGCCAAGGAAGCCGTCGAGAATCTTCTCATGTACAACGTCGAACCGGAGCAGATTATGAAGATATTAGAAACACGCTTCGGTCGGCCAGACATCATAGCGAGATTCGAGATGGACAAACTACGTGCCCTGCCGCGCCTCACTGACGCTCCTTCGGATGTGTGTATATTCTCAACCAAAGTGACCAACATCGTAGCAGCTCTTCGTGCACTAAACAAAGTTCACTACTTATACCATCCGGATGCAGTGAAAATAGTGGTGGACAAATTTACTCCCATATTAAAGTATCGTTGGTACGACTTCGCCGCCGAGACAAGCCAGGACTCGGATCTAGAAATGCTTTCACACTTCCTCAACAGAGAAGCCGAAAAGTGTGGAAGCTACGCAACGCCTGACATGTTGCCGACGTCGTCTACATCCGAGCACCTACGACCAAGGGCTCCTCGTACGCAAAGAACACACTTCACCACCGATACGAAGAAACACGAAGTGAAGAAGAACCCGTCGTGTTTAATATGTGGAGAACAAAACCATCACATCGAGGACTGCACCAAATTCACCGACGCTTCCACAAACGACAGGTGGGACATCGCTAAGAAACAACATCTGTGCTTCAAGTGTTTACGTCGCCGTATGAAGGGACACTATTGTCGCCGTAACAAATGCGGTGTCAATGACTGCCAGTATACGCACCACAAACTTCTCCATCACCACGCCAATCAAGTGACAAGGACCGAAACAGTGTCAAACGCCTGGATCCCAAGAAAGAATCACACCTACCTGAAGATAGTGCCAATACAGGTGTCGGGACCGGCGGGAGCCGAAGATACTTTCGCACTGTTGGACGACGGTTCAACTGTCACATTGATCGACGAAGAATTGGCCCAACGAGTGGGAGCAACCGGTCACGCCGAACCTCTCACGTTGGAAGTGATCAAGAAGAACGTGATGCAATATCCACAGTCACGACGTGTCACAGTCAACTTACGCCGAGGGAACATACTGAATAAAAACATCGAGGCCAGTACTGTCCAAGATCTACACCTGTCAGGACAGCAAGTGAACATGGAAGACATCGACAAGTACGAACACCTACGAGGCATCACTGAAGAACTTGTATATAACAACGCCGAGCCTAAAATGCTGATCGGGCAGGACAATTGGCATTTACTGCTCGCCTCCGAATACAAAACCGGAAAGAAGAGTGAACCAATCGCGTCGCTGACAAAACTCGGATGGGTGATTCATGGTGCGTGCAACAGATCAACAGGAATAGTGCACTACGTGAACAGCCTGAAGACGGTGGAAGAAGAGAGCATGGACGAGCAACTGCGAAAATACTTCGCAATAGACTCTCTTCTCATCACACCTCAGCGACCACAGAACGATCCGGAAAGGCGAGCCACCGACATTCTACAACGGAACACGAAGAAAATAGACAATGAAGATCAATATGAGACTTCATTATTGTGGAATGCCGACGAGATCAAAATGCCGAACAACTACGACAGTGCCCTCAAAAGACTGATCAACATCGAAAAGAAATTGGATAAAGAAGCTGACTTGAAATCGAAGTACACGTCGCAAATAGAAGACATGTTGAAGAAGGGCTACGCAGAACCAGCTCCTTCATCAACCACCGAAGAAAGGACGTGGTACCTCCCTCACTTCGCCGTATTCAATCCAATGAAGCCGAATAAACTTAGAGTGGTACACGACGCAGCCGCAAAGACGAGAGGAGTGTCGCTCAACGACCATCTTCTCACCGGGCCCGATCTACTGCAATCGCTACCTGGAGTACTGATGCGCTTCCGTCAACACGAAGTCGCAGTCACTGCCGACATAGCCGAGATGTTTATGCAAGTCAAGGTACGCAGTGAAGACAGAGACGCACTCAGGTTCCTGTGGAGAGGCGACCGGAGAGAAGGTATTCCAGACGAATATAGGATGACGTCACTCATCTTTGGCGCCGCGTGCTCACCGTCAGTGGCAATATATGTGAAGAACTACAACGCTTCACTGTACAAAGAACAGTTTCCTCAAGCCAGTTCAGCCATCGTGAACAACCACTACGTCGACGATTACCTACACAGCTTCAAAACGCCACGAGAAGCGATCCAGACGTCGTCAGAAGTTCGTGACATTCATCAGAAAGCCCATTTTGAATTAAGACAATGGGTGTCGAACTCCTCCGAAGTCCTACAAAGCCTGGATCAACAAGCGGCGAACACGAAACATCGGGAGCTGTCCGACGGAACTAAGACTGAACGAGTGCTGGGACTCATCTGGAATCCAAACACCGACGAACTAGCCTTCAATCTAAACCTAGCCCGTCTGCCGCCAGAAACGCTGGACAATCGCACGCCGACGAAGCGAGAAGCACTACAGGTCGTCATGTCGCTCTACGACCCCCTCGGTCTCGCATCGCCAGTCACTACGCGTGCGAAACAAATACTCCAAGAAACATGGCGCCGAGGCATAGGCTGGGACGAGAAGTTAGACGAAGAGCTTGCCGCCCAATGGAGCGCGTGGGTTGAACATTTACTCAATCTACGCAGCGTCAAGATCCCGAGGTGCTACAGACACTACGACGAAGCGACTTCGCTACAACTGCACGTGTTTGTCGACGCGAGCGAAGCCGCCTACTCTGCAGCACTCTATTGGCGCGCTCGGACTCCAGATGGGAAAATACACCTCTCACTAATCGTAGCCAAAGCACGGGTCGCACCACTAAAACTGACGTCGATACCACGCCTCGAACTACAAGCTGCCGTCATGGGAAGTCGCATGGCAGCCGTCGTTTTGGAGGAACATGACATCAAGCCAGAATCGAAGACGTTCTGGACGGATAGCAAGACCGTCCTCACATGGCTCAGAACGGGATCCCGATCCTACAAAGCCTTTGTAGCACATCGCATCGCCAGCATAGAAGAGACCACAGTAGTAAACGAATGGCGATGGGTACCGACAAAGCTGAACGTCGCCGATGACGCCACCAGAGAAGTCCCTTCAAACTTCAACCACGAGCATCGATGGTTCACCGGACCGGACTTCCTATTGGGCGAACCTGAGTCATGGCCTCCAGAAACAACAAACTCCCAACCGATCACCGAAGAGGAAAAGAGTGTCGTACGAATAAAGTCGTGCAATATGGTGTCTACAACAAAATGGACTGACCATATGCCAGACGCCACTCGCTTCTCAAAATGGGAACAACTCTTGAGAACAACAGCAAGAGTGCTACAATTTATTCAACTCTGTCGGCGCAATCGCCACCGAGTCAACTATAAACGAAACAAGAAGAACAAAGAAAAGGATCCACAGTGGAGAAATGTAACTACGCCGAAGTCAACGAAGAAAAATGTCACGAGCCGCATCGACTGCGGAGAGAGATACCTACATTTGGATCAAGACATACTAGAGAAAGCCGAATCGCTGCTAGTAAAATGTAGCCAGTCTCAGTCATTTCCGGACGAAATTGACAGAATGAAGAAAGGAAGACTAATCCCTCCCAGTAGCGAATTGCATCGACTTGCCGTGACATTTATAGACGGCGTTATATGCCTCAAAGGGCGTATAAACGCCATGAGTAACATTTCGCAACGACAGATGGCGCCTCCAATACTGAGTGGCAACAATCACATAACACAGTTGTGGATCGACTACATACACAGACGATTGCATCATGCGGGAGTAGAGACAACAGTCAACGAGTGTCGACAGCACTATTGGGTGCTACGCCTACGACCCATAGTGAAAATGAGGATTCACCGCTGTCTTCCCTGCCGCATCAAAAAAGAAGTTCCACCGTCGCCTCCTACAGGGGATCACCCGATGTCACGTCTCGCCCACCACCAGAGGCCGTTCTCATTTACAGGTCTCGACTACTTCGGACCCTTCACAGTCACCGTGGGTCGGAGTACACAGAAGAGGTACGTCGCGATCTTCACCTGCCTCACCACCCGCGCTGTTCATCTTGAAGTCGCGGGCTCACTCAGCGCCAGCTCCGCAGTGATGGCGCTAAGACGAATGATGGCTCGACGAGGACAACCTACGGAAATCTGGTCAGACAACGGGACTAATCTCCACGGCGCGGACAAGGAACTCCGCATCGCAATCAACACCGCAGTAGGACACGAAGCTTCAATGAGGAAGATCTCCTGGCGCTACATACCACCAGGAGCACCATTCATGGGAGGAGCGTGGGAACGTCTCGTTCGTACTGTGAAAACAGCACTCACAGCCGTGCTACACGAACGCTGCCCCACAGAGGAAACATTGAACACCCTCCTACTTGAAGCAGAGTACACAGTCAACAGTCGACCACTCACTCGTGTCTCAGTGAACTCAAAGGATCCAGAGGCCCTAACTCCAAATCACTTCCTGCTTGGAGGCTCGGGTCACGTATCAACACCGGGCACCTTCAACGACGCAGACCTCATCAGCCGGAACCACTGGCGCGTTGCACAGCGCCTTGCCGACATGTTCTGGAGCCGATGGATGAGGGAGTACCTGCCAGACCTTCAAAACCGCCGCGAACCACACGGACGAGGAGAATCATTGAAAGTTGGTCAACTAGTGCTGATAGCTGACAACACGCTACCACGCAACGTTTGGCCACGCGGCATGGTAAAGAAGGTGTTCCCGGGACCCGACGGAGTCGTACGAGCAGCCGACATCCAGACGAAGGGAGGACTTCTACGCCGACCGACGAAGAAACTCGTAATCCTGCCAACAGACGTCGCGTCTACGGGTTTTGCTTCGTGAAGAAACGAAGCACGGCGGGAGAATGTACGCGACAGTGTATAAAAAGTGAAAAACTAAGTGAACGCTAAAAGTGCAAGGCCCGAGCGAGACGACAAGTGTTAGACAAAGACAACAAGTGGGTGACCCAAATCACTATTTTCGTCGTCTCGTCTCGGGTTCTAACAAGACAATTTTCTATGTATAAAGTATATAAATTAGTCCAATAAGATTCTGATTAGATAAAAATAGTTGTTAATTAGAATAATTATGTAAATTTATATGTAAAAACTTGATAAATAAATAAAGTACACAGAGCGGACTGAGGGGAGGGGCAGGGACGCATAGCCACCACTGGTGGGGATGTATACTCCAGTGGTGGGGAGTAGCCTCTATAAAAGTAGCGCGTTTTTGTATGGATTTCACTTCACTCCACTACGCCGAGCTCAAGATAACTGAAAAAGGAAGAAAAACGTCTAATCGCTCTTCGGATCAACGCACACTCGGCATGGGAAAATCGTAGAAGAAAGTGCTCTCCGTGACAAGCCTCTCAACTAGTGGTCGGTTGAAAATATTAAGAAAGAAGAAGTTACGCAATAGCATACTGTTGGGGAACCGAACTCCGTCCGCTCTGCATTAACGAACCTATTACTGGTGTTTTCCTCTAATCCCAGCAACAAGTACCGGAAACCAGTCCGGTACAAAAACAATTCATAATTAATATAAAATTGCAAACATGCAAAGGTTGTCATTATTATGCAATTTATAAGATAACCACTTCATACAGGAAAATAAGAGACGAGATAGCATTTATAAATAATATGCATTTTAATTAGATATATATTTTTCATACATAATTATAACACTGGTTGCTTATGGGTATGAAAAATATATATATTACTTTATCCTTGTAAGGCATATACCTAAATAATATACAATGTAAATGTGTGACTGGTTGCAAGCAGCTCGCGATGGTTTTTACTTGTATTGTGTAATATATTTTTTATTATCTAATGTTTAACAACGATTATATTTATTTGCCAAAGAAAAAACTTGTAAATAAATAAAATATATATTGTTTACTCGGAGAACCTCCTTGGTTTTGTACATGGAACAACGATTTCTTTGAACGAAACCGAGTAATGTAGGAAGAATATTTACATCCTCATACAAAACTGGATATGTAATCGTCGGTAATGTGCAAAGAACAAATATTACTTTATACATACCCGGTTCTGTGAGAAGAATATTTTTTCCTTGTACAATTCTGGTAATGTACGAGTAACAAGGGAAAATAACATAATTACCTAGATGTAGTTATATTAAACTGATATAAGCTACTATGTACAAAACATTAAATAGAATATGAAAAACAACTACGAAAGACAGGCAAAGATTCGTTTTGAAAAGCCACACGAACTTGTGCTGTAAATAATACACGACATATACTTAGTAAATTTAAATTTGAGAATATAAAATATTCATTGATTGCGAATGTAATTTTATCAAAATGTTTGGTCGACATAACCGGCGATTCTAAAGGCTGGCTATTACCTCGGTCAACAGATCTGTATTGCTATACAACGAGATAATGCAGCCAGCATGCTTGGGACCCTACCAAAAGGGCCGATGCTTTATATTATATAATGTGTATATATATTATCTTAGGATTAGATTTTATTTTAAATAACTGTATAATATGTAAATGTAATATAGATTAATTAAATTGATTAAAATTGTTATATTAAATCAACATACACTAGAAACATTTCTCTAAAAGTTAAATTAATATTTAAAACTAACTTAAGAACGAAAGTTGTCTACATAGACGAAAAATTCAGCACGCTGAAGTGGTCCAAGCTGTGTGTGGGCCAGTTCAGCTTTCATATAAGCTTTATGTAATGTAATTAATTGTATTAATAATAATGGATCTTTTTGTTACAGAAATGGCGTTACCAAAGCAGATGTGCACTTTAATTGCACTGACAATACTAATTGTGGCTGTCGAAGCAATAGAACCGACTTGTAAACATACTGCGGAAGACAAGAAACAGTTAGTTTGTACTTCGGGCACAGGAAACTACATTTTAGTAAAAGGTCTCGTATCTGACAGCAATACGACGACTGAGGTAACCTTGAGAGCCTGCAGAATTATTGACATTGAATATGAATCGTTCAAAAATCTTCCTTCAGTCTGGTATATAGATGTCTCAAGAAACAAACTCCATAGATTGAAACGTGGTGTATTGGATGAAGCAACGACCTTAACATTCCTTAACATGTCTTACAATGGATTATCATCGATTCCACTTGGACTATTCGATTTCAACACAAAAATGGAGTATTTAGATTTGAAAGGAAACCGTTTGAATTTTCTCGAAATTGGAACTTTTGATAAATTGAAAAAATTAAAACTTCTAGATCTGTCCAGCAATGGTATTCTAGGGAAAGATTTGAACCCTTACTTGTTAGATGAAAATCGACACATTTATTACATTGATTTCTCTAGAAACGATATGACCGGTACTCCGTCGTCTTTACTAAACTCGTTTCAAGAACTTGACATGATAAATCTTGATAGGTGTTCTCTGACGGAAGTTCCGGAATTCGCGACTTTACCGTTTGATTTGAAGTCCATGAAACATCTTATGATTTCAACGAACCTTATAAGTAAAATAGACAATGCAGCGACATTTGTAAACTTGGACAATTTGGAGATTCTCAATCTTGCTGAGAATATAATTGAATATATAAACGAGAATGTGCTAAAACCTTTGAAGAAATTGAAAATGATTGTGCTTAGAAATAACAAATTGAAACAGATACCGGATATTTTGTTTATAAACATAAGATTTTTAGAGCATGTAGATTTGGGTTCGAATGCTCTGGAGTTTCTCGCTAACGACACGTTCCGTGGAACATCGTTGAAGATATTGTATCTGTCGTCAAATAAATTTACTTATTTGCAAAGGGATTTCTGCACAAACATAAGAGATTTGGGTGGAAGATTAACTGAATTCTATTTCCAACAAAACCCTTGGCAATGCGCGTGTCTTCATGATCTGTTGAAAGAAGTGAAATCTTTGGATATTAAATATAATAAAATAAAATATACAGGCGAAGAACCGGTCTGTGTAACCACTAATGAATTTCACTGTAAACGACAAGAAACTTTTAACGAAATATACATAGATATGTATGATAATATGATTCGGAATTGATACTGTGCAGTAGGTATTTTATTGGCTTATTGTTTTAAATACTCTATAAAACAATTGTGTTGAATGAACAGAAGACTGCTGTTAAAAATTCTAATTAATTCTGTTTAATTCTTTTAAAAAATTATATTGTGTGTATTTTATACTTTATAGAAATATGTCCCTTAGGGCCTCTTTCACAAACTACAAGTAATGTGTTGATTAGTTACTTTTAAAAATAATTTTCTGTTTTATTGAATTATGCACTCGGTTTACTGCATCATTCGATAGCCGAATTTTTTTAATTATTTTCTATTTAATGTTTGGAACGTTTACCGTACCAACAAAGATATATCAGCTCCATTATCCCCGGTTACCGGTGACTTTAAATGCCAGTTTGGCCTACTTGACGTTTGTGAAAGAGGCGCTTAATCTGGTTAAAACAGTCTGGGTAAATTTTTGTATGACTGATTAATTGCCCTTGTGCAAGCAAATGTTGACTACAAACCTTTTCTTACCCCGACTGTACATAAAGGGAGTCTCCATTAATTCGGTTTAAAGAATTTTATTCTCATAAAAGAACAATTTGTTCACTTAATCTATGAGAACTTAATAACTATATTTATACAATTTATACATCGGAGATAATTGAGCTAATTTTCAACGTTGGTCCATATGTATTCTTTCAATTTGTGTTTAAAGCTAGACATATTACTACAATTTGTTACACTCTCAGGTAGTGCATTATATATCTGTGCTCCCTCGTACAAAATATTTTTTTTACCATACTGTGTTCTAATTTTAGGCAATTCAATTTTATTTATATTTCTAGTGTTGTATTTGCGTCTTTTTTGAAAAGTGATTTGAGAATTTATATAATTTGTTTCTATTTTTCTAATTAACATACATATCGAATAATTATATAATTTTTTTAGATTAAAAAATTTAGTTTTATCATATATTAATTTTGTAGATGTTAAGTAGTTATAATTAAAAAGAACCTTAATAATTTTATTTTGAGTGGTTTCCAATAAACGAAGATTAGTTTTCGCAGATTGTCCCCAGACTTGAATCAGATATTCTAAATGTGGTTTTACAAGTGTATTGTATATAGAATACCGTAATTTAAGTGGGACACATTTTGCAATGTTTCTTAGTGCTCCTGTTAGAGGAATTATTTTATTGCGAATGTATTCTATATGTGGCCTAAAAGTCAATCTATTATCCAAAATTAATCCCAAGTATTTTTCTTTGTTGGATCTTTGCAGTTGTTGGTTATCTATTGAAAGCGGCGTAAAATTGGGGATATTTTTGTTCTTAGCTGCAAAGATTATATAAGAAGTTTTGCTTACATTAATAGTAAGCAGATTTAGTTTTAACCATTTATTCAATACATCAAGATCGTTTTGAGCTTCATTGATAACACTGTGAATTGTATGACCAAAATAAAAAAGTGATGTATCATCTGCATAAAGTGAGATATGCCCCGTCAACCCAACATTACTTATACTATTCATGTAAATTAAGAAAAGAAGAGGTCCTAAGACTGATCCCTGCGGAACTCCGCAAGTAATTTTTGCAGGTTTACTTTCATAATTGCCGATTTTAACAATTTGGTATCTATTTGTGAGATAAGATTCAAATAACTTGTATGCTTTAGCAGTTATACCAATGCTAATTAATATGTCTAGTAAAAGTGAATGACTTACGGTATCAAAAGCTTTTTTTAAATCAATGAAAACTCCCAAGACCACCTGCTTTTTATCGATATTAGTTTTAATTTTGGTGACTAGATCAATGGTAGCTGACAGTGTGTTAGAATTTGGACGAAAACCGTATTGATGTTTATAAAGGAAATCTATCTCTGTTAAATAATTAAACAAACGCGTAAATAAAATCTTTTCAAATATCTTTGATAGAACCGGCAAAACCGAGATAGGTCTGTAGTTTCCGGGATCAGTCTTAACTCCCGCTTTATATATAGGTGTAACTTTAGCAATTTTAAGGCTATCTGGGAAGATTCCATTCTCGAGACATTTATTAATACAATTAGTTAAATTAGAGATAATCAGTTTTTTGATACATTTTATAGATTTTGTTGTTATTTTATCAATTCCTGAGCTAGTATTACTATCTAAATTATCAATAATTTTGCTTATTTCGTCTTCTGTACAAGTTGGTAGTTCTGATAGATTAGAGTCTTGATCATAATTGAAAGTGGTTGTTAATACATTTTTAGGTTTGTATTTATCTACTTGTGTTATTTTCTCAGCTAAAATAACGCCAATTGATGTAAAATAGTTATTGAAACTGTTGCAAATTTCTGTTTCATTTATTATTAATTTATTAGAAATGATTAATTGTGGGGGAGCACAGTTACATTCAGTCTTATTTTTAGTAAATTCATTAATTAGTTTCCACATTTTCTTGGGGTTTTTGTTACATTTATTAAACGAGTCGTAATAAAATTTCTTCTTTTCTTGCTTGATAATATTTTTAACCTTTTCTTTAGCAGCAAAATATTTCGATTTTATTTCTTCATTTTCTTCATCTTTCTTATAATTGCTCCATAATTTATTTCTTTCATCAATATAATTAAGTATTGTTTTATTAATCCAATCTTTCTGAGGCGGATTCAAAATTTTGTATTTTGCAACTTTAGCATCTTCTATTTGTTCTTTGATAAATTTCTCCAGTGTGTCATAGATATTTTCGTTATTGGTAAAGTTCTTGCTTAGCATATTGTTATATAAATTAGTATAATCTATGGCTTCATATCGTATCTTTTCTCTAAGAAAATTTTTACATTTTTTTAATTCTACATATATTTGCTTGTGATCGGATAATGTGGACTCGATTACTGCCATATGCATTCTTGAATCCCGGATATTCGTGCATACATGGTCAATTATACTTTTCGTATTTTTAGTCTCTCGTGTACAGTATTCTTCATTTATATTGTTTATTATATGGTAGCCAGATTCATATATAAGATCGACATATTCATTAATTTTACGTTCATTTTGCAGTAAATCTATATTAAAATCGCCAATCACAATCGCCTTCTTTTTAATTTTTTCTAGAAATGTAATATAAGTGTTGAGGAACTCTTTGAAGTTTGTGTTTGGAGGTTTATAGATTACTCCAATGACTAAGGAATGTTTTATCAAATTTATCCATAAAAAATTATTACCCTGCACATAATTTTCCTTAATAATTTCAAATTTAATACTCTTATGAATGTACATAGATACACCACCTCCTATTCCATCTGTACGAATACAATAAATATGAGAGTAATTAGGAATTTCTAGTAGATCTGCATCGATTTTAGATTTAATCCACGTTTCAGTTAGTAATACGATATGTACAGTTTGCTTAAAACTTTTTAGGATACATTTTAACTCATCTAGTTTCCCCGGTTTCACTAAACTACGAACATTAGCATAAAATATTCTTAAGGAAGAGAAAGACGTAGATATGCTTTGGTACGTATTTACACGTTGGTAGGTAATATTTTCTAGTAATGATTTATCAATATTATGATGTGCAGAGATATTTTCTGAATTTAGTTTTTTGTTATGGTTTCAGTTATCTTGGGAATGCCCCTTATGTATTTTATAACAAGATTAGTCTCGCCATTTTCCTTGCGGCGTGATAATTCTTCACGCAAATCCTTAACAAACTTCATCTGCATTGGCGTCTGATCGTTGTAGATATGTACATTTTGATTTATTAGTTTTACCTTGTTTTTTAATATATATATAACGCTTTCCCGTCGCTGAAAGAACACTTTGAGATTTCGTGTTTTCTCGGGTGTAAACTTGCCTAAGCGCATTGTTTTCACGGGAGTAGGGCATTCGTTGTAAATAGTTTTGAGTAATGTATGTACTTCTTTACAGTCATGTTCGCGTCTCGCAGTTGAATTTTTGTTATTTATTTCAGGTATACCCGCTACGATAATATTAAGTTGCCGTTGAGTTCGATCTTGCAATTCTAAGGCCATGGTTTCATAATCGCAATGCGGCGGAATTTTATTAGTGTAGGAAAAATTTTTAGCCACATTTAAGTCACTTTCTATGATTTTTATTTTTTCCTGTAAGGCAGAGTTTTGACCTTTCATTATTTCCAAATCATTTTTTATTTTATTTTGTTCCTGAACAAGAGTATCTGTCACACTTTTAATGTTTTTTATTTCATTTTTAATCTCATTAAAATCTTGGCATAATTTGCTTGAATTTTCCTGTTGTTGTTCTTTAAAATTTTGTAGAAAATTCATTATTTCTAAACGGAAATCAGTAATTTCTTGTTTTATTTCTGTTTCTAAATTGGGTAACTTTCTCTTTTGTCTTTGAGTAAGAAGTGATTCGTCCCTTTTTAATGTTCGCAAATCAGAAAAGGAACCGCTCCCGCTTCCAATTAAATTTCCGCTAGGCGGTGATCTTTGTACACTCATCCTTATTATGTTATCAGTGAAATGCGCGAAGGCAGCTGTAGTAGTGTTGCACTTGGAGCGAGCGAGAACGCGCGTAATAAATAAGAGGAGGTCTCGCTCACCCGAAGAGGTGAAGAGCGGTTACCGCAGCCGTTAGTTATGCTGTCCCTTTGTTCAATAAGGTCGTATAAATATTCGTATTTCCGGAAACTGAATTTTATCACAATAGTAATTGATTCACTTTTATCAAACACTTATTTTACTTTAAATATTATTAAAAGAAAATTAACATCGACACGTCTGCTCTCTCCGATGGCTAGCGCGTAATTACGCAAAGCTTATAGGGAGAGAGGGTTCTATAGTGTTGCCTTTCCTGTAGACCACGGTAGATAATAGTAGTAATAATACTCCACATAGTTGGAACACTTATTTATTTGTTCTTGCTTATATATACATATCTATTTGTTACAAAAATACCGACTAGGTAAATCAATCGTCTTCACGCTATCACGACCTAGCGCAGAATGGCGGTCGCTCCCGCTCGTTGGTAGGTATTACCATTATTAATTTTCTAACAGACGGCCATTCTGTTCTAGGAATGTCCTCATTCCGGAGCCAAGCTCGGTCATCCGGATTGAGTGAGTAGGTCCTCATACTTAGTTCGGAGTAAGAAGAAAAATATATGAGTTCGAGATACAATATTGAGTAAGAGTTGAGTAAAATGTTAACAATGAATAATAATAGCTATGTACATAATTTTCAAATATACGTCAGTTAGAAATACATCACATAATAAGAAGGAATAATAATAGCTATGTAGGTACATAATTTTCAGATATATATATCTGTTGGAAATACTGTGTAACATAATAAAAATGAATAGTAACAGATATGTATATATTTTTCAGATCTACATCAGTTTGAAATACATCACTATGTAACAATAACAATGAATAATAACAGATATGTACATAATTCTTAGATCTACATCCGTTTGAAATACATAGTGAATAATGCTGAATATATTTTTGTATAAATAAATTATTATTATTGGGTTTGCAATGCACATAAACTTTATATTCTATATATTTATTAATAGCAATATGATATAGATTCAAGCTAAGTTATAATTTCCAGATGTTACACAAAATACCAAACAAAACATTCTGATATTCTGAATGCAGAGCTTATCTTAATTAGTCATTAAATATAAAATAATCTGTATGTACTACAGTACCTTGCAAGCGACTTGCTTAACAATCACATTGGGTCGCTTGTTAAGACATATTGTAATTGTAAATTTATATATATTAATAAAAATTTAGGGAAATATCAATACCACCAAGTACTAAAATGTTTAAGTAATAAAATAAATTTAGAGGTAGACTATGATGACTATTGTGACACATATTGAATGTAAAAAGAATCTGAAGATACTTATTAAAACTACTTACAATGAATATTGTCTAAAATCATACGCTAAGACTCAACAATTACAAAAGCCACCCTCAAATTAATTAATTAATTAGAGATCTATTTATTGGAAAATTCTGGTTTTTATTTCAGACTAGTGTCTAGTTATTAGTCATATTATATCAAACTATATTTAATTAATTACATACAACGAGGTAATGCGACTGCATGCTGACTAGCATGCCTAGGACCCTGCCAAAGGGACCGATACTCTTTTTTTTATATTAATATAATGTGTAAATAAATATAACTATTAGGATTAAGTTATTTTAAATGAGCTTTAGCAGTTTAAAATATACAGAGTACTGCAATATGTACTTAAATCGTACTTAGGTACTTTACAAAATCATTAATCACATTATATCAAATTCAATCAAATTATTTACCTTAATTACATAAATGCCTCTCAGCATAATTATTTATGATTTTAGGTGCTAAACGTCTTTATTCTATAGAAGAAAAGCTTTTCTGGTTAGGTACATTATAACTACTTAAAAATTGGATTGTTATGCATATTTCTAGATTTAAATCGCTTACATTCTACTATTTGACACATTTGACACTCCACTATTACAAACAATAAAACTAACATTTGGCATTAAATCACTGTAGTTCAAGGGGACGCCGTGGAACTAATATGTAGAGCTACCGTTTGTCACTCACAGGGTACGCTCAACTCTCTTCTCAATTCGAGTATGGCTACCGTTTGCCTCCTGAGAGACCCGGCCTGCCCATTACCCAACTATAGCCGCTTAGCCACCATCTTTACTGCTCGCTATCGTTGCCCATCCGAGGCTCTTCATAATTCTATTATGGCTACCGCTTGCCGCCCGAGGGACACGGCCTGCCCATGCTACCGTTTGCCACTCGATGGACACGGCCTGCTCATGCTACCGTTTGCCACCAGAGGGACACGGCCTGCCGGGATAAAATTGCATCGTTTTCATTATCAATAGTCATAGCAGCTGATGCCCGTCCCGATCAACACCAGACTGCTCTCACTTCGCATCTAAGCTCTGTATCTGTAAATATAGGTATAGGAAAATAGATTTTGGAATTTAGGATTGATAGTTCAACTTCGCCTTTGACCTTTGACCCAAATGTTCCAGCCTCATTACTAGTACTGGTCTCGTTATCACTGGTTATCAATGATGATGACTGACATGTCACCCACGCCTTGCATTTATCTGCTGAAATATATTTTTGTATTGCCTATCTACAGGAACGCCCTTCAATATTCTGTCTTTGTCTAAAATTATAGTTATTTTTTTTTTAGGGACCCCAAAGTTTAGCTGCCAGCTTCTTGCTTTTCTCTTTTTTTAGAATAGAATATCATTAGAGAACATTTACTTTGCATGCACCTGACATACACGAATACATTCAGAATAACAAAACAAAAATTAAATATATACAAATCTCTCCCATTTAAGTGAGAATACACAACCAAAATCCCATTGAATATGTGCCATTGCTCAGCATAGGCTGAAGCAAACCATAGCGCCGATCCCACGCCAGTCCCACTTGACAGATTCTCGCCGTCAGAACACGCGTCGCCACTGCAGTACTGTGACTCGTAGGAATTTAAAGTCATAGCTCTGTTTAGCCTGCAACTAATCATATTTAAAAATAACAGTACACTACCCTCCATCAGGTTGTCTTTGGTTATTGCTCATATCACAAAGTTAATCACTTGGCTCAAGACCTCATTCTCCTTTTGTCTCAATTAGTAATACAGTATATTCAATTTTGGAAGCAGATTTAGACATGAGAACAAAAGAAATATAATTCTGACACTTAAGGTGATACAACTCAGCCTTCCTCCATACAAACGTAGAATGATCATTACTCCGCTGTTTTATGTTTAATTTACAAAAGTAAGCATGGTACCGATTTATCTTGTCGTTAACTAGGTTCGTTTACATACAAATTTAAAAAACATTAATTTAAAAGATATGATCCTTGAAAAATCCATATTTTACCAACAAGTCTTGATGCAACTTTGTGGGTAAATAGGTCACTCTAGTGTACAAAAACTCCAAAGTACTTTGAATATAAACATCGATCAATAACTAGATAATTCAAGAGTTCAAATAACTTTACACGAAATAGATATATGCAGTAGCTCTGTCAAAAAGAGCATACGCCCTAGAGTCTGCTTATAATTCCTTTTTGGTACGAATCATTGCGTATCCCATTCGTACTGTGTGAGACGGAACGACTTCTAGCCACGCGCACCGATGTTTTCGAGCCGCCGACCAGTTTGCACTTAAAAGTCAAGTATTGGAAGCTACCACAGCGTGCTGTTGTTTGGCAAAAATTTACCGAGGACATTCAAGGGAACATTCAATGTATCTGTCGGATGTCTGCTACAAAGAGAGGATCACGCCAATTCAATTTTTGAAACAAATACTCAGGTCTGTTAGTATCAGCCACTTCGAAGATTAGCGTTGCATAGTAAAGTTATTGCCTGACATTCATATGCCAAATGATATATTTATTTAAGAAAGGTGTTATGTGCGATCTAAGAGGCACCTTCACGCAGAAACGCAAATAGGAATTTTGCACTCGTTGAATTAATTTGTATAATTTCTTAAATAACAAGTTACCATATTCAACCAAACAATAATTCAACTTGGATGAAATAATCGTTTCACAAAGTTTAAGTTTAAACACAAATCAACACAGATAAGACATCTATAATTTTATACAAGACTTTCAAAAGGCAAAAGCAGTTTTGAACTAGTTCAAGCACTTGTTTCTCAAAAAGGTAAATTACCGACCATCATAACTCCGGGGTTGCGCGCTAATCTAATTTTTTTTTTTTTTTTGCCTAGGCAATTCAGTGACCGCCTGTATTTTGTTTGTTCCATCCAGGCCTCAAAGGCGGATATGAAGATCTGATATCCAAGATCCTATTTAAAATTTTAAAACAAAGGAAGCACTTCCTCAGTATTTCCTCTAGCTATTAGTGATATCCGTATCCGTATCCATTTCTTTTTTGGCGGATCTTGTATGGATCTTTTATCTTATTAATTTTCAATTCATAGATGAAATTCTAATTAATTATTAGGTGATTAGGTAGCAATAAAAATTATTAAATTCCATTGAGATGTTATTATTATTTTAAATTCTTAAAATGAAATATTTGGCACCTTTATATTGCAAACATTTATCGTAGTGAGTTACCATACCAATAGTACATATTAAGGGTACTAAATAAACTATCTTTATAATCACAAATCTTTGTGACAAGCTTATTAAAATAATGAAATCTATATACATAAAAGAAAGTCGTATTAGTTATACCACAGGTATATCTCGAAAACGGCTAGACCGATTTTTATAATCTTTATTTGAGTAGCAGAATAACCATTAAAATATCGAAAAATTAACGTAAATAAATAAAACAATAACCAGATAATCACTTTAGAAATAAATTGTACTTTCGAATCGACAGAAACTGCCAAATCGATTGGTCTCATGTTGTTGTGATGTGCGGGTGTTATTAATAAATATTATCCAACAATGATTTTATAATGAGAAAACCAAAACTTAAATCTTCGTAACATTCCAAATTCTAATTAAATGTAGAATTAATGCACAATGCAAATCGAAACATCTCCTGCCTGTCACGCAAAACTTCAAGTGGCGGGCGTCAACCATCGCTTCAAGATCACGCGCACCTACACCGATTGAGTATGAAAGTTAAAATCCGTATCCGGATCCGTATCCGCGGATATACATTTTTAACGATACGGCTCATCACTATTAGCTTCTTAACGCCATCGTTATTTTTCTTTGGCACGAGTAAGTACAATAGGGCTGGCGTACGTGGAATAAGAGTTTCTATTATTATCCAGTCACTCGTCTACCATTTTCCTGACTACATTCCGTTCGCTGTAGGGAAGACGATACGGTTCGAAGAAACTGTTGGCGGTATATTCTGTTGTTGTCCTTATTTAACTTAAATTATTAATTCATCAAATAACTAATTAATCAATTAATTGTTTAACTTTAGGGCCAATATTTAGCCCAATATTTAGTATGAGCCAGGGTGATTCGTTCCTGTTTTTTTTTTCTTGCCTTACAAACAAAATTAACGGCAACCCGGAAAGATATACAATAATAATTTGTATACACTGTAGCGTCGCGAATTTAACATTAACCTTCATACAAGCGTTTCCAGGTATAACCAATGTCTTCTTCTTTTTCGGCTTCACTCTTGACAGAGTGGTCGTGGCCATCACTTCAGGTGTTGGTGGCAAGCCTCACAATACGCCGCCATTCCTCTCTGATGGCCGCCTTCCTCGTGCATCCCTGCAGTGAGCCATTCAACGCAGCTTTTATTTGATCCGTCCATCTCATAGGCGATCTTCCCCGCGGCCTGGTACCCTCAACCCTTCCCTGGACCACAAGTCGCTCAATAGCCACCTCCCCTCGGCGGCAGACATGGCCAAAGAACGTGAGGATACGGGACTGTACCAAAGATGACAAGCGCTGCTTGATGCCGAGTTCTCGAAGTATAGACTCGTTGGTACGGAATTCAGTCCACGATACTCCGAGCATTCTCCTCCAGCACCACAACCAATGTACCGGTGATATTATCCGAAGTGTACGTTTTATATAATTTGAGCCTTCTAAAACGACATCTTCAAACTTACTTACGCTCAAGTCCCGACTCGTCGTAGTATAAAACTAACTCCGAATGAGTCTTACATACGGTAACCGATGTTAATTCCGTAAAGGATTGACCCACTTCGTGAGTCTCATCCGTCGTGAGAAGCTCGTCCCTCACCGCCGAAGCTTCAATGTCAGCCTGAACAGCCTCAACACCCAAAGTTACCAAAACCCGACCCGACTAGACGTCGACTGAAGAAGTAGGACTTTTGAGGGTTACTTATCAACCCCTTATCAAGACTTAGATTTGGTTTTTTTTTTTTTTCTTTAACTACCCTCTCTTTGATCAGAGTACACTGACTACCAAAATCAATGTATCTGGACTTCTCTAACTCCGTTAAGCTTAATAGTTTTCATGGAAATACGTCGCAGATACAGTAGCTGTGACGGACGCTTAAAACTAGACCCTTGTCGACTATTATTTATCAAAAATGCTGTTAATATTGCACATGTACCTTAATATTAATAATAGTACCTTTAATATTTAATATTGACAGTCTTTCTTTGTCGTGGTAGAATTTTTTACTTATACCTACAGCTAGTGAATACTAAATATAAAATAATTTGACATTTGAAAAACTATGTATCTTTTCCATAGGAAGTACTTTTAAATAGTTCTGTCATGATCATCACATTTGAAATTACGAGTGTAGGAGTATAATAGCTAGTATACGTGTACTGTATCAAGCGGGGACATGTGATTCCACAAAATAGCACAATTATTATGTTTTTTTTTTTTTTACCCTATCACTTTAATTATCAGTGGAAGTCAAGTGTAAGTAATAACTAGGTAATACGTACCCACCTATTTAAGACATCCAAATAAGTAAGGTATTTTACCAAACGAAACGGATATTAGTATTTTAAGTAAACTTTTTATGAATTCCAATAAGTAAACTTAAGTCTATTAATTTGTAAATGTCTTTTATTTTTATGTAAATGAAGTGCATAAGTAGATTAACTCGTACTGAACAGTCAACAAAAGCATATTTTTTTTGTTTATGCGAGTATAACGCTTCACCCATAATTACAGATAAAAGAAACATGCAAATGTTCCATGCGAAACTCATAGGTAAAATATACGTACCTAACTGAATTCAGGCTACAACGTATCTCGTATAGATATTCATACCAGTCAATTTATAATATTAATAAAAACAATACAATGTTATTAAAAATTAAATTAAATAAAAGTATTATTATTACATCATCATACTAAAATAATAATACGATATTAACTTCATTGGAGTCTCAGTCGTACATACGTACGACATTTATTGTTATTATGCACGTAGGTAGATAAAATTTCGTTAACAAAAAAAATTACAAGTACATACCTCAAGGGCCGCTGAGTACTTACCGCACTTCTGATTTGTTGCCTTTCCTGTAGACCACGGTAGATAATAGTAGTAATAATACTCCACATAGTTGGAACACTTATTTATTTGTTCTTGCTTATATATACATATCTATTTGTTACAAAAATACCGACTAGGTAAATCAATCGTCTTCACGCTATCACGACCTAGCGCAGAATGGCGGTCGCTCCCGCTCGTTGGTAGGTATTACCATTATTAATTTTCTAACAATAGGGATTCTATAGGGATATTCTATAATCTCCCTATGGAGAGAAAATGGAGTGAATCTCGTCTAATCTCGCGTGGTCGTGGCTATACAACCAAATTGATTTTAGTTCCTAAAACTGATAGCAGTTTTAATGAGAATTAAAAAAAAAGCCATAATTATGTAGTTATAAAATAAATATTAATTGATAACACTTTTACCTTCTTAAAAATGTTTATAAAAAATATTATGTTTACTAAACAAACCTTGAATAGCTGCTGTAATTCGCCCACGCACTGTGTTATGTCCACGGTCCACCTACGTTCTTATACTGTGACGATAGTTGTGTATTGTAGGCATCGAAATACTACAATGGAATTTGCATCACAAATGCCAAAGCGGCACATAAAAAGAACGCCTTTGACAGAATCATGGCGGACTCTTGCCTTCACGCGTCAATGGTAAAAGGTAGTAACGATCAACTTCTACTATTTCATTTTAAACTCTAATGGGTTGACGTAAAGTCACATTTTCTTTAAATTACGTACTTATTATTATGTTTGTTTTGTTTTAAATGACAGTTCATGCTCTACGCATATGTCACTTTTAAATGTTCCATAAAATTCGTAGTGTTTTGTATGGCACGCGGGTTCCATGTTGTAGTAGTTTGATGATTGTAGGTCCCACCTTGACCAATATGATATTACAAAAGATTAAGCATGCAAACAAATTGCAAAATTCAATAAGTATAAAAAGTCACTAACATCTTAAGTCAGTTTCATTTTTTCTATCTCTTATCCTTTCTTACGTTAAGAATTTAGTACAATTTTAATTTTACACATAAGATAAACCTATAAATTTTTAGAACATTGTCAAATTTAGTCTTAAATAAAAATGCAAACCAATCTGAAGTTTTTGTATTTTATATACCACACAACTAATACTTACATACAATAATAAATATATCACGTATACTAAGTACATATATGTGCTCATAATGTCAGAGGATTATGTACGATGACTCATAAATTAATCATGTTTTAGGTCACATTGTTGATTTTGGTCATCTGTTTGAATCGTATTATTTTCTGATATTACATCATCAATATTAACGTCTTTGTCATTGGATTCTTTTGCGTCACATACTTGACTCTCCTCTGATGTATTAAAATCTATGGAACTATCATTAACGGTAACATCTTTGTCGTTAATACTCTTTGTGACGTTACTTGAAATATCTAGTTCACTCTTCAAACGCTGAATAGCTTGTACAACTTCGTTTTGGAAATTCATGTTTAATTTATAAAGTTGCTCTGAATGCTCTTTCTCTCTTCTTATTTCGTTCTTCATATGTGTATCCTTGAACTTCTCAAATTCAGACATAATCCTAACTTTTGATTCGTAGACATGCTGCACCATTGAAACTAATGTAAACAGTTTTTCAATTACTTTCTCTTTTACCTCTTTTGATATATTCTTATCTGACTCTAAATCTGATTTCGCATCTAAAGCTAAATCATTAGCAGATGACGGAAAACCTAAAAGCGATTTGGAACCGTTCGACAAATTTAAAGTTTTAGGGGGCGAACTTCTGTTTTCATTTTTTGGTACACCATTATTTGTAGATTTAGACGTGAACGCACCGTGTGTCACAACTTCAGTGAAAACACCCGAACTTGGTTTGTTAGATTTGTATTCAGCAGTTTTCTTATTCACTTTTTGCATTAAATCACTTTGATTTTCCTTTTGTTTGTCGTATTGCGTCTTCTGTAAAACTTCCTGATGTACAACCTTCGTTTCTGTTGGCGAGGACTCTTTGGTTTTATTCTGAAAGGGGCTACCGGTTCTGTTACTAAAACTGGTGACGGTTGGCTTAGACATTTTTCACTCTATATATGGTGAAGGAATTTTTATAAGGCACCAAAGAAATTTATGTATTGAATTTTCTTGTAACAGACACTTAAAACTCTGTCCACTCTATATGATGACGTTCGGATAACTAAGTGGTCGACGGTATCAAAATATGAATGGCTGCGGCCTCTGCATTCCATGTGTGGGTTTCACTCCTTATATTTGGTCTGCAAGCGCTTCCTAGGCGTGGTAATGAATTAATTAAGTACCTGTGTAGCGGTGATTTGACGCAACGTGGGCTTCGGTGCAGTTTGCATTGACGTTTGAATACCACACTGGCTTATAGCGACAACTATTCTGTCACTCTCCTAATATTGGCATTACACATTTCAGGAGGATTTAGATAAAAAATTCAAACGTGCTACACGTATAGTTTAAATAATAATATTTATATAGAAAAATATGAATCATTTATCAATACTAATAATAAATCTGTAAATGTAAATGTAATAATAAGGTATTATTATGTATGTATGTTCCTCAATAATTCTTAAACGAGTCAACTGATTTTCATGAAACTTTGTAGATAAAAATTTAGACGTACAGGACACAGGATAGGCTACTTTTTTCTTTTTCAACGCGGACTAAGTCGCGGGCGCCAGCTAGTGTAACTATAAGTGAATGCCTTACTTTGAATTCTAATTTCTCTTAGTTTTTAAATACTGTTTTTCCCTGAGCAGGTATAGGTATCTCGTGAACGAGGACAGATTCCAAATTCAACATGGCCTATACGAGTATACTCATATGCCTATACTGATACATTTTTTTTTTTATATTAATATGGTAACATCGAATTCGATCACAATGAGCTTTTAATGTAATAGTTTGAACTTCGGAGAAAAATATACTTTTTTTTTAAACTTTTCATGCGACTCGAGGCTTGACAATACCTAGTACGAGAAATAAAATAATTCCAAAAAAGAATCACTAAACTGCAACCGATTTTTTTTTATACCAAGTATTTACATAAACAAACATGTCTTGTGTTTTCACGTAACTAAGTAGTGTCTACTAATGCTAGACTACAATCTTTTTCTGTTTAAATTACAATATGTGTCATAGTGTTTAAATTACAATTACAAATTACTATAAGTGGAACTTTTTTATTAGGTTTAAACTATTTACTCACCACTGTTATTATGTAATCATACCTGAAAATTTCCCAGAATAAAATAAATAAAATAAATAAATAAATAGGTGCCACTAAATACCACTGTTATCGTGTCACACTTTGATAGCATACTTTTTAAATTTCTATTAAAACTAAACATTCAATCAATCAACATCTATAAATTAATAAATTATTATCTTAAAATATGTCAATATTTTAAAATATAATAAAAAAAATTTGGCGTTAATTTAGCTTTAATATTTTTAATTGATATATTGTTCGACACATGATAATATTATTAGTAAGTTTTATTAAGAACATAATTATTAATAAATTCACTTTCACCGGCAAGTACTTACAATGCGGTCAAAAAAATATTGGTTCATTGGTATTCTAAACCGACACCAGGACTTTACTCGTTCTGTCACTGCTATTTTAATTGAATTTGCCATTAGAATTATAATTATGAGGATTTCATTGATTAAGTACTTTTATTTGTGTCGTTCATTGTAATAGCGGTGTAACTCCCTATTTTTAAAATCATATTTTCTTGCCTAATGGTATCACATTTAGTCATAACTTTCAATATAAAAGTGAAGTAACTCCAATAGTTGCATTAAAATCCCATAGATGAACACAATGAATGAATGCTTATATTTTTTTTCCTACACTATAATTCGCAAAAAGCTCGTTATTCTAAAATTCAGTTACAAGGAGATAGTTCACTTTTACAATGAACGACACATTTTATACTAGCCGATTACTTCTTGCTAGCTATACTACTTTTTTGGACAAAAACCGTCATAACTCAGCAATACAAATAAGATATTTAGATATTTAAGTGTGCACGTAAACCATCCTTAGATGTTTCTCTTTCCATCGGTACAATCAGAAAAAAATCTTCACATATTTCTGACATTAGCAATACACATACACTTATCAATACTAATAATAAATCTGTAAGGGTTGGTCATGGAGTAAGTTACTTTGTTTTCAGAGATATCGTGTTTATAGCCTCTATACATGATACTCATACTAAATTGACCATATTTAGAATTTTTTTCTGTATGTATGTATGTATGTAAGTATGTATGTTCCTCCATAACTCTTAAACGAATCAACTGATTTTCATGAAACTTGGTAGATAAACTTTTAGACGTACGGGACACAGGATAGCCTACTTTTTTCTTTTTCAACGCGGACGAAGTCGCGGGCGCCACCTAGTTTTATACTATAATAAACCGGCCAGACTTGGCTTAGCCGGTAAGACAAAAAACGTGATAACTCAGAAATTTCTTTTTCCATCAGTAGAATTAGAAAAAATCCTTTCACAAATTTCCTAGATTATCAGTATAAGTACACATACATTTATTTTATAATATAAGGAACCGGCCACACTGCTGAAGCATGCGATAGTAACTCGAGAAATACATTTATGTTTTGTACACATAAACCATCCTCAGAAAACTTAGGACAAAGTTATTTTTGTAGTAATTTAATTCCTTTTTTGGTTCAAGAACTCGCGTTCTATAAAACATAGATTGAAAATCTTTTAGTTTGTAGAAAAGATTTGTATTTTTGTATGTTTGTATTTTTGTTTGTAATAAATAAGCTGGACCGATTTTAGAAATTCTTTCACCTATAGAAAGCTACGTTATCAGCCAGTAACATAGGATTTATTTTATAAAGTAACAACTCGTATGAAATATTAACTTCAAATAATATTTAAATAACTTAACAGTTGAATTATCTATTAGTGTGATATCTCGTTGTAATTCATACAATGCCAATATTGATAATAACGTTGTTATCTCTTGAGCCACAAGTTCAATGATAGAGGCAATCAAGTATGCAAGTTGCGCAGACCACGCGTCTGCTCCTACATATCAAACACCTTGCAAATCCAATAGCACACCTCTCGCTTACACTCGTACATTCGAAATATTGAAAGAGAAGGACAAGAAAATTAGATCAAAGACACTTTGAATCAGGGTATGGTGTCACAAACAACAGAAAAGGTGCTTACAATGGCCGATTCTAAAAGGCACGTCGAAGAAAGGATTGAGTTTGAACTTAAGACTTTCTTGAATTTAATTCGTGAGGAGGATTCGTATCAAATAGCTTTCCCTTACACTTGAGTAGTGTTCATGTCAAAAGGTACTAAGTGCACGCTTGGCTCATACTTTGAGAGACAGTGCGTACCGGAACTAAGCAATACGTGCTGAATTTGAAATAGCTGTATAAAAACGACAGGGTCCTTGTTGAAACTATCACAAAGTCACCAGCCATCGTCCAGTGAACAGCAGGATTAGACAAACAAAATGGTGTCCAACAAAGTAGTGTATATAATGGCGTTGGCCATGTTCGGAAGTGTGGTAGCTCAACCTGCTAAACAAGGATTCTGGAATGGAACCCCCATGGACGGCATGGTGGAGGAGATGCGATCTGGTTGCGTAGAAGGATCCGATCCTGCAGCCTGCATCAAATACAAAGTCATGTCGTTGTTGGACACTATTTTCAAAAAGGATACCTTCCAGGTAATTATAGAAAGTTTTCATTTTAGAATCCTTTAACATTCACTTTTGATTTTATCCTTAGAACTTTCATTTGACTGGGTAAAATGTTCTGTGTACATGATTTACTAATTAATTATTTATTACTATTTACAGATCTCTGAAGCAGTTGAGGTGACGAAAAACGGTGCTGGCAACGAAGTGACTGGCCGTTCTTCAGGCGATTTCTTCGATAGCATCGAGAACTTCATTCAGTCCCATGACGTGACCTTCCAGCTACCGATTGTAGACTCCAAAGTTACAGTCAGTCCCAGAAACTTAGACCAGGATGAGCTCAGCTTGAACATTAAGTTTAACAAGGATGGTGCCAGAGCTGTCGGTGAAGCAAGAAAAGCCAAATTGAAGAAGATCATTGTGCCAATTCTCGTCTTTGTCCTGCTAAAGGCAATGACTCTCATTCCTCTGGCCATCGGTGTGCTTGGTCTGAAGGCTTGGAACGCTCTGCAATTATCATTCTTCTCCTTCGTTGTGTCTGTTGCTCTGGCCATCTTCCAGCTCTGCAAGAAGGTGAGTTAATAATACTCCTTAAACTTTATTTGTTTGCGAAAGCATGATAAAACACTATATTTTGCTTAACTTTGATACTGAAAAATTTTTTTGTTCTTGACAGTAATATTAAAAATCTGGGCCAGTTTCTGAAGCACACGGCCTTGGCACTGAGCACAATTTATTTAACAATAATTTGCACCTCAATATCTTTAGCACTCAGCTTATAATATATCATTTTGACGATAAATTCTTTATTTTCTAGAAAGTAACATTGAAAATCTGGGCCAGTTTTTGAAGCACACGACCTTGGCACTGAGCACAATTCATTCTACAATTGTTTGCACCTGAAAATCTATAGCACCCAATCTACTCAGCACTATTTGTTTAATTTTATTTTCAATTTCATGTTCCGCAATAAAACATTACCGGGTTTTATTGTGGATTTACTAACTTGCACACTGTACTACCCATGATCCTAATATTGTAGTTTACCCAGATTGCCGCTGACAACTCGCATCCTCAGATCTCTGCCCACGGACCTTGGGACGCCGCATACGCCGCCACCCGTCACAGGAGAGACGCCCAACCTCAAGAACAAGCCCAGGAGTTGGCATACAACGCTTACCACTAACAAATCAACCTATCCATATCCTGAATGAACGATAAACGACATTGTACCCGAAACTAAACGAAGCATAGCTGCAGTTTGGATTTTTAATAAGCATTCGATTTTCAAACTCAGCCGTGTCAGCGGAAACAGACCAAATAGAAAAAAATGGTTTCGTAGCAGGAACCGTTACAGTGTAAATACTATGTACTTAATGTAAAGCAAATTTATTTATTGAAAATAAAACTATGCGTGTATGAGTGTGATTGTGTTGTGTGTGTGTTTGTGTGTGTGTGATGTTATTTATTTATGTTTTTAATAAATCAATTATTATAATGTGTCGCTTTTGTTACTGTCCCGAACTGAATATTACTAGTTAAACGAATTTCAACTCCTTTAACCTTTATATCCTTGAAAAATACTAAAGTATTCGCATTTTGAAATGTCTATGACATTTCGTGATGCATGAATACAAATAAATAAATGAATCTATATAAACAAAACATAAGTTTTTCAAATATTCAAAAAATCATTACATAGATTACATATTACATACTAATAATAACTAATTTATCTATGATCCGACTAAAATGACAATATTTTTAGTCTGTATGCACATATAATATAAAGTCGCTTCTTAATTCTGACTTCTTCTCGGCCAATTTCTTCTAAAAGACCCAATTATTCTTGACAAGGTTTTCACTAATTGAAAGAGTAAGGTTTGTCTATATAATTTGCAGAAAAAACTGCATCTCTGCAAAGCCCGATACGGGTCGCTACTATAAAAGAAATATTTATAAATAACATTGTCAGAATTATGTATATTTAGCCTTTTTTGCTAACAAGCCTAAGTAGGTACAAAAATAAATAGATTACATGTTAGAAATATTAAATAACTATTATAATATAATTAATAGCACTAATATAATGAAGTCAGAGGGCGGATTGTGTATGTTTGTTTTTATGTGATAGATAATCTCGGCGTTAGTTTAATTTTTATTATTTCACTATTTGAAAAGTACATTACTCCACATCGACATAGGATATATATATCCAACAAGCAAATATGTTATACGGTGATACAATACCGAAGGTATTTGGAGAAAGTATTTCATTAAATTTTCTAGTCATGTCTAACTCTACGGTCTACTTTCTATGGTACTGAATTATTAAACAATGTTGGGTTAATGGTCAATGAGTTTTAATAAAATACATGTCTATATATATATACATAGGCATACCATGTAGGCCTATGGCCACAAGCAATACTAGGAGAATTTAAATTTTAGTAGGATCAAAATTGTAAGGACAAAATAATGATAGGAGAAAAGGTGGAACGCAGAGCTAGGAGACTCATTGGCGACAGTACGCTTTTAAAAACTATGATGCAGAGCCTAGAACATAGACGAAAAATTGCCTATGTGTCTTTTATATTATGTACAGTCGGCCGCATAAGTCGATTAACACATTCAAAAGTGCAAAACAACTGAACACTCAACTTACTGAAGCTTTTTACGATCGTTTGTACGTGAAGTTTATTTTGTTCTCAAGACGTGACAACGACTTATGGCGCGTTGAGTGTTCAGTTGTTTTGCACTTTTGAATATGTTAATCAACTTTTGCTGCCGACTGTACATTGTCAAACATCAAAGCAAAGTCATCAACAGAACCGTTTAGTTCTTAGCTAACGGCCACATAACAACAATAACTCTTACCGTTTATTGTACAGTCGGCCGCATAAGTCGATTAACACATTCAAAAGTGCAAAACAACTAAACACCCAACTTACTTACTTACTGATACTGAAGCTTTTTACGATCGTTTCTACGTGAAGTTTATTTTGTTCTCTAGTCGTGAAGACTTATGGCGCGTTGAGTGTTCAGTTGTTTTGCACTTTTGAATATGTTAATCGACTTTTGCGGCCGACTGTACTTCGGAGTGTGCTCAGGAGCTGCATGAGCTCATACCGCCTTCTCCTTTCTTCCATCGGACATACAGACGTATGGCTGGTTACCATCCTCATCTTGTCGAAATCCTTCTTTTTCGGACCAAGCGTTTTGTAACATCCTTTAAGAGCGGGTATAAAGAGAAATAGCCAATCCTAGATTTGAATTTTATCTAAGTAATCAAAGTCTAATTTAATTAATTTTTTTAAATAGATAAATACATTGTAAATGAAAGTAACGACTGTAACAGAAAACATAATATAATGAAATTTTCTCGATAGAAAAAAATCACCAAGTGAGCTCTCATTTCCATCGATTTTAGTTTTATTTTCAAAATGACACAAATTACAAAGCTAAAAGTTTATCAGTAATTTCACTTCACATATTATCTAAGGCTGTATGTAACAATTTTTCATTTGACATTGTAGTTTACGAATAATTAATATTTAATACTTTTGGCACTTATAACATTTTTATTGAGCGAGATGCGCTATCTTCCGTCGCATGTTGTGCGTAGTTCTACGTATTTTGTGTCACTGTCATGTCCAAGGGCCACGCGGGTGAAATTACTAATTTTGTTTGCTTTATACCCACTCTTAATGCCTTGGCGCACTGCCAAGATTTGGAACTCCCTGCCGGCGTCTGTTTCCGTGCTCATATAACCCAAATCTTTTCAAAGTTCGAGTGCAATAGGCATCTTCTGAGTGAGCTAGCTCCATCATAGGCCTCATCTTCGATACACAGCTGGTGTTGGCCAAGAGCAAACCCATCTCTAAAAAAAAAGACAGCTACCCAAAATCAGGCACCAAGTTAAATCTAGTTTATGCCAATTTCCTATAGAAATTAGAATGTACCTAATATGCTCATAGACAATCTATGAACTATACTTACACTTTTCTATTCTATATTTTCTTCTATACTTACTAATATTATAAAGAGAAAATATTTGTATTTTTTGTATATTTGTAATGAATAAACAAAATACTGGACCAATTCTTTCACCTATTGAAAGCTAAATTATCAATCAGCGAGTGAGATACCCGTACATAGGCTATGTTTTATAAATATATATAATATAAATACTAATAATAAATCTGTTAGTGTAGGTATTGTACCTATGTATGTATGTTCCTCCATAACTCTTAAACGAATTAACTGATTTTCATGAAACTTGCTAGATAAACATTTAGACGTACAGGACACAGGATAGGCTACTTTTTTTCTTTTTCAACGCAGACGAAGTCGCGGGCGCCTGCTAGTATATAATAATAATTATAATATTTAATTCATTTATACAAGGTATTATTTAATTTATATAAGGCAGATATAGAAATCTACCTTAATTTAATTTTCGATTTAAGTAAGGCAATAAATATAATTTATAACTATATTTTTTTATTAATTTTTTTAAATACTTTATTAAATTTTTATTAAAAAATATACTCGTCCTAGTTGACCCGGCCTTTTTTTTTTTTCAAAAAATAGAAATTTGGGGTAGACCACCCTTATCACTAAGGGGTATAAATAATAGTTTACGACCTATTCTCAGACCTACCGAATATACACAAAAAACTTCATAAAAATCGGTCGCCGTTTTACAGGGGTTTTGTTACAAACACTGTGACACGAGAGTTTTATATAATTATATATAAATTATTATTAAATTTCTTTGTTAAAGTCCATGATTACCGATCCCTATACTCGTCAATTGTAATTCACTGGTCGTAAGGATACGATATCCGATAGTAACGTGTGGCATTCCTTACGTACCCTCCTGACACATTAGCACACATTCGCATACATACAGACGGACAGATTATAAAGCGCTTATGGTATGAAAGTAACCATTAAACTGTACAATACCTCTAACAATATTTTTTTATTTGATTAGACATTTCACAGTTATTATTCAAAGTTCATATACTCTATTTTTTGGGCCTAAAGGACATCATTCAAAACCAGGCCATTATTTTTAAGTTACTTTAGAGAATTTGGTAAAGTAAATTTCCCCTTTACAGAAGACCACCGTGAAATAACAGCACATGTGCTGTTGTGTTTTGGTGAGTGAGTAAGGGATGCCAGAGACCATTACCCTGTTACTTCCTTATCCCTTATCCTTAATCCTATGGTCTACAGCGTACTTGTAGCACTTATGGCGTTGCTTGTGTTATAGGCGACGGTAGCCACCTACCATCAAGTGGACCGTCAGCCTGTCTGTAGTACTTAACATAGAAAAAGAAAAATGGGTGGATGTTTTTTTGTTCGAGTCAATATTGGGGCGGTTTAAAAAACATAATTCGGGAAAACCTAAAGGAACAGAATCTGAAAGATCACAATTATTGGTAAGTTTGTATGGGAATTTCCACTTTGGACTTTCAGTACTTTCAGTATTTCAGTAGTTGTATTTCATTACTTTCCATGCTTGTATTCCATGGACAGCCAAGAGGACAAACAGCTCGATCCTCAAACAACTTGCGATTCGCACAAGACTATCCGCCACCTGCTATCAAAGAGTTCTCAATTACTTTGGACACATAACCCGCAGAGAACCAGGAAACTTGGAAAAGCTGGTGGTGGTTGGAAAAGTGAAAAGAAGAATGGAAGCAGCTGGTGGTCAATGCCACCAAGGCAATTCAGAACGGGCACGACCTTCAGCAATGAAGAAGCCGACTTGAATGATGATTTCATTACTTTAGTGTTTCGGGCACGTGATGAGGGGCGAAAGATACCGTGATGCAAGGGAAAATACAGGGAAAGCGGAGCACAGGGAGAAGAAAGACATCCTGGCTGAAAACTTCTAAGAGAGAGGGATCGAGTGCTTAATCCGAAAGATTAAGCACTCGATCCCTCTCTCGTGCAGCAAATTCCAAGGTCAAGATACTAAAATTACTTTCAGTAGTAGCGTTCGTAGTGGAACTCTTGTTTGACAGCTACGCCGTGCACTTCGATTACTATTCCGTGAAATTGTGTGAAATTGTCAATAAATTGACATGAATCGTAAATCTGCGAGCCTCGAGGACTTTAGTTTGAGAATTTCAATATTGTAAAGCTCTCGAAGTATTAAGTTTTAAAAGATTTGTATGACCTATTCCTTTGAGATATTGTAGAAAAATAATTTCAGATTCAGTCGGGGTAAGAAAAACTTCGTCATTTTTCAAATATATTCCTTTATCAAGTCGTAGACTTTTAAAACTAAAGAACAAAACAACTGACGGACGTTTTAACCTTATTTTTGGCATGATAATATAATTAATTGCTCTCATGTTATCAAATGTCGGCTTTAAGGTGACTAACCTATTCATACCCCGACTGTACCTGAAATAATAACATAAAAAAAATTATGTGGCTTAATATAAGTGTACAGTAATACCTAACATTAAAAAAGCTTATATTTTTTTATGTTATTATTTACTAGCTGGCGCCCGCGACTTCGTCCGCGGTGAAAAAGAAAAAGTAGCCTATCCTATGTCCCGTACGTCTAAATGTTTATCTACCAAGTTTCATGAAAATCAGTGGATTCGTTTAAGAGTTATGGAGGAACATACATACTTACATACATACTTGCATAAATAAAAAAATTTTAAAAATGGTCAATTTAGTTTCATTATCATGTATAGAGCCTATAAACACGATATCTCTGAAAACAAAGTAACTTACTCCATGACCAACCCTTACAGATTTATTATTAGTATTGATTAATTGCCTAATCAATTTGTTTATGAATTTAATTTAGAAAAAAAGTGTTACATTGTCCTTTAATAATTAATAGAATTTGTTTTTGAACGGAAGTGAAAAAGCAATTTCACAATCCGGACATGAGTGCAAATGCAAATGGCCGCGCGTCGTGCGCTGACTACCGAATGCGCTCATCCCCTATTGCATAATGTACATTGGGTAAGTCAAGAGATACACGCGAGCTTTTTGCTAAATCAGATCAAGTTTCACTTTCTACTTAGTCAAAATTGTGACTATTCGTTTACATAATTACTGTAAGATCTCGTAAGAAAAATAGATACCGGTTTTTGTTTATAAACAAATAAAAAATTGCACGCCACTGTCGTCACAGTGATAATAATTAAGTGACGTGTTATCGCTACATATTATAAGACAAAGTCCTCCGCCGCGTCTGTCTCTGTCTGTCTGTCTGTACGCGATAAACTCAAAAACTACTGCACCTATTTTCATGCTGTTTTCACCAATGGTTCTCGAGGAAGGTTTTGGTATATAATTTACAAAGTTACGCGGGCGAAGTCGCGGGCACCGGATAGTATTTTCATGAATTACTTCTTAATCTACAACTTCGATTTCTTAATATACATTGGAAGGAATAATATACATATTACATATAATATACATATAAGCGCCTCTTTCACCAACTACATGCAAAGTGTTGATTAGTTACTTTTAGAAATCATTTTCTGTTTTTACTGAATTATGCACTCGGTTTACTGCATCATTCGATAGCCGAATTTTTTTATTATTTTCTATTTAATGTTTGGGATGTTTACCGTACCTACAAGGGTTTATCAGCTAAATTATTCCTGGTGACAGGTGACTTTAAGTGACGGTTTACTAGTATTAGGGCCTCTTTCACAAACTAAAATTAAAGTGTTGATTAGTTACTTTTAGAAATCATTTCCTGTTTTATTGAATAATGCACTCGGTTTACTGCATCATTCGATAGGCGATTTTTTTTATTATTTTCTATTTAATATTTGGGACGTTTACCGTACAAACAAAGGTATATCAGCTAAATTATTCCCGATGACAGGTGACTTTAAGTGACGGTTTAGCCTACTTGACGTTTGTGAAAGAGGCGCTTAATAAAATTAATACTAGTAAAAAATCATTAAGATAAGAAAAAGAACAGATTTATTACCTGAATTACAGTAGATTCGGGTAACTTTAGCTCTAGGGGGTAAGTTTGGCTCAAAACAGAAAAATGTTTCAAAATTCCGCTTGTTTGCAAATATGATAGTAAACAAAAAAGTTCACTTTAGAGATGTTAGATGGTCTTAGTGGCGCTTGTTTTTTGTTGGTTGCATTATTTACTTGGTTCAAACTGTTTTTGTTTTGAGCCAAAGTTACCCCCTAGAGCCAAAGTAACCCGGATCTACTGTAACATTTAAGATACTTTTTATCCTTAAGAATTTTGGGTTCCCAAGAGCTCGTTTAAATTGACCGTCATCAATGCGAAAAAAAAACCTTAAAAAATGGTTTTTTTTTCAACACGGACGAAGTCGCGGACATCAGCTAGTAAATGTATAAATATAAACACATACCTATACCTATACCCATTAGTTTCAAATAAATAACAAAATAAAATAAATTGGAATTCAACACACAAGTGCTCTCACCTGACTTGTTACATATAAATCGGTTCCTTCACACGTTTTTTGATTTTGTAACAGTAGCCGACGGAGACTCTAATCACGTAATATAATATGTTTTATTTGTTGTACGTTTTACGTAGCTTTGTAGTTTTGTCCCAATATTTATCTTACAAAAATTTGTGCTTCTATACTAGATACATATATTATAAAAAAAATGTAACTTTTTTTATAATATTAACGATATTGATCTTATTATAGAGATCTATAGGGTAAAGGTTTGGCGTATTTTCCAATGGAAAATTAATAGGCTCGAAAAGCCCTAATTTCACCTGTTTCATCATAAAATAAAATAAAAAGATTTAGATTTAATCGTCCATATATACTCGTACGTACCATGAGAATAATTTTTCTAATCACCTAAACTTAAACAAACCCCATAACCTAAACTTTTACTAACTTTTATATTACGTGTTGTTCACACTACTGTACTGTACAATCTACATAACTACCGTCACCTAAAAGTGAATGAGTACCTTAATACGCTACCGACTTTAATAGAATAAGGGATAAGATAAGGGTTAAGAATTTAATGGGATAAGGGAGGGACCCTGACATCCCTTACTCGCTCACCGAAATAACAGCTCACGTGCTTCTGGAATGAGTTGGTCTATTGGCTAAGTAACCCTAGCTGTTAACCAAACGGTCGCGGGTTCGAATCCCAGTAGGGGCAAATGTTTATGTGTTAACGTTTTACCTTTGTACCTAAGTCATGGATGTTTTGTATTTATAATATGTATGTTTTTACAAAAAAAAAGTAATGTATGTAGTATATCAACTGTCTGGTATCCATAATAAGTACAAGCATTATAGTTGCTTACTGTAGAACTAGATGGTGCTGTGTAGAATGTGTGAAGATATTAATTCATTATTTATTTATTTATTTCACGGTGAACTTCTGAAATGGTGTGGTAGCTACTGTGCAGACCTTGGAACTCGAATATAGTCATACCAACGTTTTTATATATTATTAAGGGTGGCAGGCAGGCTGACGTTCCACATATAAGGACACAAGCAACATTAGGGGAGGTATATGGGGATCAGGGAGGCCTGGAGGGGTGGCCCCTGGTCCCCTGCTCGTTCGAGGGGAATTTCGCCCGCATTGCAGGGGGGGAGCCAATGGACACTATTGGTGTCCTTTGAGTCCTCCCAACGACATCACAGCAGATGGCTGGGCAGGAGAAGGCGGGCACCAGCCCGTCTTCAAATTCCCTCGGGGACCTGCGCACACAACTGGCTAGCTGTGTGTGCCTACACGGGTCCCCTCCGTCTGGGGATTGCTCGGGTGTCTCCGGGCAATCCCCCCGTTAGCGTCAGCTAGGCCGCCCGAGGAGCAGTTGCCTTAGCAGAGCCCGTCCACTTCCCACTCAAAGGGCAAGGACACACGGGGGAGTTTTAGTGGGTAGGCGCCAGTTCTGCCTGCTACGTGCGCAAGCGGAGTATGCTGATCGACCCCCACATACCCTCCTGCCAGCGGCAGGAATTCAGTAAACGGATTTCTCCTCGATAAAAATGAGGGGGAGGTATATAAATGCGCTGCCGATCCTACGTTAAGATGTGCTGCCGAATTTAAGACTATGTAATTCTCATAAAATATCTTTAAAGCTCAATGAATTCGACAACAAAATCGTGATTCTTGGACATAGTGATAGATTTAAAACTTATGTCTTCCACCAAAGTGTGTAAACCCTTGTTTACACATATTAAGAGTTTTAAGAAATGATATGAAACTAGGTAATAGGTCTGTCCATACCGTCAGTTCCCATTCTCCTTATCCATTTTACCTATGTAATTTATATATCGGAAAAACCATAGATCTAGTATTACTACCGTTCTAACAGTTCGACCGAAACTGAACTGAGAACTGATATGACCGTCTAGAAGGCTCTTAATAGAGCAAATTATGAAACAATATTTAACTGCGACCGCCCTGCACTCACTCTCACCGGCAGGACTTTCTTAAACGAAAAGAAATAGCTTGCCAAGTACACAACTTAGCGCATGCGACGCACGTTCGAAGCACGCGTGCCTTGCGACCCGAAGGATCACGTATAAAAACCAAGCCCATTGAAAAATTAAATCATTGTTACACTATTAACCGGACGGGACCAACGTTTAATTAATCAAAACTAATGACACAGTGAAATAAATTAAAGAAAAAATGAAGTGTCTTTGCCTAATTGTGGCTTGTGCGGCCATCGTGAACGGTTTTGCCATAAAGGACAATGAAATTGTTATGCCCAGGCTAAAAACTAGTGAGGATCTTCTTGATAGTGTTATGAGTGATTGTTTCGAGACAGAATCGCCTGTTTCGTGTCTCAAAGTGAAAGTTTTGTCATATCTAGACACGCAGGTCGGCGTCAGTTCGGAGTCCTCTAGGGCTTTCGGTGAAAACAACATAGACAAAGTCATCTTTGACCGTGTTGGGAGGATTCTAAACACTCATGAATTCAAATTTCAACTGCCTGAGTTCATTTTCCAGAGTGCTGAGGTGTCGTACAGGTCCGATAGAGGATTAGATGTTGAGTTCCCGGAAGACCAGGCAGAAAATGGAGAAGGTAACGATAATACGATATATGATAGAGAGCTTAATCTAGCATAATACATCATTGAGAATATTATGACTAATATAAGTTTTCTTACAGCTCGTGGTCTACTTAAAAAGAAGCTGTTGCTGCCAGTCCTTCTCCTGCTGAAGTTGAAGATGAAAGCTTTGCTGCCAATCCTTGTTGCAATCATTGGTATTAAAGCTGTAAAGGCGCTGATTCTTAGCAAACTGGCCATCACATTGGTGCTCGGTTTCCTTATTTACAATTTGGTTTTGAAGAAAGGAGGTGAGTAATGAAAGGGTCCATAAACAAATAATGTAAAAGTAAAAATAAAACTTTATTTTACTTACACAACTCTTGATGGTATATTATGTCAGACTTTAATTTTATTATTTTACAACGCCCAAGAAAAAGGGCGAGGAAGAAGTCGCGGGCTACATCTAGTTTTAAATAAACTAGCTGATGCCCGCGACATCGTCCGCGTTGAAAGTAAAAATATGTGAGTGGTAACGCCGGACATCGTTATCGCTGTGACGACGAAATATCTTTTTTAACTTTTTATGTCTAATATAACCTATGTCTTGTATAAGATATATTATTGTTAAGTTTTATTGAAATCCATTTAGTAGTTTTGAAAGTGCGTAAAAGAGTAAAAAACATCCATACATCCATACAAACTTTCGCATTTATAATATTACTAGCTGGTGCCCGCGACTTCGTCCGCGTTGAACGATGAAAGGTACCCTATGTCCTTTCTGGTGTACCAGACAACGTGTATACAAAATTTCATGGCGATCAGTTCAGTAGTTTTTGCGTGAAAACGTAACAAACAAACTCACATTCACATTTATAATATTAGTAAGTAAGAAGTAAGGATTAAGTACAGTCGGCCGCAAAAGTCGAATAACACATTCAAAAGTGCAAAACAACTGAACACTCAACGCGCCAATAAGTCGTTGTCGCGCCTAGACAAACAAAATAAACTTCACGTACAAGCGATCGTAAAAAACTTCAGTAAGTAAGTAAGCTCTTTTGAATGTGTTAATCAACTTAGGGTCAGCGCAGACCGACGGAGTGGCGGCGAAGAAACTAATGAGCTATCATTTGAAAATCGACTTTAGTTACTTCAGTATGTGATTGAAAGTGGTATAATAAAAAAAATGCTCTCGCGTCGGCAAGCGCGGGCGAGCGGCGCGCGGTAGAGCTTCAGCTAAAGAAACTAAAGTCGATTTTCAATTGGCAGCACTTTAGTCTCTTCGCCGCCACTCCGTCGGTCAGCGCTTATGCGCTTAGCTGACCCTTATGCGGCCGACTGTACAAATGAATATTCATTTTGCAGGTATGCCCATGATGATGGCCCCAACTGAAGCGCCTGCGCCGGCTTCCCAATACGGCCCTCCCGCCTCTCAATATGGAGCCCCCGGTTCTACTCCGGCAGCCCCGACCGACTCTTACAGCCCACAGTGGGAGCCTAACACTGGAGGTCCATACTCTCGTGTATGGGACCCTTCGCAACTCGCCTACAGCTCATACTACCCTGGTGAATCTACGTCATCAGCTGCATCAAATCAATCACCGAGCTATTCATCAGTATCATCAGTTTCAGCAGTGGCCCCATCATCGTCATCATCACCCACCTATTGATCACCAAAGTACCTGTAAATAATAATCACCTGAATGTTTGTAAATAGAAACGCACGCACGAACGAAACGGATAGAGTCTAGTGATATGTTATTTATTGACGATATTTATTTATTATTTAATTCAAATAAAAATAAAGAAGTGTTGTGTTGATGATTAGTTTTATTAAAAACAAGCCCCTGGCTGAGCACGCACAATTTTTCTCTTCATAAAAACCCTTGATGGCTGAAGGAACACTTGATGGTAAGTGGCTACCGTCGCCTATAACAGAAGGAACGATGTGCTGCAAGTGTAAGGATAAGGGATTGGGAAGGAATAGGGAAATGGGAAAATAAAACGAAGTTGACTATTTTTGGTATATTTTCATTTAATCGTTACTTATAATTCCAATAGCATCATCAGTGTGTTTCGTAATAACAAAGTATTAGTTATAAATTATACATTAATATCATTATATTGGTGGAAAAGTGGAAAAATATTAAACTGGACTATAAGCGATTGCATTTAATTTTTATTTATTGTCATTAGTTTATTGTACTTTTAAAACACAATATTGAAATATTTGTAACAATATGACACGACTTCGAAGCAACAAATCAATGTGATTGCTATTGTAAAATTAATATTCACATTACCTACAATGCAACTGTAAGAATATACGTATTATATTATTAAAAACCAATATACTTATGTAACATTTTTAAAAGTATTGAAAATGCGTCAACAAGGGCCTATTCCCACTCGCTCCGAGTCTATTGTTCTCCAAATCTAAAAATTTCATACAAATATTTTTCTAATATTCTAATAATTTCATTTGTGTTAATTTTTGTAAATGTTATTTATTCAAAAACAATATCTAGTTTCCACTTTAATTTTTTATTAAGTTTTTATGTTCAACTGTACAGTATCACCTATTGTGAGCGAGTGGTCTATATAGTGAAATAATAGATAAAAATCAAATATGATAACTCGCCTGTCCGGGCGAGATAAATTCCGGCGAGTAGTCTAGTAACTCAATGATTCCCAGGAGCTCGCGAAAAATAAACGATAATAAGTTCTAATGGGGGAATAAAGGAATGTATTGAAGTTTACAAATTAATTTAAATGTTAAAACTATATTTTTTTAACTCCAAAAATACACAGGTATAAATCTGTGTCATAATAAAATGTCACATGTATAAATCTCATTTAGATGCATGATGCTCACTGCATGAGCTCATACCGCCTTCCTCTTTCTTCGTAAGGCTGGTTACCATCCTCATCTTGTCGTTATCTCTTTTTCGGACCAAGCGCTTTAAAACACCTTTATAATGCGAACTGCCAAGATTTGGAACTCCCTGCCGTGCGTCTATATTTCCGCAGGCTTATTATATAAATACGTTTGCTGAGCGACAGGCGAAAAATTTGTGCAAAATCACACTAAATCGTTAATTTTTACGCAAACTACACTATTGTTATGACTCATAACTTATGAGCTACGTGATACGATTAAGTGTGATATTGCACAAATTTTTCACATTTTTCGCCTGTCGCTCAGCAGACGTATTTAGATAATAAGCCTGTCGAGATCTTAAAAACCAAATATTTTCCAAGCTGGAGTGAATAGACATCTTCTGGGTGAGTTAGCTCCATCATAGGCCTCATCCTAGTTGTTGGCTAAGAGCAAACCCATCTCTTTGACGACACGTTTGGTCTAGTGGCTAGTAACACTAGCTATTAACTAAACGGTCGCGGGTTCGAATCCCGCTAGGGGCAAATGTTTTTGTGTTAAAATTTTGCCTTTGTACCTGAGTCATGAATGTTTTGTATTTATAAATGTATTTACAAAAAAAAGTAATGTATGTAGTATATGTATCAACTGTCTGGTATCCATAATACAAACATTAGTTGCTTACTGTGAAACTATAGATGATGCTGTGTGGAATATGGGAAGATATTTATTATTATCTCTAATAATAAAAAACTTCGAAGTTGTGCCATATACTTACAGACAATAAAATGTTGTTATTAAAACTGCATTTACCGACGCGATATATCATAGCATAGCTTACTAGCATTCATCACTACGCCCTTATTTCGAATGTTTTCAAAGCATTAGAACTGCGCGTCAATACAAAATTACAAATTTTAAATGCTCTTATACTGAAAGAAAGCTCAAAATGAAAGAAAATCCTTCATTATATTGTTGCTTCAATCAATGAAAGTTTTTTTTTAAAGTTAATAACACTATTATCCGTTAATAACTAAGGTATTGCCAGTCACAGTTATTTACTGTCTGGACTTTGATACGCAACTTAATTATGAGCTTTATAAAATTCGCCCTCAAGTTAACTTAAGTTAAGCGGGTGTAAATAATACTGTACAATTCTTATTAAAGTATAAAATCGTGACTTACTGACTAATTGAAAAACATTTTTGTACTTGAAAGGTGAGGATAGAAAGGTTATCTAAAAACGTTTTCGCTGTACAAATTTAAAACAAACACGTGTGTGATTTTGTTTGTTTATAATTTTAATTAATTGATGATATAATAACAAACTTCGTTCGAGCTAGTTTGTTTGCATAAATTATAACTTTTATTTTCTTGAAGTATTTAGAACTATGGAAACCTATTTCAAATTCAACTAACGTTTTAATTAACAATAATTTTCTTGAATTATTTTTCCATAAAATGAATTTATTTATTTATAAAACAAAAAAATAATAATTTATAAACAAAAAATTAAAATTACGTGTAAGTTTTAAGTTTGCACAGCGCATCTAATGAAAATGTTAACAAAAACTTTAAAACAACTAATTTCTTTCATTGTGTTCTTCAACACATAATAACAAAATTAGTATGTTTTAAATTATTTTGTCTACATATTAATATGTATTTTGATACATCAATTAAAATAAAGGAGTTTAGGAATGTGGATGTAAATGGAAGAGAAACGTGCCGTTAACGCTAATAACTGTTAACAGTTAAAAGTGAAAAAAAAAAACAATAAAAAACAGTTATGAACTGCTGATTAGTTGATTATGCAGTAACAAATTTCATTATTTTTAATGTAGCCACCAACAATGAGAACAGCTGTTTAGTACCTAAATTTATTCACAAATATGACTAAGGTTATTCGTATCAATACATTTATATATTCTCTATTAATTCACCAGAAGCATAGATATTAATAGTATTCATACTAACAATTCACCAGTCGTTAACAAGTATTGGTTAAAACTAGGAATGCATATTGAAACTATCGTTCTTAATGTAGGTAATATATGACAAAAGCAAGGGTGGGTCTCAAACGGTCTAGAACGCAATTTGACTTGTTGTAGTTTTGCCTACATCGCAATATGGCTACTATGTAAAATACCTAATTCTTATTTTGACAAAAACGCAAAACGACTAGTTAGTATATTTCCTAAATAGTATAACGACTTAAACGCAAAATGCCCGGACAGGTAACTGCAAAAGTTTAGTATTGCAAAAATGCAGAGTATCCTATTGTTTCCTATTATCAATCATCATCAATACTCAATACTAATAATAAATCTGTAAGTGCAGGTATTGTATGTATGTATCTATGTATGTTCCTCCATAACTCTGATTTTCATGAAAGTTGGTAGATAAACATTTAGACGTACAGGACACAGGATAGGCTACTTTTTTTAACGCGGACGAAGTCGCGGGCGCCAGCTAGTAATTAAATAATATCAGTTGTGTGCACTTCATTGAAATCCGTTATGGCTGAGTTGGAATCAACGACAGCAGTCCAATCTTCAACATCCAAATGGTAAAGGCACACCCTGGCGTCAGGTGGGAGATAAAAGTTGTACTTGGTCAGTACCATTGTTCTGTGCAATTGAGGTATTGAAATGAGAGGTACCATGTTCAGTTCCTTTTAACGGCCTGTTTGAAGAAGTAGAACTTGCAATATCTTCCATCACAATATTTCTTCGTTTATTGATCTTAATTGTGTCAATTATTATTACAATTTAGATACTTCCTTTCGACAAATAATGTGGTGTGACAAAGTGAAACATAACTAATGAGAGAAATAATAAATCTGATAATCTGATGTCAGAATGATAAGCATTCATAAGTGGCCAGTGTGTGATACAAATTAATAATAAGACTTTCAGTTAAAACATTTTTTAATAATAAATAATTAATTGCTTTTTTCAATAGGTAGTGGTTACATAGGTTTTGCGATGTGCAAGTCGCAAAATGTGTGCAGGCTTTTCCAGTTTTTTTTTTTCACATTTACGGCACAGTTGTTGGCGTTGTACGCCACTGGATCTGCCACCGATGGCACGAAACGGAAGAAACTTCCGACTTGTGCCACTATCAATTTTAATGAGCTTTGGTTTACTATGGTATAAATTATATATATATGCTTGTATTCCATCCATATTAAAGTACCTATTCGGTTATAAGTAAACTATCTTTGTGTCAATATGTGTGAAAACGAGTCGAGTATAGATTCTGTTTGCAATTGTACATGCAAAAACAAAACACAGAACTAGGCAAAATGCGTCTTTGTCATTTTGTGTTTAGGGTGTTATGCGTTTTAGTATCTTTAAGTTTTAGACGTATTACGCGGTAGGCATATTGCGTTGTAGGCAACATTACAAACTAGTCAAATTGCGTTCTAGACCGTCTGAGACCCACCCAAAAGCAATATATACAGAGTATATTTAATCAGTTCCTCACACTTAGAAATTTGAAAAATAAAAGCATTTTAATGAATAGGTATACATTGTATATAAACATTATCATAATGCTTATTTGTTATTAGTCAAATTTTTAGACTTTACATTGTAGTCTAAAAATTTGACAAATAACACATACTAATAGATTATGTCACAGTATATGTAGATAAATAAACATTAAAAACTTTACATGTTTATGTGTAAGGTAAATAAATATTATCATTAATTATTATATTAAATCTTAGAAGTTCTTACATATTTTGCTTAACTTGTGTGTACAGGTAGCTTTAAATATAAAGAGACAAAGACGAAGAGGTATAGGTGCTACTTGAAATGTTAACTAAATCTATCTGTTATCGCCAAACTGTTGACGTTAACTGTTAACAGTTATTAGCCTCAACGATGCATCTCTAAAATGGAAAGGTTAAAGCTATTATTTCACAGCCCTCGACGCTAAAGGAGTGCGTAGTTACATTAAGTGATTATTTATTTATTAAATCCATATTAAATCGAATAATAAGTTTGTGAATATTCATTATGTTTTAGGAATTCCTTAGTGCTGTACCATTCAATAAACGCCGAAAAAAATAGGCAAGAACTGTTAGCGCCTCTTTCACAAACGTCAAGTAGGCCAAACTGTCATTTAAAGTCACCGGTAACCGGGGATAATGGAGCTGATATACCTTTGTTTGTACGGTAAACGTCCCAAACATTAAATAGAAAATAATTAAAAAAAAATCGGCTATCGAATGATGCAGTAAACTGAGTGCATAATTCAATATAACAGAAAATGATTTCTAAAAGTAACTAATCAACACTTTGCATGTAGTTTGTGAAAGAGGCCCTTATAAATATATATTATATTAAAAATTAGAATGGATTAATAAAATTTTGTAATAATAAGTCAGTTACTATATAAAACTTATATATTTTATAACTTATATACCTAAGTTATAAAATATATATTCAGTGATTAATATTATTAATTACTGAAGTAATTTTTACATAAATAATAACACGTGTACCTACTGTTAGTGCATCCTTAATAAATAAATATACAGGAATTAAAAATTAATAAATCATATAATTATATTCTAATTTGTTCGGTTTTTATTGAATAATTACTATGCAGTTCAATTAATATATGTAGTTATAGTTAATCTAACCGTTTAAGTTATAATTATAGAGATTATTCTAGCTAAACTTAGAATATAGAGTATATTCTAAGCAGCTAAATAAGATAGGTAAATAGCGGTAAAAGACACTACAATGTAATTTTATTGTAAATACCTATTATTCGTATTTGTAAATTACAAACAAATATAATAATATAAAATTAATTGAACATTTCATTATCTATATTATTCTGGCCAAATTCTGGGACGATTCTGGCAATATTTTGCTAAAAGGTTTCCGCTTTCTTTGTCAAACCAACTTGTAGGTACATTTCCTAAGTTGGCCCTACCGGAAATCGAACTCCTCAGCCAGCAACTAAGGCAAGCAACTTAACCACTCTACCAATGTGCTCGGAAAATAATTAATTATTTAATTAGAAGCCTCTTGATCTAGATTTGGGTTTTCGAATAAAATTATCTGTATGCTTTGACCATTTCCTTTATATTTTAATCTGACTTAAATTCTTATCATTATCTATGAAAATAATATGAGCGCATTTATAGTTTCATTCATTAAAAATCTATCGACCGATTTAAATGCACAAATTAGCAATAGCGACTTCTCTGAACCTCTGCACGCCTAGTAAATTGTAGCCTAGTAGTAAAAATTTGTCTCGTCTGTTTAGACGGATGGATCTGCGTCAAGCGCCTCGTCTGTCACGTTTCACTCGATTTTTAATATTATGTGTATATAAATAGGGTTTAAAATTGAACAAACATAATGCCAAGTAGATACGTGAACCACAGACAAAATTCATCGAGAATCGAGAAACGCAACAAATAAGGAGGATAGAGATAAGGAGGGCAATCACTGAGTAATAAAAGTGTCCGTCGAAAGACGATAAATTGATGGCGCTAGTGAGGCTAGCGACAGTAAACAATTCAACCAAAATTCAACTCGGCGCACTTCACTCCAACTACTGCTACATTCATTCCATACTCTCCATACTCTCAAACTCTCTCTGTACACACTAGCGCCATCTTTATTTATCGCTTTTAATTGCCACTTTTTCAGTTTAACACCCATGTAAGATTGCGCTTCTTATCTCTACCCTCCTTAGCAACAAAACTAGTCCCGGATAAATTTTACACAGACAAAAAATAAACTTTAATAAGTTTGTAATAAATATTGTTTTCCTCATGGGTTAACTCTGCTTAAACAAGATTTAAACCAAGTATTACAAAGTAAAATTTTAAATTAGCTTCTATGTAAATATTTATGTGATCTTTTTATTAGAATTCACTCTATATTTCATGGCGCTCTGGTACTTGTGGGCAAGAGCGACAGTCCGATACTAACCCGACAATTCGTAACATTTCAATTTTTGGCTCTTCAAAAATGGGCATCCGGATGAAAAATATTGCCGAGTAGGAAGTAGGGATTCGAACCCTTGAGTATAGAACACTTTTTTTTTACTACAGAATATATTTTATTTTTAATATTTACTATACTCGCCAAATAACTTATTATTATACTATTAGCAGGATTATTCCTACTAAAATGCGAAAGTTGGTGAGGAGCTTGTGTGATTTATTTAGCTATTTAAAATATCGGGAAACACAGAAACTTAATTACAACTACATACAATAATTATATCAGATATACCAGATTTCATTTTTGTGGATTCAATCGGGGTACGAAAACCTTGGTCAGTTTTAAAATCCATTCTTGTGTCAACCATTTCGTTTATTGAATCTGAATAAATTCTTATTATCTGGATTACAAAATCTGTGAAGTCTGAGCGCAAAATATTATAGTCTCAAACAGTGACTTCTCTGAACCTCTGCGCGCCTAGTAGCCTCGACTCACTTAAGTCTCAGTTTTAATCCGAGCACCGAGAAACCATCGAGAAACGCAACTAAATTTAGTCACGGATAATTTTTACACAGACAAATTATAAACTTTAATACGTTTCTAATAAATACTTGTTTTCCTCGTGGCTTTTAAATTTTTCACTAAACTCTGCTTAAACAAGGTTTAAACCAAGTATTAAAAAGTAAAATTTTAAATTTGCTTCTATGTAAATAAACATAAGGTTGATTTTTATGTGATATTTTTATTAGAATTTACTCTATATTTCATGGCGCTCTGGTACTTGTGGGAAAGAGCGAAACAGTCCCATACGACAATTTTAAAAATTAGTCATAAAATTTCAATTTCTCTTCAAGAAAATACAAATTCAGATTAAGTCTTAAAAGCTCAATGACTACCGGATGAAAAAGATTGCCGAGTAGAAATAGTAGGAACTAAGAGATTCGAAGGTCCCTTGAGATGAGAGTAGGTATGTACTTTTATGAAACACTTTTTTTTACTACCGAATTCCTATATTATTTTTAATATTTACTATTCTCGCCAAATAACTTATTATTAAAGTATTAGCACTTATTAGCAGGATTATTCCTACTAATATTAGAAACGCGAAAGTTGGTGAGGAGATTGTATGATTTGTATTTAGCTATATTTAAATATCGGGAAACACAGAAACTTAATTACAACTACAATTATATTAGTTAGGTATCGGGGTACGAAAACCTTGGGTCAGTTTTCAAATTCATTCTTATATCATGTCGAAGAACCTTTTGAAACTAAAGCACTAGGCAGACGACAGACGTTCGAAATGAAATTTTGGCATGACTGATAACAGCCCCTGGTGCAAGTAATAATTAATGTCGACCTTCAGGTGATGAACCTTTTCTTACCCCAACTGTACCTACTGCGGCATCACAGATAATGAAATGTTCAAATATAACTTTTTCATAAAATTTATAAAAACCTTTATAAATATGGCATATCTTTACCAAAACTCCCTTTATTGTCATCAATAGTACAGACTATACTATAGCTGCTTACTAAACACAGAACAATAATAATGTCTGTTTTGACAGCTGTCATTCAATTAATCTTAACTATTTACCATAGCTATTTACAAAAGTTTCCAGATGGCGCTAACAATTAATTTAATTTAAATTTTAAACGCTCTCGAAGACAGACAATTTTGTTCATAAGTAGACAAGTTAGGTATTACAAATATCGCAATTTTTTTTCTTCTAATTATGACTAATTGTCTGAAGGTATTCTGTAAATATAGATGGACTGCATTTAGATTGCTAGCTAGCTGAAAATTTGCAGTTTTGATGCCGTTTTGGTCGTTTTTCCTTTATGTTATGACAGGCTGACGGTCCATTTGACGGTAGGTGGCTACCGTCGCGGTGGTCTTCTAAAAGACATATTCATATAACTGCATAGAGAATGTTAACTGAATCTGTGCATTCAGCTAGAAGTGGGAGTGCAAGCAATGTTATACCTAACAGTAGTTCAAATGCAAACCTATAGCAGTCAATCTATGAAAAATCTTAAACATTAGTGTTCATAAAAGAAAAGACGGTCTTCTTAAAAGGTATACAAAAAAGCCTTAACAAATCGGCAAGGCTACGCTGTTGTTTTTCATATTTTTATAATAATTACAATACATTATGCTATGTTATATTAAGGCTTTATGTTATCTCTAAGTATATGACAGAATTCTTAACAAAGCATAATATTAAAAGTAGAATATACAAGTTAATTCATTTAATTTTAAAATTACATACAAAATTAGTAGATGATTCCAACTGGTCTCGTAAACAAACGTAACTGCTTTTTTCAACTATGATGTACCTAAATTAACTTTACATAATACTGGCAACATTGAACTGGCAATAACTATGCTCAAGTTAAAATTATTAATATATTGGTGAATATTGTTATTTATAATAGGTATCAGTTTCTTACTTTGTACGATTCCTAATTTTGAAGTAAAAGTTCTAATGGAGTCTAATTGTTTCTTAAATAGGAATATGGCAAAGATAAATAAACACTTCAACAGCCTACAAAACTACGGCCAAAATACAGTTTGAATGTGTAATTTTATTTCTTTTTATTCAATATTCAAAACAATACATACTTTTGTATAATATGGTATAATATAGTAGACATAATTATATAAAATTTTGCTTTTTTTTATTTAATTATTAAAAGGAACTGTTTAGTTAAATATTAATAATTAATGTATAAAAATGTAAAATATGGGTCTAGTTACCTGAAAATAAATGAATTTGAATATTAGTTATCAACAAAGGGTTATTTAACAACCATCTTAATTCGGTAATTTATTAAAAAGTTTCTGCAAATCGGACAACCGGATTTTCTGTGCTTACCCTTAAGCCGTCCAACAAGCTATTAATTAAAAATTATAAACTATAACACACTACAGTATTGCCACTTTTTAATTTCTACACTATTTTGACAAGCTCTAACTAAAAAAAGGATCAAATTCTTCCCACCGTTTGGAAGCTATGATGCCACAGACAGACACGGAGATTCACAGGTCGAACTTATTACACCCTTCTTTTGCGTCGGGCGTGGGGGTTATAAACAGTAAAATTCCTAAGAGATTTGATCAAGTAGATGAAGGTATAAAGTTTGAAATATTTATTCTTCTCTTTGTTTATGTTCAGTAGGAGCACGAGACCGATGATTTCCTAAATAAATCTAATCAATTATTGATTATTGTTCAAATCTCAAAACCGGTTCAGTTAAATGATGAAAAACGCTTCTATTTCTATTATCGAGTGGCAATTAAATACAGATTAGCGCGTTCCCTAGACGTTGTTAAGGTGTTTATTTACCTTTGTTTAAAGTAATTTTCCACACAAAAAGCATTTTGATTGAAGAAAATATTATACAATACTTAAAGATCTTTGATTTAATTACCAAAAAAAATATTTTTCATACATGAAAAAATCTTTTGAATCTGGAAAAATGAGTTTTATTATGATTAAACAATCTTTTAGGGCAAAGAACACACATGAGGGTGGCAGTTAAAGAAAAGTGATTATAACAAAATCGGGGGTTACAGTTTGATGCTGTAGCTAAACATAGAATTTAAATAGGTACACCATTCAATAGCTAAAGAATCAAATATGAAGACAAACTCAAAATGCTTTTTATATAGAAACTACAAGACTGTGTTTTAAAACAAGAAAGTGATATAATATAAGGAGGGAGACGGGACAAACAGACAGACCGATATTTATATTTTGCTGTAATGAAAAACAGTGAATGATGTTTAAGGCACCCTGGGTAAAAAAATATGTAGGATCCTCTATTACCTAAATAGGCACAAAAATCATAATTTGGTCCTTAATTATTATGGCAGTGATTGCTAGGTGATTTTATTACTAATAGCACAGATAATAGTGTAGCATTGTGCTGTACCATAACTGTGATAGGTAATTTCTTAGAGCCTTAAGACCAATGCACATAAAGAAATTGAAAAATAATACCAAAAAAAAAATTTTTTTTTTGAAAATATTAACTCTACACTGTAGCACAGGTTTATTCACACTATTTGGAGACACTAATTAATTTGTACTTATACATCACTCACAAAAAAACCATATTATCCCATTTATATATGGGATATATCCCACAGCCAAAAATAGTTTCAGCATATTTTGATCCTCATTTTAAACCTGAATTAAAAACAAATCAAAAATACTTAACGTTGAGTGGTACGTTGATTCAACGTGATGCATATCTGTGTAGAACAGTATTTTTTAAATTTAATATAGAGTATTTAAAAAAAAAGTCAAATTAACAGAGAAAGGAAAATAAAAACAAAAAATCAAAAACAACATTGTTTACTTTTGAAATCATATATAAATATTAAAATAACTTAAAATTATCTTGTTGAATTTCGTTGAAAACAATTTTAATGGATACAAAGACTTTTTGATTTTACAGTTAATTAAAAAAAAAAATTACTGAAAAGTTATGATTTTGAAAAAAAAAAAAACTAACTACAAGTATATTTGGTAATTTAAAATAAGTACAGTAAAATTATTAATTATTCCAGTATAATTAATTTAAATAGAAATCTTATTTAACTCGACACCCGTTAATGTGGACTATGTTACATAGTAATATATAATATATAAAACGATGCAACGAAAATGAGGTTACACTTATATATTATGTTAGTTATTTCAGTCTGTCAAATCTATACAAAAGATGTTAAGAATAATTTCCTTAATTATCTAATGTGCGAGTTAGAAAATTAATTAATTAAGTATATTGTGACAAAACTTACTCAACAAAATAGAACCACTTTGGATTAATAAATTATATACTATAATTTAATTTTAATGTTACATACATGTATTATATATACGAAAAAAAAACTTAAAACTTCGAATAATTTCGAAAAAAAAAATATTTTTAATAAATGCAACACTAAATGTAATACCAAAAATAAATGAACTGCTAACATACTGTTCAAATTATTTGTACTAACTACAATAATAATGATAATATTAATATAATAAATTGTTTTTTTTTTACACATACATATATAATATTATTCTATGTTCATACAAACTTTTTTCTGGCAACACTCATTACAATAAACCTGTACAATGTGTATTTATTTTTATTTAATACATACACAAGTTAAATATTTTAGTTTTAGCCTCATATTATAATATATTATGTATAAAAGTCACAATATTTTTTTTTGATAAGGAACATATTTCTCCATACGGGATAATATAAAAATCCAAATTGGATAATTTTATTATTTGGATAACATTATATAGTTAGATCAAATCCACAGGCAAAAATGTGACTTTTTATACGATTACTTAACTACAAATATTTTAAAGGTATTCCATTGTATTCATTGGTAATGATGTGTCTGTACTATGTATATATATTCATTTCTCAATTATATTATCATTGTCAAACCGAAATCTGCTATATTTATGTGCCAGAGAGTATATTATATGTTCCTTGTTTATGTGCACTTTTTGAGATTTCAACACTTTGATCATTATCTATCTTATTTACGGTCTGTTTTTTAATCTCAGAGACAAAAATGACACATGCAAATGTCAAGTTTGTATATAATGATACCATGAAATGACATGAAATGTATGTAATGCATGTCAAATGTAGTGTCATTTTTGTCTCTGAGATTAAAAAACAAACTATAACGTACAAAAAAACTGCCAAATGCTTGTGAGTACTATTTGTCAAAGTACGACCTCTTAATAAAATATGCTATAATGAAGCATATTATGTGCCAAATTTACTCTATTGTTAAAATAATAAATAAACTATTAAATTTTCATGTTTAAAAGATAATTAACTTTATGTATTTGTTAATGGCATAATAAATAATTAATGGCATCAATTGGCATTGATATAACAACTTAACTTGCCCCGATTTACAGTTAAATATTATTTAACTATATTTAACTGTATTATTTTACTATATTTAACTGTAAATCGGAGGAAGTTAAGCGTAAATCGACAGCTATACTGTTTAGCTGAGTGGTTTTCTTTTTGTTATTGTTTTATTTTATTCTTGTTATTTAAATATGGTTTATAATAGTTTAATTTTCTTTGATTTTGGACTTGTTTTCAATTATTTATTGTTTAGTTGGTATGTGTGTGTCAATTCTATGGTCGTCTCAATTCCTACTAGTTTGTAGTTTACCTGCCTAAAAATTTGTTATTTTTTGCTTGTTCTGTTTGTGTACTTTTTAGTAAATAAATAGAAACCCTAAATTTCAAATAAAATACTTTTTTTTTAAAAAACCCTTCTTCATTTAAAACTTTTTTGTCAATATCTCAAAAGAAAACTTTATGCACATAGCAAATTTTGGTTTGACAATGACTATATGATTCAAATAAGTAAGTACATTTTGATTCAATACTTTATTAGTAATAAAGATGGTAATAAGTTATTACCATTGATCAGTCATTACATAGACAGTGTAGTTATATAGAAGCGATAGCATAACAATACACGTAGCAACAATAACTCTTACCATTTATTGTACAGTCGGCTGCATAAGTCGATTAACACATTCAAAAGTGCAAAACAACTGAACACTCAACTTACTTACTTACTGAAGCTTTTTATAATCGTTTGTACGTGAAGTTTATTTTGTTCTCAAGTCGTGACAACGACTTATGGCGCGTTGAGTGTTCAGTTGTTTTGCACTTTTGAATGTGTTAATCGACTTTTGCTGCCGACTGTACATTGTCAAACATCAAAGCAAAGTCAGCAACAGAACCGTTTAGTTCTTAGCTTACAGACATCTAATTAGTTGAAAAAAAAAATTTATTATCAACTAGTGTTACCCTGTTCTAAGGCAAATATCTACTTTAGACAAGAGAAACCGTACAATGCAATTCTAGATTTATTAAAAAAGTTATTATAGAAATAAAATAGTGATCCGTTTCCGGCTTCGCCCGGGGTGCAATTTTTTTTATTATATGAGAAAAACTATTTTAATTCGTTTTTCATTTATGGAAAGGCGACACTAATTCACGGCGATTGATTCAAACAAAAGTATATCAGCTCTATTATCCCCGGTTACCGGTGACTTTAAATGACGGTTAGCCTACTTGACAGAACCAGAAAGAGGCCCTTAGAGTAAAAAAAAGGAAAAAAAAATTAATAAACCGAATTGCATTATATCTTCTTGTCTTCATAGGCAAATGGGTAAAAGCAATATTATAGCTTGACTTTTGACAGATTACAAAAATAATAAATTTTAAGTAATTTACATACAAATAAAAATGCACTTAAATAATATAATAAATGCCGTATGACTCGTCATCATTGTTTATTCAAAAAAAAAGGCAAATGTAACTCTCATTACTTGTACTACGCGGTCAAGGGAGCAGTCCCACCGTAAGGAACAATTTCGTGTGCACATTTTGTATTTATCTTTGTTACGTTTCTATGACGTTACTATGACAACCTCAATTCAACGTTAGACAAATTTGTATGAGAAGTGGGTCTGCTCCATTGACTGCGCTAGTACAAAAGAATACAAATTGCAAACACAAAAATTTGCCTAAATATGCTATGCTATTTATATAAATATTATTTCAATAGAGTGGAGTTCGTCAAAAACAAGCAATCTAAGGCCCTTCACACATTACGGTACTCAATAATCAATTTTTTTCATTTCTAACACAACATTTTGACTTTTTAATTATTATGTAGAGCAGTGAAGACTCGAGTAGTGAATTATGGAATACTTGAAATTCATTGGCTTTACTATAGTTTCATATGAGTATCGCCATTTGCGAAGGGCTTTAGTCGTATAATAATATTATAAAATCCTTACACACTAGCAAAACTTCATAATATTATACAGCAAGCAACGTTATTATTATTACTCACATGACTGTGTCATCGTGACAGCGACATCTGCGGGCGCATCTTGTCAACTTTGTAATCACAACAAACAACACAAAATCACTCAACTCAATGTCACAATCACAATCAATTTCCGAAACGTCTCAGCACGTTGTAGAACGAGCCGAGATATGTGAACGTTCGCTAGATTCCCTTCCAGATATCCGCAGTGGCTATGATCGGGCAGAGACGCGAGAACGTTATGCCCGCCATTATGCCCGTGATGAGTGTGGCGCCACCCAACATGCCAGCGGTCGCCGCGTGTTCGGGGGCGACTTTCCTGAAACAAGTCAAAGCAACATTTCTAATGAGATTTTATGAGCATTTGAAGTAAAAACTTCCCTAGGCGAGTCTGAGGGGTCTGCCGCAATGCGGCAGTTAAAGAATTATGTAATAACTGACACCCTGTATCAGATTTAAAAGATTTCCTTATGTATATGTATTTTCCTTATGAATTTTAGATTTTTATTAGTTTTTTTTTTATTGCAAAACTTAGGTGCACACAAGTTTATATAAAAAAAAACAAGCATGTGTTTTAGTAGAGCTGATAATTTACCCACTTTTTTGATGTGCAAACGCTATTTGATAAACGAAAACACTGCGTTGGAAGTGGGAAATAAATACATATAACAAATTACTACTCATTATCTCATACAACATTGGAGTATTTAACTAAGTTAACATTAAAGTAATTTATTTAACACATGTTTAATAGATAAGATTTTATAGTAGACGCTTGATCTTTTTTTGCTATGGCCAGGTGTAACTTTTTTATTTTATTTTATTTTAGATGGCACCTACTTTTTTTCTGAATGTAAAGTACCCTATGTCTTTTCTTTTAACCCTGATAACATGTATGCAAAATTTCATGACGATCGGTTGAGTGGTTAAAACGTTAAAAGGTAACAAAAAGATACAGTTACTTTTAAATTAAAATTTTAATAAAACATTAAAATTTATCCCGTTGGAACGTTGCTTTACTAAAAGTGACACAGTAGATGGGGTGATATTTCAAATTTGTTGCACAAAGTTGTCCTTAAGGTGAACACGTGTCACTTGAACCATTATTACTAAATTTTAAGATTCAAATTTATGCATGCAACATTTACATTATTCATCTTTTCAACCGATTTAAAAAAAAAAAAGGACATTCTCAATTCGACTGTATTTTTTTTAAGTTTGTTACCTAAGAACTTTCGACTGGGCGAAACGATTTTGACGATTCTTTTTTTATGTGAAAGCTGATGCTTCCCGTGTGGTCCCATTTCATTTTGGTCCAGTTCTGACAATGGCATCCATGAGAACACTTGTTACAAGTTTTTTTTTTTTTTTTTGTTAAAATTTTGATTATTATCAGAAATTAACGAGAGAAAGCACGTATAAAAAAATCCAGTGGACACTTTTTGCAGTGATTTTTTTCTCGAGACCCTGAATCTAACTAATGTGTATTACTTTATCAAAGCGTTGGACAAATGAAAAGACGGACTTACCCACTGACATACATCATGCCCAACGAGCTTCCGTGTCCCGATGTCCATCCCATGAGCACGGCGAGGATCCAGTACGCCCAGTCGCTGTTGATGAGAACTGGCAGAGTCCTCTCGGCGCCCCTCGGCGTGTAGTTGCAGAACAGGAACAGAGGGATGAAAGCGAGACGGATACTCGTGAACACGAACAGCCAACGGCGGCTCGGCTGGAATTGCATTCATTATCCACTCACTAGCTGTTGAAACCTTTCTAAAATGTGGGAATGCTTCAAAAATGTGGGAATGCCTTTGTAACTAAAACATTAACCAAAACCACCAAACCCAAAATCATAGTGGACCAAAAATAATTCATTAATCATAATTCATAAATACTCTTAAAACAAGTGTAATAGAAAAACCCTTATTTATGAAATTATTACCTAATTTATATTTATATATTATTTCTTAACTTTGTTAATAAAATTGGGTACATTTATTTCACTAGTAATCTATTGTGCAATAAAAGAGAATTTACAATTGTGTCGTTCATTGTAAAAGTGGTGTAACTCCCTATTTTTAAAACCATCTTTTCTTGCCTAATGGTATCACATTTAGTCATAACTTTCAATATAAAAGTGAAGTAACTCCAATAGTTGCATTAAAATCCCATAGATGAAAACAATGAATGAATGCTTATTTTATTTTTTTTCCTACACTATAATCCGCAAAAAGCTCGTTATTCTAAAATTCAGTTACAAGGAGATAGTTCACTTTTACAATGAACGACACATATTGCAAAGTGATCAAAAAAGTGCTTATCAAATTATGTGTGACCGTCATCGAAATACTACAATGGAATTTGCGTCACAAATGCCAACGGGGCACATAAAAAGAACGGCCTTTGACAGAATCATGGCGGACTCTTGCCTTCACGCGTCAATGGTAAAAGGTAGTAACGATCAACTTCCACATTTCATTTTAAACTCTAATTGGGTTGACGTAAAGTCACATTTTCTTTAAATTACGTACTTATTATTATGTTTGTTTTGTTTTAAATGACAGTTCATGCTCTACGCATATGTAAATAAATTAAAATAAATATAAATAAATTAAAATTAAAATTAAAGTTGTCTGTGTTTGTGTAAAAATTTTATGTATACTAACTATAGGTTTTGTAAGTTGTCTACTAACACTTTGGGTCCAAGTAACCCGAATAAAGAATTTTATTATTATTATTATTATTATATGTCACTTTTAAATGTTCCATAAAATTCGTAGTGGCACGCGGGTTCCATGTTGTAGTAGTCTGATGGTCAAAAATCACAATTTGACGGCTAGTCATGGTCGGTTTATAAACTTACGAAAATTTAAAAGTTAGATTGTAAATTTTAATGTCCGTTCACAATCTGTCGACAGTTTATAAATCTCACTAGATAAATTACAAAGTAACGGGGTTCGTACAATTTTATTTTACGGTGACATCTATACTTACAAATTGCCAAAGGCTAGCTGTGATGTTCCCAATCATGGCGGTCAAGTTGAAAGTGAGGAAACAAGTGATCCTTATGTAATTGTCACCGAGAAATCCAGGTTTCACTGGACGTATATCTGTAAAGCAACAAATGATATATGTATACAGGATCGAACTTATTTAATAAAAAAACTATAGCGACCTGCTTCCGACTTCGCACGGGTGCATTTTTTTTCTGCAAATTTATACTAATACTAGCTGGACTTCGTCCGCGTTCAAAATGTTATATAGTTATAAAGCCTTCCTCGATAAATGTACTATCCAAAACAAAAAGAATATTTCAATTGGAACCAGTAGTTTCTGAGATTAGCGCGTACAACCAAACAAACAAACTCTTCAGCTTTATATATTGGTATAGATAGATTATAACGGGAAAAGTTTAATGTATTTTTTTGTTGTAATGAATAAACTCAAAAACTACTGCATCGATTTTAAAAATTCTTTCACCTATCATCTATTAACATATCGCACCTTCGGCAAGACAAGGGCATAACTGCACTTTTTGTAATTTTTCAGGAGAGCCATTTAATGTTTTTTTTTTTTCATTCAATATCGTAGTCGCAGTACCACACACACGCACACGCACGCACGCACGCACCCACACACGCACACACACACACACACACACACACACACACACACACACACACACACACACACACACACACAAACACACACACACACACACACACACACACACACACACACACACAAACACACACACACACACAAACACACACACACACACACACAAACACACACACACACACAAACACACACACACACACACACACACACACACACACACACACATACACACACACATACACACACACATATACACACACGCTCTCTCTCTCTGTGTGTGTAATATATAATAATATGTTTATATAATTTATATTGTTATCATTTTTTAATTAGGTACTGGCACTTTTTTGTACTTATAAACTTCAAGATGCCTAACCTTGTAATAGGCTATACATATAAAAATTTAATCTATTTTATGTATTTGTTAAATATTAACTGCTGTAAGGTTAGCTATTAAATAAATAAATAAAAATAGTCTTGTAAATATTTTTTAATTTAATAATGTTTTTAAGACATTTCTGCATATATTTTAAGTTTAACTCATTTAAAAAAAATTGTAAGTTATGCCGTTGTCTTACTGAAGGTGCTATATTTTATAAGCCGGGAGCGGGTCGCTAGTATGTAATAAACTAGTCTTATACATATGTATGTCGACGGCCGATCGTGTAATCCGGCAATTCGTGATGTGCCTAGGCAGATCGTGATATGGCGCCGTTTCATAAAGTTCCTAGCTACAAGTCAAATCGGTCAAGGTATATCGTTGTACGATTTGGCTGTCCATTGAGATTAGGATTAGGTTTTAATTAAATTTATGTAATTTGTGTCGTTCATTGTAAAAGTGAATTATCTCCTTGTAACTGAATTTTAGAATAATAAACTTTTTGCGAATTATAGTGTAGGAAAAAAAATATAAGAATTCATTCATTGTTTTCATCTATGGGATTTTAATGCAACTATTGGAGTTACTTCACTTTTATATTGAAAGTTATGGCTAAATGTGATACCATTAGGCAAGAAAAAATGTTTTTTACACCACTTTTACAATGAACGACACATTTATTAAACACTTTTTTCATCACTTTGCAATATCATGAAACGGTGCCATTTCACGATCTGCCTGGGCACATCACGATCTGCCGGATTTTATGATCGGCCGCCGACATGTATAAAAAATACATTAACATACCTGAATGCATTGAGGGGAAAACAGCGAGTGTGACAAAGAATATGATGAAAATGTTGTACAGTTGGACCCAACATTGCCTGAATATCATCCCGTAGGGGACTTTTTCATCCGATTCGTTATTGGTGGCAGCTAAAGCTGGGTTCACATGCAACGCTCGTATTCTTAACGTTTCGTGGTATCGGTAAAACCTCTGTGAACAAAAATTTTATGATGTTAAATATTTTGTGCACAGTGCACTATTTTGTTTTTGTTCACTGACAGTGCCGACTGTTTGCTATCAATTTTTTTTAAATTTAATAATAAAAAATCACAAAAAAATAAGTTAATGCCAACTTAACAAGAAAGATATAAAATAGTGATTGTAAATAAAAAAATTGGGACATTCTGATCATAATGTAAATTATTGAATGAGAGATTTTTTTTCCAGAAAATGTTATTTAAAATGAAGACTGTCCTTCATTTCAATTCTTAGAGCTTTTATCCAAATTTCAACTCCAAGACAAAATTCAGTTTTTTTTTTGTTTCCATGCAAACCTTCATTATGTCTCAGAAATGTCAACTTTTTTTAATGTATTGTTAAGACCAATAACGAAATGATAAGCTAAAGTTGGAAATGTGCTCATAAGCAGTTTAAGTAGTGGCAGGGATGCGTTTTCCAGTCATTTGGGCAACCCGTCTGGCCGCAGTAACCACCCCCTTACATAAGTCCACCGTGAAATAAAAGAATTTATTTATGTGCTTTTGTGCTTCAGTGCGTGGAGTAAGGGATCCCAGGGCTCATTCTCTTATCCCTTTCGAATCCCTTATCATTAGTCCTACAGTAGCCGGCAGCGCACTTGCAACACCTTGTGCTGTGGCGTTGCTTTCGTTATAGGTACAAATCTTAAGTACAAATCGCACCTTTATTCCAATACCGTCACTAAACGAAATTCTTCAAAAATTAGTTTTTAACGCCATTTATTTTCTGAGCACTATTTAAAATATTACTTCGATTCTTAAACTATAATTTCTAGTCATTGATCTATAGGGCGCTGTTAACCTATCGAAACTAAACAAAAATTCCACTCCCTTCATTCCTAAAACGACACTAAAATAGCTCTTTTGCATAATTTGCTTATTATTTATGATAGTGACGGTATTGGAATAAAGGTGCGATATGTAAAACTCACGTTAAGGGGCAACGCGAAGTAGGTGTCAAAGCAAATGAGGAGGACAAACATTCCTCCAATGAAGTAGTAAATGGCCGCAGTGCGGTGACTGCCTCCGAACGTGTCGGCCGCCCAATTGAGAAACACGACCAGTGTACCGCAAATGTTCGAGCCGAGAACTACTGCGCCCGTGTACTGCGGGGGCAGTCTTGCTGCCACACCGAACACTGTGTTTTGGAATATGGCGTTCAGACCTGGAATTAAAGAAAAAAAGCATTTCATGGCAGACCTTTACAATTGGAAAACAATATATCCTACTATGTGAAAGATGTGTGGATGTTTGTTACACTTTGACGCAAAAAGGGCTCTACGGAATTGGATGAAATAACATCATAAGTGCTGTTGTGTTTCAGTGTGTGAGTAAGCAATGCCAGAGCCCATTAACCCCCCCCCCCCCCCCCCCCATTCTTAATCTTTCTATGGTCGGCAGCGCACTTGCAGCACCTAAGGTGTTGCTTGTGTTATTGGCGACGCCATCAAGTGGACCGTCTGCCTGTTTGTCGAAACTAGAACCGTCAGCATGTCTGTCGAAACTGGGACCGTCAGCATTTCTGTCGAAACTGGGACCGTCAGCATTTCTGTCGAAACTGGGACCGTCAGCATTTCTGTCGAAACTTGGACCGTCAGCCTGTCTGTCGTAACTAGAACCGTCAGTCTGTCTGGCGAAACTAAGAACGTGAGCCTGTCTGTGGAAACTAGGACCGTCAGTCTGTCTGGCGAAACTAGAACCGTCAGTCTGTCTGTCGAAACTAGGACCGTGAGCCTGTCTGTCGAAACTAGGACCGTCACCTTGTCTGTCGAAACTATGTAAGGATATACAGAACAAGAAATCATGAATTGAATACTGACCGTTTAGAAAGAATACGGAGATGAGTGTAATCCAGAAAAATACTCCAGGCCAATCCGTGCTATCAACCATCGCCAAGACGACTGTGAAGACGAATATTAAAACCTCTATACTTAACGACCATACTATGCGAGTCGTAAGGTTGCCACTGTAAAAAAATGAAAATGTTTATTTTTTGTCTATACTTTTAACTCCCGACGCAAAAACGGTGTGTTATATGAGTTTGTCTGTCTGTGTGTCTTTGACATCGTAGCTCCAAAACGTTGTTTTTTGTTCAAAAGCTAACTTTTTTTTTTATAAATATATTTTTTGCAATCGGTCTAAACGACCACGAGCAAATGTGTTGAAAGATTATGGCAGGTAGAGATGTGCCACATTATGTATTAAGACGCTCATTACAGTCCATCTAGTTGTAGGATTTTACGCCTTTTGAGTCTGTTTATGCAGTCATTTATAGTTAACTGACAAGCCAGCTGGTTCGAGTGTCTTTCCAATCTGCATTTATATTCTGCAAAAGCTAACGTGATCGAGATTGTTCTTAGCTATAATTTATGAAAATCTGTTCAGGCGTTTCAAGTTCATCAGCCCATTTTCTAAGGGATTTCACTAACTTCCACATGTTCGATTGATGTGAAATTTGGTATACTGTTATTTCGGTGATATTTCCATGACATGGTAACCTTGACCTGGTGCTGCAGCATCAAGTAGTCTGCGGAATAACCAACTCCCCAACAACTTACAGCAGATATAGCGTATTTGGGATTAAAAATGTATTTTTGGCATACCAAAACAAATGAATGAAGTGGGGATAACTTATTAATTTTAATTAAATATTGCAATCTCCTTACCCAATCTTCATGAAAACGTTAAACCAACTGAATAAAAAGTTCGGTATCTGGCTGGCGAATCCAACATAAACGAGAAAGTTGGCTGCATACTCTGGCGAGTTGGCCAACTTGTATTCGACAAAGTAGTCTTTGGCTGTTATGAACATGTTCCACGCTGTCAATGTTCCCAAGCCATGGAGTAACAATGTCAGGTAAATAAGGCTCCATTTGTCCTTCGGTGGAACCAAATCCATGGCTATACCTGAAAAAGTTAGACCAAAATTAGTCTTACTATTGAATATTAAATTTGATGAGCCCGTTGAATAAGTGATAAGGGTGCTTGCCTATAACGTCTCAAGAATCTATTCCCGGGGTTCTATTCCCGGTAGTTTTAGAATTTATTCATTACAAACAAAAATACAAATATTTTCTCTTTATAATATTAGTATAGTATATAGATTTAAAACACCAGACATTTTTTACATAACAGCTCTAACAACTGTAGAAAACCACAAAATAAACAATCAGTTGTACAATCAAGACATCAAATGAATTCTGGTCCTGACCAATTCATCTTTACATTACACCCAGAAAGGAATGTGTATTTCATATTCCATGGTAATGAAAAACAGAAAACGTTCACGACATTGTGAATAATATTAAAAAGCAATAGGGGAAAGATCGAAATTTTTTTCCCCGATATTCGATTTAGGCAGCTCGTCGTTCAAAATCTCTTCGGGCTTGGGTGTATGTTAAATTATATGGCGATGACCTGATTACACGGTGCGTTACCTTTCAAGTTGAGCGTGTCATTAGGCAGGTTTGATCCCTCCCACGCTGGCGTCAGTTTAACAGGCTCGTTCCGAAGGAAGGGGGCCTTTTCGCCTGCTTCGTTTGCGTCCCAACCTGTAACCAAAATAATGCAATAAATTGTTTTGTTTTGTTATGGAATTATAGAGTAGGTAGCTACTCTTTCTTTTTCAAAGTTTTAGACTTCGATACAATATTGACCGTTTCCTGCTTGATCGACAGCGTTAAATGACACTTCCGGTCACCGGAATCCGGTGCGTTCCATCTAGTGGGACATCGATCTATTGCGTAATCTATATAAATACATCTCTACCGTAGATGGAAGCAAAAAGAAAGATTAGTGACTTCCGCGCATAGACCTCATATACTTCCAATGCTGTATCATTCAGTCGCTCAAAGGACACTCAAAGTTTTTCATACATGTGATACGTTAAAAATTCGGATACAGATTTTGTAGAAAAATATAAAGACTTTTGTCACGTATTCGGTATTTGGAATTGTAGTTGTAAGGATGAGTATTTAAATATATAGTTTTATACGACCTAATAAGAACGTACTGTATCTTTCTTTTTGCTTCTATCTACGATCTCTAATACATATTATAAATTGAAGTCGCTGTTCGCGTCTGCTTCGCCACCCAACGGATTTTGAGAGATTTTGAGAGAAAAGAGAGAATGAAAGAGCAATAAATGAGGAAGGTTTGTGTATATAATTTGAAGAAAAAAATGTATCACTGCGAAGCCGGGGGCGGGCCGCTAGTCACAAATAAACACGTTTTCCTGTCCCGAGGGATCATTTAAAAATGAAAATCCAAAGCCTGGCAAAACATTATTATACAAAAACTTCAGCTGTTTTTATTAGAAAAATGAGATGAAAATCAGTACAATATTCTCCATGCGTACCACACGGGCGGAAAACGTGTGACAAAAATGAAATTCTATTTTTGTGACAAAACAAAAAAAAAACTTAACGCAACTTGGGATTTTTTTCATAAAACGAGATTTGCTCTTGGCATTTTATTTGCTCTTGGGATATTTTAGTCTTTTATAAATCCAATGTACGTCTGTGGACAAGAGTAGCATTTTCTATCAGTTTAAGACAAAATCTAAAGGCGTAAAAATTTTGTCACGTCTCGTCACTCATTTCTCGCCCACGCGACACGCGTAGAAACGACGGTAGTTGCAAATAGTACACATAACACGGTAAATGTAGTATTATCAGAGAATTTAATAATAAAAATATTTACCAATCCAACAACACCGTGGAAAACAGTAGTCAGGCGGCCGTAAACTAGCGGTATGATGGTTGTATCGGATTTTTACCGTTCAACAAATTATTCTAAATCGTAAGTGAACGCAATGAAACGCTTGTTTGTACAGCAATAAAACAATTTTTTATGACCACTTATCGTTCACTGTTTAGTAATTAGCAGATTTCCTATTCGATTTGACGGTTATGGTTCAACGTAACTTGATACTTATAGAAAGTACAAATATATACACATCCGTACTAATATTATAAATGCTAAAGTTTGTATGGATGTTTGTTACTCTTTCACGCAAAAACTACTGAACCAATTACCATGAAATTTTGCATACACGTTGTCTGAGACACCAGAAAGGGTATAGGGTATATTTTATAAAGTTACGCGGACGAAGTCAGTGATATGTTAAGTAAGTACTAGATTGAACACTCCCTACGATGTCTTGCTAAATTCATGTTCCAACGCGGAAGGTGCGCAGGGGTTGGCGGGGGACGGCGCGGCAATAATATGGCCGACCCGATAAGCACGTCGGTTTTAACAAATTAAATATTAACCTATTAAACGTTTCAATATTAATAAAACTTACCTATGGAACGTCACACCAGCAGTTTTACCAATATTTTTTGTTGTATTTTTGCAATATCTCATTACACAAGACGGCATTTTTATTGGTTTTGAAAATAATAACGCGCCTAATCTATACGAGCGCGTATGACATACTGTGAACGGGTAGGACGTCGGAACTCCAATCACTTGGAACACTCATCGCGTCTTGAGTGTTCCATCTAGTATTTCATTATTTGTAGTGGCGGGACACACATACTGGACACACAAAAATTTACATATTTTTTTTTTATAAAATATAATACTTTTTGAATTACATATTGATTTGAACCAGTTGAAATTTAAAAAGAAAAAAAAAATTGAAAAAAACTTACGTTCTTTATTTAAATTAAATGTTCCATAACCGGCCATTAAAACTTTTAAAAACTGCACTTAAAACTTTTATGAAGATATTCTCCAGAAACATGTTTAACAACTAATTACTCATAATCCCATTTGAACGGTCCAAAGGTTCGTAACGGAATGACAGTGACACTGGTCCCTTCGATAAGTAATCCCGCCTTGAACTTAATACACGAACTGACATGTACTTGTGAAGGAATTCAAGCAAAAAAGAAACCACAAGAAACACACCGCGTCCTTTATCACAGAGCGCACAAAGTAGGTACTTTGATAATACCATTGAATATTAATTAGGATAGTAGTTATGTACGTAATGAATTGTAAGCTTAATGATTTGTTTATTTAAAGTTTTTAGGGTTCAGCACATCAAAAGTAAAACTAATTTTGGTTGTAGGTAAATGCACTCACAAAAGATATACATAACCAAAGATTTAAATCGAAAGATGCGGCGTAATCTCCTCGCGCCATACTAAAAACACACCGAAAATTTTTAACAATGGGTTGGGCGCAGGCGCTCAACCCAACTACAGTTACACGCCAGCTACAGTGAGTGACGGTCGCTTGTTGAGAGCGTCGCTATCGTCACAGTCACGTTTGAAGTAAGGAATGAGTTGTCTGTGTTTAAAAGTGTGTTTAGACAAAGGTATATGTATTTTATACTTTTGTCTTTAGTATAATGTATGTTGTATTTTGTAACACACTTTCGCTAGTAATGCCGCATCTCTCGATTTAAATCTTTGTACATAACAATATTGCCACCAGAACCCGGCATCGCACGGATTAAATTTTTTCCAGTAAATTATATAAATACACAAACCTTCCTTCGTTTTTCGCTCTTTGCTTTAGTGAAAACCGTATCAAAAAACCGCTGTATGGTTAAGTAGTTAGTGGAGAAACATACAGAGGTGGAAAGCGACATTATAGATATAAATAAAAAAAAACAAATTAGACATTATTTTGTAAGTATGAAGCTTTAGCGAATGAAAAAGTCTTATTTATAACATTCTCGCTTGTCTTTACAATAAACACCTTTTGACGACACGTTTGGTCTAGTGGCTAGTAACTCTAGCTGTTAACCAAACGGTCGCAGGTTCGAATCCCGCTAGGGGCAAATGTTTATGTGTTAACATTTTACCTTTGCACCTGAGTTTTGTATTTATAATATGTATGTATTTACAAATGAAAATTAATCTATGTAGTAATATCAACTGTCCATAATACAAGCATTACATACTTGCTTACTGTGGAACTAGATGGTGCTGTGTGGAATGTGTGAAGACATTCATATTTATTTATTTACACCTCCATATACAAAATACATAAGGTCGAAATTCACATGTTGTAATATTTTAGACATTTGCATGTGTAGTGAGAAAACTAGCAGCTGTGACTAAACCCGTCTTATTAAAGGAATTATTTTTAATGCCTATAAAAGCATCTCTATGTACATGACACACAAGGTCGAAATTCACATTAAATAATGGATATACCCACTGACCAGCAGCACATCAAAACCTTGGGAACTTTTCGTTGAGCTGGTATATAAACGAACAAGAATGAACAAATCATGAACACCATACAATACAACGAAATGGTAAATTATTTATATTTACTTTGTTCGACGGAACAAAATGGTTACTATTACCACCTATTACTGCAAATTTTACTCGACTGACATAAACCAAACATTCAATAAGTAAATAATACAATCAAACTAGCCGACAGCCGTGTCACATGTCTATCTGTTAAATATTTCTTTCAAAATTAAATTGTTTTTATTTTTTACGTAATCAAGGTGAAAAAATAAGTTTCTCATATTTTTGTCTGTGCGATTGTGCACGCTAATCTCTGAAGCGGCTTAACCGTTTTAAATGCGGTTTGCACTGATGGATTGCAGTAGGGCTTTTACGTTTTGTGTGTTTTCCGTATACCAATATACCACGCGTACGAAGCTAGAAAAGAAATAAAATCCAAACTTGTAAAGGACTAAGCGACGTGTATCAGAAAAAGGCCTTCCCCTTAACTAAAGGGGTTTAAAGAGTACTCTTTCTAAAAAAAAAATTGGCTTCACTTGTATTGTATGCTCACTCTATTGTTCGTTTTACTCCTCTAAGTATTCATACGAAAAGAAAGGATCTTAGTACCCACTTGATATGTTCCCGACAGACACTACTTCAGAACTATATGAGGACACTACACCCAGTGATATGTTAAAAAAGAGGATGCGCCCTTACCATACTACTAGTGACAAAAAAATGGTCCTCTAATTTGCACATCTAGTTCTTAAAATAATTTGATTTCATTGTCATTGCCATCTTAATACTTATTTTTATTTCTTATTAGCGTATTCTGTTATTGTAAAGTGTTCTCATTGGTTGGTTGGACATATCACTGGTAAGTAGGCATTTTCGTATCTTTCTACGCACTGAATGAACACACGTCATTGGTGCCAATTTCCGATTTTGACACCGGCGCGTCGGTGCCACGTACTAGGAGCGTTAGCCTTGTCCTATATAGAAGTCATTGACTACACCATAAAACGTTGCAAATGTCCTCTGTAAGGTGAACCTAATCAATCGGGGCAGGGGGAAGTTACATAATTAAATAGGTACGTAGATGTTAAGTCGATATTTAAGGTTAAAAGTTCACTAAACTGTAACCAAAAGTTAACTTTTCCATTTGAGTAACATATTTTTATTCACTTTATACGCATGGTTTTGCTCCCACGCAAAAGTTATAATTTCATGACTGTGTATATGTGTATCTGTCTGTTGCATCATACACCTGATTGTTGGAATATATCAAAATAAATCTGTCTCACTCTAACAAATACATTGAGACCCTTTCTCCTTCACACATATAAATATTAAGTTATTAACAATAGCTCTTTGTTTCTTGCAAGTCTTATAAACGTTTGGCATTGAGCTTTAGAGTTAGTCTGTAGTAGTACTGCGCCCCTTACTAGTGAATACGAACACGCCTTCCTGATATATTAAAAGAGACTTATTAAATAATATTATTCAGAACGAATTCCATCTTTCAATGCTTCCCATAACCCAATACTGATAATATAAAGATGGTGCTGTGTTGGTGACATCAATATGAATGGATTTTGTTTTTTTTTTTTAACGCAATAGTTTTATTTAGAACGTTTGGAAGGTATGGTTACGCTTTCTTATTATTATTATTTTTTTCAAACACATTGTTGTAAAAAGAAGTCGTTTGCAAAACCGATTCCAATTGACCTCAATTTTATACGAAAAAAGCGGCTGGCAGGCTAACGGTCCGACTGTTGATACAGCATCATTTCACACAAGACAACAACTTTAGCTTATTATGCATTTTGATTATAGGAACACAAACATCACTGGAGGAACGCACGTCGCCAATAGGGTAAAGGGTAAGGTGCGAATTGGGAAAAGGAGATCTAGTATCCGTTAATTAGGATCAAAATACAACAACCAAATCAAAATATAAGAGTGTACTTCACTGTATACTTCTGAAAGTTTTTAGTAGTTATCCTCAGATCTATAGGTTTTTTTCATGTACAATTGTAAATACAGTTTGATACGTGTGGATTTAATTAGCGTAGTAATAAATGCATCAGTCGTGCAGGGAACTGATTGTATCGACATTCTTTGCTATGTTGTCCGATGAGTATATTATCGTTGGTGGTATTAAGTAACAAGCAAGGAACGCTTCGCAGCGAGCGCAACATGAGATAAGACACAACAACATTGTCATGTGAGGTAAAAATTCTTTATCGGCTCATGGCGAACTATTAATAGAACTATAAGAAATTTTCCCACATTTTTAGCAATTAAATTAAAAAAAAAATTATTATTGAAAGCTTTAGCAGCCAATACTGTCAAGAAGCTACGTGCAACTGCAGTTACAATGTGTTTTTTCTTTTTTTTTTCTTATGATGACAGTAATCTATGAACGTAAATTACTACCCACTTAAAGGGGAGTTTGGAACAGTCTTTTTCGTACATGTTTTTTGGAACATTAGACAATTTTCGTGTTAGATTATATTGAGGTAAGGCTCCACTTTGTCATATTTATACGTCGAAGCGTAATATCTAATTTAGATATGGGTTCCTCAATGCTAAATTCGCAACTAAAAAGCAGTGGAAACGCTCAATTGAACTAGATAAGCTAAACCTTGAACCACAGTCCTATAGGAAGTCTAATGATGCATGCCACTGGTGCATGCACTGGCAAGTATGGTATTACACAGCTTTTAAATTTGCCAGTTTTAATTATTAAAGCTCAAAACTACAACATACATTTGCATTGTAAATGTAAGCAACAATTAGTGCCACAAAGTGATCTCTTATCTTCTGTCCTAATGACACTAAAGATAAGAAGTTATCATGGTAGGTCAGGGAATATTTTGCCCCTGACCATTTTGTTTAGTATTTCATATAACTAAGCAGCAGAAAAACATAGCCTTGCTTATATCTATCTATCATTTATCTAGATTTCAATTGCCACGATCAAATCCAAACCAGGTTACTTTTTAGTTCAGACAATTTCGAACTAAAGCCTTTAAAAGAATCTTGTAATGGCACAGAGTTAAGTATCAATCAATACTAATAATAAATCTGTAAGTGTAGGTATTATTATGTATGTATGTTCCTCCATAACTCTTAGACGAATTAACTGATTTTCATGAAACTTGATAGATAAACATTTAGACGTACAGGACACAGGATAGGCTACTTTTTTCTTTTTCAACGCGGACGAAGGCGCGGGCGCCAGCTAGTTGGTAAAATAAATGCAGTTTCACTGTTATGTGGTGAATACCAAAATAAATAAGTATAAATTAATAAATATACTAAACTCGTAATCTAACCACATTAAACATAATTCCTTTAATTGAAACCTTAAGATAAGAAGAGATAAGGAACAAACTTACATACACTTTTAGAAATGTTTTCTTTTTTAGGAGATTCCAAAGTCCTATAAATGTAGAATAGGGCTTTATTTTTACATTCAAAAGTGAACATAATGGAAATAAGATAATATAAATAAGGTCACTATTGAATAAAATAGCATAATTAAATTTTTGAAATACACTTACGGCAAAAAGACAACATCAAGTAGTTGACAATTTTTTTGACAATTCTTACCATAGAACAATAATAGAAAAATCATATTTATGCTTATAAAATGCCGATAAATGGGCTAGAGAGTATTTTCATAAATTAAATATATAATTTTTTTATAGAGTTCGGAACAAAAATGACAATAAATATAAAAAGAGTAATTCAAAGTATATACTTAATGACAAACAAACAAAAAAAATGACTATAACACGTGGCCAATGAATTCAATAAAAAAAAAGAAACAAAGATTTGAGGTTGAATTCCTATTTTGGTTGAATGACCTTACGCCTCCACTCTTCTCTGGACTTGGCGATATCTTTGTTTGACATGCAACAGAATAATATTAAGTAGGGTATTGGTAGAGTATTATTTTGTTTACCAACCTACATTACTATTCGAGAAGTGAAAACAAGTGAAAACTTCTTTAGGCATTTGGCATTTTTGAGAGGGAAAAAAAACAATTGAACTCGCGACCTGTAACCGACACCGACACCTCTGTTAACACGTAATTTTTCAAGTTTCCACTTCTGTCGGCACTCCCGGAGTGCCAGTGTTATTTTTTTTGTGACCCTACCCATTTCCGTTCTTTTTTATTTTAAGGTCGACAGACAGGCTGACGGTACACTGATGGTAGGTGGTTGCCGTCGCCCATAACGAAACAAGTGTTATAAATGTGCTGCGACCATAAAAGCATTAAGAATACAAAAGATGGGGGGCTATAGTATCGGAAACACTATAATCATTCCTTTCCTATAATCATTTTGGGTTAAAAATTTTAATGTTTTTCAAGCAAAGATTTGCCAGATGTTTCCCTATTAAAAAAACATGCTGTCGCAATACTCAAGCATATATATGCAAATATTATTACAGGCATATCAGACGTACGTAGCGTCGAAATCATAAAATATGTAGTGATTCATCCAAGGTTTAAGAGCGATGCAACGTGATTGAATCAAAAGCCATTGAACCAAATGCATGCGAGACGAACATGTACAGTAATAAATTTCTTTGTTTAAAACGCTTTATATTATACTGGCTAGATGCTGCCGGCAACTTCACCCGAGTAACTTTGTAATTATATACTAAAAACCTTCCTCGAGAACCACTCTATTAATTGGTGAAAACAGCATGAAAATCGGTGCAGTAGTTTTTGAGTTTATCGCGAACAGACATACTAGACAGGCGCGGCGGAGGACTTTGTTGTATAATATGTGGTGACCAGAGTTGTTTCACGTGACTTCGTCCGCGTTGAAAAAGAAAAAAAATACCCTATCCTGTGTCCTGTACGTCTAAATGTTTATCTACTAAATTTCATTAAAATCAGTTAATTCGTTTAAGAGTTATGGAGGAAGTTATCATTTAGAGCCTATAAACACGACATCTCTGAAAACAAAGTAACTTACTCCAAGACCAACCCTTACAGATTTATTTTTAGTATTGATATATTTTTGATACTCATTTTTTTTATTTTACACAGTCCACTCCTCAACAGTATTATGAAAAAGTAATTTGTGTGGAGTCGTGAGACGGTTTAAAATAAGACTTCAGTTGACTAATACCTACCTAGTATTTTAAGCAGTAGGTACTTAGACCTAAATAATTAAAATTTGGCAATTTGACAAAAACTACTGAAGAACACCCAGCAATCGAGTATTATATTCACCAGTCCGCTTTGTAGAATCTAAATAAGATTTTTTTGTTCAAGTGATAATGGAAAACGAGTATGTCTGGCTTACAAGTAGGTTTCGGTCGCAAATGATTGTGCTTTTTTTATAATAAGGTCGACTGATCAACTGATCTATAGTTGTCTCCCAAATTTACCTTTTCCGGCTAGAAGCAGTCTGTATCCAGGCGGCAATCCATATAGCCCTTATGTTGTCAGGACCTTTGATAAAGGATACATTAGATTCTAAATTGCTTCACTAAGGGCCGGTATTTCATCTGTTACTAATCTTAGGAATAAAATTTAAGTGAGGCTTAACTTTACTATAGCGTATTTCAACTTTCACTCAACACAAATTCGTTCCTGAGTAAGCTTAGGTTTATGGTAAAGTGAAGCTTAGTTAAGTGTAAGACTTAAGTAAAGACTGAAATACCGGCCCTAAAAGTGGCATAGTAGAATATCACCGCACTACATCGATGCCGCACTCACAGCTTGGGGTGATATTTTAAATTAGTTGCACAGAGTGCGTATAAAGCAAACAAAATTTGTAATTTCACCCGCGTGGCCCCGTATCAGAAATTAACGAGAGAAAGTGATAGCATGTATAAAAATATCCATTGGACACTTTTTCGCAGTGATTTTGTTTGAGACCATTAAACTACTACAACATGGAACACGCGTGCCATGCAAAACACAACGAATTTTATGGAACATTTAAAAGTGACATATGCGTAGAGAATGAACTGTCATTTATAACAAAACAAACATAATAATAAGTACGTAATTTAAAGAAAATGTGACTTTACGTCAACCCAATAGAGTTTAAAATGAAATAGTAGAAGTTGATCGTTACTACCTTTTACCATTGACGCGTGAAGGCAAGAGTCCGCCATGATTCTGCCAAAGGCGTTCTTTTTATGTGCCCCTTTGGCACTTGTGACGCAAATTCCATTGTAGTATTTCGATATTTGAGACCCTAATTCTATTGTATCCTTTATCAAAGTGTCAGGCCACTGGTTGGTGGACGATCGCTGCTATATTTTCGGCCCACGGCCTCTAGTCGATCCAGCCCCAGCGGCCGTCTGCTCGCTTTTCTACCTTATTGCCACTTCAACGTACTGATTCAACGGGCTATATCGGTGACTGTCTACGCTTTTCCTCATTTCCAATTTGATATCACAGAGTAACCCCGAGCATAGCCTTCACCATAGCTTATTAAATGACTTTGAACTTTCTTATGAGAACCATAACTATAGGCTTAAAAAGAGACCATAATATGCAGCCCATATGTCATCACCGGCCGAATATATTAAAATAATAATTACTTATTAAAAAGCACAAATGTTGCAATACTTAGGTGCACACATATTTATGAACAAAATATGCATGTGTTTTAGTAAAGCCATTGTTTTACCCACTTGTTATGTGTCCACAATATATCGATTTGCGGACACTGTTGGAAGTGGAGAATGCAAATAATGTTTTCATGACTCATAATCAACTACGCATATATCGAAGTATATAAACTTAGAACAATTAATGATTAATAATCAATGACAAGTTATCCATCAAACCTTTTCAGACCAAAACATTTGTTCCTTGACCATAGCAGTCAATCTACAAGTAGGTATTCTAAATATTGTTAAGATTAATAAGAAACAATATTACATTTGGGACCCATCATTCACATAAACAAATATTCATTGTGTTATCTCATTTTTGTGGCAGTCTTAAAATATCTCGTGATCCATGGATACCCACTTCCACTATATCTACCCACTCCAGTAAGTTGATAAAAAGAACCTAATCGCTTACGTCACGCTTAGCATTACAGAAAATATTATGTTTGGAGCCCATCGAAATACTACAATGGAATTTGCGTCACAAATGCCAAAGCGGCACATAAAAAGAACGCCTTTGACAGAATCATGGCGGACTCTTGCCTTCACGCGTCAATGGTAAAAGGTAGTAGCGATCAACTTCTACTATTTCATTTTAAACTCTAATGGGTTGACATAAAGTCACATTTTCTTTAAATTACATACTTATTATTATGTTTGTTTTGTTTTAAATGACAGTTCATGCTCTAAGCATAAATTCCATAAAATTAAATTAAATGTTCCATAAAATTCGTAGTGTTTTGTATGGCACGCGGGTTCCATGTTGTAGTAGTTTGATGTTGGAGCCAGATAAAATTTTAAATATTTTCCCGTCCACTTGGTATTAGTCGAACGTTTGTCTGTATTTATTTCGAACGTTTGTCTCTATAATCTGTAAATTATTTTAAATTATCTGTAAATCTGTAATTGTGTTTGGGCTTTCTATAGAGCGCAAACACGCTATAATCTGCTGTAAGTTGCCGAGCAGTTGGGTTTCCCGCAGAATACTAGATGTTGCAGCATCAGATCGAGGTTAACTACCATACAACCGAAAAAACAGTACCTATACCAAATTTCACATTTGAATTTCACAATAGTGTTGTAACGCCAAAGAGAAAAGCGAATTGCGATACAATAAAATAATTTATCGCAATGGTATTGTAATGTATATTAAAATGTTACTCGCAAATAGGTTCAAATTTAATGTTCGCAGTGATCTTTGTATTTAATTTAAAGATAGTTTAATGAGCGTAATTAAATTTGAATCTCTTCTTTATAGATGTCGCAATAATTCATTCAGATCTGACCTAATTCTTAATACATTTAAATATGAAGACATCCCATGGGTTGATTGTGTAAGATGGTCGTGATATATATATGTTACTAGCTAAACGCTCGGCTTCGCCCGGGTTCAAAATAAAAACTAGCCTATCTTTTAAGTTGGACCAAATTACACATAGTTACGAAGTTTTATTAAAATCGGTTAGTAGTTTAGGAGTTCATTAGCGTCAAACAACGTGACACGTAATTTTTATATTATAGAGATTTAATTTATATAATTTTTTATTACATAAATTAAATATATTAATAATATTTACTATTTTATATTTAATTTAATTTATATGCATTAAACAGGCGCTACTAAGCTATACGTTTGTAGATATCATCACAAGTTAGCAACACCTTATCAGCCACTTGAAAATTCAACTCAGTCAAAATTGTTCATTTTATCTTATCTATGCTTGTCAGAAAAACATAAGATAAGCTCGAAACAGATAACGTACCGAGCTAAATCTTGACCGCTATTGATCGATCATGAGCAGCCTTGATCCTTGAAGAGATTATTAAGTAATAACTATTTCGTTATATGTATCTATATTCTACATCAATACTAACAATACATCTGTAAATGTAGGTATTGTATGTATGTATGTTCCTCCATAACTCTAAACTAATTAACTGATTATCATGAAACTTGGTACATAAACATTTAGACGTACAGGACACAGGATAGGCTACTTTTTTCTTTTGCAACGCGGACGAAGTTGCGGGCGTCAGCTAGTAGGTATATAATAAATTCTTAAATAAGCTGTATCTGTAAACTAAATAGGTTTTTCAAAAAACAATTTGTACACGCTGTATTAAGGTCAAAAAAATAGTTTTACAGTTTTTGTCTGTTTGTTCCCTTATTATCCTGGAAAAATGTTATTATATGTATTTGTGGGTTTTTAAAAAACGCACTACAGTGCAAACGAAGTTGCGGACACAGCTAAGTACTGTAGGAATAAAACTCTAGATAAATCTCGAAAAATGTTTGCTTTAGCGTAATCGTAGTCAAACATTTAGCTTGAATTCGATCAATGTGAAACTATTTAAATGTCGTAGCGTAATAGTAGTCCAACATTTAGCTTGAATTCGATCAATGTGAAACTATTTAAATGTCGTAGCGTAATCGTAGTCCAACATTCAGCTTCAAATCGATCAATGTGAAACTATTTAAATGTCGTAGCGTAATAGTAGTCCAACATTTAGCTTGAATTCGATCAATGGGAAACTATTTAAATGTCGTAGCGTAATCGTAGTCCAACATTCAGCTTCATATTCGATCAATGTGAAACTATTTAAATGTCGTAGCGTAATAGTAGACCAACATTTAGCTTCAAATCGATCAATGTGAAACTATTTAAATGTCGTAGCGTAATGGTATTCTAACATTTACCTTAAATTCGATCAATGCGAAGCTCTTAAGAGTCGACATTTAGCCTAAGATCGATCATTGTGAAGCTCTTAGAGGTCGTAGCATTATGGTAGTCCAACATTTAGCTTCAATTCGATTAATGTGAAGCTCGAAGGGTTGTAGCTGTAATCGTAGTCCAACATTTAGGGTGTTAGCGTAATCGTAGTCCAAGCTTTTACTTTGAATCGGAACAGTGTGAAGAGCCAACTAACTGGTAATCATTTGATAATCCCATATCGAATGCTGTTAAAATTAGCATGTTTAATGATTAAATCTAATCGGCATCTAGGGCGCATTGGAGCAAGATTGCATCACCGAATAATCATATATGCTGAGAAATTAACACTACTAGTACGGATTCAATTCAATTAGTGTAAGTACGCAAATTGAACTATATAGTGTTTAGTAATGTAACGTGATGGTATCGAGATATATTTTTTATATGATTTCGCATTCTCATATATATTTATGATCGCGAAGCGTGACCGCATGCTGTTCTAAGCCCGCATGCGGTATTTGGGACACGGAAATTACCCAAAATTCATATTTTGCTTCAACCGATGGAGTATATTTATATCGAATGGGGAATATTTTTAATGTAAATATTAAATAACTAGCTGGTGCCCGCAACTTCGCCCGTGTAACTAACAAAAACCTTCCTCGTGAACCACTCTATCCATTGGTGAAAATCTGTGCAATAGTTTTTGAGTTTATCGCGAACAGACAGAAAGACAGACGCGGCGAAGGCGCGTTTAATAATATGTAAGAATACAGGTTTGTTATAATGGTTTTACAATGAATAAAGCTGTATAAATTACGAGTAATAATTAATTATTTACAAGTTTTTATTATAGCGATATAGAATAAAATGTATCTATTTATCTAACTAAATCATTTGCGATAAAATTATTAAACCTAGCGACCCGGCCCCGGCTTTGCACCGAGTTGAAATTTTGAAAAATCCTGTCTTAGCGGATGCTTACGTTATAAAATAACGAAGGTGCGATATATATGTAAGGATTGTCAGGAAATCTTTGTTGTCAGGAACACATATTTCCGATTTTCAGTCAAACAGAACCTCTAATTTTAACATTAATACGCGAATATTTAGAATCCCTTTTACTCATTTTTTGTGAAAAATGGATTGCCTTATATTGTGTAGTGTAGTCGATGAGTGTAGTAACTAATTACGAACTTAAAATATTATCAATAAAAAAAATATTGAAAACAATAATTCTAATATAATAACCTATAATCATTTAAAATAGCTGAAAGACCAACAAAGTTGATGTTTGTGAGCAACAACTAATACAATTATCAATCAGCATCGAGCAAAGCCGGATTTCTGCTAAGTCATCTATTGACTGCGTGGCCACCTCGCATCACTTTGAAAATATATGACAAATGATCGCGTGGTCAGTAGACGTGGCAATGCATAAAAAATCGGTATGAGTAAGCGTGACATTTGAATCAAGGCATAAAGCAAGGAGCCAATTCATGATGTATGTTTATATTTTTAGCGTATTGCATTATCCGTAAGATGCCTAAAATATACCTACTGATATTATTATAAGACCTATACAGATTTATCTTCTGTGGCGTGGCTGCCACATAAGAAATAGGTAATTGTGGAAAATCAATGGAATATTTTTTGTTTTACAGATCTATCCAAAGAAGTATTTTTCATAATGGAAGGTTTTGTGACAATTTTTAAAACTAACGAAATCACTATAATGTCGTTAGAGCCGATAGTGAGATCACGCGCTTATCAAAAGTAAAGAAGTTCAAAAAAAAAAATTCCAAATTCGGTACCTTATGTTGACTACATGAATGAAGGGTTGTCAAACAAGAAAAAAACATTCAGTTTGAACCGATATATTAACTTTTTGTGATTACCTATAGAACAATATTTGTTCACCAGTGGGTCCCTACCCACACTTTGGGAAATGCTGAATAATTATACAAAATTAGTAATTATTGAATTACATATATTCATTAAATTCATTCATAGAATACATACCCCCTCGTTGTTGATGAGACATGACTACGGCGTTCCTCTCGTAGGGTCGCAGGAGGCTCTCAGCCTCTGCACCTCCTTGATGCGTCATTTCCATATCGCTCAGGTCCACCACGGATATCATAAACTTGATACCACCATATGTGACTCGGCGATTGAGGCGATGGTCAGCTGAAGGAAAACATATGTTTATTACTTTTTGAAACAAATAGAAAAATGTTGCGAGCAGCACTCTCCCGAGAAATATTATTATTATTATTTTATTAGACATGGGTTTGCTCTTGGCCAGCATCCAGCCGTGTAGCAAAGATGAGACCTATGATAGAGCAAGCTCTCCCAGAAGATGCCTATTCACTCGAACTTTGAAAAGATTTGGGTTATATGCTGTGGTTATATGAGCTCGGAAACACAGAGGCGGTAAGGGAGTTCCAAACCTTGGCAGTGCGAGTATATGAAAAACGTTGTAAGCACAGCAGCTTATCAAGATTTTACTTTGATAATCTTCTTTCAGCACTGACACTGTCTGCGTCTATCTGTTTTAAGTCAGCTTCTTCTAATCCACAAAATGGATTTTGATGCAGTTTTTACTAATGGAAACAGCGAAAAAACGTTCATGTATATAACATTACATCTGTGCAAAGCTGGAATGTGGATTTAGTTTTCTTCTAAAAAAGAATTCACTATAAAAAAAGTTACCATAGGCAAAATTGGAACAATATAATTATAAAATAACACTGATTAAACAATAAATCAAAATATTATGACATTCCTTATCCTGCTATCTAAAGTATTGGGTATTAAATTTAGTAGTAACATTAAAAGATAAGAATCCATTTATTGTATTTATGCCAATTAGGTTGTAAACAGTGTCAAGATAAGTTTTTATCTATATTTAGAAAAGCAATAATAACATAATTTGATTTATGTGTTATTGATTATTTATTGCTATGACAATTTAAATTTGGAACTGTGATTCCAATCATTGTTTCAAGGGGTTGCGATCATAACGACTACATTGTCAAACGTCCAAATCATCATAAGGTCTAGTACTCAAAAGGACCATCTCTGTAGAAAGCCCATATCTCCGAATGATTAGGCAGCAAAACGACTGGTTATTGAGAAGACCACATCTTTAATAGTCCACATATCACAAAGACCTGAGAGAAAAACGACTAGTTGCTGAATGTTGAAATGCAATGTCCACATCACATGAGATCTATGGCAATGTTCATGGTAGTGTTTTTGTGTTGGGTCTATATTATTGTCTGTGGTATTAAAAAATGTCTCTCTGTCTGTGCTCTAATTTAATTGTTGAAATATAAGTAGATTGTAATGTGTAATATTGGTATGTGAAAGAGAATAAATAAATGAATATAAAACTAGAAAAACATTTATTAGTGGTAGCAGAGCGTGGTTACAATCGTTTAAAAGTTTACGCGATTCACGAGATAACAATAAATAAAAATTGAAAGTGACATAAATGTATTAAGAAGATGGCGGAAATAATAAAACTAAAGCAATTTGCAGGCGATGATTTCGCAATTTGGAAATTCAGGATAAGCAGTATACTCAGGGAGAATGAGTGCTTAATGGCAATAGAAAACAGTGGGTTCGCGAGCAACCCGGAAAATAAAAAATTAGAAGCACGAGCACAAAGCATTTTAATAAGTGGAGTCGCTGATAGCCATATTGATTACATTCAGGAGGAAAATACAGCTTTTAACATGATGAAAAAATTAGAACAACAATTTATGAAAAAAGGAACAAGGAGCAAATTATTCCTCAGACGTCAATTGACTGATATGAAATTTAACGGTAAAACTTCATTGGCAGAGCATTTTTCAACTATGTCGAAAATTTTTGGTCAACTTCGAGATGCTGGGAGCACACTATCTGAAGAAGAAAAGGTGAATATAATGTTATTGTCAATGCCAGAGTCATATGAAATGGTAGTAACTGCTTTGGAATCCCTACCTAACCTAACAGCAGATATAGTCAAGGATAGACTGCTTGGAGAAGAAGAAAAAAGGCTTAAAAATGTAGCACACACAACGGAGAACCATCGGAATAGTTTCTTGTGTTACCAATGCGGAAAGGAAGGACACAAAAAGAGCCAATGTAGAATGAGATACCCAGAACGAGGAGGAATAAGACCGATCGGGACGATCAATCAAGGAAGAGGTATGCGAGCACCACAAAATTCAGGATTTAATAATAGAAGCTTTGCACCGAGCAGAGGAAGAGGTTTCACAAATGGAGGTGGACAACATATCAGAGGAAACTGGAGAGGAGGTTATGGACAAGTTCAAGGACAGAGCTATTCAGAGAAAGGTCATCAGTCATATGCAGCGGAAAAGGTCAAAGAGTGTGTGTTTTTTACTAAAAATGAAAATAGTGCTGGTAATAGTGAAAAGTGCAATAGTTTAGTGTGGTGTATGGACTCGGGCTCGTCAGATCACCTGATAAATGACATTAGTGCTTTTACAGAGTATGTTAAATTAAGTAAACCAAGAATTATTGCGTCGGCCAAGAATGGGATTAATTTAATGGCCATTGGTGTAGGAAATATTGAGGCTAGGTGTTTTATAGGTAAAAGATATATTGATTGTACTATTAAAGATGTATTTTATGTGCCAGAACTAAGAAAAAATTTAATGTCAGTTTCTAAAATTGAAAGTAATGGTTATAAAGTTGAATTTTTGAATGGTAAAGTTAGAGTTTATAAATATGATCAGTTAACAATGATTGGAAACAATGATGGATCTTTGTATACTATTGTAATGCAAATATTAAAAGATGAATGTAATTATATTAAAAACAATGACAGTCAACAATTGTGGCATAGGAGATTTGCTCATCTTAGTATGAAAAATTTAAATTTACTTTCAAAGAATAATATGGTAATTGGAATTAATAATTTGAAATGTAATAATAATGAATCAGTATGTGAGCCATGCTTATTAGGGAAAATGACAAGACAACCTTTTAACAGACCGGGACGTAGGGCAACTAGACCACTTGAGTTAGTACATAGTGATGTTTGCGGGCCTATCACCCCGACAACTGAAGAAGGATATAGATATTTTGTAACATTTATTGACGACTATACTCACTTTGTTTGGGTGTATCTACTTTATAATAAAAATGAAGTTTTTGACAGATTCAAACAGTACTATTGTTATGTAACTAATCATTTCAATGCAAATATATTAAAGTTTAGGTCAGATAATGGAGGAGAATATGTGTCAAAAGAATTTCAGGATTTTTGCTATAGCAAAGGAATACAGATGCAATTTACTGTACCATACAATCCCGAGATGAATGGTGTTGCTGAAAGGATGAACCGAACATTAGTAGAAAAGGCAAGAACAGTTTTATTAGACTCACAACTGAACAAAGAATTTTGGGGACATGCTGTGTTGTTTTCAGCATATGTAACTAATAGAAGCCCAACTGAAGGAAAATATCAAACACCATCAGAACTATGGGAAGGTAGAAAGCCTAATGTGTCAAATATGAGAGTGTTTGGATGCACGGCATATAATCATATACCAAAAGAGTTAAGACAAAAAATGGATAATTCAGGAAAGAAAATGATTTTTATCGGATATGCTAATTCGGGATATAAACTATATGATATTGAAACAAGAAAAATAATATTGACACGAAATGTAATATTTGATGAGACGCAACCAAAAGGTGACAACTGCAAAGATATGGAATTCAGACTGGATAGAATGGAAGCGAAGAAGGATGAAGTAAGTGAGGAATTAGAGGAAAGTGATGAAGAAAAAGATGATGAAAATATGTCAAATGACATCACAGAAATTAAATCGGGAAAGAAACTGAGTGATAGAAGTAAGAAACATAGAGAAGTAAAAGAGACAAAAGAAATAGAAAATATAACAGAGAAGACAGAAAGCTTAGAAAGAGGAAGAGGAAAAAGAGAGATGAGAAAACCAGTATGGCATAAAGATTATGAAATTAACTTAGATAAGGATGAGACGGCATTATATGCATTGCTATCAAGTTATCAGGATGTACCAAGAAATTTTGATGACGTTGTAGGAAGAAAGGATGAAACAGAATGGAATAAGGCAATACAAGAAGAATTAAATGTTTTAAAAGAAAATGAGACATGGGAACTAGTACCTGAACCGGAGAATGAAAAACTACTGGATACTAAATGGATTTTCACAAAGAAAAGCATAGGAGAGCAGGAAATTAGTAAGGGAAGATTGGTAGTGAGAGGATATCAACAGAAAGATAAATTAGAAGATGTTTACTCACCTGTTCTGAAATTGCAAACATTAAGAGTTCTTTTATGCGTTGCAGTTCAGAAAGACTATAAAATCCACCAGATGGATGTAAAAGGTGCATTTTTGTATGGACGTATTGATGAAGTAGTGTACTTAAAACCACCACAAGGATTGAGAGTTCCAGAAGGTCATGTTTTAAAATTGAGGAAATCTTTATATGGTTTGAAGAAAAGTCCAAAATATTGGTATGAAAAATTTACTGAAGTAATTACTGAATGTGGTTTTATGCGTTCTCAAAATGACTATTGTTTATATACTAAAGGGGATATCTATTTGATTTTATATGTTGATGATTTATTAATAGTGGGGCCTAGTGGTACTGATATTGAGTATGTCAAGAATTTCTTAAAAACAAAATTTAGTATGAAAGACTTAGGTCAAAATAATCTCATGTATCTTGGTATTAATATTCAAAAGAAACCGGATGGTATTTATCTTAATCAATATAAATATTTGCAAAGAGTTCTTGAATCTTACGGAATGACTGACTGTAGAGGAACTAATTCACCTATGGACATTAATTATAAGCTAGACTTTGACATGACTGAGATTGACATGAGTTTAGAACATCAGTGTAGATCGCTTATTGGTTCTTTGATGTATGCCATGGTGGGCACAAGGCCTGACTTAGCTACAGCTGTATCATATTTGAGTAGATTCCAATCACAACCGACATTGAAATTATGGCAAGCATTGAAGCGTGTGCTTAGATATGTAAAACAAACTCTATACTTTAGTTTAAAATATTGCAAATGTAATTGTGATATTTTAGTGGGTTATGCGGATGCAGATTTTGCTAGGGATCACGACAGAAAATCCACAAGTGGATATTTATTTAAACTATTTGGTAATACCATAGTGTGGAAAACCAAAAAGCAGAATACTGTAGCATTGAGCACAACAGAGGCTGAATTGATTGCATTGTGTGAAGCATCTGTTGTAGCTTGTTGGTTAGTGAAACTGTTATTTGATTTTAATATTAAAATAGATAATGTTGTTATTTTCGAGGATAATCAAAGTACTATGAAGGTTGTAAAAAATCCAGATCAGAAACGTTTAAAGCATGTCGATGTTAAATTTAATTTTATTAAACAGAAAGTAGAGGAGGGACTTATTACTGTTAAATATGTATCTACTATAGATCAGATAGCTGATATTTTAACAAAGCCCTTATCGGGGGAGAGATTTGTAAAATTGTGTAATTTGCTTAATTTATGTAAATGTTAATTAGAGATGTGAACATTGAGGGAGAGTGTTGAAATGCAATGTCCACATCACATGAGATCTATGGCAATGTTCATGGTAGTGTTTTTGTGTTGGGTCTATATTATTGTCTGTGGTATTAAAAAATGTCTCTCTGTCTGTGCTCTAATTTAATTGTTGAAATATAAGTAGATTGTAATGTGTAATATTGGTATGTGAAAGAGAATAAATAAATGAATATAAAACTAGAAAAACATTTATTACTGAAAAGACCACATCTCAACAAGACGAGGTATACTATACACAGTACACACTGTATAATTGGTAAAATTTATGATGAAATAACGGGATAATTATAAAAAAAGAATATCTCAAAAGATCTTATTTAAAAAAAAACGTGTCTTTGTATTAATAATAGGAAACATATCTAACTTATAGAGAACATAAATTGATATAGGTACCTAATATTTTTGTTATATTAATTTGTGAAATATATTTGTTTGGGTATTAGTTACACCAATATAAAAATTATGAAATATTTGGTTAATTTTTTTAATTTATTTAATAAAGTAGAGTAATACTGCAAAATAGTTAATTTGTTGAGGCAAGTATGTATTTACCACGTAAATATACATGTGAATTTAAAAAACACTAGTGTATTTTGTATACAATAAAAAATGTTTACCTATTTATTTAAAATACTGAATGCAAACATAGTTTAATGGATAAAATATAAAAAATAATTATGAGCAATGAATGTTTTTTTAATTAGGTACGTAGTTCAAAAATGACAGTTTTATTAAATTTTGACGAATTTTCTTCTTTGTTATTACAATTCCATTTACAAAATTCAAAGCTATTTATTCCATGGCAAAAAAAAACTGAAGATCGAATTTTGCAATCAGTAGTAAGTTTGCAGACTGTGAAATGGAGGTTTTACAGAGTTTGCAACTGTGGTTTTTTAACTTCTAAATTATCTTTAACTTGAATAAAATTAAATAGGTAAAATGGAGTTGTCAACGCGTGGTAACCACATACCTAACTTAAAAATAAAATTAATTCAAAGGACTTACCAAATCTTAAAAAACATTAGTTGTTTTTATGTCTTTACACGTTTTACTGTGTTTTCCTATTATTTAGAAACTATCGTCCAGTGGTCAATATTCGTAGGACACGTGCACAGAATTTTTTTACAAAGCAAAGCAAAACGACAATGCCCACCCGCCGCCCGGTCCGCCTCGCTCAGTCGCTCACCCGACTCACGGACTCACCCGTAGTACCACGTAGTACCGTATATATTATAAGTTACTCTATGCCTCACTCACTTTGACTCACTCTCCCTATATTATATTAATATACTCTTTGACTCACTTACACTTCACAGTTCACTTCACTTCACTTCGCTCCGTCCGACTCTGACACCACCACCGACCGGCCAAGAAAAATCTAAGGAGGGTAGAGATAAGGAGCGCAATCTTACATGGTTGTTAAACTGAAAAAGTGGCAACTAAAAGCGATAAATTGAGATGGCGCTAGTGTGTACAGAGAGTTTGAGAGTATGGAGAATGGAATGAATGTAGCAGTAGTTGACGGAGTGAAGTGCGCCGAGTTGAATTTTGGTTGAATTGTTTCGTAGAGAGAGTATAGACTGGAGAAGCGGTGAGCGTACACTCGATAAGGACAGAAACATAGTACATACGAACTCTGGGGTTGCCACATCATACACTTTTTACCCTGTTTATAAAACATCACACAGCTTACATAATTAATCATCATCACATTACTTTTAAATACTGGCTTGTGCTTTGAAACTTAAAACGGCATCAAAATCGGTTCAGTATTAGCTATTTTATTTAATATGGATAATAAAACAATTTTATATGAACTTTTAATTTATTTTTATTAACTTTTATTAAGTAACTATATGGATAAGTTTAATATATTATTAACATGAACATGGATACAGGAAAAATAAAACAATAAATAAGGCACTTTATAAAATTCTTCCATATATCCATATTTATACAAAGAAAAAATAATCTACTACAAGAAGTAAAAATATATTCAGAAGGCACTGGTATAGTTCTGCAGTTGCTTCTCGCTTTTTGGTGTTCGAATGTATGTTTTGTAATTATATAAAAAAAAAAAGGAGTATGACCATTTGTAATTATAAAAAGAAATTAGAAAGAACTGGAGATTAGAACAGGCGTTTCTTTATTGTGAGCGCAGTGACAACTTGTTAGGTCTATGACGCGTCTTGGCTGCCCGACGAAATTGAGGTTAGCTGTCACAACATTATAGAAATGCACAAGCCAAATATACAAAATTCTATCCACAGTAAACAGTAAGCACTCCGATGAAAATTATTGAAAACGGGCGGCCGACACTAGATATTAGAAACTTCAGTTTTGCGCCATCTATTGTGTATGATACGAATTAACTGACTGGTATTCGACTACAGCGACCTTTGAGTTTGACGGATTTTTAATAGCAACTCATAATCGACTCAGGCGCCTTTGACGGATTTTTAATAGCAACTCATAATCGTATTCGATATAGGTGCCATCTAGACTTTATCGACTTTTTCGACATTTTATGTGTCTACGTGTCTGTCACTCTACTTTGGCTAATGCAAATCGATTCAAATTCAAATTTCAATGTACTCTGAGCTTTCGTTTGACATTTGACAATGCATTCATTATTTTCTGATTTCTGATCATTTCATTTTCATTTCCTTTTCCGACTTTTAATTTAAATTCTGTGCTACATACATATTTGTATTCTATTTTTAAATATAATTATTATATACTTGTTGGTGAGAACTAAGCTAAGAGTTATTTTTTGTTTCGTAATAAAATCAAAGCAGTTCAAAAGATATTGTGGTCGACTTCCAATAATTATTGTTATACAATGGTTAATTCTAGTTTAGCGTATGAAATTCTATTGTATATAAATTCCTTTTATTTCGGACTTTTCGCTACATGTGAACTGGGTACGCTAATCCTGAAATCAGTATTGATTATCGACAAATACGACGTTGATAATGATCCGACTAAATTGGGACAAGACTATGGTGTTTTAATTGGGTTATTTGTGATCGAAGCTATACGCTTGATATTGGGACGGAAAGGCAGTCTTAGTGAACGAGGTATGTAGGACCAATTTTTTTTTTTTCAAATAAAAAATAACATTTAGAAATAGAATTAATCAATAATAATACTAATAATAAATCTGTAAGGGTTGGTCATGGAGTAAGTTACTTTGTTTTCATAGATATCGCGTTTATAGGCTCTCTCTATACATGATACTGAAACTAAATTGACGATTTTTATAATTTTTTTCTATATATGTATATATATAAATGTTCCTCCACAACTCTTAAACGAATTAACTGATTTTCATGAAACTTAGTAGATAAACATTAGACGTACAGGACACAGGATAGACTACTTTTTTCAACACGGACGAAGTCGTGGGCGCCAGCTAGTATTACAATAAAAGGCAACATAATTGTTTAGTATAATGTGTAGGTAATAAGTATGTTTATTTTTTTATTTCGAAACAGACAGGCTATTGGACCACCACCGTCGACTCAACACAAGCAACACCAAAATTTTTTATTTTATTTTTCAATGAGGACGAAGTCGCAGGGCACCAACTAGGAAGTGGTTAATACAACAACATTAAAAGTTTGAAAGGCACACAATAAATAAAATTTTCTTTTTTATAATGTGCATAAGGTTTGTTTTTGTTATTCTAATGATTAACAATGTTAATCATAAACAGAAATTAAATTTGTATAGTTAATATAAATATTTTTTCAGATTTACCAGTGATGTTCTCGGTTTTGCTGACAATTCCTTCTATCATCGGTGTCCTATATCTTCTTATTTGGCAAGTGGTGGTTCTCCGAATAGAATATATTTGGTGCACATTAATGCTAACTATACAAATGTTGGAGTTTATGTTTGCATCAATGTTTGTAGTCACTATGTGCCGAGGACCCTCTTATGACTAACATTACTCATCATTACCCCCCTTTAGACTAGGCGGCAAGTAATAGTATGTAGGAGAATTATTGAAGTGTTGGACCCATCTATTTATAACAATATTTTGTTATATATAGAAGCTTTTTAAATTAATACAAATTTAAATATGTAAACATTTTTATATTACTTATAGCACAATGTGAAGTTTGATATAGTGTGTTTTCACTTGTCTTAATAAGTGTCTTTTAAATATTTTTAAGAATAGTAATACCTACTTTATAATGTAGCAGGAGTTTTTAAATAATTAATTTTATTGCTCTTGAGTTTAAATAAGGCTAAGGCCACACTATATGTTCCACACTTAGAGATAAGCTTTATGACACACAAATAACAATGATCAAATATGTTTTCTCTAAGAAATTACTATAGATTGAAAACAATGCTTTTTAATGTAATTCAAAATCGAAGGTGTTTGAGACACGAAATTATGGTATTTATTTTACGGGTTCCAAAGTGGTTCCCTTTTGAATAAAGCAGCAATTAAATCTTAAAATCATTGAAGTCACATGATGAGTAACAAAAGTTTACCAACACATTAGTTCACTATATGACTGACTCATTTTAGTTAGTTAACTAAGATAGTTAGATTAGTTAACTAAGAACTAGTTACTAAGAGAGTAACTTGGCTCTAAGCATTAAGAGAGGCTCTTTGTAGTGTGTCCTTAGCCTAACTTAAGCAAACATTAATGTCACTACATATTTAGTAAATTTAATGTCCTGATTTTATTAAATTAAAAGTTTCTAAGTGATTTTTTTTTAAATAATAGAGCACACAAACTCTTTGAATTATAGCTATAATTTTTGGTTTGAATTTTTTTCACTTTGTAAGACACTTTGTACACTCTTCACTGAAGTTATTTTCATAACACAGTGAACTAAAATATACCTAGTCATCTATGATGCATACCTGTACTATTATTTATTACACGTAAATTATATTCAAATATTTATATGTATTTTAAGTAGCACAGCATGCTGGAATGTTTTTAGTCCAGTCCAATATTATGTAACAAAAGTGATAATGTGGCCTTCGTGTAGTGTTTATATCATTGTTGGATCAAAAAAATCTTCCATTGTTCACTAGAAGATTAAATTTTAAACACCAAAGATACTTTATAGATAGATATTTGTACCTGTTGTTAATGTACTAAACATTATACCTATGTATAGCTTATGCTACAGTTGTATTTACATGGATGTTTATATAAATTATATAATTGTTTTATGCCTTCTAAATATTGTCACTTAACTAATTCTGTGGTAGAAAGAAGCTCCATTGGGTACCTAACATTGTATGTATGAATTGATTTTAAAGTTTAAACAAGGTTAATGGGTATAACTTATTTTTTCGATGGTAGGTATTTTCTCGGCCAAGTACTGCCTTGATTTTATAAAAAAAAAAATGTGCCAGTTCTAGTCATCCATCGATGATGTAGTCTCAATTAAAGTTAAAGCTAAGAAAAATGGTAAAATCTCTTATATTAATAGAATATATTATTATTTACATACTGACTCCAAAAAAATTTGGGGGATAAAAAATAGTTTACAACCTATTCTCAGACCTATTGAATATACACAAAAATCCCATGAAAATCGCTTTCAGAGGATTTTTTTACAAACACTGACATGATTTCAAGTTTGTTTGTTGTTACCGTAATACATTAGATTTGATTATGTATGAGCTGTAGGTGACTTTATTTAGAAATAGCATTTCTAGTCAAAGCTAAAGTTCAAGAACATGTTTGAAAAAATGTTAATGAAATATTTATTTATATATATTAATTTTAATAAATAGTTGTTCCTATATTCACAAAAAATGTACTATTAACTTAATCTTCTTTAATATTAAAAAAGAAACTAAATAAAAATTGTATTGCTATTTATTAAAAAATACTGTTTATAATTGGATTTTATTTCTGAACTAATTATTTATAAGAAGGATTACAAATGTTAGGTACTATAATAAATAATAACGAAGTTTTTTTTATTCGTTCAGATATTTGACACACTTGAAGTAATGTAAAGTTAATTTTTGTTTTAATTGAAGTGAAATTTTATCTCTGATTAGCTGTTATCAATTCAAATTTTATATTCATCTCGGGGATAAAGTGGTATTCTCCCTTTAGCCATACAAATCCTCAAATTTTATCTATATCTTGGAGATAGTGATTTTCTTCCTTTAGCCATTCAAATTATCAAATACTCAAGTTTTATATTCATCTTGGAGATAAAGTGGCATTCTTCCTTTAGCCATTTTATCCCTCTTGTGAACCCTTAGCTCATGCCTCATCAAAGCTTTCCTAGTACCATATTTGCTTCCACATAATCCACATGCAAAGTCTTTAATGCCAGCATGATCAGATTTGAAATGCATCTCCACATCGCCTTTACTATAAAACCCTCTACCGCATTCATTACATTTGTAAGGCTTATCCTTTTTGTGTGTTAAAAGGTGTCTATTCAAGTTACTCCTAGTTAAAAAACGAAGTTGACATATGGTACATGAAAACGGCTTTATCCCAGTGTGTGTACGTACATGTATTTTCAATGACTCCAAAAATCTGCCACGATACGGACACTGCGTACATTGAAATGGTAATTCGAAACTGTGCAGTTGAAGATGTCTGACTAAATTATCTTTGCGATAAAGCTTGCCGCACACTTCACATATCAAATGTGAAGCGGATTGGTGACGAGCCAAATGTCTCTTGTACAATTGAGATGTCAAAAGTCCATAACATATTGGGCATTGGATTCGTGTGTTTTTATGTTTCTTTGAATTCTTATGTTTAACATATTTTTCGTAACTTTTAAATTTGATGTTACATAATTTGCAGTCGTAGACCGGGGGCGATATGTCAGTTTCGTTGAGAATTTTACTTTCATGATATAATACATCAGTAGAAAAATTTTCATCAATAGACGATTGAGAGCTTGGCAGTGAACTCTGCCGCAAAATTTCATTGGTCTCTGTAGCATATTTTCTGAATAAGACAGCACTTTTAAGGAGGCTATAACATGCATCGCAAATGTACTTAGGATAATCGTCGTTTTTAGCAATCTCGATATTACCAAATATACGAATATCCCCGGAAACATCGGGGTAGTTAACATTGTTGCCAAAAATTGGTATGCAACCTTCTTTCAAACACACCCTGCATTTTAAATCAGTTTTATTCATTTTTGAAATGGTTTCGCATTTACCTTTTTTCTCTTCGTTGAAATTATTCGCATTATATTGTTTTCGCAAAAATCTCAACATAAAATAGGATGAAGCCATAATGTATTTATTTTTATCTCTCTTCAAAATCTTTGATTTTTATAATATGAGTTTGAACTTGGACCTTGGACGTAAGACGTATCTCGTAAGATGTTTTAATTTAATATAAAATTAAATTATTAAATAGGTAGGTATATATCTATTTTGTTTTGTTACTACTTTTAGGTTTTTTAATTCTAAATTTTCTTTCAAAACTGTTCAAAACAAAACTGGAATCCGGAATATTTTTCAGTTTTCTATCTAAATCTAACTAAATTCTAAATCATAAATAAATACATTTATTATATTATATATATTATTATACTCTTATACATCAGAGTAACTTATATATACTGGTAATACTGGTATACATACACTATACAGAGTTGGTAAAGAGTATAAATATACAGGTTACAGACTATCATTTATGATTGTCACAAATAAACAATCATAAACACATAGACGCAAAAATGGAACGTGTACATGTACATACCAAAAATAAAATTATAACGATAAAAAATACTACCTATCCAAATAAAATAAAAATTTGGCATAAAGGTCTAGGTACCAGGCCAAAAAATTGCAAAATAAATAAATATCTGTAATAAGGAGGGTAGAGACAAGGAGGACAATCTCTGAGTATTAAAAGCATCAAACTACTACAACATGGAACCCGCATGCCATATAAAACACTACGAATTTTATGGAACATTTAAAAGTGATATGCGTAGAGCATGAACTAAAACATCATTTAAAACAAAACAAACATAATAATAAGTACGTAATTTAAAGAAAATGTGACTTTACGTCAACCCATTAGAGTTTAGAATGAAATAGTAGAAGTTGATCGTTACTACCTTTTACCATTGACGTGTGAAGGCAAGAGTCCGCCATGATTCTGTCAAAGGCGTTCTTTTTATGTGCCGATTTGGCATTTGTGACGCAAATTCTATTGTAGTATTTCGACGATTAAAAGATATTCCTTGATTAAAAGTGTCCGTCGAAAGACGATAAATTGATGGCACTAGTGAGGCTAGTGACAGTAAACAATTCAACCAAAATTCAACTCGGCGCACTTCACTCCGTCAACTACTGCTACATTCATTCCATACTCTCAAACTCTCTCTGTTCACACTAGCGCCATCTCTATTTATCGCATTTATTTGCCACTTTTTCAGTTAACTAACACCCATGTAAGATTGCCCTCCTTATCTCTACGCTCTCACAGAACAGTGAGTGACAGACGGTGACAGACAACTGAACCATACTCTCGCTTAGAGAATACTATATTCCTTGAACCATATAATATAATCATAATAATTAATGCGCTAGTATGACTGCATGCATAGTCTGTGACATTATATTTTATTTTATTAAATAAATATTAATGTTTTGTTTGCTATCGTACGTGCCTGTATAATGTAATTATGTAATGTAATGTACCGGTAAATAAATGTGAGTGATCCTAAATCGCAGTTTTACCACCGATTCAAGAAAGAATAAGAAAACGCAACGTGATTACGTGATAAAGCCAACGTGATTACATCGGTTTCAGTATGACTACGCGAAAGTTTTCTAGCACGCATTATATAGAAATGGTGCGAATTTTAGCTATATGCCAAGACAATGTTGATCTGGCATGTAAAGCTTTTGAAGACAAATTCGGTGTGAAGGTATCAAAACAGATAATGTCAAATGCTACGAATCATTTACGTGAAACAGGAAATTTTGACTTTCCACAAGCAAAGAAAGCCAAAAAAACCGTTGGTCCAGAGGACAAGATAGAAAGAGCTCGAAAAAACGGCGAACCTGGAAGTGTTAAAAATACAAAAACAGCAAAAAAGGCTGAACTAAAAAAGCCAAAAATCAAATTGAGTATTTCGGAACAAAAACTATTAAATTCACATGAACGTCTGATGTTCTGTGAATGGTTTTTGCAAGAACCGAGAAATATTTTGTGGACTGCCGAGACTGCCGTTTTTAATATTGCCTGTGAAACATGGCGAAATCAGTTTATTTGGGCACCGATAGAAGTACGTAATGTTAAATTTAAAGCCAAGATAAAACCACTTGTAGTGCTGAGAGCTTGGGCGGGCATCATTGGTGACACCATATTGGGACCAATATTTTTCCCAAAATTAACAGGAGATCTTTACTACAAATTATTAACTGAACAATTGCCCCAATTAATGGACACCATACCTGATGACTGTTTAAAAGACTTTTACTTCCAACATGATGGTAGTTCATTCCACGTAGTAGCTCCTGTGAATGAACATTTAAATAATCTTTATGGAGGTCGTTGGATAGGCAAGAATGGCCCTATTAAATGGCCGGCGTCCTCGACAGATTTCAATCCAGTATCATTTTTTATATGGGATTATGTTAAGGTTCAAGTGTCTATACAGAATCCGCAAACTGTATCAGAATTAAAGACATATATTATTGAAGCATTTGATAAGATGAAAGAAACTCAAGCAGGTAAAATAAAAAATCTTCAGCAGCAGTTAACAAAGAAATTTCAAAGATTTATCAAAAGACATAATGACAGTTTAGGAGTTGCTACTTAGTCGGTTTTGCCAGTCGATTTCTCAAAAAGTTGTTCTTAACCGTCGATAAGTGAAATTAGTATGTACCTACTTTCTAATTATTCAGCCTCAGTGGTATGCATGGACCTCAACCTCATCATCCACGACCCGCTGACGCCCTTCGTTGCTTAAGGGCACACGGTATCTTGAACCCTCGGACCTTGTTTACATTATCATCTTTTTTGTTTAGAATTCTCCATGGATCTTCATGGGGTTTTTTTATGTTGGGTAGGCCGATGACTAAGCTTGCTTATTCTAAACTAAAAATGGCGATAAATAACGCCGAAAAAAAAACGACACCATTTGCTGAAATCGTCTATTTTTATATATCTGTAAACTTACACAGCCTGTAGTCCCTAAAGTATCGATCTTAGAGTAAAAATGAATATATCTAAATTTGTAGACAATTTCATGTAGAAACTTTTGTCAGAAGTAATCATAATGCTATTCCTACAGATATTCGCGATATGAGCAAAAACCTCAAAAAAGGTACCTTCAATCCCCCCTTACACCCTTAGCACAACCCCCACCCTTGAGGACTTTTAGTATGTTAATCTGGATACCGTAAAGTATAATTCTACCAATTTTCAAAACTACACGATTTATTTCCCCTGATTTTTCTTATTTTCTCAGGCTTAGTAAAAAAATAAAAAACTGTTGCTGTTTTATGATAAATCAGTACATTGGCTTTATTGTACTGAAAAATACAATAACAAATTATACATTTTACTTTTTGCCTGAGGTGACATCTTCGCTCGAATGCCCCACATGTTTTTTTTAATATAAAACACAATATCCTATTAACTCTCAAAGTACTTTTATATTATTGAGAGCTCCAAAACACAAAGTTCGCGCTACATTTTGATTTAGCTGCTTGGTAGCTGATTTGGTATGAATTAAATAAAACCCCAAAAGCTTTCAAATGACATGAGTTTTATCACTGTTGAGCATTGGTCCAGACTCCATACTAATTTGCCCATGCTCCTTTGTCAAAGCTTTATTTAGTGTTTACATCTTAAGTTTACATCAATTTGAAATCTGTTAAAAATTATTTGCCTACTTCCGATGCTCATTTACTTCTGACGCTGACTGTACATGATAAATAATACTGATTTATTATAATACCTACATCAAAATAAAGAAAAAATTTGTACGTCGCAATTACGACAGTGTGCATAGGACTGTATGCTGTATGTATATTTTATCTATCATTGTATGTACTCACATTCTTATACAAATAAAGTTTTATTATTATTATTGGAAATGGAGATACTTTCCACTTTCTAGCATGAAAAAAGTGAAAATATATTATAATTATGAAAAAATATCATCTTTTATTAAATTAACATAAACACACTGTAATACTTAGGGCCTCTTTCACCAACTACAAGTAGTGTTAGTTAGTTACTTTTAGAAATAAATTTATGTTTTATTGAATTATGCACTCGGTTTAGTGCATCCTTTGATAGGCGATTTTTTATTATTATTTTCTATTTAATGTGGGACTTTTACCGTACAAACAAAGGTATATCAGCTAAATTATTCCCGGTGAGGTGACTTTAAATGACGGTTAGCCCACTTGACAGATGGTGAAAGAGGCCCTTAAAGAAATAAGTAACCACATAAACAGTATACCAACATACTGAGAAATTTCTCAATGAATTGAAAAAAAAAAAACATGAACATAAACCTCTTACGTTTATGTGCAACAATGTAAACATCTTTTCAGAGCTGTGTTCTAGCAGTCCTTTGGATAAATATTGCATGAGCTAAATTTGTCCAATGGTGCTGACTGTCGATCGGACAGCTCTAATGTCAGAATTTGAGTTTGACAGAAGTATTTTGAAGTGGTAAAATTAATTTATTATCAAAATAGGCATAATTTGACATAAAATCTGTCACATTTGACAGCTAGCCAAGATTTGGCTGATTAAAAGGTAGAAAAATTATGGCCAGGTAAAGCATAATTAGCTCAGAAAGGCTGCCCGGAGTGGGTATTATGATCAAATCTTGTCTAAATCAAATTATGCTCAAATGGAGTGCTGGAACGGCGATCATAACAAAATTAGCCTTGGCCCAAGGAGTGCAGGAACATAGCCCAAGTCTGATAAACAAATTCCATCAGATTTAGTTGTCATTAATTAGAAAGTACTAATGTCTTTTGATAAAATTTTGAAATTTCTTTGTTAATTGCTGCTGAAGATTTTTTATTTTACACACTTGAGATTTCTTCATTTTATCAAATGCTTGAACAATATATGTCTTTAATTCTGGCACAGTTTGTGGATTCCGTAGAGACACTTGACCCTTAACATAATCCCATATAAAAAATGATACTGGATTGAAATCTGCAGAGGATGCCGGCCATTTAATAGGGCCGTTCTTACCTATCCAATGATCTTCACAAAGAGTATTTAAATGTTCATTCACAGGAGGCACTACGTGGATTGGACTACCATCATGTTGGAAGTAAAAGTCTTTTAAACAGTCATCAGGTATGGTGTCCATTAATTGGGGCAATTGGTCAGTTAAGAATTTGTAGTAAAGATCTCCTGTTAATTTTGGGAAAAATATTGGTCCCAATATGGTGTCACCAATGATGCCGGCCCAAGCTGTCAACACTAAGAGTGGGTTTTTTTTGGATCTAAATATAATATTACGAGCATTTTTTGGCGCCCAAATAAACTGATTGTGCCATGTTTCACAGGCAGTATTAAAAACTGTCTCGGCTGTCCACAAAATATTTCTCGGTTCTTGCAAAAACCATTCACAAAACATCAGACGTTCGTTTGCATTCAATATTTTTTGTTCCCAAATACTCAATTTGATTTTTGGCTTTTTTAGTTCGGCTTTTTTTGCAGTTTTAGTTTTTTTAACACTTCCAGGTATGCCGTTTTTTCGAGCCCTTTCTATCTTGTCCCCTGGATCAACGGTTTTTTTGGCTTTCTTTGCTTGTGGAAAGTCAAAATTTCCTGTTTCACGTAAATGATTCGTAGCATTTGACATTACCTGTTTTGATACCTTCACACCGAATTTGTCTTCAAAAGCTTTACATGCCAGATCAACATTGTCTTGGCATATAGCTAAAATTCGCACCATTTCTGTGTAATGCGTGTTAGAAAACTTTCGTGTAGTCATACTGAAAACGATGTAATCCAACACCTATGTAATCACCTTTGCTATGCGTTTTTTTTTTTTTTTTTGAATCGGTGGTAAAATTGCGATTTAGGATCACTCACATTTATTTACCGGTACATTACATATTACATTTACATTATGCAGGTACGTACAATAGCAAACAAATCATAACAAAAAATTATAAATTTAAAAATCAGTTCAGGTTTTCACTTGTCAGTTGTCCCTCTCATATAGTAACTTATAATACATGTTACTATTCTGTCTGTTCAAGTTCAAGGAACATAATTCTTGGTGGTGACAGATGTGATCCTGTGGCTTTGCCGATGACGTTCCTCTCTCTCTTAAATTCTTCTGTCCTGTGTGTGTGATTTCTGAATATATTTTTAAATTGTTTACCATTAAAATGCCTTTTATTTATGTCAGCATATATCAATAATTACAGGGACCTTAGTCAAAGTAACATTTTTTAAAACGATAACGAAGTTCGATAGAATAAATGTATGGGAAGTATCACGTGATTTAGCGACGGCATATGTCAATCCCATACATTTTATTTTTAGCGAATCGAATCGAATGCCATTTGTCTATGGTCCTAGATATCTATGACTATACATATATGTAATGGACATAGCTTGACTAAGCTTCACCATAGTTGAAATTTGAATCCTGTGTGGGTGAGGTAAGAATAGTACAAAGTGTAGAGCTTTATTTGCTATTGACTGTGCACAAATAAATTAGATTCTAATTATTGTAATAAATTACAGTTCTCTATATTTGATTTGAATAGGTTATCGATATCGATCGATACACTAGTCACATCCCTATTCACGCACACTAATACACACTGACAGCTGCACACAACATAAAAGTTACACGCATAAAATCCATAACCAGAGTTTCCAACTTAGCAACTTTATAGCTATTTTTTGGTATCAGGCAGCTACAATAAACTTGTAGCTGAATTTCTTAGGTACTTTTTATAGCAACTTTTCACATGAGGTGAATACTTCGGTTTCCTAATTAGCATCTCTACAAATTGAATAGTGTAATTACTGCTTTATAATATACCCAGCTTTCAGTTTTTTTCTATAATTTCATTCATAAACTGACATTTTCTATTTAACTTAATTTAATTACCTCCCTATATATATTACTATACTCTTTTCCCTTTGTTCACTTTCACTTGTCACAGTGTTGCCAACTTAGGGGTTTTTCCCCTAAATTTAGGGGGCACGGAGTTAAAAAGTTAAAAAGCACGGAGTTAACATTCCCCATGTTAGGGGCAGATTTTTATAGGGGCTCCGAAGTAAATCTGAAATTTAAATTGAACAAAACCTGTGGCCTGTGCGTAGAATGGAACGCACAACACGAAAGTTCGTGTCTTCTTGTGGACTTTGTCTTGTGTTTTGTTTGCCATTTGATTTGCCTTGCCGCTCGATGCAATGCACTATGTTTTGTTAATTGTTTGAGTTGTGTTATTTGATATTGGGAACTACACTACAAAATAATCTGTATTTCAAACGTTTTTAGGGGTATTTGATAAAAAAAAATGGGGGAAATTTGGGTACGGGTTGGCAACACTGTCTTGTCAGTGTATTGTATACAGTGATGTCATATCTACCAACTTTTTGGTAGATCTACCAATTTTCACTTCAGTCTACCTATCTACCACCCTAGACCTAAAAACTACCTATTTTTTTAATTAGTTTGACATATCACCACTTTGAATTATTTTTATATCGACGAGCGACGTTGCGATGTGTTGCGTGAGCCATGTGACTATGCGTCAGGCATACATAGAGTCCAAGGGCCCTAGACAAAGTGCATTCGATTCGATTCGCTAAATAAAAATGTATGGGATCGCTAAATCACGCGAAGGCATATGTCAATCCCATACATTTTTATTTAGCGAATCGAATCGAATGCACTTTGTCTAGGGCCCCAGGCTATAAACCACAAAAATAAAAGTCAGCAACAGCTCGCCGTTTGCGCCCATAGACATTATTATACTGTTCTGTGGCCCATTCCCGGTTGGTTTGTTGCGGAATCAATCGTGAATCTGCTCCTGTTTTGTTGTTAAAACTAAATAACTACGTATTAACGGTGCTGATTGCTGTTTTTTATGTGTTGCGTGCATTTATTTATATAATGGATTCGGACAGCAGAGAAAGCGATGCACAGAGTTCTAGGTTAGGAACTCCGCCACGAAAAGCTAGAAAAAGGCACTATGACCAAAAATATTCGAAATTATGGGAGAAAGACAAGGAATTTGCAGGTTGGCTTCAAGAAAGTACCAAGGGTGAAGGATATTTTTATTGCAAATCATGTAGGTGTGATCTTAAGTGTGCTGGTGGAAGATTTATTAAGAACAGTTCATGCATTTTTAATCTTAAAACATCTTCTAAATTGAGGTGGTAGATCTACCAATTTTGCATTTTACATTCTACCAACATTTGGCAAATAATCTACTAATTTTCTAAAATTCGAGTTGGCAACCCCTACAATGTATTTGTTTACTTCTTTTTATTAGATTTAATTATAAATAAAATAATTCTCATCTTTATTTATAATAAAACCGCCTATAATATACAGAAGTATATTATTAAGTAATAAATAAATCTAATCTATAAGTGCGAAAATGGTGACGTCTTATTACATATTAAAAATGTCGAATAATAGAACAAAATTAAACTTTAATTACAATGAGTTTTACAAAAGCTTTTGCAAGATACCATTAGACGATTTTACTGAAAACAAATGTCGTATTTGTTTAAGAGACGGTTGTGTGTCGATTAATGAAAATCCACACAATGACGATATTTGGGAAGCACTACGAACATTTGGAAATATAGAAATCAATGAGAATGACTATCTTCCCAAATATCTGTGTAAAGTATGCAACAATTTCATCAACACTGCTATATTGTTTAGGAAAATTGCCAAACAATCCGATGACTTATTGAAAAAACACATTAAAGACGAGATCAAATATAGTTCCACAAATTCAGAAACAATTGAGTTTCAAGATTACAGCGATCCCGATTCTGAATCAAATGAAACGTTACAAAACTGGGTAAACACTGAAAACTCAACTAGTGTTAAAAATGAAAAGAAGAATGTTAGAGTAAAATTCACTCCTAAAATCCCATGTCACATTTGCAAAAAAGTGATAAACAAATCATACTATAAAGAACATCTTACAATGCATGACCCAGATCACAACAAGTATGTGTGTGATGTATGTGGAAAATCCTTTCGTCTAAGATGTGCTTATCACAATCATAGTCTGAGACACAGGAATGACTTCCCATATAGTTGCCAGTTCTGCCCTTACAGGGGGAGGTACGCTGAACTACTCAAAACTCACATGCGTATCCACACTGGTGACTACAGATATATTTGTACGGAATGTCCAGCTAGATTTCTGTTTAAAAGCAATTTAAACAGTCACATGTTGAAGCATAAAGAGCCACAGTTCAAATGTGACTCTTGTAGAAGAGCCTTTCACACAAAACTTACACTACAAAGGCATTTTGAAGCCGATCACTTAGGGATAAAAAATCATGTATGCAATATGTGCGGGAAGGCTTTTGGATACAGAAATGCAATGATGAAACACCAACGGCATGTTCATAAGAGAGAGAAAATGTTGTTTGGAAGGATGCCTTCATATTTGGAAGCTGAACAAAAAAATCCAAAAGGATTTTAAAATTTAAATTTTAAATCACATTTTCCATAATTATGTCCTCATCATCAGCCCCTCTAGCTATGTTGACATCATTGGTTCTATGGCGAATTCAGGAATTTATGATGATCCTATCCACCAAAGAAACTCATCATAATTGCAAAGTGCATATTATTATTGGCAATTTTTTTTACTTAATGGTGTTGCCAGCATACAGAAGTAACACTTCCACGGCTGCCTAAATCTGATGGTTCAAATGTGAAATAATGCTAACAAGATTATTCACTAGACTAGTAGTGACACCGTTAGTTCCACGGGTTGATGTGCTTTAGAGTACTAGATGTTATTGAAAACAAAAATGTGTACACTTCCTTCTAAGTTAAATAAGTATTGTATTTGACTTAAAACGGTCTTTTATTGTATATTTTCCTAAACTTCAACCTCTACCTCTCCTGCTAGCTCTAACATTCAGGTTGTCTCTGTAATATAATATTGGGAAACTTGATACTTGTTGTTATGGTTGATTGGATTGCGAGCAACAATAAGATGGAGCACTTTTTGAGGTCATTTAGCTTAGCACTCACCCCACCCGTGATATTGACCCATTCCTTACACATCAGTGCTCTATTTTTTCAAACCTTTAGCTTTAGTTTTAATAAAAGGGAAGCAGAAATAAAAGACAGTAGGTACATAATTTTATCATGAAAAATTGTTAAAATGCCAACTCTGTCGATGATTCACTGCCTGTTCTGTGAATGGCTGTTAGGCAATTTTTTATTATATTTATATTGTCTTGGCCTAGATCGAGTCTAGTTTCAAACCTAAAATCAGGCTTTTTAGTTAGACTCTTATCAACATCTATATCCGTGAATTCGTGATCAGTGCTAGATAGGAATTTTTGGGGCAACTTTATATGAAGTCTACCAAGTTAGTTACTACCAGAAATAAGGTCCAAGCAAGCCTTTTGTCGTGTTATATTAAAATATTATTAGTAATAACATAGTTTTACACAAAACAGATTTGTTGATAAGAGGCTTATTTGTGAAAACTCTTCCTTTTATTTGTAAATTTTAGCATTGTAAACCATGCAACATGGTAAACGAAAATATACCTATTAGATCAGTGGTTTTTTTTTTAAAAACTACTGTTAACGGCATTTTGTGAAACTTTTTGTCACCGGGTCTTTTTAGACTAATTTGACCCTGCTGAACACGATTCTGCCCGGTGTCATCCCCTCCCCCCCTTTCCTCCCCAAACGTGTCCCGATCTGCGGTTTTTTCAATTTATTTCGGAATCTATTAGAGATAAAAAAAAACTGTCAATGACAAAAACAATCTGCACTAAATTCTCTACAAAATGTGTATATAAATAATTTGAGAGACATAATAACTTAAGAAATAATGTGTGTCGAAACTATGTAAATTTTTATTTTTTTCAACATTTTTGTATTTGCTGTTAATTTATCCAAAAACAAACGAAGATGTGATAAAGTAGTTCAGGAGTGAATTATTCTTGATACTTTTAGCTACAAAACAAGACCTTACTTACCCTCGTACGAGTATTCGTTCACGATTTATAGGTCGTAGCGCAGACGCCGCCATGCCGCCCATGAATCTCAAGTACTTACACTATGCTCGATACATCACATAGACACGTATATACTTAAAATAACTACTTTTTATAAACATTTCGTCATCATCATCTCAGTCAAATGACTTCCACTGCTGTACTTAAAGTTTTACTGAAGAAAACGGGAGACCACGAAGAACCAGACACAAGGCTGGTAGGTAGTACAGCCTTGTGCCATCATCCACAGATGTTTGGAGGCAATCATCCCCCAATGATGTAGAAGTAAGAAAAAGTTATCAGAACCCCTCACTAATACAATAACGCCCTCAAACGGACTGTTCAAAGCGTATACTATCAGCCTTGTGTCTGTTTCTTCGTGGTTTCCGATTTTCTTTAGTAAAAATTAAAGTCCAACAGTGAAAGTCATTTGACTGAGATGATGACGATGACGAAATGTTTATAAAAATAGTTATTTTAAGTAGGTACGTGATGTATCGAGCATAGTGTAGGTACTTGAGTATCGTGCGCGGCATGGCAGCGTCTGCGCTACAACCTATAAATCGTGAACGAATACTCGTATGAGGGTAAATTAGGTCTTGTTTCGTAGGTAAATGTATGAAGAATAATTCACTTCTTAGCTATTTTATCACAGCGTCGATTGTTTTTCGATAAATTAACTGCAAATACAAAAATGTTAAAAAATAATAATATTTGTATAGGTTGGTCAGACATTATTTCTTAAGTTATTACGCCTGTCAGATGATTTATATACGAATATTGTAGAGAATTTAATGCACATTATTTTTGTAATGGTCAGTTTTCTTATATCTCTAATAGATTCCGAAATAAATTGAAAAAACCGCAGATCGGGACACGTTTGGGGAGGAAAGGGGGGGAAGGGAGCGGGGGAGGGGATGACACCGGGCAGAATCGTGTTCAGCAGGCTCAAATTAGTTTAAAAAGTCCCGGTGACAGATAGTTTCACTGAATTCCGTTAACTGTTGAAAGCAGGCGCTTTTTGAGATTTTTCGAAAGTCTAATGGCTGCGTCTGCGCTACGACCTATAAATCGTGAACGAATACTCGTACGAGGGTAAGTAAGGTCTTGTTTTTTAGCTAAAAGTATCAAGAATAATTCACTCCTTAACTACTTTATCACATCTTCGTTTGTTTTTGGATAAATTAACAACAAATACAAAAATGTTGAAAAAAATAAAAATTTACATAGTTTCGACACACATTACTTCTTAAGTTATTATGTCTATCAAATTATTTATATACACATTTTGTAGAGAATTTAGTGCAGATTGTTTTTGTCATTGAGAGTTTTCTTTTATCTCTAATAGATTCCGAAATAAATTGAAAAAACCGCAGATCGGGACACGTTTGGGGAGGTAAGGGAGCGGGGGAGGGGTTGACACCGGGCAGAATCGTGATCAGCAGGGTCGAATTAGTCTAAAAAGACCCGGTAACAAAAAGTTTCACTAAATGCCGTTAACCGTTGAAAGCAGGCGTCTTTTGAGATTCCACCGCCGCTCTATATAGTCAACAGAAATCATTGCATCTGAAATCATTTGTTGTGGAAATGGAGATACTTTCAAAACAAATTCCATCTGATTTAGTTAAAGTGCTTAGCTTTTTATTCACAACTTTTAAAATGAAACTTTTTTTTCACCTCCTGAAAAGTTCCATTTTTGGACTTAGACGGATATGGTTCTTAACCGTCGTTATGTCTTTTGATAAAATTTTGATATTTCTTTGTTAATTGTTGCTGAAGATTTTTTATTTTAAGCACTTGAGTTTTCTTTATTTTATCAAATGCTTGAACAATATATGTCTTTAATTCTGGCACAGTTTGTGGATCCCGTAGAGACACTTGACTCTTAACATAATCCCATATAAAAAATGATACTGGATTGAAATCTGCAGAGGATGCTGGCCATTTAATAGGGCCGTTCTTACCTATCCAATGATCTTTATAAAGATTATTTAAATGTTCATTCACAGGAGCTACTACGTGGATTGTACTACCATCATGTTGGAAGTAAAAGTCTTTTAAACAGTCATCAGGTATGGTGTCCATTAATTGGGGCAATTGTTCAGTTAAGAATTTGTAATAAAGATCTCCTGTTAATTTAGGGAAAAATATTGGTCCCAATATGGTGTCACCAATGATGCCGGCCCAAGCTGTCAACACCAAAAGTGGTTTTTTTTTGGGTTTAAATATAATATTACGAGCATTTGTTGGCACCAAAAAATACTTATTGTACCATTTTTCACAGGCAGTATTAATAACTGTCTCAGCTGTCCACAAAATATTTCTTGGTTCTTGCAAAAACCATTCACAAAACATCAGACGTTCGTTTGCATTCAATATTTTTTGTTCCCAAATATTCAATTTGATTTTTGGCTTTTTTAGTTCGGCTTTTTTTGCAGTTTTAGTTTTTTTAACAACACTTCTAGGTTCGCCGTTTTTTCGAGCCCTTTCTATCTTCTCCTCGGGATCAGCGTTTTTTTGGGCTTTCTTTGCTTGTGGAAAGTCAAAGTTTCCTGTTTCACGTAAACGATTCGTAGCATTTGACATTATCTGTTTTGATACCTTCACACCGAATTTGTCTTTAAAAGCTTTACATGCCAGATCAACATTGTCTTGGCATATAGCTAAAATTCGCACCATTTCTGTATAATGCGTGTTAGAAAACTTTCGTGTAGTCATACTGAAAACGATGTAATCTAACACCTATGTAATCACGTTTGCTTTAATGCGTTTTCTTATTCTTTGTTGAATTGGTGGTAAGACTGCTTTTAGGATCACTCACATTTATTTACCGGTACATTACATATTACTTTTACAATGCAGGTACGTACGATAGCAAACAAAACGAACAAGAACTAACTATATAAATAATAACAAAAAATATACTGATAATAAATTTAAAATTAGTTCAGTTGAGAGTTGACAGTTGTCACCATAGAATAACTTATAATATATACGGAACTATTCTGTCACTGTTATGTTCAAGTTCAAGGAACATAATATTTAAGGAGGGTAGAGATAAGGAGCGCCATCTTACATGGGTGTTAAACTGAAAAAGTGGCAACAAAAAGCGATATATAGAGATGACGCTGGTGTGCACAGAGAGAGTTTGAGATTTGAGAGTATGAACAGTATGAAATGAATGTAGCAGTAGTTGACGGAGTGAAGTGCGCCGAGTTGAATTTTGGTTGAATTGTTTACTGTCACTAGCCTCACTAGCGCCATCAATTTATCGTCTTTCGAAGGACACTTTTAATACTCAGTGCCGTCGTCGGCAATAAATAAGATTCTTGAAATTTGAATCAAAATTTTACATTATTCCTTTCTTTTAAGATACTATGTTACTTAAGAAGAATTATAATTTTTTGTCCATTCTTTCGATTCGCATCATAAAATACGAGTGATTTTTTTTTTCACATTTAAGCCGGTTCGATTCCCAGACGAAGCAAGAATTTTTTAGAAAATCTTTGAATGCAGTATTACTAACTTTTAAAAATAACATAGTCTTCTTTGAACAGAATATCCACAATATTTAAGGTACTTTCCCTTCATGTCGCATAGTCTTCGGACGTCCTTTATACTGGTCTGGCAGGCACTTGCAACCGCCAGAACAGGTTGGCTCTGCATAAACTTTTTAAACTATTGTTGATAGAATATGCCCTTTAAACATTTAAATTTCAGCCTTGTGCGAGGTTATGATAAAAAAATTTTTACATTTTCAAAAATTTATATTAGATAACGACGCAACCGCGAGATACCTGCCAGACTGGTATTTTCTTAATTGACCGATAATAAATCATCAATAAAAAAATTCCTAGCCTTGTGCCACGCGGGTTACTCGGATGGTTCAGTAGCTCTTAGTCCAATAAGTTACTCTATGCATAGAGTAACTTATAATATATATGACTCTATGTCACTAGCTTAGGCCATGATTATCACATCACAGTCATCTCATCACATCATTTGTTTGTTGTTTATCCAAAAATACTGGCGTTGTTATTCTAAGGCCTAAGCTGTCACCAACAGAAGTGTTTAGTTTGTTTATGAAATAAAATTTAAATAAGCGAATGTAACCAGTGACCATTGTGAATTGTTTGCTGTAAAAAAACATGACTAAGGAAAATTTAATAAATTTAGAAATCGTTTCTCACGACGAACTAGTTCCTGACAAATATCTACTGAATAAATGTAGAATTTGTCTAATACGATTTGGTGAAATACCTATATTTGGCAACGACACATTATCTAATATATCGGAAGATGTTTTGACCTTTGGAAATATATCCATTCATATTGACGATCAATTCTCTAAACTTCTCTGCAACTTTTGTTATGATTTGCTAAATAATGCTATTTCGTTTAGAAACACTGCCGTAAAATCAGATTCAGTTTTGAGGGAAATAGAAAGTGTTCCTAATTCGAAAATGTTACGCAGTTCTAAATTTAAAACTGAAACAAACGAACAAGTAGTTTTACCGTCCAGTCACAAAGATGTTCTGCCTATTATAATAAAATCTATTGAAATTACGGATTCTGATCATAAAAATGATGACGCTTCTTTTCAGTGTGATAATGATTCCAATCCATTTATCAATAACACTGACACTTTTGAATGTTTGAAATGCAACCAAAAAAATTCACACAATAAAAATGGTCCACATTACGAACCAGACCATAAGAAAATTGGAGATACAAATAATATTGAATGTCATCTTTGCGAAAACGTTGTACCTAATTTGTACTTAAAACGACATTTGACTCTACATAGTAAGGAACAAAAAAATACAACAGTATTATGTGAAATATGCAATAAAAGTTATAGTAAAAGATATTTTAAGAATCATATCACTCATGCACATGGGTCTGAATGTAAAAAGCCAAGAAAAAAACTTTTCATGGAATGCCCTGTCTGCAAGAAGACTTATGAACAACAATACTACAAATTTCATATTGCCATACACAACACTGTCAGGAAGTATGTCTGTGACACTTGCGGGAAGTCTTTCATTCAGCAAAGTGCATTTAAACGCCACAGTCTTATACACGGCAGTGAATTGGCCTACAAATGCCATTTATGTCCTTACAGAGGACGTCATCCTGGACTTGTTAAGACACATATGAAAATACACACCAAAGATTATAGGCATCAATGCACTGAATGTTCCGCTCAATTTTTAACAAAAAGCAATCTCAACAAACATTTGCAAAGGCATAAAGGTCCTGTTGATTTTAAGTGCAACACTTGCGATAGAGGTTTCTATTCGAAGCTCGAATTGGAAAGACATTACATGGCGGACCATTTGGGGGTTAAGAGTCATGTCTGCAATATATGTGGCAAAGCGTTCGGGTATAGAAATGCTATGATGAATCATCAATTGAAAGTGCATAAAAGGGAGAAATTAACAAATGGCAGGGGTCGGCAACCATTATATAAGAGAAAGGATGAAATAAAAAAGTAGAATGGTTTAACATGTCCATTGCCAAGGACTCGGCTGGCGAGTTCACTAAAATCGCATAGTCACTATATGAGTTCAAACTATTTATCGGTTTTTCTTCAAAAACCACCTTGAAATGTGGAGATATGCAATTCAAAAGCTGTATTGCGAGACAATTCTCCTGATTCGTATGGCCGATGACTCACCACACGAGATTAACATATTATATCGCTGGCCATTCATATGATACGGGAGAAACTTAATGACAATTAGAATTTAATTTTTAAAAGATCTATCGGTTAACACGAGCCACAATTTGCAATGTAAAATTGTCTTTTTCTTTTCTCATATACAAAAAAAAATTATAACGTTTTTAGTCTCCCCTGTAAAGTTTGCCTCAGAGGAGTTATTTGGTTTGCGAATTAAGGTATTGATATGAGACTTGACTATCTTATATATTTTTTTAATTTTTGAATAAGTATTGTTCTGCTTAAGTCAAAAGGCATTACAGGAAGCAGCTGGATGCTAAGGACAGATGACCTAGTATGGTGGCGAGTCCTGGAAGAGAGCTAGACCTCCACCTTGGAAGAGTAGAGAGATATGGGCTGATGAAGGCGAAATAAGAATACTAAGATAAATTGTCAAAGCAATAATATAATTATTTAATCCCAATTACAAGCTGTTTCATTACAATAAATTAACAAAATACATTATATTATACAAAAGATTATAATCACAGACGTCACTGTAAATTGTTAACAAAAAAAACCTTTGGATATTTGTCGAAATACTTATCCTAATGTTTGAACATTTTGGACATTCGTTTAGGAAGATTTGGAATGAAATCATTTTAAATAATGTCTTTACAAACTATGTAATTAGATTATGTAAAAAAAGTATATCGCAAGACATTAAAAAAATACTTATTGTCACCGACGTAGCTGGCCACCAAAATATCCTTATCTGTTATGACATGTAAAAGAGAAATAAAAAATAAATGATTTGAACTGTAACATATTTTGGTGTCAGAAGTGATTTTTAATTTTTTTTTTCAAAAAAAAATGCTTTTAAGAAGCCAAACGCGGAGTGTTAAATCAAAAGTTAGTGAGAAGAGTGAATCTTTTGAATCATCACATTCGCCTGCCTCCGTGCAAGCACGAGTGCTTGCCGCAGAGGCACAACATTTACGCCGCCTCGCGGAATTGGAGCGCGCCGTGGCTGAAGCAGAGCATCGTGCACTTGTCGCTTCTATAGAAGCGCAAAGCAACGAAAGCCGGCGATCGAGCCAATGTACAAACAGGAGCGTCCAGGATTGGTTAGACCGTGAAAATGGTGGTAACAGTTCATTTATTCCTTCCTGCTCACCCCAGGCCTTAATGGAGACGTCGCACACTGTCATCCCCAAATTAATTTGATTAACCCATCTAATCCAGAAATGGTAAGAGCTGCCATAACTGGCCGGGTTCTCAAAACTAACTTTGATGCCACAAAGATACTAATTAAATTGATGGCATATGAGGGTTTTAATCCTGTAACAACTATTTCAGAGCTATCTAGACGGGCTGATGCATGGAATGCAAGGTCTGATAAGAATGAGACCTGGAGTTTAGAACTTGACGGGAAAAAATTCTTGATTCATGAGAAAGCCATCATATCTGAGGATGTGGTATTCTTGACGACTCTGTTCCTAACAAGAGGAAATAACTTAAGGAAAATTTTGGCTAGTATTGATAAACAAGTAAAAATTCCTCTACAAGTTAAAATACAGTCATACTCTATTAAGAACGACAATGACGAAGAAGCAGCAAGGAGAAGAAGGAGTGAGAAGATACCTATGAGTTCTAAGGACATCACACTTAGCAGAATAACTGCTTCTTTCCCACAAATCGCCTTAGCAGTTGTGATGAACACTGGAGTTCAAGGTAAAGTGGACCTAATATGTATTGCAATGCAATACAAGATTGACAACAAGGAATATGTAGAAGTTCCTCCAATCCTCACTCATGGATTGATACCTGCACTACTTCCTAGAACAGATGACCCAAATTTGGCAGAACTTAAAAGGTTCTGTTATTTCTTCAACATTGAGCAATCTGTTACTTTGCAAATGCCCTCAGCAAAGAGGCAAATAATTAATGAACCTATGCCAAGAATCTTGGAATCAGCAGAATTTTTTTTAAATGCTGCTATAAATGGGCCTCTAAATAGTGACGAAACGAGAAAGAAGATACTATCAGAACTTGGCCTCAACCCTCCTACAAATGAGCCTGCAAAATGGATTTATTCAAACTTTGTATTGGGGTTAGCTACGTCAGCCTAAGTTACTGGTGTTGTCACACCGGGGCGGACCATGTCACCGACGTAGCTGGCCACCAAAATATCCTTATCTGTTATGACATGTAAAAGAGAAATAAAATAATAAATGATTTGAACTGTAACACTTATTATAAGGGAAAAAAAGACGTGAACTTTTTTAGTTTTCTTAATCAACACTGTTTCATTGATTTTCGCAAATGTTACGTCCTAAGTTATTTTGAGTAGAGGGATGAGCAATTTTATAACAAATCTCTAAGAGAAAAGATCATAATTATATAACAATAACACCCCCATGAAATAACTGATTTTATATATGAAAAAGCAAACTAATGAATCGTGTATTAAAGAGCCGATTTGAATATTTTACGAATATGTACGGCGACCTTTCCATTCAATAAAATTGTAGATAATTAAAATTAAATCTAACAAGAAATTTTATACAGTTAAAAATTTGTCTATCATGCTTAACAACAAATTAAAAAAAAACTGATTTGTACAACATACATAATACATGTTTTTAATACTGTTGTGAAAATTAGCTCACCAAAATCAACAAAATAATAATTACAAAAATGGTTGTACCATAACAGAAAACTCAAGAACTAACTAATGAAAGTAAACAATGAACAAGACAAAAATCAAACAAGACTATGATTTAAGTTATTTTTGTAAAATTTTTGAACATATTATTCAATAAAAATAGAAGAAAATATTTTTTATCAAGAACGTATGATATTGCTCTAGTAGGTACACATTTACATTTCTTATCCTGTTATTTATAATTTGTTATTAATAATTTTTTGTCAAAATGTCTGAAAAAAAAAAAAAAAAAACAAAACAATATACTTAAACAAAATGAAATTAAATAATATAATAAATTTTCCATAACATTTGAAAAATTCCAATTATTATTCCCACCAGGGGAATTGAATGAAGCATTTTAAATATATTTTCTAGAGTCTAAAAGTGTCACAAAATGTAATATAATCTAAAAGTATTATATTACATTATACATACACATTGACTAATAATTGTAGCGTCGATGTCCACATTTACGGTTCATAAGCATATCACTTTATACAACTACCTACATATTTTATTTTGGTAAATATGTCGAAAAATTTGTTTCATAAATACAGACTGCTTCTAAATTTCTAAAACAACTTTTGGAGATACGATGATTGTTTACATTTTACATTCTTCACTTTCAAAAGGACAAACTTTCAGATGGTCAGTTTTCATTATATATGTATGCCCATTGCCCTTGCTTCACACTTCACATACAACCTTTGACAGTGGCAAACTTTTAATTCGTTTTGTACAACCATCTCCATAATAATGTTGCTCATTATAATATTTTCCCCGATTTTGAATTCCGTGAAATTCCACGTACGTAATCAACATAAAATAAGTTGTCATAAAAATAATATTTTAAAACAAGAACAAAGGTGCACCATGACCTATTCTCGCTCTCCCAATATTGGAAATATGCGAGATAATAATATACTCAGTACTCGTTTTTTAGAAAAAAAAAAAACCTATCAATGTAGAGGGGCCGCACGTCAGTAATGAAAACTTAGATTCACAAAACGTCACTGAGAGTGATGGCACGAATTCAGTGTATTTTTTTTTTCACACCAAAAGTGCCCAACGCGCCTAAAGAAGATATCACTTCAAAAATAAATAGTTTTTTGTGACGAGTGAGACAAAAGCAGTGGGCACAGTATACTTTCCACTTCTGTGTAAACAAGACAAGCATTGGAGTTGGTCATAATCATAACTTATGATATAGTCCTTAAAAGCCTTCGCATGGTTCGACTTAAAAGGTTTCCAATTCTATTTCCAGCAAAATTTCCAAGAATAGCTTATGGCTATACTATTGGTTTTTGACTGTGTTATCAGGCACAATTAATTGCTCATCTGCGTAAACTGCTGATTTTACAGTCTCTATTTAAAAAAAAAAAACAAAGCCACACGATATTACAATACATTTCTATCAAAACTCTACAATCACTACTCGCACCTATAAGTCTGCAACTCGACTATAATTCAAGTCAACTATGAGTACCTCTTCTATACAATACAGCCAAAATTACCTAATTCATTACACCATATAGTTATTCAGTTTAATCATAATAAGTACTATGCAGACTACACACCTTATATTCCGAGTGTTATCGACGCGAGTATGAATATCACTGATTATTCTTTTATTAATGTATTGTATATTATGCACTTGTAAACTCTAATGGAGTCCCTAAACGAAATTGCTTGACAAGCACGCGAATTTTAGATACTTGTGAAGCAATTTTGACCGTTTAGAACGGAGCTTGATGTGCTTGACAAGCAAACTACGTGATGATGCTTGATGAAAAATTATAATTTTGCAATGCTTGATCGTTTATATGCATGCTTGTCTAGCAACATATTCAGTTATGGAGGCCATAGGTGGTCAAAATTGCTTGACAAGCGTTTACGTGCTTGACAAGCACGCTTGACGAGGTTTGCAGCATACTTGTTAAGCATCCGCACTCATTTTAATCTCAGTCGCTACAGAGTGACCCAGTCTAAACTTGCGCTAAAACAGAAACGCCATAACGTTCCGTAGCACACTGAATGTGTTTGCTTGACAAGCATGCATCTAAACGATCAAGCATGTTTGACAAGCAATGCAAAAATATAATTTTTCATCAAGCACGTAGTTTGCTTGTCAAGCACATCAAGCTCCGTTCTAAACGGTCAAAATTGCTTGACAAGCACTGGGTCACTCTGTAGCAACTGAGATTAAAATGAATGCAGAGATGCTTGACAAGTATGGTGCAAGCCTCGTCAAGCGTGCTTGTCAAGCAATTTTGGCCGTCTAGGGACTCCATTACTCACACAGACAAGCACTGTCTCCGCACCACGTCAGTCAGACACACGGGAGCCAGGGGCGAGAGCAGACGTGTCGGGAGTCGTCCGAGCGAGAGCAGACGCACGAGTACCGACCGAGACAGTGCTTGTATGTGTGCGCAAGCGCGTACACTACAATTACAAATTTGTTTTATATATTATTATGCTTTTGTGAATTACATTCACTCACAGTAAGACAGAGAGATACCAGTGCGTCGTAGTAAGTACAAACAATTAACGCCATTATTACAACGACACAAGGTGCAAGGACAGTTTCAGGAATTTAGAATCGTCTCAGCGTCGACAAACATTACACACACAAATTACACTTTATTACAAAAGTACTGGGAATGGCGAACGACTCCGTGTAGTACCGGATATCCTTAAAAAAATCTCACTATTATTTTGAACATTCTAATATATACGTACGTATATTATATAGTAACAATTTATTAATATTAACTTGTTAATTAACACAAAAAAAAAATTAAGACATTATAATTTTATAATTATAAGTTACGAAAACATAGCCATAAATAGATTCAACGTATTAATTAACTGTAAAAAGTCTTCATAGAAAAAAAAATAAAAACTTCAAAAGAGAAATAGTTCTTAGCTCCAAATCCTCGAAATGATACTGGCCGCTTGCTTTTTTGAAATCAATTTAAATGAAATGAAGTAATAAAAAGAAACCGCGAAATACTTTCTTATACTAACTTTTTTTATTTTGTTATTTCTATACTTCAATCGTAACAGTCTATTAGTAATAATAAAACAACTTTATTTTTATTTTACTAAGAAGAAAGTGGCCATTCCTAACATATAAGTATGCGCAACCTAGACTTTCTTTAGTAATCTCCCCTTGATGAAAAATTTACTATAATATGACTTAAAATGAACAAAGATTATTTAGCAACACTTATGAGTTGAACTGCATTACTATTTGAGATATTTGTTTTTGGTTTTACTGATTCAGCACAACTAAGGGTCGACGCTGACTGACGGTATGGCACGGCAAGGCACGCTTTGGCATCCCGCGGCATGCTTAGGCACGTCGTGGCATGCTTAGGCACGTCGTGGCATGCTTAGGCGCCTCGTGGCATACTTAGGCACCTCGTGGCATACTTAGGCGCCTCGTGGCATGCTTAGGCACGCCGTGGAATGCTGCTGCATGCTTAGTTACATCATGGCATCCCACAGTACGCAGCTATGTTGTGACGAATGAAAACTATTTGGGGTAGCATTGCGCTACTCCGAAATCGGTTATAGATACATAATTTTGTTCAAATGATTGGGATTTAGTGATACATAATAGCATTTGTCACTGAAGGTACGCCGTGGCATTCCGTGGAATGCCATGGGTGCCTTGTCGTATTTGTATTGAAATACAAGAGTAAAGCAGATGTGATAACCACTACAACACGCAACCAGTTGAAAGTCAGAGTTAAACTCATTGGAATAAGGTTTAAAATAATATTTTCAGGAAAAAAATATTACATGCCATATCTAGTCAGTCAGTCGGCGCCGGCCCTATTTCGACAAGTATCAGCTATTCGCTACTAGATCGATAGATGCACATATAACAACACTTGTAAATGTAAAAACTATATAACTTGGCAAATAACAATACATAATATATGATTAGTGACACACCAAAGAGCTCGCTAACAGTCGCTAATAAATATATTGCTTAATACTTTTAATACTGAAATACTGTTCTTTCATTGTGACTTATTTGGTTAAACTTATTCAATCACTTTAGAACTGATGGCCTTTGTGACATGAGCATGTAATATATGTAATTAATAATCTTAAAAGAAATCATTACATAGTGGGTGGAGTATTTCTTTTTGTGTTCAAATACGTCACAGGTTATTTGTGACAAGCGACTTTCATCACAATCAAAATTTACTCTTCGATTATTACAAAATCGAAATAAAATTAAAATTGTCGACAAATAATAATTTAAATACATAATATGAACACTAAGATCTGACGACGGTTTTCACGATTATCACTATTTTGATTTGTTAAAATCACACTTTTATAACTTTTACCTTTTTTATAATTAACTAGCGGGCCGCCCCTGACTTTGCACGGATTTTTTTCAGCAATTTATATATGTATATATGAAAACTTTCCTCGTTTCATGCCCTCTCCATAAGTGAGAACTGCATTAAAATGCGTTGCTTAGTTTAAAAGATCTAAACGTACATACAGACAGACAGGCAGACGGCGGGAAGCGGGAGTAATATAATAAGTTTAATTTAAATTTTTTTTTTGTTTTCGGTGGCTAAGCTTGATTTAATTGCTCATAAACTTGTTTTGTGAATAGCAATAAATTTTTTGTGCTTTTCATTCTCAATATATTCTAATTAGTTATCTAAAATATTACTATCATAATAATACACACGTACAGACAGACACACACACATACATTATAATACTATACAGTCAGCAACAAAAGTTGCGATGCATTTTTTACTAAATTAAATGAAGACGTGAGTGGATATGTCGCATTTTGGTTATTTTCGTTTTTTTTTTTTTGCATTGATGAAGGTAATATGTCCATATAAATGATTACAGACCTTAAGATCCTCGATTTTAGATACTTATTTTTGGAAAATAAAAAGCTGAAAAAGGTGTAATTACTACAGTTAATTTTAAAAAGCAAAAAGTGCAGCAAGCAAAACTTTACTTTTGTTAATGGAAGGGGAAGCAAGCTATGTTCACTTTTTTTTTAATTAAATAATAGATGTGTTTACTTGCTATCGTACCATTAATATTTTAGGTTGTTTACACAACTTTGCATTATAATTTATTACAAAAATCAGTTCCTTGGCGACTTATCTTAAAAATTAAAATGAAAACTTTAACCTCGATTTATTCAAAATATGGAATTATGTGACATATTATCACCTTCATCCACTCGCGTCATCAAATTATTAAATCTAAAACAAATAATAGTAGCGAGTCGTGGGTTAAGCGACTTTTTTTTTTAAATTTTACAAAACTGATAATACTTGGAAATGTGGGTAGATGGAAAATTCGCGAGACAATATATTAATTATTTTTTTTTTTTACATAATATTTACGTAACCTACAACTACTTAACATGGAACGATTTTGTGTGTGTGTGTTTTTTTTTACCTGAAAAATTACATATGCAATTTATTTTTTTAGTGTGGCAACACGGAGTTTAGAGAGCGACGAGACGCGTGTTACAGTCGCGCCATTTCTCTTGAAGTTTCTTGTGATCCTCGTACTGTTGTTCGCTCACATGTTTCACTGTCTGTGGGCCCTGGAAAGTATATCGCAAACAAACTATAAATAAAAATTGAAGACTTGAGTGGATGAAGGTGATAATATGTCGCATGATTCCAATTTTGAATAAATCGAGGTTAAAGTTTAACTTTTAATTTTTGAGATATGTAAGTCGCCACGGAACTGATTTTTGTACTAAATAACGATGCAAAGTTGTGTAAACGACCTAAAATATTAATTGTATGATAGCAATTAAACACTTGTATTATTTAATTTAAAAAAAAAGTGAACATAGTTCCCTCTTTTATTAACAAAAGTAAACTTTTCTGCACTTTTTGCTTTTTAAAATTAACTGTACATAACATCTTTTTTAGCTTTTTATTTTCCAAGAAATGCCTTAAATCGACGATCTTAAGGTCTGTAATCATTCATATGGACATATTACCTTCATCAACGCAAAAAAAAAAAAAAACGAAAAAAACCCAAAAATGCTACATATCACCTTCATTCACTCACGTCTTCAATTATAAACGAACGATTTTCTATTGACACCAAATACACTATATCTGTACTGTAAATTGGGTGTTCTGTACTCTTGATAGTTGATGCTGCAACATCAGATCAACAAGGTTACCATATCACGGAAATACCACCGAAGTAAAAGTATAGAAAAGGAGAACGAGTAAAAATGTATGGAAGCCTGTCTAGGAACCAATAGCAACATGCGATGTATCATTGGAAAGGATGTTTTATGTACTTTAATTGATACGAGTTATAGGATTTATGGACGAAATACACGATCAATCATTTGACGTGGCCCCAAACGACTTAAATCAAATGGAGCCACGCCAAATCCAGTGTTTGACATCAAGCCATCAGTATTCACGATCAAATTTTGGCTTCACGTCAGTCAATTTGAAGCGATGGACTGATCGTGTATTTCGTCCATTAAAAGGAAATCAAAAGTATTCAACATTAACACACACACGCACGCACACACACACACACACCCACGCACGCACACAAACCCACGCACGCACACACACACACACCCACACACGCATACACACACACCCACACACGCACGCATGCACGCACGCACGCAAGTCAAACTTATAACAAAGACTCCTTTTTTGCGTCGGGCTTTAAATAATAAAGAGACCTGTTCACAAACCTTCATCTTTCTCGGATCCAAATTGGCGCCAAGTGTTTGTACTCCTTTGGCCAATTTCGAGAGTGGAGACAACACCATATCCCTCGTCGCGCTCGACACGGGACTTGCCATGTTCTTCAGCTGCTTAAGCGCCGACTCGCTGTGCGACTGCGCTATATTCAGCGCTATGTCGTGCTGTGAGTTCGACCTCGCGTGAAAATTGACACCCTCCGATTGTGACTTCTGACCTTCGTCGAAATTTATATCGCTAGAACTGTGCGATAATTTCTGAGACAGCATGAGAGAGTTCGGCGGCATTGGTTTATTGAAGCCCGCGTCTTCGACTTGGATCTCTGGTGTTCTCGATTGTACACTCGAAATCGAGTCCGAGTCCAAATCGAAAGGGTTCCTCTTGGCAATGTTTATTGGAGTTTTTATGTGGGACTTTTCCTTCGACACCGTTTCCGTCATAGGGAAACTCTCTTGATTATCGTTTGATTCAATTTTCGACTGATACAGTGGATTCTGTATTAGATCGCAATCGTTCTCCTCAGTTTTCTTCTGTTGCGTTTTTCCTATGTAGTGTTGGCAATGTTCGAAGTTATCCAGTGTCGGTTCGAAAATGTTTGTCCTGTTGTCGTCGTCCGACGAATAATCGGAGCTAAGTCCGTCCGAGAGACTTCCCTTTTTCTTGTTGTCAGATTTTTGACCGAGAGTGAATATTTTTTTAGTTCTTGACGTGCCCTGATCGAATTTTAACTGTAGACTCGGCCGCGCTCTAGCGTTTAGAGTCTTATTGAGTTTGCTGAATTGCTCCGACATGTTGGTCAGGGCTTTTGAGCCTGAAAATTATTTATAAATACATTTTTAAATGAATATTGCTTAAAACACATTAAATATTTGCCATCATCCTAATATGTATTTACACATAATAAGTTACAGGAGGTTATATACTGCATTCTTTCGAGGTGCCAAGTTATTTCCGAGGAGTTAAATTTTTATCTAAAATCGATATCCTGCAGTCGGTGTTTTTTTTTAATGAAGAATTTTTTAATCGACAAATAATAAAATATTATGCAATACAACAACTAACACCAAAGGGGTTTTGGATGAGACTCGGTGTACTTATAATTCTTAATTTACTGCATGTTGGCAAAATTCGAACAATCTGGTGTAAAACTGAACAAGTCTTGGATGGCTTTGGTCCAAACATATCTGAGGAGAAACAAACGAGTCTGTGATTAAATTAATATGATACCAATTTATTTTATTACTCCTTGGAGATTTGTGGGGCCATAGTTGCGTGATTTGTGATTCCCAGCAATTATTTATATGTTTATTATTATACCCAGTAAAATTATTTATAAGTTATATAATTTCAAGAAATTCGAGAGGAGAATCAACCAATGAAAGGAGAAAGTTAGTAAAATTGTAAGATATTTCTGGTCTAATAAAACCTAAATCTAAGTACTCAATCACCTGTGGCGACTTACGACTTAAACGTTATTAGATCAAGCTGCAGGGATTTGGTGTGAGCATTTTGTGTAAAAAGTCTTAGAAGAAAACCAACTGCTCGAGAAAACTCGAGTTTATTATTTATAACATTGTTATTAACAATTTTATGAAAAAAAAAATCGCTGTTTTCTCATCGTTATTACCCTGATAGTTTCAATTTTATAAGCAAAAAACTAAAAAAAAAAACAGCGATTTTTTCCATAAAATTGTTAATAACAATGTTATAAATAATAAACTCGAGTGAAAAACATGTCAGTATATCATATGAAACTATTCTTCACACATGTCAAAACCTAGGTAGCTTGGCGTATATGGAAAGGATGAGTGAGTGGGACAAAAAGTGAATAAATTCCGGACGTGAGGAAAGAGAATGAGATAGAGAGCAGTTGGTTTTCTTCTAAGACTTTTTACATGTCAAAACCTAGGTAGCTTGGCGTATATGGAAAGGATGAGTGAGTGGGACAAAAAGTGAATAAATTCCGGACGTGAGGAAAGAGAATGAGATAGAGAGAGAGATAGAGAGCAGTTGGTTTTCTTCTAAGACTTTTTACATGTCGAAACCTAGGTAGCTTGGCGTATATGGAAAAGGATGAGTGAGTGGGACAAAAAGTGAATAAATTCCGGACGTGAGGAAAGAGAATGAGAGGGAGAGAGAGAGAGAGAGAAAGAGAGCTCACCAACGCTCCGTATGTCGGCGACTAGTTGCGTCTCGCTAACGTTGCGCGTGAGTGAAGGTAGTCGCGATAAATCCAAATATATTGAAGAACGACCTCCCGAATGGGCCTGGTTTGGTACTACCTGAAAACACAATACAATCGCTTGTCATACTTCTGGGCCCTGATTCTGTATGACAACTACGATTCCACACTCTTGTCTTACTTTTTTCAAACCACGTCAATGTCTTGCCTTGTCGTGTCACGGAATTCTTATGTCTCTATTCTGTATTCCCCAAGACAAATTATTTATCTATGGCACGTTACGATTTCGCAGAAAGCACAGTATACTATTGTATTTCTTTGACAATTCCACTGAGGAGTGACGTGGTTTTGAAGTAAGGAATCGCGAAATTGCGTTACAGAATCAGGGCGCTGGTCAAGCGGTTAATGTGTTTACCTTGACGGTCTGATTCAGAGGTCACGGGTTCGATTCCTGGCAGGGTCAACTTTGCAAATGAACTTTGTTTTTCAATGTTGGTCAGAGCCAACATTGAATTGCCATAATTATTATTACTAAAAATAGGCAAGAGGGTTAATTTATTTAAATGTATGTTTTATTGGAGGCAGGCATTGTTTGGTATATTCAGGCTTTTCACTCTTTTTCACTCAAAATTCTCAGTGACCGAGAGCAAAACAAGGCATAATGGAAAAGTTATTCCCTCTTTTAACGGTAACATTCTGGGTGAGCCTGAACAATATTAATTTTAGTTGTAAAACATCAAAATACTACAAATATGGAACCCGCGTGCCATACAAAACACTACGAATTTTATGGAACATTTAAAAGTGACATATGCGTAGAGCATGAACTGTCATTTAAAACAAAACAAACACAATAATAAGTACGTAATTTAAAGAAAATGTCACTTTACGTCAACCGATTAGAGTTTAAAATGAAATAGTAGAAGTTGATCGTTACTACCTTTTACCATTGACGCGTGAAGGCATGAGTCCGCCATGATTCTGTCATAGGTGTTCTTTTTATGTGCCGCTTTGGCATTTGTGATGCAAATTCCATTGTAGTATTTCGATGTCGTAAAAGGAAAAAAGAAAACACTGCATTTTGCCCTCAAATATAATGAGACAACTTACTTTGGATCTTTTCTTCTCCAATTTTATGCCCACGTTAAACGGTATGGGCGGTAATTTCGCCACGTCTCGTGCAACCAACAAAGATTCGCATATTGAATGTAGTGATTCTGAAAGTACAGGTACGAAAACCTTTGTCAATTTTCAAATTTATTCCTTTATCCACTTGTAGACTCTTAGCACCCATTGAAACTAAAGCACTAAGCAGACAAATGGCGGCATTTTTAAATGAAATTTTGGCATGACTGACAATAATAATTATTGTCCTGGTGCAAGCAAATGTCGACTTTAAAGTGTCGACTAACCTTTTCTCACTCCAAATGAACATTTAGTTTAGATATATCTTTTAAATGTTCACAAAAAGTAAATTCCCAATTAAAAATTTTAATATCCCACTAGCTGGAATATCCAAGTAAGAAATATCATTCTATCTAATATTATAAATGCGAAAGTTTATGAAGATGGATGTATGTTTGTTACTCTTTCAGGCGAAACGACTCAACGGATTTGGATGAAATTTGACACACAGATAGTTCATTAACTGGATTAACATATAGGATACTTTTTATCCTGGAAAATTGTTAGGCTCCCGGCTAAAAATATAAAAATTCGGCGCCATAAAGTTGTCAACTCATTTTTCAACGCAGACAAATTGCGATCACTTATTTTCTAACTTTAGTAGTTACTCAAACTGCTTGACAACGATTATATAAGGAGTACATACATCTAAAAAAATAATACAACGGCGCCTATAACTTATTATTATAAATAACCTATGTGAATTTTTACTGAATGTATGGTAACTGTACTGTTGTTACCGGTTGTACTGGTTTATATTACATGCGACTCGATAAAAACTATACTAACCGACCATTTCCTCCTTAGTTTTAATGACTACCGCCATATTGTTGAAGAACCTCAACGAAGTAGATCTGAACATGTGAAAATATCCAGACTCGTGGTTGTAAGTGTAGTGTATACGTATGCAGTGTATCGGCTCGTTGTTACTCTTGCGACCGACGCCGAATAACTGAAAAAAAAAAAAAAACGGACATTCATTGGTTTTGTCACACAATAAGTCTCTCTCTTCTCTTGCACTAAATTGAATGACCTGTAATATTATATATACCACTGGACGGGCTGTCCCATACGAATGACAGCTAATTTTTTGTGCCATTTTGAAACGCCGCCCTCGATTGTCTCGAGAACTAATTTTGACGTTTTAGTATTTTTATTCCATAGATATGTATAATCACTAATTTTAGTTCCACGGACACTCGTTCTATAGCCTACAGCGTCAAAATGGCCTTTTTTCAAATAGGCACAATAATAATTTGGCAGCAGCCTATCCAGTGGTACATTAACAGGTCAGTGAATAAATTATTAGTGTACCGTGGTGGTGGCGGTGTCGAGAGTGCCGAGTTCGACGCAAGTGACGTCACGAAGCGGCACAGTCTGCACGCCGAGCAGTCTGTCCGACGTCTCGTCGTAGTCGGCCACGTGGTACGCGTCCGACGTCAGCACCACCACGCTGTCCATTTCCGTCTCTTGCGGGTCGCCAGTGCTGGGAATGCAGTACAACGGTTGCAATTGTTAGCACCCTCCACTTCGGGTACTTAATGTACCCGAAGTGGAGGGTGCCGGTGGATTAGTCCAAATACTTTTACAGTGCGACCGTTGTGTCAGAACTACAATTCCAACTGTAAGATGTGCAAACATACGACGACGACCTCTCTTCGCGAACGCGTTCGTTCAACTGACTGATACCCTTTTAAAAAATCATACCACCGAATGAACACCTCTTTTTGAAACGTCACAGAGCACTTTTCAATCAACTTCAGTCGACATAAATAGCAGACGCTGACAATATGTAGCGGTCACGGGGACCTTTTTGGTGTGGTAATACTCACAATGGATCCGCATCTATGAGCCCCCACGAGCCAAGAACTGGTTCAGTGTCCACTAGCAGCTTCTTGCAGTCGTCTATTAGCGATTTGACGTGTTGAGCCATAGCTGCCGTGTCCGGGGCGCGATCCTGTAAAGTGACAAATGTCACTTTAATAACTTTGCTTGTATATACCGATTGGAATGAAACAAACACTTAATGTTCGAACTTCGAAGGTGACAACTGAGGTGCAATTATTTGAAAAAAAAAAAAAGAAAAAAAATTTAAGGTAGATACGGCTTTTTTTTTCGATTTTATTTATGTGTAACATCTTAAAGCTCATTTTTGTGAGAGTAAAATCGTGCAAATGCAAGGGAAACGTGTTACAGGAAGCCGTGATTCATAAAGCGCGCTCTATTTGATTTGACCTATAAAATATTAAAAATCGGTAGTCCAGCAATCTAACTCCAAATCCAGCAAAAATTCGGGATATTTTTATCAATAATCATCAATACTAATAATAAATCTGTAAGTGTAGGTGTTGTATGTGTGTGTATGTTTCTCCTTAACTTTTAAACGAATTAACTGATTTTCATGAAACTTGGTAGATAAATATTTAGAAGTCGCGGACGCCAGCTAGTTCGAAATAAAACAAGAATATTTATATTTTAACAGCAACAATTTTTAAATTGTCAAAATCATAGAAACATTGGAACATAGAGAGGCCATAACGACGACTTTATACCGAGGTGAAATGTCACATGATACACATCTTTGCGACTACCTGTAAGACTCGTTTACTTTTTTTTATTTGTATGATGACTTAAAGTACCTCCTATTTTACGTAAAATCTCTTCGGTTGCAATCAAAGAAATAGTGAAAAATAAGCACTAACTTCGAAGGCGAGCACTTTGACCGATGTGCACGGAATTGTGGCGCCGAGAGCCTCTGAAGATATTAACTGCTCGGGAATCGCTCGAGATTCGCCCGTCATCAGATCTATGGCGACCTGACGGAGGGCGTCCTTGAAGGTCGACAGGTAATATCTGAAACAATATATAGACCTCTTTGACTATTACTTTATATGTGTGTGGATTAGCAATGAAAATAATATGTGGATATCTTCGAAGTTATCTTTGAAGCATTTCTGATTCATGATTTTTTTTCATTAAGTCTATGGTCATGTAACCGTCCTGCTCACTGCAGTATATATCTGTCTCTTTCCCCCCTGTCAGTATCTTTGTAACGATCATGATTGCCAATATCATATTAGAGATGAAAACATGCCCAGTTTTAGTTTGTTCAAAAAGAAAATTTTTAAGAATTTTAAAGCAAAATTCAAATCCGTAGAAAATATGTAATATGTTAGGCTAGTGCCCAATAGAAAAATAAACCACACATAAGAAAATATCTCAGGTTTTTTTTGCATGGCAGCCGATTTTTTTATATTTTTAGACGATCCCTCGAGAAACCTTACATTTTTTCCGGATAAAAAGTATCCTATATGTTAATACAGGTAATAAGTTATCTGTATGACAAATTTCATCCGAATCTTTTGAGCCGTTTTTAGATGAAAGAGTAAAAAACATCCATACATACATACATCCTCACAAATTTTCGCATCTATGATATTAGTAGGATTAAATTGCAAATTTAATCATAAATTCCAAAAAAACGGAAAGGTGGTTTTCTGACATAACTAAAAGTAAGAAACAGTCGCACAAGTCCGTTTATAAATGTTAGAAATAAATGAAGCACATAAAAAGCTTATGAAAATTGCAATTTAAAAATTTTCAAATGCAAAATATGAAGTCCACACCACAATTCAGATTATTTAACCGCAAAAATATCCCTTACCTATACATCAAAAAACTAAACTGAGCTCCCCAATCCGTATACGATCTCCGCAGTTAAAAACTCATTTGTCAAAGTGTGACCAAAGTATACTGGCATTAATTCCATTTTTGGTCTCTCCGTATCATTCATGTTTTCATACAACATCAGTGTTGCCGTTTTAATGTCGCGCCATACGCTGTCAAACTCTTCGACCGTCGCCATGTTGATTTTTTGGCCGAGCGCAATGTCTATGGCCATTTGTTTAATGGCGTCATTAAAATGGCGGATGATGTATCTGTGGCGGGAAAGACACCCGTGTATTTTTGAAGGGAAAATTCTAAATAAATGGGGAGAATGCTAAATAGATGGGGAAAATGCTAAATAAATAGGGAAAATGCTAAATAAATGGGAAAAATGCTAAATAAATGGGGAAAATGCTAAATAAATGGGGATAATGCTAAATACATAGGAAAAAATGCTAAATAAATGGGGAAAATGGTAAATAAATGGGGAAATTCTAAATAAATAGGGAAAATGGTAAATATATGGGGAAAATGGTAAATAAATAGGGAAAAATGCTAAATAAATGGGGAATATGCTAAATAAACGGAGAAAATGCGTCCACTATCGAATTACCTGTTCGCCGACGCGACGCCATCTTTCATCATACCGGTGATTTTTCGCTCGCCGGTTCTTGTGTAGTCTCCCTGTGAAATTTTGTTTGAGACATTTTAAAATAGATACGTCATCACCATCACCATCACAATCATCATCATCTCAGCCGCGGGACGTCCACTGCCGGACATAGGCCTCCCCTATCCTATAGTTTTAATCCAGGTAATCATCAAGATTAGCGTATATAAACGCAAAACAGAAAAACAGACAAAAAAATTAAAAACTATTTTTTTTAACTTGTACAAATTGTGTGTTTTTTTTTTAATATTTAATGTACAACTCCTAAACTGCTGAACCGATTTTGATAAAACCTCGTAACTATTTGTAATTTGGTCCAGCTTAAAATATAGGATAGTTTTTATTTTGAACCCGGGAGCGTGTAGCTAGTTTTTTTATTATATGTATCATAGATTTGGTGGTATATGTGTAGAAGATAAGTTTTGGTGTACCTTGAGAGCTTTGGTGCCGGCATACTGCCTGCTGATCATGTCTCCGTTGTCCGCCCACATTGTGAGGAAGGCGGAGCGCAACGCCGGCGGAAGACCAGCGCCAGGAGTCGCCAGGCCCAGCCGGCAGAGGATATACTCTAGCATGTATTTCGCTATCGCCGTCTGCAATTTCACCATCAATATTGACATTATAAAACCATTATGAACCCGCACCATTAGGAGTACGGGTATATAGAGATAAGGTAACAAGTGTATTGACATTTTGAGGAAAATTTCTTTTTTTTTTCGCATTAGTAACATTTTTATTGCGAATTTCCACGATGAGTACTTAATCCTCTGGCGACTGAAAATTTGGCGCTGTGGGCCTCTGGAAGGGATTAACTTTCGGTTTATTCGCAGTATTATTTCGCGACATTTTTGACTTACAATAACAGATAACAACCGTTCAACATCCTTATACCACACAACAACAAGCTTTCAAAACTAAAACTAACCCAGACCTTTCATATGCTGTATGTACGGGTAGAGATGAGGTCCCAAGTGTAGACATTCTTGATCTTTCTCAACATGGCAGGACTGTGAATTTGACTGCCGTGAATGGCCGACTTTATGTTTAACTCTTAAGTGATTGTTGGTGAAAACGGGCACAAAACTTAAGTAGCGTATCAAGCGTTCAACATACTTGAACAACGTTGGTCCGGTCGAGGCAGTCGATGCAGTTGACGCGAAACACTCCCGCTTGAGTGCAGATGAGGCCTTGGTCGTCGCGCCAACAGAACTTCATCTCGGTGATGACGTCGGCGAGAGCGTTTATCAGTACGCTAACGTTCTCGTAGTGCATGCCGCGACTGAAGATTACAAGTTCAAAGGCTCAATATTGTACCGAATCCGACTGACCATTGAGTCAGTCTAATGGTGGCCACACACGTAACTTTACTTTACTTGCTCAAGTATAGACATGCACAAATATAACAGTAACACGTAACGATATACTTGCGCATGTATAGACTTGCACAAGTATAACAGTAAAATGTGTGTAGTAACACGAACGTATATAGATACTTGCGCGTGTATAGACTTGCACAAGTATAACAGTAACATGTGTGGGAAAATTATTGCGCAAATTTCATGCATGCTGCAAATGAGCTCGTTTCAGTGAATCGTTTTAGTCACACACGTGACTTGTACAAGTATACAAGTAACGTGTGTAAGATTATTGCGCTTTCATATAATTCAAATAAATGCTCACGTAACTATATAATTGCGCAAATCCGCAAATATTTGACAAATTTTAGATAATCGTTTTAAATTATTCTATATAACATAATAAGCACACTACATTGATATTTCCGGGAGATCTACTGTATTATTAATAAAAATCAATGTTAAAGTTTAAATTTCCAAAACCGCGCCAAAAACGCTGTTTCTGTAATGGCGCTGGTCTTTGATACGTGTGACGTCACACGCTAGTAAACAAACAGAACTGAATGATGACACAGAGAACTAATATTAAGTGAATAAACACTATTTATTACTCTATGTCTGACATGTTTACTAGCGTATGACGTCATCAGAGTTGCAACCAGTCACAGGGCGTTTCGGCGCCAAGATAAAATTTCAAAAATAATGATTTTTTTTTCATATAATTTGCAAAAAATATACATAATTTAGGTTAAAATATAGTGACATATGTTTTTTTTTACGCTATTTTCTGATAGGATAACCATAATTTGTAATATATTTTAAATCTTGTCAAATAGCCAATTGTATCATTACGTGTGTGGATACTATAAACAAAAATATATAATCACCAGTACTCGTGGAAGTCAAAGGTAGCGTATATGAGTTCGGGATTGTTGTACTTGATCACGTGGTCCCCGTAAGCCTCCCATATAATCCTTTCTCTGCCCTGTTGGTCCACCAGATTCACTATGCAAATCTGCTTGTATATCTTCAACTCCTCGTCAAAGTGTTTCTTGAATGCTGCTTGAGATTCCTCTTCGCCTAGAATTTATATTAATTCACAATTAAATAAATAGACACCATAAAATGTATATCACTCATGGAAAAACAATAGGAAATTCCCAGTTTTTTTTTTTAAATCATTATTCAAATGTGACAATATGCGGATAATGAAATTGAAAAAACATACTATGAACTTAGTTTAAATGACAAGGGAGTGTTTAAGAAAAATTACTATAACTATGGTCATTCATCCAATTATGGTAATGTCACATTAATTATATCATTATTACAAAGTATTGTCACTGTGAGAGTATAATGACAATAAACTCAAATCCTCATCGGAACAAACGTGCGTTGGCAAAAATAAGATTGCCAAATCAATTTTCAAATAATAAAAATAAAAATAATAATAATAATAATAATAATTTATTCACAAATCATCGTTATAAACATACAGTACAATTATGTTGAGTACCAGCGTCTAAACTAGGCCGAGCCTGTATCTTAGACGCTGGATTCTTCCATAAGTGAGTACACATTAATTAGTGTAAGTAAGAAAAATAATAATAATAATAATATTAAAAATTTATAAGAATTAAAATTTTAGGGTAACGCAAAAACTAAAAATAATTTAAAAATAACAAACATTATCTATACATTTAAAAGAAAGAATTACCCCTCAGAAGTTACAGTAATATAAAATTACACCACTGAAACTATGGACTTGAGAACACAATAAATTATAATAGTTAAAAGTATTAATGAAAATATAACTAAGTATTTTTTTTTAATCCTATTATCATGCTAAAGCCAAAGAATCATTTTTTAATTACAAATAAGCACTCTATATCCAAATACCAAAACACTTTTTATAAAAATGTGAGCAAAATTTACTTTTGCTTACTGATTTCAAGCAACAAAATGGCGTTATTCAACTCAATTGTTTCTTGTGTTACGATACAAACTTACTTCTGTCAAGTTGAGGTGGTGGTCTGAATTTTAACTCTGGCTGACTCCAAAATATTGGCACAGACCCCCGTACCTGTAATAGAAAACACGAAATAAGACTAGCCGCTTGTTAGTACACGAATGTATACTCCAATTTTGAGCTGGCAGCTGACGATTGGTCGATAGCATTTCAACACATTTTAAAAATTTATCTTCTGCGCAGTACATCTCTAAGCGATATTCATCTCTAAGGGATGGAATGCCCCAACCAGCCCCAACCTGTTTTATAATATAAATTCGTCTTTAGAATCACAAATTACCTGTACAAACGATGCTTTGTGGACCGTTGGTGCATTTGGACACACAATCGAAACAATTTGCTCCGTTTCTACATAGTTGGCTACTTTACCACTCGATTCCACTCCGCGACGGTTGTACCTTTAGAGAAAAACCTTTTAAGTAATCTTCGAAACTACTCATACGAATATGAAGTATATATTATATTTATTTATATTTATCACTTGTCTAGCATAGTACAGGCGGTGTAAGAAATCCTTCGTCAGTTTTCTAAATAATACCTTTATCAACTCGTAGACTCTTAGTACCTTTTAAAACTAAAGCACTAAGCAGACAACTGACAGATATTTGAAGTGAAATTTTGACATGACCAATAAATAATTGTGCTGGAACAAGCAAATGTTCAAGGTAATGAATATTTTCTTGACTCGACTGTACAAGCTCTATTTATTTTGAGGCTAGATGGTGATGTATGATAAAATAAAAAATAAAAATTTCTCACCTAGTTCCAGCTTGATAACGCGATCTTCTTGAAATAAGCGCCAATGTAAATGTCTCATCGGTAACCGCGTTTTGACTTGCGGTCAACTTCATGTTCGTTTGGGGGTCAATGTTTGATTTGACAGTTAGCAAAGGCTCCATACTGTTATCCGCTGGCTGAACAGGTATTTCTGATAAGCGAACGTAGCCTTGTATTATAGGCAAGATCCAAGGGTCACAGTCTGGACTCTGAAAACATAATGATGCTTAAACATTCGGTACTAGCAGATGTTATAAAAAACTGGCTGGTGCCCGCGACTTCGTCTGCATTCAAAATGTTATATAGCCTAAAGCCTTCCTCAATAAATGGACTGTCCAACACAAAAAGAATTTTTCCATTCGAACCAGTAGTTCCTGAGATTAACGCGATCAACCAAACAAACTCTTCAGCTTTATAAAATTAGTAAACACCTGAAAAAATATTGACATATTTACCACTAATGCTGTCGGTGGCGTCAATTTTTCATATTTATAGATGACTTAGGTGTATTATCTAATCCTAGTACCATAAGTATAGTATTAATATCCTAGCCAACAGTATCTAATATTAAATTTTCATTAAACTAAACTATGGCCCCTATATTAGAAGTATACTCACTCCCAATCCAATTATATCTTTCAACATGTGTTTATTCCAGAAAAATCTATCGTCGACATGTTTCCACCATCTCGACATGTCAGTTGCTGGTTTCTTTGCACCCTCCTCTGATTCCAATAACTTATCGACGGCATACTGTTGCTGGAGATTATTCGTCAGGTCCAGTGTTCGGGAATAATAAAAGCTGTCTGAATCATCAAATATTTTATGCAATTCGTCGGTGAGTCTCTTTTCAAAACGATCGGATATCTTTGGATCTGGCTGTTTTTTGCTCGATTGTTTTATTGATAGCTAAAAAAATAAATAAAAAAACTATTATCAATTTTGCCAACAAGTGTGTGTAACTCACACCTATGTATTTTGTTTGTTCTTTGTGTTCCATTTCTTTTAATGTGAATCAGCCTGTATATACTTCACACTGTACAATATACTGTATACTAGCCTGTAGTACTGTACTGTACCAGGCAGGGAGTTTCAATCCTTCTTTTTATAATACACAGTGTGTATTATAAAAAAAAAAAATGGTAACCCTTACAAAAGGTAAGGAATGCCAGAGCTCATTTTCCTTACCATACCATTTTCCAATACCGTTAGGTTCAAAAATTAGGCGAAATTAAGAACTTTATGAAATAAATGTAACAAAATATATATTACCTGTGTAGCAGCCTGCTGAGTTGTGGTTTTTATTGTCTGTTTTACTGCACCGACGGTTTTTAAAAAAGTGTTATTTTCAAAAAGTCGAGCTCCCATTCTCTTATTAATTTTGGAATTCGAAACCTCAGTATGTGACGAACCATGTTTCGTACATAAACATAAATCAACTTCTGGATTTTTGGTTCCGCTATTCAGAAAGCATATAGATTTAATTTTGTATAATGTATGATGAAAGTAAAGTTGCCCAACTGGAACACTTTCTTTTATAATTATGAGACGTGGATCGTATAAATTCGAATGTTGGACTTTTCCAATAATTCCTTCTGTGATTCCCATGCATTCTATATCTTCAATATCGGAGAAATCCCATGCTAAAAAAATAAGACGTTAATATATTATAACAATTATGTACCTTAAACCACAGCTGTGAGTTTTTTTAAAACATTTTATTTGTTTTTACCAAATTTTAATGTTTTAACCAAAAGAAAAATCATTTCAAAACTGTAGGTACCTGATTTGACTAAAAATTCTCCTGTTATACGGTTCCACCACAAACTAGAATCATCTTTTACAAATATGTAATACGAATCCGTTTTGAAAACTTCCATTTTTGTCAATTTTTAAATCTTTTTTATTTAATTTTCTTTCATTGTGTTTATGTTGTTGTATTTTTGTCGTAGTAGAGTAAGTAATATACACCTGTCACCTGACACTGACACCACAGTTGCACCACAGCCAGCCAGTGTTGCCACCTTGAATTTTTAAAACGGGCTAAAAGCCACCCAAAAAGGGCTAGATTTGACTGTTTCAGTCTTGTGTGGGGCTAAAAATATAAACTAAAAAAAATCTTACTGTATTTTTTAGTTTTATTACGATTTTAATATATTAAAATAATGTACATTTTGTTTAAAAATTATTTTAAATCTTCAAAAAACCGCATTTTTTTTGAAAATTTGACCGATTTTTTTTTTTTTTACTAGATCAAGGCAGCGCGATCTAATTTTTGCTTGGGTGCAGATGCGGCCAAAGATGGACCACGCTTACCTAGTAAGTGCCTATTTACCCTGGATTTGAAGACCCCGAGGTTGTAGTTTTGGGGAAATAGATCAGTGGTTTTTTTTTAAAAAACTACTGTTAACGGCATTTTGTGAAACTTTTTGCCACCGGGTCTTTTTAGACTAATTTGACCCTGCTGAACACGATTCTGCCCGGTGTCATCCCCTCCCCCGCTTCCTTCCCCCCCTTTCCTCCCCAAACGTGTCCCGATCTGCGGTTTTTTCAATTTATTTCGGAATTATTAGAGATATAAGAAAACTAACCATTACAAAAATAATGTGCATTAAATTCTCTACAATATTCGTATATAAATCATCTGACAGACGTAATAACTTAAGAAATAATGTGTGTCGAAACTATGTAAATTTTTATTTTTTTCAACATTTTTGTATTTGATGTTAATTTATCCAAAAACAAACGAAGATGTGATAAAGTAGTTAAGGAGTGAATTATTCTTGATACTTTTAGCTACAAAACAAGACCTTACTTACCCTCGTACGAGTATTCGTTCACGATTTATAGGTCGTAGCGCAGACGCCGCCATGCCACCCATGAATCTCAAGTACTTACACTATGCTCGATAAATCACATAGAGACGTATATACTTAAAATAACTACTTTTTATAAACATTTCGTCATCATCATCTCAGTCAAATGACTTCCACTGCTGTACTTAAAGTTTTACTGAAGAAAACGGGAGACCACGAAGAACCAGACACAAGGCTGGTAGGTAGTACAGCCTTGTGCCATCATCCACAGATGTTTGGAGGCAATTATCCCCCAATGATGTAGAAGTAAGAAAAAGTTATCAGAACCCCTCACTAATACAATAACGCCCTCAAACGGACTGTTCAAGCTATCAGCCTTGTGTTTGTTTCTTCGTGGTCTCCGATTTTCTTTAGTAAAAATTAAAGTCCAACAGTGAAAGTCATTTGACTGAGATGATGACGATGACGAAATGTTTATAAAAATAGTTATTTTAAGTAGGTACGTGATGTATCGAGCATAGTGTGGGTACTTGAGTATCGTGCGCGGCATGGCAGCGTCTGCGCTACAACCTATAAATCGTGAACGAATACTCGTATGAGGGTAAATTAGGTCTTGTTTCGTAGGTAAATGTATGAAGAATAATTCACTTCTTAGCTATTTTATCACAGCGTCGATTGTTTTTCGATAAATTAACTGCAAATACAAAAATGTAAAAAAATATATATATTTGTATAGGTTGGTCAGACATTATTTCTTAAGTTATTACGTCTGTCAGATGATTTATATACGAATATTGTAGAGAATTTAATGCACATTATTTTTGTAATGGTTAGTTTTCTTATATCTCTAATAATTCCGAAATAAATTGAAAAAACCGCAGATCGGGACACGTTTGGGGAGGAAAGGGGGGGAAGGGAGCGAGGGAGGGGATGACACGGGGCAGAATCGTGTTCAGCAGGGTCAAATTAGTTTAAAAAGTCCCGGTGACAGATAGTTTCACTGAATTCCGTTAACTGTTGAAAGCAGGCGCTTTTTGAGATTTTTCGAAAGTCTAATGGCTGCGTCTGCGCTACGACCTATAAATCGTGAACGAATACTCGTACGAGGGTAAGTAATGTCTTGTTTTTTAGCTAAAAGTATCAAGAATAATTCACTCCTTAACTACTTTATCACATCTTCGTTTGTTTTTGGATAAATTAACAGCAAATACAAAAATGTTGAAAAAAATAAAAATTTACATAGTTTCGACACACATTACTTCTTAAGTTATTATGTCTATCAAATTATTTATATACACATTTTGTAGAGAATTTAGTGCAGATTGTTTCTGTCATTGACAATTTTCTTTTATCTCTAATAGATTCCGAAATAAATTGAAAAAACCGCAGATCGGGACACGTTTGGGGAGGAAAGGGGGGGAAGGGAGCGGGGGAGGGGTTGACACCGGGCAGAATCGTGATCAGCAAGCTCGAATTAGTCTAAAAAGACCCGGTGACAAAAAGTTTCACTAAATGCCGTTAACCGTTGAAAGCAGGCGTCTTTTGAGATTCCACCGCCGGTCTAAAACACGATATAATCGATATATCGATATTTTTTCCTTGATATATCGACGTCGATATTGATATTTTTATAAAATATCGATAATTCAACTATAAGAATGATAAGATTTATGTATTTATGAAAAGGGCTAGATAGCCCTTTCCGGGCTAAATCATTAAACAACGGGTTCATTTACAGTAAAAAGTGCTAGATCTAACCCCAAAAAGGCTAAGGTGGCAACACTGCAGCCTGCACAGAGTACTTTAGTAATATAAAAGAAATGTATACTATATAGAGTAGAAAAGTGTTCCCAGTTGTCAAAGAGTAGAGCGTGAGACTTGGTAGACAATATGAGATAGCGTAGATGACGTCAAAAGTTCAAAACTGTACACTAGTATGTATGACATAATATATGAACATATTATTTATAATTTCGTAAATCTACTTGAAATTAAATGAGTTTTCTAATCATCTATAGCCATGACACAAGTTTATAACCATACTGTACGAGGGCAGAGTGATAAGTCTGGTAAAAATTAAAAAAGGAGTAAAATTAATTACATTGTTATTATTTATTTTCAACGTAGTCTCCATGTAGCTCAATACACTTCACCCAGCATTTCTCTAGCTTTTCGATCCCTTCCATAAAATACGACTTAGGCTTAGGCAACCCTTCGAAATAGGCATTGGTTTCGTGCATGACCTCTTCGTTGCCTCTTCGTTGGAGCCAAATCTTTTTTTTTTAATTCGGAAACAAAAAATAGTCACAAGGGGCTACATCTGGCGAATACGGTGGGTGAGAAGGCATCTCATAGCGCAACTCATGAAGTTGCCATGGCAATCACGATGGCAAAGTGAATTTCTTCACTTTTTTTCATCTTTGCAAAAAATTGTTCAATTATTTTTATTTAATGGCTATCACAAAAAACTAACCGGCGGTACTGGCTGAAAATTTTAATTTAGTCCTTCAAAAGAGTTGTGAACAAGGAGATTCCATGCAATTTGCTGTAATTTTAATCCAAAATAGATTTTTACCAGACTTATCACTCCGCCCTCGTATATTAAATTATAAAAGTAACACATAAAAAAATCTGTATTCTGGCATCAAAAATAAGAAATCACATCAAATTATTCTGGTAACATTATGTAAGCCAACAATCCCGCGCCGTTCCCGCGCACTCCCAAATAATGCTTTGCACGCACTATTGAATGAAGAGTCAATTACAGAGTATATGGAACTATGAATAAGATTGTTCTGTGGTCTCTGCAGCCAGACAAAATAAACTAGGAAACCAAACCACGAAACCGCCCATCAGTATGCTTTTATTGTCATGTTGGCAATAATAGACAAACTTCCGCTTTCAAAAAATTGTATAATAATTTACAAAATATAGCGACATAGCGTGAGTGAGTAATAATTCAAGCTGGGTGGCATGTTGCACGTGAATATTATAAACTGGACAAAATGGATTGGCAATTAACTTGTCGAGTGTGCCTCGAATCTGGTGATACCGTATCTCTTTTTGATTGGGATGAAAATAATGAACAACTCAGTGACAAGTACACTTACTGCTGCGGTGTGCAGGTATGGAAAAATTGCTGCAAAGCGAAACGATGGCCACCCTTTTATTTTTTTAACACAATAATGTTGCTATCATTTTATTTATTTTGTTGGAAAATCAAATCGCGGATTGTTGACATTCCGATCCTGTTTAATTGTTTTAAACATGCTTTTGCTACATCCTTATGTTCGCTGAATTATAGATTCTTTGTCGAAAAATCGAAAAATGTGTTTCAGATATCAAAAGATGATTCCCTGCCGACATTGATTTGTTTAAATTGTGTAGATCGCTTAACATTTGCTTATCAATTTAAACAACAATGCCTCACTTCCAACGATACTTTGAAAGAATGTCTGGACGAATTTGTAAAGAGTTCGGCCGTCGCTGCAGATGCCAATTCGTCACTAGGTTTGTAATTTGCATTGAATAAGTTAAGTTTAATCCAACCGATAACGTTTTTTTAGGTTATATTGTAAAGTTATAATTCTCATCTTCAAGTCAAGTTTATTATTTAAAAAAACACACCGTGTTTTAACATCAGTAACATATAATCATTAAAAACTTACTGAAGTCAACAAAAAATATGTAGGTACTTAAGTAGTTAGCACTTCAAAACTGATAAGGACGCACCAAAATCCTTAGCTTGAAGGCCAAGCTAGGCGCCATCATATTATAAAATTAAGTATAATCGGCGCAAAACTTAATGGGCTCTGGCGATATCACGTGACAAATATGCACAGTAACTGATTTTGGGACTGTTGTGAGGTATTGGGATGGGGGAGCCACGGAATGAGCGAGACACATTTGTAAGAGAGAAAGCAGGTCCGTCGTATTGTTCGCAATTCTACATGCGCAAACGAAAGACCCACTCAAGGTCAGAGCCATTAAGTTTTGCGAGGTAAATACCTATAATACTGGCTGTGCACAACAATGCTATATGCTTTGATGTCAATTTGTATTAAGTGAGTTTATGAACAAACTCAAACAACTCAAGTGAGCTTGCTCCATCATAGGCCTCGTCTTCGCTGCACGGCTGGATGCTGGCCAAAAGCAAACCCATCTCATCATACATAAAAAAAAAAAAACTATAACAGTACAACTATAAAATTACTTCTCTCAGATAATGTAATTTAATTTCATACTTAATTCTCGTAATTGTACATTCATACGTATTTTTATTCTTATAAATTTTTAATATCATTTAGTATAAGAGGTGGCAACGTTTTCGAAAGAGAATTTCAGGTCAGCTGGTTTTTTGATATGTCGTCTCTCTTGCCCTTTCGGTTAGGATCTGGGCAGTCTGGCTAGCGGTAGCGGTTGCGTTTGCCTGTGCGCATCCTATTTGTGCGGGTAATATACTGACTTTTAAAATCATTTTATGAAGGTTCAATTTGCATATTTTAGCTTAAGATAAGTTTAACAAACATCAATCTCTTATTGCCAGACATTTTTATGGTTGCTAATAATGAGCCAGACGCGAATTTTGATTTCATTTTTATTAAAAAATTAAGTTATTTCAGAATGTCTGTCATTTTAATATTATGTTGTTTAAGTATGAACAGACCTAAAAATAATTTGCCAGACATTAATTCAGTTGCTAAACCATGAATCAGAACGATTAAAGTCCTGAAAATTCATACAGTAAAATCATTTTATGAAGGTTCAATTTGCATATTTTAGCTTAAGATAAGTTTAACAAACATCAATCTCTTATTGCCAGACATTTTTATCGTTGCTAATAATGAGCCAGACGAGAATTTTGATTTCATTTTTATTAAAAAATTAAGTTATTTCAGAATGTCTGTCATTTTAATATTATGTTGTTTAAGTATGAACAGACCTAAAAATAATTTGCCAGACATTAATTCAGTTGCTAAACCATGAATCAGAACGATTAAAGTCCTGAAAACTCTTACAGTATGATTCTACTGGTCAGAGAGAGACAGTTGAGTGCTCTCAGCTATAGATGGGTAAGCACTGTAGTATTACTCAAGCCAGAGTAAATACTCAGTAAAAACTATTTAAGTACTTTTTTTTTTTACTTTATACTCAGTATTACTACGAAAACTTAATGAGCTATGGCTATCGTTCATTACCACGATTCATTCATTAAATGAAGGATTAACGCGTGATGATAATTATTATTATATAAAATTGTTAGGTACAATGTTTAAATTATCTATACTAATATGTAAAGCTGAAGAGTTTGTTTGTTTGGTTGTACGTGCTAATCTCAGGCTGTCGGGCTAGGCATCGCGTTGGCCACGATCTACGAGCCCGTAGGTTTGTTGAAAAAGTATCGATATTTTTAATTAGATATATTGACATTTTTCCTCGATATATCGACGTCGATATTGATATTTTATAAATGAAAATTAATACCTTTTTATATTTCCTAATTATAGTTTTTTAATAGAACACTAGCTGTTGCACGCGACTTCGTCCGCGTAACTTTATAAAATATAGCCTATAACACTCGCTGATAATATAGTTTCCCAACAGTGAAAGAATTTTTTAAATCGGTCCAGTAGTTTCGGAGCCTATTCAATACAAACAAACAAATCTTTCCTCTTTATAATATTAGTATATATAAAAATTCAACAAAACAAAATGCAGGTGCGTCGGCAATCTTTTGTATCTACTTATAGGTATCATCCATAAATGATAATTGTTTTGATGAAAAAAAATCTCTTGTATCCGTATGACTCATTTCTGTTTTAGTTTTAATGTTTGAACAAAAGCAATAAAAAATGTTCCGTGTTTACTTAGAGACCTTCTATCTAGTTGTCTTGTTTATCAAAGTTATCATAGTAATACTATGTGAAATAGTTGTTATTCTAATATCCGTTAATTTACTATAAGGTTTGTAACCTCTGCTATGCCGCCGATGGGCGGTCTCGGCATGTGAGTATAAAATTGGCTTTTAACAATTTATAATTTAATTTTAATTTTAATTTATTTTTAATTTTAATAAATTGACTATTAATTTTTACAATATAATTAATAAAGTCAAAAAATATCTAAAATAAGAATTTAGTAATTACTTATATGATGTCAAACAGGTGACATGTAACATAATTCTTTTGTTTTTTTTTTTTTATATTATAGGTATTTCTTATTTGGTTAATAATCTTTTCTTGTGAGAAAATTAAGAATTTTAAATTAAGATAAACGCAAAATTCACTGCAATAATAACATAACTAGTAAATTATAATAATATGGTGTAGAGTTAACTTAGTTGTAACTATATCTAGGTAGATAAAAATGTAGGTTTTTCACTCATCTTTACATACTTCTATGTATTCTTCTAATTTCCATGCAATTAAAAGGTTGTTGACATCGTCATCCATTAGGAATATTTGTAAATTATAAAATTTTTTTAGGCAATACGAGTTTATTAAATACGAGACGCAATGACTATCACGCTAGAAAGATTTGGACGAAATGAATGATTCGTTTTCACTTATAGGTAACCCATTTTGCTTTGCTAAGTATTTTTACTTGGTTAATATTTAGTAAGCTGTTTGTAAAGATTAGCAAATGTGTCATGGTAAAATTTACAATCGCACTTATTTAATAACAACAAAATATCAATGGCTATTTGTAACCGATTACGTTGTAGGTGGTAACAGAGATATATTGGTTAATTTTAACCAAAAAAAGGGTTGATTTTAACCCTTTTTAAACATATTTAAAATTACATACATAACTTGGTTAGATTTAACAATATTAAGTATTAAAATTTAAACAAGTCTGAATTGGTTCAGAATGCTAACAATTTTGTTTAAAAATTATTAAGTGCAATGTTAAAAATAACCAAGTATCCATAACAATGTTGACGTGTTAGATTATAACCAACTGCGCTTATATATTCTTAAACGAGTTTTAGTTAATTTTAAATAATCTGCCTTTAAACGAGCCAAAATGTTAAAGTAAAATTTTCTCAGTGTATCATAGCGACAAGAGTATTTCAAATAAAAAAAAAACTTTTAAATTTTCAATAATGTTGTTTGATTTCCTGCTATCTAATTCTATCTCATTTCAATTTTTTTTTATGTTAAAATTTGCTAAATGCTAATAAAAATAATATCCCTAATTTAAAAAATATTGAACTTACGCAATTGTATATCTATTGTATGTATATATAGATATACAGTTTACATAAGTCCAATTCATACAATAAGAGTAGAATCATACTGTAAGAGTTTTCAGGACTTTAACCGTTCTGATTCATGGTTTAGCAACTGAATTAATGTCTGGCAAATTATTTTTAGGTCTGTTCATACTTAAACAACATAATATTAAAATGACAGACATTCTGAAATAACTTAATTTTTTAATAAAAATGAAATCAAAATTCGCGTCTGGCTCATTATTAGCAACGATAAAAATGTCTGGCAATAAGAGATTGATGTTTGTTAAACTTATCTTAAGCTAAAATATGCAAATTGAACCTTCATAAAATGATTTTAAAAGTCAGTATATTACCTGCACAAATAGGATGCGCACAGGTAAACGCAACTGCTACCGCTAGCCAGACTGCCCAGATCCTAACCGAAAGGGCAAGAGAGACGACATATCAAAAAATCAGCTGACCTAAAATGCTTTTTTTCCCGACGTTGCCACCTCCCGGACTAATTATTATTACTATTTTTTCTTACTTACACTAATTAGTGTGTACTCACGTATGGAAGAACTCAACATAATTGAACTGTATGTTTATAACAATAATTTGTGAATAAATAATAATAATAATTATACGTCCATCCTTCACAAACTTCAAATCTTAACAAACTTGTGAAATTTTTGTATCAGTAGGATTTTATTTTTTTTTGACTCCTTATTTCCTCTCAAATTACTGATTTTTATTTTTTTCTGTAATATGTTTGTGTTTCCGTATTGTGTACTTTATTATTGGCATTGAAAAAAATCTGTTTTTTTTAGGTACCGAAACGGAAACAATAACAATAAAACAAGAGAATGGTGTGTTATTTCAATATGAACTGCCTGTTGAACAAGATCCACCGACAAAATGGCAGCGGACATTACTTAGGACCGATAATAAAGAGGTGGTGACTAAAGCACCACCGCCAACAGGTCGTGGACGACCTAGAAAATATCCAAATGATCAAGGACAAATTTGTAAGGATACTTGGTCTTTGTCTATTTTATAAGTTTGATTGTGTGTCTGTGAATTGTAGCTTCCAAAATGTTCCAAAACCCTAACCATCATTAAATTGTTATTATATTTTATTAAAGGAATCATTTAATAAATTTATTTATTATTAAACTTTATTAAATTCCTCGTCTTGCTTAGTTTAGAAGAGCCAGTACATCCCTATAAGTTGTAATTATTATAATTTTGTCTAATTGTTCCAGTTATTTCTCCATATCATCGAAAGAAACCTAAACCGGTTCGCGTAGAGCAACCGTCGTTAACCACAATGATAGAGAGTGGCTCTTTGAACCTGAAGCAAGAGCCGGATGACGAGGAACCCTTCGCAAATGATGGTAAGTTTTAAACTCTTAATATCAATCAATAGTTACTAATAATAAATATGTAAGGGTTGGTCATGGAGTAAGTTACTTTGTTTCCAGAGATATCGTGTTTATAGGCGAAACTAAATTGGAATTTTTTTCTGTATGTATTTATGTAAGTATGTATGTTCCTCCATAACTCTTAAAAGAATTAACTGATTTTCATGCAACTTTGTAGATAAACATTTAGACGTACACACGATAGGCTACTTTTTTCTTTTTCAACACGGACGAAGTCGCGGGAAACAGCTAGTAATTAATATAATAAGAGCAAAACCAAAATTGCAGTTCTCAACTGTGAGTGGTCAATTCTTGAGGTACTAACTAAGCTCAAGGCTTTTTTCGACGATTTTCGACTGAGCTTAAGAATGGGTATAAAGCAAACAAAATTTGTAATTTCACCCGCGTGGCCCCTTGGACATGACAGTGACACAAAATACGTAGAACTACGCACAACATGCGACGGAAGATAGCGCAACTCGCTCAATAAAAATGTTATAAGTGCCAAAAGTATTAAATATTAATTATTCGTAAACTACAATGTCAAATGAAAAATTGTTACATACAGCCTTAGATAATATGTGAAGTGAAATTACTGATACACTTTTAGCTTTGTAATGTGTGTCATTTTGAAAATAAAACTAAAATCGATGGAAATGAGAGCTCACTTGGTGAATTTTTTCTATCGAGAAAATTTCTTTATATTATGTTTTCTGTTACAGACGTCACTTTCATTTATAATGTATTTATCTATTTAAAAAAATTAATTAAATTAGACTTTGTTTACTTAGATAAAATTCAAATCTAGGATTGGCTAATTCTCTTTATGCCCGCTCTTAAAAAAAAATTTTTAACCCGGACGCCCTACGCAAAAACGGGGTGTTATAAGTTTGACATGTATGTCTTTGAAATTGTAGCTCCTAAACGGATGGATCTGTTTTTTTTTTTTTTCATTTTTTTTGGTTAAAAGCTGATGTGATTTCGATCATTTTTAGTTCTGTTCTGTTCAAGCGTTTGAAGGCCATTTCATATTTGACGAAAGGATTTTACCAACTTCCATATTACGTAGGATTGATGTGAAATTCGGTATACTGTCACTCCAGTGAAATTTCCATGACATGGTAACCTTGAGCTGATGCTGTAGCATCAAGTAGTTCTGCGGGACACCCAACTCCTCAGCAACTTAGAGCAGATATTGTATTTTTGGGCTCAATAGAAAGTCGGGGGGTTAATTTATAATTTTAATTATGATTTGTAAAATAAAGAAGTGTTTGAGACCGTTTGCTTAAAGTTTAGTGAAATTGAGATGTTTGTCAGTATGTATCTCATCATAATATGATCCTAATCCAAATGTAACGGTTGAAATCCATAATATTTCAATTTATTTGCTCCAGATAACGACGATCCTGATTTTAATCCTGTAGATGAGGAATCTGATAATGAAATTAAAGAAGAGGTGGTAAGTTGAATTTTTCAAAACTTCTTTCTTTAGACTTTAGTTAGGCGCGGTCGGGTCGGCCAGTTTTTATGGGGAATTTGGTAAGGGTAAGGGGTAAAATAGTGAATTCGGAGCGTCACTGTGTCAAGGTGGCTTTGTATAGAAAATTAAGCGAAAATGGAAACTTGTATGAAACGTTGAGGAAAGAAACGATAGCGCGTTATAACCTACCGTCGCAGCGACATCTGTCGTCGAAAAATGAACTATTTAAACTTTTTTTTTTAGCGAACAGCATTTACGTGCTGTTGTGTTTCGGTGAGTGAGTAAGGGATGCCAGAGCCCATTACCCCATCACTTCCTTATCCTTTATCCTTAATCCTATGGTCTACAGCGCACTTGTAGCACTTATGGCGTTGCTTGTGTTATAGGCGACGGTAGCCACCTACCATCAAGTGGACCGTCAGCCTGTCTGTCGACCTTAACATAAAAAAAAAGCAAAATTTTCACTACTGACATGCAAACCAACGACCGACATGCTCTTTTTTTATAGTTTTCATTTATTATTATTTTCGTTTTTCATTTATTATATTCAATTGAATATTAAACTATTTGACAAGCTAAGCCAAGCATAAGCTAGTACCTTATAATCTGCTTACTACTTTGCTTCCCATTAAGTGCTATTATAGTATTCATATCACTCATGTTTTAATCTTCTAGTGAGTACTGTGATTGTCTGTCTGTCTGTTCGTTATAAGTGTGAAAATAAATTTACAGCAGACGACTCCAAGGAAGCGTGGTCGGCCTCGCAAGAATGTTGTAGTAGAAAAGAAAAAGCCAATTGACGAGCACGACGAGGATGTTTTGCTCAAAGAGACCATCATGGCTTATTCTGAACCGATACCAGATTACATACTCAATCCTAAACAAAGAGCGAAGAAAAAACCGTCAACCGTCAAGAAGAAATACGTATACGAGAAAACGTGAGTTTTTATATTTTGTTTAGATTTTTCTTTTTAATCAAAGTAGTCGGACAGGTTGACGGTCCACTTGATGTTAGGTGGCTACCGTCGCCTATAACACAATAAGGTTTAAGGATTTAGGGGCATTCCAAGGTAACGGTGACCGTATATATATGTGAAATAGTTTAGCATAAAAACGTATTTATTACAGCTAAACGTTTAATAAACATTCCATATTCAGCAACTATAACATTTAAAAAAATAAAAACCACCAATTTATTATTATTTTTAGGGTTAATATGTTAATCACCAGGTATTTATAAAAAGAGTCCAAAGAAATGAATCACAATGTCCCGACCGTCACCGTGGAATGCCCGATAAGAGATTAGGATAGATAGGGTAATGGGCCCTGGTATCCCTTACTCAATCACCGAAACACAACAGCACACGTGCTGTTATTTTATGGTGTTATTTCTTCTGTAATCGGGTGGCTACTGCTGCCAGCCGGCTTTAACTTTTAAATGTAAAAGTATATACCTTGTAGCATATACAAACCAACTTAACATTTCTATATGTAAAGAACCTGTTGCACGAACCTTATAAAATATAGTCTATGTTACTCGGTGATATAGGTGAAAGAATTTTTTAAAATAGGTCCAGTAGTTTTCGAGCTTATTCAATACATACATACAAAAATACAATTTTTTTTCTCTTTATAATATTAGTATAAAATTAAAGAATAGTTTATTACTGTGTGTGAATAAAATGAATTTGTTATGTATTCATGTAAATTAACGAAAATTTGATTGAAACTTCCAGACACACTTGTGAGACGTGCGGTGGTTCGTTTACATCGAACGCGTCGTTGCAGGCTCACATACGTCGTCATCTGGGCATAAAACCTTATGCTTGCAGGTATGAACGTTCCTTGGCAATGAACGTGTTAATAAAAATAGAGTCGATCCTACTTGCCTCTACCCTTCATGGTTCTATTCTATTTTATTCTATGTCTCGTTGGCCTTGCTTTATTTATATTCTAGAATGTATTTTACTTGACTGCTTGACAGACACGTTATAAAGTAATTTATAGTGTGATATTATCTCCACGTTAAATTATTTTATCATTAAAGTTGATTTAGTGGCCAAGGTTCAGTTCAAACCGAATTGCGACGCAATGCGAAGATGCTTAAGCCGAGGACTTAAGGAAAAGCTTTATTTTCTTCGCATAATTTGACTTCTTAGACTAAAATTAAAACTTTAATTAAAATACAGCGCATAATAAAAAGTATTTAAAAAAGTTTGAATCGGGCAGATTTATAAAAAATAAGTTTGAATCGGGCAGATTTATAAAAAATAAGTTTGAATCGGGCAGATTTATAAAAAATATATATCTATTTTCTGAGATAAATTACTGCCTAAAATTTTTTTTATTGTTACAATAATAAATTAAATATTTTCAGTGACACATTTTTTTTAATTTTTTTTATTAATTCAGGTTCTTTTAAGTCTTAATCTCTGCTTCAAATGAATGTGTTGAACCTTCAAATTTTAAAACTGTCTCGGTAGTCTCAAAGAAGCCACAAAAATTTGCTGTGCAATATTGCACCTTAACTCATAGGTCATTAGGTTGCGCTTTCCGGTTTGAGCTGATGCTAATCCTTTATTTGAGATATATATTTTTTTAAATTAATGAGTTACTGATTTGATAAAATATATAATAAAATGATTTTCTTACAGGTGTCATCAAAATATTGTAGATTCTAATATTATGATATTAATTTTAAACACACAAGTTGAAACACAAAAGCTAAGTCTGTGGAAATGATGTTTAAATGTCGTTAATTTTTTTTTAAATTTTTTTTAATTATCACAGTTTAATTAGTACAATTCATTTATTTATTTAAAAAAATATATACCATTAATACACTATAAATTCTTTATATTGTTTATTAAAATTTATTAAGATCAATGCTTTAATAGATTTTTGGTAAAAGCAAGATGATTTATCATCTAAAGTATTTTTGAAAACATGATTTTTAATAAAATTTTTTACTTATCATCTCATTATTAATTTTTCCTTCAGTCAAGGCCTTTTTGTTCCACTTTGTGTAACATTACTTATTATTATTTATTAATAATTATTATTTATGTTATACTCGTATATAAATTTCATATGTTACCTAATATGTGGGTGCGGGTGGAGTCTACGTTTGAAATTGCTTTTAGTAAAAAAAAAAAACAATTTTTCCAGTCACCCCCAATTCTAGTCTTTTTCTTTTATTTACGGTGTACTTAATTTCATAGTATAATTTCACCTGCGCCCATTGAGCTGCGAATTTTAGATCGTTCACGCATAAACTGTTTTTGAAATATAATTAAAAAAAAAAAAACGAACGCACCCGCACCCATATAAACGATTTTTTTTTAAACTGTGACAAAATATTTCAGTAGGCAATTTTTTTTCTAGCAGTAATGATTAGTAAATTCTGCCCAAAGTGGCTTTGAAGATTTATAAAAAATATATATTTCAAATAATATGTTAATATTCATTGTCTGAATATTGCATTTATATGCATTTATTTTCATAGGAGATATTTATTTGACGCATTTTTTTTCTGCTCTTCACTCGTGTTCACATTTTATTAAAATAAATAAATTATTAATAGTAATGAATTTGTGGTTAAAATCAGTTATACATAGATATAACAATGTTAATTTGTATTAAAATATAATAATAAATACGAGTTTCATAAGGAGTTTATAATATAAAACTATAACTTCGTTATTTAGTTATATTTGTTTTAATATCATAAAATTCACGTTAAAATTTCATTTTTATTCTTAAAAATTCTTTAATATAAAACAGAATTGAGCTATTTTGTGTTTACTAACAAAAAAAGGTCAATTTAATTTAAGGCTCATTTTAAAATTACTTGGTTAAAGATTGGCACTTGTTAAAATATACAAAAAGTGATTTAATAAGTATAATGTTTTGGAGTGCCTGTAAGTGCCTTGGAGGTTGTTAATTTAAAAATGCTTGAAATATTTTAAATATCACTCTTCGCACACAATGAGATTAAATAAAACAATTCTTACTAACTATACATCTTCAAAAAAATAAATATTAATTTTATTGACTGCCTCTAACGCACTCTGAAATGATCGAGTAATGTCCCAACAGTTTTTGGCGGGTAGAATAAAATAAATAAATATGTATTTACATATTTTGTCACAGCGTTTGCGGGTACGCGTGCGTTCTGAAAATGGAACTGAATCGTCACATGATGCGTCACACGGGAGTGCGACCGTACAAGTGTCGCGTTTGCGACAGACGCTTCGGCGACTTTGGTAGTCGCCAGAAACACGAAAGGCGAGTGACAGTTCTCTATAACTTTGGCTGGTTTTCGTGTCGCGCTGTTCATCAGCGCTGACAATGCGTCAGCGCGAGACGCTCGTTTTCGTGTCGCCGCTGATCGTCAGCGCTGACAGCGCGTCAGCGCGAGATACTCGTTTTCTTGTCGCGCTTACCGTCAGCGCTGAGCGGTCGGCGTTACTCTAACTAAACGCTTCATAGCACCCAATACATATTGGCCTGTCGGTCGGCGTGACACGAAAATCAGCCTGTTATGCCGCTTTTGGTAACTACATACTTGTCTTGGTGAACAACCTACGTAAAAGAACCTCTAGTCAAGGATAATTTAGTACAAGCAAGACTTTATCGGTAGAGTGGTCGAGGCCCAAGCACATTACATAACACATTTATTTGGGTTTGAGAGTTTCGCCATCAGACGATCAGTCAGTCAGTGTTCCATCTTGAGATTTTATTATTCAATTATTTTTATATGTCTATTTTATAGAAGCTTTTCGCTCATCGAGCTCAAAGTTTATTTGTTACACACATTAAAAATGAAATTGCTCACCACTTTACCAAATGTGCTTGTGACATTTGGTACTAAATTATTCTCGCTAGTGTTCACAATGATTGTGCTTCATGTTTTGCGGTCAACGGTATTCAAAAAGTATTATAAAGTAGTGCAAGATCGATCTAAAATCTGTCAGCATGAACTTATGTTCAAACATGGACAATGAATAAAATGGATAATTGAATATCGTGTTATATAGTTACGAGTGTACAGCTAAACAACTCATTAACTAAATTATCCCTTGTGTTATTTTTATTGCACAAGCCTAGCTCTAACGTCTCGATTAAATTATACATATTATGAGAAATGTTAAAAGTTCTCAGTCACGTGATAATATTTTATTAAAGGAGTGGCGCTAGTGTCCCTAAAACCACTAAGTTTTTTAAAGGAGCGGGTATAAAGGTTTATTACCCGCTCTTCAAGTTCTATACGAAGCGTCCGCATCTAGCTGTCTAGTTGTGTCACTCGTGATTTGTAAGCGATATTGTACCTTAAGCTTGTGGGTACAAAGTGTTTAATTGTGGGTAGCGTGTGCGGGTTCGCGACAGTAGCTAGGGAGTCGTTGAGAAGACACATGTACAAGCACACCGGCGAACGTCCGTACCAATGTAGTATGTGCGAACGCACTTTTAGTGATTACGGTACGAGAAAGAAACACGAGAGGTACGATATACACATTGCATGACCCATTATTGAAAGTTAACCAAATTTAGACAATTTTAGGGTGGGTTGCACCGTAGGCTTGGTTATTGTTACGGTCAAAGTTAACTTTAGCGGTAACTTCAACGGTGACAGTCGAAATTAACAATCGCATGTTGCACCATGATATTGTTCGTCACTGTCAAAGTTAAAGGGGTTGCCATTATAAAATAATGTAATTTTCCTAGGCTGTCGTAGTAATTTTTTTTTAAATATAGCAACATTCAAAGTCACCTGTCTCAAAACTCACAGTTGACTTAACCAAAACAATAACTTTGACCGGCTAATATCGAGCGGTCAAGGTTATTGTTAAGTTATGACGTCATTTTAACCGTTGTAAAAATTGTAAAACCGTTGTAATACAACGCATATTACGCTTAAGCGAAGATTTAACGGCTGGATTGGATATGGTTACCGTTAAAGTTAGATGGTGCAACCCACCCTTAGTTTTAACTTTTGTTTGTGTTAACTTTAACTTTTCTCATATTATATGGTGTGTCTAAACATACTCGTCTTAAGTAGTAACAACCTAACAACCATCGACAATTGATACCGAGTTGGGAATAACCAAAATGAACTAAGTAGTGAAATTAAATCCACAATGAATTAAAAATGTGAAAATATTTAAAAATGAAGTGATAACGTATTTTCTAAACGAATATGGTTATGTAGTTGAAAAAAGCAAAAGTTAAATAAGAAAATAACAGTTGACAGTATCTTTCCTTGTCCCATCTCTCACTAAATTCCAAAAACAAACTAGATTTACGAAGTGTCAAACTGTCACAATATTATATTGTCCATTGGATGCCATTGGATGTCAATAAATTTTTGATTTTGTGTTACCTTAATCATTGTGAAAAAGTGATGAAATATTAACTGTTTTCAATCTTTTATATTGTGAGATACGAGATAAAAGACATAAGGAAGATGCGCATAGATTGTGAGATTAGGTCGGCAAGTCCCGATTATATTATACGTGTGTTGTTTGTTTACTACTTAAGACAAGTATGTTTAGACACACTATATATACTTTTTATAATACTAACTTGTGTCCCCATTGAAAAATGAAAAATATATAACACATGAGAAAACATCTGACATCTTTATCGCTGTGACCACAGTGGCGCCCAATTTTTTATATTTTTTATACGATCCCTCGCTATTTTTTCAGAATAAAAAAGTATTCTATAATTATGTTAATCCATGTAATAAACCACATGTGTGCCAAATTTCATTCAAATCTGTTTAGCCATTTTTGCGTACGTATAGATCGAGATTGTTCTTAGCCTATAACTAGCTGGTGCCCGCGACTTTGACCGCGTAACTTTGTAAATTATATACTAAAACCTTCCTCGAGAACCACTCTATCCATTGGTGAAAACAGCATGAAAATCGGTGCAGTAATTTTTGAGTTTATCGCGAACAGACAGACAGACAAACGCGGCGTAAGAATTTGTTTTATAATATGTAGTGATGATTTATTCAGCGCGTTTGAAGACCTACTTCACTAATTTCCACGTGTTCGATTGTTGTGTAATTTTGTATACTGTTACTTTGGTGGTATTACCATGACATGGTAACCTTTATCTGATGCTGCAGCATCAGGTGGTCTGCGGGACACCCAACTCCTCGGCAGCTTACAGCAGATATAGCGTGTTTGGGTTGGGTTCAATAGAAAGTCTTTCTGTGATTCCGATGATTTCTAACAATAAAATAGTGTACATATATATTTTTTTAAAATATTTATACTATTCAAACAGATTACACTTGGGGCTGCGTCCTTACCAATGCACGTTGTGCGGAAAATCATTTACATACTCTTATGTACTGTCCAATCATATGCTGACGCACACTGGCGAGAAGAAATTTTCGTAAGTATTTTTAAACAATATTTTATGTGTATCTCTTCATACACGATAATAGGATATTACTTTTATTTATTTTATGAACTTTCCTTTGTAAAATATATTTTTTAAATTTCTAATTTAAAACTTATACGCTTCCATAATAAGATTCAAAAATATGTTTTCAGTCTTAAGGAGGTGCATGGCTACTTAATTTATAAGTATACATATACTAGTTTTATTTTTAACGATTGTTTAGCCCATAAACTCAGTGATGATAACTTTTGCATTATATGGAGAGTAGTTAAATTAAGGCCATAGAGACGGCGCAAAGAAGGTTAACAAATTTTCAGGGGTTCATAACATTTTTTTTAATAAAAAATATTTTAACACATATTTTTACTAGTAGTACAAATTATATCTAATTGCGTTGCGCTGTTTCCTTGTTTTAATTTAGCTAAAAGAATTAGAGGTATGGTAGAAACATATTTTAAAAATAATTTTAAATGTCTATGTTTAATACGTAACAACAAAAACACAGAAAATTGTTTTTAAGGTTTTTTTTAAAAAAAAAAATAAAGACACGTTTACACAAATGTAGGTAACATTTGTTATATGTGAGTTAGGAACTCGTAACTTATTCTTGTAACTTCAAAACCCAATAATTCATAAAACTGGCCTTATATGTTTTTTATTTTTATTTAAAACTTTGAAACTAAGTTTTCATTTAAATACACTAAAATTGTAAACGATGCACGAGAAGCTGCCACACCTTAACGAGGTTAAAAAGGCGTATGTTGAAATGATGTGTGTTAAAATAGCGTATAATATCTTTGAAACAGATGTGGCCCATGCAATAGGAAGTTCACGAAAGCGCATCATTTGAAATACCATAACAAGGTGCATCACAAGGAGACATACATCCAACAACAGTTGGAGATGGCAGCAAAAAAGATGAGACAGAAAATGAACGTTTCGGGTCTCTCGGAAGTGCTCGCGGGGAAGATAGTGGATGGCACTCTGCAAATAGTGCAAAATACACCTTCAGAAGGTAAAATTAAAATTTCAGAACCCTCATCTTTCCTTATACCACCTTATCGTTGACCCCTAATATGGCGTTGTTTGTGCTGTAGGCGACGGTAGCCACTGACCGTCAAGTCGACCGTCAGTCTCTCTGTCGACCTTGACATACAAAAAAAAATAATTAAATAATTTCTCTGCATAACATCGAAGTATGGAACAACAAGTACAAGTCGATACCTTAATTCGCAAAACGAATAACTCCACTTTTGGTTGAAAATGACTTTTTGATACGGGAGAAACTTAATGACAATTAGAATTTAATTTTTAAAAGGTCTATCGGTTAATACGAGCCATAATTTCCAAAGTAAAATTATCTTTTTTCTTTTCTCGTATCACAAAAAAAAATTATAACGTTTTTGAGGGGCACTCAAAAAGTACGCCTAAAACGGAATCATGGCGAAGTCAATGGTAAAAGGTAGTAACTACCAACTTCTACTATTCATTTTAAATTCCAATGTGTTGACATAAAGTCACATTTTCTTTAAATGACACATACCTATGTTTGGTTGGTTTTAAATGATAGTTCGTGCTCTACACGCATAATATGTAACTTTTAAATGTTCCATAAATCCATAGTTGTAGTACATTGATGCTGTATAATGTTAATTTTAGGGCCTCTTTCACCAACTACAAGTAAATTGTTGATTAGTTACTTTTCAAGTAACGCTAATTGGCGAGTAAATGTTACGAGTATCTTGTGTCAATTTCATTGAAATTACCCTCGAGTGATGATGCCACTCGAAGATGGTGAATCTCGTACGCTTTCTTACCGGTGACTTTAAATGGCAGTTAGCCTACTTGACACTTTACTCAGAGGTTTTTTTTGGTGAAATCTTTAAATTTAGTTTTTTGAAACTATAGCGTTTTTTTTTTTTTAATATAAATGTGGACTGTTGACAGAGGGTGAGGCTGAAGGTGAAATGCAAGTGGTGGAAGACACCATCTACGAGGAAGACGATGATATGCAGGAAGCTGACAGAGCAGTTGCGGGCATGCAGGTATACTATATTTTTTTTTTATACCCTTTACTGCTCCTCAGGACACCTTAGAAGCCTTCCAGTGCATTATGTAATTCTAGGCAATTGGCAAGTAAAATTAGCCTTTTTATACTATATAATAATATATAAAATCTTTACATAGATGTAGTCGTACTCGTACTAACCTAACAGCCAGCGGATGCGGTCTACTTGACAGTTGGTGAAAGAGGCCCTTAGATAAGTGGAATTTAAGCTCAGCCGTTACAGAGTTGAAGGACAAACGGAGCGATGGTAACCACCTACCGTCAAACCATTAAAAGTGGGACGTCTATATGCCTGCCCCCTCCTCTATATAATTATAATAATTATACTAGCTTGCTGCCCGCGACTTCGCCCGTTTATAAAAAATAGATAAAAACCTATTCTCAGACCTACCAAGTGTACATATATAACATATTTCATTAAAATTCGATTAAGCCATTTCGGAGGCTAACACTGTGTCACGAGAATTTTATATATTAGAAGATATACATATATATTATTTTTTAAATTAAAAATATTTTTTTCTTTGCAGGTAGTTTTAGACACAGGATTCCCACCGGAAGACGATGATAAATAAGTTAATTTAAATAAGTTGTTTTATAGTGCTTAGTGTTTTCATAATAATATTAAAGTTATTGTCATTTTTGAGGATTTTAAGATAATTCTCAAAAAGAGCGAGAGGCTCGTGTGTAGAAGAGAATAAACTATGTCATGGATGTGGAAAAAAAAAGAGATGTCTCATTCACTCACATACATATCCAATAGAGGGCGCCAGCGATTTCGATTTGCTTTGTTTCTAATAGTTTTAAATTTTTCGATATTTTCATATAAATTGATTATAATATCTTAATATTTAGATAGTGTGCTTTATTATTTTAAAATTATACTTAATATAATGGCTATCAAAAATCATTGAAAACTCATTAGGTATAAATGTTTGCTATTTAACTGAACAAATTTATGTTCAGTACACTAATCAATGAAATCAAAATCAAAAAATATTTATCAATTCATTTCCGAAATCGGCCCTGCCGGGAATCGAACCCGGAACCCCTGGATCACAGCGTTTTTTTTAAAGAAATCACCTCCGTCTAGAAAACGTAACTTCGATAGCCTCATTTACATGTTAAATCTGCTTATAATTTATATACATACTAGCTGTGCCCGCGACTTCGTCCGCGACCATTTTTTTTTTACATACAAACCATTCCTGATTATCCCTCTATCCATAAGTGAAGACAGAATTAAAATCGGTCCAGCCGTTTAGAAGGAGTTCAGTGACATACACACGCACAGAAGAAATATATATATATAAAGATTGTATAAACTTTAAACTAAGTTAGGAATATGTAATGTAAGGCTTCTCTTTACTTGATTCTCGAGTTGTTTGCTAATTGTATCTAAATGTACAATTTTATTGTTCGTTTATGTAACTTACATTAAAATTAATGTGTTAGCATTTACAAAAAATATGATCACAAAAACATATACATAATTAAAAATATCAGTATAAAATAATTATACCTGTATATTCAAATGCAGTGTGATTGTAAATAATAATTGAATAAATACAGTAAATAAATCAAAATTGTTATTTTATTTCATTTTTTTATTTCTTGAACAGACATACATACATACATACATACATGTCGTTACATACATGACGTCGGCCTAACTCGTTAACCTGATAAGTCACATTTTGCATAGTTTTCAGAAGGAAGAAAAAATGAAATGACAAAATGTTATGCGTCGCATCAGGCATGTGAAATGAGCGACATTATCAGTACAAAATTTAGGATTTAGCAGGTTTTCTTTGTGAAGATTTGCTATTAATCAGAAAGCAGTTTTTCATTTATGAAATTTCTCACCTTTTTAGTTTGATAATCGTCGTTATTCCTTCACCAAATGGTAGATAATCGTCTAAACGTGTCGAAAAGTTAAATTGTCCAAAAATTGACTTAGCAGGTTAACGAATTAGGCCGACGATGATCTAAAATTAAGCAAACTTCAAAAGCCTAACTGTAGAAACACGAAAAATAAAAGCATCTTCGCTTGGTTCAGGTTTTTGGTAGTTTGCTTTACTAATTTTACTATCGCTAGGTATTACATCAAAAAGAGAATATTACATCAAAAAAGGCTCAAAATTAGTCTAACCTTGTTCTGTAATAATGCCTCTCGTAGACATTTCCGTGGAGGACAAAATATCGAATAAATGTTTATTGATAAAATAAAAAAGAGGCGCGGCCAAAGTCGTGGACAAAAGCTAGTGCAAATACAGTATATATGTACAATAAGTTATAATTTGGTTTGTATATACATACTTTAATTTTTTTTAAAGAATTTTTTTACAAATTGAACTGAGATTCAGTTCCAGTCATACAATTTTAAATATATCCCCCTCTGTTTCCCATAAGTATTTTAAAATTCGCTTAAGACACATACATACATACATACATAGGTATACAAAGTGTTTATATTATAAACTAAGCTTGCGACTGTAAAAAAATAATCAAAATTAAACCTTACTGCGTTTACATAAGAATTATATGTTTTAAGTTCTTTCTCACTGGCTCGTGGAGTGATATTAAAAGTTGGGCCACCCTTCTAAGTAGGTGCCTTTTTCCTTTTTGTCCTTAATGTAAAAAGAAAACGCGAAAAGTTTCGGGACTCGAGTTTAAATTTTTCCACCCTTAATGCGCTTATTACGAGTGGGGAAAAAAAACGGGCGGTTCTCAAAGTTTTGCGAGAGGTTTTTGATTGAGAACGCTTTTAACGTTCTATTCTGCATATACGAGTATAAGTGTGTATGTATATATTGAATTCTTCTTTATAGTTAAATAATATACATTTGTAGCAAATTATTATCAAGGTATGTCGAAATAATGATCACTTTTCTTAGAAAGTCGAAATAGAAGATTAGAAACTGTAGAAGACTTGAAGGTCTCCCAATCCGCTATTGGAATAGCGTGGTGCTCCTCACATCGAGGATAGGTCTGTGTTTGGCAATGCATACATGCTGATCGTCGATAGAAGCAAAAAAGGAAAGATTAGTGATTCACTATCCGCACATGGACCTTATATTTTGTGTCCAATGGACACACTATCATTGATTCACACAAAGGACACTGTCTAGCATACACGTAGGTACTGTTGATACAAAACGTTTGTAATTTTGTATCAACTGTACAGGGGAATAACCGCTTTTTTTAATTAAGTGTAATTGTTATTTTATAAAGATAACAAAACGAATAGTATCCCTGAGTTTCTTTCGGGGTTTCTTCTCAGGATCGCCATCTAGGCTTTTTTTCCGAAACCCTGGTAAATTTAAATTTATAATAACGATCATAAGAGTTTCTTGTAGAAACCTAATTGATAAATAAATATTTAGTTTTTTTTATTATTTTGATTTAGATGATTTTGATTTAGATGCAGTGCCTAATATTAAGCGTAGCAGTCGTTATGCTTAAGATCGTAACAAAATGTTTGAGAACCGCATTGTCTTCTTTGAGAAAGAATCATCCACACAGCATTTGTTGCAAAGAGGCGAGTGGCTGCCCCATTAACATTTTTATTTTATTTACATCCGCTCAGAAGATTCGGAATAATGATATTGTAAGTAGGTACCTACCTATAGTTATGATAATGTAAGCACAAGCAAGTTTTGAATGAGAACTCATTCAGTTTTATACCTTCTGAGATAAAAAAATATTCAAAACATAGGTTCAAAATTGATTTTGCTTTATCAAAATTTTTTTTTGTCCTATTATAGTAAAAGAAAATCAGTCCTTATACCCAGATATGCTTTGACCTGCATACTGCAGCATTATAAATAGTCTGCTGGATACCAAAATCCTCAACAACTTACAGCAGATATAGCGTTTTTGGGCTCTATAGAAAGTCGTTACATTAGTTAGTTATATTTTTAATCATAACTGACTGTTATGTTAGTTTATAATTTTTAATTATAACTAACTAGTTATAAGTTATAATAAGTTAGTTATAATTAAAAATTATAAACTAACTTATAATAAGTTAGTTGCAATTAAAACTTATAAACTAAGTTAGTTTATATTTTTAAATTATAACCAACTTAGTTATGTTAGTTTATAATTTTTAATTATAACTAACTTAGTTATGTTAGTTTATAATTTTTAATTATAACCTCAACTTAGTGATGTTAGTTTATCATTTTTAATTATAACCAACTTAGTAATGTTAGTTTATAATTTTTAATTATAACTAACTTACTTAGTTTAAGTTAGTTTATAAGTTTTAATTATAACTAACTTAGTTATAAATTAGTTTATAATTTTTAATTATAACCAACTAGGCTAAGTTAGTTTATAATTTTTAATTATAATTGACTGTTATGTTAGTTTATAATTTTTAATTATAACTAACTTAGTTATAAGTTAGTTTATAATTTTTAATTATAACCAACTTAGTTACAAGTTAGTTTATAATTTTTAATTATAACTAACTTAGTTATAAGTTAGTTTATAAATTTTAATTATAGGTACATAGTATGCAAATGTTTTCGTAAAATAAGTTGTACTGACACACATTTGCTGAAACCGGAAACCTCATATATTAATTAACTCTAGACTACACAATGCAACCCCACCGACACTTACGCTAAGCAGTAAGCACATACTTACTCTTTTTTATGATTTAATTAAAACCTGCTGCCTCCAGCAATACAGATGTCTGACAATGAAATACAAACAGACAAATAAACGGTGGTTGATTTGTTAAAAAGGCGCAGATGTGACTCGCGTTTGGTTAAACACAACACGGCATTCATTAAACTTGACGACCAAAAGATTTGTCAGACTGACATTTTATAAACATTTAAGTATTCTATTTTAAATCGTTATATTTCATCTTTTAGCTTTTAAAATGTGCTTGGGTGGTCTCTATAGAAATTTATATTGAACTAGCCGGTGCCCGCGATTTCGTCCGCTTTGGAAAAATAACATAAGCAATATACCTCACTTTTGCCAGGCGTTAGTTTTCTTAATTTTAGTTGATACCTCGGAAACAGTACTTTCTTCTATATGAAAAGTAGATACACTATATTATGTCCTTTCCGGTAACCCTGACAACGTGATGCAAAAAGGCGTGAAAATGTAACAGACATTAACTTTTATAATATTAGTAAGTATGAATGAATGAAAAAAGAAAAAAAATTCTTTAATAAATGTTTTTGAAAACGTTTAATACATAAAAATGTGCATATATATATATATATATATATATATATATATATATATATATATATATATATATATATATATATATATATTTCATTAATATGTCTCTATTTTTTTTTTCAATAATAGGATAAATTTAAATGCTTTGCCGATTACAGTAGGAAAGAATAAGGATAATAGGAAAGCATACATGGGCTCTGGGATCCTACTCACCGAAACACGTTAGCACGGTTTGTCATTTCGCACAATTTTCGGTGACAATTCGGTAGGAAATGTGCAAAAAGCCAACTTTAAATTTAAATATATAGGTACTTATTTTTAGTATGTAGTCATTTCGCACACTGGGTTTTATAGAAGAAAAAAATGAAGTTGGTACCTACAGTCGCGTACGACAATGACATAGGTAAAGTAGGTAAATCGAAAGATAAATAAATTATATTACTACTTTAAACATGACTGTATAAAATTCAAATATTTTACAGGTTTTAAAATTTAGATATTAAAATACAGATATTATACATGTTATATCTACATACATATGTTAATAGGTATTCACGGGAGTGATGTTACTGTGCCCAAAGGACTGCGTAACGCGTTGGGCCAATACCTACTACAATAAGAATTTACTCCACTCTGACAGTTAGGTGTTGCCTGATCCTAAAAAAAGTAGTGTTGCCACTACATAAATCTTAGATTTCTTAGTTGATTCAATTCAAACGGGGGCTTAATCTTAAGGTCAAGTGTCACAGAAACCCTATCAGTCTAAACAACTTCATAATAACTATACACATCAATTATTAAATTATAAAATTATCTAAATCCGACTCAAATGCGAGCAGATTGCCGCGAAATTATTCACAAAGCGCCCCCGGCACGGACTTGATGATATTGTATTAGGTGATCACATACGAATGCGATTTTAATGGATACGGTGAAGAACACCCTTCGTTGAAAACCCATAGACCGTAACTCAATAACGTTAAGGATCACTTTCGCGACAGCTTTGTCTGGCGGTTAAGTCGTTTCAGTTTTGGGGCAGGTCAACCCCAATCTAAATTAAAATCTAAAACCTTGTAAACAAGGCAAGTGCTCACTTTTTCGGGGATTTTAACCCTCCGAATTAACGAGAGATATAAAAGGGGGTCGAATCGGTACTGCAGCGGTTTTCGCTTTGTTATATTTCCAAGTAGATACGACAATACGACACGAGTTTGTTTGCAACATTGTTAGGCTTTCCGTAGTCGTTTTGTGTGATATGCAATGAAGTCAATGAATGTACCATATTGATAGTGTATTGATTTCAACTTATTTAACTTTAACCTCTTCTTAAGTTAAAGTTGACCCTTTTGCAAAAGACCACCAAAATCGAGATTTAGAAAAAATTTGAATTTGAGAAATTAAGAATGTAAAAATTAAGAAAACGTACCTACATATACATAATCATTGGGAATATTACTATGAGAAGTTAAGAATTTGGAACTTACGATCGGCACCGAAATAACATTACGTGAGCTGTTGTGTTTCGGTGAACAGAGCCTATTTTTAATATTCCTTCCCAAACCCTCACCCATAATTATTTTACTATGGTCGGCAGAGCACTTGGAGCTAGCTTGGAGCACCTGTATCGTTGCTTGTGTTATAGGCGACTGTAGCCACCTAGGAACCATCAAGGAACCTAGGAACCGTCAGCTTGTCTGTTGACCTTAAGAGTGGGTATAAAGCAAACAAAATTTGTAATTTCACCCGCGTGGCCCCTTGGACATGACAGTGACACAAAATACGTAGAACTACGCACAACATGCGACGTAAGAGAGCGCATCTCGCTCAATAAAAATGTTATAAGTGCCAAAAGTATTAAATATTAATTATTCGTAAACTACAATGTCAAATGAAAAATTGTTACATATAGCCTTAGATAATATGTGAAGTGAAATTACTGATACACTTTTAGCTTTGTAATGTGTGTCATTTTGAAAATAAAACTAAAATCGATGGAAATGAGAGCTCACTTGGTGATTTTTTTCTATCGAGAAAATTTCATTATATTATGTTTTCTGTTACAGACGTCACTTTCATTTATAATGGATTTATCTATTTAAAAAAATTAATTAAATTAGACTTTGTTTACTTAGATAAAATTCAAATCTAGGATTGGCTATTTCTCTTTATACCCGCTCTTAACATAAAAAAACACCTCAAGCCTTCAGTGCATATGAAACCGCGCATTTCAAACCTCGCCTTGCTGAATATTTGCAAACCATTTGATATAATCAATTAAAAACCTACAATGCTTTCAATAATTTTAATGAGAAATTTAAATATTATTTTAACAAGTATAAATTATAAAATTACAAAATAAACCTCAAAAATATACCAAATATATATTTTTTTTTACAACAGTCTACAAAAATACTGTTTATAGTGAGAATGGTGGTTCTATGGTAGAGATAGTTACTTCTGGAGATCCAGGTGCCTTGATGACTAAAGACGGCGACGGCTTGGGTAGCAACAGCCCTTTGCGATGTCGGAACTCTGCATGTTTACAATGACCGTGAGGTTTGTCTGTCACCCTGTGTTCAACCATGCGACCGCGCTGCAACTCCGCTAAGTTGGTGGCCAATTCCGCAGCAGCTTCGCCGTACAACATTTGACCACGACGCACCTGGGATAAGAGAAATTTTAAATGCAATGTCAAATTAGAAGACACGTTTGGTCTAGTGGTCTACGTACGTTTTTTTAATTTTTATACATTCTTAAGTAATTTCTCAAATTCAAATTTTTTCTAAATCTCGATTTTGGTGGTCTTTGCAAAAGGGTAAATAAGTTGAGAAGAGGTTAAATAAGCTGAGAAGGAGTCTTTAACTTAAGAATCAATACCTACACTATCAATATGGTACAGTAACTCTAGCTGTTAACCAAACGGCATCTTTTGATAAAGATTATAATAAACTTTTTAGAGCGAAAATCTTGCTCCTTCAATTTTTCAATCGAGTGGGACAAAAAAAAAAAAACGGCTGAGTGGATTAAATTGAAACTCTGTGGGGGGTTTTTTGGGTATATTGAACTGTAAAAGGCACACTTAACATTTATGATTTTCTCCATATTTTTGATTCAGCGCTTGACTTTTCAAAAAACTATCAAAAAGCCCCGTTTTTTATGATTTTTCAAATTCATGTAAAGTATAGAAAAAATTTTTTTTTTAGAAAAATCAATGAAAAATTCTTGTAGAGAATTTATTCAACTTTTCAAAACCTACCTTGATTTTTCTGTGCGATCTTTGGTTGCTAATATATTGATGATCAAAGACGAAATGATCCTTTTTCATTCAAAGACATCAATCTTTGAAAATCTCAGCAAAAAATAGTCGTAACAAATTATTTTTGTCTTTGTCTTTGGTTTTTGTCTTCAAAAACAACAGATTAAAGCTGAATGAACATGTTATCTGGTCCATATGATGGTTAAGACAAAAAAAATTCAAGTCTCGTAGATCAAAAAGAAAAACCGAAAAATTTCGAATTTTTTTTGTCAGTCGTCTTCTCAAGATTACTCGAAGAAAAATTTTGAAAAAAAAATTTTGTAGGTCAGATTCAAAAACTAGACACTTGGAGCTACAATTTGCTTCTTTTAAATTTACTGTTACAACAATTCGTCTTCAAGTTACAGCCTGTTGAAAATGACCTAAAAATTTGAATATTTTTTTTTGCTCCTTTAATTTTTGTGAGGAGTGTAGTAGGTATAATAAAATCAGTACAATAAGTAGGTACCTCATCTCTTAACTCCGCCCGTCTTCTAGATACCCACTCGATTTGCTGTTGCAACTTCTTGCAATCTTTCTCATTCGTTGTCAGATCTGTTCTCAGAGAGTCCATTATTTCTTTGTATTTCATTCGGACGTCGTGGTCGATGGCGTGCAAATTTTCAATTTCATTTTGTGTTTCGCGAATTTTAGATTTTGAGATGCGCAGACGACCTTCCTGTTGGGATTTTCGATAATTATTTAGCACGACTCGACGCGACGACGGATTAGTACTCGTAAAATCAAGTCAATTTTTTTTATTGTAAAGTTAAGCTTACCTATATAGTTTGCTGGCGCTTGAAGGTTCTCCACAAGGTTAGTGGAGTGGAGGCCATCCACAAGGTGAAAAAACGACCTGATGAGGGAGGCCTCATCAGGTCTCCCTCATCAGGTCCAACTACGGTTGAGGTGATGATGATTGTAAATGTAGATATAGGGAGATGAAACTTTTGCTAAGATGTTGATAAGAGTTCTATTTTAGTGGCAAGAATATCAAACCTTCTCGGCGAGTTTTCTGGTGAGTACGTCGAGGTGTTCGTCAAGGCTGTCCTTCTGCTCCACTTCGAAACTCTGGACCACATTGTGATGAGGGCAGAGCCGATGTACCAGCTGGGGGTTGGGACTCGCCGGCGAACATTGAAGCTCTTCCGGCTGCACACCGAAAAGTATATTCCTTTTTCCGAGCCACTGAAACCGACATTTTTGCATCCGACTTCCATTCGGCAGACATTTAAGGCGCTTTAGCACTGTTAGAAGCGGCAGAGTAGATTGTAAATTTACAGTCATAAATTGGGCAGCGAATCTGGTGCCTAACCAACGCCATACAGGAGTTCATCGTGAAATACCTAACGTGTGAGTTTTGTTTTTCAGTAAATAATGCTTTCAAAATTTAGCTTTAGTAGTATTGGCAACACCGCATCGGTCGTGCCATGAAGTCAAGTTTGTGCTTGACAAGTTTGTGGTTGCCGCAAAAACTTCTGAACCAGTCACCATGAAATTTTGCATACACGTTGTCTGGGAAACCAGAAAGGAACATAGGGTGTAGCTTTCATCGTTCAACGCGGACGAAGTCGCGGACACCAACTAGTAACGAATATACTTAGTTCAATCTATTTCAGTACACTTTCTTGTATAATTTATTAGTACTTTTAGCTGTGCGTTGATAGACAGTCAGGACTAACGATTTTATAAGAATACTAGCTGGCGCCCGCGACTTCGTCCGCGTTGAAAAAGAAAAAAGTAGCCTATCCTGTGTCCTGTAAGTCTAAATGTATATCTACTAAGTTTCATGAAAATTAGTTAATTCATTTAAGAGTTATGGAGGAACATACATACAGAAAAGAATTCTAAAAATGGTCAATTTAGTTTCAGTGTCATGTATAGAGCCTATAAACACGATATCTCTGAAAACAAAGTAACTTACTTTATGACCAACCCCATCGAAATACTACAATGGAATTTGCGTCACAAGTGCCAAAGGGGCACATAAAAAGAACGCCTTTGACAGAATCATGGCGGACTCTTGCCTTCACGCGTCAATGGTAAAAGGTAGTAACGATCAACTTCTACTATTTCATTTAAACTCTAATGGGTTGACGTAAAGTGACATTTTCTTTAAATTACGTACTTATTATTAAGTTTGTTTTGTTATAAATGACAGTTCATGCTCTACGCATATGTCACTTTTAAATGTTCCATAAAATTCGTTGTGTTTTGTATGGCACGCGTGTTCCATGTTGTAGTAATTTGATGACCAACCCTTACAGATTTATTATTAGTATTGATGACATTTTATCATTAAAAAATAAATAATTTAAAATAGACATGTAAATACATGTACCTTTTTTAAGTATTGATGATATTAAAATAATAAACTAACTTTTACTGCTCTCCACTTCCATCTAATCATCAGTGCTAAGGCAAGAACAACGATACAGAGTCCCAGCGCGGCCGCCGCGTTCATCGCAACCAGAGAGCCGTACCATCATACCATGGAATATCTTACGGAGAAATCAAGGCTTCACTATTATGCAAATCTTATTGAAAAATACAACAAATACAAAAAAATCTGTACGTCAATCTAGTAATGAATTTATGTCTGTCAGTGTAGTGTCAATTTTGAATGGGGAATTTACTTTATTTGCATGAATAAGTATAAATACTTAACGAAAGTAGGTATAAAACATGAAATCCTTACATAGTAAAGTTGTCGTTTTTCGCATCTGTCTGTCTGTAAGTATGTCCGCTAAGTCCTCCTTAACCACGCAAAGGATTTTGCGTTTTCATCAACAATTAGATAATTTTTCACTGTAGTTTTATGTACCTGTACCTACCTATAATAAAACTTAATAATTTTTTTATGTAAATAGAAAAAAAATTGCAACCACGTCGCCAAAAAATAAATTTACATGGCTTCGTAGGCTAAACCTTAAGAAATACATTCATAAAAATAATGTAGTAAAGAATTGTAGTTCTTCTAAAATACTAAAGAAAACTCCGCGATGGCATATCTCTAAGTATATGTAACGGCTGCGTCACAGTAATCATTTTTTTCATGAAAACTTTAATCTATCCGTCATGTCTGCTCTCCTCTAACTACTTCTAAACCACTCAATTAAATTTTATTCGGTTTTTACTTATGGAAAGAGGTATAAATGAGGAAGGTTCGTGTGTATAAAAAAACTAGCTGTTGCTCTCGACTTCGTCCGCGTAACTTTATAAAATATATCCTATGTTACTCGCTGATAATATAACTTCTCAACAGTGAAAGAATTTTTCAAATCGGTCCAGTAGTTTTAGAGCCTATTCAATTCAAACAAACAAATCTTTCCTTGTTATAATATTACTAGCTGGTGCCCTCGACTTCGTCCGCGTTCTGAATGAAAGGTTATGTCCTTTTTGGTGTCCCAGACAACGTGTATTCAAAATTCCATGGTGTTCGGTTCAGTAGTTCTTGTGTGAAAGCATAAAAAAACCGCTTGTTTTCCTGTGTACCCTTAGCTGTTCCCTTGATGGTACAGTGGAAAATAAATTTTAACCGCTGTACCCTTGGCCGTAAAACCCAACCAAATTAAACGAACAGGTGCCATTAAGTAAAATCTTATTAAATTAAATGTTTCAGAATACAGCTATGGACAAAGTGCCTGTGCACGTTAGAATACACAATATTCAACGTAATTTATCTAGCACATAATGTCCTAATGTTATTTAAAATAATTATTAAAATAGTGACTTAAAATAATGTAGTGAATAAGTAAAAACCATACATTTGCTGTAACGCTCGTAGTAATACTAAATCTATGGTAAAAACAATAAATATTAGTATTTGATTAAATTATACAAGGCCCCCAACGAGGCAGACATCTAACTTTAACACATTGTTCAAAATAATTATCACAAGGCGGATGCCGCCGCAATTATAGGAAGCTCAACATGCACCAATAAAAGCTCCAAGCAACATCCTATGTACTACCTAAATCTAATTTAATGTAATCTATCTATTAAATGGGAATAAATAATTGGGAATAATATAATATTAGTAAGGAGTAAGGACAGTATAGATTGCATCCCGGGCGAAGCTGGGAGCGGGTCGCTGGTTCATATTAGAATAACTTGAAAACGAGCAATGACTGATGTGAACATAAATCCCCGGCCCTTGCTGTTTAATCTAAATATAATTACCTGGCCTCAGACTTCGGATGGGGCGAGAGGCGAGTCCGCGGGTTTCATCCCCGATGTCCAGAGACAATGCCCACCGTCATCCATCAACTGGTGTCGACGGCTCAGGTGTCGAGAACTGATTGCTCGCATTAAGTGTTATATAACTTAATCCTAATAGCAAAGAAATTGTGGCAAAAAGAAATATTGACTACAATAAAATGTTATTCTATTTTAGATTTTTATTTTTTATACATGTAACTCCACATGAGATTGGTGCGTTGTTATGTGTGGGGTGTTTTATTTTACGGAGTGGAGAGTTGGACGCTAACTTCAGCATTGTGCTCGAAATAAGAAGCATTCGAGATGTGGATATACAATCGCATGCTCGGCATATCATGGATGCAGAAAGTCACAAATGTTGAAGTATTGCGTCGAATGAAAAAGGAATGGAGGTGCTGAGGACTATAAAGGAGAGGAAGCTGCAGTATTTCTTGCACGTAATGAGGGGCGAAAGATACCGTATTCTACAGCTAGTGATGCAAGGTAAAATACAGAGGAAACGGAGCAGAGGTAGAAGAAAGACATCCTGGCAGAAGAATTTAAGAGAATGGTTCGGATTGTGCACTCGCTCCCTCTTTCGCGCAGCAGCTTCCAAGGTCAGAATAGCCATGATGGTCGCCAACCTTCGTAGAGAAGTGGCACGCTAAGAAGAAGATATATGTAACTACGTAATGAGCTTAGGTACATTACTTTTTTGCAAGCAAAACATCAAATTTTTTAAATTTTCTTGTAATCTATTGGTTTTAAACATCATGAATTTAAAGCTTCTCGTAACAACAACAACATTAATACGAATATTGTATATTAATAATATTATATTTTAACATAATATAATAATATAGCCTCTATCCATCTGGTGCTAATAATGTAATCTTTGATAGGTATAGATTTTTTTAAGTCAAATAAGTGATGGCGTGAGTGGATGAAGGTGATATGACGCATAATTCTAATTTTGAATAAATCGAGGTTAAAGTTTTACTTTTAATTTTTGAGATAAGTCGCCACGGATTTTTGTATTATGATGCAAAGTTGTGTAAACAACCTAAAATATTAATGGTATGATAGCAAGTAAACACTTCTATTATTTAATTTATAAAAAAGTGAACATAACCCTCTTCAATTAACAAAAGTAAACTTTTCTGCACTTTTTGCTTTTTAAAATTAACTGTACATAACACCTTTTACATGTTTTTCTTTTCCAAAAAGTATTAGCCCTTAAGCTGTAATCATTTATATGGACATATTACCTTGATCAACGCAAAAAAACGAAAAAACCCAAAAATGCGACATATCACCTTCATCCACTCACGTCTTCAAGGGTCAAAGTTCGGGATATTAATCTCCACATTTTCACATTACCATTACCACCTCTTAATGAACAAATTAACAAATCTTATTAATTTAGTATTAATAAGATAAAGTATACAGAGATAAATTGATAGTTAATTGATAGCAATAGCAACGATTTACAAATTTCTATACAGTTACGTAATTGGTGCCAGAATGCCGCCCTTACAGTAGCCGAGGCAATTACGTATCGATACGGCGAATAATTGAAAGGGGATCGGTTTCTAATTGATTGTTTCTGGGTGGCTGATTGATATGATAGAACGATTACTGGAAACGAGCTCGTGCTATATGCGACCTAGTAATTATCGTGAGACCTTTACAATTCCTACTACCTATGTGTATACCTACATATGATACACAAGAACTTATATCCACTTTACAAGACTTTACTTTAAATATTTTATATTTATATTAATATTATAAATGTGAAAGTAACTCTGTCTGTCTCTGTCTGTTACCTTTTCATACTACTCGACCGACCATTATAAAATTTTGATACAAGAAAGGACATAGGCTACCTTTCATCCCGAAAAAAGTACTGTTCCCAAGGATTCATCTAAAATAAAATAAAAAACTAACGCCTGGCCAAAGTGTTGTAGCAACAAGAGGACAAGCAATTGGTTATATATTATTTTTCAACACTTTTTATAAATAAGTTATTATAAAGAGAGAAAAGGTTTGTATGTTTGTAATGAATTAACTCAAAAACTATTCGACCGATTTTGAAAATTCTTTCACCTATAGAAAGCTACATTATCAACGACTAACATAGGTTATGTTTTATAAAATTACGCGGGCGAAGTCGCGTGCAACAGCTAGTTTATTATAAAAATACAAAGTTTCAAAAGGACTAATAAAATTTCATTGACCGTAGTTCATTGACTATGTGCACTTCCTTAATTTACATAAGAAAAATGTATTGAAGGAATGAGGAGACTTAGTGCCGCAACATTTGATACTAAACGCTGCGTTCAACGTGCCTTTGAAATGCCGCGTTCCGTTTTCAGTAAAGTACAGCGCGATCAAAGACACAGCGTTGACGTCGGCAGCGCAGTTAATATTAGAGATTTACAAGTTACGGAAGCTAATTAGGTAGCAGAGGGGAGGACCGCAGCCGTTTGCACGGACCACTACCGCTGCAGAACGCCACGACTTTAACGGAACGTGACATTGTATGCACTTTACAACATTTAGACATGGACACTATAATTTTTGACGCAACAACTTTATTGATTCCTATCATGATATAAATTCTTATCCAAAAAGTTTCATATTTAAAGTTGATTGTGTAAATGTAAATTCCTCTTTAAATTATTCGAAAAGGACCTTTCTTTATATTTTAAATTATTTGTAATATTATTATATTTTCTTTGCCAAAAGTAAAACAATGTCACAGTGTGAGCAAATATTCTATTAGTTACCTAAACATATTTTTTTTGTTTACTTTATTATACTAGTTGTTTAGAAAAATGATATATTCATACGCGAACGAAAACGCAGGAAATGGCCAGTTATCTGTATACTCCTCTGTCTATTTCTTTGTCAACTTCTAAATCTTTCAACAGATTTTGTTACGGTTTACACTAATGAAAAGAGCGACAAAATAGGGAGATTTATGTAAGTATATAATTTGCAAAAAAAAAAAATACATCCGTGCGAAGCCGGACTAATTGTCTATAGGCACAACTTTCTACTTTCTTTGTCTTTCAAGAGTTATGGGTACTAGGACATATAAATATTTATTTAGTCCTTAAAAAATATTTACCCACCATATTTATTTTTACACTGAAAATCCTTAGAAATATCATCATTATTGAGTTAATGTTCTTTTTAAATGTTATCAAATAAATAATTAAATTAAAAAAGTTAACGTCTGTCTATTTGATTCTTAAATCTATGTTACGAGAATTTTGGACGCCATTGTCCGTGACAATGTTCTCGCTTCTCTCACACATTTTTTCTTTCATAATTTGTAACTAATTAACTATATTTGGATCACAAAAAATAGTGAACCAACATGTTCTTTGAGTTAATTGTAACCGTACATCGGCTCTTTATTTTACTTATTTATTTTGCTCTTTCATTGGGAACATCTTCGTACTTGATAAGGATCTCATATGTATAAATACTTACCTACTAGTTAATTCTAATATTCAAATTTTTATACTGCACTGTTCGATAAATTGATAAGCAGATATGAGTTTTTTGCTTTTCTAACACGCAGAACTAAAATAAATAAAGACGTGTGATCGACCGCTACAGGGTTATTAAACCCAAATGCTTAGATTAGACCATGAATAGAATTAAATAACAGTTTTGGTGATAACATAGTACCTACCTCCTGATTTTTATTACATTTACTTGTTTTCTTTTTCATTATGAAAATTTTACTAGCAAAAGTATATAGACAAATGTTTTTTATGTTGTTGTATGTTAAGACAAGACGGTATCAACTTAACAACCAAGTAAGAAGTACAAACAAAAATGTATCCGGCCGTTTGTAATTCGTTTCATTGTAGATTCCAAATTCAAAAATTCAAAATGGCGTCGAACGTTTGCGCTGTTTCTCTCTTCGTATTACTTCTATTACCATACTTCAGGCGGTGAAGCTTATTTAAATGCTCCACAGACTCCATTTAGAGCTTGGAAAAATAAAACCGGAGAACGGATCCGCTATCTTATGTTGAGCCGCTTTTGTGGTAAATATGTATAAAGCTACAAACTTATATACACTTTTGTTTTGGGATCGTGCCACGCGATTCCCGACCTTATTGTTAAGGCGTTTTGCTTTTGACAATGCAAATGAAGCCGTAAAAGCAAACGTTGTCGAAGTTTGCACTTCGTTGGGCGACATCTTTTTATTTTATCGCATTTCGTTTGCAAGCTCAGCTGCCAGTTGTTTTGTGGCTGTATCTTATACAGGAATAAAAATATAATAAAGCCTTCTTTCTCCACACACTTACCTACTTACGTTGGTATACGTTGACGTATATATCCACTACAACGTAGGCAACATTTATAATTTTCAATCAGCTGTTACTGTTAAGCCCTGAATATTTGAAATGTCATATTTAATACCTAATATCATTTTGTCTATTTTTTTTTCTAAAAATCTGGGTAGTTTTTTAAAATGTACCTAATTCATAAAATTTATGTGAAAAAAGTAATAAATATTTTTAATGATTGTAATAAAAATTGTTATATGCCAATACTTTCCAGATCCAGATCAGAGCCAACTTTTGAAAATTGCCTGCCGGGAATCGAACCCGGTAACCCTAGGCCAGAGCGTTAAGGCAAGCACCCTAACCACTCACTCAACGAGCTCCCCAAACTTGCATTATTATAATCATATAAAATGTTACTAATAGGTGAAATTCTATGGAATAAGCCTATCCCACAACTAAAACGGGAGAGTTTCTCTCCTAAAGTTTACTTTAACTTAATTTCTTCCCCAAGAACGCTGTTTAAACGTGAAACAAAGGAAAAATTGGGTTAAACGATTAAAAAAGGACCCCAGACTTTTAGTCGTTCCAACAATGATTTCATTATCTTTGAACGGCGACGTACTAAGCACTGCGACGCCCGTTGTCTCGCTTTGGACAAAAAAAAGTTAAAATGTCGTGTAAAGTAGCCAATTTTCTTCCATTAACCATCCTCCCTGGCAACTGTAGAAATAATAATATCGGTGAAACGGACGCACACAAAGTGAACGTAGCAATTTCCTCGCCAGCGATAACTTAATTTCAGTCCGCCATAAGTACGTAATTAGCGGGCCGCTGCCTTATCGGCCGCCGGGTAATTAACCTCTCGGGGGGTACCCCCGTCCCACCGAGTACCCGCGGTACCCTCCCGCGCCTTGAACACCCCCCTGCCTCGTAATATTTCCGCCATATTATCCGGGTACCCGCCCATCTCCTCAACCAATGGCGTCGGTTCGCGCGCTTTTGTTTCGCGCCATAGCCTTTGCATTACGAAACGTTACAACTTTGGTCTGTTTTCTTTAGCGAATTTTGGCTGTATTCGTGAGCGGCGTGCGGTTTGTTTTCGTCGGCACCCAGTTTGTTATGTTTACGGGTCCCCCGAAACTGAAACGTCGCAAGTGACGTCCGCGTTTGTTCGGCTTTAAATTTTATCCGGGTAAGAATACAGTTGAGATTTGTGATTACGTCGTTAATTTGTCGGGGTGGTATTGTCAGTTCATATTTCATATGTTATCATCTTTTATTGAGTGCGAGTCTCCGCATTGTTGTCGGTTTACAGCTAGGTTATCTCCTGTCGCTACGCTGGTGTTTAGGAACCGTTTGGCTGATGAATCGACTATTTCGTGTCACGATATAACTTGTACGAGTTTGTACTGTGGAATCTTCAAACATTTACTTATTATTAGGTATTTAAAAGTAAATTTTGTAGCTTTTGATAATGTCAAATTTGAAGAATTCTTTGACAAATTACAAGAATTACGTGATTTTTTCATTACTTACATGAACAAATTAAGTACCTAATTACTTTTAACGTGTGTTACGGAAATATTTTAAAAAATAAAACATTTTTCCTCTGTCCATCTAAGTAGGTGTTATTCGATGATAAAAATTATTTCAATAATAATTTCAAAAATTTCTTATTATTATTAAAAATTATTTAAAAAAATATTTATTTATTAGAATTATTTAAAAAAAAATTATGTCTTGACTAACAAGCGGTCTGGGGACGACGTGAATTACCTGTACATTTCTAGACGTAGGTATGTTTATATGTAATTATAAAGTCCCTTTCTGTCTTTTCTGAGCTGAATTCTTTTAATGGATTTTTATACGGTCTTCATAAAAGGTATACTTTATATTGCAGAAAAAATCGTGCGAAACCGGGAGCAGGTCACCAGTTGCTGAAAAAACTATTCTGTAAAATCAATAAATACAATAATAATTATAAAAATAAAGTGTACCTTTACAAAATATAATAAATAAATAAATAAATGGATAGGGTAATCGATCACGATCCATTCAAGCGGGGTTTGTGAACGGTCGTTTGTCAAAATTACTGGAAGCCGTTAAGCCGCATAATTTTTGGCGCGAAACGTCGGTGGCGCTCTCTAATTGGGTGCTGCGGCCGCCGCCCGATAAAGCTGGGTTTACACAGCGTTTTAATTAATAGAGGTCGCCGAGGCCGCTAGGGTTGCCACTGATCGTATTATACAACAAGCTACCTATAGTAAAATTATAAACTAACCACCAATGACTTCTACATTACTTCGTAAGGACAACGCTAACGCTCCTAATACGATGTCAAAATCGGAAATTGACACCATGCAATGACGGGTGTTCATTCTGTGCGTAGAAAGATACGAAAATGCCTACTTACCAGTGATATGTCTAACCAACCAATGAGAAAGAACACTTTACAATAACAGAATATGCAAATAAGAAATAAAAATATGTATTAAGATGGCAATGATACAAATTATTTTTAGTAACTAGATATGCAAATTGGAGGACCATTTTTTTGTCAGTAGTAGTATGGTAAGGGCGCATCCTGTCTTTTTTAACATATCACTGCTAACTACCCGACTTTCTGTTTAGCCCAAACACGCTATTCTGTTGTGAGTTGGTGAGGAGTTGGGTTTCAAGTTGACTACTTGATACTGCAGCATCAGATCAAGGTTCCCATGTGATGTTCATAAATTATAGCCTGAGCAGATCTTCATAAAATAGAACATAGCTAATAATCATCTCGATCACATCAATTTTGAAACACAAAAAAAGGGATCCAAATCGGTTCATCCTTCTTAATTATACTTTTTCACGAAAGTGTTAACAATTCTTAATAATTATAAAAGAATGAAAATTTTAAAAACACACTTTTAAATGTTATGAGAGAATATTTGAATTAAAAAAATTTGGGAATAATCGCCACCTTCAAGCGTTATAATTATTTATCTGTAGATACTTGAGGAAAACTTTTTAGAATTTAGACATCCTTGACATTTTTAAAATGGCCAAAATACCTGAAGCTTTTTTCTCTTCTATATGTTTTTAGACATTTTCTATATTCCACTATGCGTTTGTGTACAACTAAATTTCTGTTTACTGTGATAAAAAGCAATAATAAAAAAAGGAAACAATATGGCGCTTTCTCTTGTTGTGGCAACCCTGTTTGATGACCAAACGAATATTAAAATAGGGACACGTACGCTTACCTATACAACTAGTAGATACTTTACTATGTATAAACTGTTTTATGATCCGGGGATCATTCGGAGAACTAAAGTGGTCGACATAGCTCAAAGAATTAGTCACCTGAAGTTAGAATGGGAGGTACTGACACTTGTGTAGCGGAAAAATGCCCCAAAGGTCGACCATCCTTTCGCTGGATTGACAATACCAAAGGATTACTTGGCAGTTAACGTCTTCGAAGAACAGAGTAGGCTATCTAAACGTCTCCTATATCTTATATAGCCAATCGTTCATAAGAATTCATAGGTCTTTCTCATACAATGTATTCCTGTTATCACAACTTGACTTAGTCTGTATCAGAAACGGACTTGCTATGAAGTGCTTCTTCTCTTTAAGCGGCTAATGTATTTAGGAGAATGTAAATAGATTAGCCAATGTAATTGAAAAGTTGATTTCTCTAAAGTAAATCCTGCCGGTAATCGAACCCGGGACCCCTGAGACGATAAAATGAAGGGAAAAGTCGAGAGTATAGCAGAATTGGCCCTGATTTCCCTTACCCAACACCATGTTTTCATTTTGTGGTGGTCTTTTGTTAGTGGTGGTTACTGCTGGGATAAATTTATTTCTAGCTATGCAAAAATGAAAGATATGTTTCAGTGTTGTCTTTTGATTTAATCTATACTTATGAAATAGTTTGCCTTCACTGACTATCAATGCAGAGCCAAAACTACTAAGTCTAGAGAGCTGAAACTCGGAACATAAACAACTCCGGGCGGGTCACTATTACTAGATATATATCTAATTTTCAAATGAATATAGTTAATATAAACACCGACCTCTCTCGTATACTCTCTAACAACTGGGTCGTAATTTGTGATCTCAAAACATTATTATTCTCCGTCAACAATTCCCGATCTCCGTAATTATCAAATTGAAGTTAACAAGTGTCTACAAGCATCTCGGAAACAAAGACTTATCAAACTTCGTCGAAGCTAAGGAAATACTCTGGGAATGATTGCCTCCAAATTTAATGTAATCAAGCCAAGGAACTCTCTCAACTGTCACGTTACTACCGGCTGTGTCATAGAACAATATCATCGAGATTTCTAGAAGAAAATTGAGATTTATTTATATATAAAAGGATAAATCAAATATTTTACGTACATACGTGGAGTAAGAGTTTTTGAAATATACTTACTGAGTCTTTAAATATCTGTCTTAAAGCTAGCCTTATAGATAGTAGTAGTAGGTAGTAACCTACCTACCAATAGCCTTACCTTTTTTCGAGGGGAAAAATCTTACATAGTCCTGAGAAAAAAATCTTCGTGGGACATCGACTTACATGTATTTTACATGTGGAACAAAAAGTCCATTGTGGACACATTTTTTTGTTAAATGTGTTAAAAGTTTGCGCTAAAGTTCGCGACTAAAAAGTCGAAACCGTCATGAAAAATACGCGTTCTTCGTTTCCTTCCTTCCCTCGCTTGCAAATGAGTTATGGAGAATTATTAAATGCGCAATTTCTGCGTTCCTCTCAGTGAGTTTAGTATACAAACGTTATTGTCGTGGAAGACCGGGAGTCGCTAGTAATGAGGGTAAGCAAGGAACCTAGTCCGTTTCACGGATTCTTTAATATTTATTACAAGGAGAAATAACAATTGCAGTACAAATAAAGATTATTATGTCATAATATATCATATGTCATAATATATTGGTAGTTAATCCAAATATTAACCATTAATTGTCCCTGCAATAGTAATTCAATAACGTTGCTCGAAAAAAGTAAAGTTCTGCTCAGTATTGTTCATAAATCTTGTAACATTCTAAAGTTTTTAGTCTTTGACAATGTTATAAAGGACAAATTAACTTCCCGGCCGCAGAAGACGTGCCGCCAGCGGCTCATTTTACGCCAAATTTGTTTTCTTGAAACAGCGCACTAAAATATACAACTTTTACAGTACCTAATTCCATATTTGTAACTACACCTGAAAAATCTTGCTTGCTCTTTTGTTGTGAGATATCAATTTCAAGTGTAATTCGTTGTCAAGTGTGACTGTATTTGTATACGTTTGCGAGGTAACTAATTGTTCTATAATTTTCAGGAATTTCGTTAGACCGAGTATCTACTTAAACTGTAGGCTGATCAGTTATTATTCACAGTGGAAAGGATTTTATGAACAAGGCAAGAGACTGGTGAATGTTAGAAAGCGTTGTAGAAGGCATAGGTACTTACTACCCTATAAAAAGGATCCATAACTCGGAGATAAATAAATACACTTTTTTTAAAACTAAAAAAATTTTTTTTTAAATTTTTCTTCATATAAAAGTGTTCAGATGATGGCGGTCCACTTGATGGTAGTTTATAGTGTAACCGTCGGCTATTAACACAAGTATTGTATAACACCTTGTGTGCTGCTTAGTGCGCTGCCGGCTTTAGTAGGATTGAGGATAAGGTATTACCTAGGAATGGATAAGGAACTGGGCTCTGGCATTCCTTATTCACTGACCAAAATACAACAGTGTGATATTCAGTATAAGGGGAAGTCGAATTTATTATTGAGGCTGTCCTTTTTAAAAATGTTAATTTTAATAAATATTAATACATCTGATATAATATTTCTTGAGATATACAATTTTTTTTTCTCAACTATACTATAATCTGTCTCTTTTATTGGACAATTAATAGTAAGTGTGTGGGATTGAAAAGTGGTATTTGATCTGTGTCACATCCTACTCAGTAACTAACTATTAACTATACAATAGAATTATTATTATTACTTCAAAATTTATTATTCAAGTAGGTATGTAGGTACTTGTTGTAAAAACTTATGAACTGGCTACACATGTCGACAAAACTGTCCCGGTCATTTATTAAAATGGCAACACACACGGAGAGGCCTCCCCAACGGTGAAAATACATTTGCAAACCGCGTTGAATTATTAAAAAAGTAAAACGGAATTTTGTGAACGCATCCATATACGCCGCGCGCTACGGGTAAGCTGTCAAACACCGCACCGAGCCAACTTTTAGCGGGAAACCGGGATCGCGAGGCGACGCAATAAAAACCTTATAAAATTTCTAATGGGAAAACGTACCGGGAGTTTTTCCCGGTGAATTATGAATGGTAACGATCTCGCTAGCTCCCCCTTTGTGTTGTGGGAGCAGTCAGAGCGCTCCAACTTTCGACTCCAATTCTTTTGTTGGATACTAAGTTGAATGGTTGACGCGAACCGAAAAATAATATTGTTCTAGTTATGTTTCTCGCTTAGGTATCTACTGCTACCGTCAGTTTGTTAGTTTAATTATACTCGCGCGGTTCTAGGTGGAAACTCTCGGAATGTGGTTTTAATAATTTAAATAGTTAGTATAAAAAAAGAAAGTAAATTTGCACTTTGCATTTCATATGTTTATTTAAAATAATATTTATTATTTTAAATGCTTACCGTATTTTAACTGTGCTGCGACTTCGTACACGTTTTTAGAATAGCGCATAACTTTTTTGTTTATAATCCGATTGGAATGAAGCTTACTAGAATTCATTAGTGAAAACCGCATTCAAATCGGTTGAGCTGTTTCTGAGATTAGTGTGCACGAATGACAAATAGTTTTTTATTTTTTTCTATTTTATTATTATTAAGAAATAATTTTCTCTTTTATTATTTATTATTATTCTCTTTTATTATTATTATTACGAATTATTATTTTTATCCTAACAATATATTTTTTTATTATATTAATATCAATACTAATAATAAATCTGTAAGGGTTGGTGATGGAGTAAGTTACTTTGTTTTCAGAGATATCGTGTTTATAGGCTCTATACATGACACTGAAACTAAATTGACGATTTTTAGATTTTTTTCTGTATGTATGTATGTAAGTATGTATGTTCCTCTATAACTCTTAAACGAATCAACTGATTTTCATGAAACTTGGTAGATAAACGTATAGACGTACAGGATACAGGATAGGCTACTTTTTCTTTTTCAACGCGGACGAAGTCGCGGGCACCGGTTAGTAATAAAATAAATTGAAAAATTATATTATGAAAATGAAATGTATTTTCCCCAAAAAAAACATAGACTTTAATTTATGTACTCAAATTTTGCCTTTTATATTGACGCATTTGCTTGCCTCCTAATATAACACTGGCCTGTGTATACGCCGTGAGAAAAAGTACAGTTTTTTCGGGACTTAACAAGGTCCCTTTTTTCGACGCCGCGGGCTGAGCTGGGTGGAGTATTAAAACTTGTGCATCGGATTAACCGAAATTACTAAGTGCCGATAGAGTTAAGAGGGGACCGTATTTGTTCGAAATACGCGACGTTCTCTCGCCGCTTAGAATTTAACACTATAAGCGCCTGTTTCACAAACGTCAGTTAGGCCAAACTGTCATTTAAAGTCACCGGTAACCGGATAATGGAGCTGATATACCTTTGTTTGAACGGTAAACGTCCCAACACATTAAATAGAAAATAATTAAAAAAAAATCGGCTATCGAATGATGCAGTAAATTATTTCTAAAAGTAACTAATCATTACTTTACTTGTAGTTTGTGAAAGAGGCCCTAAATGTTACGGAATTATTACACTAATCTTTACATATATAGTATAAAACAAAATCGCTTCCCGCCGTTTGTCCCTCCTTAAATTACACAACGGATTTTTGAATAAACTCAAAAACTACAGGACTCATTTTGAAAATTCTTTCACTTATATAAAGCTACATTATTGGCGAGTAACATAGTAGTAGTAACTTTATAAAGTTACGCGGGCGAAGTCGCGTGCAACGGCTAGCACTATAGACAATACTAACCGATTTTAATTTGGTTTCCACTTATGAAAATTGCGAGCGAAGCCGGTAGCGGGTCGATAGAAAAACTTGAAATAAATAATTTATTATTTCAATACATTTAAAATGTTACAATTTCCAATAGAGAGCAGATCAATTTCCCTCTGATATTATGCAGATATCTTAACGTTACGTGATGCCTTGCCCGCGATCCGCCGAGTTCCGAATCCAGGCAGCGTTTGAATAAAAGATGGCTAACACGTGTCTCTAATGCACTCATCAATTATTACGCGAACCCATCCCGTTCCTGAAACGCCTCGCCCGTTCTCTTATCGAGTTCACAGTTATGACAACTGACATGGGAATCATATCAAGTGGGGAAATTATTACACCTATTTCATCAGGATTGCAGTGAGGATATAGGTACATATAGCTAAATGACTATATTAAAGGCCCCATTTTATTTAACGGTCTCTTTAGTGATTTCCGTGAAGTAAATTTGTCTGGCTTGTGCGGTAAAGAATGATTTTATTAGCTATTTTTATGAACATTCTACGGATCGGTTTATATTTAAGCCTGGATTTATATACGTAAAACTAGCTGCTGCCCGCGACTTCGCCCGCGTAACTTTGAAATTTATATACTAAAAACCTTCCTTGAGAACCACTTTATCCATTTTTGAGTTTATTGCGAACAGACAGACAAACGGACGCGGTGGAGGACTTTGTTTTATAATATGTAAGGATAACGATAGAACGCGCGCTATTTGATTTGACAGTGTTGCAAAAGCAAAATATTATAAAGAACAAAATCGGGAGAATTTTCTTCTTTTTTTATGTTCATATCAGTAGACAGGCGATACACTTGACGGTCAGTGGCTACCGTCGCCTATAGACACAAGCAACGCCACATGTGCTACAAGTGTGTTGCCGATTAGCTAATTACCGCAGTATTTAGTATTTCAAACTACTTTTGATAAGTTTTATACAAAAGTTTTATACTTGTGTCGTTCATTGTAAAAGTGAACTATCTCCTTGTAACTGAATTTTAGAATAACGAGCTTTTTGCGAATTATAGTGTAGGAAAAAAAATATAAGCATTCATTCATTGTTTTCATCTATGGGATTTTAATGCAACTATTGGAGTTACTTCACTTTTATATTGAAAGTTATGACTAAAAGTGATACCATTAGGCTAGAAAATATGGTTTTAAATATAGGAGTTACACCACTTTTACAATGAACGACACACTTGACAAGCGTAGCGATATTATATCAAAGTTATGCCTCTACGAAACGTGTAGAGTACGTGCTACGGATCGCTCGTAGCTTCTGGTGCTATATTCGTAGCTTGTGTATCATATCTTTTTATGTTAGTTTTATTTTATATAAAAATAAAAGTAACCTTTTTATATTTTCTTTTAAATTAGTCATCTATTAATAATTGGTCTTTCCAATAGATAAAGTGTTTTATTTACTATGATAAAATATATTAGCTACTGGCGCTATTGCGCCAATAAGAATAATCTTCTAATAAGAATAATAATAATTATAATAAGAATAATTAGAAGTAATCTTCTAGCTACTTAGTTTTTGGAGGAGGCCTTTGCCAAAGGGCATGCAGATAAGGAATAAAAATAATAATCATTTTGTATTTTTCTATTTTGTATACCTTATAACCAAAACAAAGGTATGTAATTATACCTATGTAATGTATTTTATACTCTTTTTATTTAAAAAATTTAGAATTGAGTTTGGCAACATTCAACTGGATGGCGTAATGTAGTTCTTTATAAGTGACAAAATTTCTCGTTTAACGTTCTTTCCACTAGTGAATCTAAGCGTATGTAGATACTTATATGTTAGCGTTTTTTTAGTTTTTTTGTCTGCAAATTATATAGACAAACCTTCCCAATTTATCACTCTTTTTATCAAACAAAATTTGTTCGGTGGTTTAGAAAAAGATTTCGGAGTAGCAGAAAAAGGCCGTCAGCGACTTTATGTTTTAATATGTATAGATAAAGAATACGTTTAAGTACTCTAAATTAGCTTTGTTTACATTATCGACTTCTTCATTTGACCATTACATTACGATTGACCAGAGAAATCATACGTACGGTACAATGACCGACCTCCTGTGAGTTTTATAGTGTTGAAAATCAATTTAAAAAATTTAACTCGTCCCACAACACAATCTAGTAAACAAACTCGGGAAGGAAACGCTGCATTCAAAACAACTTACGAATTCGGCCTCAAGTTCCCAACTGAGAGGGTTCTTGCTTGGTCAAACACGACTTGTAAATTGATTGAGTCCTACACCGATATCTCGATAACTGTGCTTCCCATGAAGCCGAATTCTATTTCAATTTCAACCTTATTCATTAATAGATAAGAGCTATGTGTTGTTTTGTTGAGCAGCAAAAGGAAAGTTGTCGATCGAGCCAACCTTGTAATACCCTACGGATATTGGCACCGCATTTAAATTGCACGTCGAATCTAGTGTTTGCACTGCTTTTTTGAGTGGACATATCGGATTTTACTTGGGGAGTAAAAAAAACCCTTTGATATCACATAACTCGGAGTAGTTTAAAACGAAAATCATTATATTGATGAAGAATTACTCGTACATATTTGAAAATGTCAAGGATGAGATTTCAATTATTTCACTAACCTCTTTTTTGGCCTAATTTAATAAATCCTATTATAGATTAATGAACTAATAGATTTAATTTAATAGATACTATTACTAATACAGATAATATTGCTAGAATTTCATTTTATTGTAATTTTTTTCTTTATTTTTAAAATAAATTAAAGTTTGAATTTATTCTTAAAATAAATTCGAACGGTCTTGCATCAAGGCGACACGCCGACGGGACTCACTATTGCACTACCTATGTGGCGCAAAATTACACCCGTGTGAAGCCAGGAGCGGGTCGCTAGTGCAATATAATTAATACTAGCCACCTGTGATTACAAGCAGTACTAACTTTGCCAAAGTTTGTCCCCATTTATTTTCTCAAATAGCTACCCACTTTCCACCAACCTGAATAATGGTTCAATTGTCCCAAAATTACCTGCCTACCCACTCTCCATTCCTTATAAACAGTTCTAATCAGCTAATTTATCCGTTGTCAATATTAATAGGGCCGGCTGAGAAACAAATAGTTGTTTAAACGAAACAAACAAGTATACACCCCACTACTTATCAACTGTTGCCCAAAATGCTTCTTGGTACATACCAAAAATATGTAGTAGACATTACGTGTTGATAAGGACATCAATGTTTATTGCCATCGATCGATCAGATGTCTTTACAACTTCGACTTGGTTGCGTCACTCTTGTCAGAGTGGTCGTTGCCGGTCGTTAATTGGGCACATACGTGCATAGGAGCTTTACAACAAATGCAGGTTAAAGGCTGTTTGAGCACATTTTTAAGCTTACTGAATGTTATGTATCTTTAATTTATCAATCCTAATAATGCGAAAGTTTGTATATTTGGATGTTTGAATGTTTGTTACTCATCACACAAAAACGGCTGAAAGCGGATTTCGATAACATTTGCCACAAAGATGCATGATTAAGGGATACCAAAGCTTATATATATTTACTCCTTGTCTTTTATCATTCATCCTTTCAGGCTAGCTATCACACTACAAACAAATGTATACCTAAATAGGTTCTAATATGAAGTTCCAAAAAAATGTTTAAGATGTTTTAATTTTAAACTTTTAAGTTATTCTTAATTCTAAAATCCTTGGCAAGATTCGTAAGAATAAATGTCCATGTTCCTATAAACATTCCAAAGGCTATCACGACACGTAATCAGTGAGGATCCTCATTTCGTTATCTCCGGGTACGTCTTAATCACGGTCGGGCGATCATTACTCAGGAAGTGCTCGACTAATTGCCACATTTGTAGGTCGAAAACTACCCCCACTGAGACAATACCGTTTCTACCTGAGGGGGTGAACTTTCAAAGGGGTGTTACATTGTACTCACCTCGACAACTTAACAAAGAACCTTTATATGGTATTTCTACGCTAATAGTACGAGTATATACGGGAAATTTATATGTCAATCTATCTATAACCATTTATACGTATAGTCAAGCATACTTCTTCGCCCAGAGTTTCTTCTTTAATCCTGAAGTCAACTGCTTGAACTGATTGATGTTAAGAGCCGACTGGAACAGTGGTCCTAATAAGGTAATTCTGGTCAACTCCCAGATATGTCGCAATCACTACTTCCTCTTTGGCCTGGATCTTATTTTTCTTTCCACTTTCCCTATCATGATTAATTGAAGCAGCAAATATCTGTCGTGTCTAAGCACGTGGCCAAGATATTCAATCTTGCTTCTTGAGTCAAGCATAAATTTACTGTTTAACTAAAAATGAATCCCTATAATGTCTTGCTAAGTGCAAAACTCAAGAAATGATAGATCAATTTGGTTATTTTTTAAAAAATATTCCTTGAAATCCAAGGAATGTTTTTATGAAGACAAGAAGCGTATAGATCTAACTTCTGCCCATCTGACTTTAAATCACAAACCATTTCATTGAATTTTCGTTCCTAATTATGATGCTTTAGAACCTTAGATCATATATTATGATTAAGTAAGTAGGTCTACTCAAAATCTACTCAAAATCAAGTAAAATAGAACTGTTAATACATCAACAAAGACAAAAATAAGAAGAATTTTTGATTAAATCATGCGAATACAAACGTAAAAAAAATTAAATATCGTTAAATTCGTATTTGTATATACTAAAATAAGAATAATAAATAAATAAATCCACACTTACATCGAAACTTACAAGTCAGTTGAACTTTTTAAAATCCTAATATAACTCAGTCGTAAATAGGTACTTTAGAAAACATCAAAAGCTGCGCCGCCTTTATTACAAAGAGAACAAACAGAAACTCAGTCGTATTTTAATAAAAATTGCGACAGGTACGAGTTAACAACACATTACCACCTTGTAAAATATGGAAGCGGGACTTGCTCGTTGAGATTGGCTCATTAATTTAAGAGCGCGCAACACTTAAGCCAGGGCATGCCAACATTATCGCAAATGAAGTGGCTGCGACGTACGGGTGTCTATTACAACAAATGAGGCGTGAGCTACCAAATGAGGATGTGATTCAAATGATTTATGTAACTCTTTCTTTACATTTTACAGGAATTTGTTGTGAATTTATAATTTGGTACGAATATTTTGTATTTAAATTAAGATTGTTTGTTATTTTGTTTTGATATTTAATCAAAACTCAGTCAACAGGATAAGAAAAATTTTTCTGGTTTGATATTGTATAGCTCGTCTATATACTTATCTATACGAGTATACAGAAAACATACAGAACACGTTTACAAAAAACGACCACCTTTTCGTTTTATGAAATAAGTAGATATCCATGCCTTTATAGGTTTTTTAATTAGAAATCTTCTTTCAAAAATTTTTATAGGAAAATAGCTTGTCTTAACTTATTGAAATAAACTGAGACTCATTATTTAATTCATAATAATTAGTATTATGCTGTGCCTAGTTCTGAGTCACTCCTCAAAACAACAAAATGTGCATCACTATTACATCTAGACGAAATAATTTACAACGTTAAAACTACATCTGTACCGCTAGAAAATGGCTTTTAATAGGATATGTTTAAGTACTAAATTAGCTTGTACTATATTTAAGGAACAAATTTCTCCGTTTGTAAATCTGAGCGCAAGTTGGGAATATTACCGCCCTTTATATGGGAAGAGAGCACATTTGTCGAACGGAAGGTAATCCTCACGAATATTAATAGTTGCTGTTAATTTAAATGTAGTAGGTATATACGACTTATTGGATTTGATTTACATTAGCACCGAATACTCGACGAACATTAAATTTAAATCTAGTATGGGCTGATAGACGATTTTCTAACCACCAGTATTTATCCAAGCAAAGTTTTCACCCAATTACTATTACTCTAATTTTATAAACTAGCTGGTGCCAGCGGCTTTGTCTGCGTTGTAAAATGAAAAAATTAACACCGTTTGAGAAAATATCTCTTAAATGATGTGACAATGGTGGCGCCCATTTTTTTAAAATTTTTAGACGATCCCTCTGAAACCTAACATTCTTTCCAGGAGAAAAAGTATAAAATATTTAGCTCATTATAATTATTAAACTGCTGGACAGTTAAATATTATCCTAATAATCTGTGTAACTAGAAAAATATCTGCAATAAATGCTCAGAATAAGGAAAGGTCCAAATTATTTTTTACAGCATTTTTTTTTGTATACAGGAAAGCGATTGACCTCAATCTCACCTTAAGTAAAGATGAGGTCGAAGATGGAGTTCATTTCATTCATCTTCGACCTCATCTTTACTTACCGAAGAAAGAGTCGAAGAAATAATCTATGTAGGTACCAATTAATATTAGAGGAAAGATTTTATTGTTTGTTTGTTTGAATTGAATAGGCTCCGAAACGAAACTACTGGACCGATTTGAAAAATTCTTTCACTGTTGGGAAGTTATATTATCAGCGAGTCATTATTATATATCAATACTAATAATAAATCTGTAAGGGTCGGTCATGGAGTAAGTTACTTTGTTTTCAGAGATATCGTGTTTATAGGCTCTATACATGATACTGAAACTAAATTGATGATTTTTTGAATTTTTTTCTGTATGTATGTATGTATGTATGTATGTATGTATGTATGTATGTATGTATGTATGTATGTATGTATGTATGTATGTATGTATGTATGTATGTATGTATGTATGTATGTATGTATGTATGTATGTATGTATGTATGTATGTATGTATGTATGTATGTATGTATGTATGTATGTATGTATGTATGTATGTATGTATGTATGTATGTATGTATGTATGTATGTATGTATGTATGTATGTATGTATGTATGTATGTATGTATGTATGTATGTATGTATGTATGTATGTATGTATGTATGTATGTATGTATGTATGTATGTATGTATGTATGTATGTATGTATGTATGTATGTATGTATGTATGTATGTATGTATGTATGTATGTATGTATGTATGTATGTATGTATGTATGTATGTATATATGTATGTTCCTCCATAACTCTTAAACGATATAACTGATTTTCATAAAACTTGGTAGATACACATTTAGATGTACGGGACATAGGATAGGCTACTTTTTTTCTTTTTTAACGCGGACGAAGTCGCGGGCGCCAGCTAGTTATTTTATAAAGCTACAGCTAGTAGTACTCGTAAGTACAATAAAATAGAATACATATTTTATTTTTTGTATAATTTTAACAAATGCTTGGTTTGCTGTAATCCTTTGATTCATTTATCACGATTTAAAATGTATTTTGGATTAACCTTGTATTTTGTTTACAAGGTGTATCATTAATAAAGATTGTGTCAAAACGGGATCAAAGTTTAAAATAAGCCGTCTGACATGTCGTTTACAATATCTTACAAACTAATTCTATTTTATTTGGAAAAGTAAATGCATATTACTGGTATTAGAGAAATCATTAAATTAATTATTTTAAAAATAGTACAAATTCTACGTGTTGAATGTAATATTTAATTTGAAATAAGATTTTATTATTACTGTAAATAAAGGCACAAACACAAATAGATATATAGGTATTGTCAAGATATTCTAAATACTATATTTAGTTACTGAATGTTATGTTAAAAGAATAACATTTATCTATGAATAACACCGAAAGATAAAAAATAAAGAGGCTAAATAAAATTCTTGTGTAAATTAGGTACCATTTGAATAACAGTGACTATTGGGGCTCTTGCAAATTATTGGAAGTTATTCAGTGTTGAAAATATTAAAAACAAAACAAATCCGAGAGGAAAGGAGTGAATTTTTGGTACTATAAGGTTTAGCTTTTAAAAACTAGTTCAAAAACTAGCTAATTCTATTCAAAACTACCTAATTCTACTTAGTTTTTACATAAATATATATATTTTTGATATTATTGTTTCCATGTTGTGATAACATAATTAGTAGAATAATAACAATGACTTCTATATTACTTCGTAAGGACAAGGCTAACGCTGCTAGTACGTAGCACCGACGCGCCGGTGTCAAAATCGGAAATTGGCACCGATGACGGGTGTTCATTCTGTGTAAATTCTGTGCGTAGAAAGATGCGAAAATGCTTAGGTACTTACCAGTGATATGTCCAACCAACCAATGAGAACACTTTACAATAACAGATATAAAAATTACACTAAAAATACACTATACAATCAATACTAATAATAAATCTGTAAGGGTCGGTCATTGTGTAAGTTACTTTGTTTTCAGAAATATCGTGTTTATAGGCTCTATACAAGATACTGAAACTAAATTAACGAATTTCAGAATTTTTTCTGTATGTATGTATGTATGTATGTATATATGTATGTATGTATGTATGTATGTATGTATGTATGTATGTATGTATGTATGTATGTATGTATGTATGTATGTATGTATGTATGTATGTATGTATGTATGTATGTATGTATGTATGTATGTATGTATGTATGTATGTATGTATGTATGTATGTATGTATGTATGTATGTATGTATGTATGTATGTATGTATGTATGTATGTATGTATGTATGTATGTATGTATGTATGTATGTATGTATGTATGTATGTATGTATGTATGTATGTATGTATGTATGTATGTATGTATGTATGTATGTATGTATGTATGTATGTATGTATGTATGTATGTATGTATGTATGTATGTATGTATGTATGTATGTATGTATGTATGTATGTATGTATGTATGTATGTATGTATGTATGTATGTATGTATGTATGTATGTATGTATGTATGTATGTATGTATGTATGTATGTATGTATGTATGTATGTATATATATACATCCCGCAATAAATTTGGCGTCTTTTCGAGATGCACTGTTATGGCATCTCCTACTTCTGCAGCACTGAATTTCAAATACTAAATGAATACTGGGGTATTTTTTGACGATAAACAAAGTAGGAATTAAGAAATAGTGGAATTTCTGTTTTTTCTGATTATACGTTTTTTTGGAATTTTCATTCTAACTGGAGGAAATCTGAACCCTGTTTTATTATGAGATATATTAGGCTTCCGCGTATATGACACGTATAACTTAGTTTAAATCAGAATTCAAGTGGCATCTTTTCATAAAACAGGCTTTATAACGTCTCTTACCTAATAATATAAATAGGTATGTAGGTATGATACATAATATGTTACAAGTTTTCCATATTACAAATCATATAACTTTTGACGTCCATTTATTACAACTTTCTTTCATTCATTTCTAATGATAAACAATTATAAGTACAAGTTTTCATATAAAACAGCTCTAATTTATATTTTATTGATTTAAGATTTTGCGCTAAATTACTACTCTTATTTTTTTTTGTACTGAACCTAAATGCACAAAATCCTTACAAATTAGGCGGGCGGAAGTGCCGCCATTTTGAAAAAAACCGTTTCGGCCTATATCTCCGTAACCGTGCACTTGAGGCCAAAATTGGTAATAACCTTTATTGTAGATAAATAAATTTCCTATCTTTTTTGTCTAATGTCTATATTTGTGTCAATAAACAAATCGTAATAGTCGAATAAGAAGTAAACGGTAAATGATAGAAAAAAATATTGGACAAAAAAATAGGAAATTTATTTATCTACAATAAAGATTATTAACATTTTTGGCCTCAAGTGCACGGTTAGGGAGAGATAGGCCAAAACGGTTTTTGTCAAAATGGCGGCACTTCCGCCCGCCTAATTTGTGAGGATTTTGTGCATTTAGGGTCAGTGCGTGATACTGAACCTATTTAAAAAAAATAAGAGTAGTAATTTTGTGCATATGGACAAGAGTAACGGCTTCTCTATTACCTGTACTATATGTTGTATTGACATTACAACGCGGCTGATATTTTTCTAATTAAGTAAAACACTAATAGTCCAGGACAATTTATTACCAAATAAAAATTTGAGATCCTTAGGGTAACTTTTGATATATAAGTTTGTAGAATAATGTAATATCAGATGGATGAAAGAAATTTTTGAATCCAATTTGTAGAAGAGGTGGAGAAAAATAATTTAAAAAAAAACCTTCAAATTATACAAAAATGGTAAGAGTTGAAAAATTCAAAAAAAATTTAAAAAAAAAAAATTTTTGGATAAATAATTTTTTTATAATCAAAAATAACTTTTTATTAGCTCTCTAAGATTATTGAATTATAAAAATTAATTTTGACTTACTTATAAATTGACTTTTTAAATGTGGTTACTTTTAATTTTTTGAAATTTATTTTAGATTTTTTGATGAGAGATCTACATGAAAAATCACTAAAAAATAAATTTTAAAAAAGAAATTTGAAGATTTTTTCAAAATCTACATGTGGTTATTTTTATTTTTTTAATCTTTGATTTTTTCAAAGATATTCAAAAAACAAAAAATTTCAAATTTTTATTTAAAAAAAATAAGAGTAGTAATTTTGTGCATATGGACAAGAGTAACGGCTTCTCTATTACCTGTACTATATGTTGTATTGACATTACAACGCGGCTGATATTTTTCTAATTAAGTAAAACACTAATAGTCCAGGACAATTTAATACCAAATAAAAATTTGAGATCCTTAGGGTAACTTTTGATATATAAGTTTGTAGAATAATGTAATATCAGATGGATGAAAGAAATTTTTGAATCCAATTTGTAGAAGGGGTGGAGAAAAATAATTTAAAAAAAAAACCTTCAAATTATACAAAAATGGTAAGAGTTGAAAAATTCAAAAAAAATTTCAAAAAAAAAATTTTTGGATAAATAATTTTTTATAATCAAAAATAACTTTTTATTAGCTCTCTAAGATTATTGAATTATAAAAATTAATTTTGACTTATAAATTGACTTTTTAAATGTGGTTACTTTTAATTTTTTGAAATTTATTTTAGATTTTTTGATGAGAGATCTACATGAAAAATCACTAAAAAATAAATTTTAAAAAAGAAATTTGAAGATTTTTTCAAAATCTACATGTGGTTATTTTTATTTTTTTAATCTTTGATCTTTTCAAAGATATTCAAAAAACAAAAAATTTCAAATTTTTATTTACGACTAGAAAAAAAATATTCAAAAAATCAAAATTCCTCTTTTTACTTATACTTATAAATTTCTTCGGTAGCTTGACTACAAATGTCATCAAAAGTTGCAGGATTACATTCACAGATGCAGGTGCTATCATTTCCCACCTCTTCAGTATAGACGTAACATTAGTGACATTTGCTATTTAATGAAAATTGCAAAGGGTCTAATTGATTCATCTGAATTATTATCCTAATTATATTTAAATGTCCCTCATACTAATTTGAGAAATCGTTCTTAGCTGCATGTAGCTCCCAGTAAGATAAATTATGAAAAAAATACATTCATGTCGCGTTCATGTAGACTTTTTAATGAAGTGTTATTAGAGGATACAGATGTTGACCTGTTCCGCAGTTTCATGGTTAAAACAAAAAATATTATAGCTGATAAATTTTTCAGTGTCCTACCGTGACTTTTATTTTGTTTTTACTTTTATTCTTATTATCGTTGTTATTGGACTATAATTTGCTATTTATAAGTGGAATTTTTTTATTAGGTTTAAGCTATTTACTCACGACTGTTACTATGTAATTATACCTGTAAATTTCCCTACAATAAAAAAATAAATAAATAAAATCTATTGCGAAAAATAAAAAAAACTATTGCAAAAAGAATAAAAATATAAAATTACCACATGTAGTTTTAAGTATAACTAAAGAGGAATTTTGAATTTTTTGAAAATATTTTTTTTCTAGTTAATATCCGTAACTAAAAAATTTGAAATATTTTGTTTTTTGAATATTTGAAAAAAATCAAAAAATTTCTTTTTAAAATTTATTTTTAAGTAATTTTTCATGTAGATCTCTTATCAAAAAATCTAAAATAAACCACATTTGAAAAGTCGATTTATAAGTACTATAATAAGTAAGTCAAAATTAATTTTTATAATTCAATAATCTTAGAGAGCTATTACAAAGTTGTTTTTGATTATAAAAAAATATTTATTGAATTTTTTTTTTTAAAATTAACCACGAAGATTTCGAGTCAACGAACAACATCCATTTTTAACATTTGCAGTAACTTTATTTTTCTCTAGAAATCCCTAGGGAATTTTTTTTTGTCGGATGTCTGCTAGATTCAGGGTCATTAAAATATCCTATATTCTTTTACTGATTTTACTCATATTTGTTGCACAATAATTAATACACTTTATGAAATTGCATCCGGACGTCTGATAGCAGCAAGTTTAGTTTAACCAAAAGAGAATATTTCGCCACTAAAATGAAACGAGGCAGAGAATTGAGAAAACAAAATAATACGAGTATCTAATGTCGATGAACGCGGGCGGCGGCAACATCAGTCAGTGCCCCAACCCCAATGGGCCTCTTGCAAGCTTGAGCAACAGAATTATCCAAAACTCATTTTAACACAACGACATAAAGCATAATTTCTTATAGATACCACACTGGACGTCCTGTAATCTTAGTTTTACATTTAAAATATACTGGACCAAGTATATTTATGTTCTTACTAGCGCCAGCGGGAACTCGCGGAACTAATCATTATACAACTTCAGCCAAATTCCAACAAAAATCGCTTCCATCGATTTTTCTTCAGGGCAATGCAATAGGTTCAAAGGTCATTGTGACGGATTTTGTCGATCTGGCGTCCGTATATGGACGCCAAAAGTTGGTGGATGCCAGATTAAATGCAACTACGGTCCATATCGGACGCCGAATTTGTAGCGGGATGTATATATGTATGTATGTATGTATGTATGTATGTATGTATGTATGTATGGATGTATGTATGTATGTATGTATGTATGTATGTATGTATGTATGTATGTATGTATGTATGTATGTATGTATGTATGTATGTATGTATGTATGTATGTATGTATGTATGTATGTATGTATGTATGTATGTATGTATGTATGTATGTATGTATGTATGTATGTATGTAGGTATGTATGCATGTTCCTCTATAACTCTTAAACGAATTAACTGATTTTCATGAAACTTGGTAGATAAACATTTAGACATACGGGACACAGGATAGGCTACTTTTTCTTTTTCAACGCGGACGAAGTCGCGGGCGCCAACTAGTAGGAAATAAAAATACGTATTAAGATGGCAATGAAAACAAATTATTTTTAGTAACTAGATGTGCAAGTTGGAGGACCATTTTTTGGTCACTAGTCGTATGGTAAGGGCGCATCCTGTCTTGTTTAACATATCACTGAATAATAATAATTTAATTTTTCTTCATCTCAAGCATTTTTGTATGCGTTATGGACTTCTCATTCAAGACCGCAACTTCTATAGTTTCTGAACACCTAACACCAATTAAAACTCAATACACCGCTAACGGGTTTACACAACAGTTGCAAAAACTAACAAAAGCGTTGACATTAACAAATGGCATATCACATTAACGACGAATTAACTTTTTTATAACACGACCAAAGAGCACTGGCAAACACAAAGTCCCCCATTGTATTGCACAAACCTGCCATATGCGTCGCCTGTAAACGCCTGTCATTAAGAATAACTGACGAAGGGGGTTCGATTCCGGGCAAGTCTCCAAGGAATCGGCGAGTTGTTACTTTTATGGCGTCGTTTGTATCCGACACCACTAACTTAAATTGGTATTATCACGACCTCATAGACACTAAACAGAGAAGTGGTGCCTATTATAATAAGTTAAATTTTATTATTGACTAGCTGCTGCCCGCGACTACGCCCGCGTAAATTTGTAAATCAATACTAATAATAAATCTGTAAGGGTTGGTGATGGAGTAAGTTACTTTGTTTTCAGAGATATCGTGTTTATAGGCTCTATACATGATACTGAAACTAAATTGACTATTTCTAGAATTTTTTCTGTATGTATGTATGTTCCTCCATAACTCTTAAACGAATCAACTGATTTTCATGAAACTTGGTAGATAAACATTTAGACGTACGGGACACAGGATAGGCTACTTTTTTAAGGACGAAGTCGCGGGCGGTAGCTAGTCTAAAATAAAATACTAACGCCTGGACAAAGTGTTATAGCAACAAGAGGTTAAGCGTTATATTGGTTTTTTTTTCAACGCGGACGAAGTCGCGGGCACCAGCTAGTTATATACTAAAATCTTCATCGAGAACCACTCTATATTTTGGTGAAAACAGCATGAAAGTCGGTGCAATATTTTTTGAGTTTATCGAACAGACAGACAACATACGCGGCGGAGGCCTTTGTTTTTTAATATGTAAGGATATTTTGGTTTTAATACTTGTAATATAAGTGCGAAAGTGTGTGTGTTTGTTACTCAATTACCTACGCAAAAACGGCTGGACAAATTTTGATAAAATTTGGCACACAAATAGTTTATTACCTGTATTAACATATAGGATACATTTTATCCTGGAAAAATATTTGGTTTCTGTGGAATTTTCTAAAAACTAATTACAGCGTGTACGAAGTCACGGACACATCGGACTATGTTGGTTGATATGATAGTGATGACATTTACCTAAAAATAATAAAAAAAAATTATTTTTACCAAATTGTTAGGTACCTATATTTTTTTTTATGTATTTAAATTAATTTTTCAGTTATTTGTACTTCTGGTATTCTGCGAATATAATATTTAGCGAAAAGTAGGTATATTTTGAGAATATGATATTTTCAAGGCTAACGCTCCTAGTACGTGGCACCGACGCGCCGGTGTCAAAATCGGAAGTGTTCATTCTGTGCGTAGAAAGATACGAAAATGCCTGCTTACCAGTGATATATCCAACCAACCAATGAACACTTTACAATAACAGAAAACGCCAATAAGAAATAAAAATACGTATTAAGATGGCAATGAAAACAAATTATTATTAGTAACTAGATGTGCAAATTGAAGGACTATTTTTTTGTCACTAGTAGTATGGTAAGGGCGCATCCTGTCTTGTTTAACATATCACTGGGTAAAACATTGAATATTTTCGATAGTTACATTTTCCAAATACATTAATGGTTGTAATTAAGCGCCACTGATTATTAATCTGTATTGTTGCGTCGACAATTACGTCGACTCAACTCATAAATTGGCCTGCGAATATTTAATAATAATTGGCTTGGCTTTGTTTAACCGAAGGGGGTTGGAGGAGGCGTGCACGGCTTGCTTGCCACCCACAATACCGTCAGCAGACAAACAAGTTCATTTTTTTCTAAATTTATGTTAACGGTAATTTATCCTATTTCGGTATTCTGTGGTCCGATTGAAGTTAGGTGGCTACCTTCGTCACAGGTGCTACAAGTGCACTGCCAACCATATCAGGATTAAGGACAAGGGATAACTCATTCACAGAAACACAACAGCACAAATGCTTTAAAGGTGTGTAAATGCTGTGTAAATGCTTATAATAAAAAAAATATAAAAATATCCAGACTGCTTCTGACTGGTCATATTGAAAACTAGCTGGTGACCGCGACTTGAAAAAGAAAAAAGTAGCCTTATCCTGTGTCCTGTACGTCTAAGTGTTTATCTACCAAGTTTCATGAAAATCAGTTAATTTGTTTAAAAGTTATGGAGGAACATACATATATACATACATACATATAGAAAAAAATTCTAAAAATGGTCAATTTAGTTTCAGTATCATGTATAGAGCCTATAAACACGATATCTCTGAAAACAAATTAAATTACTCCATGACCGACCCTTACAGATTTATTATTAATATTGATAGCATTTTGTTAAGTTTTTTGTTATCCAGACCAGGGCTGTCCAAACCGGATACGACGAAGGGCCAATTCGAATTACTAAATGGATTGGAGGGTCGCAGATACAACTACTTAATTTTTTTTTTTAAGAAAAACAATTAAACGAATACCATTGTAATATTAAATGTAATTATTTCTTAAATAATTTATTAATACTAGTTATTACTAGACGCAGTGCATGTGGGAGTGACTTATGTGTCAGTGATCTTTTGAGATTTTTCATTTATTTAGGATACCACAAAAATGAAATAATTTACCAAATATTTTTTTTAAATATTTTTTTGTTTTTGTGATAAGTATATAAAAAAAAACGTCGCGGGCCGCCGCACATACTCGTGCATAGACTGGGGGCCGTGCTTTGGACAGCCTTGATCGAAACCATTTTCTTAAGAGCGGATATAAAGAGAAATAGCCAATCCTAGATTTGAATTTTATCTAAGTAAACAAAGTCTAATTTAATTAATTTTTTTAAATAGATAAATACATTATAAATGAAAGTGACGACTGTAACAGAAAACATAATATAATGAAATTTTCTCGAGAGAAAAAAATCACCAAGTGAGCTCTCATTTCCATCGATTTTAATTTTATTTTCAAAATGACACACATTACGAAGCTAAAAGTGTATCAGTAATTTCACTTCATATATTATCTAAGGCTGTATGTAACAATTTTTCTATTTCAATTTGATATTGTAGTTTACGAATAATTAATATTTAATACTTTTGGCACTTATAACATTTTTATTGAGCGAGATGCGCTATCTTCCGTCGCATGTTGTGCGTAGTTGTACGTATTTTGTGTCACTGTCATGTCCAAGGGGCCACGCGGGTGAAATTACAAATTTTGTTTGCTTTATACACACTCTTAAATGCACCTAAAAATACTTATAGGTAACAAAAAAAAATGATATATAATTTTGGTCTGCGCATGCTAACGGTACACCGATCAGCTCGGATCCGGATACACAGTTAAGCCTGTTATGACCGTCCGGTAATGACGGTGTCATTTGCGCGGTGAATTATAATTGGACTGATAACGCGCCGCCAACGCTGCCACGCTCTCGGGTAATAGACAGCTTCATTTACGCCCTGACGCTTTATTTTCATCCATTATATTACCTACTACATAGATAGATTATGTAGTACAGATTTAGACTTGAATATCTATAAAACTACCATATATATAAACTATATAAACTATAACTTTTTTTTTTTAGTTCAAATAGGAAAAGAGTTTTCATATATAAGCCAGGGGTATAAAAATTTATGAGAGTAAAATCAAATGTCACACGTTACGCGTTACAGGTTACAATATGCTTCAATACATTTTTAATAATTAAATAAATAATTTAATAAAATATATTTATTAAATTATTTATTTATCGTTCGTAAGGAGGAATTTCCAGTCGTGCACTCCAGGACTGGATTTCTTGTATCCTCTACACTGTCGGGTATACAAGAGGAGTATATGCATACATTCAAAAAAATATATACTTAAGTATTTTCCCATTTTAAAACCATTTTTTAAAAAGCGCATCCTAAGATGTGAATGGAATATTTACAATGACAATAATAATCCGATGCAGGTGTCCATTATTAGTGAAGGGATTTTGCAAATAATACATTGTTAATCATCCCCCCTTACGTGTTCAGTGACTATGATTGCGTCACCTGTTAACTTAATTTGTGCTTGAGGACACGTGCAAAACTTTTTTTTTTTCAAAATAAAAATTAGGGTTTTCAACAATTTCCTCAAGTCTGCTAAGAAATATTGAATTTTTTTTTCTCTTTTACGAAATATTAATATTTTTCTTGAAGGACAAATGTAGAATTTTCCCGCTTTTACAGCTATTTATTAGCTATTATTTTAGCATTTTTCAATTTCAGATAAAAATCATATTTCAACAATTTTTATTTTGTTTTATTAGAGACTATAGCTGGTGCCCGCGACTTCGTCCGCGTTCTCTATTAGCCTATAGCCTTCCTCGATAAATGGACTATCCGACACAAAAAGAATTTTTAATTCGAACCAGTAGTTCCTGAGATTAGCGCGTACAACCGAACAAACAAACTCTTATATTAGTATAGATGAGTGCTCTTGGCCAACATCCAGCTGTGTAGCGAAGATGAGGCCTATGATGGAGCGAACTCACCCAGAAGGTGCCTATTCACTCCAACTTTTTTGAAAATATTTAATAACAAAATCTCACAATATTAAACTAACACAAAAATGTCCTCTTGAATCACTCTATCTATTGCTGAAAACCGCATTAAAATCTGTTGAGTAGTTTAAAAGATCTAATCCGGACAGACCTATGGCGGGGAGCGACTTTGCTTTATACTACACTAGCTGCTGCCCGCGACTTCGCCCGCGTAACTTTGTAAAATATATACTAAAACCTTCCCCGAGAACCGCTCTATCCATTGGTGAAAACAGCATGAAAATCGGTGCAGTAGTTTTTAAGTGAGGACTTTGTTTTATAATATGTAAGGATTATGTAAAGAAGAGTAGTGTAAGGATAAAATAACATTTTAAACAAAAACAATAACTGCTGTTGTGATAGTAAAATAAAAATGTAATAAAACACCGAATCGTTTTGGTAGCTAAATAGTTTTGTTAATAGTTTAATCCGCTTAGCGATCGGTGGGCAGCCGCACGAAATAACTAACAAAGTGAATATTTCAACGATTTCCTATATTCCGCTAACTACGTACTACTTACTCGTAGCTCTGGTAACACCCACAAGAGCATGCAAACATTTCCGCTTTTAAAAGTCTATTTCAAATATCTGTTTGAACATTTTTATGGTTGTACTACCCAAAAATGTTACGTTTTTTTTAATGATAAAGAGCGGCGAAGGATAAATAGGATGATGATCAGTTTAAAATTTCAAAAGTTTCGCTCGGCATTTCGAACCTTTTCCTGTTTGGTTAAAAAGGTTTTATATAATTACTAGCTGGTGCCTATGCGACTTCGTCCGCGTTGAAAAAGAAAAAAGTACCCTATCCTGTGTCCTGTACGTCTAAATGTTTATCTACCATGTTTCATGAAAATACACATACATACAATACCTACACTTACAGATTTATTATTAGTAATAATGAATATTGATATTGACGAGAGATGAGATTGACAATAAGGGCGTTTTCCGACGATCCACTGCACGATACGGTAACACACAATCTTTATATTTTTTTCGTTAATTCTCTTTTTATTTGTAAACAATTTTTCTATCCCTTCCATTTCCTTATCCCGTCCCAATACCTCATCCTTAATCCTATGGTCGTCAGCGCACTTTCAACACCTATGGCGTTCGTTACTTGTGTTAATAGGCGACGATAGCCACCTACCATCAAGTGGACTCTCAATAGCATAATTAGGTAAATAAAGATTGTACCTGCTTCTTCTATTATGTTTGTAACCAGAGGCGAAATATTATAAATATCGCAATTGTGATGAGTGGATCTGTTTCGCGTCATCTGTGTTTCACATCTACGCGGTGTTTTAATTTTCCCCGGGTGCTAACTCTCTCACATACATTACTACGGTACAAAATAAACGCAGCGGATTAGATCGGCCCGTAAGAGCGGTCTGCAACCGGTACACAGGGTGTTACATTCAGATTTATTTCACCATTTGTTCCTTTTGTATCCGCTTTTTCCGCTATCGAGATAAACTGATGTTAGATAAAATATGTGTCGACCAAAGATTTTAAATCGAAAGATGCGGCGTAATTTCCTCGCGCCATACTAAAAACACACCGAAAATTCTTAACAATGGGTTGGGCGCAGGCGCTCAACCCAACTACAGTTGCACGCCAGCTACAGTGAGTGACGGTCGCTTGTTGAGAGCGTCGCTATCGTCACAGTCACGTTTGAAGTAAGGAATGTGTTTAAAAGTGTGTTTAGAGAAAGGTATATGTATTTTATACTTTTGTCTTTAGTATAATGTATGTTGTATTTTGTAACACACTTTCGCTAGTAATGCCGCATCTCTCGATTTAAATCTTTGGTGTCGACATTCATTCACGTAAATACGGGTATTTTCTGGAATAAACGTGTTTTCTGATTAAAGACTGGCTACGTGTTATTGAGACGAATGCTTCCATTCGGCAGTTTAACGTACTATTATCAAGTACCGCAATGGCTGTATTAACACTTCTACTGCTATTGCCAGGCGGTCAATATCACTGCCACTGCCAGTATAAATGGTCAATGCCACTAGCTGTCAATATCCCTTGGTCACTACAATTTTATTTTGAATTTTATGTTGGCTAACGACAACTGCTGGATAGCAATGTCAGAGTTTGTGAGGGAGGTCCTGCTGGTAAAGGTGGGGTCCTACTATCGCTAATTAATGCTAACTCGGTCCTGCTGTGTGTACTAGGTAGGTACCTACCTAGTAGTATTAGTTACGGGAGGTTTTTAGTGTAAGAATCCCACACTACTGGTCACACCATTACCATTTTTCGGTGTCTTTTCTTGAATATTTCCCTTCACTCACCCAAAAAAGAAAACTCATTGCCATTACCACTGCAACTGCCACTGCCACTAAGCACTGCTACTGCCAAAGTTCCCCAGAACTATAACCAAGCCTATGTTCTTAATTAGAAACTTTTTATTTGGGTATATGAGTCCCACATAACGCTATGTTTTTGTGCATGTTATGTAGATATTGGGCTTCATCATCCAATATATCCTGTGAAGATTTGATACATAACGTATCTTTTGCAAAAAAATTACCCTCGTAAAACATCTGTCACCTTCACTGCCACTGCCACCTATACCGCTGCTCCTTCCTGCTACTACTACGTACTATAGTTGACTTTACGTCAATTAATAATTAATACCAAAAAGTAATTTTTTTTTTTTCATTTATGTCGAATAGAAAACAAATTAAAATGTGATATTGTTCTGTGGTGAATTATCATGCCTCAAACTAACTAAAAATATAATGGAAATAACACACCAAAAATGGAAAAACAATGAAAAGTTTTTAATAATCGTCAAACAATAGCATCAGCCTGTATGAACGGTCCCATTTAAATTGATATAAATTAATCCTTTAGCAATGCGCCCCTCAAGAAAGAAATCCCATTAGGTCCAGATTCGATTAACGTTTTAACGGAGTATCCCGACCTCCCCTCTGCCTCCGCCTTCGCTTTTCCCATCTCACCCCCTCTCACGCCCCTTTGCATTTTTATTCAACTCTCTTGTCCACTAGTGATAGCATAGTGTAGGTTTTTGCATTGAACTCTAGGTAGTATTCAGCTTTACACTTAAGCCAGTCTTTTTTACCTAAAGATTGGGCAGGCAGTCTGACAGATTACTATTTAAATACATATCTGAAATTTTAACAAGAACTAAATAATGATTAAATAATCTTACATTTTTAAAACAAAGTGGAGTACCGCATCGGTCTGTCTGTAAGTTCGCGATGATCTCAATTTTTTTTAATGTATAATATAATTTGCAGAAAAAAATTGCATCCGCGCAAAGGCAGGAGCGGGTCGCTAGTATTAAAACAATCAAAAGCTGTCGTTTCTCTATTAAAATTATAGTTAGAAATAAAAACTTTTTTTATGTGTGATAACATCTTCACAAAGTTTCACATATGTCGACCTACACATTCTTCATGTGAAACCTGCAGTACGACTTTCGTAGGGATGATACGATATGATCTATTAATTTATAATATTAACAAAATAAATTAATCTAGTGTTAACAAAAATCCAAAAATCCATCACTGATATAGAAAAAGGTCTAAATATCTTATTACATCATTAGTGGAAACGTACAGAATCTTATAACAATTGCGTTAACAGGTGGATTCGACAATAAATCAAATCAATGTCTGCAAGTCTACAAGGGAGCCGCGCTGAATGGTCATTCACTCGACTGTTGGGAAAAACATTCCCGTTAATGTCAGCTGATTCGACTCCAAACTTGAGAACCCTACACATGTTTCTATGTATGTTTTATGAATGGTAGAAAAGTTCTCGAAGGAATCCCCGAATTGGAAAGCGCCCTGCATGAGACACCCTGCAGCCAGGTGGACAGGCAACCTTCGCTTCGCAGAGAAAACTTCGCAAGCGAAGAACTGAAGACCGTGAATGGTGGCGAGCCTTGAGAGAGGTCTACATACAGCAGTGGAGAGAACGGGCTTTTGACGATGATGATGATGAAGAAGAAGAAGATGATGATGATGGTATATGTTCAGAGAAACTGAGTAGTCTTCGATGACATGTGCAAAACTCGTAAGGTAGTTAGATGATAGTTAATGTATTGGGTCTTATTCTTGAGTGAGCTGTCTCACGTTCGGAGTATACTAATAGAAGTGAAAGGTATTCTGTGGAATTACTGCGTTAAAATGAAAATTTCTCCCACTATTTAAAGGATACATTATTCCAGGTGGATATAGGCTATATACATTATATATCTAGCAATTGCACCTAAGTGAAACCAGAGCGCGTTGGGGAGATTTTCAGATTTTCTAAAAAACTCCGCCAATCTAAATATCTACTGAAACTCTCCCAATGTTTAAGAGTTAATCAAAATATTGTTACGTTTCAATTTATAAAGAATTTAATACTGTCTTTTCTGAATATTACAATACATTATAGGTACTCATTAGGAATAGACCATTTAATCCCTGTATCTTCCGATAACTCGTACTGATAACACCGTTATCAGTAGAAAAATTTGAAGGTTGGTAGAGAAAATCTGTAACTATCTACCAGGATTGTGTTTGATGTGTTTCAAATCAAATATTATAGATGGCGCACATTGAGAAGGCACAGAGCGGCGCATGTGACTGGATAATTGTAATTAAATAAAGTAGGCAATGAGGTCAAATGCAATGTGATTACCGCGACTACAGGAACCATGCGAGTAGGGGAATGACAACTGCGAACAGTCGTTGCGCCGTAGCATCTCATTGATTCCGCTAATCCTGTGGGGATTTTAATGGGAATGCTCAATGCGGGAGAAAATTAGACGTCCACGTGCCGCCTGTGGCTTTTTTATATTTTACTAATAACATTTTCAAATTGAACACATAAAGATTGTTCGTTATCAATTACAGACTGTAACATGAGTAACATTGAGTGTACTCAGGAGCTGCATGAGTTCATACCGTCTTGCATCGGACATTCAGACGTACGGCAGGTTATCGTACAGTACCTAAGGGCCTAAGAATGACATTCTTAAGCGCATACCTTTTCTTTTCTTTGCTTCTCTATCTGCAACAAATGATAAAAGAAAAATGTATATAATTTTAGAACATTTATGTCTAAATATTATAAATAAAAGTGTCTAAATCTAACAACAATTTGGAAGGTGTTACTCGTATCAGCAGTCGTAGCTGTTAGCTCGTTATAGCGACACAAAAGTCCCCTATTATAACTAGTGACAGTTGGGAGCGTCCCACGAGGAGTATTATTTTACTAGCTTGATTTATGGTCTGTTTGGGACCGAGGTGTTACTTTTGGCTAGTATACGACACATAATTAGCGAGGGTTTGGAGGAAAAATATACATTAATAGATCATATCGTATCATCCCTACGAAAGTTGCGCTGCAGGTTTCTACATGAAGAATATTTAGTTGCATATTATACCTATACCTAAGTATGTGAAACTTTGTGAAGATATTAGCTGTATGTATGTATATTGCTATATATTTACTATGTCAATAATTTCTGTTACAATATGTTACGAAGAAAATGCTGTTTTTTATTTTTAAAACTTTAATAAGTACACTTTAAAATCTTCAATTATGAAAGTAAAAAAAAATACATAAACTAAACAAACTCAGTTATAGGGATTGTCCAACTAAATAGTTCTACGATATAATAGTTTGGACAAAGAAAATCCAAGTAGCAGAGTATGACAGATTGGACTCGAATAATTTTAACGTAGCATGTATACTTAAGACCTATATATTAACAAACTATACTACAACTATCTTTATCTATACATCTATTCTATTCGTCTAAGCCTCGAATAAATTTTGATACGATTTTCATGGATTTTAATTTAATGAATTCGTGTACAATAAAAATGTTCAGAAAAAAATTGCATCCCTGCGAAAACGCGGACGTTTTGCTAATTATTTAAAAGGTGCACATTTTATTTCCTAAATAATAAAAAATAAGCTCTGTTCGAAATTTTTCTGTTTCAAGCAATGACTTCTATATTACTTCGTAAGGACAAGGCTAGCGCTCCTAGTACGTGGCACCGACGCGCCGGTGTCAAAATCGGAAATTGGCACCAATGACGGGTGTTCATTCTGTGCGTAGAAAGATACGAAAATGCCTATTTACCAGTGATATGTCCAATCAACACATGAGAACACTTTACAATAACAGAATACGTCAATAAGAAATAAAAATACGTATTAAGATGGCGTATGGTAAGGGCGCATCCTGTCTTGTTTAACATATCACTGGTTTCAAGTAATGTAGTCGCATAAGGAAGCCGTAACCTTTAATGGTAGGCCATAATTGATAATAAAATTAATGGACTTATATCAATGTCATTTGAAACATTTGGTAGAGAAATTTAAATATGAACGTGTCCATCGGTGCGTAGCTAATTCCTCATTATCCCAAATTCGAATAATAAAGATGTTTAAACTGCCGCATCAGCAGTAGGGTGACAATAGAATCAGAGGATAATATTGAGAAATCAATGGATATACTTAGATTAGGATATAAAATACAGAAATAACATTAACATGTTTTAATTTATTTTTCTAGTTAACCTACACCTGTTTAGGTGGTATATTATTTGTTTATTTATTTATTTATTACAAAATCCACAGCTCAACACAAAATTTACAGACAAAAACAAATACATAACTTACAACCAATTACGGATTTTACATTTATACAATGAGAAGAAAAATTATTAAAAATAAATAATTAATAACAAAATACAATTACTACAAACTATACAAATCAAATCACATACCTATTGCATATAAATACACACACACACACATATATATATACATACATACATTCATTCACATATACACATAAGTTTATCACATACCACTCACATAGAACTGCCAAAGTGCTCACTGTCTTAAAAAATTATAACATAATTTTTTAAATGTAATATTTTAAAACCAACATTTTTTTTTAAAACCACATTTGATTTTTTAACTTCTGTACCATGTAGTAGTTTTAGTAGTAGCACGCACGTATTCAAGTAAAACACAAGACCGTGTCCACGACACAGTAAGACTCCATGTTTCAGTCCATTTGAGTATTTTCCGAACCGTTCACTTAAAGCATTTAAAAATGTGTTAAATGTAAAACAAATTCAGTCCATTTAAGTATTTTCCTATCCGTTCACTCAAAGCATGGTCACCCGGGAACACGCATTCGATATTCGAATTTTGAATGACGTTCAGTTCACGGCGTCGTTTATTTAAATTTTACACGCAGTTGATTTCGAATGGCGAATAAGTTGGTGAATGTTGAATTATAAAATTATCCTGTTTGTCTACTGCGAGCACAATACGATTTTTATATAAATTTAACACGCAATTTAACAATATATTTAACATTAATTTTTACACGGACACGTGACTGCATTCATTTGCATAATCACTTTTATTACGGCACATAATTACGACTTGCATACCAAAATCAATTTACAAGTGATTTTAGCATGAAAGATTTATGGAGGTTTCCTTAGGAAACAATTGAAATTTTAATATGACATAATAAAATACTTTAGTATACTTTAGTAATGGCAGCCTGTCTGGCAACAGTAACCACTTTCTTACAGCAGACCACCGTGAAATAACAGCACGTGTGATTTTATGTTTCGGTGATTGAGTAAGCGAGCCCATTTTCCTAACCCTTCCTAATCTCTTTGATCCTCAAACCTGTACTATACTGTACTATTGCAGTACCTGTGGTGTTGCTTGTGTATATATTATATTATAGACGACGGTAATATTCACCTACCATCAAGTTGACCGTCAGTCTGTCTGGCCGATCTTAACATAACCGTTAATTCTTTCCAAATTCAATACCACACAAAATATTACCTACAGATTATATTCTTTTTTGAAACCATTATAGTACACAATGTGATGTTGCTTGTGTTATAGGCGACGGTAGCCATTTACCATCAAGTTGACCGTCAGTCTGTCTGGCCGATCTTAACATAACCGTTAATTCTTTCCAAATTCAATACCACACAAAATATTACCTACAGATTATATTCTTTGTTGAAACCATAATAGTACACAATGTGATGTTGCTTGTGTTATAGGCGACGGTAGCCATTTACCATCAAGTTGAGCATCAGTCTGTCTGGCCGACCTTAACATAACCCTTAATTCTTTCCAAATTCAATACCACACAAAATATTACCTACAGATTATATTCTTTGTTGAAACCATTATAGTATACAATGTGGTGTTGCTTGTGTTATAGGCGACGGTAGCCATTTACCATCAAGTTGACCATCAGTCTGTCTGGCCGACCTTAACGTAACCGTTAATTCTTTCCAAATTCAATAGGTATCACACAAAATATTACCTACAGATTATATTCTTTGTTGAAACCATTATAGTACACAATGTGGTGTTGCTTGTGTTATAGGCGACGGTAGCTATTTACCATCAAGTTGACCATCAGTCTGTCTGGCCGATCTTAACATAACCGTTCATTCTTTCTAAATTCAATACCACACAAAATATTACTTACAGATTATATTCTTTGTTGAAACCATTATAGTACACAATGTGGTGTTGCTTGTGTTATAGGCGACGGTAGCTATTTACCATCAAGTTGACCATCAGTCTGTCTGGCCGATCTTAACATAACCGTTCATTCTTTCTAAATTCAATACCACACAAAATATTACCTACAGATTATATTCTTTGTTGAAACCATTATAATATCCCACAATACCCACAAACACGTCAAGGTATTATTTTGCGGTATAAAAATACTTATTAACGAGTATAAAATTGTCATTTCACCACGCCTCTCTACTGCGTCATTCTTCTCAATTGACCGATCAATCATTGGTGAAATCTTTATATAAAACGGTGCAAGGTTTTATTCAAAAATACACCCTAATGGTAGTGTGTTTAAGTATCGAATCACTACACTTTTCTTTTAATTTATAACTTTGTAATTTTTAACGCTATATAAATTAGTAAAAATAGAGAAGGCGAGAAGAAAAGGAAGTATCTCGACTGGGCCTATAATATAAAAATAAAAATAAGGTAGATCTCCTTGCCGCTCTTTGCTCTATAAAATCCCAGAGCTGATCAAAAATATTATTTATACATTGAAAGAGTCTATTTTTTCATAGATTGATACGCATATGTTTATAATTAATATGTCAATTTCGACCTATTTTTTGATACGTGTTTTTTGATAGACATCTTTTAATTTTTAGCGATGATTTTTAACATAACGTCATTATTACAAAACTTAAACTCGCAGCTAGTTCAAGTTTTATAATAATATTTTTTTTTTATAAATAAAAATCAATGGCCGTGTGTTAGTCTCGCAAAAACTCAAGAATGGCTAAACTGATTTTAATTCGACTTTCACTTATGGAAAGAGGAATAAACGGGGAAGGTTTATATATAATATAAAAATTGAATTATCATTTTTCCTATTTCCCGAAAAATCTTACCTCTAATATAAATCTTATTATTATTATGATGATGCCCGCTGGTTAATATAAATCACAATAAATTAGTTTTAATTAGTGGACATTTGATATTCGATACAAATTATTCGATACTAGCTGCTGCCCGCGACTTCGCCCGCGTAACTTTGTAAATTATATACTAAAACCTTCCTCGAGAACCACTCTATCCATTAGTGAAAACAGCATGAAAATCGGTGCAGTAGTTTTTGAGTTTATCGCGAACAAACAGACAGGCATCATAGACGCGGCGGAGGACTTTGTTTTATGATATGTAAGGATACTTAGGTTAAATTTTTTATTTAAAGAAATATTTATATACTAGTGACCGCCTTCCGGCTTCGCCTAGGGGTGCCTAGGGTGCAATTTTTACATATTCTTATATTATTATCCTTTTTCCTATATCGGTCGGTCTACAAATCGGTTTAACTATTCTATTTGAAGCCTACACAAATCAACTTAACATTTTTATGTATAAAAAAAGGCTATAGATAGCATATTACTTAATAACAAGATAATATACATTATCTTACAGATACAGATCTTATTATTATCTATATAGATCAATTATTTTTAGTAAAAAACCTTAGAAACGATATCATAAAAGTTGTTCCAAAAATATGAGTGTATCAGCGACGATAAGTCGGCGGTTGCCCCAAGGGGCTTTATTAGCGTCAACCTACCCATTATACATTTTTAAACCGTATCCATATAAATTAATGTCAATATGACCCCAGCGTAATATCAATCTCGCGCGTAGTTCGCGGATTATGTTGCAAATAATATCATTTTGTACGGTGATTCATTCTGAATGGTGTTACCGTTACCTACGCTCCGTCCCCTCTACTTGGAGTGATATGTTTTGACCTTTTCTTTTTTATAAACTCGCTGGAGTCCGCGACTTCATCCGCGTTGGAAAAAAAGTAGCCTAACCTGTGTCCTGTGCGTCTATGTTTATCTACCAAGTTTCATGAAATTCAGTTAATTCGTTTAAGAGTTGTAGAGGAGCCATACACACATACAGAAAAAAATTCTAAAAAATCGTCAATTTAGTTTCAGTATCATGTATAGAGCCTATAAACACGATATCTCTGAATACAAAGTAACTTACTCAATGACCAACCCTTACAGATATATTATTATACTAGCTGGCGCCCGCGACTTCGTCCGCGTTGGAAAAAAAGTAGCCTAACCTGTGTCCTGTACCAAGTTATCTACCAAGTTTCATGAAATTCAGTTAATTCGTTTAAGAGTTGTAGAGGAACATACACACATAATTACATACATACAGAATTTTATTTTTAAAAAATCGTCAATTTAGTTTCAGTATCATGTATAGAGCCTATAAACACGATATCTCTAAATACAAAGTAACTTACTCAATGACCAACCCTTACAGATTTATTATTAGTATTGATAAATAAAAATTGTATTGAACTCGTCACCAAAGACAATAATTCGTTAAAATACTCGTAATTTTAGACTTTTTGTTTTACAATAGACTTTCAATGCACTTGTCTTTAAATTGGCCATGAAATTAAACAGGGAATATCTTTGAATTGAGGCATTCCAGCAATGGCGAAGCATAATCATCATAATCATCATCATCATCATAAACAACATCAACATCAGCCAGTGTCTCTCCACTGGTTTTTCAAAATTTACGAAATGATCTCTATAATTTTTTCTAGGATTTTTTTTAATTAATTTAATAATTGTAATCATATCACAAATTCCTTAAATACATACTCTAATACGAGATGTCTAATTCCAATCATATGGGTCCAATGTAAATTTCCTATAAAAGCTTCCCAATATCAATATTGTCGTGTCCAACTTATAGGCTTATAACGAAGTGCCCCTAACGAGGGGTTGCAATTCCTACCTTTATTGTATTGTGTATTAAACAAAAATGTCAAAGCTATCGTCCGAGCGCAGCTCGTTAAATGTAAAAATTACTATTACAATTGAGTGCCAATTTCAAATAGGTATATAATTATGTTATCACCTAAGTATGTTCATACAGCAACAAGCTATGATTATTATTATAAACTAACCACCGGCTGTCTATTGAGTCCTAATATGCTAATATGGAATCTTAGACAGCCCGTGTCGTTAGACGAGTTGCTACCATAGACCACCTGCGTTTTAAACCATATGAGACTATTTCATATCTTTGACCATTTATATGTTTAATATAATCAATTTTCTTCTCTCATTTAGCTGTAAGTATAATGTACTTTATTTTATTAAGAAATTTTGGTGCAGGCTGTGCCTCCTGTAACTGCCGCGGCATCCGCCAAGTGTTACTTGAATCCGTTATTTGATTAATTTTAGAAAATCGTTTTAAATTATTCTATATTACATAATAAGCACACTAAATTGATATTTCCAGGAGATCTACTGTATTTTTAATAAAAATCAATGTTAAAGTTTAAATTTCCAAAACCGCGCCAAAAACGATGTTTCTGTAATGGCACTGGTCATTGACGTCACACGCTAGTAAACAAACAGAATTCAATGATGACACAGAGAACTAATATTAAGTGAATAAACATTATTTATTACTCTATGTCTGATATGTTTACTAGCGTATGACGTCATCAGAGTTGCATCCAGTCACAGGGCGTTTCGGCGCCAAGATAAAATTTCAAATATTATGATTTTTTTTTTCATATAATTTGCAAAAAATATACATAATTTAGCTTCAAATATAGTGACATATGTTTTTTTACGATATTTGCTGATAGGATAACCACAATTTGTAGTATATTTTAAATCTTGTCAAATAGCCAATTAGATGACGTCGACATTGTTTGATGCCTGCCTCGTTAGAGGCTTTTTGATAATAAAGAAATATCTGTTGTTAGTTGCTGAGGAGATGGGTGTCCCGTAGACTACTTGATGCTGCAGCATCAGATCGAGGTTACTGTGTCATGTAAACACCACAGAAGTAACAGTATACCAAATTTCACATCAAACGAACTTGTGGAATAATATAATAGTGAGACCTCTTCTTCAACTAGGACATCTAACGCCTAAATAGATCTTCGTAAATTATAGCTACGAACTGATTCGATCATGACAGCTTTCAAACAATTCAAATCAAAATTGTTTGGGAGTTACGATGCCACAGACAGACACACAGATACACAGGTCAAACTTATAACACCCCCGTTTTGTGACGGACATCGGGGGTTAAAAATGTAAGTTACATTTCAACTGTGTAAGCATTAGTTTTCATACACTGAACTAACTAAATATATTAACTTTTAGTTAGTTTTAGTACACTGTGTTGATTTTCAGAGCCTGGCAAATATAGAACAGTAGATAATAACGATGTCGGGCGTTATATATTTTATTTTTCAATGCAGACGAAGTCGCTGGCACCAGCTAGTGGTATTATAAGTATAATTTCACACGATATTATATAATTGTATTTTGAATAACGCCAACAATCAGTTATATCGAGCACAGAGTAATTTCTAAAGCAAACAAAATCATAATTGCGTAGGGGAGAGTTGGCGACAAAAAAAAACTATCTAATCAAATAAACAAGGGATGCGTTGGCTTATCGGTTACACATCTAACGACGCAATCTCAAACCAAAATTGTGATTTGATACCTTATATCATTTCGCAATCACCCCACGTTACCCTCTCAATAATATTTAGCTGGATATTTCCTTGTTAACAATATCAGAGAAACAATATTTTCTTTATTAAATACACACTTTTAACCACTCAGAGTATTTTAATTGGAGTTTTGGAAATGAACTACGATGATACTGCGGAGAAATGACTTAAGAAACAGCATAATTCCTTTTAAAATCGAAAAATGCCTATGCCTATGTTAACATGCCTGTCTTGGTCCAAGTGATTAGATACATCATCATGAAATATAAAACAAACCCCTGCTGAGGTCCTGCTAGGGATAACCTTAGCTAGTTCTTAGCATTTATCCTTAGTTATTTATAAGTCCATGGGAAAACCTTCCCTTGATCCCCTACAGTCAATCCCAAACAATTCGTATTTATTCCATGACGTGGTGAAGTATGTAGCCAAAGGCATTTTAATACAATCATCGCTCAAGAGATTATTAAGATTCCCGCATTAGCACGTGGCGCGCACGCGCTACAATGAAAAGTTTGACAGCTAAACAAACATGGCCGCCGATAGCGAAATCAAATCGTTATTAATATTATATCAGCAAACACAATGTTCTTTACTTTGGCCATTGTGCAAATATAATTTTTGTAATTGCGCTCAAGCCATCCCCTCCTATTATTTTATAGCGTTTTACCAAATTACTACTGGTTAGTTGTTTGAACTTGGGGGAGAAATGATTTCTTAAACCAACTTTGTTTGAAAGCTACGATTGATTACAAAAACATTAGGATGAATTAAAATTTTTGCAAAATATGCATACAGTTTCAAATCCTCTTTATTTTTAGGTTTTATTAAAAAAATAAGAATTTTGGATTTATAAAATTGATTTATTAGTACCATACATCTAGGATACTACCGTTCCGTTAAAGATCTATGATTAGTACATATTACCCATGATAATCAAATAAGTATAGCGTGCAGTAGGTGCGTTAATTTCTAAGCAATGGTTTAATATTAAGTAACTACCTACTTTTAATCTTATTTGTAGTTTAATTTCAAGTTTAGTATCCTATTACCGTAACTTTTTTAATATTAACTTTTTTATGAACCCAATAATATTTTAGACTAGGTATCAGGTAACTAAGCGAGCATTATACAAATACCTGAGACGCTAATAGACGTTGTATATTTTGATACTGTTTCACTAATGGAAAGAGCGATAAACGAGGAAGGTACTAATTTTCAGAAAAAAAAAATACAGCCATGCGAAGCCGGAGGGCGGTCGCTACTAACGTTTCTCTGAGTTAGTGTGAAAATACGAATCCCGCAATATTACTACCATATTTATATACCTACCTAGATATGAATAATCTTCCTATATGCGAGTTATTAGAATGGAATAATGTAACGTATGCTATATAACCAGACCAGAGTATAAAGGAACGTAAACCCAAATACGAAAATCAAACATAACATTATTTGCTCGATGCAGAGCTCCCAAGTACACAGCTATTAATTTACATACTAATTTATCTTGTAATTAAATACGCCGCAAATTGCTATCTCAGCCCTTCATAATCCTTTCGCGCTGTTGCTTGCACCTCGTTAGAGTTAAGAATAATATGGACATGGCTTGAGCTTGAAATGATACGGCCAATAGAACTCGATAACGAGCCGTACATAGAGATATCATTATTAAATTATTTTATTAGCAATTATTAAGTCTTTATTAGAATAATGGAAAATGTCATAATGTGATGAGTCTAATTCCGTTTAAGAGGTCTCTGGATTGATTCATTTTTATTCGAAATATTTTTATATATTTTTAAAAGGCAACATAGGGCTTACAACAGTAAAAGGTAACATTATATTATACTACTGTAAAAAACAAATACAAACAGATCAAATTTTTTAGCTAATATGGTTAGCTAATTTAAAAAGTGTAAACATGGTTAAAAAGCAGCGAAGAAGTAGTGAAGTTAAAACAATAAATATTAATATTATTAGAAATAAGAATGCAAATCTGCACCAAAATTTCATGTTTATTAAATTTATTTATAATTTATAACTCTCAAATATGTAGACATTTTTTTAAATTGTTTAAAATTATCAGATCCAATTAAGGCTTATCCACGTTAACATTTCGTCGAGGCAGTGGCTGGTGTTGACACGTAGCCGACAGACACGGATTAAGGTTATCTGCATCACAAAGCCGGCGCTGGCCTGCATCGTGGAATTGCTCCCTCTCCATAACGTACCTTTATAGAGTGGTCTCTACCGTACTTCCACAACAACAAACTGACATTGTGGTTGGTTATCTACACTACAGTACTTCAAATGACAGAGAACTACAATGATCGCTCACTTAAAATTAAATAAAAAAAACCACCCGTACAAATTTAAAAAAAAAACCTTAATTTAAGACTTCCATAGAGGCATAGGTCATAAAGGAAGCCAATGTCGGAGGTCAGCCTCTACTTAGGCTACACTACGAGTAATAGTAGGGCACATATAACCCAAATCTTTTCAAAGTTGGAGTGAATAGACATCTTCTGGGTGAGTTCGCTCCATCATAGGCCTCATCTTCACTACACTGCTGCCCAAGAGCAAACCCATCTCTAAAAATAATAAAAAAACACTGCATTTCACATTCACTTTGGCAGCCCGTTAGGGAAGACCACCGTGATATAACAACGTGTGTGCTGTTGTGTTTTGGTGTGTGAGTAAAGGTCAGCGCCGACGGACGGAGTGGCAGCGAAGAGACTAATTTAGTAACAATTTAAATTCAACCTAAAATGCTCGTGAATACGACTGTATTTGGTACAATGAAATAAAATGACGGCGAGCGACTCAAAGCGCGGTCGGACTTCGCCCGCGTAACTTTGTAAATTATATACTAAAACCTTCCTCGAGAATCACTCTATCCATTGGTGAAAACTGCATGAAAATCGGTGCAGTAGTTTTTGAGTTTATCACGATCAGACAGATAGACGCGGCGGAGGACACTGTATGTATGTAAGGACTAGTGGGTGCCCGCGGCTTCGTCCGCGTCCGATCGCTACCAAACTTCACAAGATTACCCGCTGGACTTATCTGAAGGTTGTCTGAAAATTTCATTAAAATCGGTTCAGCGGTTTTGGAGTCTATAGAGAACATACATACAACACATTGCCTTTTATAAGATTTTAATACACTGGTACTAATTTAGCGCAATTTATTGCAAGTTTACTTTTGTCCAATTAAAAATATTTATTTAAAAACAGTTTTAAATAAGTTTAATATTGTATTAAAACCATAATTTACCATATAGTAAAAGGGCTTTGAACATTTTCACCCAACATTTCAAGAAGTCTATTAATTCCTTTCAGGAGCGGGTGCAGACCCAAAATCGATATATGGTAAAGAGGTGACCATTTCACGGATGAATACTTCACTGCTACGACGAACAACTTCACACCATATAAGCGCACTATGTCTTCATATTCATATAATTTTGATTTTTTTTTGCGTTTTATAAAGCTTATGTTAAGCTTCAACTTAGTGTATATAAGTTAAGGTACTTACGGGTAGCTCTTTTTTATGTAAAGCTCGACAGACAGGGTGCCGGTCCACTTGATGGTAGGTGGATACCGTTGCCAACGCAACAGGTGGTGCAAGTGCTTTGCCGACTATAGTGCGATTTAGGATGAAGCATTGGATAGGGATAGGGAAATAAGCCATTCCTTATTCACTCACCGAAATACAACAGCACACAATATGCTGTTATTTCACGGGTGGTTACTGCTACCAGACGGGCAGCCCAAATGACTGCAAAAAGCAGTGTGCCCTGCCTCTGAACATAAGATAAGGTAAGGAAAGAAAAGGAAGATAAGATAACAAAAAGAGTAGTGATTCTGCTTAAAATGATCATCTATTTGTAATCTATTTACTTAAATTTTAAATTTAATGATAGTAAAGTTTTCTACTTATTTCATTACAGTTTCAAAGAGAGTATTAAAGTATAGATACTCTAGTATAAAATAATCCAATCATTCATGCCTTTAACAACAATACAAAAACCCCTTAAAAACAATTTAGAACCGCTATAGAGCACATTTGACCCATTATAATCATTTTAAAACGCTGTTAAAGCAATAAAGGCGGGACACGCGCCGACCACACGTCCGTGCGCGATGACGTCGGCGAACCGACTGCCGCATAATTTTTAATCACACGACCGAGTAAGCAGCTAATTCGCTAGAACGCGAGATATTGGGGGTAGTTATAGCTTAACTGACGGGAAACCGGAATTGGCTTTTGTTAGCGTGAGCGTAACCAATCTCTGAGAAATTCTGATGATTCAATAGTTTCATTTTAGCACTTGCATTTTGACGAGCCCTTTGGATGAGTGGTTGCCTTAACGCTCTGTTCCAGTGTTCCCGGATTCAATCCCGGGAAGTTTTCAAAGTTGATTCCGGTCTTGATCTGTAAAGTAACGGTAGGGCACACTGCGTTTCGCGGTCATTTAGGCAACCCGTGTATCAGTAGTAACCACCCCCTTAAAGAAGACCACCGTGAAATAGCAGCACATGTGCTGTTGTGCTTTATTGAGTGAGTGAGAAATGCCAGAGCCCATTTCCCTATCCCCTTCCAAACCCTTTTCAAACTCTTTCCTTAATCTTAGTCGTTAGCATAGTAGTAGTATTTGTAGTCGGCAGCGCACAGCACATCTACTAGCAAGTTGCACCATCAGCCTGTCTGATGACCTTAACATATAAAAAAAAATATTAGTCATTATGTATGTAATTTTAATTTATATGTAGACTAAAATCAACAAATTAAAATTATTAAATGGAAATAGTGAAAAAATACAGGTGGCTGATTAATATCCCAACAAAATAGATAATATGATTATAATTTTAGTTCCTATATAATATAAGTATGCAACTCTCTCGGCTTAAAAGTGTTCTAAATCCAATTTTCACCCTTATTTCGTAACCATCGACGCGTGTTATTAAAAAATAGATCACAAAGAAACTGTTTAACATGACAATGGAGGGATTATGCGTTGACTCCGAGCGAGAATGTACTCGCGTGACCAATCGAGGTAGCAAATTTTATTAGACGCCTTTTTGCAACTCTTAAGTGGTTTTTAGTCTGTGACAATTTTTAGGCTGCGCTACAAACACAGGTTACAAGCAGACTATAAAGATGGTTACAAGTGATATAAGCAATAGTTGCTACATTATGAAGCCACAATCCATTATCCGCCAAGTGAAGATGTTTCATCCCAGTCCAAAATTCCACAGTGCCTTAAAACAAAAATTTTCGACCAACTTGATTTGCCAGTAACTATGGGCCTCGTATGAAAGCAAACGTCGCTCAACGAGCTATGGAGAGGGCTATGCTCGGGGTTACACTGCGAGATCAAATCAGGAATAAGGCTCCATAGACGAACGAAAATACCGACAAACCAGGCGGATTAGTAAGTTTCAGTAGCAGTGAACTGAAACTTACTAATACGCCGATGGAGCCAGTAGGTTCTCGGGTGGAGGTCAACCGGCAAGTTCAGTAGAGGACGTCCACCCACAAAGTGGACAAACGACCTTGATAAGGGCCGCAGGTCAACGGTGGATCCAGGCTGTCCTCTTAACGGTCTTTTTAGAAAATAAAGGGAAGCTATATGTCTAGCAGTGGACGTTCCTACGTCTAAGATGATAATGACGATGAAAGATGTTTCTGTGCACTAAATAAACAGGGCCTTCAATTTTTAAAATTACGTTTAAAATCTTTTTAAGCGCTTTTATTATTATTTAAAATTAAACCGTAACTTTTATTATGGATAAGAAGCTAAGCTAAATAGCCGAGCGTCTGACAAAACAAATCAACGGAAGCAATTTCCTCATGCGGATTTAATTCGAGCTTTTACATCGCCAGACGGTGTACACCCGCCGGGCAAATTGGACGCAGATATTTTTATTTAATTTTTTTAGTTGCATAGTTTGAAGACTGATTTTAATAGCCTAATAGTCAGCTAACTTATACTAGTTGTGTCCCACGAACTCACCCGCCGTTTAATTTTAAAGAAATCTGATTCTCTCTTTCGGTAATGCGGTAATTCACGGTAGACTTCTATACTAATATTATTGAAATAACCATATTATATATTTTTAATTGTTGAAGGTGGTGCTTAGGCCGACGGTTTACTTAATGGTATGTGGCCACTGTCGCATATAGACAAGCAATACCAGCAAGAAAGAAGAAGTTTATGCATAATATATGCACTAAATTAGTTTTAAAAATATTAATTTATGAGTTTCATTACAGCAACAGCCTCTACCAAACCAGAATACCACCACAACAATATGAAGTCAAAATAGCTGGCGGGTGTACTCTACTGCCGCTATGATTCTTTTTAAAAGCTTAAAGCGCGTTTAGGATCCGGCTAAATATGCACCTTTTAAATGAAGTCTTAGAACGGATTCGTTCCCATTACAACTTCGAATATATTAATTTTGAACAACAAAAAAATAATACAGTCAGTGTGTAAGTTCACTATACTCGTATAGAGGAAAAATTCTGTCGATTTGAGACAAAGACTAAATTCAGACAGTACAATTTTAAAGATAACCGAACAAATTTAAAATTGGAAGGATTTTACTTATAAATATGAAAAAAAGAAATAAAAGTTGTCGATCAAAACTTTTTTTCATTTTTTTTTTCAACTCAATTATTTATTGCGAAACCATAATGTACAAAGATGTTATAAAAATAACTTTAGTTAATGAATAAGCTTAAGAACAAGAAAGAAACTTAAAAAACTTAACCTTGTCGCTAAAATGAATTTTTTTATTAAGTACTTGAAGAGACAGGATAATTTTTTTTTTGGGCAATAATTTTCATATTTTTTTTTTTCACTTAGAAAATATAATTTTCAATTTAAATGTCTTTTTTAAATATGGCTAATAAAAACAATAAATTAATAAAGTGAAATTTTTTACTACTAAGTATATGGAATATCGTACGAGATGTAAGAATGGAGACAGTGTCTGGAGAAAAGTTCGCGTCGCGAGACGTCTCTCGTGTAGAGCTCTCCGGCAATTTATTAAAGAAGTGAATACTCTATTACTGGCGATTCGTGACGTTTAAGTGCCGATTCCCGTCAATAAATCCCACGATATCCGCCTGGACGGATTTAGAGTCGTTTTATTTTAATTCACCTCTATCTGTTCCGTTATTCGTATAAAAGTAAATGGGACAACGCATCAAAACATTTTCTTTTTATCTAAGTATTATGTATCTATCTATTAATATTTAGTATTTAATATCTAAATGACCTTATATATATTTTGAACGTATTAAACTGGAAAGATGTTTTTTATGTTTTTTTTATTATTTGCTAGCGTTAGCTTGCAACTATACACATACACATTCACACACACACACACACACACACATACACTTGCACATTTTATTTTATTTTTCTATTATACAAATAGTTTTTTTCTAATTCAGCCTTAAGTTTTTAGTGCGGTGATAGTATTTGTATACTTAATAGGAGTGTGTGCCCCTACACCTTTTTTGTACCTAGCCTTAAGATAAGGATAATAAACTATTTTGTATCTTGTATTTAGCTTGCAACTTTGTTCGCCCCATTTTTTCTTATCCGATCTCTACTAACTATTGACTACTGATTCGATCTCACTCGCAGTGTAACCCCAAGCATAGGCGTCTTTACCTACTTTGTAAGAAATAAGAATTTTCATACATTTATGTAACGGACTTTACATTATACACGCACGCGAGACATCTAGCGAATAATTGTTGAAAAAACAAACATTAAAAAAAAAATTTGTCTAAAAACTCGCTCATTAAGCGACCTTGTACTTTATTTATTCTGTGGCGAAGTTAACGGAAAATAAACCAATAAGTAATAATATATTTCAGCCATTTACTAGATTATAAAATTACAAATAATATGACGTTAACATGTTATCTGTAAAGTAAACCTGAATCTACTGAAATCATAAATTCTGACTCCAGCGTAATTCTAATGGATGAATGCTCTTAACTCAAGATTAAGACCAAAGAAGTTGTTTACTTGCCTAGAACGTAGTACCTACTAACGTTTCTCCTTGCTTGTTCAACAATTTATTATGAATGCAGATAGGACAGTTTGTTACAGGTTACAAATGCATTCAATCTTCAGACAAAATGCTTAATAAAACGATGTCTTTATTTACTGCTCAGTTTCTGCAACATATTACCTATTTCCATTCGAAAGAAACATTTGAAAATATGTTCTATCACCTTCCAGGAGAGGTCGTGTTTCCTATGAGCACATATAACACGAACTAGGGTATAAAATTTTGTGGCCATATTACAACAATTCCCATATACCGATTTCTTTCCCTATTCTCGGCCTATGGTAAGGCCACAGCTTTAAAATCCATACAGTTGGGCAACGCCTTTGATGTCGGGCGACGCCGCCACTCACGCGCGGATGTGCTAGGGTTGTCACAATATGGAAAATCCGCCACCGCTCACTCAACTCAAAAACATGAACGCGTCAGCCTTGAAAGTTGGAAATGTAGACTGTGTGAGTTCGCCGTGGCGGCCCGCGCCAGCCCCCACCGTTGTTCTGTGCAAGTACATTCGTTGCCCAACTGTATGGATTTTAAAGGTGTGGTGAGGCTGCTTGCTTGGCTATGCTATACTTAGGAAAGCTTAATGGTAAGACAAATTTATACTCTAAGTAAGATAACTTACCTGAACCTGTTTGAAAAGTTTGAATCAGTAATTGTATATTTAGCTAGAGTTCTCTAAAACATATTGAGTGTTCTGAGCATGAAATCTAGTAAGTATAGTCCCACCAACTTATCTGTAATACTAGCCAGTGACCGTGACTTCGTCCGCCTTGAAAAATAAAAACTATATCTATCTATACGCAATATAACGCCGGAAAATTTTTTGCTATAGCACTTTTGCTGGGCGTTATATTTTTTTAATTTTAAATGTTCCCTCGGAAACTGTACTTCTTTTCTAGAATTTGAAGTTTCTATTCTAGAATTGAATTCTATTAATTTCTAGAATTGAAAGTTACCATATATCCCCTTCTGTGTCCCAAAATTATGCAAAATTTCACAATATTCGGTTTTGTAGCTAAGACGTGTAAGCGCCTCTTTCACCAACTGTCAAGTAGACTATCTTTCATTTAAACTCACCGGTAACCGGGAATAATGGAGCTGATATACCTTTGCTTGTACAGTAAAAGTCCCAAACATTAAATAGAAAATAATAATTAAAAAAAATCGCCTATCGAATGATGCAGTAAACCGAGTGCATAATTCAATAAAACAGAAAATGATTTCGAACAAGTAACTAATCAACACCTTACTTGTAGTTGGTGAAAGAGGCCCTAAGCGTAACAAACAAACGAGCTCACTTTCGCATTTATAATATTCTTAAACTAAAAAACTGTGGTATGTTGTAATACACGGGAAAGAACTGGACGGTGGAGAGATCACAAGATACCATCTTTGAAGTGTCACCGTCAAACGAGACAGGAGGCGTGAAGACACGGCGACGACACGCATAACTCATACCATTTGTCACTTTTAATTGCCACTTGTTGGTTGTCGAAAACGTCGCACAAGAGAGCGATATATTTAGTTTATTGTTAAATAAATCGGTGCACAGAACGTTTGCGGTGGCGCATTCGCGGCTTACCGCTTACAGGGAACTAAATTGAGACATAAACAGAGTTTCGGGACTTGTTATTATGTTCAAAGGACTTGTTTATATGTCGTCGATGATCGCGCCGCTTTGATGTTAGCGTGTTAGAACGACATCGAGTCGGAAAAAATTACGATTTAGTTACCTAAGCGTTTGTCTACTGGCGCCATGTTGGTTTTTTTATGTTTCTGATATAGATACTATCTATATCTATACTGTATATCTATATCTAGATATATCTATACTGTTTATCTATATCTAGATTAAAATACGCTTAAAATAAATAAAGTTCTTATACTGTAATGTTATTAATGTTCGTAATGTCAAAATACGAGTATGTCAATTTTTTTTACTAAATGTAAGTAAGTATGTCAAAGTACCTACCAAATATACTTACGGTAGGTATTCATAACAAAATAAAACTTTTTTTTTTTAAATTTTTGTCCGTCTGTCTGTTAGTTCTATCTAATCTCAGAATCGGCGAAATTGACTTTTTCAATTTTCTATTTGAAATACCTACTTGACATAGTAAATATTGGTATTACAGAAATGGTTGTAGTTATTTTATATTTTTCATTAATAAGTTCAAAATTACTGTTTAAATACATGTAATACCTATTCCTTACCTTATTCTTACTTAGTCCTTAATCTGCACCTGTAGAACAACATTAGACGGAATATGAAAGATTTACTCTTTGAAAAGAAAATCAATGAAATAATGTGTTTTGTATTTAAATACTTCATTTAAATGAAGAGAAAGTTTGCCGGAGCGATTAGCTATTTTTAATTTTTTTATATAAATAAATTTTATAAATCCAAGGAGTTGTTCTTTATAAAAATTCCCTAAACACTGTGTGGCAGCTTTGTGCTCATCAATAAACTTTTTACTGTGAACAGTTTCGAGTTACAAATAGGCTAATAATAATCTATTCAAATAGCGAATCTAATGAGATCCACTCCCAAATAATAACCAGCGCTTTTATAACGCAATGAACTAAATATATTTGCGGCGAAGCGTAACGCCGTGACACCCGTCTTGCGAACGCTCCTTGACAAGCAATTAAAAATGACAGATGACTATGGGCCCATCTTCGAGACAGTGTCAAAAGAAGCCGCGCTTTGAACATTGACATTCCTTTCAGTAGCTGTAAAAAAAACTTACAGTTAACTAGATAACACAAGCTATTTAGGTAAGAGCGTACCTACAAAATCTTATGAATGACGAGAAATTGTGTTCTAATTATGAAAATTAACTTTGAATTTAGAATCATTTAATTTCTGTCTTTTGTAAATAAATGCAGCCATTTTATGTTTATGTTAAGGATATCTCTTTATTTAAATGTCGACAGATAGACTGATGGTTCACTAATTGATGGTAGGTGGCTACCGTCGCCTACCATCAATTTATATATATAAATATCGTATTCATATGAAAAAGTAATAATAACTTACGATAAGTTTGTGTGAAGAAGTTTCAAACTTCTTCACACAAACTAGTAAAAAGGAAAAAGGACTAAGGAGTCCTTTTGCGTGTTGCGTTTCTAGATGCTTTTGTTGCGTTTCTAGATTACGTATTTATTTGGCATTATGTTTGTTCAAATTTAAACTCTATTTATATACACATAATATTAAAAATCGAGTGAAACGACAGACTGTCACTTGACGCAGATCTGCGTCTATAACAGACGAGAGACCCAGTCTAAAACTTAAAACTTAATCCTTATTGTCTCGTAGTCTAATGAAGTATAAATAAAATTAGACATTGTTTTTTTTTATAATTTAATTAACACGTAAATTGCAGAATATGGACAACTCAATACCGTAACCAGGGATCTTTCAGAGATGCAGAAAAAATATTTCCCGAATTGGCCCCCGGTGGAAATCAAATTTACGAATCCCGATTGCTATTTACCAAGCAAAAATAATTTAATATGTACCTAATTTAATATTTACTTATATTAAGTGTATTTATTTAATGAGTAAGTAATTTAAAAAAAAAAACGAAATTCGTGTTTGTTACATTTATAATAGTTTATATGATATTTGATTTCATGAATTTGTCTCCGTCCCGAATAAAAGAATGAATGAAATTCATTTTCTCATACATTTTGTATGGAACGGGTTTTTTATTTCGTAGTTTTATTTTGTATGGAAGTGGTATGAAGTTCGCCATGTCAGCCAGTAAGTAATTAAAATTTACTTAGGTACATATTAAATAAATAAAAAACTGATTGTATATTATTTCGATGGTAATGATCGTATGAAATTCTTTATTTATCGTTTTTTAACCCCTGACGCCCAACCCAAAAGTGGGGTGTTATAAGTTTGACCTGTGTCTGTATCTGTGTGTCTCTCTGTGGCATCGTAGCTCTTAAACGGATGAACCGATTTTGATCCAGTTTTCTTTGTTTAAAAGGTGACATGATCGGAATCATTCTTAGATATAACTAGCGATCTGTTCCCGGCTTCATATGGATGCAAATTATATATCAAAACCTTCCTCGAGAACCACTATATCCATTGGTCAAAACAGCATGAAAATCAGTGCAGTAGTTTTTGAGTTTATCGCGAACAGACATACAATCTCGGAGGAGAACTTTGTTTTACAATATTTAGTGATTTATGAAGATCTGTTCAGGCATTTGAAGATTATCAGCCCAATTCCTAGTCGATGAAGAGCAATAACTTCCACAGGTTCGATGGATTTGAAATTCGGTGTACTGTTCCTTAGGAGGTATTTCCATGACATTTTAACCTTGATCTGATGCTGCAGCATCAATTAGTCGGCCTGATACCTTATATAGCAGATAAGCGTGTTTGGGCTCATTAGAAAGTCGGGGCTTAGTTTATAATTTCACCCATCTAGCTTCTTGTCCTATTAATTCTACTAATCTTTCCGTTTTCATATTTACTAAAGTCTGTTTTTTAATCTCAGACAAAAATGACACATGCAAATGTCAAGTTTGCATATAATGATACCATGTAATGTAGGTATGTAATGCATGTCACATGTAATGTCATTTTTGTCTGAGATTAAAAAAAAACTTTATACCTACCTACCATCCAAAATGAGACAGATAAACGAACAAAAATCGCCATCTAACCTCGCAGTTCATCGATGGTTGTTGATGCCTTTACTCGGAAATGCTCGTTAGACTTTATAAAGACTTGGTTTTGTCCGCGACTTCGTCCACGCTTCATTTTCTTATAGGTGTTAAAACATTTATTCAATCTATTTGTATAATATATGCTTTGATGTTATAGGGGTGTCCAGCAGTGAACTTCCTATTCCTACAGCTGAGATAATGACGATGACGACAGAATTCGCCATTTTGTCAATCACGTCAATATTGTTGTTTTTATTACTGTGCTGCTCGCCACAGATGTTAAGGGAACGTACCCATACAACGTTTTTTTTACAATTTGGTACGGTGACCCTCGGTGACCACCTGTACCTAGTATATGGTAAGACCTCCTCCCCCCTCACCCTCTAGTTTTCACGTAGTAATTCATAAATATTCAAACCCCTCCCCTCCCTCCGGTGACCAAACGTGGTATTTTGTGGACCCCTCCTTGAACGGGTCACGTAGTATGGGTACGCACCCTAAGTTCTTCCTCGATGCCAGTTGGTTGTAGATAATAATCCTTATTATTTATATCTACAACCTTTGCCAAAATGATTTTTCTGTGATTTCAATAAAACAAAAGCCAATATGTAACTTGAAACTATTTTATATCAACATTCATTGTTGTCATCACCGAGCTAATTTTATTTACAGCGTTGAGCATCATTTTTCATCTTCCTATATAAAGTTATTCCTTAAAAGTTATCTTAGGTATATAATTGCGTACAAATTTTTACATTAGGTACTCTTGATTTAATGTACATAGAACCATGAACCTAGCATAAACAACGGACGGAATTCCATTATTATACTAATGAAGTGAAGCAACGTAGTAAGCTCGGCAACGTGTATTTGCACGTTAACACCCACACATAAAAACCATAGTATGCTCGGCGTCCGCCATTACGCTGCTAGCGTTGATTAATGCACACTTAATGAGTAATTAAAATAACTATTTAGTTATGCCACCTGCGTCGAGAAATGTTTCATTTTACGTGATAAAAAAAGAACAAGGAATCACTTTCCACATGTAAAAACGCACACGCACACATAAAAACGTGCCGCCATTACGGTGCTTCACTTTGTACAGTGACAGCACTCCGTCAGTTGTTTTTTTTTAGGTTCATGCATAGAACACAATTAACACAAAAGTAAAATAGTTAATACAAGTTATCAATATTTGCTAAGTTTTCGCTTGCGTTATAGTCTTTTCCTGCATAGATAAATGATTTTCGATATCTATGCATACAACACAAACAATGCCATAGCTGCTGTAAAGTGGGCTGCCGACCATGCTAGGATTAAAGATAACAAATTAGGTAGGAGGAGATTGGGAAATGGGCTCTGATTTACCCACTCACAACAGCACAAATGCCACAATTTCACCGTGGCTGCCCAAGTGACTGCGAAACGCAGCAGAACGCTCTGCCACAACTAATACTAGGTTTTTGTAATACAAAAAATAAGCTATAGACAAATTATTGTCGTATTTAAGAATGAAAAGTCTTTGTGTTGTTAATGACTTGATTTTTGGCATGAATATTTAGATTTTCTTTGGTAACAAACACCTTTTATTTCTTACTAACTGGTGGCCGCGACTTCGTCCGTTTTGAAAAATAAGAAATTGACAAAATATAATAATATGAGTAATATAAAGCCTGACATGACATACTTATTCATTGCTGTTATACTTTTGCCAGCCGTCGAACTTTTATTTCTAGTTGATCCAGAAAACACATTACTTTTTATCTGGATGAAAGGTACCCTATGTGCTTTTATGATTGCCTAACTAAAAACGATAATGAAAAATTTCATGTTAATCGGTTAAGTACAGTCAAAGCGTGAAAAGGTAATAGACAGACAGACAGTTAGTCTCGCATACATAATATTAGTATTAGTAGATATGAATAACAGTTGATCAACGTTAAGACGTTTTTCATTATTAACGTAAGACATGGCCTCCATAATTAGTCGTTATTTTGGGTTAATTTACATAAAGAATAAGTACCTATAATAGAAAAGCGTTTATTGCACTTAAATACATTAGATTCAATAAATAAACTACCTATTTACAAATCTACATGGTTATGTAATCTTTAATTTATGCGTGACACTTATATGAACTCCAAAATGGCTGACGTGAATTATTAGCTTTTTCTTTGGCACACAGAAAACGCAGTTTTTAAGTCATTTACCACAGATTCATATTATTACCTACTTACGTCACAGAATAGTAAGTACCCACGTCACCCACGTTAAGATTGTCACAGGCTAATTAAAGATAAAACATTTATTACAAATATTAAATCTTATTAAATACGTATCACAATTCATTATTACCTTAACACAATTGCACTATAGTTTAACATTATTTACATTAGTTACATGATGTTCTAATTATTTTATATTAGGTATGCTCAATACACAAATTATTACTTTGAACCAATCGTAAGTATAAGCAAATAAACTTGTTAAAGAAAATTTTAAATGTTTTTCATTAATCAGTATTATAATTTTAATGACAACATTTTCAGGAGTTATTTGTTATACACGAAACATTACATCGTTGTCAGCCTTTTCAGCCACTTCTGAAACTTAGTTTTGAAACCAGTTTCGAATAAAGAAAAATAAAACTGTTTATGAACGTAATCTTGAAATAATATGTATAACTAACATTTTGCATTAATCATAATACGAGTAGATTTGTAAAGTTTTTATTATTTCCTAAATAGTTAAAACTGAGTTAAAAATAGTTGATATAGGAATTGTATTTGGAAACAAATTTTGAAAATTAACTTTTAAGCGCCTCTTTCACCAACGTCAAGTAGGCTAAACCGTCATTTAATGTCACCTGTCACCGGGAATAATTTAGCTGATATACCTTTGTTTGTACGGTAAACAACCCAAACATTAAATAGAAAATAATAAAAAAAATCTATCGAATGATGCAGTAAACTGAGTGCATAATTCAATAAAACAGAAAATTATTTCTAAAAGTAACTAATCAACACTTTACTTGTAGTTGGTGAAAGAGGCGCTTAGTAGATAAACCGGTTTCCGAATAATAATAATTATTCTTTATTCAAAACTGGTTTCGAAAGTGGCTTCTAATTGTGAAAAAAGTCACTAAAGTGAAAAGTGCTGAAATTAACAATTTCAATTAACGAATTAATTTTGAAGAATTTATTCTTCACGGATATTTAACCGTTCGTAACGTGAGGAGTTAAGTTCTTAAAATGGAGACATACTTAGGTCTAAACTAAAGTAATTGGTTCAGAGGTATTCATAGATTTTTTTAAGGTATCCCGAAATAAATTTGTATTGAATGCAGTACAACACCATATCAATATCACTCTCACTGCTGACATGAAACTAATTCGATAGTCCGCTACTGTCATTCTCCTTGTCGACCCTTGGCTCTTGGGAGCCAGGTCGCGGCCATAATCACGTGTGACTGTGTCCAAGGCTTGCATGTGTGTGGTGATGGTTCGCAGCCAGATGGTGAAAGTACGGCGCGTAAGGCCCAGGACCTGTAAAGGGGTATGGGACCCCGTGGGAGTAGAGGAGCCCCCCGGGGTAAGGCCCCGAGGGGAACCCTCCAGCTGATGGCGGGGGGACCGTAGGACTATTGACATCCATCCCGGGGTTCTGCTTTTTCCATTTCGTGCGGCGATTTTGAAACCAAATTTTCACCTGCAAGAAAATAACTACATTTTATTGAATGACGCGACAGATTCTGCCCGTACCGGTGATCAGTGCCGTAAATAGCCTTTTTTGCGCCCTGTGCGAGCTTCTATAACTGCGCCCTTGTTTTTTTTTAGATATTATAGGTACCCTAGATAGAGCAATGCTATGTATAGGCCTACTTTATTTCATTCAGGTTGATAAAATAAAGCACAAAGGAACTTGGTGTTGGTGGACCAATTATCTAATATTTTGGAAGAAAAATCTATTTTTTTAAAGAACTGATGTAGGTGTGGGCAAAGAAGCAGACGAGCCATCTGATGTTAAGTGGACACTTCGCCTATTATACCACCTACTGTGTCTGCCAAAAAAATTAGCTCGATGTTTTGTCTAATTTAATAGACGTTTTTGATGATACTGGCATGTAGGTACGTATGTGTTGGAATCGAGCACTATAGGGGCGCAGTGGGAACTTATCAGGAGCAAACCGAAAAAATAATAGTCCTGCCTGGTCTGTCCATTCTTGCGCCCCCCCAGGGTCTACGCCCTGTGCCTGGGCACCGGTGGCACTGCCCTATTTACGGCACTGCCGGTGATGTAAAGTCCTCAACCAAAAATTTCACGGACTGTCATGAAATATTATCATCTTTGTCAAACCAAAATCTGCATTATATGAGGTATTGAGATCGTTTACAACAAATATCTTATGCGACTTTAAAATCAAGTGTATTGTGAAACTTATAACAACAATGACAAGGTTCATTTTGTTATGAAGATCTATAGTGTTAATGCGTTTCGTTTTCGAATTAATTTTGCGAGTGAAGTTTCCGATAGTGTGTTTTCATTTGTCTTTGATATAATAACACTCAAAGATTTCAATGAATAAAATTAGAAAATATGGCCCATAAAAATCTGATTTATCTCCTTTAATCATACGTAATCAATGGTAAAATATTGTGGATTTAAAATTAACTGACCTGTGTTTCTGTCAAGCTCAAACTCAATGCCAAATTGAGCCGCTCGCACACCGACAAATATCTTGTCGTTTTGAATTTGTTCTCTAATGACACCAACTGTTCGTAGGTGAACGCCGTCCGTGCTCTTCTGGGCTTCGTGCCTCCCTTAGAATCCCTACTTGATGATCCACTCTTGCCCTTTTTCGAACTAGAACTGGTTGGACTTTTCGGATCTCCATTTTCATCGAGGTCCGATTGAGTCAAGATATCGTCGTCCATATTGGATGTTTGGTCATCAGTTTCAACATCATCTGTCTCCAGGTCTGAATGTTGGAGATGATCTTTAACTGTAACAATAAACAATATTTTGTTTAAAATTTTAATGTTTCCATCATCAGCGAGAGTAAACAACATTATTACCTACTATAGGTGCTGCAAGTATTCAAAGTAGCCCATGAGCCATTTTTAATACGTGATCAGAAACATCTATACTAATATTATAAAGAGGAAAAATTTGTTTGTTTGCTTGTTTGCGTTGAATAGGCTCCGAAATTACTGGACCGATTTAAAAAAAAAATCACTAAGTATATTATCAGCGAGTAATATAGGCTACATTTTATAAAGTTACGCGGGCGATGTCGCGTGCAACAGCTAGTCTGTAATAAAGTTATGCAAAAGTAGAAACATTTTCAGAATTTTTATTAAACAAAACTTTATTTACATATTAAAACTTTCAACGTTCAAAGTCATAGCTCAATGAAAAAAGGCTATGCTGGTTATTGCGAGACCGAATCAGGGATGAGACATCCGAAAAGGTGGATTAGGGTCGACAATGGTAATGATGATGAAGATGATGATGAAGATGAAGATGATGAAGATGATGATGAAGAACAGTTCAAACGTTCACAATTATCAAACAAGAATATCAGCATTGTTCATAATGGACGGGCCATTTAGACAACCTACCTTCAGTACGTTCTTGACCTCAAAAATGTTCATCTATTTATAACTCATGCCCTTGACCTAAACGAAATGTGCCGTAATCTGCCCACTATATAACCTAAATTAAGACTAAGAGGAGGCGTTTAGAAAGTTGGCTGATTTCAAGAAAGCGAAAGTGCAATTGTTCCCAAACCCAGGTATAAGAAATCACTACTCAAGTAATATTTATATTTAAGTATCATATTTTATATTTATAAATAATCTATGAGCACTGTAAAGGGAGTTTCTCGGAGAGATCGAATCAGAAATGAGGAGATTCTTTGACAAACGAAAGTCCCGGACTTGAGTTGGCGCATTAGTCAGTGGAAGTGCCAATGGGCTGAATCAGCAGAATAGCAGGAAGAGCCGACAGCCGCTAGAGCCGGATGATTTAAGAGTGAAGACTTCGATCCGGTGTAGCGCAGAGTAGGACAATACCTACAATGTGGACCTAATAAGGGCCGCGGGACGACGCTGGATGTAGGTTGCTTCTAACTGATCCTACATTATATTATATTTTATATTAGATACATGCATTCAAGTTCGCTGGGGGAAGGTCTATGTCCAGCAATGGACATCCTATGGGTCGGATTATAATGATGGTAAAGTATCTAAGTATGGTTTTAACACATTTATAGTAGTTACCCGACGGTAACCACTTACCATCAAGTGGATCGAAAATTAACCAGAACAGTAGAAAATGCCAATAAAATTTGATGGTTAATTAGTTAATATATAGCTGGCTAATTAGACGTTTAATAAATAGATCCAGGTACAAAGGCTAAGCTATGTCCGACGCGCGAGGCATGAACAATTAAAATTAGTTGGCAATTCAATCAACGTATTTATCTAACCATTAAATCCCTCAACACTTGTTTGAACGTTTCGCCACGACCACCTTGAAGAAAAATATTACAAAAGAAACAAGTTAAATATAACGAACGTCCTGCTCTTCTAAATAGTATATCAATAATAGTCATATACGGTTAAGAATAATGTCAAAAAATGGACACTTGTGGGCTGATGATGATATTCAGATATTAGCAAATAATGCGAGACATTTTTTGCCATAAAATAAAAAGTCGAGTGTGTTGTTAGGATCTATTTTTTAATATTATTTTTCATTTTAAGGTTAGGTTTAACACAACACAAGAAACGCCACAGGTGCTCCAAATGCGCTATTGAAAATGTGCTGTTCTCGTCTCATCTATACTATTTAAGTATATACTTATGGCTGAAGAGTTTGTTTGTTTGGTTGTACGCGCTAATTTCAGGAGCTACTGATTCGAATTGAAAAATTCTTTTTGTGTTGGATAGTTCATTTATCGAGGAAGGCTATAGACTATAGAGAACGCGGACGAAGTCGCGGGCACCAGCTAGTAAAATATATATCTGTACCTATAAGTACAGATTCTGATAAACTATATTTAAAAAAAAGTCATTTCATATGCTTGTAGTTGCTTTGGACTAGTTGTAAAGGTTGACATTGGATAAAAATAAAATGACATTAATTTGAATTTGGAACAGACATTACTGAAGAGTTTTCTATGATGAATGGTCCTGATTGGTATAACGGATTAGTTTTTTAACACTTTTATAAATTTATAAATGACTACTGTAACGATTTCTCTTTTAAATTCATAAATGCGAAAGTATAATTCTGTCTGTCTGTTATCTTTTCACGCCTTAACTACTCAACTGATCATCATGAAATTTTGCATACACGTTGTCAGGGATTAGGCGCCACTGTCGCGTGGCGGCGCTACCGTCGTCACAGCGATAACGATGTCAGGCGTTATCAATCAATCAATCAATACTAATAATAAATCTGAGTGTAGGTATTAAGTATGTATGTATGTTCCTCCATAACTCTTAAACGAATTAACTGATTTTCATGAAACTTTTTAGATAAACATTTAGACGTACAGGACATAGGATAGGCTACTTTTTTTTCTTTTTCAACGCGGACGAAGTCGCGGGCGCCAGCTAGTACTAATAATAAATCTGTAAGTGTAGGTATTGTATGTATGTATTTTCATGTAGGCACATACAGTAGGTATCAGAACGTTATTTTTGTCTTCCTACAATCGCCGACCGAAAGTTATCAACGCAAAATAGTTTAAAAAACAGACGTTAATTTTTAATGTGGCAACATTGGCAGCGAATTGTCATCGTCCGGAAACATTAAAATATAATTTAGGAGTGTTTACTGTTTAGTAAAATGCAGATACTAATGGTTGGCAGGATATAATAAATATTAGCGAAACTGACTCCGAGTTTGTGCCATTAAATTTGAGTTAAAGGAAATATTGGAACTCATAAAATAACTGTTAATATGTGACAATTGAGAAAATATCTGACTTGATTTTTAATATTATACCTACCTATCATAAAATATATTTTAATGGAGCTCACAAAAAACAAATTCGATTTCGTAATATTTCACAAGAGAAGCTTTTAGTACTTTATATCTTTTAAAATAGAACCTAATAGCGTTATTAGTTTTTATTTAAGTAGGTATATTTTTTGTGATATATGTGTGTGTGAGTTTAAATAGTAGGTTAAATACTATTATTAATGACTAGACGGAGCAAATATATAGGTATTTATTAGCTTCCGAACAATTGTCTTTTTTTATTATTTATTAATAATTACAAGTAAGTATAACTCAATAATGAATATTTTATTTCAACAATTAATAACCCGTAAATAAAAAAAAACGTTGGTTAATCTTTGATTTAGGATTAAAACTTTCAGTAACCAAGCAAGAAAATAAGTTAAAAAAAACAAGTGATGTATTGTCAGCGAAAGTAATGTTCATTGAAATCTTTGAGTGTTATTATATCAAAGACAAATGAAAACATACTATCGGAAACTTCACTCGCGAAATCAATTCGAAAACGGGACGCTATAACGCTACAACATCTTCGTAACAAAATGAACCTTGTCATTGTTGTTATAAGTTTCACAATACACCTTGAAATCAAAGTCGCGTAAGATTTTTGTTGTAAACGATGCCGTTCACATTGCGTAGCACGAATTAACGCGTTAAAATTACGAGCAGATGTCGCGATGACTGATATATGGATGCGAAAGCGTCTCGTACGCTGACTAAATACTTATTTAAGACCCGTGTCTCACTGTAAGCTATTAAACACATCGTAAACTCCGCATTGATATCGACAATCGGATTTAAATGAAACATTGTAACGCGTTTAAGTATCACTACATCCTAATCCTAAAATCCTAACTACCTATATCTGTCCTTACATATTATACAACAATGTCCTCCGCCGCGTCTATATGTCTGTCTGATCGCGATAAACTCAAAAACTGCTGCACCAATTTTCATGCTGTTTTCGCCAATGGATAGAGCGGTTCTCGAGGAAGGTTTTAGTATATACCTAATTTACAAAGTTAGGCGGGCGAAGTCGCGGGCAGCAGCTAGTACATATAATAAAATCGTAAACGAGCAGTCCGTACATCAAATCTGTTTTTCGAAAAAAAAATTTGTACACTGGTACTTTGGTTACAGAGATAAAAAAAAATAGTTTTTAGAATTTATGTCTGTAGGTACGTTTGTGCACGCTAATATCAGAAAGGGCTTATAGGTAACCGAATTGAATGCGGTTTTCTCTGATGTATTGATGATTACCTGGATTAAGCTATTAGGATACTTTTTATATTGTTTTTTTTTTTTTTATATTCCTGTCTTGCCGCTAAACGCACTGCCCATTTTTTTTAATGTTAAGGTCAACAGACAGGCTGACGGTCCACTTGGCGGTAGATGGATACCATAGCCTATAACCAAGCAAAGCCATATGCTGCAAGTGCGCTGCCGACCATAGAAGGATTAAGGATATGGGATAAGGAATTAAGGAATGGGATAGTGGGCATTGGCATCCCTTAATCACTCACTGAAAGTTTCAGTCTGAAACACAAAAGCACATTATGCTGTTATGTCACGGTGGTCTTCTGTAAGAGGGGTTGCCCAAATGACTGAAACGAATTATTATTTTGTCCTGCCACTACTACAAGTTAACCGGCCGGATAATATTTAACTAAATTTATGCCGAATAATAAGTCGGATATCGGATAATTAAAGGATATCCGTTTTATCTCTAATCGTTGTAAGTGGATTAATACGTGAAGCGAATGCTTTAGTTCCTTTTTGTCATCAGAAAGTTCAGCAGTGGACAGCTGAGATGATGATAATTATCTATATTATAGATGTCTATAGATAGATAGGTATAGAGTAATATCTGTTACAATGTCAAAATAACTGCTTTTTACTCAAGCTAGTTTATTTATAACTAAATGAGGTCAATAAAATACAATTATTTTTCATAAATCAATCATCACCAATACTAATAATAAATCTGTAAGGATTGGTCATGGAGTAAGTTACTTTGTTTTCAGAGATATCATCTTTATAGGCTCTATACATGATAGTGAAACTAAATTAGCGATTTTTAGAATTTTTCCTCCGTAACTCTTAAACGAATTAACTGATTTTCATGAAACTTGGTAGAAAAACATTTAGACGTACAGGATACATGATAGGCTACTTTTTTCTTTTTCAACGCGGACGAAGTCGCGGGCGCCAGCTAGTAAAGAAATAAGTTTGAAAAATCAAACATCGACAAACAGGAAACAGTAGTATCTCCGTGTTTAACAGCATCCATTTATATGCCAGGGGAGATACATATATAAATCGTAGACATGTCAACGTCTTGGTCTCAATGGGGTACTCGAGAGACGCAGGTACGACGCAAAGCTTTCTCGGCTTTACGCCGCTATTGCCGGAACTTACAAATACCTTACAATACCAACAAATCTCTCTACATACCTTGCTAAGTATGTTTACCTACCTACACATTTTATGTTCAGTGCTGTTGGGGGGATATAAGTGTGTTCTATTTTAATTTTAATTTTATTTTATTTTTTTCATTCTTAAAGATCCCAAGTGAAATAACAAGGTGTTTTAACCAGTGATTTAAAAAGGATTGAGAAAAGACTAAAAATGAGTCCAGATTATGTAACAAAGATATGTGTTATAAAACATAGTTATATAGCACATTTTATAAGTGTGGAAGATATCCTAATATAATACAATATTTTGCGAAAGTTTGTGAGGCTGGGTGTACCTAAGTATGGATGTTTCTCACTTAAAAACTGCTCAACGGATTTACATAATTATAAAACTTTTTATTGGGAAAAAAAATTAGGTTCCCGAGGAATAGGTAGTGGGAATATATTAAAATTCGTCGTCACAGCGATAAAAATGACAGATATTTTCTAATGTGTAATAAAACAAAGTTCTAGGTACTTATATAACCGTGTGAGTCACGTCATCACGTGTACTTACGATGCGAGTAGACGTGTGACGTCAGACGTGTGCCGCCATCACGTGTCATGAGATAATATATACGAGTATATCGTCACGTGTCTCGCAACGTGAGCAAGAATTTTATTACATTATATTGTCCTATGTTGCAATAAAATTTTATACCTACAACAATGTTAAGTATACAACAAAGTTATATAACACTAGGTGATGCCCGCGCGATTTCAAAATGAAAATAGGTATATGAGTAAAATAATGCCTTACTTATTGCTTTGACGATGACGGTGGGGCGGGTGTCACCACAACGACAGTGGTGCCCATTTTTTTATATTTTTAGAAGATCTCTCGGCAACGTAACATTTTTCAGAATAATAAGTATCCTATAATTATGTTAATCCAGGTAATAAACTATCTGTGTTTCAAATCAATTAATTACTTAGTTTTAACGTGAAAAAGTAACAAACATCCATCCATCCTCGCATTTTAGTATTTAGTAGGAAGTAGGATTGTAGATACTTAATAATTTGTGCCCCTAATTGAATCTTAATGCATTAGGTATTACCGGGAAAAGAGTAAAGTAATTCAACATGGCGGAGGACCTTAAAACCGTCTGATGTTAGCCTAACAAAACGTACTAATTAAAACTTAAACATTCTGCACCGAGAGACGTACCAGACCGCATACACTGCAACATATCTCCGTATAAACGATCCCAAATCCCGACGAGGAAAGGCACTTGTAATCGAGAGGGGCTTTATTAATTACAAACTTGGACCGAAACCCCCACACCCCACCCGGCAATTGTCAAGCAATTACGATCTTTAAGTCGTGTTTGTTAGAGTTAAAAATCCCAGAACGGTGCGGCGTTAAAACGAAAATTCCACCTTATCTTTTGGGCGTATACCCTCCGTGGTGCTTTGACGTTTTGTTCAATCGATTTTAGACTTTGTTGCCGTGGATTTAGGTTGATTTTGGAGTGAGTGCTAAATAGCAAACAAGGCCCATCAATTTGTTAAATGAAGAAAGTGTAATTTGGAAGGGGTTCTTGGTTCGGTGGTTTTGCGAGCGTCTCGTGTTAGCAGTTATGTAAAGCGATATTGGATCGCTTTAGAGTTAATTTAGTGGTAATATTCTAAGCTTTTAGTATTAAAGCATTTTCTTAGAATGTACTGTTTTTCTTATGATTTTGATTTATTTATTAAGTACTAGCTGGCGCCCGCGACTACGTCCGCGTTGAAAAAGAAAAAAGTAGCCTATCCTGTGTCCTGTACGTCTAAATGTTTACCTACGAAGTTTCATGAAAATCAGTTAATTCGCTTAAGAGTTATGGAGGAACATACATAGGTACATACAATACCTACACTTACAGATTTATTATTAGTATTGATTGATATTGATAAAACAAAAAATAAACAACAAAAAACAAAAACAAAACAAAATAAAACAAAAAAACAAAGTGTATAGGTACGCCTGATTTATATGTATATTTTCAAATTTATTGGTTTAATTAAAGCGTGATTTTAAATATTTAGATAAATTTTTGGTCTAAATTAGGTGGCAAAATTACTGCCCATTATTCTATTACTAATGTTGTACCTATAGTTTGTGAAGATAGAAATGTATGGATGTGTCATGTAATTTTTTCAAGGAAAAACTAATAAACGGAATTTTACTTAAATTTTACAGCACCGTAATAAGTATAGGTAAGTAGGTAATTAGGTATATAGGTAATAATTTTTATATCAAAATAATATTAGGCTAGTAGATATTGACAACTAGGTAATTATAAATCAATGACATAGGCTAAGCGCCTGTTTCACAAACGTCAAGTAGGCGAAACTGTCATTTAAAGTCACCGGTAACCGGGGATAATGGAGCTGATATACCTTTGTTTGTACGGTAAACGTCCCAAACATCAAATAGAAAATAAAAATAAAAAATCGGCTATCGAAAGCCGATTTTTAGATGATTTCGGTTTACCGAGTGCATAATTCAATATAACAGAAAATGATTTCTAAAAGTAACTAGTCAACACTTTACATGATGTTTGTGAAAGAGGCCCTTAGTCTGTTGTCACCTACACATTAAAAATAAATTTGATTAATGATGAAGTCTTAAGAACAACATCTCGACTTCATATTATGAAGTCGCTGACATTACCTAAGTGACATTATTATATACCTATAGAGAAAAAATCTTAAAACCCTTATAAATCAAAATCAGTAGGTGATAATTCAATTTCAAAAAAGTATTATTACAACAAAACCACCCTTCCGTCGGAACCGGAAGCGACGTCACTGACTGGCGTGTTAACGAGGGTTTTATGTTGGTAACACTGCGCTGACTTTTTAATTACAACACCGAAATTACGTGAAAACAGCACCCAAAGTTTACTGGCTGAATATAAATGCGGTTGAAAGGATTGGAATTAAACTTTAAAAACATTTAAACAATAACCTCTGTTTTTTTTTTTAATTTGATTTAAATCATTGTAACGTGTTGGTATAACGCTATTGCTTATAAGTATATTAAAAAAATCCATGTATTTTGACCATTTTTGAGTCAACCTCGGACTCATTTTTTGTCAAAAATATTAATCCACAGACTACTTATCTTTACACTATTATTACACTGCACTAATTATTATACTATACCTAACATATTTCCAATGTTCCACTAATATTTGCTTTATTTTTTATGTTAAGGTCTAAAGACAGGCTGACGTTCCACTAGTTAATTGATTGAAAGTGTCTATCGTGGCCCATAATACAAGTAGGTTTAAGGATAAAGGATTAGAAAGATATGGGCTCCTAATCCTTCCAAAAATTTAAACCTAAATTAGGTAGGTAATCGATTGGATATAAGATAAGTCAAAGATAGATTAGGTATATATGACGATTTTTATTTCATGAGATTTTAGCTACATAAATCTTACGTACCTACTACAACACAACGGTTTAATAAAATACAAATATAAAAATATATATTTTTATATGAGTCTATTATAAAAATGTCCATTTAAGTCAAATAGGTAATTAAGTATTTATACATATACCTATCTATTGGCAATTTAATTAGATAAGTAAAATGGTATATAAGTTATACACCTATTACTACAAAGTTCTATTCCTATTACCTTTTCCGCATTACCTATTCTTGCTAAGTTCTTTGTAGGAAACCCCGAGCATAGTATTTTCGTTATAGGTATAGACAGCCTATAGGTACTTACATATTTTCTTTTTCTACTTTATGACGGAGTATACAATGTTCGGGATGCTGAATCGATACTAAAAACATCATAAAACAACCCTCTAAAAAGCAAAGCCAGCGAAATCATGTCTGACCATTTATCCAGTGAACGCGTCCGGCCTAAAGGAGCGAAAAATAAGCCAATCTTAACCCTAAACGCTGCCAAAATTTATATCCTCCGCTTGACCCCTGCGACGCCTTATTCACCTTTTATTTTTATTTGAGTGAGCAAGGAACAAATCTTAGCGCAAAAAGGGATAATAAAATAATCGTTAGATTCGTTTAGACGAGTCTAATTTCACGGATTGTTGCGCAAAGGGACGCCAGGCAGTAGAGGGTTGAGTCTGTCTCGCTCTAAACTAGAGGAGACATAGCAGCCGTCTCGCTCTAGCACCGACCAATCGCCGGCAGTGAGTTGCAAAACTTAGTTCGTGTTCTTATTTGAAAATGTTTGCGGGTTTTGTAGAACTGCTATTTTTCAAGTGTATAATGCACAAAATGGGCTAGTTCTAACAACTTGCGCTTCGAGTTCGCGGAGTTCCTCAACTTAAAATAACTTCGGTTTTTCTTTTCTGATTTCATTAATTCATTGTTTTGAGGTCACTTCAATTAAGTATATTATGTAGTAAGATATCTACAATTTCTTTGAAAGGTAATGAGAAAATAATGGAATATTTTTTTTAAATATTAGATGGATCTATACATATAATTAAAATCCTCGTGGTACTCGGCGTTAGGTAAAAAATTAAAAAACAAATCATAACTCGGAAAATACGAAAAATCGCAGAACATACATGGGGGTGATTCGGATACCCCTCGAGGTCCTCTACCTCTTAGATTTTTTATATCACTACTTCTTGGGACACCTGTATAACAAAATTTAAAGTTAAAGGTACAGACGGCTCGTTTACGCATCCATGCAAAGCTGAAGGCGGATCGCTAGTTTAGCTTTAAAGGTAGTCCTACGATGTCTATAAATATCCCTGACAAGCATGTAGGATTTATTAGTAAAAATCGTAGGCATTAAGAGTAATTTTGTAGGAAGCCTATACCTACCATAAATAACTTATTGATCTATGACCACTATATAATGACCTATAATAGAGGCCATACCTAATTACTTATTGATTTTTAAAGATAGACCTTCCAAGGAACACAATATGTATGTTACCTGGGTATAAAATACATCAAAATGAAGGAGAAATATTCAGAATAAAATACAAATCGAGATTCCCCCAAGTTGTATATTATTGAAGATAATTTTCCGCCTCAATAAAAAAATGTTTATAGGTGACAGTGCGGAATAAAGAGGCACTGCATTAAATTATGGATAACTTCTGCGTAAATCAGATCAATTCTTGTTGATAAGTAGCAATAAAATTGATATGCAATCAATAAAAAATTAAATGATTTTATAGGTGACATTAACATTAACTATAGAATATAAAAAAGGTTTTCTTTTGTCAAAATTGAAAGGGGAGAAGTGGCGAAGCCAGTTTGAGTGTCACAACCAGATTCGGTCACAACAGAACCGATAAACAAAAAAAATGTATCAGTATTGTGTTTGTATCAATTTTGTTTTTCGTACATCCTTTAAACATTTGTTTACACGGCACGTGCTAAAAGTTTGACCTCCTAGGCATAAATAAATAAATTTCGCCTATTTATGTAGAACGTTGTGTTCGTTTGTAAACGTCGCGGACAGATGTGACCAGATGACAGTTTAATTGCTTCCGGAATGTCGTTCGTACGCCGCCCGCCGACGGCCGGTCACAATCGAGATAAAAGTATCACTTTTCTGTATTAAGTACTATAAAAATATCATAATTTATCTCTATCATTTAAAAGTATGATCTTAAATTTATCATCAATACTAATAATAAATCTGTAAGGGTTGTCTTACATCTGTCATGGAGTAAGTTACTTTGTTTTCAGACGTCGTGTTTATAGGCTCTATACATGATACTGAAACTAAATTGATGATTTTAACTGATTTTCATGAAACTTGGTAGATAAACATTTTGACGTACAGGACACAGGATATGCTACTTTTTTCTTTTTCAACGCGGACGAAGTCGCGGGCACCAGCTAGTACTTAAATAAGACTATGTTGAAAAACTATTTATTGTAATCTCAATTTATATTCTGTATATTTAGTAATTTATAATTTGTTATTATTTGTTTTTTTTTTTTTTTTGATATTTACTTTAAATATCAAAAAATAAATTACAATTCATGAAGCACACGATACAGGCTTTCATGCCCCGTGTGTGTTTCTTCACAGACAATAAACTAAAATATATATGTTCCTGTAAATAAATAAATAAATAAAAAATAAACACTATTAAAAATTTCTCTGTCTAACAGTTTCTTACAACCCCAATAATAACATATTAGAGATTTCTAACTCCCTTTATATTGTAGAATCACATTATATACAGGGGTATTCTCAAATAATGCACTTAGGTACAACATGATATAAAAAAGGTAAGACAAATAATTGTTCATTTGTACTATATACTTAATATTATAAAGAGAGAAAATTTGTAATGTTTGTAATTTATTAACTCAAAACCTAATAGACTGATTTAAAAAATTCACCTATACAAAGCTATAATATCAGGGAATAACATAAGCTAGGTATCAATACTAATAATAAATCTGAGGGTTGGTCATGGAGTAAGTTACTTTGTTTTCAGAGATATCGTCGCTGCGCGTGCGAATCCGCGTAAGAGCAACTTGTAAAAACCGCGTTTTGCTGTTACGCGGTTTTTACAAGTTGCTCTTACGCGGATTCGCACGCGCAGCGACGATATCGTGTTTATAGGCTCTATACATTATAGGTACTGAAACTAAATTAACCATTTTTAGAATTTTTTTCTGTATGTATGTATGTTCCTCCATAACTCTTAAACGAATCAACTGATTTTCATGAAACTTGGTAGATAAACATTTAGACATACGGGACACAGGATAGGCTACTTTTTTCTTTTTCAACGCGGACGAAGTCGCGGGCGCCAGCTAGTATTTTATAAAGTTACGCGGACGAATTCGCGCGCAAAAGCTAGTATAAAATAAAGTCGATAGCCTCCTTTGTCTGTCTGACGTCTGTTTGTTAGCTTATTAGGTACTTCTTCGAAACCAGCTAACGGATTTTGATAGGGTTTTATTTATATTAGGGTAAGGTGCCCCAAGTGTGCGCGGTTTAGGAATAAATTGCCATAAAAAAGCAGTTAAAATGAAATTAAAAAAAGGTTTATTAGAACTAGCAACTTATCAACTTTAATATTTTATATTAAAAATCAGCTTATATTAATTCTCTTTTTATTAACAGTTTAATTAAGATGGTGGGTAATTGCGCACTCTTGATAATATATAGTCCACAAGAGTACGCATGATAGTCCCAAAGAGTGCGTATTGCACCTAGAATAAATATTGCACCTTAGTATAAATCAACACTTGTAAATTCTTATTATTTTTAACTTATCGTAGAACTTGTCGACTTGAGGCTTATTAAAGCCCATAGCATAGCCCTGATTCAAGTACAGGTAAGTGAAGTTGTTATTTATCATATTAAAAGTACCTAACTTGAATAAGAAATATCACTACATAGTATCAAACAAAGTCGCTTCCCATCTGTCTGTACATATGTATGCTCAGATCTTTAAAACAACGCAACTGATTTTGTTGCGGCTTTTTTTAATAGATAGATTGATTCAAGAGGAAGGTTTAAGTATATAATTTTTAATGCGGGCGAAGTCGCGGGCACCAGCTATCTACTAAAAATAAAGATACAACCCCTGACATTTTTATAACAGCAAAGATGTCAGGCGTTATAGGTTACTTTACACATTTAGTCAGGCGCTACACATCCCTTACTTTCTATTTTATTCTCTTACTAGCTGGGGCCCGCGACTTCGTCCGCGTTGAAAAAGAAAAAAAGTAGCCTATCCTGTTTCCTGTACGTTTAAATGTTTATCTACCAAGTTTCATGAAAATCAGTTAATTCGTTTAAGAGTTATGGAGGAACATACATACTCGTACAATATCTACACTTACAGATTTATTATTAGAATTGATGATTGATTGATTGATTGATTGATTGATTGATTGATAACGCAGTTTTCTATAGGCGAAAGAATTTTTCAAATCGGTTCAATAGTTAAGGAGCCTATTCAATGCAAACTAACAAACAAACAAACAAATCTTTCCTCTTTATAATATAAGAATAGAAGAATAGATAGTATAGATTATGTAAAATTATATAATTTAAGAGCTTTTCCTAATTAAATTGTTGGGTAATAATAGACAAAGATAGAACAAGGCTATCAAAACGTAGGTACAGATGTTTTTGGTGTGAAATAATATCAAAGAAAAAACTTTGCGATTCCGGTCCGACGGCGACGGTGTGTGGGCGCCGAATCGAGGGCGAGATAAACGCATGAGGGAATCCAAATTTAAGTAGGTAAACTAGCGACCCGCCCCCGGTTTTGCACCTATACATTTTTTCTGTAAATGATATACATAAACCTTCCTCGTTTATGGCTCTTTTGGAGAATTCAGCGGAAAACAGACGGAGGCGAACAGTGACTTTATTTTATGACTAGCTGGCGCCCGCGACTTCGTCCGCGTTGAAAAAGAAAAAAAGTAGCCTATCCTGTGATTCACTGATTTCATGAAAATCAGTTGATTCGTTTAAGAGTTATGGAGGAACATACATACTTACATAAACATACAGAAAAAAATTGTAAAAATGGTCAATTTAGTTTCAGTATCATGTATAGAGCCTATAAACACGATATCTCTGAAAACAAAGTAACTTACTCCATTACCAACCCTTACAGATTTATTATTAGTATTGATGATATGCATCTATAGGTCTAAATATTTATTCATTTTTTTAGGTAAAAACAGTCACATATACAATTTTTCAAACAAAAAATAAAAAACAAAAAGACCGATTGTACAAATCGAAGGCTTAAAAGCTCTAAAATTTTTTGTTCAAAATTGGCTACAAGCTACAATCATCATCAATCAATACTAATAATAAATCTGTAACTGTATGTATGTATGTATGTTCCTCTATAACTCTTAAACGAATTAACTGATTTTCATGAAACTTGATAGATAAACATTTAGACGTACAGGACACAGGATAGGCTACTTTTTTCTTTTTCAATGCGGACGAAGTCGCGGGCGCCATATAATATAAATGTACTAATTTAAATCATCTCTAGAAGTTTGTCTAGAGATATGTGTGTGTGGTACTGCTCAGTGGAGGAGACCAGGTCATTTTGCAATATGCTGCAGACCATAAAACACTCGCCCGATAAATGACCATCTACTCAGAAAGTAAATACCTAGATATCGAGATTTTGTTCTCGTGTACGAACGATTCCATACAACACAGAACTCCTGGCATTATATAACATTTATAACACAGGTCTGCGATGAAAAAGTTTTTTAAATAAATTCATCACAAACATGTAGATGTTGGTCTGTATATAGCAATTAATATAAACTTTATTTTAAAGTATCACGTCACATTATTTTTGCATATAGATAAATATAATAGTTCGCTAGATGCCTTGTATTGTTGTTGTTGTAAATTCCCTTGTTTTTTTTTACAAATTTGATTCCATAATCTATATTAATATTTTATATTCTATGACTAAAAAAAAAATGTAATTGTAAGATAAGTTTTGGATAAATAAAGGCTTTATTATTATTATTATTATTCTATGACCAACCATCCTATAGTATATTATTACTAACCTACCTTTCCCCTGTGAGAAAAAGTTTTAACACAAAAAAAAAAACATTTTATGTAAGTCTATGATTAATCATAGCCGTTTAAACCGTCTGAAAAAAAAAGTGTAGTAAAAGATTGTTTTATTAAATCTGTAACTATGGCTCCTCGGAGTTGCAAAAACAATCCAAATATATTTTGCTATCTTTGCGGACAATATACAATATTTAAGTAAAGCTGGATGATACACAGAGATGAAATAAAATTTCATAAACGAAAACCAACAAAACGCACCTTTTTTTTTAAAATAGAAAACGTTATTATTAATTTTTTTTTTTAAGTATACCTTAATGTTGTATTTTAATAGCTATAGACTCAATAAAACTTCACAAAATATTCTCAAATTATTCTTATTCGTTTTATTAAATTTTTGTTTTATTCTTTTTTGTATCCAAATACTATATCATCTAAATCTGATAAATGTGACGTGGTACATATGTATCATATGAATACCGTTTTCTATTATTTTTAAGATAATTAAAACAAATATTAACCATGTAACAAAAAAACTTTAAAAAAATAAATTTCGCAGACTAATTTATTTATTAAAGTAATTTAACAATCACAATCATTGTTAAATTCAATTTTAACGTTTGATGCTAGGAATCTTCCGACCCAAGGTGGTTTTCTTTGGTCGAAGTTGGCCGAAACCGAAGTCGAAGCCGAAGCATCGGTCGGATACTACATTTAAGTAAGCTTGACGAAACTTTGTTATAACTTTTTTATATGACACGTTCTAATAAATAATGTTAAACCATCGTTTAACATTTAAATGAAATAATTGTTGGGTTGATTGATTGATTGTTTGCCTACGTGATTCGTCACTCAATATATTTTATCGATATTAAAATATCAAGCCAATTATTTTATGCTTTATTGCATGTACAATAGAAATTATAATAGGTAACAGAATATTACAATAGAAATACAAAGTCAAAGTTGATAATATTTTCATTCACTGTTTGTAGGAGTTAATTATTATAGAAGTCATTATTAGCAAATTGAAATGTCAATTGAATGTCAATATCATGATATTAATCAAAAATGAAAATTGTAAAAAATTTTTTTTTTAATAATTTGGTAAAATTTATAATAGTAATAGACCATAATAGTACTATAAAAAAGTATTTATAATAGTAATAGTAGATATATGACGAATTATAAGGTACTGAAAAATATACAAATAAATCTTCAGTGAAAAATCGGAAAGCTCTTTAATTTATACTATGTAGATAAAAAGGCAAGCTGACGGTCCCCTTTATTATATGTAACTACCTGTATATGTATGTACAAATAAAACATTATAAAAACAGAATTAACATTAAACCTTAATTACAAAACAATTATAAAAAGAATACCCTGCCGTGTAAAAACCTTCGCATAGTGGTTGCAAGTACTTTACCAAACTAACAGATAAAAAGGGCATGAGGAATATATGGTCTTTATTACACTGTGGTCATCTGTTAGAGCTGCCCAATACTTAAACGAATGACTGCAGAAGCCAATCATAATTTATCAACATAAATACCTACCTAACATAAGGAATTCTTTACTAGAGTTTCCAAATTATGAATTAAAGTGTAAGAATTGAAATTAAAAAGTTACAGACAAAATAAGTCATTTTTTAAGGACGTACAATGTCTTGGCTAAACTTTAAAAAGCTTTGTTCCAGAACATGACCTGCGGCTAGTTCAAAAAAATAGTAAGATTCTAATTGAAAAACTACAAAGTAAATAATCTATTTTTAATACCAGATTTTATTGTGGTTAAACTTTGATCAAAGGTTATTATCATCAGTTACCCAGACAGCTAAGTTGTTATTAAATAACTAAGGGCCTCTTTCACAAAGTACAATTAAAGTGTTGATTACTTACTTTTAGAAATCATTTTCTGTTATATTGAATTGTGCACTCGGTTTACTGCATCATTCGATAGCCGATTTTTTTTTATTATTTTCTATTTAATGTTTGGGACGTTTACCGTACAAACAAAGGTATATCAGCTCCATTATCCCCAGTTACCGGTGACTTTAAATGACAGTTTGACCTAATTGACGTTTGTGAAATAGGCGCTTAGAAATTTGTATAGTAATTGTAACATAGTAAAATGCTAAGTATAACCAATAATAAAAGGCTTATAAACAGTAAACTCACCGGAATCACTATCTTCTCTATCATAATGCGGCCTCCAATATTGTTCGTCATATCTCATAGGTATTTCTGATCTCCCAGTAAACTTGTTCGGATCCAAAATGTTTTCCACAGAAAACGCTATTGCAGATCTTTCTGGCGGTCGTGTTAGCCCTAATCTTCTTGTGAGGTCTACCGGTGCTGCTTCTTCGACACCAACTACATCCACCTCTCCATTTGCTTCCGCTTCTCCTTCCGTTTCCGGTTCATCATCCCTTCTGTCTTCCGATCCGCGCGCCATCGCAAGCATAGTCATAGCAACGCTTATGTTTGCAGCCGTTTCAACATTTACAAAGTCGTCGCAGCTTGAAATTTTTCAGTCCTAAATACACGACACCATATGCTAAGTCAACGCTCTCGTTTTCAGAAGATTCAACGTTTACAAATGTCTTTGCATCTCGAGAACATTTAGTCCTTGATACACGACAGCATATGCTAAGTCAACGTTTAGTTTTCAGCAGTTTGAATTTTTCAGTCCTAAATACGCGACAGCATGTCCTGCGTCAACGATTGCGTTTGCAGCAGTTTGAACATTTACAAGTGTCTTCTCAGCTGGAAATTTATTAGTCCTAAACACACAACACCATATGTATGCTGAATCAAAGCTTAAGTTTGCGGCAGTTTCAACATTTCCAAATGTCTGCAGCCCGATATTTTTCAGTCCTTAATACACGACAGCATTATGCTGAGTCAACGCTTACATTTGCATAGTTTTCAACATTTACAAAGTCTTCACCGCTGAAAACTTTTCAGTCCTAATGTTGATAACAACACTTCAGTTTACTAAGTCTTTGAAGCTTAGATAACTTTCAGTTTATAACTTAATTTATGAAACACTTCACACGCTGAACAGTAGGTACATGGTTCGATAGATCGCAAAATCCGTAGTAGGCTTAGCGCGTCCGCCTATGGCCGCGACTCGAACGAGACAACGCGTTATCAGCCGCAAGGGGACAGAGTCGGGCGGGGTTAGAAAGGGTAGGGGTAAATCTTGAAGTGGGGGGCGAGATTCCCGCCACCCGATTGGCCGCAGCTAACGAGGCGTGCCCGGGGGGGTGGAGAAACGTAATCGAGCAATAAGGTTTAAACAATTTCGTTTAATACGTTGAATTATGTAAGAGAGCGGCGGGCAAGTAATCGTGCACAAGCGATAAGGCCATTTGCGCTACTTCGTTACGTATTAATGGAGCAGGAAATTGACTTATGAATATTAGAGGTCGCGGCGAGCTGAAGATCGCGGCAAAGCGGCCCCTGGCGGCGGTACCCGGTTATTTTCCTAGTTAAGCGCTCGAACAATAATGTTTATTGAGTTTTCAAGTTAATGGGTTTCGACCGTCGCGCCGCGACCGCTGGCGGTTCGCGCTATTAAAGTGTTTGTCTAAGGCCCATGTCACATCTGGTAGATTAAGTTAACTGCCCACCATATTAAGCTTTTTACAATTATATCTGAAGCAAGCCTTATATACTGTTTTCTAGTAAGAGTGTTTCTAAATATTTTATTTTTATAAATTTATTTCTCTTCGCTATTAACTCCGCAACTGTTATTTGCGGCGATTATCTAAGTAATACCCCCTTACAATTTATTTATTAGACTGCTATTACTAAAATTATACATTTTTACCTAAGAACCTAACAGCTTTTAAGACAGGAAAATGACTGGGAATAATTTTCTACAAGTTTTAAAATTATTTTTTAAATCGGCCCAGTAGTTTTGAGTTTATTCATTACAAAAGTTAAACATAAATCTTCTCTCTTTATAATATTAGTATAGATATAGACAGATTGTAATAAAATACATAACTGTGGCGTTGCTTGTGTCAGCCTGTCTGTAGACCTTGACATAAAAATAAACTTTAGAATGCGGGAAGTTTTATATACGATCATTAAATTTTTTCTAAAATTAAAATCACTGTAAAAAATAGAACTTCAGAATCCCAAGTTGAGATTACAGCAAATGAGTAGGTATAGTAAAGTAAATCAAAGCAATCAATGATCACAAAACAAACTAAATATATGTTGTAGTGATGCCCAGCATGAGTCAATTCATCTAGTGGAAGCACAATGAGGCGCATCGTGAGGTTAATCAGAAGCAAAAAACGCTCTACGCATTGGAATTTCTCCTTTTTTGTGGACAGATTTTGTAATGGACACAGTGTGTTTAAATAATTTCACATTACTTGTGGTTATTTTATGTTTAAGTTTAACAGACAGGCTGAGTGCTGACGGTCTACTTGTCGGCAGGTAGGTATAGCTAACGAGTTGCGGAAGAGTGTTCGTCCGACTTCGCCTTATAGTGGACGCGAAGGACGCCAAGAGGTTTAGTCGGTAGGTCTTCCCCAAAACCATCTCGGGGCGGGAGTCCGACATAACCCACCGGTCTGTCCCCAGGCCTCTTGTAAAAAAAAAACTGATGTAATAAGGTACTCCAAATCAGCTACAGTATCAGCTCCCGAGAGGAATGCGAGCTATTTCTGGCTCACTTTTATAATTTTTTTCATTATTTCTGTAAGACAAAAAATTTTTTGGCCAAATTTGCCGCCACCTTAAATCTGTTGCCCTAGGCTCCAGGCTACTCAGCCCATTCTGGTAAATCCGCCACTGCCCGCGACCCTGCCGCGCTAGAAAGCTGTTGGATATTAACCGGTAAAGGAATTCTGCATAACCCCGCAGTATCCCCTACACTGCCGGGTATCCAAGAGTTTTAAAAAAAAAAACCTAGTTAACCGTCACCTATATATAATGCAAGCAACGTCACAGGTGCTGCATGTGCGCTGCCGACCATAGTCGGATAAGGAAGGATAAGGAATTGGAAAGGAATAGGGAAAATGGGCTCTGGCATTCCTTACTCACTCAATGAAACGCAACAGCACAGCATCTGATCTGTGACTTCAAACGTTTGAATAGTTTCAGGAACAATGCTTAATGAATAATGACAGTGCTAATTCTGATTGAACAATGCTGAATTATTGTCCTTTATTCTCCTATGGAAACACGCTTTTTGTTTTAAAAAAAAATTAATTAAACCAAAGTATAAGTATTTGACACGTTTGGTCTAGTGGTTAGTAACCCTAGCTGTTAACCAAACGGTCGTGGGTTCTAATCCCGCTAGGGGCAAATGTTTATGTGTTTATATTTTACCTTTGTACCTGAGTCATGGATGTTTTTTATTTTATAATATGTATATATTTACAAAAAAAAAGTAATATATGTAGTGTATATCAACTGTGATATCCATAATACAAGCATTTGTTGCTTACTGTGGAACTAGATGGTGTTGTATGGAATGTATGAAGATATTTATTTATTTATTGTCCCCCTTTTTTACTTTGGAAAATCCTGAGAACGCTCCCTGTCAGAACCTCGGCGTACCCGAAAGTGGAGGTACGCCGGCCATCTAGGCTAAGTATCCCCCCTGGTTCGTCTTTAGTACCTACTGAGAGTTGAAAAAGGAACAAATTGGTTTTTTATATGTTTATCAAAGAACTAAAATATAAAAATTCATTTGTGTAGCCATAAAAGTTCAACCTGTATAACAACTATCATGAAAACCGTATCGAAAAGTAAGAAATCGTGCATTTCATTGGTGTTTCTAAATGGAAGATCTTTAAGTCCGATTAGCCGTGTCAACAAAAAATACCTACATTAAAAATTCTTGTTTCGGACATGATGGACTACCGCGATTTAGACACGAATTCAAATAAAAACAGAACACATTATTGTGTGTTAGCAAAAATATAAAATAAGTCTCTGGCTTTGTACGGACATATTTTTTATCCTGCAAATTATATAATATGCAGAAGAAAATTGCATCCGAAGCCGGTAGCGGGTCTCTAATTTATATATACCTAAGTAATATTTTAATTTCATCCAAGAAAAGCGTATAGAGGTACACCGTATTTTAATTTCACAAATTAGCAAATTAGGTACAGCTGAAAGAACATAATATGCAACCCGACCGCTGATTGGGATTTATGTTACACTAAGCGCCTCTTTCACCAACGTCAAGTAGGCCAAACTGTCATTTAAAGTCACCGGTAACCGGGAATAACTTAGCTGATATACCTTTGTTTGTAAACGTCCCAAACATTAAATAGAAAATAAAATAAAAAATCGGCTATCGAATGATGCAGTAAACCGAGTGTATAATTCAATATAACAGAAAATTATTTCTAAAAGTAACTAATCAACTCTTTACATGTAGATTGTGAAAGAGGCCCTAATTAATAAGAGTTTCTTGTAGAAACCTAATTGATAAATAAATATTTTGGTTTTGATTTGATTTGATTTGACTAGCTGGTGTCTGCGTCTTCGATCGCGTTGAAAGGAAAAATATATGTTTGGTACGAGTAATAAAGCAGGACATCGTTATCGCTGTGACGACGCCCAATCCGTATTAATCCACACAATATCTTATTTATTTTTTATCTTTTTATCTTTTTTATGTCTTATAACAGCCTATGGGCCTCTTTCACCAACTAAAAGTAAAGTGTTGATCAGTTACTTTTAGAAATAACTTTAAGTTTTATTAAATTATGCACTCTGTTTACTGCATCCTTCGATAGGTGATTTTTTTAATTATTTTCTTTTCAATGTTTGGGACTTTTAACGTACAAACAAAGGTACTTATATAAGCTCCATTATCCCCGGTTACCGTTGCTTTAAATGACAGTTAGCCTACTTGACAGATGGTGAAAGAGGCGCTACGTCTTATTCTGATGTATCAATACTAATAATAAATCTGTATAAGGGTTGGTCATGGAGTAAATTACTTTGTTTTCAAATATATCATGTTTATAGGTTCTATACATGATACTGAAACTAAATTGACGATTTTTAGAATTTATTTCTGTATGTATGTATGTATAACTCTTAAACGAATTAACTGATTTTCATGAAACTTGGTTAGACACATTTAGACATACAGGACATAGGATAGGCTACTTTTCTTTTCAACGCGGACGAAGTCGGGGGCACCAGCTAGTAAGCTATATTATTGTAAAATTTCATTGAAATCCACTCAGTAGTTTTTGCGTGAAAGAGTAACAAACATCCATATAAATTTTCGCATTTATAATATATTACGGATGATACACATTCATTAACATTGTCATCCAAGAAAAACTATCTAGGAAAAAGCATATCCGGATTATCCGACTGCGAGGATCCCTTAATGATCACTTAAAATAAAGTGTCGTAATGAATCCAGATAGAATTTTAATTGGGCCGGTCCCGGGACGTTGCGTTCATTTTTTTTGGCATTAAAACTTTTTAATTAATCTTCGCACAGGAACGAATGGGATTCACTCCGGACTTGTTTATTAATGAATGAACTTTTGTTTTTCATACAATTTTTATGCATACTTTGTTCGCAGTTTTAATTGGTGGGGAAATTATGAGCGCGTCAAGATTAACTACGGAAATAGACTGCTCGAACCAGAAATGGACAGACGTTTTTATTTTGTTTTTTAACGTCCGACGCAAAATCGAGGTGTATAATGTGTGCGTGTATCTGTGCTGGAATCGATAGCACCCAATGCTGACATGATCGGAAATGTTCTTAGCTATAATTTATAATGATACTAGCTGGTGCTCGCGACTTTGTCCGCGTTGAAAAAGAAAATATATGAGTATTAACGAACGCCTCACATAGACGGTGGCGCCGCCACGCGACAGTGGCGACCAATTCTTTATATTTTTTGACGATCACTCGTAAACAGTTACTTTTTTCTGGATGAAAGTACCCTATGTCCCCCCTTGTACCTCTGACAACGTGTATACAAAATTACATGATGACTGGTTGAGTTGTTAAGACGTGAAAAGGTAGCAGACAGACGAACAGATAGAGTTACTTTCACATTTATAATATTATTAAGTATGAATGTTCCGGCCTTTGGAGACCATCAGCTCGAAGGATTTAACGAAAGGGTCATTAACAAAACAATTTCAGCACTAACTTCCACGTTGAATTTGGTATATACTCGTAGGTATTATTACTTCGGTGGTATTTCCATGACATGGTAAACCTTGATCTGATGCTGCAGTATCAAGTAGTCTGCGGAACACCCAATTCCTCAGTAACTACAGCCAAATGTTGTGTGTTTGAGCTTAATAGAAAGTCGGGGGTTGGTTTATAATTTCACCTTACAAAAATCTTTCAGATCGCACACAGTTTCAACATCATGTTCGCGTTTCAGGCTCAAATTGTGCTAATTTTCAATTAAATTCCTTTCAAAACTAAAATAGTTTATCTCCTTCTTTATTTTTATGAACTTCATTCATAAAAATAAAAATAAACCTCTTCATTATATTATACCTACTTTGTCGTCTTTTAAAAAAAATTCTGTATTCCTCTTCAAATTTCGTAAATAAAGACGCTATGTTGAACGTAAATATTTCGAAATTAATTGTCTCAATTCAAACAGTTTATTAATTGACAAAAATAATATATTCAGTCAGAAATGTGGCCAGGAAATAATAAACAAAGCCAAAATTGTTTCACTTAACCGAAGCCGCGGCGCCATTCAACTTGTCACAGAGTGTGACAAGACGCCCGCCAAGAATTTTAATAACCAATTTGTATTTAAGAAATCTGTGTCTGAAGGCGAGCTTATTTTTTTAAGCTCGCGACTAAATTATAAACGACGTCTTCCTCGGTTAATTGAATGTTCCTCGGATAAATCGTGGTTAGTGATGGGTGAGTCAACAGTTTTGTTAATATTCTAAATGCGAAAATAACTGTGTTTGTATGTTTAGTAATGAGCAGTCATAAACTAGGCTGCAAGTCTGACTGAAAGAAAACTGTGAAATAACAGCAAGTGTACTCTATCAAAGTCAGGAAAAAATTTGAAATCTACTGGCTGCAGTAACCACACCTTACAGAAGACAACTGTGAAATATCAGCAAGTGTTATACTCTATCAAATCTAGCAGAAAATTTGAAATCTGCGGTAACCACACCTTAGTGAAATAAAAGCAAGTGCTTCTATCAACTTCAGCAGAGCGCGAAAGCAGATCTGCGAAGCAGAGAGTATATTGATAGTAAAATCCAAAGATTTAAATCATAAATGCGCCCTGTGCTTCTGAAAACTGTCCACGTAATATCGCTGGGCCACAAATCAAAATTACACTTTTTACAGGAGAGCTAATAGAAAAAATTAAATTGTTTTTGTCTATTTTTTTCTTATTAGATATATGTTAAATATATGTATATTATACATCGTTAGAAGCGTATTTTTAAGTAGCATTAAATGTTTTTGCCACTTATTTTCAATTTTTTGTTTTATGGCCCTTTAGTTTTTAAGCAGCGATATGTGTATGAAACGTGAACCGGTCACTGCTTTCTACAAGCGACTAAGGCGGGAAGAGTGAGCTTACTCTTCCCAACGATGACACATTTTTGGCCGCCTAAAGTATGGCAAGGGCGCATCTGTGATTTTAAATCTTTGGTAAAATCTTCATCATTTCAACCGCAGGACGTCCACTGCTGGACGTAGGCCTCTCCCATAATATTCCAGCAAGACTGGTCAGAACATATTAAGTATAGACTGGGGTAGGTTGTCTGTGGGTAGAAGCAGCCTGGATCCACCGTCGACCCACGACCAATCAGAAGCAGAGGATAGTAAAATATAAATAAAATGGAATTTTGTCGACATTATTATCGACAAATCGCGTGTCTAGTCTGCGCGTACAAATACGAGATGAAATTGTTATTGCTTTTAAGTCGTCGCTTTTGATGTTTTAAAATGTTAATAATCTTGCGCACCGCTCATATCTCCCATATTATTATTATGATACGCTCACAATATTTTAATTCTAAATGGAAGATCTTATTAAAATTTCGTTGATGTCACGCATATGTTACAGTTGACTATGTTTTTTTTTCGTACATGACATCGAAATACTACAATGGAATTTGCGTCACAAGTGCCAAAGGAGCACATAAAAAGAACGCCTTTGACAGAATCATGGCGGACTCTTGCCTTCACGCGTCAATGATAAAAGGTAGTAACGATCAACTTCTACTATTTCATTTTAAACTCTAATGGGTTGTTGTAAAGTCACATTTTCTTTAAATTACGTACTTATTATTATGTTTGTTTTGTTATAAATGACAGTTCATGCTCTACGCATATGTCACTTTTAAATGTTCCATAAAATTCGTTGTGTCTTGTATGGCACGCGTGTTCCATGTTGTAGTAGTTTGATGGTACATGACAATAATTTAATTTTGTTAATTAGAACAATGGTGAGCTATATTCCTATATACAAGATTCGCTTGCCTTATATCGAGAAATATGCATTTCATTACATGGCTTCTTTGTTAAAATATTAATTAAGATAATAATATTTACTTACTTAATGAACAGTCATAGGTATATTATTTACAGCTAAGTTACGAGTATAAGTATATATTTAAAATGGTATATAATATTAAGCTTCGATCCTCTTTGTGTGTTAATTATTATTTTTTTCTTAGTTTTTTTTTGTATATTGAATGCACTAATACTCAGGGCTCAAATTGGTATCACATTTTGGGACCTGTGATAGTCTTGTCTCACTCAAGACACAAATCTCAAGCAACACACAAAGCTTGAAAGCAATAGCAATATGCCAAACCTGGCATTAGGCCTTTTGCTAAGTTAAAGCGGACCGCCAAAGCCACTCCCTATTTACCATATTTACCACAATTTATAATCTCATATCAGCTGCAGGACGTCCACTGCTGAACATAGCCCTCCCCGCTCTTCTAGCCCGTCGACACGCGCGGCCTTTATAGGATCATCTGTCCACTTTGTGGGTCCTAATGCTGCGCTTGACGGTCAGTCCTTGGCCTCCAATTGATAACCTTCTGTCCCCAGCGGCCGTTGGCTCTCTGTACGAAGTGTTCCGTCCACTGCCACTTCAACTTAATGATATGCCGACTTATGTCGCTAACTTCAGTCGGCGGATCAGTATAAGCTGAAGTATAAAATTACCTACTTTCTCTTTCTCAATTACTCTTTCTCTTTCTCAATTACTCCTTCTCTCCTTTTTTGAGATCGATTTTCATATATTATTATTCGAACAGTAGGGGAGACCGGGGTTGGATGTGACAGGGGTAGGTAGTTACAGTGGCAATGGTCGTGAAACAGAGAACGCAATACTGATGTTAGAAAGGGACAAACACTCCCGTCGGTGCCGGTAAGCACGCCGCGGGAGCCAGTGGCGCCAGCGTTATTGTGAGAGGAGCCCGCGCGTGCCGACCTTAAAATCACAGGTTAGTAAAATTTTTAAATTTTTGTAATATTGGTTTACAACTTATGTTCCATAATGCCAGAGATGTCGTTATTGTGATTTTTACGCCTTAATGCTTTCGCTTTGCAATGAATATATCTTTATACAGCTATGTTTAATAACATTTTCACTGCATAACCTTAAAAGGTCAATTTTGTCGTTGGGGCTAAAAGTTACATTTGCTCGGGGCAGGTTGTGATTTGTCACTACCTGCCCCTTAGTGCTTGTTGCCGACTGACATATTTTGTGCTACATAGTTTTGTCTTTTTTTTTGTAGAATGAGGACGTATAAAAGAAAAACTGAGCGGGGCAAGATGGCAGCACCCGAAATCTCTAGTTATACTAACCCAGTTGCTGGTTGTAGTAAAGATAATATGATGCCTATAAATTATGAAAATAATTTTTCTCCCGAGATTATTCGCTCTTATCAAAAAGCCGCTCCGAGAACAACAACCAAGGTAACACGAAAAACTCGCAAATCAGGAGTTTTAACTGATACGACCGAAAAAAAAATGCTTTGGCCCTAGAACAGAGTAAGAAGAAAGAAAATAAATCCAAAAAAGGAAAATCAACCAAAGGAGGAAAATGTACAGGAAAGAAGACAGAACAGGAAAATACCATTAAGAGAAAGAAAACAAGTAATGAAAAAAAAGCCTTGCTGTAAAGAAAAATATATTACAAGACACTGAGGAAGAGAGTGATATAGAGGAAGGTTATTTTTGTCTGATATGTTGTGATCCCTTTGATCCGAAGAAATCTTGTGAGGAATGGGTAGAATGTGGAGCTTGTAAGAATTGGTCACATGTGAAATGTGTTAGAGGAAATATTGCATATTATATTTGTTTGAATTGCAAAAGCGATTATTCAGATTACAGTGACTAAACTGCTGATTTGCGGTAACTGGTTTTACTGACTGGCTTTTTTTAAAAGTATAGTTTATCTTTCATTTTTAAAATACGTTTTCTTTATTTTGTAGCTACAAAGTTTTGTTTAATACAGAGATTTATAATTCCAGAGGTGAGAAATCATCTATATTTTGTTTTTACGAAGTAGAAGACCATATAATAAGCTTCTAGTTTTGTTTCATTTTAGATTATTAAGTTTTCGTTGCAATGAGGCAAAAGACTGCATTATAGAAATAATAATTGCCATGTGATTTAATATAAAAAAACTAACTGGTTGTGATGATTGTTTCTAATAAAAACTATTATAATGAGTTTGTTTTTTTTTGTAACAATTTACCCCGTGTAGTGTAACAACCATCCCCAAGCACGGGGTTGAATGTTACACGGCTTTTTTTTTCAGAATTCATAAATTTATGTCTATGCTGTTAGTCTGCTACATAAAATTAATTTCGAATAAAGATCCTGTATAGTTACTTAATCAAACAAACATGTACACAGGTAAAATAATCAAACCAATGAAAAAATATGAGAGTTTGTAAAAAAAATGTCACAACAAGCCCCGGTCTCCCCTAGTCATTCGAACAATGATATCATATTTATAAAAAAATAAAAAAAAATTCCAAATAATAAATGTTACTACAACTCAAATGACATTATCATTTAAATATTAATAATATAAATGTAAATATAATTTATTTTTAATTTTAATTTAAATAAAATAAAATTCTTATATATATTTATATAAATAAATAATTATATACTTATATATATACGCTTCCTCTCTCCTAGTCCCTAAGTTGCATACCCAACATGGTCCATAACATTGGTCTTTATTTTTATAACATGTTTGTACATTATGGTTTCGCAATAAATAATTGAATTGAATTGAGATGGCGCTGATATTAATTCGTTATTATAAATGTTTTTATTTTTATTTTTATTATGTATTTTATAATCGTTCCTAAGGAGTAAACTCCAGTCGTGCATCGGAGCTGACACACACACTTTTTTTAAATCTATAATTACTAGGTAATTAAGTTCTGATAAAACAGAGAGGCATCTAAAAAATTTTTCTTTGTCGGTATTTACCCGAAGGTAATTTACCTTTGTGCCTCATTAAATGCTAATACATAACTCAAACAGAATTTCGCATTAATAAATCTCTAAAGGTAATCAACCCCCGAAATAGCGACACCCCACCACCCCGCCGCTAGGTGGCGCGCGGGTAATTTGTCACACACCACCCGACCAGACGTCTGACAGCGCAAATGATTTATCACCGTTCACACAGACAAAGACATCTCCAAATAGACCCCCCTCGTAAAACGAACACTCAATTTGTGAGTAATTATAGTGGGAAACTAACCTCTATGGAGCGCGTGCAAAAGTTTAGTTTACCGCCAAAAGTTTGACAGTTGCCGCGCTGTCAACAATATCGGATGCGTTTAGAAATTCCTGAACTAATTGTATGTATCGTTCGGGCACAGAACGCATTTATCAATTGTCGGGTCTCTCTGAAGGGACCTAATTAGTTAGTGTAACTATTTCTGGAACGCTTTGACGGCTTATTAAGATTTCGAATGGAACACAAATTAGTTGTCATGCTTAACTGATTTCTAACCTGTGATTAAGTTTTCCTGTTTGTTTGTGGGACTGAAAAATCTGTTGTGTCAATGTGCGGACAGCTTCGTTTTCCGGACATCAAAAGGCAATCTGTTATCGATAATTGAATATATGTAAGTTCTAGTAGATACTTATTTTAACTTTTGTAACTAAATATCATCTATATTTAGTTTAAATTTCCCATTGTCAAATCGCATTGTGCGTTTGAATAGATTTTTTGTTGTAGGTACTTAAATTGTTATAAAAATATTATATTAGGAATTTGAAACTTGAATGACATACCTGTGTAATTTAGCGCCAAGAGCTAACTTAAAATGTTCATTTCCAAAGTTGGCCCATTCGGGAATCGAACCCGGAACTCCTAAGACTTAAGGTAAGACTTCAGGCTTGCCTGTCAAGTGTCCCTCGAACTGTTATACCTACTGTAATTTTAGATTTTATTATAGTCGAATAATATTTTCTTTGAGAGCATTATGTGAATAAGTACATCAAATGAATTAGAATATAACAACTATAAGTAGGTAGGTACCAAAAAAAATTATTCGATTCTTTAGCTATCGAGTTATGTAATTAAATTTTGGATATAGGAAGGTGGCAGATATGTAGCTGCAGCATCACATTGTATCCCCCGATTTCATCCCACTATGAAAAATAAAAATAAAAATGAAGGAAAGGAACTCGAATTTATTTACCCAATTTAGTTTTAGTTTCCTTAATCCCGTTCTTTCAATCGACATGGGTTACACAACATGGCGTTTCTTGAAATCTAATTAAGATCCAATAATAGTTTAAAATGGATGTTTCGTCACATGTTCGAATGGAAACCCCCAACCAATTAGTGCACATCAGGAACGATCCGTTTCCCAAGCAGTGCCATCTGTGAAGAGCCAAACAGATTGCTTGTTGACAAGCGCTTCAATCGATTCGATACATCGAGTTGTTTTTTTTTATTCTATGCCATTACACGAACGCACCGCAACCAATTCGGGCGAACCATCAATTAGTGAATGCTCTCACAGTATCGCGTTCTTTTTTCAAAACATACGGCTTTCAAACCGATAAACAACAAAAAGAAAAAGAATCGGAATCGCTCTGCTGATGCTGGTCGGAGGTGGCGTTAAAAAAGTAAAAAAGAGTCCGTCGTAAAAAGAGTTTTTTGATTGCAATTCGTATCTGTCCGGGATTTTCGTTTAATAAATAGAGATCCTGGTAAAATAAGTGAAAAAGTACAAGCTTACATATGTGTTTTATGTAAAGGTAGGCAGACAGGCTTACGGTTCACTTGACAAGTGCTATGGCAACATAAACACTCGTCCACAGACCTTATTAATTTACTTTTTTACAATTTTATTACTTACTAGCTGGTGCGCGCGACTTCGTCCGCGTTGAAAATGTTCCTCGATAAAGGGACTATCAAACACAAAAAGATTTTTTCAATTCGAACCATTGGTTCCTGAGATTGACGGTTTCAACGAAACAAACTCTTCACCTTTATAATTTTAATAGTATAGTACCTACATTTAATTTATGTTTCATCAATTTTATCCATTCACTGTTTTTACGCAAACGAGAAAAAACCATTATAAATAATTAACATTTTCGCATCTCATATAAATAGAACTAATGTTAGCCTTGTGGAAGGCAGAGTGAAGCCGGTAAAACTACTTTGTTGTGGACCTACAATCTTATTAAAATATTTAGGTAGTAGGGAAAATGCCGAATCACGTAGTGTAAAGGTGTAAAAAGCAGATTTCAAAAAATTAAAAAGCAGGATTTCACATTTCACAGGTAAGTAAACTTGGAAAATGGAAAAAGTTGAGCTTTTAACAGAAAATCTCAATGCAGTATGGCTTAACTTAAGCAAACATGTTTATATAACCGGCTTCACTATGTTGTCTGCAAGATTCTGTCTACAGTTATTATTTGGTCTGAGGTTCGCATTTATAATATTAGTGTAATAGAAATGACAGCTTCTATTTTTAAATTTTACTTTAAACATGACCTTGGATGTTGGCGCGAACTCTATCAAAAGGGTTCTTATGCCTTAAAAATTGTTAATTATTTGTCAAGAGACAACTGCTATAACGGTAATCATGGTAATTATTGCGTTGTCTGTACCGAACTGATACCGAATTACAATGTAGTAGAGTAGACAGAAAATACAGAAATCCATTAGGTTTATACATAATCCGACAGATGTCGCCATGAATGACAACTTCTAACAGTACTGTATTTTAAGCCGCAGGACTTGTTTTGTGGCGTGGTGATTTCGTTTACGCGCTATTTTTAAAAATACAATTAGGTACTTTCTATCCTAATCTCAGCCTAATCTATACTATTCGTACTATAATATTATAAACTAGCTGGTGCTATAGGCTATCTTTCATACAGGAAAAAGCTCTGAAGTGATCATCTAAAATAACTGACACCTGGCAAAATTGTAATAGCAAAAAAGATAGGCGTTAAAATGCTTATAAAATTATATTTTTTTATTATTTAACGTGGACGCAGCCAGTAATACAACAAATGCATTGCGGTCGAAAGAATTGTTGGCCATATTTAATTTTTATCGTCGTGGATTATGGGCGCAGATAACTAATTGGTCTCTTCTTACAAATAAATGCTTTTTCCCCAACGGTTATTATGACAAAGTTAAAGAATTTAATGAAAGTTTTAATTATTTGTTCAATGTTCAAGTACGTCAGACAGGCTGACGATCCACTTGACTAGCATCGCCCTATGCTATAACAAAAGTGCCGCCTCAAATGTTGCATTTGAAAAGGGTTATAGGAAATAGACTTTGGCATCCCTTACTTACTGAATGAAACACAACAGCATACATGCTATTACGGTGGTATTCTGATAGGGGTTGCATGGTTACTGCTTCCAGATGGGTTTCCGAAATTAATAATCGCTAAATACTCGTAGAATAGTGCCGCGGTTTAGGGAGACTATTTTGTATTAATAACTCGATTTAAAAAAAATCGAATTCTACACCGCGTATATATAATACCTACTTGCTTCGTCCGCGTAACTATATATGTATAAATACTTATTACTCGCTGATAATATAGGTTTCTATAGGTGAAAGAATTTTTAAAATGGGTCCAGTAGTTTATTCTTAGCCTATATTCAATTCAAACAATCAAATCTTTCCTCCTTATATTAGTATAGAAGTATAGAATTATACATATCGCTGCTTAAAAACTAAAGGGCCACAAATCAAAATTACACTTTTTATACTGGAGAGCTAATCGAAAAAATTTAAATTATTTTTGTCTATTTTTTTTTTTTATTAGATAATATCAAATATATGCATATTATACATCGTTAAAAGCGTATTTTCAAGTAGCATTAAATGTTTTTAAGTACTTTTATAATAAACTGAATACTAGAAGAGATATAAGCATATATTATTATGTTACTTTTGAATATATAAAAAATGATCAAAATTTACTAAATATGGAATAAAACAACCATAAGTCTTTTTGCACATACAATATGAAGGATTGTGATTGTGTTTTTGCAATAAAAACATTTTTGGATTTTTTTTTTGTTTTATGGCTCTTTAGTTTTTAAGCACCGATATGTATTGTACTAGCTGCTGCCCGCGACTTCGCCCGCGTAACTTTATAAATTATATATTAAAACTTTCCTCGAGAACCACTCTATCCTTTGATGAAAACAGTATGAAAATCGGTGTAGTAGTTTTTGAGTTTATCACGAACAGATAGAATAGACAAACAGACAGACATACGCGGCGAGAACTTTGTTTTATAATATGTAAGGAAGTAGGTCCTCATTTAACTTAAACTTATTCAAGTACAAAGTCACTCGCTTTGTACTTTAAACTAGTTTGCGTCCAAGACACGACAAGCGTGCGGAAACCGTGTTCAAACTACATATTTTATTCCATCAATTAATTTATTTATTCACGATCACATATCTAAGTAGGTACCTATATGCAGGTATATAATTATTGTTTTTTTTAAGGAAGGTACTTATTACCTTTACACACTTCAAGTTTATCTCAAGTTACATTGATTCCCAAGGACATTCTTCGCACGTAGCAATTACGTAGTCGCCAATCAACATTTGTGCATCCATCAGTCTATATAACGCTCTCAAGGGGTCCCGGGTTCGATTCCCGGCCGGGTTAACTTTAAAGATAAACTTTTCAAAGTTGGCCCTGGTCTGAATTTGGAAAGTAATGGCAGTGCACACTGCATTTCGCAGTCATATTAGACAGCCCGTCTGGTGGCAGTAAGTAACCACCCCCTTTACAGAAGTCGACCGTGAATTAACCCTCTAATGTGTGCTGTTGTCTTTCACTGAATGAATGAGGGATGTCAAGAGCCCATTTACCTACGAGTATCTCTTCCAAAGGCAGCGCTTTTGCAGCAATTGCTTGTGTTATAGGCGACGGTAGCCACCTACCATCAAATGGACATGTCTGTAGACCGTAACAGCAACTTTACAGGCGTTTACCAGCAATGTAATTCACTTATCATCAATACTAATAATAAATCTGTAAGGGCTGGTCTTGGAGTAAGTTACTTTGTTTTCAGAGATATCGTGTTTATAGGCTCTATACATGATACTGAAACTAAATTGACCATTTTTAGAATTTTTTTCTGTATGTATGTAAGTATGTATGTTCCTGCATAACTTTTAAACGAATCAACTGATTTTCATGAAACTTGCTAGATAAACATTTAGACGTACAGGACACAGGGTAGGCTACTTTTTTCTTTTTCAACGCGGACGAAGTCGCGGGCGCCTGCTAGTGTTTAATAAGCTGTTACAAAAATTCAAATAGCGAATAATAAATTAGGAGTGCAAAACTAAAATAAAAGAAGTTTGTTTTATTATAAAGTAATAAATTAGATAAATTTATAGACGATTAAAAGAACAAATAATATATACTTTTCGACTTTTAACTACAAGATAATTTGTTATTTTATTTTAAAAAAAACCTACAAAACTATTCAATAACATAAAAATATTTAAAAATAAACATAACAACATGCATATTGACTCAGTTGTAATAATTGAAATAACATAAACAATCAGATAAACAAGTATAAACAAAAACTTAATACAATCTTCGTAACCAATGGAGCCTGTCCAGTGAAATGACGACCTTTTTGAAACATTCAATGGTAAATACAACTCTAATAGGTGACGATAGAGTCGTATTTGGCTTAAAAAGTCAAAGTTAAATATAAAAGTAAATTCAAGATCAAGGATAATCGAGAAGTCAATTAACTTTGTAATGATCGAGAGTAAATTAAATCTATTTTCAGAGATCTGAGCTAAAATTTGTTACACATTAGATATTTGTTTGTATACTGCATAAGTACCTAGTGTGTGTGTGTGTGTGTACTACTAATATTAGGTACTAGCTGGTGCCCGCGACTTCGTCCGCGTGATGTTATATAGCCTAAAAAGCCTTCCTCGATAAATGGACTATCCAAAACAAAAAAAAATTTTCAATTCGAAAAATTCAAAAAGAAAAAACGTTCTTGAGATTAACGCGTTCAACCAAACAAACAAACAAATTCTTCAGCTTTATAATATTAGTGTATAAGTAGATAAATGTGAAAGTAACTCTGTCTGTCTATTAAGTTTTCACGCCTCAACTACTCAAACAATCAAATTATGAAATTTTGCATACACATTGTCAGGAATACAGAAAATCACATAGGATACTTTTAATGCAGAAAAAATTACTGTTCCCATAGGATCATTTAAAATAAAATAAAAAACTAACGCCTGGCCAAAGTGTAATAGCATGTCTGGCGTTATATTGCTTTAAATATATTTTTATTTTTGAATGTGGACGAAGTCTAGGCTATCTATAGGTATACAGAAGTTTTCCTTCCATTAACAAGAAACAATCAAGTAAATCATTCAAAACCATACAATTGCTTTTATTACCTACAGTCTAATTAAGAACCTCCTCCATTTTTGAAGTCGGTTGAAAATAAACTGATGATAAAAAGAGATAATTCAGTTTTGACCTTCATACAAAACTGAATTATCTCTTTTGGAAACATGTACGTATTTAGATAGACTCTAGGTCTAGAGTGTATATAGCTAAAGTACATAGCAGTTTATAAAGAACGTCAAACCGTCGGTTGACAATAAAAAAATATTGTGAAGGGAAACGAGTTGTCTTTAGAAACAAAGTGATCGCGGTTCATAATTAAACGCAATGGCTAGCCGTTCACACGCAGCATAGGCGTTTGATATATATTTAAGATATATTTTTATTGCATAAATATTCTTAGCTTTATGTAGCTAAGATATCTTTGCCTCAAAAAAAAAACAAGTTCCGGTTTAAAATTCAAAAAAGGAATCTCTTTTGTGTGTTCGATTTGTGTTTCGAATATTATGTTTGACACATTCAAAGCGCATCTGAAATTAAAATGGCGCCAATATTTAGCAGCATCATTGGGTAAGTTTTTTTTGGTTTTAATTTTTTATTAGTATTTTTTTAAATAAACAAAAAATATTATATTTAAAATATTGCAAAGATAGGTACCTACCCAAAGCTTTTACTATTGATCTGTGCCCAAAGTAAACCGGAAGTGTATTATTATCTATTTTGAAATATATCTACTTATTTGTATATTTAATAATATTAATCTTTGTTAAGTATAAGTCGAAAATGGCTATTTGCAAGTTTCCGGAACGCATTTACAATCTATCAAGGTTTCGAAGGCTAGTAATGTCGTGCAATTGTTACCCGTTTATTTCTATGCAAGTACAGTCAGCGTTAAAAGTAGGTACTGGTATACCACATGACTCAAAATGTGAAAATACAATGCCAACATCACGCCTAGCATGTTGATGAAAATATTTATGATACCGAGGATATGCAAGAATTTCGAGTTATTTTTAAAATATGTTAAAAGCGATAAAAAAGTAAAAAAAAAGTGTGTCTTTCTACCGTATTTTATCATTAAAAAAAACACTAAAATAAATATTTTCAAAGACTTATCAAATCTTTTTAATGACTGTATAGGTAGTATAAGTTTATCACGAACGTACGAAAGTAGGTATAAACTCTTCAAAATCTTTAAAACATGATACCTATTGTTAACTGTTTTTTATTATAATATATATTTTTGTAGACGACTGTACACACATCACAACCTGAGATCTACATAAAATAATACAGAACGGATTGTATAAATAAATAATTAATTAGATTATTATGCAAAGTGCAGGTAACTTAACTAAACTTTATGTCAAACTAATATAGATTCAGCTTGTTTTCTTGAGAAAAAATTATTGATTTATTTATTGAATCACTTACGACTATCATTACCTACATACATGCGTAATGCGATAAAGTAGCTTAGCATTATCAAAAAAAGTTGTAAAAGTTAAGATAAGTCTGAACTTGTCCATGGGTAATTTTATTATAGTAGGTGTGTCTATTGTTTTTTTTTTATAGTAGGTGTAACGGTAACACTTAGGGCCTCTTTCACCAACTACAAGTAAAGTGTTGATTAATTACATTTAAAAATATTTTATGTTTTATTAAATTACTAGCTGGCGCCCGCGACTTCGTCCGCGTTGAAAAAGAAAAAAGTAGCCTATCCTGTGGCCTGTACGTTTAAATGTTTATCTACCAAGTTTCATGAAAATCAGTTAATTCGTTTAAGAGTTATGGAGGAACACACACACACACACACACATACATACATACATAAATATATACATACATACACACATTATTTAATTATTTAGATTTTAGATGCATTTATGTCTAATAAGACTAATAAGTTTTCTGTTTACTAACTATATTATTATAATAACAGCAAGTTACGGCAGCCTGTGCACGGGCATGTCGATGGGATGGACCTCGCCTGTACTACCGCAGCTGCGAGGACCCAACTCCCCACTGCCACAAGTGCCCACTCTCCAGGAAGAGTCATGGATCGGATCACTGCTGGTTCTTGGAGGACTATTCGGTAATGTAATATTAATTACAAATTAGGACAAGACTAATGTGTTATATTATTTTTAGAGATCTAAATATAGTATTTTTAGAATTTTTTTTAAATTTTGGATGTAGATGATAGATATACAGCGTCGAATTGTATCTTGGAAGCAATGGAAAGGAGCAAATTTAAAGAAGTAGGTACTCACATTTAAAAGATAAATGCAAGGTCACAACCAAAAGCCAAAACCATCCGTAGAATATAAAAATATAACTTAGGTTCGATCGGTTTAGTAGGTAATATTCTGCACAGTCTCTATAGCTATCCAATGCAATAAAATATCTTATGAGGTTATCAACCGTTCAGATTTATGGCAACCGAATTTTACAGTTCCAAATACTTAATAATCTTGTTGATAGAGACCATAAAAGTGTAACTAACACGCATGTCATTAGCAGGTAAATTAAATGCGACCTTCGATTTGAATTAGATCAATACAAAAAAAGTTAATAAAACATACCAAACACAATTTTTTGCTATTACCTTTTTTTGTGGTATAGTCATTGAAGGATCAAGGAGGCGAAATAAAATTCGGGCAATCGGTTGTTCCAAAATTATGTTTGTTATACAATCCTAATGCGAACGTGGGTTTGTTTGCTTATTTGTTCCTCCCCCCAGTCACAAAAGTTAAAAGTTGAGCTTTAAGCATAAATTTTCTTATCCCATCATACAGGTCCCCTGATAACGGTTCCACTGTCGAAGTACGTAGGCCGTCGGTGGATCATCATGGGCTCAAACATTCCTCTACTTCTCGGGTGGCTGTTGGCAGGAGTCGCCACTAACCTGGAGACACTGTACGTGGCGCGACTGGCGTGGGGTTGCGCCACCGGTATGCAATTCGCTACCATTCCTATTTACATTGGAGAAATTGCCGAGGTAATCATAAACTTCTTCACATCGCGTTATAATCCCTTGTACCCAATGTACCCTAAACTTCTTCACATCGCGTTATAATCCCTTGTACCCAATGTACCCTATATTTCCCAGGAGATGATATTTCCCTTATTTTAAGTGGAAAACTTGACTATCCGTCAATTTTAAAATAAAAGATAATAATAAAATTTAATCAAATATACTTAAAGCAAGGCCAACGAAACAACGCAAAAAATGTAAACAAATTTCGATGTAGTTGCTCTAGTAGGTACCATTGTTGGACTGTTCCATTAACCCTTTAGCCGCCAGAATCGGATTTATCCGACAATTATTTTCGTGTCCATTTCGCCAAAGCCGGATATACTTATACGACATATTCCTCTACTTGTATAATGTTTATTTTTAAATCATTGAATTGCTTTTTCTTAAAAAAATTACGAGTCAGGCGCTAGAGGAACGACAACTCCCGCAAAACCAAGCAGTTAAAGGGTTAATAGTACCAGTGATACCTACTACTTCGTAATACCACTAATGGTAGGTACTAGTGATATTTTGATATTAACAGTACGACGTTTGATTAAAGCATGAAACAGAGCGTCAGCCACTTCGTGTGAGGGAAAAGGACAGACGATCCTATTTGTTTACATTGTTTGCGTCGTCTCTTTGGCTTTACTATACACAGTGGTTAAACCGGTCGAGAAAAATAGTTTTTATATACATTAGATATTAATATGAAGGCTGTAATATAATATTTTTGTTAACAGGATAAAATAAGAGGTTCTTTGAGTGCCCTCTTCCTGCTGTTCATAAACGTAGGCTTCCTCCTCGCCTACGCTATAGGGCCTTTTACAAGCTATTGGGGTTTAACTGCAGTTGGAGGTATACTGTCTCTCTTCTATGTGCCATTTACGTGGTTCATACCGGAAACACCATTTTTCTTAGTGTATAAGGGTAAGTAGATTTATTGTATACTACGATTTATATCTATACAATATTTTAATATATTGAAAAAGCCCTTTTCAAAAGGGCCGCGGTTGAACGGTAGATCCAGGCTTCTAATTTTGACCGGTTCCAAACCTCAAAATTAAATTTTAAACAGATTGAAATTACGGGAAGCTTGTTACAATACATCGTGAAAACCGCATTCAAATCGGTCAAACCGTTTCTGAGATTAACGTGCACAAACTTAGAAGAAAATTCTAAAAACTAGTTTTTAACCTCGGTAACATAAGTACAATGTGTATAAATTGTGTTTTTAAAAAATATTTTATGAAAAAATAAAAGACGGCTTGTTTACAATTTTATATGAATTATAATGTTCAGATCTAAACGGACACTAACGCAAGGAAAAAGTATTTGTGATAATTTGTTTCATCTTCCAATACCACCTAAAAGAGTATTGTCAACAAAACAGGTCGCAGTGATGAAGCCCTCACGGTCCTGCATAAACTGCGCGGAATATCCAAAGAAGCAGCGAAACCGGAACTGGAAGGTTTACAGGCGATGGTAGAGAGGGAATTCAAAGAAGAACCCAAAATAAAGGACTTGTGGGCCACCAAGGGAAATGTAAAGGCTTTGGGTAAGTCATACGTGACATAACGTTTTGAAGAATTTTTTTTTATGAAAAACAGTGACAGACAAAATGACAGTTTTTTTCATGTTAGAATCGGCAGACAGGCTGACGGTTCACGAGATGGTAGATGGCTGCCGACTATAGTTCGATTGAGGATAAAAGAAAATAATAAAAATATTTGCAAAAAAAACATTTTTTTATTATGTTTTTTCAGGTATATGCGTGTTTTTGGCGATGTTACTCCAACTGTCCGGCATCGACGTGTTACTGTTCTACATGGAGGAACTACTCGCGAAGGTCGGCACCAAGATATCGCCGTCCGATGGCACCATCATTATGGGTGTTGTTCAGGTAACGGACGACATTTATACGATTCTTGGCTTTTTCTAATTTTGTATTTATATAACTATATAAAAATAATAATTTCGCAATACAATTCAATATCTAGGCATGAAAAAAATTGCGCCGGCCAGAGACATTAATCACCCCTATAATTATTCTTTTGCCTTCGCATCTTGAGGTTGAGCTCTAATCTCAACTTCGGCACATCTATTGAGTCCAAAGCCCAAACAGCAGCCAAAAAGCTGAGCATCCTAAACAAGGTGAAGCGATACTTTACGCCTGGACAGCTCTTATCTTTGTATAAGGCGCAAGTCCGATCTTGCATGGAGTATTGCTCCCACCTCTGGGATGGCTCAGCCAAATACCAACTTGCCGCACTCGACTCAGTGGAACGCAGAGCTAGGAGACTCATAGGCAAAAGTACTCTTTTAAAATCTAAGATGCACAGTCTGGCACATAGACGCAAAATTGCCAGTCTATGTGTTTTTTATAAGATGTACTTCGGAGAGTGTGCTCAGGAGTTACATGAGCTCATACCGCCTTCCCCTTTCTTCCATCGGACACACAGACGTACGGCTGATTACCATCCTCATCTTGTCGAAATCCCTCCTTTTCGGACCAAACGCTTTGAAACATCCTTTATAATGCGCACTGCCAAGGTTTGGAACTCCCTGCCGGCGTCTGTATTTCCGAGCCTATATAACCCTAATCTATTCAAAGTTCGAGTGAATAGGCATCATCTGGGTGAGCTCGCTCCATCTTAGGCCTCATCCATGCTGTTCAGCTGGTTGTTGGCCAAGAGCAAACCCATCTCTAATAAAAAAAAAAAAGCATCGAAACATTTAAATAAAACACCCTATGAACAGAACGTGCATCGTTCAATGTTTACGGTTTTATAATAAACTTCCTGATATAATCAGAGCCCTGCTTATAAAGAAAGGAGGATGGGCGTTCTTGCCTAGGAAGCAATAACAACATGCGATATATCATTGGAAAGTTTGTTATGGCGGAGTGTCCCAAATCGCTGTATGAAAAAAGTTATGACACAATAAAGCCAGACTTTTTAATATGGCGAGTGTTGGGCGCGCTGGAGTATGAATACTTTTGTTTTCCTTTTAATCCCTTTAACTTGTATCTATTGTCGGTTAACCAAACGGTCGCGGGTTCGAATCCCCCTAGGGGCAAATGTTTACCTTTGTACCTGAGTCATGGATGTTTGTATTTATAATATGTATGCATTTATAACAAAAAGTAATCTATGTATTATAACAACTGTCTGGTATCCATAATACATGGCATTAGTTGCTTACTGTGGAACTAGATGGGGGTGTGTGGAATGTGTGAAGTTATTATTTATTTATTTATCTTTGAAATTTCAATTGAACAGGTGGTGACAAGTTGCGTGACGCCGCTTGTAGTAGACAGACTCGGAAGGAAGCTTCTCATGTGGACAACTTCACTTGGACTCACCATATTCCTTGTAAGATCCTATAGTTTAACTTTTCACGCCTTAACTACTTAACAAAATTACAAAATCAAAAAGTTTCTATACTATATGGGTAGCTAGTAACCCTAGCTATTAGCCAAACGGTCGCAGGTTCGAATCCCGCTAGGGGTAAATGTTTATGTGAACATTAAAACTTTTGTACTTGTCATGCATGTTTTGTATTTATAATATGTAAATCTTATCTTTATAATATTAGTATATGTACCTAGATATAAAAGTAAACGAAGCTGGGTGCACTAGTGATGGGCAGCTTAAAAACCATTACAAACCAGTAAATCGCGTGCAAAAAAAACTATTAAACCAATATTATAATAGGTTATCGGTTGACATTTGCAGACGTTGATCGGCGTGTACGCACTGCTCGACTCGTACTACGGATACAACGTGACTTCTGTCGCCTTCATTCCACTGCTGTGTCTCATCGTCTATATGATATTGTTCACATTAGGTCTGTATTACTTGCTTTGTTCATGACACTCCTTAGGCCCTAGTCAAAGTAACAATTTAAAACGATAATGAAGTTCTAAAACAATAAAATGTATGGGATTGACATGCCGTCTATACATCCCATACATTTTATACTTTCGAACTTCGCTATCGTTTTAAAATGTTACTTTGACTAGGGCCCCTTATCCTTTAGCCGCCAGAGTCGGATTTATGCGATAGTTATTTTATTGTCCATTTCGCCACAATTTCCTCTTATTTATGTTGCTTTCTCTTTAAAAAATAATTTACGAGTCAAGCGCTAAAGGCACGAAAACTCCTACAAAACCAATCGGTTAAAAGGTCGCTTATTGTGTTATAAGCGACGGTAGCCACTTACCATCAAGTGAACCGTCAGGCTGTCTGCCAATCTTAGCATAAAAAGAAACTTTTTCCCATCTAACTAGAATTTAGGCAATTCGCAGTGGTTTTTTTTTACGAATGCATGTGAGGCCTTTTTTGACCACTTTAGCTGTCTGTGTCGACTGCTCCTAGAGTTGGGATGGCGAACCAGTGGCACACGACACAATATTTTGGGCACACGACCGATTAAAACAGTTTGCATTTTAATTAAAAATAACAAACTTCATTCACACAAAAAATACATATTTGCAAATTTTCAAAATTTATTTTTATTATTTTCTCATAAATTACTAAGTCAAAATTATTTTATGGCATGTCCTATGACTTCGTTAAGCATTTCTTTAGAAGAAAAATGGCATGTTAATCCACACAGGTTCGACACCCCTAGAGCACTTTGTTCCTCATCTCCCGTTCAGCGATTGAAGGACATTCCATAAACAATATATGTAATGAATAGGGTTAGTTAGCTTAGCTTAGCTATAGTTGCGGTAGAAAGTAATATATTTTTTTTGTATTCAGGCGTGGGCCCCGTGCCTTGGATTTTAGTGGCCGAAATGTTCCCTGTGAAGACTAAATGCTTAGCAAGTGGCATTTGCTCCTTCATGTGTTGGCTTGCAGGATTCGTTTGGACCAGGTATTTTATAAGCTACTTTTTGACTATTTTGACCTTAATAATCTTAAAAAATAAGTCGAAAGTGGGCTCTTAAGAATAAAGTATGTTATTGGGTAAATTATTTTACAGATTCTTCCGTGACGTGGCTGCTTCTTACGGCATTTATACGGCATTTTGGATATTAGCCGTTTGTTGTGGAATCGGATTCATATTCTCCGCCACACTGTTGCCAGAGACAAAGGGGAAAACGTTTGATGAAATACAAGACATGCTCAACAAAAAGTGCGTATTTTTATACATATCTAATTTAAAAGGTATAATTAAAATTACAATCTTATCCCCGACTCTATATTGAGCCCTCAAAATCGCTATCAAAATCAGTCCAATAGTTTTTTCCGCGAAACAGTAACAAGTATCCTTACACACTTTTCCATTTATAGTATTACTAGCTGGTGCCCGCGACTTTGTCCGCGTTGATAAATGATTACTATAACACTTGAGAAAATATCTGAAAACTTCATCGCTGTGATGACGGCGGCATGGCATCCAATTTTTTATTTTTAGACGATCCCTCGGGAACCTAACATTTTACTAGCTTAAAAAGTATCCTATATGTTAATCCAGATTATAAACTATATGTGTGCCAAATTTCACCGAAATACATTGAGCCGTTTTTGCGTGAAGGAGTAACAAACATTCAAACATGCATCCTGGCAAGCTTTCGCAGTTATAATATTAAGTAGGATAGGTAATAGGCGGCGATTGCATTACCTGATTAAAACACTTTCTTTTCTATTCTTTTTTGCAGTTTCAAAAACAGTATCATGATATCCGATTCCACATTGCCACATTGCAATAAAAATCCATCTTAAGGCACTTTGAGCACTTTTGGTATGGGCAAAAGCACTGAACTCGCGTGATTATCACGTCACGCTGAGTGAACGCTCAGTTAATGTTGAAGTGAAAGCTTTTTTAGTTAAGTTTGGGCAATTTTGGGATGGGAAAAAGCACTGAACTCGCGTGATTGTTACGCTCAGTGCGTGACCCTCAGACACGCTCAGTGACGCTCAGCGTGTGCTCAGTGTATACATTTATGAAGCTAAGTTTTCACTTCTGATGTGCAAGTCTTACGACTGACATTTTGTTTCTTTGTTCCAGGAACAACGAGACCAAACCAGTGGACGTTTAGAAAATAGTCAAATATATTTTAACACAAATTCTAATGTATAACTTATATATATATATTATTTAAATTAAGTGTAAATAAACGATACGATACAATAATATAATAATACTTTATCACTAAACACCTTACAGTATAGATAATAATATAGTCGATAGAAAAATCTTAGGGAGAGACTTAGGGATGACAAAAAAAATTAAAAAGTTAAATTATCTCTGGAATTGAACTGGACAGATCCTGAGGCCCAACACGTCCCTGCCGATCTCGGCCACCGCGCAAACTGGACACACTCGCCCCTTGAACTCGGGCAAGAAACTCGCCCCGCACAGGGGACACTTCTCTTCTGGCTTGCCCCTGTAGATGGGCTTGTAGCTGATACCGCATATATTGAACGGGTTGTGCTCGTCGTATAGCAACTGGTGTTCGTCCGTTGGAGTCTTTTCGCAGGCCTGAAAGTTTAATGTTACAAATTATTTCTTACTAGCTGGCGCGCCCGCGACTTCGTCCGCGTTGAAAATGAAAAAAAAAAAGTAGCCTATCCCGTGTCCCGTACGTCTAAATGTTTATCTACAAAGTTTCGTGAAAATCAGTTAATTCGTTTAAGAGTTATGAAGGAACATACATACTTACATACATACAGAAAAAAAAATTCTAAAAACCGTCAATTTAGTTTCAGTATCATGTATAGAGCCTATAAACACGATATCTCTGAAAACAAAGTAACTTACTCCATGACCAACCCTTAAAGATTTATTATTAGTATTGATTATGTAATTAGGGATTCCTAATAATTCCTAATATTAGGCCGAGATTGGCGAGTCCCTTCGTCAACTAGGAAATGGTCTTCAAACGCCTTAACACTTCACAAAATTTAACGATTCTGATCACGTCAACTTTCAAATAATAATAAAAAATGCTAACTTGCCAAATTAATGTTAAATAAATGCTAAATAACCTATGCTCTTGATTGCAGTCATAAATTCACTAGTTCATTCTGTAAGTTCTGTATAAAAAATTCAAGTTTAATTGAGTCATAATTAAAAATATTTTTTCAGCCCACTTTAACACTTGCTCTTTTAAAAAAATGCCTACTTTAACCCCCCATGACAGGTTATTTAAAAAACATGGCCCATTTAATCCTAACTTGAAAATGGTACGTACAACACATGCTTTCAAATTTTTTAAGTGCTAAAGCTACTCGTATTATAAGTTCAAAATAATTACAACACATGCTGCTAATCTTTCGAATTTTTTAAGTGCTAAGCTATTATAAGTTTTCACTTCTCATGTGCAGTCCTACGACTGTCAGGTAAAACGACACGATTTTTTTTTCTCAACCGAATAACATACAGCTCTCTCGTGTTTTTCTCACTGTTTGCCATGAAATAAACAAATGAAGAAAAGTGGTAAAAAAAATCACCTGTAGTATTTTCCTAGCTTGCTGCGCCACCTCAGGCCTGGGGCCCAACTCGAGCAACCTCCTGGCGAAGGAGGCTGCGGTCCTGTAGTTCTTCAACTTGTAGAACATGTTGAGTGCGGTGCGCAGTGTGAGTATCTGATGCACCGGTTGCAGTTTGCAGTGAGTGAAGTACGCCGCCATCTCACAGGTACGTTTCTGTTCGTCGAGAGTTGTCTTCGGCATCGCTGCGGACCGACATAATAATCACTTTTATAGTAACCACTATATCATTAAAATTAATTAAAAATAAAAATAAATACTAAGGCCCTAAGCCTTAATATTTATTTTTTATTTATTAGCAGCATCCTTTAAAAGAGAAGTCAGAAAGTTTCTGTCATCGGGTACTGCTTGATAGTCGTTTTTAGAGTTTTTGTGTTTTGTTAACTACATATATGGTTTAGTATAGTTTGGCTTTTTGTTCTCTTTTTATTAGTTTTATTGTGTAAAAAAAAAACAGAAAATGTGTTCGTTTTTAAAGCATGCTGAGTTAGCCTATAAATGGGAGTATACAATATTATAAAAGTTTGCTTAAATGTGAATAAGTGTATAGTTTGTTGTATACTGTGTTGGCTTCCTAATACTGTGTTCCTGTCTGTCGAAATTGACATGAAAAAATTTAATCAAAATCAAATATATTTAGTTATAATTATTATTGTAGAGGGACGATGTGATCGAAGTTTTTTTTTTTTTTTTTTTGAAATATTTTGAATCTATTCAACAAGCAACACATGTGTTGCTCAATATAAAGCGAACCTTTTCTCGCAGTCTCCATCTGCAACCCTAGCAGATATTCCCTGCAGATGTTCAGCAGCTGCTGTGCTTCTGACAGTTCCTGCTTAGTGTCGACGTGCAGTAAGGGCACGCGCTGGGCGATCGCTTGCAGGCGCTCGCTGGCCTCCGTAAACTTGCCGGCCGTTGTGAGCTGGTAGCACTGCTGCAGCTGATTCACTAGATCGTTTAGTTTTATACCTGAAAAAAAAAAACATTGTGTGAACCACACATCGAAATACTACAATGGAATGCCAAAGCGGCACATAAAAAGAACGCCTATGACAGAATCATGGCGGACTCTTGCCTTCACGCGTCAATGGTAAAAGGTGGTAACGATCAACTTCTACTATTTCATTTTAAACTCTAATGAGTTGACGTAAAGTCACATTTTCTTTAAATTACGTACTTATTATTATGTTTGTTTTGTTTTAAATGACAGTTCATGCTCTACGCATATGTCACTTTTAAATGTTCCATAAAATTCGTAGTGTTTTGTATGGCACGCAGGTTCCATGTTGTAGTAGTTTGATGGAGCCACATTAAAATTGACAAAATAAAGACAAACTCTTATGGACAGAGCTGCGTCTGACTGCTGGAACAATATCCCGCCGTCTAATCTAACTTAGACCTTGTTCAGATGAGGCGAATTACGCGCGAGGGTGTTCACAAAACGCGAAACGCGCGAGTGACATGGGCCGGCTTCTAATAAAATAATGTAATCTGCACGTGTACTCGCCCTTGCGTTCGCGCGATTACTGAACGCAACAAGGAGCTCAGAGTATCTCGACTCGCTCAGATCGAGATTCCGGCGAATGACATGCGTATCACGCGCGAAGAATTTCCCTCGCGCGTATTCATGTGAACGCGATAATTGTTCGCCGTGTATCTCGCTTACGCGCGAGTTTATACGTGCGTATATCCTCGCGCGTAATTCGCCTCATCTGAACAAGCTACAGACGCGACTGTATAGTTCAACAACAACAATTCCCCCTCTGCCTTATTATCTAACAGCAGACGACAAAACAGCTATCAGACAGCGACAGAGCAATCAGTTAGCAGACGACACCAAAAGTTGGTATTATTGTATAATTCTTTTAGTACCTCTTTTACCAACTACAAGTGTTGATTAATTACTATTAGAAACAATTTTATGTTTTACTCAGTTTAGTGCATTCTTCGATAGGTGATTTTTTTTATTTTTATTTTTTTAATATTTGGGACTTTTACCGTACAAACAAAGGTATATTAGCTACGTTTTCTCCGGTTACCTGTGACTTTAAATGACGGTTAGCCTACTTGACAGATGGTGAAAGAGACCTTTAGCTCACTAAGCACCTTGCACGATTACTCGTGGCATAGATAAAATACTACTTAACCAATAAAAATAGCATTTTATCTATGCTTGTGGTAACGAAGTATACAAATACTTTGTATATATTGCGTCACCGCTAGAGTTCTTCAATTCCCTCTATGACGCTACTCGTCTTCACGCAGATTCATACGAACTACCGTTTACTATACAAAAAAAAAAAAGAAACTCACAGATGACAGGCAGCAGATCTTTATCGCTGGCCTCCTTCCAGTTTCTGTGAAGTCGAGTCATCAATGGCGGCAGCGATGTTAGAGCGCCGAACGTCAATCGCGTTGCCGAATACATACTCATGAACGTGTCTTGATACGCGGAGAATTCCACTATGCCCACTTGCTCGTTTAACAATCTGAAAAATATATGGGATAAATTCGCACCGTGCCTCATGCTCAAATAGTTAGCAACCCTTTTTTTTTCCCCACGAGGGCTAAAACCTTCAAGAAGCACCGGGTTATGTGAAATTCTCACTCAAGCGGCCTTTACATTTGGCTAAATTTAGTGCACTAAATTCAGACAGCGAAAAAAAACTTGCTCTTTACACTTTATCTAATTAGCCAGCTGACACAGAATTTTCCGTATATATAAGTTACTCTATGCACGTATAACGACGAATTCCGAGCGTGTCGTAAAGGTAGTGCTAGTGATTAATATTCTCTTTGTATTATTTTTTAGTTATTTTTATGTTTATTTTTATATTTACTGTGCCCTTTGTCCCATAAATAGGGCATTTCTTGATATAATTCAATTAAACGAAGAATTACTTCTTTTTCTCTAGCGGCCATCGCTGCTCGAAAGCAGAGAATAAAAAATAAAAATAAAATAATCACGACCGACACTCACACTACGTTTTAACCTACTGAACTGCGTTCATAGAGTAACTTTATATATTGGAGAACAGACAACTAAAAGCATTTCTTGTCTAAATCGCTTTACACTTGGCTAAATTCAGCATGCTAACTGATTTAAATCGGCAGACACCAGTCTGATTGTCTAATTAGTGTGGCTAACTGTCTAAATGTCTTTACACTTGTCTAAATCCCGTGTCTAATTCATTTAGTGCACTAAATTTAGCCAAATGTAAAGGCCGCTTCACTAAAAACCCCCCCGTTTGTCGCCAGCTGCGCCTTTCGGGAACCTTCGTACCTAGGCTAAAGCCTATAGTTAGTTAGTTATTACTAACCTGAAGGCCAATTCGAATTGGCCGGCGGCTATGTGGTCGTGGGCTGTGCGCAATTTTGAAGAGGGCACGCTAACACCTCGCGTCGGCGCCACAAAGTATTGCGCATTCGCTTCGTCCTCAGCGCCATCTATGTCCGCTGAAAATTTTTTACTCAATACATAATTCCATACTGTTACGAGTTTGCTATTTATGTCGACTGAAGTTGATTGAAAGGCGGAAAGTATGGTAAAAAGTGCTCTGTGACCACTGACCTGTAATATATATGTACCACTGGACAGGCTGCTGTCAAATTATTTTTATGCCTATTTAAAACACGCCATTTTAGCACTGTAGGCTAAAGAACGATTGCCCATTGAACTAAAATTAGTGATTATACATATCTATGGAATAAAAATACGCAAACGTCAAAATTATTTCTCGGGACAATCGAGGGCGGCGTTTCAAAATGGCACAAAAATTTTTCTGTCATTTGTATGGGACAGCCTGTCAAGTGTGACGTTGCAAAAAGAGGTGCTAATTCATTCAGATTCATTCGGTGACATGATATTAAAATGGTATCAGACAGTTGAACGAACGCGTTCGCGAAGAGAGGTCTTTGTCGTAATAAAAGTATTTGGAATAAAACATAAAGTGGTTTAATTAATGTACTGTACCAGAAGTAGAGGGTGCTAACAATACTATAATATTATAAATATGAATGTAACTCTATCTGTACGTCTGTCTGTTATCTTTTCATGCCTTAATTACTCAACGGATTATCATTAAATTTTGCATACACATTGCCAGAAATTCAGAAAGGGAACAGTAGGTATTTTCTTTCATCCGAAAAAAAGAGTACTGTTCCCGAGGGATCGTCTAAAACGACGTTTGGCACATACCGTCAAATATCACATACCACCAGCCTGCGTTAAAAACTTTCTTAAAGAAAATACGACATCAATCTCACCGGAAACTGGAGCTAATTCTTCGGGAAGATCGAGATCTTCATCACCGACATCCCAACCTCCATCGTCGCAAGCGTCTTCCATCACTTCCTCGTCGTCGTCCTCCTAAAATAGATGCACTACATACATTATTTTGTAATACTATATGGTGCACGCGACTTCGTGCGCGCTGTGGGTAGTTCGGTTTTCGAAAATCCCAGAAAAACTTGCCATTTTTCCAAGCATTCTTAGCATTTTCGAGCTGGGCACAATACCTTTTTCTCGGCCAGGACATCATCATCATCACCCCAGGCTCCGGCAGCTTCCAGGGGTTCATCCATGGAAGCGGCTACAGCGGTTGCAGCTGAAGACTCCCCTCCAGCTCTGGCGCCTCCAGCCACTTCGAACAGGCTCCTGACAGCAATACTTCATTCAGTGATTCATTTTCAATAAACATTAAACCCACCCAACTTTCTATTGAGCCAAAACACGATATAACCGCTGTAAGGTGCTGAGGAGTTGGGTGTGCCGCAGACGACATGATGCTGCAGCATCAGATCAGAAGTAACATGTGGAAGTTAGTGAAATCCCACCGTCCAATAGGATAAGGGCTGACGATCTTCAAATGCCTAAACATATTATCTTCATAAACTATAACTGAGTGAACCATCTCGATCACGTCAGCTTTCGAGCAAAACAAAAAGGATCAAAATCTATTATCCATCAGTTTGGATGCTACGGTTCCATAGAAAGACACACAGACAGACATACACGTCAACCATAATAGACATAGAGAGAATGAACTGCGAGTTTCCAAATGTAATGTAAATACGGTACAAAAAAAAACAGAGTATGTTTATTTAAACAAACGAGTACCAAAAATTTTTACTATATTGCTATTGGTCCATAAAATTCGTTTACTCGTTAAAAATACAGAGTATAGTACTTGCTTTTTTGAGTACTATACTCCTGTTTTGATCAATTTCTCTGAATTTTGAGGGCACACGATTGCTTTCTCTATTTCTAGATAGTGGTCAACTTCATGCGGATATTGCTCCGTACATATCTCTATGTCAAAACTTTTAATTATACCTCGTTTTTGCGTCGGGGTTTAAAAAGTAAAAAAAAAATATTTTTTTTTGTAAACAGACTGAGGAAAAATAATTCAAATTTGCATATAGAAGAAACGAAGATTACTTGGAAACAGCTAGGAGAGGCCAGTTGGGCTGAGCGCGCAACACTGGCAGCGGTGGCCGCAAAAGCGTAGCACGAGGGTTGGCCGCTGGCAACGGTAGCCCGGCGGCCTCCAAGGCAGCGCGCAGCGTCTCCGCCTCTTCTTCCTCGCCGTGGTTGATGGCAGTCAAGTACGCCAATGACAGCTGTCAAACAAGACGCACTCATGACATTTCCGCATCGAGACACTTTATTGATAGACTGCTTATTTTCATATAATCAAAAAGTGAAATAATTCCAGCAACAACATTAATATTTATTTGCATATTATTGTCAATACATAAATTATTATATAAATTAATTTCATTTATTATTTATATAATTTTATTTCAGACATTTCAATGGAACAGTGGAACGAAGTTCATCGGTTAACATTAAAGGTTTCTTATTTTCTTCTTATTTTTGTAAATAAAAAGTGAAATAAATTCATTCCTCGCGTAAAAATAATTTTTGCCACAACTATATGGTTGCAAGATTGATAAATTTGGTTAGATATTTAAAAATCATGTTATTTGATGAGTGATACTTATTGCTGTTTAATGACGCTCTAAATATTACCTGTCCAGAATTTTTGAGAAGTCTTATCCTCTCTTTGACGTCTCCGAGGAGAAGGGCGCCTTGGAATTGTGCAGAGAGATCCTTCCGGATCTCGGCGATTTTCATCATCTTTCGCAACTTGTCCAGATTACCAGTCACCAAGTACAGGAACGACAGGTTGTCGAAGTTCTTCGTGCGTTGGTAACACATCTCCACGATCTGGTAACAAATAGGTACATATTTAGATAAACAATTTTGTCTTTTATCATACTTTACCACTTCCATACTACTATGTAATTCCATGATTATTCCTTAGCTATATGACGCACGGTCGTAGCAATACATTATAAAGGTATTTATCGAAAAAAGAAAAACTGAAATTAATTTCATATTATCTAGTATACTTAATTTCTAAAATGTGCTGAATTTGTGACCATTTTCGCGGATTGAATTCTTGTAATTACCGAATAAAAGCCAATATTGTTATTTATTTTTTTTATGAAAACATCCTAGCTATAATTTAAATTGAATTCTCAATAGCTACCATATATATAAAAAAAAAATCTAAAATATTGAAATTGCTGTCGTATGTTTCGCGTGTTGCTTAGCATTCTGACTTCGGTTATTCGCATTATAGTAAGTTGAGACCACAAATTCTCCCAAATACCTATTACTGACATCGCTCACTCGTATAGCGTGTTCTTAGAGGTGTGGGGACTTAATAAAAGGAATGGAGAATGAACGCACCTGGTGGTTGCCGGTACGCGCGGCGGCGGCTGCAAGCTGATCCCAGGCGGCGGGCTCGTCGAGGCTCTTAGCGGCCTCTAGGGCCACCTCGATATTTCCGCACTGCAGTGCCAGCGAGAGTCGCGTGCGAGCGTCTTTCACGAAGTGCAGAGCCACCTCTGGGTAACCTGCGCACACAACACGCGTATGGCTTATGCCTGGGCCACGAAACATACGCTCGAAGCGAATTCGCTTATGCCTGGGCAACGAAACCAACACTCGAAGCGAATTCGCTTATGCCTGGGTCACGAAACCAATGTTCCAAGAGAATTCGCTTATGTCTGGGCCACGAAACCAACACTCGAAGCGAATTCGCTTATGCCTGGGCAATGAAACCAACACTCAAAGCTCGAACACTCAAAAATTTCGATGCAATTTGCAACGCCGTGTTGTGGCCTCTTACATGAACTACAATCATTTGTATTTGACGCTGCAAGCGTCAGCGTCGATATGCAAATGCAATGCAAATTTTTACGCACCTTTCTCCTGCAAGTATGATATGATGCTTTGTCCAACCAGCTTGGCGGTGCGCACCATGTGCAGTACTTGGTCATACTGGCGAGTGACCAGAGCCAATTTGAACCTAAATAACAAAGCATCTTTTAATTCAGGTAATAAACTATTTGTGTGCCAAGTTTTATCCAAATGCGTCCAGTAGTTTTTAGATGTAAGAGTAATAACACATACATAAAAATTTCACATTTATTTTATAAGTAGTTTTTTTTTTTTACCTGTACTCTGTAGGGTCGATGTTCAGAACCTTGGGACGACACTCGCGGTCGAGACACACCACGCGGGCTCCAGTCTCGCTGGCCATCACCTTCACGGCATAAACCGGCACATCTAAGGTGCGAATTATACCGTACTCCCTGTAATAACGTCCGTTAGTCATTAAATTAAACCTGTTGTAACCTAACAAAATTCAGGGAGTACTCGGTTACAGTTTTAGTCAAAATAAATATACAGAGAAAAAAAAATTTTAGAGAGAAACATTTATAACTCAATGGGACTTACAAATGAATACGAATACGGCATGAATACGGCTACGTAACCTATTGTTAGTCAAAATAAAAATTAATCTGTTTACAGCTGAGAAAACAGTAAATTGTGAACTAACCCGTCCTTGCAGCAATACTTTATGTGGTTAGTGGTTGTATAAATGAAGACCGGCTGCGGCGTTGAGTCGTCGAACGCGCCCGACTTGACCCTCGCGCCCTCCGTGATCGAGCAAAGCATCTCGAGCTTTTTCGTGCACAGGGTCACCGTGTGCTTTCCGAGCAATGCGACCATAGACATGTCGGTGTTCCATATTGCGTAGCGGCACTTGCTCAATTTCACCTGTCACAATCGCCACAATTACTTTGATGTATGTAAGTACTTTAAATGTACGTAATGTTTTATATATAAAATGTTTTGCCTAAAGAAAATTGTTTACACATTATATGTGCGTCATCTCGCACATATTGTAGAACTCAGTATGGGTCTGTTTTTTTTTTAATTATTATTTGCGTCATCTCAGTGACTTTAATCAATTACTTGCAATATAATAAATTCTTCCTACAGAGTTACTTACAGTAGCGATTGTCCTCTTCTGCTGCACATCCAAAAGTTGTACGCAATCTGGTTCCCGCAGTAAGAGCATGCCGGTGCCCGCGTACATGATCTCTTCGCAGGTCGGAGTAGAGATCTTCTTTGACACTTCGTTTTTAAGATTCTTTATCACCAACTGTAATTTGAAAAAACAATTTACTGTAGAGGACTTACTAAACTTGTAAAATGTATTAAACCAGGCCAAGTGTCTGGTATTAAAGACTTTTTAGCGCGGCCGTAGATGAGCGGGGGTCGCGGGGACGTTATGACACGACATCCGTGCGCCGCCACGACTATCCAGCGCGGGAGGGCTACGCTCGCTGTCGGAACATCGGCGTACCCGAAAGTGGAGGTACGCGGCCATCTTGGGGGACCATACAACGGGCGGCAATCCAGATGAAACTAAACAAGTGGTGTGTCTACCTGGTTGTTCTTATCCAGCGCAGCGAATCTGTTGCGCGCCACCCAGACCGCGGTGAGAGCAGAACCGCGGGCGGGTTCCGATGGCGGCGGCTGTGCGTCTCCCTCGCGCGGAGCAGAGTACAACTCGTAAGACGTGGTCTCCCCGACGCGCCAGTTCACGAGAACGCACCACTCGGCGTGGTTCAACGACATGCTGCCACAGAACAGAATTATGCTCTATATAAAAGCGTGTGGATGGAACCAGGCACCAGCGTACAGTGTGTCTAAACTATTGAGGGTAGAGAGGTAAGGAAGACCGACTCTATAGAGTCGAGAATGACCAAAATGAATTAGTGAAATGAAATACATTGTATAAATGAAACGCATTTTATAAACGAATAACGCACCTAGTTAAAAAAAAGCATAAGTTCTATAAGAAAATAACGGTTGACAATAAATTCAAATTAGTTCGAAATCTTTGCTTGTGCCATCTCTAAATTCCAAAAGCAAACTAGATTTACGAAGTGTCAAACTGTCACAATATTATATTATCCGTGCCAATAGATGTCAATAAGTGTAAATGTCACTTTCCCATACGAACCTATAAGGCTGATGTCTGCCTCCACCTTTGATCTGCATGACTGGAGCATCACGATTCGTTTGCATATCCAATTTGCGCAGTTGCCTGTAAATAAACAAAGACGTTTTTTATTTTTATTTTCAAGCCTGATCTTTGGCCTGAATTGAGTCTATTTGACTAAAAATTTATGAAAGTATCGATAATTCTGTGTTTAATATGTGTTTCGGTGAGTGAGTACAGAGAAGCCAGAGCCAATTTTCCTATCCCTTATCCTTAATCCTACTATTACCATCAAGTTAACCGTCATCCTGTCTGCCGACCTTTACATAAAAAGCTAATGAATGTATTAAATAAAGTTCTTACCTATCCTTTATATAGAAAAGGATATTATTGTGAACAGCGTAGGCAGGTCTCTCGCGTTGTAGCTTAAACAGTATCATACCGGCGTCGTGACCGGCTGCGAATAAATTCAGCGTCGGATGGGACGTGAGCACCCAGTAGCTAAAATATTAATGTAATGTATCAATTCAAGCTGTCGAAATAACACAAGTTCGAATTCTGATCAGGCCCACGCGTAGTCAGAGTTGAAGTCTTAATAATCAATGATTAAAGGGCATCTGACAAGAAACCTAATTCAAATATATATTTTTTTATACAAGGACTAAGTCTATTATTAATACTAGCTGGTGCCCATCCCTAACATTTTGGCAGAATAATAAGTATCCTATATGTTAATACAGGTTATAAACTATCTGTGTGTCAAATTTCATCCAAATCCTTTGAGTCCTTGTTTTTGCGTGAAACGAGTAACAAACATTCATTCATCCTCACAAACTTTCGCATTTTAAACTGTAGTAGGATTTGTGTGTGTGTGTGTGTCATGACTCACCGTTCATGCTCTCTGCGGAATGTGTGAAGACAAGTGCGCTTGGTCATGTCCCAAACGCGTATGGACTTGTCCTCGCTGTTGGACAAAATGAGTTCGTGCTTCGCGTGAAACAGTACGCACGACACGTTGTTGTAGTGGCCACGGCACGTGTCCACTTCCCACGCCTGCGTACAATGGAAACTCGAGTTTGAACTCATTCCAATAAATATATTCATAGAACTTAGTCTAGATTTCTAGTCAGCGTAACTTTATAAAATATAGTCTATGTTACACCCTGATATGTAGCTTTCTATGGGTAAAAGAATGTTTAAAATCGATCTAGTAGTTTTTGAATTTATTCATTACAAACAAAAATTTTAAAAATATATACAAATATTTTCTTTTTATAATATTAGTATAGATAGACTAGCCAATGCCCGCAACCTCGCGGTGCGGTTCGCGTGTACTTCATCTTAAAATATGATTTATTTATATAATTTTCTCTACTTAATATTAAAAAATTAGGTAAACAAAAAAATAAAATGTGTAAGTGACTAATAGACTCAACGTAGGGCTGTTCGCTCACACCGCAGCATATTTTTCCTTTTAGCGTTTTTAAACTTCTAAACGAAAGGTCCTTTTTCAATAATTTATAGAGTGATTTATGTGTACATAATCAACCTTGATTATTTATTTATATTAAGGATTGCCAACGTAATAGTGTACAGTTTATATAAGTTATAAAAACAAATTAAATCAATGCATAAACATTAATTTATACATATTCAATCAAAAACACACAACATTTATGGTCATTCGCTCAGTTTCCAAAAAATAACATATGTCAAAATTACACACAAAACAGGGGAAAAAACGCATACATTAATACCTAAAAAATAAAAACACTAAGAAAAACAAACATATAAATTGATTATGAAATTATCAAAATAAATACATATATATCACAGCACAGGGTATTTTAGGACTTTACCTTGGAGTCATTCATTCGCCATAGTTTCACTTGTCTGTCGTCCGCTGCGGAGACAATCAGGGGCAGAGTGGGATGAAACGAGGCCCAGTTGACGCCACGGTCGTGACCCTCCAACACGTGTTTTACGACTGCGTCAGCCTGTTAAAAAAATACCCTCGGGAAATTAATTTTTTGGAGTTTACTCATTAAAAATCCATTTTCATATATGTATAAGCCAGGGGTATGAAAATTTATGGGAGTAAAATCGAAATTGTCACACGGTATGTGTTACTTTCTATTCTCGAATATTTTAGAATATCTCTGAAGTTTCAGAGATATTGGCGCCATCTACACAATATCACTGAAACTAGAATATGTTACGTAATAATACATCCTTGCAAACAGAGATGACGCTGATATTATTATTTATTCGTTCGTTCGTATTTATTAAATTACTTATTTAACTATCGTTCGTAAGGAGTAAACTCCAGTCGTACACGGAGCTGACATACACACACATTTTTTCTTGATGAAAAGTATCATACATCTTAATCTAGTTAACAAACATCCATGCAAACTTTTGCATTAATAATATTATGAATCTCCTCTATTATTGAATCTCACCTGTCCAAAAAGATCAGTGGCCTGCGGATTCCGTAAATGTTCAGCTAGTCCTGCGGGACCGGGTGCGACACTCTTCTTCCTCAACCCCGAGAAATCCCAAACCCTGACAGACTGGTCAAGCGACGCGGACACCAGCAGATCTTCGGTGGGATGGAACATAGCACTCATCACGTAATGGTTGTGACCGGTCAGCACGCTGATACATTGACGGGATTGCCAATTCCATATTCTTATTGTCTGTAAAATATATCAAATCTTTTCATATTTTTAACTAAAATTTTACATTTCAAATAAAAAATATACTTAAGTTATTTTAATTTTAATGTTAATAATTTATGAGTTTTCAGTAAAATATTGACATACCTGGTCATCAGATGCGCTCAAAATCCAAGGATATTCATGGTGAAAGAATGTGGTTCTGATGTAGTCCAAGTGTCCCAGCAATGTGAACAAGCAGCGACGCAACTTGTAATTCCATACCTAAAAATTATTATGCAACATGCAGTCAAAAGTATGAGGTACCTATTTACTTAAAGTAAAAGTTTTTTTTTTCTTTTCTTTAATTAACAATATGTAAACAACTTATAAGAAAGTGAGTAAAGAACATTTTAAAATAGAATTTTTAACAAGCACTTGTAGTTTAATTTTTATATTTTATTGCATAATTTTTGGCTGTAAATAATATGTACCTAAACACATTTTTCTTACACTTTAAAAGTTCTATATTTATATTTTTTACCAACTTTTGAAATACCAAATTAATCCAAACTTCAACTTCTGAACACTTTCTTGTTCAGATTGGCTATTTGGTAAAAATAGAACAAAAATAACAAAACATGCCAAAGTAAATACTTAGGGTAAGATCAGAGTCTACTTTGAAAAGTTCATTTGCAAAGTTGGATTCAAACCCAGGACCCCTGATTCAGAGCACTTTGCCAAGCACCTCAACCACTTGACTAATGACCAATCTAATGTAAGTCAAAAAGTATATTCAATTCAGTAGTCGTTGACAACTACTACATTATGCAGTTGTATGACAGATATTTCTTGAAATATTGTTGTCATAAAACCAACATCACATTACAATAGAATTGTATGAATAAAAGCAGTAATAAAATTAAGTATAGATGTGTGTGTGTGTATGTAGATTTAGTCCAAAAAGGGAATAATAACGCCGTGTAGTATATTTGATGATAGATAATCATCGCGTCGGCAGAATTTACATTTGGCATATTGCTTCGTCTGACTGAAGTGGATTAGTAGATATTGTGATACCTTGTTACTAATCTTGCGTTTATTGGCTCGACCAACATGGGCGTTGCTGTGTAATTAATAGTTCTTTATCTCGAAAAAAATATTAAATATAGTTAAATCCAAGAAAAAGGTAAATAATTAAAGAAACATGACAAAATCTCAAGTACATTTTTTTATATTTAATACTCATTATACCTTGATCTTGTAATCATCACCGCCGGATACAAACAGAGGTTGTTGTATGTGGAATGATATGCCACGCACAGGTCCGTCGTGCTCATCAAATTTCTCCAGTAAGGTACACATACGATAGTCCCACAACTGAATAACGCCATTGTGTAAACTTGCTAAAACCCATGGCCGTTTGGCGTGAAAGGAAATTCCTTTCACCCTCGCCGACTTCGTCTCAAACTTGGTTAACATATTTACTTCGAATGAAAAGGTGTATTTACTAAAATCTTTTTCAACGAAACCACATCACATCACGCAAAGCAAAATGTTACAAATCCTACATGAACTGTCAAACCGGCTGACGTGACACGTTTGTTCATTGATAGTGACGAACCTAAAACATCGATAAATACGATAATTATCGATAAAGCACGCACAGACTGGCAATGGCAAAAGCTATTCCCAAAAGTTACTATTATCTGTGGCAAATAATAATACCTGTATAAAAAATAATTTTATGTTCCACAGACTACTGGCAAATTCATTTACCCATTGATCTAAAGTTACCATTTAATTAGTAGCATTACGACACGAGTGTATAAATTTTGTAATATTAATTTTATCCAAATATTAAAATATGTGCCTATTGTTAATTTTGATCAAGCAATAATAATAAAAATACGCAAATAAATCCAGTGGTAATCTGTTCTGTGTATACCATTTGACATTCTTTATGTAGTCTGTGTTGCTTTGTTGACAAATCTTGATAAACCTTCACAATCACACTTTGGCTAATTGGCTTTGCCTTCACAATTTGGTTTACTTACTTTACTCACTTTAGAAAAATAAAAATGTCCTAAGTTCTAAGATATTGAATAAAGACCTACTCAATACATTTATAAATCACAATGACCGAGATATGTGATAATACTAAACTGTGTGTCCCAGGAATGCGGTTAAGCATAGCCGACAATGAGCATAAAGCTGGCCCAGGAACTTGCGAATTAAAAGGTTATATCTACGCTACTTTAGCTGGGAAGTTACAATTTGAAGAAAATGAGAAGTCAAAGGTAGATTATATAGATACATTTTTTTTTTTAATATTTCTTAGATATTATAGCTTTTTTGTGTTCTAACCTCTTATATCAATTATATTACTTTTATTATCTTAAATACGTCAATACAGGCTGAGATTTTTCAAGACAGTCAAGATATTTTTATTTTCTCAAAAAATAGAATTTAGTATAAATGTCTCCCAATACAAACTTTTTAAAATATAGTCTAAGAAGTCAAATTAGGCGACAAAAATAAGGGTTTTCTGCTTAGTACTCGCCTTATCTACTATAGGTAATATAATACATATTGAATTATTTATGTTCTTGTACCACTATTTCAACATAAACCTTAAAGCTTGCTAAGTCATATTTTTAAAAAGTAAATAATACTAACTACATACCTATATTTTTTTCAGGCCTCAATCATATCAGTTATAAGTCCAAAAACACCCAGTGTTGTTCCCAAGTGTGGCGATGTTGTGACAGCAAAGGTAACGGTTGTAAATTCAAGAGTGGTTAACTGCGTAATACTATGTGTCGGTGAATCTGTACTGGCCCGAAATTACAGAGGTGTTCTAAAAAAGGAAGATATTAGAGCAACGGATAGAGATAGAGTGGATCCCTATAAGTGTTTTCGGCCTGGTGACATTATTTTAGCAAAAGTTGTATCCTTTTCATCAAAGTTTTCATCGAAATTTGAAGCCAATTAAGGGTGGGTTGCACCATCTAACTTTAATAGTAACCATATTCAATCTAGCCGTTAAATCTTCGCTTAAGCATAATATGTGTTGCACCATTTTTACAACAGTTAAAATGACGTCATAACTTAACGATAACCTTAACCGCTCAATATTGGTCGGTCAATGTTATTGTTTCGGTTTTGGTTGTTCGGTGACAGTTTTGAGACAGGTGACTTTGAATGTTGCCATATTAAAAAAAAATACTACGACAACCTAGGAAAATTACATTATTTTCAATGGCAACCCCTTTAACTTTGACAGGGACGAACAATATCATGGTGCAACATGCGATTGTCAATTTCGACTGTCACCGTTAAAGTTAACTCTGACTAACAATAACCAAGCCTATGGTGCAACCCACCCTAAGTAAAATTTATAGATATTTAAATGTAAATATCAGTTGACTATACATAACTGTCATTCTTGTAAATACTAATGTTTATAAATATGTACTTACTTGACAAGTTCTTAAAGAAAAGAAATGTTTGAAAAATGTACTGCACATGTAAATGGCACTTCTTACAAAAATCAACTGTGAAATAACTAACTGTATTAGTGTGCTGTTGTGTTTCAGTGAGTGAGTAAAGTATGCCAGAGCCCTTTTCCAAATAAAAAAAGCAATTTATTACGCAAAAACGGCTGAACGCATTATTGCCTGAGGTTAATATATTAGGAGAATGCCGCCACTGTCGCCGTGGTGGCGCCGCTGTCGTCATAGCGATAAAGATGTCGGGTGTTATATTTCTTGTATATTCAACACGAACAAAGTTGCAGGCAACAGTTAGTAAAAGATAATGTTTCTCAACAACAGTTATTAGCTTCCCATGACTGAAGTTCATTGGTGTCATCTAACAACGGCGGAAAATGAACTCGGAGTCGCCATCGCAACAGCAGAAGGATCCCCAGAAGGTGTCAGTATGCTGCCCATTAGTTGGTCAGAAATGCAATGTCCCAAGACTCTAGTAAAAGAACAAAGGAAAGTAGCGAGGATACTACCGGAATATATAAACCAGGCCTTCGTACCACTCAAGGGAGAAGATCAAGAAAAAACAATAGAAAGTCAAAATGTAAATACAATGGAGTATGTGAAAGTTACTTGAGTTGATTAAGATATAAGGAATAAAGTCTTCTATTTTATTATTTTTAATGTTTTATTAAATCAACCCACCCCCCCAATTCGGGCTTCTTTAAGCATTCGTGTGGTTTAGTTTTTGTCCTTAAGCGACCGTCAACCGAACTTCTACCTTTTATAATAAAAAAATTATTTGTGTTAATATACCTATGTCATAATTTTATAAATCTCATATTCCAGAAATTAACATCTGTCTGGAATGTGAGAAGATGGAAATTTTCAAATAGAATTTCGATAGGTGGCGAATTGGACTCCCTTTCGTTTGTTTGTATGGAAGTTGCCATTCTTCTTGTGAGTAGGTATAATATAGTGTTCTCTCGCTAGTTTTACTTTTTTGGTTCTGGGTGTCTAGGATATTAGTCACAAGCAACCAGACAGGGTTAATTCCTTTTAAATTTTTTCTAGAATAGTTACTTATAGTATTAGTATGAAATTAAATTCGAAAACACCTAATTTTACATGAATTAGGTGTAATTAGCAATAACTGAAATTTCAAAATTTTCTAGATAAGTAAAAAACAGAATAATACATTGTTCTTATATACTCTGTGGTCCGTATTCACTTTTAGTATACTCTCTCTACGACTTTTAGCAATCTAATCTATCATTTTATCGCATTATGAATGTCATGTGTCAGTGGTCATGTTTGTTGTTTGTTGGTCTTGGTCCTGGTCTGTGTCAGTCTGTCAGTCATATTTATTTTATCATATGTGATCATATGATCAACATATGATATGATTGACAATTTGATAAATAATTTGGTTTTAATTTTATTGATAAGGAAAATCACATCAAATGAAATATAAACCCAGTTTAGTTTACATAAACTCTACAACCATTCCATTGCTTAATTACGCATTAGTTTCAATATTTTTATAATGAAGTCATCGCCGCCCAGTTATCATTATACAAACTGATTCAAAGTTGTGAACAACCATTTGGTAGTTATAGTGCATTGCATTGTTGTGATTCCTAGAAGACGAACGATTTTCAGAAGGCCTTAAAATGAAGTTCGCTGAACATTTGAGTGCACATATAACGCCCGAATGGCGTAAACAATATATTAATTATGAGGTACGTATTTAGCCCTTTTTTTACTATTTTTATTGGTGTTAAATTCACAAGGAAATTTTATATTAAAATTTGTATAACCCCATAGTTGTATGTCTGAAAGATAATATGTATGAAATTTATATCAATTAATTTTCTTCACCTTATTTATTTTACTGTCTTGATTTATTTATTTTTGGTGTCTAATTACGACAAATCTATTCAGACTTTCAGATGATTAGTTAAACTTGTTTGATTGGTATTCTCATTTTTATTTATGAATATAAATCGTAGTGTGACATTTTTTATATAAGTCCATTTAATATATTTTATTCACATTATCAGTTTTATTTAAATATAAAGGTGGATAGATGACTTAATAAGGGCCACTGGTTGACAGTGGATCGAGGCTGCTTCTGACCGGTCCTTTTGGAAAATAAGGACCTTATCTTTGAAGAAACCCCTCTTATAAATGTATATATTTTTTAAATCCTTACATATTATAAAACAAAGCCCTTTGCCGCATCTGTCTGTTTGCGATAAACTCAAAAACTACTGCACTGATTTTCATGCTGTCTTCACCAATGGATAGAGTGGTTCTCGAGGAAGGTTTTAGTTTATAATTTACAAAGTTACCTACGCGGGCGAAGTCGCGGGCAGCAGCTAGTCTGAAAATAAATAACAAATATTGAAAAATCCATTTGTAAATAAAGGATCCATAATTCTTAATGTAGGAAGAATTTTTTGTCAAATACCTACCTGCTTTGTTTTATAATAATCATAATTTGAGGTTTCTTTTTATCAATGGTTCATGGGAAGGTATTATTGAAATATTCCCCTTTATCTGACCTACTATCCTTACTAATATTATAAATGTGAATGTGAGTTTGTTTGTTTGTTACGCTTTCAAGCAAAAACTACTGAACCGATCACGATGAAATTTTGCATAAACATTGTCTGGGACACCAGAAAGGACATAGGGTACCTTTCATCGTTCAACACGGACGAAGTCGCGAGCACCAGCTAGTATTATATAAATATTCAAATCATATTTTTCACTACAGTTATAAATCTTTACATTGTATAAAAGTAGCTGCTGCCCGCGACTTCGCCCGCTTAACTTTGTAAATTATATGTATACTAAAACCTTCCTTGAGAACCACTCAATCCATTGGTGAAAACAGCATGAAAATCGGTGCAGTAGTTTTTGAGTTTATCGCGAACAGACAGACAGATAGACGTGGCGGAGGACTTTGTTTTATAATATGTAAGGATAAAGTCGCTTCCCACCATCTGTCCTCTGCTTGTACATTTAGATCTTCTGAACTGCAATCCAGATTTTAATGCAGTTTTCACTAATGGAAAGAGAGTTAAACGAGGAAGGTTTATTATATAATTTGTACAAAAAAATCAGTGTGAAGCCTTTAATTACTTATCCTATGGGTAGGCATAAGTTTACAATTTTTTGGGGTTCTATTCCTTATTTATTTTTTATGTTAAGGTTGACAGACAGGCTGACGGTCCACTTAATGGTAATATATTGTGGTAGTTTTATTGAGATAAGACAAGACAATTTTCTTATTTGGTTATATAGTTTATCATTATATATATTCTAACAAATAAAACAGGAAATGAAAGCAATGTTATATACTGCCGTGGAGGAAGCACCGTCTGCCGAGAATGTGGAGCCCGAAGTGCTGTCCAGACATTTTGCTAATTTCGATGAAACGTTCTTCCTTTATTGTGACCAGGAGTTGAAGAAAATTAACACTTTTTATTCGGGTAAGCAAAATATGTATTCTATTTTTGTCATTTTCAACCTTTAACTGATTTGAAAACAAAACAACTACACCAGAAGCAGTTTCATTATAGTCGGTGACTTAGTCTGCATTTCTGTGAGAACCAGACAAAGTAATCAGGTCAATACAAAATTACTATGGTCTATGAAGAGGCTAGAAAGCCCTTTTTTTCTTAAACATGTTAATTTAATGGACTGCAGCTAATAATTTATAATTATACCATGTTAATTACAGAGAAATTAGCGGAGGCCACCCGCAAGTTTGCCACATTACAGAGCGAGCTTAAAGTTCAGTTCGACACAATGAAGCCCAAAGGTGGCGGTGACAAGAAGGCTGCAATACCCAGACGCAAAGTTCAGGATCTTAAACTGGCTTTCAGTGAATTCTATCTGAGTTTAATACTGCTCCAGAACTATCAGAATTTAAATTATACAGGTTTTAGGAAGATATTGAAGAAGCATGATAAGGTGAGGCATTAGTTTTATTTAAGTTAGTAAATTATATAGTTAATTTCAACATTTTCCCAAGCTATTTCAATAATTTCCCCAAGCATTTTCAACATTTTCCTTAAGAATTTGCTTAGGAAAATGTTAAATTTGACTGAAAAATGGTATAAACTAGCTGATTTGACAGATGTCGTTCTGTCAAAAGCTTTTTTTCTCTGGCAGCTTTTATTAGATACTGGCAACTTACTTATATGAGTAATTTCATTGTTTTTGAACTGTACAGTATATACCTGATTTAGTAAAAAAAAGGAGTCATTTTGACTTTACAAACAGACACTTCAATTTTATTTATAAAATGTATGTATGTATGTATGTATGTATGAATGGATTTTCCAGTTATTAAACGGTAGTAACGGCGCACAATGGAGGGCGGAACACGTTGAGCCTTCACATTTTTATACGAATAAAGACATAGATAGATTAATAAGTGATACAGAGGCGACGGTCACCAACGAGCTCGAGGGTGGCGATAGACAAAAGGCCATGAAGAAGTTGAGGGTTCCGCCTCTGGGTGAACAGCAGAGTCCGTGGACTACGTTCAAAGTTGGACTGTTCTCAGGATCGTTTGTCGTACTGTTCATAACTGTTATACTGTCTGGTGAGTTTAACTGTTAAATTGTGTAATTCTGAAACATTATTTTTATTATCTTTTAAGTGAAAACTTCTCAAGGTGGTCTAGTGCATTAAAATATTGGAAAATTTGCTAAGAGATAGGAGGGAAAACAGTAAATTCGGACATTTCGGACCGACATGCAATGAACCGAATTACTATAATATATTTTTCATGTGATAAACATATGGGTTAGGGACTACCTCTCTTTGGACCCTGTACTGTAAAAGCTTCATTGAAGTACGAGTATATGTCATAGTATATTTTAATCACATATTATTTTCTAAAATCCTTAAATCCAAGCAAGTATTATAAATTCAAATATGTAGTGACAAAAATATAGCCCTAATTGCTTAGGCAACAATACGAAGTGTTGACAGTAGCTTTATAACCGCTTAATGAGCGCCTTATAAACGAGCCAATCAAAACCGAGGACCGTTTAAATCTATAAGGACACAGTAAACATTTGTAAATTAAATTTACACTTCCATTGTAAATTGTACGGATTAGCTTTGGCAAACCTAGTTTTATTATCGTTAGGCCATATCCATTTTATCAGAGTAAACACAGATGTGTTTGTGAATAGACCTAAATTTAGACCAATGTTGGTTTACTGGAGTCTGCTGTCTTCCTTTTAGCCTATTTCAGGTTCAATTATTGATATAGAAAGCTACATTATCAGCGAGTAACATATCTTTACTAGCTGGTGCCCACGACTTCAATATTATTTGTTTTTATTTTATTTATTTATTTACAATAACATATATATTTTAGTTTTTTGGCTATGAAAAAACACACTAGGCATGCAAGCCTGTATCGTGTGCTTCATGAATTAGTTATAATTTATTTTTTGATATTTATTAAAATAAATAAGTATCAAAAAATAAAATAAAAATATTAATTTTAATAATAACAAAGTATAAATTACTAAATATACACTAAATTAATAATAAATAGGTACATATAAAAGTAAATGACACAATAAATTTAAAATATAAAATGAGGCTATCTATATATTATGTTTTTAAATTGATTTAAATAGTTTTTCAACATAGTCGTATTTAAGACTGAACAACCATTTTTTTTATTTCTTATTCTTATTCTTCTTTATATTCTTAATATAACGCTTTACTTCTTGTTGCTATAACACTTTGGCCAGGCGTTAGTTTTTTATTTTATTTTAGATGATCCCTCGGGAACAGTACTTTAATGCTGGATTAAAGATATCCCATGTCCTTTCCTATATCTCTGACAACGTGTATGCAAAATTTCATGATGATGGGTGGGGTAGTAAGGGGTGAAGAGGTAACGGACAGACAGTTACTTTCACACTTTGTAATAAATTAACTCAAAAACTACTGGATCGATTTTAAAAATTCTTTCACCCATAGAATAGTTTACAAAGCTACTTTTAGCTTTGTAAACTATAATAAAATATTATAGTAATGCCTACGTACTTACCCACAACCCTACACTTTTTATTTTGTATAGTTAACTTATCTAGCTATTAAGTTGTGAATTATTTATTAATTAAGATTCCTGATATAATCATAAAATGAAAAATATACCTTAGTTAATATATACGTTAAACGTTAGTTAATCGAGATTCAAACCTTAAAATAACAATATGTAATACGAATTAAAATTAAAAAACGCAGTATAACAACAGTAAGAAAGTCTGAATAGTGTGAGTTCTATGAACAGACTAATAAGTACATGTACTGTGTACATACACTCACATTGTCTGTTATCTTCACCAATCACAGTCGAATGCTTTATTATCTCCCTATAAGTTCGTTTCAGTGAATAAGGTTTAGTTAGTATATTAGTAAATAAGGATATTTTTTTTCTCTTTCAGCACTCTTCCACGAAGGCGGCACGGACAATTTAAAGACCGCCTTCAGACTGTACAGAGGACCATTCCTTTTAGTTGAATTCATATTTTTAATAGGCATAAATGTTTACGGTTGGCGTTCGTCGGGAGTGAATCATGTGCTCATATTCGAACTCGACCCGAGAAACCATTTGTCGGAACAGCATCTGATGGAGCTGGCGGCCATTTTCGGTGTTGTATGGGCGCTCAGTATATTGACGTTTATATACAGTGCGAGTCTTAGTATACCGCCGTTTGTCAATCCGTTAGCACTAGTGATAATCATGTTGGTGTTTTTGATGAATCCGCTGAAGGTGTTCAGACACGAGGCGAGGTTCTGGTTCTTGAGGATAAGTGTGAGTGTTTCTTTAAATTATTTTCTCTTATTTCAAGGACAACAGGTCCACTTGATGATCGGTGGGTCCATTAGTTGTTTTATTGGAAGAGATAATTAATCGGTGCCTTTGGTTGGCCCAAACAAATTAAACGGACTTTAAATTTTCGAAGAAGGTTGAAAAAATTCCATTCAAAATTAAATCAAAATCGAAATATTTATTTATAAATGAGGTTTCTCCAAGAAACTCTCATGATCGTCATTATAAATTTAAATTATAGGCCCTGAAAAGAAGCCCCGAAAAAAACTTAGTATACCATTCTTTTCGTCATCTTTAACGGTCATCGGTCCATTCATTGCAAGAACTACTTATTTTTTGCATAACACTAAAAACGTTGTATTTTGCATTGGTTAAAATTACTTGGTCGGTTTCCAAATTATCAAAATAATATTCAGCGCATTGAGCGAGTGCAAAAGAAGTTTCTGAAGAGACTCTCTTTTCTTTCGGGAATTCAATCGTTCAGTCCACAACTACAATGATAGACTAAAATTACTTTAGCATGAAGTCACTCCACTGCTGGCGGAAAAAGTTTTTGAGTCTGGTTTTTCTTTTTAAAATAGTTAACCAGAGCATTGATTGTCCGTCCCTGATTGATTTTGATTGAATACTCCATCTAAAGTTATGCTCGAGCAACATAACTTTAGACCGTTTTATATGAGATTAAGTAAAAATAAATATGGTTGCAATACACCGGTTTCTTTTGCTTTGCGTTACTGTAATGAAATATTTTACAAGTGTCACATTTTCAAATAGAATCGGACCATCCGATTTTTTGTGAATGTTGTATATTGTGATTAAGTATGTCTTTAGTTGGTAAGCCTTTTCAAATAGATAAATAAATACACTTTAAGTCCAGCTGTCTCTTGTGAAAGTGTAAAGATAAATGAAGACGTGAGTGGATGAAGGTGATATGTCGCATAATTCCAATTTTAAATAAATCGAGGTTAAAGTTTTACTTTTAATTTTTGAGATGTCGCCACGGAACTGATTTTTGTACTAAATCATGATGCAAAGTTGTGTAAACAACCTTACATATTAATAGTATAATAGCATAGCAAGTAAACAATTCTATTATTTAATTTGAAAAAAAAAAAAAAAAAAAAAGCGAACATAGCTCCCTCTTCCATTAACAAAAGTAAACTTTTTTGCACTCTGCTTTTTAAAATTAACTGTACATTACACCTTTTTCAACTTTTTATTTTCTAAAAATGTCTTAAATCGACGATCTTAAGGTCTGTAATCATTTATATGGACATATTACCTCCACAAACGCAAAAAAAAAAAACGAAAAAAATCCAAAAATGCGACATACCACCTTCATCCACTCACGTTTTCAAATGATACAAGAGCCGCCGTATGGTGTATTGTTAAAGGGTCGTATTCTAGCAGCGCCATTCGTGCCGGTGCTGTTCGCGGACTTCTGGCTGGCCGACCAGTGGAACTCCTTCGCGATCGCCTTCATGGACTTCCATTACTTGGTCGTTTTCTACCTTGCAGGCGGAGATTGGTTCAAGCTTAACGGTAAGAAAATTCAACTTTAACTTAATCTTATCTGAATTTAGCTATGTGTAGCTGTGATAACGGATACATTAGATTCAGGGTCTCAAACAAAATCACTGCGAAAAAGCAAATAAATAATTTTAAATTTGAATTTATATATTTTTGAGACACTATTATTCTATATATATGCAAATCTCTTACATGAATATAATTTTTTTTATGCTTTTTAGATTTGCACCCCACTTGTCGGTTGAATATGTGTACATTATGTGGACATATTTAGCAAATAAATAATTTTAAATTTGAATTTATATATTTTTGAGACACTATTATTCTATATAGTACCTAGTGAAAATCTCTTACATGAATATAACATTTTTATGCTTTTTAGATTTGCACCCCGCTTGTCGGTTGAATATGTGTACCATATGTGGACATATTCAGCAAATAAATAATTTTAAATTTGAATTTATATATTTTTGAGATACTATTATTCTATATAGGTACATAGTGCAAATCTCTTACATGAATATAATTTTTTTTACGCTTTTTCGATTTGCACCCAGCTTGTCGGTTTAATATGTGTACCATAATTATGTGGACATATTCAGCAAATCGATACCTTAATTCGCAAACCAAATAACTCCTCTTGAGGCAAACTTTACAGGGGGAGACTAAAAACGTTATAATTTTTTTTTTGTATGATACGAGAAAAGAAAAAAGACAATTTTCCATTGGAAATTATGGCTCGCATTAACCGATAGACCTTTTAAAAATTTTAATTCTAATTGTCATTAATTTTCTCCCGTATCAAAAAGTCATTTTCAACCAAAAGTGGAGTTTATTTATTTATTATACAAGGCCCCCAACGAGGCAGACATCTAACTTTAACACACTGTTCAAAATAATTATCACAAGGCGGATGCCGCCGCAATTATAGGAAGCTCAGCATGCACCAATACAAGCTCCAAGCAACATCCTATGTACTACCTAAATCTAATCTAATGTAATCTTAAATGGGAATAAACAATTGAAATATATATTGCATAGTGTTACATTACATGTCACGTCCATCAAATAAATAATAATCAACAATAATCAATCAATTAATAATCGATAAAAACAATAATAATCCAATAAAGTCAAAAACAAACACACAAATAAAAATTACAAATTAAGATAAAATGTCAGGTGTCGGAACCACGGACGAGGTTGAATGAATAATCTTTCTTTTGAATTTATATACTTTTTAATGATAGCATGTTTGTAACGATAGTGTCGGTGGAGTTTGAGCAGGCGCGATGGTACTTGATATCGCGCGCAGTAGTGAACATGATCCCGGCGTGGACTCGCTTCTGGCAATGCCTGAGGCGGTATCGCGACAGTCGCGAGGCGTTCCCTCATCTCGTCAACGCGGGCAAATACTCCACCACCTTCTTCGTCGTCATCTTCTCCACGCTCAGGATTATCTATAAAGGTAGGTGACTTAATTTGTACCATTGTAATCTCAAATAATATGAAATAATAATAATAATATTCCAGTACAGCTGGAGCAGGACACAGGGGATGGACTGTTTCACTTTTCAGTTTTACACAAAAAAAAAAAAAACTTTAATATAGAAGCTCTATGTCGACTATAAACAATATAGAAAGGTAATTTTAAATGTAGAATTTGATCTGAACATGATCAATAAATGACCTAGCAATTTGTCAAAAATAATATAACATTTCGAAATAATGTGAATTTATAATATTTCGGTTTCGAGCCAAGCCGAAAGTTTCACCGAAGGTGGTTTTTTTGGCCGTAGGTGGCCGAAGCCGAAGCTTTGGCCGGACATTACTAATAAGGCGTCCGCGGGCCTCTATCTTTAGTTGTTATTTAAGCCTCGTATTCACTAGGGGACAATTGTCGCGCAATGCGTGTAGTTAGAGATGTCGCGCTATGTTGAGCAACGTCGCCCGATATCGCACGACAAATTGACTGACGTGAAGCCAAAATTTGATCGTGAATGGTAAAAACTGATGGCTGATGTCAAACACTGGATTTCAAATCGCGTCGTTGCGTCACGTCAGTTCATCGCGCAAACTGATCGTGAGTGTAGAAACCAAGGAGGATAGAATACATTTCAATCCTCCTTACTACGTGCCACGGCGTATTCTATCCTCCTTACTACGCAGTGGTATCATGCCGCTCATGTCAGATGAATCAGAGCTCATGTCAATGTCACTCGACCCGATGTCAAACACATAAATGATAGAAAATTGAACTGACCGTGTGTGGGCACAATTTTTGTCGTGGCTCCATTTGATTTAAGTCGTATGGAGCCACGTCAAAAGATTGGTCGTGTATTTCGTCCATAAATTACAAATGTACGATTGCATATGCATATCTTTCTAACACCTTTTCAATGCCATAAGTGAATAGAGTATGAACTAATATAACTTTGTTGCTATTTTTTCCTTACTTCTATGCTTTAGTTATTATTCTATGGTTCGTCCACATTGTTTTCTCTATACTCGGTGACTTTTTTTCCTTCAACTGAAGCGACGCGACGCGGCGACAAGGAACAAATCGTGCAATGTTGCTAGACTTGTCGTGCGATATCGGGCGACTTCGCTCAACTTAGCGCGACATCTCTTGCGACACGTGTCGCGGGACAATTGTTTCCTAGTGAATACGAGGCTTAAATAACAACTAAAGATCCCCGCGGACGCCTTATTAGTAGTGTCCGGCCAAAGCTTTCATTATTATTCTATGGGACGAACGATGTAGTGCTACAACTAAATTTGTATGTGGACGAAAAAGGTCACGAGACAAATGCTGTCGGGCGACGTTGGTCGACATCATCCAACGTCGCCCAACTTCGTCCGACATCTCTAGCGACACGTGTCGCGGGACATTTGTCCCCTAGTGAATACGAGGCTTTAATGTGAGGTTTTCGTATAAAGACAAGTACGCGAACCCGTACGAGAGCCCGTACCTGTACGCGTGGCTGGGGTGTCAGGTGGTGTCGTCGCTGTACACGTACACGTGGGATGTGAGAATGGACTGGGGGCTGTTCACCTGCGGACCTCAGGCCGAGAACAAGTTCCTCAGGGAGGAGATCGTCTACAGCCAGGGGGTGAGTTAGATCAGTTTATATAATTTTAATATTTTATTTACAACATTAAACCCATATTACAGCAAAACAACATAACACACAATAGATTTAACTTTTCATTATGTAGGAGTTAAATAGATATTACTTAAGTTAAATATTAATTATATTGAATCTAAACCATGGGGGAGGGATCTGGGCAATGTTAGTGTGTGATGTAATATGTAAGTATTTTAGTTCATCTATACATATTATAATAAGATGACGATCTTATAAAACTCTTAAAGATCTTAAAGACAGGGAAATGTGGAAAGAGATGGAGGAGGTCTTTACTCGTCGAGAGGTCCTTAATAACTAGAGTAAAATGCTTTAAAAAATTAAAAAAAATCGATAGGTATTAAACCCAACTTCTCAGCAACACACAGCAGATATAGCGTGTTTGCGCTCAATAGAAAGTCGGAGGTTTATTTAAAATTTTTAATATAATTGAACACGTGAGTAGGATGAAGGTGATATGTCGCATAATTCCAATTTTGAATAAATCGAGGTTAAAGTTTTACTTTTAATTTTTGACATAAGTCGCCACGGAACTGATTTTTGTACTAAATTATGATGCAAAGTTGTGTAAACAATCTAAAATATTAATGGTATCATAGCAAGTAAACACTTCTATTATTTAAAAAAAAGTGAACATACGAGTACCTCTGCAAAAGGTAACTTTTCTGCACTTTTTGCGCTTTAAAATTAACTGTACATAAACCCTTTTTCAACTTTTTATTTTCCAAAAATGTCTAAAATCGACGATCTTAAAGGTCTGTAACATTCATATGGACATATTACCTTCATCAACGCAAAAAAACGAAAAAAAAACCCAAAAATGCGACATAATATCACCTTCACACACTCACGTCTTCAATTGTTATTTAGTTTACCGATATAAATTACATATTATGATGTTAATTGAAAATTTTCAGTTCTACTATTTCGCGATATTGGAAGACCTGGTGCTGCGTTTCATCTGGGCGCCGTCTTTCCTGCTCACCGAGCACAAAGTGGTCAGCAATGAGACCATGATCTCCATACTGGCGCCATTGGAAGTCTTCAGGTAGATAATGGCTAAATATTGTTTCTAGGAAAATGTTAAAAAAGTATTCAAAGTTCGCATGATAAACCTGATGGAAAGTGTGAAAAAAATAAAAAATTTTGAAAGCTGGTGCTTCCCATGTGGTCCCATTTCAATTTGGTCCAGTTCTGAAAAACGGTTTGAAGTCTTTTTTTTTTTTGTTTAAGAGTTACATATTTCTAAATAATTCATAAAAGTTTCAGATAAATATTGTAGAGAATTAATAAAATTTTACTATATCATAATTATGTTAAAAACCCAAAAAATTCTAGTGAATTTTGAGCGTTCATTTTCCCGGACTATTCAACCAGAAATCGTCCCGAAATGTATTATATTTTGAAAAAAAAAAAAGAGAAAAAACTTATTTTTTCATAGTTTTTTGGTCGACAGACAGGCTAAAGGTCCACTTCGCCTATAACACAAGCATCATGTGCCGTAGAAGTATAAGGGATGGGGTAATTGATTGAAATGTTGTTGCAGACGTTTCATATGGAACTTCTTCCGCTTGGAGAACGAACATCTGAACAATTGCGGCAAGTTCCGAGCAGTTCGCGACATTTCGGTCGCGCCACTCGACTCGTCCGACCAAGCGGACATTCTGCGCATGATGGACCATCCCGACGGAGTCGTCAACAGGTACGAATGCCGGTTGACGCCATTTTAATAATGTTAACCCTCTAGTCCCTATATAATAATAATAATAATCATAAAGCTTTATTTATTTCCACAAACAATTAACAAAAATAAAAAATGACTTTCATTAATCATCAAACTACTACAACATGGAACACGCGTGCCATACAAAACACAACGAATTTTATGGAACATTTAAAAGTGACATATGCGTAGAGCATGAACTGTCATTTAAAACAAAACAAACATAATAATAAGTACGTAATTTAAAGAAAATGTGACTTTACATCAACCCATTAGAGTTTAAAATGAAATAGTAGAAATTGATCGTTACTACTTTTTACCATTGACGCGTAAAGGCAAGAGTCCGCCATGATATTCTGTCAAAGGCGTTCTTTTTATGTGCCGCTTTGGCATTTGTGACGCAAATTCCATTGTAGTATTTCGATGGACCAGGCAGATGTCTGCAATAAAGTGGGCCGTCAGCCTGCCTGCACCCTCGTATCATAGAAAATAAGCATTCAAGAGTGTAAGTGCAAAATTGAAAAGCTTATATTTTCTCTCATTTCAGATTGACAAAGAAGAAAAATTTGAAAAAAGCAAAGGAGAGTGATAGAAAGCCGCTGTTGAAGAAGGAATCGATACAGGACCTACAATTAGAGTTAGACTTGTCCTCCAAAATGCTATAACTAACTGTGATAATGTTTAGTACTTACATAATTATAATTATATAATTTTTAAGCAATGTTATATTATAGTATTCCAATTATATTTATAGAAATCGGTTCATGTCTAGTTTCATTTAAAAAATATCTCCAGTGCAAAGGGAATTAACGCTATTTTTTAATTAGAAATAGCGAGATTCAACAGTTACTATTTCTTTTCTATTCTATTTCTGATATACTATTTCTATTTTAACTTTCTTTCGATTTTACAATAAAAAGAAATGACTGAAGTGTGTATTTTAATTCTAAAAATGCCTCACTATGACAATCCTACAAAAATATAAATGCAAAAGTTTCAGAGTATGCATATTTATGGATAATTTTTTTTATTTTAGAAAAAAAAAATGCACCCGTGTGAAGCCGTGGGCGGTTCGCTAGTTGTGAATAAATGAAAGACAAAAAAAAACATTTAGTTAGTTAGTGCATTTATTTAATAATACAATATAAAATTCACAGCATTGTAAACATTATTCGCCATTTAACGAAATCTTACAAATGGTATTAAAGAAAAGCTCCGTTGAAACCAATACATATATTTTCTCTTTTTTTTTAATTGATTTTGTTACAAAGTTACAGTCGGCCGCATAAGTCGATTAACACATTAAAAATTGCAAAACAACTGAACACTCAACTTACTTACTTAATTACTTGCTTACTGAAGCTTTTTACGATCGTTTGTACGTGAAGTATATTTTGTTCTCTAGTCGTGACAACGACTTATGACAGTTGTTTTGCACTTTTAAATGTGTTAATCGACTTATGCGGCCGACTGTACCTCAGTTTTTTTTTTGTTAGGCCTTCAGAGCTACACATCGACGGTAAAGTGCCAATACCTTCTATAGTCCGTCAAAAAAGTGTAGAAATTTAAAAAGTGGCAATACTATAGTGTTGTCTCTTTCTTATCAACTGCATGGTTAGAACGAGACAACACTACAGTATTGCCACTTTTTAATTTCACTTCACTTTTTGGACAGACTGTATCTTAATTTTTTTTGAGAATTTACTTTTTTATTTGAATTACTATAAAATCGATCGACCCCGGCCGAAGTCGCAGGCACCAACTAGTTATGTGTAAAATTATGTTTACGTCACGAAGGTATTGGCATTTCGCCTTTGATATACTGATATAAACTATAACATGATCGTTTTCACACTTTTGTTTAGTTCAACATTCGAGGACATTTCACGAAACACCGTCGAGGTTAATAAAATAAATAAAAATCTTTATGTATACATCAATAGTAGAGACATATTTACGAATAATTTCTCTAACACAGTTATGTATGTAACAAGACCTTAAAAATATCTTACAACAAATAAATTTCTACTCGCATACGTAACAATCTTTAAATTATTTACATTTAAGGCATTCCTTCAGAACCGTGTCTCGCCTTTTTCTTGTAACCTGAAAGATAATTGTTTTTCATTTTAATACATTATTAAAATATAATAAAGCCTATACTAATTATGCGATTTTTTTTTTCAGGATGGATGTGTGGATGTTTGTTTATATTTCACTCAAAAACGGCTCAACGGATTTGGATGAAATTTGGCACAGTTTATTATTGGGACTAACATAATTATGGGATACTTTTTGTCCTGGAGAGATGTTAAGTTCTCAATGAATCTTTTAAAAATATAAAAAACCGTAGTCACAGTAATAAAGATTGCAGGTGTTATATTTTTCTAAGCGTTAAAGTCGCGGGCACCAGCTAGTATATTATAACCATCAGTGCGTATTTATATTTTATAACGTGAGCATCCACTGGGAGATGATTTTTTTAAAAATTTCAATTCCACACGAAACCTGCATGGGTGAGTACTGAAATACATATACTGTAAAACTTAAAACTAAAATGGCATTTAATAAAAGCTCGCAAGACCTAAGACGTACCTAAGACCTGAGAGCTTCCAGTCTGGACTGCATTTCGTCCAGCTCGCTTTCGTCCGGCTGAGGGGATTCGGTCTCCTTGCTGGTGGAAGGTGCTCCGACTGCGGTCGGTGGGGCAGGTGCCTCGCCCAGTTTCCCCTGCGTCAGCTCCCATAATACCTGTACAATGTACATATATGACTCCAGTCATAACACTCATATCGCTGCTTAAAAACTAAAAGGTCACAAATCAAAATTACACTTTTTACAGGAGAGCTAATCAAAAGAAATTAAATTATTTTTTGTCTATTTTTCTTCTTATTAGATATATATCAAATATATGCATATTATACATCGTTAGAAGCGTATTTTTAAGTAGCATTTTTTTTATAATAAACTGAATACTAGAAGAGATATAAGCATATATGTTACTTTTAAATATATAAAAAAATGATCAAAATATACTAATTATGGAATAAAAAAACCATAAATCTTTTTGCAACATACAATATGAAGGATTCTGATTGTATTTTTGCAATAAAAACATTTTGTTTTATGGCCCTTTAGTTTTTAAGCAGCGATATGTAACATTAGTTTGAATGTATCCAATAAAAAGTTGAAGAAGATTCTGGCAACTAGCTAGCTGAAGAAACATAAGAAAAAATACATATATAAAATGGATGAGGTCAGAATGATTTTGATGTGAAACATTTAAAATTTTGCCAACACTGATGGAATTTATAACTACAACTCTTTACTCAGCTCGTATATTTAGCCATTGATTTTATATAATTTCAATATGAATTTCGATGGTTAAATTAAATTTACCTCTAATAAACCAAGCTTTCATGAATATTTTCTGGCTTATAAAAGCGAAAATAGAAATCTTGTATGAAAAATATGAGAAAAAAAAGTGGTTCTTTTTTTTTTTGTGAAGCTTAGTTTTCCCTTCTAACATGCATTCCTACGACAGATATGCTTTTTTAAAGAGTATTAAGTGTTTCACAATCCTCTGGTGAAGAATAATGTATGTAAACATTAGGTACCTTATCGACTTCACTCTGCGCCGCCTCCTCCATTTCCTCTTCATCCTCCATGCCGGACATGGTCTCGTCAAGCATCTCCTCGATGATGCCAGCCTTCATCATTTCCTTGCTCAACTCCTGCATTATGTTAGCTATCTCCGGTAAACGCACTAGTGCTTGCATCGCTTGCATCACCTTGAGAAAATAATAATAAATTAAAGATATAAATAAATCAGATTTGCTAAAAAATGTGACATCCTTACAACTAAATAAATGAACTAAAATTTTTATAATGGAAATATACAATCCTAACTCCATTTAAAAAAAAATTGGAATATACTTTTTAAGTCCTATGTATAAGAGAAAATAATAAGTTTCGCTTTTGATCATCATGTTACAAGTCCAAGTTGTTGACATGCTTGACTATTTGCTAAATGTGACTTAGGATAGTTACTTAGGAGGATATACAGAAACTAGCTGCTGCCCGCGACTTCGCCCGCGTATAAAAAATAGATAAAAACCTATTCTCAGACCTACCAAGTGTACATACAAAATTTCATCAAAATCGGTTAAGCCGTTTCGGAGGAGTATGGCAACTAACACTGTGACACGAGAATTTTATATATTAGAAGATATATTCCAATATACAAATACATACTTATGACAGCTAATTTATTAATCCTTATACCAATTTCAACCACAAATTCATTTACTTCAACTACAATACAAGTGAAGTAATATAAGCTATTTACTTCACTTGTACCAAGCACAAGCAATTAAAATATTTACTTATGTTGCTATTATTAACAATTTAATAATAAAGGAATGTATAGAAATTACCTCTGTAGACTTCTGCAGGGATCCTGCCACTCTCAATGTAGCTATAAAAAAGTATAGATATCATTACACTTGTAATATAAGCCATATAATTAAATCATGGATGGAGTCATTTAGGCAGCCCACCTGGTGGCAGTAACCACCTACCATCAAGTAGACCGGCCAGTCTGACGACCTTTACATAAAATAGCACTTAAGTTAGCAAGAATTCTACTCATTCAAAAAAAAATAAACAAAAATGTTACACAGAAATAGGTTTGATTATACCAACATTTTGCTACGTCTTATTGAGATGTGGTCTATTAACATAACTAAGTCACTTACCCAATTGGTTTTTCATTTGCATTTGTACTGAATTCAAGTGTGCTTTACTAGTGTAGATTTTACTAATCGCCTTTCGGGATCTTATGATTTCTTTTGCTAAAATTGTGCACACCTGTTTATCGTTTTTTGTGGCCGCTTCCTTCAAGGAACGTTTGATTTTTTCTTCCTCGCGTTGTATAGCTAAAAATTATTAAATAAGCTTAAAAGTCTAATGGAGTCACAGTAAACATTCTCAAATAAAATTTAGTCATACCTCTAATTTGTCTATCCAAATTATATCCTTCTTTTCGTAATTTATGTGACCATTCGTTTACCTAAAAGTTGAAGAGTGATTAAGATGTACATAAGTAAAATTAAAACTTCACGTATACGATAAGTCGTAAAAATTGTACCATTTCTTTCGGATTTCGTTCTGGAGTTTTACCGAATAAACCCATTTCGAAGTTGTCTGATAGATGTTTTAAACAAAATAGATACAAAACATGAAAAATTCACTTTGTTTTGATGAGTTTTGATGACAGCATTCAATATTTTTGTATGTGGGGGGGTGGGGGGAGGTTTATAAGAGACTGTGATGATCTCATTTATTTCCATGCGTAAAATGAAACATAACTGGAAATAATAAATTAAATTTATGTTACCTAAAAGATTATTTTTTTTTCTCTTTGAAGTGTTTGACAAAATATCAAACCAAATAAATAATTTTGATAGTCATAAATAATAAGAATATTCCATACTTTCATTTCGATATTGGAATTGGTAAGGATATGAATTGTGTATAATGAAACGTCTGAGATACAGACTAATAAATTGGTTACAATTTTAAAAACGTCTGTTGATATGCGCAAGATGTGCGTCAATGTCAAGTCAAGAAGTAACAAGTAACACTTTGTGTAAATTAAGTAAAGCGAAGCGAACGCTCAACCGTGCAGCAAAGACGAGGCCGACGATGACGGAGCGTTTAAAAAGTTTATGAGCTTGAAAAAGAGCGATTTTGACAAGTTGAGGATGGTAACCGGCGGTAGATCTGAAAATCCGATGAAAGAAAGGGAACGGCGACCATAAGAGTTTCTTGGAGAAACCTATATCTATTTGATAAATAAATATTTTGATTATGGTATGAGCTCAACATGGTCGTCCCAACACTATTGAACATTGGAGACCACAGAGTATTAAGATTTGATGGATAAGATATTATATATATACCTATGTCTTTGGTTTCCGAATTGTCTGTGGTATCCGACAAACAAAAATATAAAGAAAATTTAAATATTGAGGCCGGCCTTTGCTTCGCCCCTATCCTGTACATTTTTCTTGTTAATTTGTTTTTCATATTAGTAAAATAAAATCTTAGATTAAATATACTTGAAGAATTAATAAGAAGTCAAATCTCTACGTGCATATTTTTGGTAAGTTTTTTTTTTTAAACCATGAAACGATATTATTTTAGGTTATATTTACAACAAGTACATTACTCATTTCTCGCAAATTATAATTATAATGCTGCCTTAAATAGAGTGTGTATCATATGGTATGGATTACGTGAGGGATAAATAAGTAATTTTTGGAAATAAATAATTTTGATAGGTTATGTTTGGTTACTTGTGTATTTTTAGTTTTCAGCAGTTAATCACTTATGTTGTTCTTTTGTATTATAATATGGATATCCTAACATCTTTTAGACAAAATTATAACTCGTCAAGCCGAGCTTGAACCATTAGAATATTTAAATTATATATTTTTATTTTCGCCTTAGCATCCAAAATTCTATTTATATTCAACTATTTATATGTTCATTCAAACTGTTGCATTTCTATGTTGAATATATGGATGTCATAAAATCACTTAGACAAACTTATAACATGTCATAAGCTGAGCCTGAGCCCGTAGAATATTAATTAACATTTTTATTTTATTGTACCTAAGCATACCTAAGGCTTATTATAAGATATATGATTACTTAGCCTTTAGAGGATAATGACGTCTGGTCTATGGGTGCTCCAACTCAGCATAATGGATAAATTATTTCTTTATTCACAAAAGATGCGATGCCTGTGGGAGTTTCTTTAGGCGTTCTTCTCCACAGAGGAATACACACTTTAGTACTGAATGTCTTAGTACTTATGAATACTTTAGTACTTTAACATCGAAAAATGTCGAAATCGAAATACAATAAAATATTTTTGAATTTCAATTTGAAAAGAACTTTCTTGCCAATCTTTAGGGGGTGAAAGTAGAAACAAAACTTTTTCTATAGATCTCTAGAATAAGTTATAGATTTGTGGTTTAATGTGCTCATTCTACTATAAATCTATCAGTTTTCTATTTTTCGTAAACTCAAAAGCTATTAACAACTTTTGTAACTTTCATAATTAACAGGCATAGTACCTAGTCCCACTAGTGGTCTCTACACTAGTATATACCTACTAGTTGAACCCAGCTACACTTCACTGTGGCTCAGTCAGCAATGTTCCATGGTTGCCATAACAACAGTCAACATATTATGAAAATTATGTTTTTTTAATAAAAAACTTCATATGCGTCAGATCACTACCAAACTTCACAAGACTACCTGCTGGACCAGTCTGAAGATTGAAAGTTTCATCAAAATCGGTTCAGTGGTTTTGGAATCTATAGGAAAAAAACATACATACATAAACACAACGCCTTTTATACCTATGATCTATTCTTTTTCTATTGATCAAAAATGTAAACAAATATAGCGTCGCCATGGTCACTGGACTGTTTTAAAGATGGGATTTGTATATTAGGCATTATAAAAGAGAGTTGACTCAGTGATTTAACTCATTTAGAATTTGTTCGTATTGTTGGTTTAGTTCTATATCTTGAATTGTTTGTTTACCTTTTTGATCAATGATAAAAGAATACATTATATATATAGTACTATCTGGTGCCCGCGACTTCGCGTTGAACGATGAAAGGTACCCTATGTCCTTTCTGGTGTTCCAGACAACGTGTATGTATGCAAAATTTCGTAGTGATTGGTTCAGTAGTTTTTGCGTGAAAGCGTAACAAACAAACAAACTCACATTCACATTTATAATATTAATAAGGATTAGTAAGGATAGTAGTATACAATACACAAAAATCATACAGAACTAGCTAGTGTCTATTTACGACACACAGGGACACCTAACTACATTCATTAGTCAAACTGTATGGCGGATACGTTAAGTCCTATTGACTGCTACAACGGTGGCTCATTATTTCGTAAACTACGAGCACACACAATTGCAATCTTCCTCTGTGCGGTGTGGCGTCTCATGTTTTACGAATTACGAAACGTCACATACTTATGCCCTTATTACAAACTAGCTCTGCCCCTCAGATTCGTCCGGTTAATTAGAAGTTTAGAAGTGATGTTTTGATAGCCTTTCTACAGTGTTTGGCTGTTAATAAATAATACTCACGGTTAATGAGTTGCTAATAACAGTTAGTTGCTTGCTGTTAATAATAATAGATTATCAATATAGCAAAGGTAGTTATTCGGATTACATACGAAGTTCAACATGAGAACCTACATTATATCGATAAAAAGAAAATCAAAATCAACGCTGGTTTAACCAGTGAAAGAGATATTGTTCGTATGCGATCTATTATCGAGAGATTTAATGGCAGTTTTGTTTGCCGTTTTTCCTTCTCTCAAATTTTTAATTATTTTTTAATATTATTTTTTTTAAATTTAAATTAACTCAAGGCGGCAGAAAGCATTTGTAGGAGCCAGAAAGATTTGCAACTACATGGCTAGATTGCTGTATGTGCCCTAATCAGAATTGTAAACGTTTTGTTTTTCTTATGAAGAAAGGGCAGGTGGGCTATTTTCACATGTTACAGTTTAAAGCTTGTTAAGGATTTATACAGAAAATAACGGTCTTTAGAACCAATTTTCCACAGCGTTCAATGGTCTTTCAGAGGTCTCCAAGCCTCATGTGCAGCTATTAAACTTTACTTACACTAGTTTTCCTTGACGTGTTTCGAATGATCGTTTTCTCTGACAAATGTCGTTTTTGCTCACATACTCGTCCAGCAACTTCGCATATAGGTGTATCGTGAAACTCGATTAAAGCCCTTATAATATGCGCCATAAAGTCTTCCAAGTATTATGTGACATTTCGTCTATATAACGTACACATATGCGTAATAGCGTTTTCTTTATCACAACATTAACCGTACTAGTCAAGTTGATAAACCTCGCAATGAAAATTGTGTTTGTAAATAGAACATTGGACATATTGTACAATTTAACTCAGCCCGTCTGGCGGAAGTAACCACCCCCTTACAGAATACCACCGTGAAATAACAGCATTTAAGTGCTGTTGTGTTTCGGTGAGTGAGTAAGGGATGCCAGAGACCATTACCCCCATCCGTTCCTTATCCCTTATCCTTAATCCTATGGTCTACAGCGCACTTGTAGCACTTATGGCGTTGCTTGTGTTATAGGCGACGGTAGCCACCTATCATCAAGTGGACCGTCAGCCTGTCTGTCGACCTTAACATAAAAAAAAAAAGTATGAAGACTCGCGACTTAGTTCACGCAGTTCACGCATGGTCTCCTGGATTAAATTATAAGACTCTATTCTGTGTTCTGGAAATCTTATTGTTGTCAGTGGCCTTGTCGTACGAGTTTGCCCAGGGGCGACCTACATTTTCATCATCTCAGCCACAGAACGTCCACTAGTGACATAGCCCTCCCCCATAATTTTCCAAAAGGATCGGTCAGAAGCAGCCTGGATCCACCGTCGAAACGCGACCCTTATCTGGTCTTCTGTCCATCTTGTGTGTTGTCTTGCGCTGCTCTTGCCGGTCCGTGGCCTCCACTACTCGAGAATTTTCCGACCCCAACGGCCCAAACTTCCTGGGAATCGAATTTTAGTCTCTTCCGCGTGTACATTCACCTCTTAAACTTGATAGATGTTTCTCCCACAAAGGTCAACTATTTATAAACAATAAACATAAACAAAACTAAACTAAACATAAAAACAATATATCTAGTGTAAAGTTCAAGTAGTCAACAAAATTATTATAAAAAAATGAATGTTTTACACACGAATAATAATAAATATGTTAAGCAGTTTTTTACATTACGATTCCTTCTTTCAGAGAGTCACTTATTTAGAGGTTAATCGTGGCTTTAAATGAGTTTTATTTAAATAAAAAAAGTTCATGAAACTCTCCTCGACCTTGTGATTTAAAAAGAATGTTTCGCGACACAGGCTTTTTCTCAAAAGAAAAATACGCATCCTATACATTGGATATCCCGGATATCAATTCACAGCTCTGTTAGGCAATTGTGAGGCTATATCGTTGGCCAATTGCTTGCATTCACAACCACTTGTCTCGTATCCAGAAATATTACAATAGTCTTTATTATCTGTTGTGTGCCATCACAATGAATCCACATGAAATGATGTTGAAAAAACATCTAAAGATAGTGTGATTTCTTTTATCGTAATCCTAATATTCTAATTGCAACAGTGAGTTTGATTTAACACCTTAACTACTCGACCGATTATCGTGAAATTTTGCATAAGTTTGGCATAGGTACTACACGTACCTATTGTGATGGATACAGAAAAGGACATAGCATAGGTTTTTCATTTAGAAAAAAAAAAATTTACTGCTCCCAAGGATCATCCAAAAATAAAAATAAACAATTCAACGACTGAATATGTGAGCAATAAATAAGTAATGATTGAATAAAGTTAGTTTTATATAATGTGTATAATAACGTTATTAATACGGTGAAGCAACACATGAAAAAAAGCAAAAGCGTATTTCGGTCTTCAAATACATAAAAATCCATTAATTGGCTCTATAATATATTTTAAAATTTTAAATTGAGTAGTCAGGAGATTGGTACACAATTTTAACCCAACATTTATTATATCCTAAATTAAATGCAAAATCAAGTGCACGTAGATAGTTATTTAGTTAATGCTACTAGACAACCTTATCCTCATTAAAACTAGTTTTAATTAACTTTGCGAGTGAGTATTTTGATCAAATAAAGTAAGAACTAGGTATGTTAAATGTATATTTCATGGCAATATACTTGTTTAGGTATACAAAGTTGAATTCCTGTTAATATGATGATATCCCGAAATATTTAATTGTTAAAACGTTGATACCACCGGTAGTTAAAAAGAAATGTTTTAAACTCAGTAAAAATAACTAAAAAATATATTTTTCCAATTTTCCGAGATAGTTAAAATATCAAGTACTTAATAAATATTGCGCTTCTTAGATAATGCTTTATCGTGTTATTAAACTAAAAAAAAAATACTCATTTCAATAAATAAGCTATTGATTTTTTTATATTGGATTGTTAATTTAAAACATAGTTTAATTTTTGTAGTATTTTATATTATTTTATATATTTTTTTATATAGTATTTTATATATATTAACCAATATTTAATAAATTCGGCATTTTCTTATTAGTAAATCTAAATAATAAAACAATTTTGTTTTCATTGTTTTAAGGATCGAATTGGGGATTTCATATTATTATTGTTAATCCATTTTCTTTTTGCCTTCTTTGTTTTTGCTTTTTCTTTGTTTTATTTTATTACTCTTTGTTACCTTAATCTAAAACAGATGTTTTGTTTCAAGGATTGTATTGTTTCTTCTACACATTATTTACATCTATTTCGTTAGGTACTGTTATTATTATCATAGTATTATAGGACGAACGCGTGGCGCGCACGCACTCAATAGTTTGATTCTTATTCAAAATCAAAACCTCAGCTCAGTTTCGCGTCGACCGTGCCAAGAGAGAGACGTCCGGCGTCGTTTTGGTTTTGCACGCCGATCGCTCTTGCTCGCAGTGTTACATAAATTAACTACGCGTTTTTCTTTACACAATTTTTTTTCAAAACACCGTTTCGTATGTCTGCATTTCTAGTTCACTCCGCTTGTGTTATGCAAATATTATCATCTCAACATTCCAAAGTGCTTCCTATGAATTTACGTGTGGTCCGTTAACGACAGGTAAAAAATGAAGTGAAGAAAAGAGAGAAAAAAACCTGCGATTAATTTTAAGAATTATTATTAGTCGCTGTACAATAGTCGATTTCACTTTCTGTACGCGTCCGAGTTACGTCCTATGAATTGAATTTCATTTACTCGGTACTTCTGCGAAGGTGGTGCTGGTTGGTTGCATTAAATATTAAATTATCATTAAAATAATTGAATTTATAATAAACCCGCGACTTCGCTCGCGTAACTTTGTGAATTATATACTAAAACCTTTCTCGAGAACCACTCTATTCATTGGTGAAAACAGTATAAAAATCGGTGCAGTAGTTTTTGAGTTTATCGCGAACAGACAGACAGACTTTTGTTCGTAATGTATTTTTTTCTTCGTAATTTTAAGTAAATTGAATCAATTACTTTTATAATTTATCTAGCTGGTGTCCGCGACTTCGTCCGCGTTCAAAATGTTATATAGCCTATAGCCTTCCTCGATAAATGGACTATCCAACACAAAAGTAATTTTTCAAGTCGAACCGATAGATTAGCGCGTACAACCAAACAAACAAACAAACTGTTCCCCTTATAGAACGCGATAAATGGCTAACACAAAAAGAATTTTTCAATTCGAACCAGTAGTTCCTGAGTCCTGAGATTAGCGCGTACAACCAAACAAACAAGCTCTTCCGTTTTATATATTGTTATAAGACATAATGTATTTATGTTCAACTAAAGATCGCTTCAAGAATTTTATATTAGACTCTCTAGCTGGTGCCCGTTACTTCGTCCGCGTTCTCTATAGAACGCGATAAATGGCCAATACAAAAAGAATTTTTCAATTCGAACCAGTAGTTCCTGAGTCCTGAGATTAGCGCGTACAACCAAACAAACAAACTCTTCAGCTTTATGTATTAATATACCTAGATTGTTTCACTTTTCTGCATTGTTTTCTTTTATTCCTTTCTTCGACGTAATCTTATCTCGAAATGTCAATATCGGATTTGTGAATAAGCGAGAACCTGTTTGATCTGTTGCCTGTTGCTCAATTTATTATTATCAAACATCAATGATTCATTCATTACATTAACACCCGGTGCAAAGTTAAATCACATTAAAGTGAATTTGTTTTCATTTCTCATTTGCGTACAATAACCGAGTTAGATGTAGGTAGTCACATTGCTAATGTTGTGAAATATTCCGTTTGTATTAAAGAAACAAAGCAGTGCTATTGCAAAAGGTGGGCCAATGAAAAAAAAAATGGCCTGGTTTAAAGAATGCATCTAATTTTAATTGTGAATCTAGTAACTGTTCATCTACATAGATGTTATCGCAATGTAGCTGCGGTTTTTGTAAACGTTTGATTTTAATATTTATAAGTGAATTCGTATCGTTCACTGAGCACTCTATGGCAACGATTTAAAATTAATTCTATTGGTTAGTAGACTTTTTAGGCTTAGGGTGCCTTCAAATTAGACGATTGAAGAATTGCTACTGTGGCGCTGCTGAGGCGCGACTACGTCTTTTCACACAATTTCTAGAAGCGTTGTCGCAGCGCCATTGTCATGCCACGCGCGCGCGCCTATGCCGATCGGACTGAATTGGTGATGTAGAACATAGAACATAGTATTAACATCGCAATTATCGCAAATCTTAATGGGCTCTGACCTTGAGCGGGTATTTGCGCATGTAGAATTGCGAACAATATGGCGCACCATGCTTTATCTCGCACAAATGTTATCTTTGCGTCTCACTCATTCCGTGGCTCCCCCATCTCCGCGTCGCAATACCTCCAAACAGTCCCAAAATATTTGACACGTGATATCGCCAGAGCCCATTAGGATTTGCGCCGATTATAAGTGCATCGCGCCACAGTCTCGCCACAGTAGCGCTTCTAAAGCGTTTAGTTTGTAGACACCCTTATGATCCAGAGTCTGTTAGTACGTTCAGTCATGCCAATAACCATCCGAGCCGCCGACTTCTTTTATGAGAAAGTCATCAGACAGGCTGACGATCCAATCGATCGTCTATAAACGCAAGCAACACAACTGCTCTGCCGCAAGTAAAATTTAAGGATACGGGATTAGGAATGGGTGGATACTGGGAAATGGGTTCTGACAGTCCTTCCACACTCAGCGAAATACAAAAGCACACATGCTGTTATTTGACGGTGGTCTTCTGTAAGGGGGTCGATACTGTCGCCCCCACGAGGTCCCCAAATGATTGCATCACGCAGTGTGCTCTACCATTACTTATCAGATCAAGACCCTTGATTTTATCAAAACTCTTTGATTACGTAAATTTTCGATTATAAGGTGTGTTTAATTTAAATTATTTTAAACATCTGAATAAATACGAGTACAATGTAATCAATACTAATAATAAATCTGTAAGTGTAGGTATTGTATGTATGTATGTATGTATGTATGTTCCTCTATAACTCTTAAACAAATTAACCGATTTTCATGAAACTTGGTAAATAAACATTTCGACGTCCGGGACACAGAATAGGCTACTTTTTTCACGCGGGCGAACTCGCAGGCGCCAGCTAGTGATCAAATATGCAAGGAATTTATACAATACCAGCCCGCGACTTCGTCCGCATTGAAAAATAAACACCCGAGAAAATATCTGTCATAAGCATCGAAATATTATATCTTTGCAAACATTTTAATTATTATTGCTTTAGAAAAAGTTTTTCTACTCGATGGATAATTAATTATTAATACAAACAAAAGTTAATTTTTGTCTCTACGTATTGTAATTACAACATGTAAAGTTAGTAACAATTTTTGTTTATTTAACTTGTTCAAATTTTATCTGATATTAAATTTAATTAGTTACTCTGGGACATTTGTTTGTCCTTCCATCCAAGAGCGATGTGCAGAGAACACTAGTAATGTTTACGCGGGTTCTCTCGCCTCATTTTAAATTTTAGAAAACAGCTTATATTTAATGTTACCGCACCGTCTTTTACTGTTCGGCAGTTTAGTAAAGCCTGTCAGAGCACCTTGCCCGTCATTTCGGTAACGCACTTGCAGGCTTGCAGAACGTCATGTAGCGTTGATTGTGGTATAGGCGACGGTAGCCACTAGCCGCCTACCGTCAAGTGATGTTTTCGGCCTGTCTTACGGCCTTACATTAATATAAGTAATTTTTAAGTTCAATAATAAAATAACGGACAATAACTGTATTTTTTACTGTTGTTCCAAGTGCGATTTGCGTACAGTTTCATCGATACGTAGTGCCATCGTAGTGATTCGCGATCGATAGTGCCAAATGTATGGCCGACCAGAAAAGTGCTTTATCAGTTTCGATAACAAATCCCATTCATTTAAAAATTCGCTAAGGCTTAGATTTGAAAAGGTATTGATTACTGATTGACATAATTGTCACTTTGAATTTTCAAAGGAAAACAGACCTTATCAATCTACAAAATATAAAGAATGTTCAATCTTAGGGTGATAAAGCACTTTATTTGTCGAGTTTACAAAGATCATTAAAAGATAACTTTATTTTATCAATCAAACTTTTTGTCACTAAGTCTTAATTGTTGTTATTGAATTTTGTTTAATCCTTATGAATGTTTATGCAGATAAATATTTTTGTTAATTAACCCCTGATCCGGAATACATTATTTTAATTCATTCAATATCGGTGAAGATAGTGTTGATAGGAAATATACATTGGACCGTTTCTTTCGATAACAACAATACAGTCTTTGAACCGGTTTTTGAAGTTATCATTAGTAAATTTATTGTTTTTATTGATTTGAAACGATGTTTTAATGTCTTCGCGTAACTAGTTCCAATAAATTTCTCATTTGTTCAAAAATTTGCTGAGCAACATTGTTTTGTTATCGTTATCATTACACATACACACATATTATATAACATTTATTTTAACTTAATTTCCTTCTGCCGGGCTTAGACTTCATCATTGATATGATTCCGTTACCATAGTCCTAACATCTTCGATGATTATTAATATCATGTATTAATCAGGTCTTTACATCATAAATATTTCCTATTGCATCAAATCGACATTTCTCATATGAGCATGGTTGAATAAGTTCATTTCCAATTCCATCTAGCTCTGTGGGAATAAGTAAAAAACCCCGGCGTTTCCAAATTTATTTATCTAATCCTTTAAGCACATGTTTTATTCGATATTTATCATCCTCATCATCAGCTTGTGTCTCTCCACTGTCTCTGCCCTCCGCATCAAGCCGCTTTCATCAATGCCCTTAGGTAGCAGGGCGTCACATGCTGCTTGTTCTCATTCGTGGTCTCCATTCAAAAACTCGTCCATCCCCATCGGCTGTCAGCTCTACGATAGATGTGCCCGGTCCATTGCCCCTCTATTCCTAAGTTACTGTATTAGATATTAGCAGGGGTAAATTTTATTTTAATTTTTTGGATCAAGGGAGTTAGAAATTCTCCATAATATACGGATAACACTATTTAGTACATTGCTGATAGTCCAATAATAGCTAGTCACTTCGTTAGTACTATGATATTTGATCTCAATGCAAACTATGATGTCATTACATCACCATATCATCTGAACTATGCACCACGCGCGGTCTTCGCGGTTATCTATAAGCAATTGGGTCGTTATAAGTTATAAGTAATGTTTTCACTGTTACATCGCGTGCTACGTTTAAAATTTTATCTGTCACATCACATGTTCATATATAGACTAAGAGCTAGTGAACCATCAGACTAACCCGCGAGGCACAAGCCTAGGAATTTTTATCGAGACTTGCACTTGCAGGCACTTGGGCAGGCACTTGCAACCGCCAGAATAGGTTGTCAATTTTTTTTTACACTCTAATATGTAAATTACAACATATTAAAATTGAAGCCTTGTGCGAGAGGGTTATGAGAAAAAAAATTCTTTACATTTTCAAAAAATTATTTGATAACGACGCAACCGCGAGATGCCTGCCAGACCGGTATTTTCTTAATTGACCGATAATAAATCAACAATAAAAAAATTCCTAGGCTTGTGCCTCGCGGGTTAGTCGGATGGTTAGTGAACCTTAGTGAGAACACTAAGAGCTAGTGAGCTCTTAGAATAATATACACGTCTTGATTGTGTGTCCAACTGTGGCTGTGGTGGCTGTAGTTTGACTTATCGTCCGATCATACGATGGATTAGTCTCCCGTCACCAGCTGAGTGGAGCGGGGGCGTTCGCGGAAATTGAAATCGACTAAAGAACATCCTCGGTTTACAGAGACCGGAAACAGAGCTGAAATTTCAAAGAATATAATCCAACTAAATCTGTAAAAAAAAAGTATCCAAAATTGACGGTTTAAGTGTACCGTTGAATCTGAACTGGACGATCGGTGATGTAGTGAGCGCACGGTGGTCAAAAATGGATACAATGTTGAATGTGTGGACGGTTGTGGAGAATGTTCGCGTGGCCAGCAGCGCTGCCGAGCTGGCCATCTTCACGGCCATCCTCTACTGGTTTTTTACGTCGAGGTTAGTTGATATTTTTTTTTAATGTTAATGTATTCAGACAGGCTGACGGTCCACTTGATGGTAGGTGGTCAGCGTCGCCTATTAGCACAAGCAACGGCACAGGTGCCGCAAGTGCGCAGTCTACTAAATAAAACCTATAGGTACAAACAAAGTAAAGTACTAAAACAAGTATTTTATCGTTGGTCTTTGATTAATTAATCTTATCAGTTTAAATTTTCCATATAAATAATGTTATTGTTTGCATTTAGAGGCATTTGAACTTTTGTTTTATCGTGCACTCGTTACTCTGCACCTTTGCGAATGGACTTAGTTCCTGTTCACATTCTGTTTACATAATAATAAGTGATTCATGGATCGAACTAAGTTAAAGACAGTAAATTTTTAATGTTTTAAACTGTTTTTTTTTTTTTTTACTGATCAGCTTTACTAATAATGGAAAGAATAATTATATAATATTATTTTGAATCATACTATTACTTACATAAATAAATATAATATTTTTATATTTAAATTCTGTTTTCGAAAATTCGAACCGGCGATTGTTGATATAATAATATAATATACCAATACTAGCGTATCGTTAGCCTTCGCACGGGTGCAATATTTTTCTGCAAATCATAAAATATATAAAAACCTTCATCGTTTAACGCCCTTTCCATTACTGAAACCGCATTTAAAATATCTAAAAGTAGATACAGACGGACAGGCGGTGGAACGACATTTTTTTATCTCGTACTACGCAAAGAAGATTCGTTCCACATGTAAAACAAATAAACCTAAAGTTTTCCTTAATTTTTTTTAAAACATTAAAAATAATACCTAATGTCTAAAATACCACGCAATAAAGGTCAATACACAATGTATCTTGATCGTTGGACCTGAGGTTTCTGACACTTGTTTACAAACTATAGCTGATGGCCGCGACTTTGTCCGCGTTGAAAAATAAAAGATAATAGATAACGCCTGACAAAATATGTAAAGCAATATAAAGCGTGACCTACATTGATGCTTGACCTACAATTATACTTTTGCCAAGCGTTGGATCTTTATTTTTAAATAGTTGGTGACCGAATATTTAGTCCATTCTGAAATTCTAATTTAACTGTGAAAGATTTTTTTTAAATCCAATGAGAAGTTCGAAGATTCGCTAAGACTTAGATTTGAAATAGGTATTGATTACTGATTGACATAATGGGTCTGACCGATGGGTTTGAAAATGACTATAAAACACACATAATATCAGAGCTATGGTTATGTACATGTGAATAGTTTTTGTTTCATCAAAATCGATTCAGTATTTCCGAAGTTATTGACACCGAAACTTCGGTCGCTATTTAAATTTTTAAGTTCGCCCGCGCTAAGTGGATGACGTCACAAGGGTCGATGCTAGACGCAAGTTCATAGTAAAAAGATAGATTTGTATTTTGTAATTAATTAACTCAAAAACTACTGGACCGATTTTAAAAATTCTTTCACCTATAGAAAGCTACGTTATCAGCAAATAACATAGGCTTTATTTTATAAAGTTACGCGGGCGAAGTCGCGTGCAAAAGCTGGTAACATTATAGAGAGAGTAGATTTCTATTTTTGTTTGTAATGATTAAACTTAAAAACTACTAGACCGATTTTAAAAATTCTTTCTTCTATAGAAAGCTACTTTATCAGCGAGTAACTCAAGCCATATTTCATAAAGTTGCGCGGACGAAGTCGCGTGAAAACAGCAAGTTGATTATAAATTATAAAAATATTCTTAAAATGATTCTTGAGCGGGACTTACGACAAAGATTTCCTCAATACTTTCTGAAGTTATCGGGTTCGGAATATCTTAATGAAGTAGGTATCTTGCGGGTCAGTTCTTTTTGTCTACGTTTCTGTACTACAGATCATTCATTCGTTTTAACTGTCTCTCGATGACACAAAATGTAAATGTACGTTTTGTTGTATCAGCTAGGATGCGGTTTGCAACTTTACTTGCAACTTTACTTTGCAAGCATATACTTGGTTGTAAGTCATCCCCATATCATAAAGAGTGTAATAGGTATTTTTGTTAGTATACTAGGCAGGTAAGAATATTTTTTAAAGTGAGAAGAGTGACGATGTCTTAAACACACTAAAATAAAATACGTGTGTGACGGGCTTCATGGTCATCCACTTTTTACGTCTTTTCGTATCCATTGGCACTTGGAAAAATAATTTAGAAGGTGTGTGGATGGTTGAATTTGTACATAATATATAGGCACTACACAGTATTTATTATATGGCAAAAGTAACATTCATTATTTAAATTTTCAAATGCTATAATAAGCAATGGACTTTTAGTACTTTTTGTACCATTTTGAAACGCCGCCGTACGAAAGTACGGAGAACTAATTTTGACGTATTTTTATTCCGAACCCGATAACTTCAGAAAGTATTGAGGAAATCTTTGTCGTAAGTCTCGCTCAAGAATCATTTTAAGAATATTTTTATAATATATAATCAACTTGCTGTTTTCACGCGACTTCGTCCCCTTAATTTTATAGTCTATGTTAATAGCCTATGTTACTCGCTGATAATGTAGCTTTTTATGGGTGAAAGAATTTTTAAATTCGGTCTAGTAGTTTTTAAGTTTATTCATTACAAACAAAAATAGAAATCTACTCTCTTTATAATATTACCAGCTGTTGCACGCGACTTCGCCCGCATAACTTTATAAAATATAGCTTTAGTTATTTGCTGATAACGTAGCTTTTTATAGGTGAAAGAATTTTTAAAATCGGTCCAGTAGTTTTTGAGTTAATTAATTACAAACAAAAATAGAAATCTACTCTCAATATGATATTACCAGCTGTTGCACGCGACTTCGCCCGCGTAACTTTATAAAATATAGCCAATGTTATTCGCTGATAGCGTAGCTTTCTATAGGTGAAAGAATTTTTTAAATCGGTTCAGTAGTTTTTGAGTTAATTAATTATATCTCTTTTTACTATGAACTTGCATCTAAAATCGGCCCTTGTGACGTCATCAACGTTCGCGAGTGGTATTAAAAAATTTGGGTGGTGCGCGTACTTTGAACGCTTATAACTCGGTCATTTTTTAAGATATAAAAAAAATAAAAACACTGCCGTATTTGTCTGGAGAGCTATATTTGGGGGATATCATTAACGAAAATCGATGGTCAGACTCATTGTCATTGTCACTTTGAATTTTCAAAGGAAAACAGACCTTATCATTCTACAAAATACAAAGAATGTTCAATCTTAGGGTGATAAAGCATCCCCCCCTAGGTGGGTCATGACCGTGTAGTCGTGGGGGGGCTTAACCCTCGGCAATCCGGGCGGTTGCAGGGGCCGGTGGGGTCACCGGCCTTTGCTTGGCTGATCGGATTGTCGCTGGGGAACAAAGAAGACCCACGTGCGTGTGCTCCGAGCGGGCTCCCACCATCGGAGCTCGTGGCGGAGCAAAAGTTTGGAGGCTCCGTTGGAGCTTCACCGGTCACCGCTCGCTGGGCCGAGGAACCGTACTCGGCCCACGCGGGTGTAGGCCGGTGAGAGTTGGCACCCCCGGTCCTTGTGCGTCGGACCGAGGTATGGGTCTCGGTTCTGCGAACGAAGACCGGCGCGGGTCGCAGCGGGCGGATTCTCTCGGATAGCTCTGTCGCTCAGTGGTAGTTGGGCAACGCACGCGAAGACGGAGCTCTACGGCAGGGAAGGACCGTCTGGCAGAGTACTGCAATCGCGGCTTTGTGGAGGGTGGTGAAGACCCGGTAGCGCGGCCGGCCTAGTAACTCTTCCGACGATATCACGAGGTGAAGCCTGTCTCGGGCTGCCGCGATTGATGTGGAAATGTCAGGCGGAAACCCCCTTTGGACCGCCCACCCTTAATGCCGTAGAGATGAGCGGCCACACGAGCAGGGGTTTTCCGAGAGTTTCAGGTGGAAGCGGCCTCCAACTCTGCGGTAGGTTGTGCCGCAGAGAAGAGGTTATGGGGTGCTTCATGAGTGAAGCCCCTCGCTGACTGCCTGCTGCGAGAGGAGGATAATAGGCGGCCTGTGCCGCTTCGCCCAGGGGCGGCGGATATGGGGTCGTCCGCCGTCATCACAACACCGGGCAACGAAGGGAGACGTGCTGTGTGTTTCCGGCGCGTCTCTTCACGGCGCGGAGGTTACACTCCGCGTCTTATCGAGGTGGAGCCCGCAAGTGTGCGGGCCTCGTCTGGCGGGGGGACACCGTAGCGTGTTTAAACGTCCCCTGACCCCCGCCCATAGACGGCGCGAAGAAACACCGCGGGGTTTTAGTGGGTAGAAGTCCCACATACCCCACCGATCTCCCCATGGTCGGTGGGGATCTGGGTGATAAAGCACTTTATTTGTCGAGTTTACATTAACAGTACAAACGAAAAGTTTACATTAGGTAACTATAGGAAACACAAGGCAATTTTAAGGCATACACAGATAAATTTCAAACTAGAAATTGAGACGACCGATAACACGCGCAAAGGAACTAAACAATAAATAACTGAAAACAAGACGACGTTAGCCACCCTTTTTTTTTACAAGAGGAATACATCATTATACCCATCGGCCTGGGGACAAACCTTGGGTTATGTCGGACTCCTCTACCCCGAGATGGTAGTTAGTGTGGTAGACGTACCGACTAAACCTCTTGGCGTCCTCCGCGTCCTCTATATGGACGAAGTTGCGAGGTCGGACGAACATTCTTCCGCAACCTACGGTAGCCACCTACCATCAAGTGGACCGTCAGCCCGTCTGTCGTACTTAACATAAAAAAGAAATAAAAATTTTATTACAGATAGTCGCACAGTCTTAAATAATTATACAGGCTCAGGCTCTACCTATCTAACTTGTTAAATTTTCAATTGGATGGTTTAATTTTATAATTTTTTTAAATCTACCTACCTTGCCCATTCGTCTAACTAACCGTTTCAGAAACTTTGTTATATTTATTAGATATGTTACCGGCAAACTGTATAATTGAGGTATTCTATACAATACCTAGGCAATGTATAGAATACCTGGGGCGTCCAGGCAATGTATGAAATATTATGAATATTATTGTATACCTACATTCCTAGGGATTTTATAGAGTACACGTTCCACCGGCAATGTGTAAAATAAATAGATCTTGGTCTATATTTATCAATGTTAACCGGCCTACCTATACGAGTATAAAATGACGGGCAAATGAAACATGTTTTATTACTTAAAATCAACTTTATTAAAATTAACAATTAGGATGCTCCTTAAAAATAATCTTTATGAAAAGGGATAGGTACCTTTCTGTTACTACAGTAAAATCATAATAAAATTAACGTTAAACTAAAAATTATTCTGGCTATAAGTAACATAATGTAATTTGCTCACAAGTACTCACGTACGTAATAAGTATAAAAAACTTAAGGAACAAAAATTCTGTAAAAATAATAAGTTGCCTGCCTGCCCGCACGTCCTAGGATACAATACCTAGGCAAAGTATAAAATAAATAATATTTCATACATTACCTAGGTATTGTATAGAATACCGGATTATACAGATTGCCGGTAACAGATATACGATACTATATTCGGGCATGTTTGGTTTTTTATTGTATCTAAAATTATCCAGCAAGAATATAACAGAGCATCTATTGATAATGATATTTACCTGACTGCTGATTGTCTGGCATTTTATTCTTCAAGCCTTCTTTAACATTATGTTAAGAGCGGGTGTAAAGAGAAATAGCCAATCCTAGATTTGAATTTTATCTGAATAAACAAAGTCTAATTTAATTTTTTTTTTAAAATAGATAAATACATTATAAATGAAAGTGACGACTGTAACAGAAAACATAATATAATGAAATTTTCTCGATAGAAAAAAATCACCAAGTGAGCTCTCATTTCCATCGATTTTAGTTTTATTTTCAAAATGACACACATTACAAAGCTAAAAGTGTATCAGTAATTTCACTTCACATATTATCTAAGGCTGTATGTAACAATTTTTCATTTGACATTGTAGTTTACGAATAATTAATATTTAATACTTTTGGCACTTATAACATTTTTATTGAGCGAGATGCGCTATCTTCCGTCGCATGTTGTGCGTAGTTCTACGTATTTTGTGTCACTGTCATGTCCAAGGGGCCACGCGGGTGAAATTACAATTTTTGTTTGCTTTATACCCACTCTTAATGTTGAACGGCAGCGTTGGTAGGTATACTTAGTGGATGAGTAGTCATTTCAATGCCAATATGGCCAGTGCGTTCAAGTCTTGTTCTTGTGTATTTTTCGCGTCGAGGTCATAAGTTTGCTGACTGTGGTTCTGTAAGTTCCGTTTGATCCGCTGTATGCAAACACAACTCAATTTAGTTGTTCTCTTGGCGAATATTTCAACTTATTACAGCTCCAATAAACTTTAACTATCCATTCTACATAATTCTAAATCTGTTGCATATTATTTTTTCTAAGTGAAAACTTCTTTAGGCGGTCTTGGGCAGTTTGTAAGGAGAATTTGACAGAGGGGTAAAACAGTAAATGCGACACCGTTACGGTGGAACTCAAGCCAGACCAGAGGGTTTAAAGGGGGAGAAATAGTAATAATTGTACGAAAAGTGTAGTTCGTGTTGAGGAACGAAACAATAGCGCGTTGGAAATTGAACGCATGCGAGCTTTCCACATTTCCGCGCTCAGTTGGTCGTGCGGGTGGAGCTTTTGAATTTTATTTTGACAGCGTCGTCTTAACAGTATTCTCTTTGTCTACAGTCGCGTGGCAGACATGCTGGAAGTGGTCGGCGAGCGGGTAGGAGGATGGTGCGGCCGCGACTCCACCGGTTCGCTTCGACAAGCCATCCGCGCCCGTAGACGTCCTCAAAACGATGTCTACGCGAAACTGGACGCTGAGATCACGGTGAGCCTTAAATTTGGTTTTTCCTCCAATGTTAGTAGAGGTACTATAGAAGTACATATTGGTGTTTTTAAAATGAATTATTTATAAAAATATAATGCGCACTGCCGGCGTCTGTGTTTTCGAGTTCATATAACCCAAATCTTTTCAAAGTTTGAGTGAATAGACATTTTCTGGATGATGTCGCTCCATCATCGGCCTCGTCTTTGATAAACAGCTAGATGCTGGCCAAGAGCAAAGCCATCTTTAATAAATAAATAAATAAATAATAAATATAAGAATACACATTGATTCGCGTAAAGAGAGTTTACATACTTCATGCATGCCCCTCCCAGATACAAACCAATCATTCGAGTAAACTTAATACTTTTGTATTGTTTCCTAATGCATCACAAATATAACATTAGTATACATATGATATTACAGAGTATGTATCTAGTTTTATGTTACAATTAAGTATTTAATTATGATCCAAATCCGTTAAGCAGTTTTCGCATGACAGTGTAACAAATATCCTTATTTAAGTATTTACTTTTCGCATTTATAGTATCAGTTATGTAAAATATGCCATTTTTATGTAAGTTAGTGTTTTAATTTTTGTTTAACATTATTTTCTTTAGACTAGTCCATGATATTGAAACATAGGTGCTTCAAGTAAACGGTTCTTCTTCAATGCTTTTTTTTTGTAAGAGTCCTGCCGAGTCGTATACTCTTAGTAAAATACATTGCGTAATAACATTGTAGTTTATGTTACTCAGCCCACAAACAGCGGTTAATGTAATTGATACACTAGTACAAAACCACCACAGAGGGTGAAGTTAGAAGACGTTAATTTGTAACGTTGTTGTAAATTTAATCTGTGTATTGTGAAATTTATTGCGTCCATGCAATGCGTCATGTGACATTGTAGATTTGTAGAACATATTATGGAAATTTTAAATATTGTATACTAAAATTTTAAATGGAAATTTTAAATATTGTATACTACTTTGTTTGTTTAAATGCTTGTAAGCGCTAATCTCAGTAACTACTGGATCGAATTGAAAAATTCTTGAAGTGTTGAATAGTCCGTTTATCGAGGAAGGCTATAGATAGGCTATAGAGAACGCGGACGAAGTAACGGGCACCAGTTAGTTGGTAATAACCATCAATGTACTACAACTGTGGATTTCGCACGCCATTGCGTCCATAAAGTTCGTAGTGTTATTATAGTGACATATACTATATGCGTAGCGCATGAACTCTATCATATGTCTGTTTTATGTGCTCGCACTAACACTGGAACCAACCTTCAAAGGTCGATAGTTGTTTGATACGGACTGTACTGTACCCTATCACTACTATGAACTTCCTGCCGTCTATGTTTCCGAGCTCATATAACCCAAATCTCTTCAAAGTTGGAGTTAATAGGCATCTTCTGGGAGAGCTCTTTCCATCTTAGGGCTCATCTTCGCTACACGGCTAGATGCTGGCCATCTCTAATAAAAAAAAGTCTTAAACAAAACTAAGCGACATATTAATGATAATGATGATTGAATTTCTCATTTTGTATTGAAATCACCAGGCACGTAACGCATCGCTGTACAAAGTGAAAGAGACGCCAACAGTTCCTGCTCCCCAACCAATCACACGTCCGCCAGCCGGCCTAGCGTGCCCAAGATGTACTCCACTGTCAAGGGTAAGTCTGTTTTCGGATATTTCAATTTTCTTCAAAATGTTGCGTTTCTGGTAATTTCTTGATTTATAAGTATAAAAGCAGAAATTATTTTAAGAAAAAAAAATTTTGGAAATTTTTTTGCAGCAAAGTGAGGCACAAAATCAATATCAATCATCCATACTAATAATAAATCTGTAAGTGTAGGTATTGTATGTATGTATGTATGTTCCTCCATAACTCTTAAACGAATTAACTGATTTTCAAGAAACTTGGTAGATAAACATAGACGTACAGGACACAGGATAGGCTACTTTTGTCGCGGACGCCAGATACTCGTAGTATTGAAATAGAATGAAAAAGTATTTCTCAACAAAGATTTAAATCTTTGTTTCTCAATGCCTTTTTCTTGGTTCTTATTCCAAATATTACATATAGTGTGTGTGCATTGGATTTTATACTCACATATAAAAATACCATTGTTATTTGCCCTACTGTTGACCACTGAGCATGTGTCATATGGGACTGTGACCAATTTTTAATTACACCAATGTCTTTTAGGTATAGGTATTAGCAATTCTTTTCACATAATGTTTCAAGTGTAAAACTTGAAATTCATTTTTATTTAATATTGTTTTTATAGTATATTTTATTTAGTCTTAAGTATAGCAAATTTGAATTACTTAGTATAGTTTATAAAACTAGAAAGAGGCAATATTAGTACGCTGATTTATTGTTACTAAGATTGTTTATGATAAATATAAAGTTGTTTTGTAAATAGTGAAACGGTTTAATCTTATCAATTTATTCTACACTATTTTTCTAATATTATCTTAAGTGATATAGGTATGTTTATAAAACTTATTATTCTTTAATGTTTGACACGTCTTTGTTAACAACAAAGAGTATTGTTTGAAACACTTGTTTATATCAACGACAGGTCCTCGTATTAACACACACACATAGGTAATAAAATTATACGTACTATTTTTTTGAAATATACTTACATAAGAAATTAGAATTTCGAGAGGAATACAAAACATCATATTTCATTATTTTTACAACAACACGGGACTTATTTCAATAGTATATTTTAATTAAAATTATCTTACCTCAATCATAGATTTTAAGTATTTTTTTTGACGATTTTTGTATGTTATCGTCTTGTTAGCATTGACTCATAGGTCGACATAATTATTTACCTTTATTATTAAACTGCTTGCCTTGAGAAATGATTCGGTCAAAGTCCAAAGATACTGTCACAGGTACTGTGGATGTAGCAAAAGATCTATTTAAAACGAACATAATTTTATTATCCTGCTGTGAAACTGTTTAGTAGCATAGAATAGAACTCCATTGCTTGAAGAAAAAAGTATGCTACAAATTGACAGTAGTTAGTCTTCAATGATAACTAAAAGTTCTTGAATAATGTTGACCACGAACTATTAAACAATGTGGACCGGTACGTAAAAAATAAATGACGTCTTTTTAAACTTACAAAAAACTTCACTTAATTCCACACAAATACGTCATAAATCGTATCGTGTTTTGATTTGCGAAATGTGTTATTCACACAACACCAAACAAGATTGATGATTGTATTCGGAATGGGTACACACGTTATTAGATAATAGTCGTGGGGGGTGAATGTGTTTGTTTCGCTGTGTACATAGATAACAGTCGCGGAGTGAAAAGGTTTTTAAGTACATATTCCGATTGATTCATGTCATCTCTTTAAACTGAGTCACTTTTTTAACGTCAACGTTGAAAAATTAAAGATATAACCCCCGACAAAATATGGTAAAGCAATAAAACGTCTGATATTATAAGCGTTGGATCTTTATTTTTAGATAGCTGGTGCCCGCCCCTATTGGTGAAAGATTTTTTTTTAAATCGGATGAGTAGTTTCGAAGATTAGCTTCTACATACAGACTTTAACTCTTTGTTGTAATATTAGTTTATTTTATTTTGTTTATTAGGAAAAAAACACAGTATACAACAAGCCATACACTTATTCACATTTAAACAATCTTACTATTGTTACGACTGAACATTCTCGAAGCGTTTGTTTATTATAACAAACAGCGTGTTGTTGTTTATCATGAGACCTGGGCGTATGGAAATTTCCATACGTAGGAGGAAGCCCTTCTGTCTCAGAGAAAACTGTTCCTTATGTTCGCGACATAAGGTTCACATTCCCTTAAGCCAGAAAGTTGTTTACGATGTTTGTTTTTTATGACTTGTTTACTTGTGTACGAGCTTGTTTACCTTAAAGTTTCTAGTGTTTTCTAAAAGCATCGCGGCTGACTGCGCGTGTATAAATACGGGTGCCATCGCTCGAGTGGGACAGTTCTGCGACAACAAGCGATACGAAAACAACTCTTGGGAGCTTTTGCGAAGATATTTGCGACAGTGCATTGTTGACACATAGAGTGAATTATTTACGACTTTTGGCAAGTTTTACGGTTTAATTGGAAAAGCTCTGATATTTTGGAAGTCATCTTGGTCTGCGTAATAAATCGTGTTCTTACAACCCTAAACGGCATTTTAACTCACCCCGCACGTAACAACTGGTGTCAGAAGCGGAATGCCGTTAATGCCACGGGACGAAGGAACTCGTACTCCACGGACCAGGAGGCAAGTGGAGATGGATGCTGCTAGACAACGAGCACATGGGGAGTCGGAGGACGGCACCGATGCTGATTTGCTTCCTACGGCAACACCTTCATCGAGCCCGTCGATGGACCTTGCTGCGCTGCTAGCCGCTGTACAGAGTATACAGGCCAGTCAAGAAGCCGCTCGCCGTGAACAGGAAGCCGCGCGCCGTGAACAGGAATCTGCTAGCCAAATGCTGCTTTCAAAATTGGACACAAGCCTTGAAGTCATCTGCGATAAAGTTAAAAAGGTGGAGTCCGAAGTTAAAGGGGTCTCAGTGAAAGTCGAAGGCCTGGAAGAGAGACTCGACCAAACCGACACTCGCCACCAGGCGCTCGCCGAGAAAGTGCAGAAGTTGGTGACGAGGGAGGCAGTCTTCACTGCGCCGGTACCTACACAAGGTAGGCTGGACTTGCCACGGTTTGATGGCACATCTTCTTGGACAGCCTATAAGTACCAGTTCGAAACCCTCTCTAACTGCAGCGGCTGGACTGATGATCAAGCATTCATGGCGTTGACTCTTGCCTTAAGAGGAGACGCCCAACTGATTCTGGAGCGACTCCCTACGGAAGGAAGGTCTCTGCAAGCCCTATTGGAAGCCCTAGAGACACGGTATGGTGACAGGCATTTGGAGCACGTGTATAGGGCTCAACTACGAAATCGCATGCAGAGGCCCACGGAAACACTCCAGCAGTGGGCTGACGAAATCGAGAAATTAGTTCATCGCGCCTATATATCAACACCGAATGCAGTGGAAATAATTCTGCTCCAAGCCTTTGTGGACGGGATAAGGGATGGCGAAGTTCGCGCAGCGGTGCGATTGGGTCACCATCAGACCCTGAATAGTGCACTGGCACATGCTCTAGAAGTGGAAGCTGTGCGGCGTGACACAAGGCCATTCAAGGTCAGGGAGCTGGTAGCCGAGGAGCGAAAGCCTCGCTATGGTCCGATCTGCTATGGCTGCGGTGAAAGAGGCCACATAAGGCTGGACTGCCTAAGGAAGAAAAGAAAGAGTTTCTCTGAGATGGGGACCCAAGTTGACGAAGAGCAGTTAAAACTAAGCGTCGCCAGGGCCGAGGGGCAGGCACCGGCTGGGAGAAAGATAGCCCCTGCTATTACTGTCAGACAAGGTTCTAACGGAAAAGGTCATGGTAATACTGACGCTCTATCGAGAAGACTATGTCCTGAAAACTGTAAACACTGCAGGAAACAAGAGTCTCAGGAATTAGTAAAAAATATCCGTACCCAAGGATTAGACGACGACTGGTCTAGAGAAAATATGAGGAAGGCGCAAGAGGAAGATGACGACCTGCGATTGATCTTAGATTGGATAAAAAAAGGAGTGAAACCTGAGTGGGCGGATGTATCAGCTTCCAGTCCTGTTACAAAAAGCTATTGGGCTCAATGGGATAGTTTGACCCTGGAAGGCGGAATCTTGTGCAGGAAATGGGAGTCTAATACCGGACATCAGGTGACTGTACAGGTTGTAGTCCCTCGAAGTAAGGTATCTCCTCTACTACGTCATATCCATGATGGGGTGTCTGGTGGTCATCTTGGAGTGAAGAAAACCCTTTTGAAAGTGCGACAGCGGTTCTACTGGGTCCATTGCCGGGAAGACGTAGAAGATTGGTGTCGTAAATGCAACGCATGCGCTTCAGTCAAGGGACCACAGACAAGAAGTAGGGGAAAACTGAAGCTCTACAATGTAGGAGCACCATGGGAACGTATCGCTATAGACGTGGCCGGACCATTTCCTGAAACTGAGGATGGCAACAAATACATCGTTGTAGTGCAAGACTATTTCAGCAAATGGCCGGAAGTATTTGCGACCCCTAACCAAGAAGCTAAAACTGTTGCCAAGAAGCTAGTTCAGGATGTAATCTGTCGGTATGGCGTACCTCTGGAAATACACTCCGATCAGGGGAGAAATTTCGAATCAGCCCTATTTCAAGAAATGTGCAACCTTCTCGGTATACATAAGACCCGTACGACACCAGCTCATCCTCAGTCTGACGGAATGGTCGAAAGGTTTAACCAAACATTGGAAAATAATTTGGCTAAAGTAGTCGACTCACATCAGAGAGACTGGGACCAATACATTCCTCTTTTCTTGCTGTCTTATCGCTCCGCTGTACACGATAGTACTGGTTTCACCCCTGCCAGAGTGAATTTTGGACGAGAAATAAGACTACCAGTCGATGCAATAACAGGGTCTCCGCCGAATAGCCCAAGACTTGTGACGGATTATGTCAGTGATCTTCGAGAACAGCTGGATGAAGTGCACAAGCTAGTTCGCGAGTGCAGTCTCAAGACCGGTGAAAAAATGAAAACCCGTTATGATAGGAGATCAAACATCAACGGTTTTGAAGAGGGAACTCTCGTATGGCTTCATAATCCCTTCAGGAAAAAGGGCAAAAGCCCAAAGTTGCAAGCACGATGGGAAGGACCTTACAATGTGGTTACAAAAATCAACGACGTCACCTATCGAATCAAAAAGGGGCAAAGAGGAAAACCGAAGGTCGTATACATTGACCGTTTGACAAAGTATCACGGCACGAATGATGATCGGGACGATCATAACTAAGAGGGGGGTAATGTTACGACTGAACATTCTCGAAGCGTTTGTTTATTATAACAAACAGCGTGTTGTTGTTTATCATGAGACCTGGGCGTATGGAAATTTCCATACGTAGGAGGAAGCCCTTCTGTCTCAGAGAAAACTGTTCCTTATGTTCGCGACATAAGGTTCACATTCCCTTAAGCCAGAAAGTTGTTTACGATGTTTGTTTTTTATGACTTGTTTACTTGTGTACGAGCTTGTTTACCTTAAAGTTTCTAGTGTTTTCTAAAAGCATCGCGGCTGACTGCGCGTGTATAAATACGGGTGCCATCGCTCGAGTGGGACAGTTCTGCGACAACAAGCGATACGAAAACAACTCTTGGGAGCTTTTGCGAAGATATTTGCGACAGTGCATTGTTGACACATAGAGTGAATTATTTACGACTTTTGGCAAGTTTTACGGTTTAATTGGAAAAGCTCTGATATTTTGGAAGTCATCTTGGTCTGCGTAATAAATCGTGTTCTTACAACCCTAAACGGCATTTTAACTCACCCCGCACATAACACTATTATAGATTTAGTTTAACTAGATGCTTTTGGTTTTAATGTACCTACTATAAAAAAATACGCGATAGCTATATAAATGTATCTAGGTATTCACTTTAGATAAAAGTCAATGCATGTAAACCGTTCAATGATGAAGCGCAGGAAGGCCAGTATTGTCACGCCACGGTCACTCTGATCGTTGCTCGCATCTCTAATAAAACGGTAGTACATAGAGCTAATGCGCAATTTACTAATGAAGCTTATTTCAACGTTTTGCACATTTATTTGCTGAACCCATCAGCGAACTGTGGAGCACTTAAGTCGAGGACTTAGCGGGAAAGCGTTATTTTCGTCGCCCAATTTAACCTCGCAAGAGTAAAGTTAAAATTTAGAATAAAAATACAGTGCATAATAGACTATATATAAAGTTTGAATCGGATAAATTTATACAAAAAAAGAAAATATATTTTATGAAAAAAAAAAAAAAAAAAAAAAAAAGTAAATTTCTGTCCAAAAAAATCTTTTTTTGTCGAAATAATAAAAAAATTCAGTGACAACTACATTTGTTTTTAAGATCATTAATTAAGTCATGCATAGTACTAAAGTTTTAAACGGCTAACCTTACACATTAATTAAGAGAAGCCTTCCAATTTTAAATTTGTTCAATTGTCTCGAGATTCATGAGTTGTGATAGGTTGTTCGGTCTGAGGTTAAACTAAATGGCTTATCATTCAAATGAGTTTACCTACTTCATCAAATTCGGTTCAGCAGTTAGTAATTAAATCTATTCAAAACATTTTTTTCAATGGTCGATTGGTCATCACCAGGCCACATGTCAAGGATACCCACTGCAGCATTCACTTTGAAATAAAAAGCTCACAATTTATAATATACTCCAAAAAAACATAAATCATACTAACATTAAAATTTCATGTACCTTTATATTATAACGTAGCCATCCGCTAAAAAAGGATTTTTACTCTCAATTATACATTAAAATATTGTGACGTATTTAAAATAAAATAAAATAAAAATAAAAAAAGCCTTTATTTGACCACTACATTTACATCTTAGTTACTATAATAATTACTAATTGCTAGGTAGATAAACTTAAATTACTAATTCCTATAATACTAAATGTTTATTTCTAGTAATCATAATTAAAGTGCATTAAGCTAGGTCCCCAGGTTGGGTAAAGGCCTCCTCCAAAGATGACCATTTCTCTCTATCCTGCGCTATTTGTCACCAGTTTGAGCCAGCGACTTTTTTGATCTCATCGTCCCTTATCTAATACTTATTTATACTTACTATTCTCCTGATTGACTATCAACGCACAGAAGTATAGAAAACTGAAATTGGGAATATTATTATGTCCCTTTATTTAATACAAGCTGGCGCCCGCGACTTCGTCCGCGTTAAAAAAGAAAAAAGTAGCCTATCATGTGTCCCGTACGTCTAAATGTTTATCTACCAAGTTTCATGAAAATCAGTTAATTTGTTTAAGAGTTATGGTGGAACATACATACATACATACATACATACAGAAAAAAAATTCTAAAAATGGTCAATTTAGTTTCAGTATCATGTATAGAGCCTATAAACACGATATCTCTGAAAACAAAGTAACTTACTCCATGACCAACCCTTACAGATTTATTATTAGTATTGATGATAATGTGAGCATCAACTAAAAAAGGATTTTTACCCTCAATTATACATTAAAATATTGTGACGCATTTAACAGGTAAAAAATTAGTGGCATTGCCGATTAAGGTTTTGCGTTTGAAATTTGACGTTGGCCGATGAATCAGGTATACCGTTGGTTAGTTTGATAAAGCTGCCGACCGCCTACAAGTTGGCAATTTCGTACGACGACCTTTCGCTCAAGGCAACCGACATTAGCCGGCCTGTCGCTGGGATTTTCTATTGCGATTTGCGTATGTGTGAGCGCTTCTGTAGGTTCTACTAGACATGTTAGAATCAGTGATATACATATTAAACAAAACAGGATGCGCCCTTACCATACTTACTGGTGACAAAAAATGGTCCTCTAATTTGCACATCTAGTTACTAAAAATAATTTGTTTTCATTGCCATCTTAATACTTATTTTTATTTCTTATTGACGTATTATGTTATTGTAAAGTGTTCTCATTGGTTGGTTGGACATATCACTGGTAAATAGGCATTTTCGTATCTTTCTACGCACAGAATGAACACCCGTCATTGGTGCCAATTTCTCATTTTGACACCGGCGCGTCGGTGCCACGTACTAGGAGCGTTAGCCTTGTCCTATATAGAAGTCATTGGTTAGAATAGAATTTATAAGGAATTTTTGTATTATTAAAAGTTTTTGTAATTGAAACATTGAAGACACCAACCAGTGTTACCGTGAATTAAGTTTAACTTTTTACATTTTTCCTATATAATTATGTATCGTTTAAAAATTACAAATCACATCCATAATACGAAATAATCCCAAAAAAAACACAACTTCTATTCAACTGTTAAACAACTCAACGGATTTTCATACGGTTTTCACTATAATTTAAGGAACATGCTACGATTAGTTCTTGGTATATTAAATAAAAACAAATTAAACTAGTTGTTGCGTGCGATTTCGTCCGATAAAATATTGCCCATGTTATTCGTTGATAATGTAGCTTTCTATATGTGAAAGAATTTTTAAAATCAGCCCAGTAGTTTTTGAGTTTATTCATTACAAACAAAAACACAAATTTAATAAAATAAATAATGAATATGTAGAAATATAGTTCATTTAAACATAGAATCATTAGTAACATTGGTATTGATTGTTATATCAATAATTTTAATGATACCTAAATGTAATTATTGTGCGCAATAATTTATCTCAAAAGTACTTTGAACTTCCTCCGAGAAAATGACAACTAATAATTGAACGTTGTATTTGAACCTGTTATCGCTAAAATCTATATGAACATACTCTTTGTTTCCCTGTTTATAAAGCGAATATTGTTTTTTTAAACACAAAGACGTGTTCAGAATATAGAGAAATGCAAATACTTTGTTAATGTTAAGTAAATAATTACATTTTAAAATTTACATACACTATACTTTTGCGGTTTTACCATTGAACGCGCGTGGACATTGCCGCAGTTCTACAAAAGTGAAAATTCCTTCACATATAGTAAGCTACATTATTATAAGCGAGTAATATAAAGGAGTAATATAATTTTATAGAGTAACACGGGCGAAGTCGCGTTGAATGGCTGACTGTCTCAATAAATAAAACAGCAGTGATATGTTAAACAAAACAGGATGCGCCCTTACCATACTACTAGTGACAAAAAAAATGGTCCTCCAATTTTCACATCTAGTTATTAAAATAATTTGTTTTCATTGCCATCTTAATACGTATTTTTATTTCTTATTGGCGTATTCTGTTATTGTAAAGTGTTCTCGTTGGTTGGTTGGACTTATCACTGGTAAGTAGGAATTTTCGTATCTTTCTACACACAGTATGAACACCAGTCATTGGTGCCAATTTCCGATTTTGACACCGGCGCGTCGGTGCCACGTTCTAGAAGCGTTAGCCTTGTCCTTAAGAAGTAATATAGAAGTAACTAATTGTAAAACAGTTAGTTTTTCATAGACAGTATGTCGTTTTCGACTTGCGTGTAGTCGGAGCGGAAAGGTCGTTGTTTGCAAACAATCCACAACATCTTATAACCTACGCATTATCTTTTAAGATAATGTCTTTACGCAGATCCAATAAAACATTTAACGTCAGTGTCACGTTTCTTGTTAGATCTTGTTCTGTCATTGCGGTGTCGTCCGAAGGTCGGGTCACGGTCAGATAATCGATATACGGTGCACGCAATATCGTATGCACGAAATGCACCTTGGGAGTTGGGACCTACTATCGCATCTATTGTGCTCTATCTCTGTTTTCCTTCCTCGCTGGACGAGTAATACATGCGCAATATTAAATTTTCGCCTTGTATTCAAAGATGTCGGATATCCCCATTCGGTATTTAGTTGTGTTTTATATTTTGAATCGTCTTCCACAAGGTGATGCATTTTAAAAAGCGTTAACTATTAATAATTCTAATTAGAATTTATAAATCTGGTTTCCTTTATTCGTTTAAAATTGAGATTCAATTCATTCGGATGTGGTATAACCATAAATTCTGAGTGTAATTTTGTTGTGTGCACATGTGATTTTTTTGGTTCCGCTGCATTTTAAAAGAAATTAAAGGAAAAAGTAGTGGCAGAACACACTGCGCTTCACAATCATAAATTGGGCAGCCCTTACAAACTCAGCTATACTTATATATATACTTTATATAGCGCCTCAAAATTATGCGTTCGACATGTTTGTGAATCATCATCTCAGCCGTAGGACGCTCAGCGCGGTCATATTATTTATGGTTAGGGAGCCCACGATGCTAAATGTGTAGTCACTCGAGCGTCGTAGGGACCTATTGGACTTTGAAGATTGGATGGTAAGAAGAAAAAAAGGTTATATGAAGTTTTTCATTTCAGCGGTGGGGGTGAGCGTCTACAGGCATTCAAAATTTTGTAGGCTCTGTATTTCAAAAAATCCTCCATATAATCGTCAGATTAAGAATCAGCACGATCAGGAATTTAGGCTGAACCGTCTGTATGAAAATCTAACGCGCTCGAGTATTACAAAATGAGAATGGTCAAAAATATTTTTTAAATAGAATAGAATAATGTTTTATTTGTAGCAAAGGACAAGGTAACATGAGAGCATACAAAGGTATAAATAAAAAGACAAGCACAAACGTCCCCCGCCACAAACCGGCTCCAACTCAGCATAATGCAGGTTGTAAAAACCTGCGCTGGTCTTCCGATGGACCCGATGGTGAGGTTACGCACTTACTAAACAAAACAGTACAAAAAGCTCCAGAAACAAAACAAAACAAAAAAATTTTTTTAAATAAAATAGTTAAAATTAAAATACAAACTAAAAATTTATACAAACAAAAAAATATACAAATTTATACAAAGAATATAGAAAAACACATATTTATACAATGAAGAAAAAGAAAAAAAAAACATCTATAATAAATAAAAAATTAAAAAATATATTCAGAAGGCACTGGTGTCGCTACGCAGTTGCTCCTCGCTTTTTTGATGTTCAAATATAAATTTCTTTAATTTATTTCTAAAATTATTAGTACTTTGCAGGTCTCTAATAGGCGGTGGGATGTTATTCCAGCACTTTGACGCAGCATATCGAAAGCTTCCTCTAAAGGCAGCAGTACTGTGGCGTTCTATTACCAGCATTTTCAAAAAGCTGCCACGAGCTTGCGTTACATCCGAATCGTCTGAATTTTAAATGGGAGCTTAGTTTAGGTTCACTTAACATCCCCTCTGAAAATCTGACGCGCTCGAGTTGTATTTAAAATTTTACCCCCACCCCCGCCAATCCCACCAATCAAACCGTCAGATTAATACATATCCGTTATCGGAGACACGTGGGGTATTTACATTGGCAATATCTGACGCGCTCGAGTAAATCCAAAAATCCCCTCTTGGGCTCCCCTACCATTAAGCCTCTCTGTGGGCACCTTACTTACAGAAAATACCTCCTTACAGAAGACCAACCACCGTGAAATAGTGTTTCGGTTAGGGAGTAAGCGATGCCAGATCCCATTTCCCTATTCCTTCTTAAACCCTGATACTCCCACCCCACTATCCTACTAATATAGGTAGGGCAGCATCTGTGTCATTGCTTGTGTTGATAGCCTACGATATCCACCTAACCATAAAGTGGACTGTCAGCCTTTATATAGAAATTATAATATATATTTTTAAATTAAGCCCTTATGATACTAGATATACTACCTACCTGTGAGAGTATATTTGCTGTAATCGTTAAACAGATCAAGAACAATGGATTTTATATAAGTTGAAATCAATACTGAATACTGCTTACTTACAACCTTGGAGGTGTATAAATTTAAAACTTTAATTGATTTTTGTACCTATATGTGTTAATGTCTGCGTCAAAAGGATAGCGCGGATGGTTAGCATAAAAGTATTTTAAAAAAATAATCGAATTTTACATTTAATTTTTATACAACACATACTATACATAAACAAGACGTCAACACAACCAACCAAGCTCTCACGCACATCGTGAAATGCTAGCGAAGACTATAAAAATAGACTGACGTTTGATAGTGTCTCTTTGAAACCTATTTAATGAATAACTGTTTCTGATATTGAAAAAAAAAAAAAAACATTTCAGTCGTTGGATTGCACGTCAGAAGTGAAAACTTAGCTTCACAAAAAAATTAAGTTTAAATAGTTTATTTTTTCGACGACAGATGTCGCTACGCCAGCAGGCTATATAACGCGCTTTCCTTTCTTTCCTCAAAATCCCTCACACATTTCATACAAGACTAGCTGTTGCACGCGACTTCAACCGCGTAACTTTAAATGTAGCCTATGTTACTCGCTGGTAATATAGCTTTCTATAGGTGAAATTTTTTTTAAAATCAAAAATACAAATATTTTCTATTTATATAATATTAGTATAGATAGTATAAATTACTATAAGCGTGATGCACACCGAGCATATAACATGTCGCGTGTCGCACGTCGCATGTCGATTGTTCCCTGTCATTACGAATTTACTGTTCTCCACCTCTATATTCCACCAAATTCTCCATACAACAACTGCCCAAGCCCTAAAGAAGCAACAACCACAGTTTCACTAATATCCTAAAATCACTATTCAACTCATTATTAAAGTTATTGGCGTGGAGTTTATGCGCTAGGGGCGAGGTCGTCGCACTATAGCCGCAGGCGCCGCGCATTGGTTGGTCGATGGATGTCACGCCACCCGCCGGCGTCCGTTCGCTTTGTGTTTAAATTTGGAATATAATGCGGACACTGTGAAGCGATCATTGGATCAATGAATCGTTCGCAACACAGATGATCGCTTGTCTATTCAGTCGCACTGTTGTTGGTTGCTCTTCATTGTTGACAGTTAAGCTGGTGGTATTTTAAATGTGACACAGAATATTCGCCCGCTCCACATTTCCTTACTAACTACTAAGATCTCCTTACTGGTAGGGATAAGTGCATTTTTTTCCACATACCCCTCTACCAATAGGGATACTTTTCCCATATATTGTGGATATGATTATGGAAAAGTTCGAAAATCATAAAATATTACAGTCAAATCTATAAATGTTTTAAGAACTGTCCAGATATCCAAATATTAGGTTTAGATGTCATCTCGCACAATTTTCTTTTGTACGAAATGTGCGAAAAAGCCTTAAAACTTTAAATATAAATTATATTTTTGGTAGTCCATGTCGCACCATCGATGTCTCTCACACATTATTATTTTCTCAAAAATCTTGAAATAAAAGTACAGTATCGTACAAAAGTACGTGTCAAATGTGTTTTGCATTGTGTTTTCCTTTCATGATTTCAATGTTATTTTGTAATTTATTTGTAACACTTCTGTAATCTATTGTGTACAAACGAAATTCGTTTCGAATAAACATTAATTACTTAAAAAAATAACATAGTTGGATTTTATAAACACTATGAATTTTCAGCAGTCTATTTCGGTATCCTTTACCAGCAGCGATACAGAAAATGACATAGGTCAGGGCTATATAGACATTAAAATGAAAATAAAGCAATTTTACAGTTAGAAAAAAAATATAGAGCAATAAAAATGGAATAGGTAGGTATACACTCAATCGTTAGGTCATCATGTGGTCATCATCATTGCGGCCATAGGACTTCCACAGTTGTACATAGGCCTCTGCCATATTTTTTCTTCAAGTACCTACTCCACTCAATCCTATCTATCGGAAAGCAGATAACAAAACAATTATTGAAGGTGATCACATAGAAACACATATCTGTCCACAAACAAACGTAACAGAGCCCAGAATAGACAAGTCATGTACGCATGGGATTCGTCATTAGCGAAGTAGCCACGCGCACTTTTTGGTAAGTCAACATCTAAAAAAAAATTCCAAGTGTCTCGGGCGCCACACGTCGAATATAAATAGCCACTTGATTTATTCCAACCATCCTTTTCTCTCGCGTGAACAAATCATAAGTGCATCCCGTACAGATGTACCTGTTCTATTAGCAATAAATATGCTTACTTACATACATTTTAAAAGTAGGTCTCGGTGATTTTGTGTTGGGACCTTGCCCCTGAACGTTGACGTTTCAACCGGTGATGATGTAATAATGTAAGTAGTTTGTGAATAGCGGTACATTAGCCATTGAAAAGTTTGTAGGCGTGGTTTTTTTTTTCTGAATTAAATCTTTACTTACTATAGCGACTCGCTCCCGACCCAACACGGATGCAATTTTGTCTGCAATTCATAATTATGCACAAACCGTCCTCGTTATAACTCTTCCCATTAGTGAAAAAAGTATCAAAATAGATAGGGTTGGTTTAGGGTGGTTTAGAAGAAGTGCAGCGGTGAAAGCGAGCAGATATAGATAATAATTATGTAATAGAATACTTTTTTAACATAAACTTTGTTGTGCGCAAATGCGATAAGTATCCCGTGTACCGGTTAAGATTACTTAATTAATAGTTCAAGGGTGACAACTTCATTAAATGGCCTAGATAATCCAACTTTTAAATCTCTGTACTTACTGGCTTACTGTAAAATTTACATTTCTGTACATACCACATCTGTGTTCTATGCCATCGATATTATATAAATTCGTAAACAGAATAGTTTTCATGAAGAATAAACACAATACATAATTGATTAATCTTTGATAAAAAGATCTATTAATGGGTTGCACGATTTCGTTTTGCGGAGTGTCGTCTCAAAATACGTTTTTATTTTCTAGATAAATACAAAGATTAATAGATATAAGTTATAAACTTAGCGGTATTAACACTAAAAACCGTTTGCTTTTTTACATGAAACAAAAGTTAGCGATGTTTAAGATTTCTTCAGACTGCTATAAATCTATATCTTTACATAATAGTAGCTGCTGCCCGCGACTTCGCCCGCGTATAAAAAATAGATAAAAACCTATTCTCAGACGTATCAAGTGTACATATAAAATTTTATCAAAATCGGTTGAGCCGTTTCGGAGGAGTATGGCAACTAACGAGAATTTTATATATGTATTAGCAAAAGAAAGATGTATACAGGTGTCCAGTAAATAGTAGTCGATATTCGAGTTACATGGGACAGAATTTCAGAATTCAGAATAATTTGGTCTTTCAGAATTTAGACATTATTTGATCTTATCACAAGTTGCGCCATTTTCGAGATAATTTTTTTTTTTTACTAATAACTTCCTCCCATGTAATCTCGCTGTGGCCTGTGAGCAAACAAGTACAAATCTTTTGTTTACTCGTGTCTTCTGTGAAGTGTTCTATTTTGGAACAATTTCAATAGATTATACATAGCTAACATAGATTGTCTTAGTACCTTCATGACCTACTTACATTATTATTCATTATTTATTAGTAGCAGGACACACAAGCGTCTCGCAGTCATTTGGGCAGAATCCTCTGTATATAATCCTAATATTATATGTGGTCGACAGTGCACTTGCAAGACGTGTGATGTTGCTTGTTTTATTAGGCAACGGTAGCCACCTACCATCAAGTGGACCGTCAGCCTGTATGCCGATTTTAACAAAAAAAAAATTAATTATAGGAATCTATACCAAGATTTATAATTAAAATAGCCTTCGGCTGTAAAGGTTTTCACCGAAATTTCCAAAATAAAATCACAATAAAAAAAATATGTAAAAATTATCAACATTTGCCTCGCCGACTGTACATATTTTTGGCATACACACGTGCATCACCTACATTTTATTTTAACATTAGTTCACTATGCCAAATACTTTTACTCGTTACAATTTAATACTATTTCATGATATTCCTATTTATAATTTTTATTACTTGCATTTAGGATTTTTTTTTTATTCATAACTTCCGAGATGTATTTTTAAACGTGTTTTGTTGCATTAATTATGTTTTGCCAATAATAAAATTAATTGGACAAAAATGTCTACTTATTTATAAAAATTTTCATATTTTACTATCTCAACGGTACATACAGCAATGAGCGATTTCTCAAAATTAATATGGGGGGTACATTTAGACATTTTCATAATAAAAAACGTATATAATAATAATAAATCATTTATTAGATGTAAGTTTTTTTCGTATGCTCAGGCATGGTAATAACCACAAATAGAACAAACAACAAAGTAATAAACACAGCAAAACCTAGATGATTTAGCTTTTATTTAACATAAAAATTGTACATACATACGACAGATAAACAGAAATAGATTGACAATTTGACATGTTATGACACTACAATTACCATATATATATCGCTATGATCAGAGCAGTGCCATGCCATGGATGGAGGTTAATCACATCAAACAAATTTTCTTTTTAAAATAATTTTCATAACAATAAAGAGATTTATGCTAAGAGTATCGATAGCGATAAAAATGAATTGCATAACGTCTCATCCCTAGTCACGTAGTAATGACAGTTGTCAACGTAACATTGACAACTGTCTCCCGCACCATGCTACAGAGATAATAGTATAATTAATTAGTATGTGATAAAAGTTAAAAAAGAACGTGAAAACAAAACACACTCAACCAGAATCCAAGGTTGGAAGGTCAAAAAGACAAGCTAATTAAATGTAATTAAAGCTAATTAAAGTTAATTGATTAATTAAAGCTATAAAATTTATTTAATATTAATTAAATATTATTAATTAATATTAAATAATTAATATGAATGAAATGATAATTAATATTTTTTTACACAAAAGTTTGCTGTGTATATTAATAGTTAGCATATGCCAGCAACATCTTTCGAATATGTAATTTTATAAATAAACGAATCTAATGTTAATAAACTAAACAAAAAAGTGGAGGTAATAAACTAAGCTTATTAGGGCTGTTCGCTCACACCACAAATTTTTTTTTAACTTTTAGCATTTATACCCTTCGTTGCAACTTCTAAATGAAAGGTCCGATTTGAATAATTTAAAGGAGAATTTATGTGTAAGTACATAATCAAAACTTTGATTATAAAATTATTTAGTTAATATTAAATTGACATTAATTTAGCTGTTATTTTATAGTTGATATAATTATCATGATACGAAATATCGTTTATCCATTACAAACAAACATACAAACGTACATAATATGCATTACAGTATAATATGTTTAAAATTTTATTTTTACATTTTGTCTATCGTAAAATGGATGTACTGCAATTGACACAATTAACAAAAAAGGATTATTTTGTTCATTGTGTATTTGCAGTAGTACATTTACATAGGTGTATTTATTTTCTTTTGCAACACCAGTATTTCTTTAACATGTACTGGTTTTTTTTTAATTCTTTGATGTGTGACTTCACAATACATAATATAATACACATAAAATAAAATTTAAAAATACACTAGGTATATCACTACATATTATAAAACAAAGTTCTCCGCCGCGTCTGTCTGTTCGCGATAATCTCAAAAACTACTGCACCGATTTTCAGGCTGTTTTCATCAATGGATAGAGTGGTTGTCGAGGAAGGTTTTAGTATATAATTTACAAAGTTACGCGGGCGATGTCGCGGGCAGCAACTAGTTAGGTATATTTGATTCTATAGACACACGGGCAAAATTTGAAAATCTAAGGACTCCAAAACCGCTGAACCGATTTTGATGAAGCTTTCAGACAATCTTCAGATTAAAGCAGCGGGTAATCCTGTGTGAAGTTTGCTAGCGATCATACGCGGACGAAGTCGCCGGCACAAATGATAATAGTATAGATGAAACTAAGATGAAATGTTTCAGTTGTTTTGTGACATATGCGTGACACAATATTATGTTGTGCGATTGTTAGATGTTACAGGGATAAAATTTTCAATCTTGACTTTTTTGGTTTCCAGGATTCGTGGCAGGATCCGAAAGTGGCCGAGACAGATGCAGTGATCAATATATTGGATATTGGCCAACAGAATTTCGCCAACGGCGGCGTCGTATCCAGGTACCTGTGCGATTTGGCTCAGTGTTGCCAACTCACATCGTACGACTACAAGGATATCGTTCCCGATGTAAGTAATGCGGTTAAATACATACTAAGTACTTAAACAGTTAGGACAAGAACTTAGAACCCAATTTGACTTCTTAAAGTTAAATTAAACTTTAGATAACAATACAGTGCATAGTAGATTAAATTTAAAAAAGTCTAAATCAGGCAGATTTATACAAAAAAAAAATCTATTTTGTGAGAAGGAAAAATAGTAAATCACTGCCAAAAAAAACTTTTCGTGTCACAATAATAAAAATACATTAGCAACAGCTAAACATTATTGTTTTAATGGACTATTTTAACATAGTCTCCTGGTAAGTCTACCTTACACACTTCTCCCTTACTGGAGAAGGCCTACAAGGATGAGGCCTGTGATGGAACAACAAAAAAAGTAGTTTGGGACTAGATCTGGTGAGTAAGGAAGGTAGTCAAGCAAGTAAATCGTAGATTTAAAGCCATGGCAACCGTAAATCGTATATTAAAGGTGTGAGACGGCGCATTGTCTTGGTAAACCAAAAAAAATATTTTCTGCAAATTGACAACGCTTCTCTGCGCGCTTCTCACGTCGTTCGCCAAAAGTTTTTTTTTTGTAAATGTGAAGATATTAATACTTCTTGTGTTGTTTCTTTTCTGGACAGGTAATCAAAGACCCGCACTACCAAAGAGCGGTGGAAGAGAAGACTCAGGAGGAGTTGAACAAGTTGGAATCTCAAGAGAAGGGACGCGGTGATGCAGCCGCAAGGGAAATGGAAGTCAGAAAACGCGTGGAGGCGCGAGCCATGAAGGTCTTGCTGGACATCAGCTCGGCAATGTCAAACAAAGTGCTCAAGTTTGTATAAATTTGTGCTCTAAATCTTTTATTTGTATCAGCTGAGCTCTATCAATCTTCTTTACATAGTATAAAACAAAGTCTCAACAGATTTTAATGCGGGTTTTCACTAATGGAAAGAGCGTGAAACGAGGAGGGTTTTAATATATAGTTTGCAAAAATTGAGCTAAGTGGAGTTTGGATACTTGGATACAAAACTATAGTGTTTTCTATAAGCTGAATTAAGGTCAACAAATACAGCCCTTAGGCCCTTCGCACATTACGACACTCATTAGATACGATACTCCAGTAGGATACCAATTGTATGTTCATTCGCGACTCGAGGTTCGTACATTACGCGACTGAAAATGAACCTAATTTTAACATTTCTATATACACGATACAACCTTTTGACGTATTTCAAGTGACTAGGGATGAAAAAGCACTTGCGAACCTGAACGCACAGGATGCCGCTAGTGTAGTGTGCGATTCATCATACAAATGTATGTAAGATACTACGCAGAAACTCAACTTGTCTTGTCTTGTCTTCCTTGTCACTTTTGAGGATTGTAATGTGCTAAGGGCCTTAGATTTTGTCCGTCAGATTGGTTGCGTGGGTGTGCCACAAGACGATCCGACGAGTGGCGCGTGGCGGTTGCGGCACACGGGCGGCGAGCATGCGTCGTTTGCGCGCGGCGCGGGCGTCTGGACTGCCCCTAGTGTTCGTTCCGCTGCACCGCTCTCACTTCGACTACATCCTGGTGACGTTCACGTTGTACCTGATGGGATTAAGGCCGCCTCTGGTTGCCGCCGGTGACAACATGCGCATCCCATTCTTCGGTTGGTTCCTGCGCGGTTGCGGCGCGTTCTACATCAGGCGGCGAATCGACGGCTCCGAGTACCACGGAGATCCAGTTTACAAGTCTGCTCTCAGGTACTGTATATTGCTCAACTTATACTGGTACAGTCGGCCGCAAAAATCAATTAACTCATTCTAAAGTGCAAAACAACTGAACACTGTTCAGTGTTCAGCGCCATAAGTCGTTATCACGACTAGAGAACAAAATAAACTTCACATACAAACGATCGTAAAAAGCTTCAGTAAGTAAGTAAGTAAGTTGAGTGTTCAGTTGTTTTGCACTTTTGAATGTGTCAATCGACTTATGCGGCCGACTGTACCTTATACAATACAATGGGATGTGTAACATCCCTACTTGTAGGTTGTCAAATTGTTGACATAAGACCCCTTGTAAGAGGCGAAAAGAGGATATTCACCCTTAAGTAGTTGATATAATGTACTTCCAATTAGCACGAAGCGCTTTGCGTCTTCTTTTATTATGAGCATAGAGAGGCAGTGAAATTCTCTCCCTTCTTCAGTGGTCTTAATAAGCATATAGGTGTTAACAAATAAGCACTAATTTGCCATTATCAATGTTGTCAATTTTTATTTTTTAATAAAATTTAATTTGTCTACCATAACCGATAATTTTATTTATTACTAGCTGACCAGGCGAACTTCGTACCGCATAACAGTCAATAAATGTCGTGTTACCTAAGAATTTAGATAAACATGCGTTATCAACAACGGTTGCTGGGTGACACGTACGTTTTGTTTTGATTGACGTCAAATGTTTGATAGCTGGGAACAGAGTAGTTAAGAACCTTCCTCAGACAGTCAGACTTCATCAAACACAACAAAAAAAAAAAAACAGCCAAATTGGTCCAGCCGTTCTCGAATTTTGCGCTTAGCAACACATTTAGTGATTATTTTATTATTTTCTTTATTTATCATCTTATTGCATTCCAATTCAAGACAATACCAATATGACTTTTTTCTTTCAGATCATACATATTGAATAGTCTCGCTGAAAAGAATAACTTGGAATTCTTCATAGAGGGCGGACGCACTCGGACAGGAAAACCGCAACCTCCTAAAGGTGATGATTTTTAATTTTCTCTACCAGTCTCTAATTTTTGAATTTATTTTATGAATTATTTATTGAATGTTTGTTTTGTCATGCATATTTGTGGAGTCAGGATTTTGTGGTAAGTGTGGAGGCGATTTTTTTTAAAACGATTTATTTTAAAATAAGCGATGGAATTCTTATATCATCATGGTCTTATGAAAAAAAGGATGATTTCTATTTTACTTATGACTTAATTTATTACTAGCTGGTGCCCGCGACTTTGGCCTGCAGAAGTTTTAAGTCGAGGACTAACCTCAGACTGAACACATTTTTTTTACAAAAATGAAGGTTTTTTTAAATATTGTGTAAAATACGAAAAAAGAAATTAAAGTAGCCGATTAAAACTTAATTAATAAGCTTAAAAACTAATGTAGTTGTCACTGAAAATTTTTAAGGTAATACAAGTCAGCTTTCCTCCATACAAACGTAGAAAGCTAATTACTCCGCTGTTTTATGTTTAATTTACAAAAGTAAACATGATACCGATTTATCTTGTCGTTAACTAGGTTTCTAGGCATACAATCTTTAAAAAAAAATATTAATTTAAAAGATCCTTGAAAAATCCATATTTTAACACGTTTTAATGAAACTTTGAGGGTGAATAGGTCACTCTAGTGTACAAAAATTCCAAAATACTTTGCCTATAAACATTGATTACTTATTCAAGAGTTCAAATAACTTTACACGAAATAGATATAATATGCAGTAGTTTTGTCAAAAAGAGTTTTTGGCCGAGGGTCTGTTTATGATTTTATTTTTGGTATGAATCATTGTGCATCTCACTCGACTGCTCTTCCCGCGCTTTGTGCTGTGTGAGACAGGACGCATTTTAGCCGTGGGACCGATGAGTTTGGGCCGCCGACTTGTTTCACCTTAACTAACGATACTTAATAATGTGACTTACAATGGTCCTCAGCGGGAATACTGTCTGTGATTATGGAGGCGTTCCTCGACGGCACAATCGAGGACGCCCTATTGGTGCCGGTGACGGTGAACTACGAGCGGCTGGTGGACGGTAACTTCGTGCGAGAGCAGCTGGGAAGGCCCAAGCAGATGGAGACATTCTGGTCGGCGCTCAGAGGAATTTGGCGCACGCTCAACACAGACCACGGCGCCATACGCGTTGACTTCAACCAACCGATGTCGCTCAAGGTGAGTCATTTTAATAATAGGGTGCTTGCCCTAACGCTCTGTCTCAGGGGTTCCAGGTTCGATTCACAGCAGGGTCAACTTTGGAAATTAACTTTTCAAAGTTGGCTCCGATCTGGCTTTGGGAAGTGGTGGCAGGGAGTTTCGCAGTCTTTTGCGTAGCGAACCCGGGAGCGGGTCACTAGCCTGCTATAATTTTATATCGAAAGTTCCCCAGAGGAATTTTGTGGATAGGCTCAAAAATTTTGAAATTCTGGGGTAGATTTTCTTGGACTAATAGCTAACGCATAGGTCACGTTTCCGCCTTATTTTTTTGACATGTTACCGCTGGTTTTGGTGGGAGTAAAATCGTGCAAATGCAACGGAAACGTGTTACAGGAAGCCGGGGTTTATAGAAGACGCGCTATTCCATTTGACCAATGAGCGTGCGGCGGGCCAATAACCGCAGTGTTGCAAAAGTGACATATCAAAAATAGGTAAAGTTGTCAGAAAAAAATTGGGAAAATTTGTAATTTGTGAGTTGAGCAGGAATTTTTAAATTTTCAAAATCATAGAGACGCCATAGCAACAACTTTATTGCCTTATTATTACGAGTTATTTTATTATAATAATGTATATTTATTATAATACGATTTTATTGTATTTTATTATATTATAAATAAGTAGCACTTGTACTGTTGGCGTTTCTTAAATAAATAAATAAGGTGAAATAAATAAGTAAAGGTGTTAGATGTTACAACATCATATGAGACTACTGTAAGGCTCGTTCACTTTTATATCTGTCAATGAATTTATTTGTTGAATTTGTAATTCCAGGAGTTGGTGGCGTCGTTTCAAAAGTACAGCTACCTGAAGGCGCCCCTAGAGAGTTCGCTGTTGCCCGTTAACAACAATCTTCACGAGAATCTTGACCGCCAGATACTGTACAATCATAGTCACTCAAGTTTGTATGGCGCCGATGTCACCAGCGAACACAAGGTCATGGTCGAGGCCATCGGCCGACATCTGGTCTATGGTAAATGACACGCTACTTTTTATATACAAAAAGCTAATATCACTATCTGTCTGTCACCTTTTCACGCCTTAACCACTTAACCGATCATCATTCATCACACGTCCACGTTGTCAGGGATACAGGAAAGGAAGGACATAGGATACCTTTCATCCAGAAATAAAGTACTGTTCCCCAAGGAATCATCAGAAATAAAAAAACTAACGCCTGGCCAAAGTATTATAGGAACAAGAGGCCATGCGTTATGTTGCTTATATATATATATATATATATTTTTTATTGTTCAACGCGGACGAAGTCGCGGGCACAAGCTAGTGTAATAAATAAATAAATTTATGGTTGAGTCACTTGATTAAACAGAAGCGGCGCAGTCGACGGCTCTGATGAGCACGAACGTGCTGTCGTACGTTTTGCTGACGGAGCGGCGCGGAGCTGGGCTGAGCTGGCGGCGAGCGGCCGCAGCTCTCAGGGCCAGAGCCGACGCCTTGCGATGCGAAGGACGCGATCTCGGCTACGCGGGCAGCGACAACGACTGTCTCACGCACGCGGTATGTTAGTCAAACAATCACCAAAGTTTTTCAGAAAATCCTTACAAATATTCCTAAAGGCTCTGTTACACAAGGAGAGTTTCTCAGGAGACAGTATACTATCGGCTAGTGTAAACAATTGTTTCGAGTTTCGCCTTATCGCCCCTTTAAACTCTTCTCGCTCATCGCCTGTGTAAACATCGCATGGAGAGTTCTCGCATAGGATAATCGTATACGATTTCTTTCCACTCGCGTTCGAAACTCGCACAAGAAACTTCCTTAATACACTGTAACCTTAAGAGTCTCCGCAAACTACAGACTTTCTATCGGCCGATAGTTTGGTTGGCTTTTTAATCAGTATGAAAAAGTATGCTTCACTTCATACTTATAGTATGAATGCATACTAACATGCAGTTTGAGTAATAACGCAGACGGCGGGGGGAGTGTTCTCAAGAGAGTGTTTCTCTTGAGGCCCAATGTTAGAGGACCGAGTTTAGTGACTCTCGATTAAAAATATCTGATAAGTAGACGCTTTTGTATATTGGTGATGATATTAAAGAATCCGTGTGTGTGTGTATTGTTCTCAGGTGAGTATGTTGGGTCGCGGCCTAGTGCGGCGAGAAGGGGTTGGCGACACGGCGACATTACGCCCGCAACTCTCCATCGCCGCTTCCCTAGAACTCGCCTACTACGCCAACGCATTGGTTGCGCACTACGCCGCGCCCGCCATCATAGGTGTGTCCTGGAACTTTTTTTTTTGGAATTGTATGGCCTGGTTACTGGACCTTTTAAGCCGAGTCTTTATTTTGTTTGGAGAGTATCAAATGGAATAAGTTTGTCTTGAGACTATTTTTTTTAATTGTATGGCCTGGTTACTGGACCTTTTAAGCCGAGTCTTTATTTTGTTTGGAGAGTATAAAATGGAATAAGTTTGTCTTGAGACTATTTTTTTTTAATTGTATGGCCTGGTTACTGGACCTTTTAAGCCGAGTCTTTATTTTGTTTGGAGAGTATAAAATGGAATAAGTTTGTCTTGAGACTTGACATAAGACTTGAGTTTGACGAAGTTTCCCCGTACTGGTTCCAGTGACCGCACTGGAATGTATAATCTGCCAAGAGGAGTCGAACGTGGACGAGGTCCGTCACAGCGAGCTGATGGAGCACAGTCTGCAGCTGTGCTCCGTCCTCAGTCAGGAGTTCATCCTGTGCGCGCCTTGTCAGAGGACCGAGGAGTGCTTAACGGATGCTCTCAATCGACTCGTGGAAAACGATGTCATCACATTTGTACAGGTGAGAAACATTGTACCATTTTTCTTATATTTCTTAAGATTTTGAAGTGAGAGTAAAATGTTGTGCCCTGCCACTACTATATGAATAAATATGATTTGATTCTCAAATTTGATGTTTCAGCCAAACGCAGGCATCGAGGAGCAGAAGTGGTCCCGTAGGTTCGCGAAGACCCTCGAAGGGGACGCAGAGGAAGAGGTGGCGCCCGACCCCACCAAGAACTTCAAGTACAGGATCAACAAGAAGCCAGACGCCATCGCTGAACGGTAAGTGCTTATTCAGAGTGAGCGCGGGCGAGGGCGTGGGTGCGGGTACGTCTAATTCAATGTTAGGGCAAGATACATTAAAAATACAAGCACCCGCACAATCCAAACGCTACTGGCGTTCACAGTGCGCGGGTGAAGTAGCGTCTGTGCCTGAGCGGGTGCGGGCGCGGGTAGGCGCGTGTTGCTTCAAACCGCCTTTCACGTTCACAGTGCTCTAGTGTGTTCACTTGGTTTTGCGACCTACTGGCGTTTGGTTTTAAACTTGTTTGATTTAGACGCTCGTATCGCACTGTGAACAAACAAGATGCCAAGAACAAGGAACCCGCACCCGCGCCCTCGTCCGCGCCTTACTGAATAAGCACTAAGTGAACACTAGTAGCATTGGGGGTGTCCTTTAACACATGAAAGTAATAAAATTTTCCCCGTTAGTTGTATGTGTGAAAACCAACTGCTATATGCCAAGTCTATTTTTCAATTCACTGATTCCGTATATACTTATGGCGTTCTTGTATCTTGTAGCACTTATGGTCGTTGCTTGTGTTATAGGCGACGGTAGCCACTTACCATCAAGTGGACCGTCAGCCTGTCTGTCGACCTTAACATAAAAAAAAATAACTTAGATATTGATTTAAAATGCAGTTATTGTAAGGAAATAAAATACTATTCCACAGTCGTCGATTGCTGCTTAGTGTGCGGCCACTGTTGGAGGCGTATTCGACCACATGCCGTTGTCTGGCCGACGGTACGCAAAAGGATCTCGTCAAGACAACTCTCGACACACTCACGGAGGACTTCACGCAGAACCGGATGACATTCGGTAGAGTATTTATTTTATTTTCTCTGATAAAACGGGCAATAGGGCACGCTTACGATCCAACTTGATGGTATGTGATGTGACCACCGAAACTGTGATGGTCTTCAAACATGGTCATGATGATCATGAAGATGATGTTGTGATTATGGTCTTCATATATTATATTTAAGAATCATCCCGATCACGTCAGCCTTCAAACAAGAAAAAAAAAATCGGATCAAAATTGATTGAAACTTGTAACACCCCGTTTTTACGTCGGAAGTAGGTGGTTAAAAATATGAATGTCTCTTTATCTGTTTGTAAAGTATCTTCTATACTAATATTATAAATAGAGAAGATTCGTATGTTTGTAATGAATAAACTCAAAAACTATTGAACCGATTTTGTAAATTATTTCACCTATAGACAGTTACATTATCACCGAGTAACATGGGTTATCAATACTAATAATAAATCTTTAAGGGTTGGTCATGGAGTAAGTTACTTTGTTTTCAGAGATATCGTGTTTATAGGCTCTATATACATGATACTGAAACTAAATTGACGATTTTTAGAATTTTTTTCTTTATGTATGTATGTAAGTATGTATGTATGTTCCTCCATAACTCTTAGGGCCTCTTTCACAAACTACATGTAAAGTGTTGATTAGTTACTTTTAGAAATCATTTTCTGTTATATTGAATTATGCACTCGTTTTTTTTTTAAATTATTTTCTATTTAATGTTTGGGACGTTTACCGTACAAACAAAGGTATATATATCAGCTCCATTATCCCCGCTTACCGGTGACTTTAAATGACAGTTTGTCCTACTTGACGTTTGTGAAAGAGGCGCTTAAACGAATTAACTGATTTTCATAAAACTTGGTAGATAAAAATTTAGACGTACAAGACACGGGATAGGCTACTTTTTTCTTTTTCAACGCGGACGAAGTCGCGGGCGCCAGCTAGTAGACAATATTTTACTAACTTACGCGGATGAAGCCGCGTGCAACAGCTAGTATACAATATTTCTATAATAAGTACTAGATACAGAGAAGGACATAAGGTACCTTTAAAAGTACTTATCCAGAGGTATCAAAAACTATAGCAGCAATAAAGATTGAACAAAATTATTTCTCATGTATTTTGTCAGGCGCATATATTTTTTATTATTCAATGCGGACAAAGTCGCAGTCACCAGCTAGTCTTTTTTTAAGGACAATCAAGAAGTCGCGGGCGAAGTCGCGTGCGAAACTTAGTTTTTTAATAATAAGTGTAATGTGAATTTTCAGGCGAGGCCGTCTCAACGGACGCCATCCGAAACTGTATGAGACTGCTCAAGCAATGGGGCGTTTTGGACTTGTACACGGAGAACAGAGAGAGAAAGATCAAAATTAGGGAACCCTACGACACCAAGCATAGTCTAGACCAAATATGCTCCAATGTGTACAAGTTCAATATGGACACTCCGTTACTCAGTGAGTCGAAATAGTGTGTGTGTATGTGTAACGTTGTTTTGTGATAGTGAAAAAGTGATCCAGTGTGTGATAGTGGAAAAAAAAAAGTGAAAAACCGTACATATTTGATGCACAGTGGAAACGTGTGTAAAAAAAACTTAGTCAAGAAATGCATGAAGAAACTACTGCTTGAAGTAAAGTAAGGGCTGGTTGAAGCTAATTATTATTGTAAAAGTTCATTATGGCAGTCCTATTTTAACTGTCATTGTGTGCTAATATATTTTTTTTTTATAAAATAACAATGTGCAAACTGTTGTCGCATCATTGTTTAAATATATTAAGACAGTTTTTTTTTAAATACTTGTAAAACGGGTGTATTATGATCGATTTGTATGGGACGTATTATATTCATAAAAATTATTTATTTAAGTATTAAATACTTTAATAAATAATTTTTATGTTTTCAAATAAAATCTGCTATTGTACGTTAGTGAATAGTTCTTATCTATAGTTTAAAAAAAAATTGCTAAGCACTTATGAGCACTATTTGTTAATCTATGACCTCTTGATAAAATATGCTATTATCAAAATAATAAATAAAATATTAAATTTTCATGCTTAAAATATACATAAGTTTACACATATAATATAACAATCTAAAGTTTCAAATAAAATACTTTTTGTCAACATCTCAAAAGTATACCTTTTGTACATAGCAGATTTTGGTTTGACAACGACGATAATATGTTGAAATTGATACAAGATGGCATAATTATAGACTTAAAGTTATTTAATGAATATAATACCTTATGTACATAATGTATTTTCTCAAACTACGACATCTTTAATTGTAGCATTAGCCTCCCTTGTTCCTAGAGTAAACGACGAGTACTCGATTAAAAGTGAGACTACCATAAGAGAGTCCTTGGATTTAAGTGAGCCTGTCGTTTTTGGTTTGTTCTGTATTCGATACAAGCTCAAAGCATCCAAAAAAAAAATATTTTTTTTGTAACTGGTTATAAAAAATGATCGCGAAAATGAAACAAAAGATAAGTTTCTTTGTACTCGTAGTTAGACTGGTTGAATACGAAAACAAATCATAATACACTCCCCGTTTTACATGAGCAGGAATAGCATTTTCAATTGTTTACCGCATTTCTATTTAAACGTGAGAGTAAATTATATCGACGTGTTTAAAAATAATTTGTGTGTACAGTCAACAATAAAAGTGCTCTTTATACGGCTTCACTAGTATCAAGTCCAAAAGTGATATTTTTTATTATTTTAATATGAGTATATAATATTTATTTAGCAATGAATGTTGCCCACGTTTAAAGCATTTTTCTTGTTGTCTGTACATTTTCTTAGCATTCTCTTCTTTAGTGTTTGTTTGAATATGGTTGTTGAAATTATTTTTATCTGTAATTATCTGAACGGTCTCTGATTTTGTATGATTTGTAAAGAATATTTACTCCCCCGGTGTGCTAGTCTTGTGTACGCTTTGATGGCAACTGTATTTTTTGTTGTATACACTCATAGACGTAGAGAATGGACTGATCTTTCCATATGTAAAGTAAATGCAGGCAGAAAAGTGTGAATAGAATAATAATTTCCTTTTTTTTTTTGTCGAGGAGAAATCCGTTTACAGATTCCCTACCGGTGGCTAAACGGTAGGGGTATGTGGGGGTCGTCCAGAACCTGATCGTGTCGGCACTGGGAATACCCACTAAACTCCCCGGTGCCTCCTTGCCCTATGGGCGGGGTGAACCCCTTTTTTTGTCATTAAAGAAATCATGAATGATGTAGTGTGAACCCCTTCGACCAACACAGTCTTACACAGACCAACATAGATTACGTTTAAAGTCTCCTATTTCATGTGAGAGTCGAGTTTCTTTTAAGTCCTCCTATGTCAGTGGTTGTCTCTTTCTAGAACTTTGATTGGTCCTCGAAGTTACTGAAGACCTAGAGGAAAGAGATAAGCATTGGCCGCACGATCTCTTTCTAGAGAGGGGTCAATTCCATGCAAGCATCGCTCAGTCCATTCTCTATGTGTGTCAGATACATACTAAACGTCCATATATCTGACAGATGTCATTGTGACAGTGACATTAAAACGATCATAATTATAGTACAATTTCAGGGTATAATTAGTACTATTTGTGGCAAATGTTGTTTATTTCTTTATGTGATTGGTGCTTATTTTCAAATTATATTGAAACAACATATTATAACTTTTTCTAATTTTACCCAACATTGAAGATTGCTCAAGAGTTAATTGACGCCAAAAGCTTTGATTTTCTGTGATCACAGTTCATATAACTGTCTCATACATAGCTATAATATTTTATAGGCTAACAATGTCGTTTTGAGAGACTCAAAATGATATAATTATGTAGATAACAAAATAAAATAAAATATTAGGATTGTGTGTGGGGTGGGGATAGATTGTAGAAATATTGAATAAAACATGAATTATAACTTTTTAAATGTTTATAATTTTTGAGGTTATGTCGGTGACGCTCTGTAGTATAGATGTGATTGTTTATGAATAAAAGTACAGATTTCAAATGAAAAATTAATGCTCCGCAAATTGCTAATGTGCAGAACTTTGTCACATTAATAACCTCGTGTCCCCTTTCTCTATCCCCCATTCCTTATCCCTATCCTCAATCCTACTATGGTAGGCAGCGCACTTGCAGCAACTATGGTGTTGCTTGTGTTATATGGCGACGGTAGCCACCTACCATCAAGTGGACCGTCATGACTGTCTGTCTAGGTAAAAGTGACGTCAACCAGTGTCGCTAATGGTACTGAGTGTGTCTTATAGTTTAGATAGTTCAATGATAGTTCAATTAATTGAACTACTGAAACTAAAAATTTCCAATAGTTCAATCAATTGAACTTCTAATTGAACCAGTGGGAGTAGAGTAGACCTGTCAGGAGATGACGTCACCAAAATGGCGGCCAGTCGCATTAGCAATTTGCGTGGCTTATATCGACGTGGCGATCTCATGTTTGAGGTGTGTGTCAATTGTGGACTCTACACACTTAATGTGCTGATTTTCCTGTGTTCTATGTTATACTGTTTTTTTTTTAACAAACGAGTACCGATTATATCTCGCATAATTCCAGTACTGAAAAGAGTGAGATGGGTCATTGTAAGGGGCGGGACCCTCACCTTAGGCGCGTTCTTATTGGATAAACGGATTTTATGGACCAATAGCAATGCAGTGAAAATTTTTGGTACCCGTTTGTTAAAAAAACGTCCTATGACCGATCCTAAACCAGGATGTTTGTGTATGATTTTTTTACTACGTTAAATTGAAATACTCTAATTTTTTTTTATAAAGCTGCCGTTTAAATGAGGAGCAATAAAAAGACAAATAGAAAGTAATAAACATCTGTTTATTTAAGTCTGTAGTTTTATTTCAAAATCCATCAACTATAATATCTTGCTTTTGTTTTGTATGTAGGCTCTTGGTAATTTAATTAAAAATACATGAAAATATAGATATATTTTGATTTAAATATAATATTTTAACGTGCGGACAGAAGAGTCGAATGACCTATTCTTTATTTGAAACAATGAAGCTATTTCCAAGCAAGTGGTAGAAAATAGGATTGTTTACCAAAAGTTACACTTAGTGCTTAACTTATGCAGGCTGGTTTAAAGTATATTCCTCCAGCGAGTCTTTCATAGGTTTATTGGACTCAAATGCATTTACTCTAATGGTTAGTTTAATTTTTAAAACAGGAAAAAGTCAGATCCATGCTTGATTTTGCTGAATTTTCATGAAAACCTTTGAATCCTTGTGATGATACGTAGTTATATGGTCGTAGCGAAAAATCCACGGATTTCCAATCTGAAGTATAGCGTGTTTTTTTTTTAATATGTCACAGTCTACTTGATGGTAAGTGACTACCTCTAGTCCTATTAGTAATTAGTAAATAAGTCTTATTATTTAGTAATTCGTATCATCATTAAAATTGGAGCAGTTAGTTGAAAATGCAAGCTTTTAAGCCAAATTAGACATTAAAAATATTTCTTTGTCATCAGGAAGTTATTGCCCATGTCAAAGTCATTGGAATTTTGTGTAAATAAATTATAATTATGTAATACTGTATTTATTGCCTACTATTTATATTAAATTTATCCATATCTCAGTATTAGAAGTTTAAAATAATGTTCACATAAAAAAAAATCCCAAAAAGTGCACAATTTTTTCATATTAAATATTCGTATAAGCACTGCGCATAGGTATATGTTTCGGTTTATTTTTGATGTTATATGAGGTGAGTACCTACTCGCTTATACATAACTTCTGATCACAATATCTGTATTCATAAAAAAAATGTTAAATAGAAATAAGGATTGTTTTAATTTCATTGCGGTAATGCCAGACCATACATGATCAAGGGATTTACAACCCCTTGCACTATCCTATCGCCCAACCGGCATTATACAATCTCTTGCCAATAAGCTACGAGTATAACGATAAGCTTGATCGTATATAGCTGGACTATATACGTTGACCTTAAAAAATCACCTATATTAACTGGAACATCGAGTTGTCTATATTTTTTAAATTTGTCTAATTATAAATATATATTTTTCCCAGAAGTAGAAAATGTTTCAATATACGTTCCCTGCAGCAATATGCTTCGCATTAATTGAAACAGCTCTGACAGACAATTACGCCTACTGCTCTATCAGATATAGACGTCTGTGTCAGGGAAAAGGACAGCATGTCGCTTGTCAGTTTCCTAATGTAAGTAGAAATTATGGTTGGCAGACAAGACAATTCAAACCCAAGAGACTACCTACTTGGTAAGACAATTTAAACCCAAAGACTTGGGCAAACCCAAAGTGTTTATGAAAAAAAGTGTAGAAAAAATAATAGGGAATTTTTCTGACTTCTCGTTTTTAAATTATCAACTTGGATATAAATTTTATAATTGCATTTTCAGGGAGGCCCCGGAATATTGTGTCAAAATTACTCGGCAATCGAATTCACGAATAATTTGAAGCATTTCATCACACATTTCATAAACAAGTAAGAGATTTCACAAAGTATTTACAGGAATTTATAATTTACTCGTAACTTTGGATGAAATTATAAACATAATGGAATCTATGCACTTAAGAACTTCAATATGAATATCCATCCATTATTAATTACTTAAAACTGAAATATGAATTGTTGATTAGGTCTCGGGTTCGATTCCCGGAGGTGTCAACTTTGAAAATGAACATTTCACTCAGGTCTGGATTTGGAGTGACTATACTGCGTTTCAGTCATTTGGGCAGTCCGTCTGGCGGTAGTTTTATATATTACTAGCTGGTGCCTGTGACTTCGTCCGCGTTGAAAAAGAAAAAAGTAGCCTATCCTGTGTCCTGTATGTCTTAAATGTTGATCTACCAAATTTCATGAAAATCAGTTAATTCGTTTAAGAGTTATGGAGGAACATACATACACTTACATATTTATTATTAGTATTGATAGCCCATGTTACTCGCTGATAATGTATTGTAGCTTTCTATAGGTGAAAGAATTTTCAAAATTGGTGCAGTAGTTTTTGAGTTTATTCATTACAAACATAAAAATCTCTCTTTATTTTTATAATATTAGTATAGAAAACTGGTTAAGAATGGGTATAAAGCAAACAAAATTTGTAATTTCACCCGCGTGGCCCCTTGGACATGACAGTGACACAAAATACGTAGAACTACGCACAACATGCGACGGAAGATAGCGCATCTCGCTCAATAAAAATGTTATAAGTGCCAAAAGTATTAAATATTAATTATTCGTAAACTACTATGTCAAATGAAAAATTGTTACATACAGCCTTAGATAATATGTGAAGTGAAATTACTGATACACTTTTAGCTTTGTAATGTGTGTCATTTTGAAAATAAAACTAAAATCGATGGAAATGAGAGCTCACTTGGTGATTTTTTTTCTATCGAGAAAATTTCATTATATTATGTTTTCTGTTACAGTCGTCACTTTCTTTTATAATGTATTTATCTATTTAAAAAAATTAATTAAATTAGACTTTGTTTACTTAGATAAAATTCAAATATAGGATTGGCTATTTCTCTTTGTACCCGCTCTTAACTACTGGTGAGAAAGAGACGTGAGGTAATAACTCAGAATATCATTGTCCGATTCAGACATCGCCAACGCATTGCGGCCGGAAAGGAAAAGTTACGCGGTGGTTTAACCTTACCACAACCGAAAGTAATGATGATGGTGGTATTAAAATATTTTTAAATAATGAACTAAGAAAAGGTAAAATTAAATCTAAGATTAATTTCAAAGTTGAATTAATTTAAAAGGAATGGAGTCGAGAACTCGCATTCTTGGCGCAAAGACTAGCAGACCAATGTCAATTCGTTCACGACGAATGCAGAGCTACTGGTGAGAAAGATCTTTGTTTCATATAAAATTTTATTATGATGAAAAAGAGTTGTTAAAACTATGTTTTATAATATTTATAAAAAGTATAAAATATAGGTAGATATAGAAGATAATATAAACATATAAGATGTCTCTACATTGAATATTATCTTTATATTATAAATAAAAATATTTAAGTAGTTGATTTGTGTACGCTTCCAAACTCGAGGATGGGTAGACCATTTTAAATTGGGTTTTCACATATGAAAAGAGGCATAAACGGGGTTTTTTTGTGTATATAAAACTTTTACCTACCCAAGGCGAAGCTGGGAGAGGAGATAATCACTAAGTCACTAGTTTACTATAAATTGAGAAAAAAAGAAGTTATATAAGTAAAAGTTAGAGAACAAAAAAACCGATTTTTTACATTTTCGTCTATGTGTTTGTTTATTTACGCTAATGTCTGAAACTATTGAATGGATTTTCACGTGGTTTTAAGCTTTTATTTTACGAAATCGGACGTTGGGATGAAAAGTTATAGAGATTTAAGGCTTGGTCTTCTGTAACTAACCCGAAAATTAATAGGACTTCATAACTTGGGAATAGGATAGGAAGTGAGGTCATCTTTCTTAATTTAGAGCACATTGTGATGGTCTGGGCCTATATTAATTCCGGGTTAAAGAATAAAGAAATATTAAAATTGAAATATTTCGATAACTTCCATCAAGGAACATAGTACATCGGGGGTTACATTTTGGCGTTGTAGTTTCTAATCTATGCTCTACATAAAAAAATAAATTATACCACTGGATAGCTAAAGGATCAAAGAATTTATATTGTGACACAATAATTATTTGTTTTATTTTATTTAAAAAATATAACCCGTTACACAAACGTATTCACGTAGGCACAACACACGGCCGTGTCCATGACAGCCACACCCCAATGTTTTTTTTTCATACTTAGTTCGTTATCCGTACGCCGGTCAAACAGTGGGAGAAGTGAGGTGGAAGCCATACAAGCATATGGACGATTCGGAAGAGCAGTCAGCACAGCGTGTCATCCGACTAGTACTAGACGCGTGGTGGGGGGAAAAGAGACGCGTCGATCCTAGTCAACTTACTCAGCCGTTTCGACTTACATCAAGGTGGGACACCTACTTAACATTTTTCTTTTATCAATATCAATACTAATAATAAATCTGCAAGTGTAGGTATTGTATGTATATATGTTCCTTCATAACTCTTAAACGAATCAATGGATTTTCATGAAACTTGGTAGATAAACATTTAGACGTACGGGACACAGGATAGGCTACTTTTTGCAACGCGGACGAAGTCGCAGGGATCAGCTAGTACATAATATTTAAGTACCGCGACCGCGTCCCTTTATCTTGGGTGTTAAAACTATTAGTGATGTGCCGGATTTCCGTAACCGTATCTTTTTGGCGGATCTTTCTACCTTATTACTTTTTATTTCATTGATTAAAATTCTATATATAGGTGATTAGGTAGCAATGAAAAAGTAATAAATTCCACTCAGATTATTTTTAGAAATCAAATATTTGGCACCTTTATAGTTAATGCAAGCGTCAAGTGGCGGGCGTCAACTAACGATCCAGCACAACACTAGTTAAATCTAGCAACATTGGAACTCGTAATTGAGTGACGTATACAAAACAACTGTTATTCTGGATGATACCCCACTCCGCTGTTTGCAACTTTTATATGCTTTGCTTGGAGATTTGATCCCTCTCGGGGAACGGGGAAAACGAATTGTACATTAAAAGATTACTTTATACAGTAGGTAGGCAGTAAGTTATTGTTATTTAGTTCTAGGCAATGACTTCTATATAGGACAAGGCTAACGCTCCTAGAACGTGGCACCGACGCGCCGGTGTCAAAATCGGAAATTGGCACCAATGACGGGTGTTCATTCTGTGCGTAGAAAGATACGAAAATGCCTATTTACCAGTGATATGTCCAACCAACCAATGAGAACACTTTACAATAACAGAATACGTCAATAAGAAATAAAAAAAGGTATTAAGATGGCAATGAAAACAAATTATTTTTAGTAACTAGATGTGCAAATTAGAGGACCATTTTTTTGTCACTAGTAGTATGGTAAGGGCGCATCCTCTTGTTTAACATATCACTGGTTCTAGGTTCCAAATTATTTCACCTCGTTCCAAAATACATGTAGTAGATTATTGCCCAAGAAGAATTTCGTTTCCAGGCGCACAGTTTGGGGAGATTTCTCTCAACTGGCCGTGTGGTCATTACAAGGCGTTGGGTGTGGCGCAGTACGTCACGGCAAAGACAAGCCTCGTCTACTGTTGGTCTGTGACTACTCCCATACGAATATGTTGGGTCAGAAGACAATAACTCCAGGAATCATCTCGCCGTGCCCTATACACACAGATAGGAGACCGAGGTCTTCCTACCCATTACTCTGTGCTCCGGTAAGTTTACAAAAGTAGAAAATTTAACTCTCTAGTCAATCTCTAGTTGTCCTTTCAAACAATTATTGATACCTACTTGAAAGAAGTTAATAAATTAATTTCAAATTAAACATTATATCAAGTAGGTAACAAAATAAAATATATTTTTAATTTAACATCTGAACAGATCCTGATAAATTAATAGCTAAGAACAATCCCGATCACGTCAGCTTTCAAACTTATAGCACCCCGTTTTTGCGTAGGGCATTGTGGGTTAAAAAGACAGAAATATTCATTTATATTAGATTCCCTTTCGATTTAACAGGTACGTCATACAGCAACAACTGGCAGTGATCTTATTGGCGATACGGAATTAAAAGAGCGTAATTTTCAAAGTCAGGATGAAATAAGTTATGGAAGGAAAACTTTTGAGAATATAAATGAAAAAAATTTGGAAAAAATTATTACGCGTAATACTTATGACGAACTTCCAGAACCATACCGTGATGAAGACGTAACTGAAAATCAAAAGGGTAAGAATATTGTCGTAAAAAAAATTATAATAAAGTAGGTAACTTACCTATAAACAGCAAAAGCATTGGATTAATGGTTAGAGTGCTTGCTTTAACCTTATCGCTTTGTTCCAAGGTACCCGGGTTCGAATCCTGCTAGGGTAAACTTTGGAAGCGATCTTTTTAAAGTTGACTAAAATATTAGCAAAGACATTATAATTAGTACATTTCATGATTTCTTTAATACATAGGTGTTGTAATGGTTTAGAAAATTTATACTTTTATTTTTACTCCTGACTGTACCTATTCGACGACTTTGGCTAAAAAATCCACGTGTAAATTACATATTAATAATTGCTTTAAGATTTTTTTTTACCTAAATTTTCAAAGGCTACAAGATATCGACAACAGATGTTAAAATTCTACAGAAACTCCAAGAAGAATTTTTGAATTACGAGAGAAAAAATGAAAAAATGTACGCAGCTAATAGGAGCAAATATTTCGGGAAATGGCGGTAAGTTTTTTTGAAGTACTTTGTATTTCATTTAATAATCTATTAGGCTAAAAAATATTATTAAATAATTATAGTTTAAATTTGACAAATTTACTTTATAAGTTTAACTAGACTTTCTTTGCCATTTTCAACCGACGAAAACGAAAAAACATTCTAAATTCGACGCGTTTATATTATTATTTTTTTATGTATGATTACGCATAACTTTTTACAGAGTAGTCCGATTTTGATAATTCTTTTTTTAATGGATAGGGTAATAATGGATGGGATAGAAATAATAGACCTCGAAGTTGGTCCCATATAAATTTGGAAAAAAAATCCTACCATAAGGGTGGGAAAATAGGGGTGTGATTTGTTGATTACTCACAGATTTAGTTGAGTATTACAATTAAAAAAAAAGTAATCAAAAATTAAGCATGTAGTAAATAGTAGATTTTAGACACAAAAAATTATAAAATAAAACTTTTTAACAAAAAATTAAACCGCCGAAAATACTGAAAAGCAAAAAATAATTTTATTTAACCTTATAATAACTAATGTAAACTAAATGTAACTTAGTCGGCGCCAAACTGCGCGGCGGCGACTCAAAATTACTTAGGTATACTTACATTAGTTTAAAAACTTAGTTATTATAGGGTTAAATAAAATTATTTTTTGCCTTTCAGTTTTTTCGGTGGTTTAATTTTTTGTTAAAAAGTTTTAACATTAAAACACTAATAACAGTATGAGGCGGCTATAGCTTGTCTAAAAATGTCGAACCTTTTCTTTATATTTCTTTCGTTAATTCTCTCTTTATTTGTAATCAATTTCCCTACCCCTTCCATTTTCTTATCCCTACCCAATTAGCTATCGCTAACATAAAGATTATCTACTATTTTAGCGAAATTGAAAATATAGAAGACACCACGTTTGTCGTCACACGAAGATATACGACGCCCACGAGATCTGTCAAAAATCACATTACTAATGAAGGCGATGATTTGATAACAGAAGTGAGTTTTTAAGTAGATTCTAATACAAAAATAAGACGTAACCATATCAATGAAGTATAAGCGGTCTTTGCTTAGTTGCGAACTTCAGCAGGACATAAATGAAGTTGCTTTGATAAGTAAGCACATATGTGTCGTTCATTGTAAAAGTGGTGTAACTCCCTATTTTTAAAACCATCTTTTCTTGCCTAATGGTATCATATTTAGTCATAACTTTCAATATAAAAGCGAAGTAACTCCAAGTGAAGTAAAATCCCATAGATGAAAACAACGAATAAATGCTTATATTTTTTTTCGTACACTATAATTCGCAAAAAGCTCGTTATTCTAAAATTCAGTTACAAGGAGATAGTTCACTTTTACAATGAACGAAACATATAATACCTAAGTATAGTGACCGACCGACCGTTTTCGCTTTCGGCCATTTTCGCCCAAAAATCATGTCATGCTTCGGCCATATTTTCGTTTTCGGCCGAAAATAAAACTAAAGCAGAAGCTTCATTAACAAACATCCATACATCCATACAAACTTTCGCATTTATAATAACTATTAGTACGGATAATAAAAGTTAATTCTATAAAGTTAAATATTCGTATTTCTATTGTTTAGACACATGCGCGGAGAAGATGGAAACAAACTCAAAATCGCCCAAAAAGGTAAATGCTTAATCCCTTTTCTGAATAAAAAATCGGTTAATATTAATTAAACTATTTGGTTTAACAGGCCTGGAGCACAAGCGCTTTTCAAAACAGTTCTGCTAACCCATGGAAGGGCATCTTCGATTGTGAGTCCTATAAACTTTTATATTCATTCCCAACACGCGTAACATAATTCTCTATGATCTATTCTTTTTCTATTGATCAAAAACGTAAACAAATATAGCGTCCCCATGGTCACTGGACTGTTTTAAAGATGGGATTTGTACATTAGGCATTATCAAATAGAGTTGACTCAGTGAATAACTCATTTAGAATTTGTTCGTATTGTTTGTTTTGTTCTATATCGTGAATTGTTTGTTTACCTTTTTGATCAATGAAAAAAGAATAGATTATACAGAATTTATGACGCCTTTTCACTTCTAAAAAAAAAATAATCAAAATTATCTTCTTTACATAGGTACTTAGTATAAAATAAAATCGCTTCCCTCCGCTTAAAATAAATTAAGTCTCTGACTGTTACAGGGCTCCTTGAAGTTGGATAAAGATGACTTGGAACAGTTGTTTCGAGACACTGGATTTAGTTGGAAGGAATCATAGACAAAATATAAAAGTTGTTTATTCATATATAAAATATATGAAAATTATAAAGGTTTTTTTTTATTTGAGATCATGAAAAAGTTTTTTCATTTCAGAACAAAATTTGTTATTTCTTTCTTTCACAAATCGTTTGGCGGATCAATATGAAAATTGACACGTATTTTTTCATGGAGATGTTTCACGCATTTTATGTTGTAAAATTTGTAAGCCAAGTGAAGTTCGGAACATTAAGGACTTCAGAACTTCAGAAAGAGAAAGTTATATTTTTATTGACCTATGTATAATATGACACATTTTTTAGCAAATCATCAATCAATACTAATAATAAATCTGTTAGTGTAGGTATTATATGTATTCCTCCATAACTCTTAAACGAATTAAGTGATTTTCATGAAACTTGGTAGATAAACATTTAGACGTACAGGACATAGGATAGGCTACTTTTTTCTTTTGACGTAAATACGTCTTTAAATTTGCTACCATACGGGGTCAATCCAAAAAATCTAATGATAACAAAATCGGGGATACAGTTTGGCGTTGCAGTTTAGAATCTATGCTCTACATAAAAAATTAAATTATACCACTGGACAGCTAAAGGATTAAATAATTTATATTGTAACAATAATTATTTGTTTTATTTTATTTAAAAAATATAACCAGTTACATAAACGTATTCACGTACAACACACGGCCATGTCCATGACACAGCCACATCCCAATTATTTCAACGCGGACAAAGTCGCGGGCGCCAGCTAGTTTAATAAATATAGACAACTAGCGACCCGCTCCTGGCTTCGCCCGCGTCCGATCGCTACCAAACTTCACAGGATTACCTGCTGGACTAATCTGAAGATTGTCTGAAAGCTTCATCAAAGGAGAGCTAAACGAAAAAAAAATAAATTATTTTTGTGTATATTTTTCTTATTAGATATATATCAAATATAGGCATATTATACATCGTTAGAAGCGTAGTTTTATGTAGCATTAAATGTTTTAAGTACTTTTATAATAAACTGAATACTAGAAGAGATATAAGCATATAAGTTACTTTTGAATATATAAAAAATGATCAAAATACACTAAATATGGAATAAAACAACCATAAGTCTTTTTGCAACATAATTGCACAATAACATAACATAATGAAGGATTGTGATTGTATTTTTGCAATAAAAACATTTTTGGATTTTTTGTTTTATGGCGCTTTAGTTTTTCAGGAGCGACATCGCCTTTTATATATTAAAAAGATATATTTTGACAGATACCTATGTAGTTAATATTTATTTTGATTATTTTGTATTTTCGAAACCAAGCAAGCGTAGGTAAATTGTGTGGGAGGTGCTTGCAGAGATATATCATTTCGATGGTGGGAGGCAATTGGATTCTGAAAAGTCTTCATTGGAACAAACCTCTATTATGAGCCTCAAAAAGCACGTCTTCTTAGGAATAGTCGAGTGCAATTAGCATTACACCTCGGAATCTAGTTATAATGAATGGATTTTAATCATTATTTTTTGTTGGTTTTCTAATAGCCTAAAATAAAAAGTTTACCTAATAAAAATTTCATGCCGCTGTTTAAAATTTTGTATTTTTTTTTTGGAGGCGAGAAATACTCTTCGTTTTTCTTGCTTTCAAAAAATTTTTTATGAAACCACGCAAATATCTTATATTCATTTGGGTAAATTCTCAACTGAATCGAATCAAGTGGACATAACTGGAAAAGTAAAGTAGGTATATATAGATAGTTCATTGTAGTCTTAAAATTTCACAGAACGTGTCTTCTCTCACGTAACTCTTTTGTGTCCACTCGACAGAAAGAAGAACAGTTGTGTCGTTCATTGTAAAAGTGAACTATCTCCTTGTAACTGAATTTTAGAATAACGAGCTTTTTGCGAATTATAGTGTAGGAAAAAAAATATAAGCATTCATTCATTGTTTTCATCTATGGGACTTTAATGCAACCATTGGAGTTACTTCACTTTTATATTGAAAGTTATGACTAAATGTGATACCTTTAGGCAAGAAAAGATGGTTTTAAAAATACGGAGTTACACCACTTTTACAATGAACGACACAGTTAATAATCTTGACATAAATAATGTCACGTTTTGACACTACTTTACTTAACCAATAAGAAATTTTCCGAATCTCCAAATGGAAATTCTAATGAAAATCTCCAAATCAATGTGAATAAATAGAATCTTAATTTTTGCGGAAGGCTTTTCTTATTTCTGTTGCTCAAAAAGCTACTTTTAAAACTAACATTGTTTAAATTTATTTATTGATGTGTATTGAGTATTCAAATTTGTGTTGCTGATAAGTAAAAGAAAAGGTGGCTGCTTTGGTACCTTTGGACATTTATAAAGAAATTTTGCCACAAAAGAAAAAAAAATAGTTATGTGTTGTTGTGGCGAGTGCTGTTGTCGTTTCCTGCGATGTATATGTTGTATAACATTATGCGTATATTGCTGCCACCTATGTCATTGCGATGAAATATGTCCCGAAGGATGCTGCGAAGATTTTGATGATATGTAAAAATTCGTTTGTTATACGAAAATTTTGTATTATACATTTTTTATTATACTTATATAGTTTCAAGTCTTTGTTGAATCACTATCACTACAACATACCTAGTATAAAACATACTTTTACATTTATTATATTAGTAGGGATAGCATAATATACAATACAGGGTTGTTATTCAACATGCTATATATGTTTCGATAGCTAAAAAAATAACAAACCATTAAATGTCAAACTTTTCTGACAATAAACATCTATACTGGTAGTAATTCTTTTGCTTTCTACAATTTGCGCTTAATAAACAAATGACAACGAACGAATGGCGACGAAATGGCCGGCGTCGAATTGGCCGGCGCTGAATTGGCTTGGCGCTGAATTGGCTTGGCGTTGAATTGGCTTGGCGCTGAATTGGCTTGGCGCTGAATCGGCCGCGGCGACGAATAGTCCCATCCCGTAAAAAAGTCTGTCCCTATGTATGCTTAGATCTTTAAAACTACGCAACGGATGCGGTTTTTTTTTTTAATAGATTGATTCAAGAGGAAGGTTTTAGTATATAATTTACAAAGTCACGCGGGCGAAGTCGCGGGTAGCAGCTATCTACTAAAAATAAAGATACAACCCCTGAACATTTTATAACAGCAAAGATGTCAATCAGCGTTATATTTCAAACTAGCTGGTGCCCGCGACTTCGTCCGCGTTGAAAAAGAAAAAGTAGCCTATCTTGTGTCCCGTACGTCTGAATGTTTATCTACCAAGTTTCATGAAAATCAGTTAATTCGTTTAAGAGTTATGGAGGAACATACATACATAAAGAAAAATTCTAAAAATCGCCAATTTCGTTTCAGTATCATGTATAGAGCCTGTAAACACGATATCTCTGAAAACAAAGTAACTTACTCCATGACCAACCCTTACAGATTTATTATTATTATTGATCAGCCGCGCAACATTTACATTATTCATCTTTTTATCAGAAATTAATAACGACAGAAAGTGATAGCATGCTTAAAAAAATCCAGTGGACACTTTTACGTAGTGATTTTGTTTGAGAGCCAGTATCTTGGCGTATTATAAGATCATTGTTAAAAACTTACTAAGATACTATGCGATTAGGTAGAGTTATGGTATATTCTAGAAATTCTGTAAAATAACTAAAAAGTTGCTTGGCTTGGTTTAACCTACATGTACCTAAAGCTTGTGTACACATATGACGAAGTTTCCAAATAACAAATTTTCACTCGTGTTTGCTTATGTTATCATTTGAAACAAAAAGATTGCTTACTCAGTGATAATGTCTCGACTGACTGAGTACGGCAAGCAAGCCTCTTCATTCACACTACGAATTGCGTTGCGTTGAGTCACGCTACAGGAAAAAAATATAATTTTGTGGCTACGAAACTCACAAAATAGATTGTCAACTTTGCAAATTGGTGTTCTATTCGCGCCATTTTGTGTGTTAAAATTTAAATTAAGAACACCAAACACGTTCGAAATAGTTTGAATTTTTGACAGTTCTTTTTTTTTAATTTTTGAAGTATATACTTAGGCAAGGAAAATGTGTTGTTCGTGCAGCTGTGACTGTGGCACTTGTGGAAAAATTCTAAGATGTTTGCTTTGTATAACGGCGTGTGTGTTTTTGTTGAAAATGTGCGGTGTTGAAGTCGACGACGGTTGCTGTGGGTGCGAAGGGGATTGAAAATATTGATTTAATGTATTTACTTATTCTGTGCACGTAAATAAATATTTAAATGTTAGGTAGCTGTTTTTTTTATATCTCTGTATAATGTGTGCAAAAACAATAAGGTGGGCGTGGTTACAAAAGATTGAGGAATAGAGGAAATGGAATATAATTTTTTGCACTTAAAATAACTGAACCTTCGTAACTACAGACTTAGTCTCTGTAGTAACTAAAGTGAGTCATCATGAGTCCTACATCCTAACATAGTATAATTTGAAGCCACTTTCCGTGCTTGTCCTAAACTCCTAAACCAGGCAACGGAATTTGATGCAGTTTTAACCATGAGTTAGATAGTTTTTCATGGAAGGTTTATACTCGTATAAGTAGGTATATGTAATAAAACTTAATTAAGTTTTTATTTAAGAAGAAAACAATATTTTGAGGAAGGTTTTTAGCTATTTTTTACAATATTTTTAGCTATGCATTTGCATTTGCAAATTTGCAAAAAAGTGACATCCGTGCAAAGCCGGGAGCGGGTCCCTTGTATACAATAAACTGTAATACTAAACAGGTTTCCATACTGGTAACAATCAGCAAATAAGTAAAGGTACATTGAAAATGTCAGTGATTGCGTATCAGTTTAGTTAGATAAAATTTTATCTGATAAAAAAAATCAATGTAAATATGAATCACCTGCAGACGTTTTTACCTTGACACCGATTTCACGAATAATACAGTCACCTTTAACGGTAACTGATTATTTACGACATTCGTTCACACCTTGACAGTGATTAGAATTTGATATTCAAGAGACATTACTAATTTGTGATGCTACGAGCTATTCGCATAATAATAAATAGCATCACACATTCCACACAGTACCATCTAGTCCACAGTAAGCAAGTAATGTTTGTATTATGGATACCAGACACTGGATATACTACATAAATTACTTTTTTTTGTTGTAAATACATACATATTATAAATACAAAGGTAAAATGTTAACACATAAACATTTGCCCCTAGCGGGATTCGAACCCGCGACCGTTTGGTTAACAGCTAGGGTTACTAGCCACTAGATGACTAGACCAAGCGTGTCGTCGCATAAGGACAGATTCTCCTCTTAACCTTACGTATTATAAAACCAAGTCCCAGGGGCCCTAGTCAAAGTAACATTTTAAAAACGATAACGAAGTTCGCAAGAAAATGTATGGGATGTACTATCGCGGTCAATAGAGCAGACCCACTTTTCATACAAATTTGTCTAACGTTGAATTGAGGTTGTCATAGTAACGTCATAGAAACGTAACAAAGATAAATACAAAATGTGCACACGAAATTGTTCCTTACGGTGGGACTGCTCCCTTGACCGCGATAGTACATACGTATTACGGCATATTATGTCAATCACATTTTATTGTTTTCAACATACATACATTTCATGTCATTTCATGGTATCATTATATGCAAAGTTGACATTTGCAAGTGTCATTTTTGTCTCTGATTAAAAAATTACAATACGTAATTACAATATACAACACTCATAGAAAATTTAAATTCTCTTTTTGATCTTAAATACTGATGGCATGTTCAAGTGAGGCGAGACATAGACGTCTATTTAGAAACTTGTTAGTTAGTTTGACACTTAACACAAGCGCCATCTATCTTCTCCATAAACAATAAAATTGTAATTTAACAAGCCGTTTATAACGATTATCTAATATTGAAATTAGTTGCGTAGTCTATATTAAAAAAAACCTGCAAATGGAGCCAGTCTTTTATTGACCTCCAACAAATACTAAACAAAATCTTTATAAAACCGATTAATCTTTGGGAACTTAAAAAATAAAAAATCTCGAATTAAGTATATATAATATATTTTTTATTTAAAATAAATTAACGCTAACATATAAAATATATTACAGTTTCAAAATGTCACAGATATCTTCATCAGTTTTTCCATTTGATGGACTGCGGACAAGACAAAAATTCATCGTTAATATGTTTTATAATTTCAAACACCTTAACCCTTTAACCGCCTAAGTCGGATTTATCCGACAATTATTTTCGTGTCCTCGTTTCGCCAGAGCCAATACCTATACGACAAATTCCTATACTTGTATAATGTTTATTTTTAAGTCATTGAGTTGCTTTCTATTAAAAAAAATTAAAAAAATTACAAATTAGCGCTAGGGGCACGACAACAAGCGGTTAAAGGGTTTAATACCTTTAGGAGTAAATTTCGAATCGGTTGTTACTTTCAAAGCACAAGTACTTCAATTTGCTTTTTTGACACGAAAGCTGAACTTTGAATGTTGAACGCATCTTCATACCTTTGAATTGAATTGAGCTAAAAGTGTAGTCACTCCCTTAGGAGCGGATATAAAGAGAAATAGCCAATCCTAGATTTGAATTTTATCTAAGTAAGCAAAGTCTAATTTAATTATTTTTTTTAAATATATAAATACATTATAAATGAAAGTGACGTCTGTAACAGAAAACATAATATAATGAAATTTTCTCGATAGAAAAAAAATCATCAAGTGAGCTCTCATTTCCATCGATTTTAATTTTACTTTCAAAATGACACACACATTACAAAGCTAAAAGTGTATCAGTAATTTCACTTCACATATTATCTAAGGCTGTATGTAATAATTTTTCATTTGACATTGTAGTTTACGAATAATTAATATTTAATACTTTTGGCACTTATAACATTTTTATTGAGCGAGTTGCGCTATCTTCCGTCGCATGTTGTGCGTAGTTCTACGTATTTTGTGTCACTGTCATGTCCAAGGGGCCACGCGGGTGAAATTACAAATTTTGTTTGCTTTATACGCACTCTAATTAAGAGAGATATTAATTAACTCACCGTGTCCCTGATTGTGTTTTCAGCTAATATATACTCTTCAGATTGCGGATTGAGAGTCATCTTGTAGTTGGTGAGAGCCGCTCTGTCCTTTTGTTTGGCCAACGTCTCTATCACAACCGAGTGGACCTACAGAGAGATTCACTTTTTAATACGAGTAATGAAAAAATAAAAGTTTTAAGAGGACTCTGTGTTAAAATCAATACTAATAATAAATCTGCTAGGGTTGGTCATGGAGTAAGTTACGTTGTTTTCAGAGATATCGTGTTTATAGGCTCTATACATGATACTGAAACTAAATTGACCATTTTTACATTTTTTTTCTGTATGTATGTATGTATGTATGTATGTATGTTCCTCCATAACTCTTAAACGAATTGATTTTCATGAAACTTGGTAGATAAATATTTAGACGTACAGGACACAGGATAGGCTACTTTTTTTCTTTTTCAACGCGGACGAAGTCGCGGGCGCCAGCTAGGAGACAATATTTTACTAACTTACGCGGATGAAGCCGCGTGCAACAGCTAGTATACAATATTTCTATAATAAGTACTAGATACAGAGAAGGACATAAGGTACCTTTAAAAGTACTTATCCAGAGGTATCAAAAACTATAGCAGCAATAAAGATTGAACAAAAATATTTCTCATGTATTTTGTCAGGCGCATATATTTTTTATTATTCAATGCGGACAAAGTCGCAGTCACCAGCTAGTCTTTTTTAAGGACGATCAAGATTTTTTTTAATGTTAAGGTCTAACAGACAGGCTGACGGTCCACTTGATGGTAAGTGGCAACTTGATGGTTGGGTACAAAATAAGGTAAGAATATGGAAAAAAAGGAATACCTTATGGGCGAGCGCAAGCCGTAGCCTCTCGTCGGTGTTGGTCGCTGCGCAGACGCAGGCGGCGAGCAGAGCCGCGGGCGCGCGCAGAGCGCTCAGTCGCGCCACGAGCGTCTCTAAGGGCACGTGGCACGACACCGCACCACGTCCCAACCAGTCCTACAATTGGACCATTTTTTGTGTGTAAGGGGGCGTCCAGAGGTGTTTAGGGGGTGTTTTTGAGCCAAATCTCACCCAATCTCATGTGGGGAAGAGGGTGGGTCTCGGCAAATATCACGTAATTTTAATGGTGAGATGTCGAGTCCAATCTCATGATATCTCACCAGGTGGGATAGGGGGGACAAAAACTCGCCAAAAATCGCCTCACGTAATTAATAGACGTCCCCTAAAGGTCAGTCTAAACTGAAAAGCCACGAAAACAACACTCGAAGCGAATTCGCTTTGCGCTGCAAGCGTCAGCGTCGAGCGTCAAGAACAAATGATTGTAATCCATGACGCTGAAGCTTGCAGCGCTAAGCGAATTCGCTTCGATCATTGGTTTCGTGGCCCAGGCATAAGCGAATTCGCTTCGAGCGTTGGTTTTGTGGCCCAGGCATAAGCGAATTCGCTTCAAGCATTTGTTTCGTGGCTCAGGCATAAGCGAATTCGCTTCTAGCGTTAGTTTCGTGGCCCAGGCATAAGCGAATTCGCTTCGAGCATTTGTTTCGTGACCCAGGCATAAGCTAATTCGCTTCAAGCATTTGTTTCGTGGCTCAGGCATAAGCGAATTCGTTTCGAGCGTTGATTTTGTGGCCCCAGGCATAAGCGAATTCGCTTCTAGCGTTAGTTTCGTGGCCCAGGCATAAGCGAATTCGCTTCGAAATGACGAAGGTTTTCGTACCTCGACTGCACATAAAAAAAGCCAATTCAACACAATTTAAGACGTTAAATGTTTAGACACATATTTACACAATATTAAGAGACTTTTAGCGCAACTTGTTTTCTATGTTCATCTTTGACAAAATTATCACACATATTTATATACGCTTAAATAACTACAACAAAAAAAAATACCTTCTTTGTGAAGAGAGATTCAACGAGGTCCCATTTATTGGCTTTTGCGTGGACGTTTAATACAACCCAATCGTATTGTTGGGGGCTGATCTAAAATTATAAAAAAAAATGATGTCCTCATTAGAGCAACCATATTATACAGGCAAAATATAATAATATGTCGATTGGATATTTTTATATACATAAAAGCAATTACTTATTAAAGGCAATAAGGAAAAGACAGAAATAGATTCAAATCCCAGTCAAGCCTTAACTACGACAGTTTATTGGTCATATAATAAACTGGGTCTAACTATTTGTATGAAATTTTATATATAGTTAGGGTTATGCTTTTTAAGTCTACCTATAAATTAAAAAAAAAAAAAAAAAAAAAAAACCATAAAAGCGCCATCTGTTGCCGATAGATGATAACCAAAATTTACCTCGAAATTTGTCTACCTATAAATTTATCTGTGGTTCTTTTAAAAATGCAATTTTAAACAAAAAAAAAAAAACTATAAAAGCGCCATGTGTTGCCTATAGATGATAACCAAATGTTACCTCGAAATTTGTCTACTTATAAATTATATCTATGGTTCTTTTAAAAATGCAATTAAAAAAAAACTATAAAAGCGCCATCTGTTGTCGATAGATGATAACCAAATGTTACCTCGAAATTTGTCTACTTATAAATTATATCTATGGTTCTTTTAAAAATGCAATTAAAAAAAAAAAACTATAAAAGCGCCATCTGTTGTCGATAGATGATAACCAAATGTTACCTCGAAATTTGTCTACTTATAAATAATTATATCTATGGTTCTTTTAAAAATGCAATTTAAAAAAAAAAAAAAAAAACTAAAAGCGCCATCTGTTGCCGATAGATGATAACCAAATGTTACCTCGAAATTTTGTCAGATGGCGTTATATGAATACGAATATGTTTCGCTAACATCAGAAGCTATATTATGCTACTCTAGCTACAAACTTTTGACAGATAATGGGTAAAGTGTATTTATACAGATTTCCTATTCCGAATACCTATCCCATTTGCTTTACTATGATGGAAAAGATAGCTAAGAAATCCGCTTTGGGATAAGGCGTAGGGATGACAGTTGTCTACCTGTTGTCTTTGGCAGAGAGTGAGAGGTGAGGTGGCATTTCCTGCACCTTCGTGCCAATGATGTGTACAACAAAACGCCAGACATTCCAACGCCGATTTGTTATTCATTTCAGATTTATTCACGTGTTTCTGCCATTCTGCAAAAAAAAAAAAAACAAATATATAGGGCGTCCCAAGACTATGCGACATGAAGGTAAAGTACCTTAAATATCGTAGATAGGATATTTTGCTGAAAGAAGACTTTGTTATTTTTAATAGTTGGTAATACTGCATTCAAAGATTTTCTAAAAAGTACGTGGTCGTAGGCAATAAATAATATTCTTGAAATTTGAATCAAACATTTTACGTTATTCCTTTCTTTTAAGATACATACATACTATGTTACTTAAGAAGAATTATTATTATTTTTTGTCCATTCTTTCGATTGGCATCCAATTGTTGCCTAAGGACAACAATAATTATTCTTGTTCTAATCGTTTAACTTTTGACAGCTCGAGTACTAATCAAATAGTGATACCCTGATGCGTTAAGCCGCGTCCTCACTAGGGCCGCACGGCCACATCAGGCCGGCCGCGTGTAGTGTGTACAAGGTCTGGCCGAGCGGCCGGCCAGATGTGGCCGTGCGGCCCTAGTGAGGACGCGGCGTTACCGATTCGATTTCTTTTAACAATCGATTTTATTCATGAAGTTTTAATCGGTTTAACACATTCATATTTTATCTTTGCTCAACATTTAACATTGTTTTATAAACATTCACAGGTGTTTAAGTTAATTTATTTTTTATACAATATTAAAATAAACCACTTAAGTTAATTTTTTACCTATTTTAGTTGTTTTTATTTTAATCGATTTATTTCAAAACGGTTTCTATAATCTGTGGTCATTCATCACTAAGTGGGCGGTGCCCGTCCATGAAGTACGGTATTCTCTTTAGTACAGTCGGCCGCATAAGTCGATTAACACATTCAAAAGTGCAAAACAACGTAACACTTAACGCGCCATAAGTCGTTGTCACGACTAGAGGACAAAATAAACTTCACGTACAAACAATCGTAAAAAGATTCACTATGTAAGTAATTAAGTAAGTAAGTTGAGTGTTCAGTTGTTTTGCACTTTTGAATGTGTTAATCGACTTCCGCGGCCGACTGTACATTGTACCGAAAATTATTGTAAAACTTCACATGCGTGATCTGTCAAAAGTTAAATAAACGATTGAAACCAGCGTAGTCCCCGGTTAATCGAGTTTCTGCTTCTCTTTTTAAAAAAAAAAAGTAAAAAAAGTGCACCTAATAGTTTGACGAAATCAGTGACCATCTTCGCGTGATGCATGTCGACCCCGGGCTGGTGGAAATGGTTATCGGCCAAGTTGCTCATTTTCCTTAGGAGACCGTCTACGTTATTACCTTGGGTCTTAACGTGATGCTGCAATTGGTATACCTGGTGACAAATGTAGTGGTTTTTTTTTATAATATCGCTGCTTAAAAACTAAAGGGCCATAAAACCATAAGGGCATAAATATAGGCTTTCTAATGTGTAGATAACTTGTAAGTTATTATTTAACTTAAAACTTACGGCAGCTTCTGGACTCCTACCCATCATCCTGAAATGTGGAAAACAATAAAACAAGTTATAAATTATCGGTTCCAGTTCTAGCCTTGGATATTTTTCATAATATGTATTTCTGTTTTGAAACAGTATGTTACATACTGTCTAATTAAGCGCATTGATTATGTGAACATATTTTTGACGAGCCCGTTGGATGAGTGGTAACATCTCATGGGCCTCGTATTCGATTCCCCGCAGGGTTAACTTTGGAAAATTTACTTTTTCACTTCCTCGCTGTAACTTACGTAAGCAAATCAGCAAGTTCTGTAATCTTTCCCTCGCTCTGCAAAAAGCTGATGTAGTGATTCAGTGCTAGGGGTCGAGAGGAAAGTAACTCGTACACTACTTTCCTATTCAATGTCTGAATGAGGAACAACACCACCTGAAATAGATACAGTGAAGCCATCAAAGAACAGGAGACAGTTACGTTAGTTACTTATATACTACATAATTATGTATATTAGAGAAACTACTTCTTCTTCTTTTTCGGCTTCACTCTTGACAGAGTGGTCGTGGCCATCACTTCAGGTGTTGGTGGCAAGCCTCACAACACGCCGCCTTCCTCGTGCACCCCTGCAGTGAGCCATTCAAAGCAGCTTTTATTTGATCCGTCCATCTCATAGGCGATCTTCCCCGCGGCCTGGTACCCTCAACCCTTCCCTGGACCACAAGTCGCTCAATAGCCACCTCCCCTCGGCGGCGGACATGGCCAAAGAACGTGAGGATACGGGACTGTACCAAAGATGACAAGCGCTGCTTGATGCCGAGTTCTCGAAATATAGACTCGTTGGTACGGAATTCAGTCCACGATACTCCGAGCATTCTCCTCCAGCACCACATCTCTAAGGCGTCTATCTTCTTCTTTTCAACTTCCCGAGAAACTACTACATATATTATATTAAATCCTTAACAATTGTGCTCTGTGATGTTCCAAAAAGAGGTGTTCATACGTTCAGATCCATTCAGTGGTATGATATTAAAAGGGTTCTTATAGTTCTTGGAATTGTAGTTCTGATATGTATATCGGTCGGATGATGAAAGTATTTGAACTAAACATAAAGTGATTTACTCGAAGTAGAGGGCGCTAACAAACACAATAAAAGAATTTAAGCAATTTTACAAAGCAAAAAATATACACTGACGGACTCATAAACTGCATCAAAGTAATAGACGACTTTGAAATAAATATTTTAACCAAGTATGTAAACTTTCTATACAGATTTAAATTGAAACCTCTAGATTGGTTCGTGAACTTTAAAACAGCGTATCCTTAAGTTTAAGTTTGTGTACTGGAAAGGACCTTAAGACTTTTTTGAAGAAAAAACAGAAATTTAAGGAAAATTGGTTTAATAAAAAAATTGGTTTTAACAATAGACACAAACTTTATGCAAGGTTTTATTTATGTTTTAATAGGGTGTATTACCCCCACATGCCCTTATTACGGATTCTAATCGGTTCCGCATAGATTTTATTAGGGTTATTAAAAGATCTTGCGGAATATTGTCCCATTCTTCTGAAAGTGCTGTTCTTAGTGCTGCCACTGTCGTGGGCACAGGATTTCTCGCATATACAGCTCTTTTTAAATTGTCCCAAACATGCTCAATGGGATTAAGATCCGGGCTGCGTGCTGGCCAATTCATTGTACGTATCCCAACCTCTTCGCAATATTGTCGAACTTGTGCAGCAGCGTGCGGCCGGGCATTATCCTGCATTAAAGTAAAATTTTCGCCTATGAATCCCATGTAAGGCACCACGTGATCTTCTAAGATCTCTGTTATGTAGCAATGTGCAGTCAAACCCCCTCTATTACCGTTTTGACGGACCATGTCTATGAACACAAGTTCTGTTCGCCCGTTCATCGATATGCCACCCCAGACCATACACGAACCGATTTGACTCGACGACGATTGACTCTTCTGCGACCATCTGCACCATATAAACATGTCCTACACTCGTCCGTGAACAATACGGAGGCCCATTGCTCTTCTGTCCAATTTAGGTGATCACGCGCAAATCTTAAGCGAGCTTGTCTGTGAGCTACAGACAACTTTGGACCATTTGCTGGTCTAAAAGGGGTGATATCCGCTTCCTTTAACCTTCTTCTTATTGTTCGTGCACTCACATTTACTCCACGCACTTCATTAAGCTCTGTTTTGATGTTAACTGACGTGAGGAAACGATTTCGCAGGGAAGTTTTAACAATAAATCGGTCATCACGACCGGTGGTTGCTCGAGTCCTGCCTGTACCACGTCTCCTTCTGTAAGAACCTGTCTTCACAAACCTTCTGTATATTCTAGAAACCGTAGACTGGTTTAAATTTAAATTTCTACCAATCGTTCGTTGATCCAAGCCCTACCGCACCAGTGCTACAATTTGAGCCGCTTGTTCGGACGAAGTATCCATATTATGGTTCAAAAACTCTCGATGAGTTAAAAAACTAATCCAACAATTCTGCTGGTAACAATAATTCAATTGACAAAAGAATAAAAAATCAATGCGAATCAATTTAAAACTTTGCTTTAAATAACACGCAAATCTGATACTACGAATAAATTTTCTTTTCCTGGCTATATTCATTTGTTTTACTGCAGTTCTATTTTAAAATTTTGCTTTTTTTTAAGATTAAGAGCCAGTCTCTTCATATTTATATAATTTAATCTAAAAAGTTTGCATACTTATTAAAAAAAAATATTTCAAAGTAATCTTGAACTTTGATGCAGTTTATGAGTCCGTCAGTTTATTAAAATAAGTAGGTGAATTTCACAAAGTAAACAGTTAGGTACTGAGCTGTTACTGAAAGGATTTGTATGAAATTTGACAGACACGTAGTTTATTATCTGCATGAACATTAGGATACTTTCTATTCGGAAAAAATGTTAGGTTCCCGAGGAGGGATGGCCTAAAAATAAAAAAAATGGCGCCACTGTTTCCGTGGTGGCACCACCGTCGTCACAGCTATAAATATATCAGGAGTTATAACTCATATTATGCTCATATAAAGGTTATGAGGTCATGTTATATTACACACATATATTTTCTTTTTCAACAAGGATGAAGTCGCAGGCATCAGATATTCATGAAATACTTATTATACTTACTGCTAAAACAGCATTTCCATCACCAACGGCCACAGCGCCATCTAGTAACTCTGTTTTACTTTTCAAACTTCTGTGAACATTTAACGAGCAATTACGGCCAAGGATCAATCTTTTTATGGTCACAGGAACACTTTCCTCTGTTGCTAGTTTTGGGTCGGGATCTTTGCCTGATTGCGCTTGTATAACTGAAATTAAATCAAATATTCACATATAGATGGGTTATGTACTTACTTAGAGTACATAATTAGAGTGAAGAGAACACTTTCACTTGACATGGTACCATGTCATAGATTTTATTAATGTAACTTGCTGTTTCTTCCTTTGTAAATTTATTATGACACTAGCTGTTGCACGTGACTTCATCCTTAATTTTTGGGCAGTTTGGGCAGCAACCACCTTCTTACAGAATACCACCATGAAATAACAGCTTATTGCTGTTGTATTTTGGTAAGTAAGTAAGGGATGTCAGAGCTCATTACCCCTTCAGCTTCCTTTTCCTTAATCCTTCTATGGTCAGCAGCGCACTTGCAGCAACTATGGTGCTGCTTGTGTTATAGGCGACGGTAGCCACCGACCATCAAGTCAACCGCCAGCATGTCGGTCGACTAACAATTAGGTGACACAAGTCAGCTTTACTCCATACAAACATTTTAAAGATTATTACTTCACTGTTTTATGTTTAATTTACAAAATTAAGCATGATACCGATTTATCTTGTCATTAACTAGGTTCATTTTTATACAAACTAAAAAGTATTAATTTAAAAGATATGATCCTTGATAAATCCATATTTTAACACAAGTTTTAATGAAACTTTGAGGGTGAATATGTCACTCTAGTGTACAAAAACTCCAAAATACTTTGAATACAAACATTGATTAGTTATTAAAGAGTTCAAATAACTTTATACGAAGTAGATATATGCAGTAGTTTTGTCAAAAAGAGTATATGCCTAAGGGTATGTTTATGATTTTTTTTTGTATGAATCATTGTGCATCTCAGTTGAATGCTCTTCCCGTGCATTGTGCTGTGTGAGACAGAATGAATTTTAGCTACATGCACCGATGAGTTCGACCTGCCGACTAGTTCTGTCTTAAGGACTGTTGCCTGACTGTGAATTTGTCTAATGTACTTACTTAATTCTAAAACCTTCGGCGAAACAAGACTAGACAAAGGCAGAGTTGCTTTCACATTACTTATGTTTGCATTACTAAGCAAAGTATCATCGCTTTGGTTCGAATATGGTCTTTGCCCTATGGCCAAGATTTCTTGAGGTGACAACTGAAATAAATGATAGATTTATAATACATTTAATTAAAATTCTAGATTTACTATTTTCGTGTTTCTTTGTTGCTTTTTATTTACCACATCATCATCGAAACTTAGTGCCTTAGCTTTGGTTTCACTTGTGTTCCAATAGTCGTCGTCATCCATTATTATAAAATAAGCATTAAAAAAAGTTAAAAAAACATGCACAAATATTATAATTATTTTATTTATTATCGTAACTTTATGACCGATTGAGTTGTTATTATTTTGTTATTGTTGAGTATATTAGTACTCTGTAACTGTAAGTTGCGAACACAACATAGATCAATCAACGTATCATTATAATGACAGTTAGCTGATCACAGACTATTCTAATCTGTTGCGAAATATATTTACAATAGGGCCGCAATAGGGTATTTTCCTATTTTTTTGTTTCGCATAAATTATAACCGGATAGATAATAAAATGTAAGTTATTTAAACTTTGCCGCCTAAACACTCATACGTCGTTACGTGGTCTGTATGGCGTCATATTACTCAAACAAAACATTTAAATTAGATTTAGGAAATAATAATATCGTAACTACTAGAATCTAGAGGAACACAAATGTTCTTCATAATATACTAAATCTACTTGTGTGTACAGATATTATCTTCACAAAAGTAATACATTGTTGTATTTGGTGATAGTATTTTCATTTTTAGTCTCTCGTGTCAGTCCTCGTTTGAGTAACATGACGACGCATGGCTGTTTAGGCAGCAAAATTTGAAAGAAGTTGAAAAAATCCAGGAAAGTAGTCCACCCAAAAAAATGCCGACCACATAAGCGTAAACTAATAAAACTAAATATATCAATCAAATCAAATTTGTATTTTTATAACCATATGACACCTCTCCTAATTTTTTATTACAAAACAAATCTGCTACGCTAATAATTCTTTAAAAAAAAATTGAGTTTTAAAAAATTACTAACTTTGGCCGTTAGTGCCAATAACCGCTGCCTCGGGCACCGGACATTTTTTCATAAAAAAAAGTATGCTACATATTAATCCATGTAATAAACTATCTGTGTGCTGAATTTCATTGAAATCCTTTCATCTGTTATTGCGTGAAATAGTAACAAACATCCATATTCACAAACTTTCGTATTTACAATATTAGTAAGATTATGATGTTGCTCACAAAAACCCCTCACTTATAAAAACATACAGGAAAGACGACTGCATTTAGAGCCAATTGATACCTAAGAGTCATGTATGTACCTACAGACTAAATTTCGCAACAGCAACAACCGGTTAAGAACCTTAAGGCTGGTTTTACAGTGACGTATACCGTCCGCGCGGGTGGTAAGCGCGCGGATGACCCGCTCGACAAGTTTAGGCTGGTTTTACAGTGACGCTTACCGTCCGCACGGTTTGCTACCTCGTACAGTCGTCAGTGCGGGCCATCCGTCACCGCGGGTCACCCGCGCGTGTTGGTTAAACTTTGTAACGATCCAAGAGACGCAAAGCTCGTGGCCCGCACTTACAACCGCGCTGGCGAAAGCGTCACTGTAAAACCAGCCTAAGGTGAATCAAAGGTGTCCCAATAACTTAAGGAATTTATTGCACAACCTGTATACATTGCCGCTTACATTTGATATACTGTTAAAGTGTGTTAAACAAAAACTGCAATGGATGACACAGAGCTGCAAGTAGTCAATGAAAGTGCAAGAATTGGTAGACGGTACATCCAAGATTCATTCGTGCGGAAGAATCTCGGCTTGCCGCATGTGTGCATGTGTTTTTCAAATATTTGTTTGTAAGGAAAACATATTTGAAACATTTATAATATTTCAAAATACGCAGTGTTCATATTAAGAAATCCTCGTGAGTTTATTTCTGGATTTGTCATTAAAATGCTACTCGCCGGGCCATTGATTCGCCAGTATTTAGTCGTTATTGTTGGTATGTTTTTGTTTATTTTTATAAAATTTTTGTAGGTAGGTAAACTTTTTTTAATAAGTCATGAGAGTATTCTTAGTTTACCTACTCGTATTTAATAAATTTCCCATTTACTCGCCACATTAATTCAGTTAAATTTATAATTTTTGCAAATATTCTTAATGCGAAAGTTTGTGGCAAGGATTAAATGTATTAAATTTATTTTTGTAACTTCTCTACGGGTTTTGATTAAATTTTACAGTTACACAGTTTAAGGCTTGAGTCTGGCTGTGCAAAACTACGAAATAGAAGACAAAAAACAGTTCGCGCGGAGAGCTCCTCCTCTGCCATCCTGCGTCGTAATTTATCAATAGAATGTTGCTCTACTTATGGCCTTTAATATTTTACTAGTATTTTATAATTTCATGTTATTGAAAATACCCAATTTTTAACATTTCTAACAGTCGGCGCGCTAGCTCAGAGAAATTTTAGAAATTTTGACTTGTTTTTTAAAATTAGTTTTAGTTAATTTAAAATTTAGAAAAGTTACTAGCAGGTTATCGATATTGTTATTGTGAATAAGGTTGTGTTCATTATTAGAAATTGAGTTATGGGCGTCGATAGAATATAATATAGATACACAGTCTTATACAAAACAAAACCCAATAAGTGGCACAACGTCTAACCTATGAAGACGTGAGTGGATAAAGGTGATATGTCGCATAATTCCAATTTTGAATAAATCGAGGTTAAAGTTTTACTTTTAGTTTTTGAGATAACATGTGAACATAGTGAACTCTTCCATTAACAAAACTCCATAACTCCATAACTCTTCCTTCATCAACGCAAAAAAACGAAAAAACCCAAAAATGCGACATATCACTTTCATCCACTCACGTCTTCCTATCTATAGGTGTATCACATCTATTACAAACTATATAAAAGTAAGTCTTAAAATGTACATACAGTTTTTACAAAATGAAACTTATACACTAATGTCATAAGATTATGAAACGCACGACAGTTTCTATTACTTATTACTTTTTGTTTATAAGAACAAACAAAAAATGATTTCAAGTGTCATCTTTGAACGTCACTTGATATACACTAGAAATTGTTATTGTATAATGAACCGTAATATGTAAAGCGCAAAGCAGGAACTCAATTTCGAACTAAATTTCGAATAGAGTCAACATATAAACCGAACAAGTGTTGGCATGCAATAATATGAATAATACGTTCAGTCAGTATCAATACAATTGATTCGTGTTATACTCCCGCTATTTATTACTAATAGTTCAAGATAATTAGAATAAAAAATGACAAATCTGCCGGGCATCAATTTTTTTTTGGGATCAGTAGAGGGTCATTGGAAGTGCCTAAATCCCCCGGAATCCCCCGTATTTTTGGATTTTATATTATATTATATTATATTATATTATATTATATTATATTATATTATATTATATTATATTATATTATATTATATTATATTATATTATATTATATTATATTATATTATATTATATTATATTATATTATATTATATTATATTATATTATATTATATTATATTATATTATATTATATTATATTATATTATATTATATTATATTATATTATATTATATTATATTATATTATATTATATTATATTATATTATATTATATTATATTATATTATATTATATTATATTATATTATATTATATTATATTATATTATATTATAATATATTATATTATACATAATAAATAAAGTTTAAGTAAAAGCTATTTTCATTAAAAAAATTATGAAAAAAACAATTTTAAAAATATATTTAAAATTAAAATTATTTAAATTTAAAATAATATTTAAATATATAGATTTAAAATGAACAAATAAACAATTATTTTTATTGATAGCATATTATTGACTATATTTGCACTAAAGTACCTATTTGTAATTATTAAAAACTAGCTGGTGCCCGCGACTTCGTCCGCGTTGAAAAAGAAAAAAGTAGCCTCTCCTGTGTCTCGTACGACTAAATGTTTATTTACCAAGTTTCATGAAAATCAGTTAATTCGTTTAAGAGTTATTGAGGAACATACACACATACACACATACACACATACACACATACACACATACACACATACACACATACACACATACACACACACACACACACATACACACATACACACACACACACACACACACACACACACACACACACACACACACACACATACACACATACACACATACACACATACACACATACACACATACACACACACACACACACACACACACACACACACACACACACACACACACACACATATACATACACACATACACACATACACACATACACACATACACACATACACACATACACACATACACACATACATACACACATACATACATACATACATACATACATACATACATACACACACACACACACACACACACACATACACACATACATACATATATATTAATAATGCTTATGGTATTTGATTTGCACTCATCTTTGTATTCTATTTCTATTCATTAGTAGTACATTTTACTTCAATGTCCTTTTTCTTACAGGCATATCATTTTCCTTTATGTTTAATAAACTATTTAACAAAAAGTTCAAAAATAATATTTAAAATAAATCAAGTAAAGCAACTTTCGATATGCGAACAGAGGCACAAAATCTCTGAGAGTGAGCGAGACAAAGATATTAACACGGAGAGAGTGAGCGAGACAAAAACACGTAAAAATTTAACACGGAGCACACGTCCGACCGCAACGACCGTTCACCGGTCACTGAGGAGTTTTGGTTGCCGGTATTTTCTTATCAATAAAAGATTACTTTTTTTGATATTTATACAGAAAACATAGCTTTTTTTGTACCTAACACTTATCCTTTATGATAATAAATGTGTTCAATTGGGTTTAAGTCAGGACTCCTGGCTGGCCACGGCAAAACAGGGATCCCAACCTCCTCCAGATAACCTCGAACAATTAAAGCAGTGTGGGAGCGCGCGTTGTCGTGCATAAGGAACCACGTGCTCTTCCAGGATCTCTGAAATGTATCGGCGAGCAGTCAGGGACCCTTGGCCGCGAGTTCCTGGAGACGCAGACAAGATCGGTTTTGCCGTCCATGCTAATGCCGCCCCAGAACATGCACGAGCCGCCTCCTTAGCCCACTGTCTCTTCGATACATGTTTGAGAAAATCGTTCTCCCGACCTTCTATATACTCTGGCACGTCAGTCGTTGCAATAAAGACAGACTCTGGTCTCATCGGTGAAGAGAACCTGCCTCATTGCCCAAACGTCCAATCGACGTGGTCACGGGCGAATCGCAAGCGGTCTCTGCAATGCTGCGTGGTCAATATGGGGCCCGTAGCAGCCCTGTGAGCCACGATATTCTTCTCTCGTAGTCTTCTTCTAATCGTAGAGACGCTAACTGCGGTGGTCCGAGCTTCTCTAAAGCGTTGTTGCACCTGAACAGCACTGGTGAAACGATTGCGCAGTGAAGACGTCACAATGAAGCGATCGTCTCTTTCTGATGTGCAGCGTTGCCGACCAGCTCCATGTCTTTTGTTGTAGCCCCCAGTCTCTTGGAACCTCTGGAATACTCGGCGGACAGCATAACGGCTTAAATTCAGTTGCCGAGCAACATCACACTGACGAACTCCTGCTTGCAATAGTGCGACAACTTGAGCAGATTCAGCGGCGGTGGTTTCCATCTTCGAAGGTTGATTTCTTGCTGGCGCCCCTAAGCTGTATTCTTCTCGACGTTTGGGCAGTGTATGATTGACATTTGACCTTATACAGATCTTTAATGCCCAAGGGAACAGGCACAACTAGCAACCCTTCAACCGCGAGTTTTGACACCTTTTTTTTAACGCGCACACCTGGAAACCTCGTGGCTTTTTATTTAAATTAACCAACGTTAATTGAAAGGTTATTAAACGTGGTTTCATTTGATATCAGTGTTAATAATGTAAAGTAATTTTTATAAAGTTTATATTAGCTTGAATCAGATTTTCGCGGAGGGGCGATATTTTTGACGCCGAGTGTATTATTTGACAAACGATTATACCTAAATAACAAAGGTTTTACTGTTGTAACAATGACGACATGTGGTATATTCGGCAGTTGTCAATGTTTGTTTTTGTAGTGCTCATCCATTTAGGTATCTCATTTCAATGAATACCTACCTAACCACTTTGAACATTGCTTACCAAATAGAAGCAGTGGAAGCAGCTGTCATTCGTCCGTGGAATACTCATCCAAATACCTATTATATAATTTAGTCATACCTACTCTAAACTCTATTTCAAAGGAATAAAAGTTAAAGTAGATAATTAAAACTTCTACAGTACGGCAGACATTATAAACTATGTCTGCCAGAGTTGTTGCGGATGCGAAGCCGGGGGCGGCTCGCTATTAATCCATATTTGTCATTAATACACATGACATCATTTAAATTACATAAATAAACTTGACATTTGGTACCACCAAACTACTACAACATGGAACCCGCGTGCCATACAAAACACTACGAATTTTATGGAACATTTAAAAGTGGCATATGCGTAGAGCATGAACTGTCATTTAAAACAAAACAAACATAATAATAAGTACGTTATTTAAAGAAAATGTGACTTTACGTCAACTCATTAGAGTTTAAAATTACCATTGACGCGTGAAGGCAAGAGTCCGCCATGATTCTGTCAAAGGCGTTCTTTTTATGTGCCGCTTTGCCATTTGTGACGCAAATTCCATTGTAGTATTTCGATGTTTGGTACTGTAAAAATTGCATTCTTTGTTGTAAATTTGAATGGGAAAGGAAGTGAGCAATCGCACGTGCTCATTATCCAATCTGTATCAACGGCGTTAGGCAATGAGTTGAGTTCGTTACTGGTTTTCATGGGCGAATTGCATTCCGACAAGACATATTAACTTTAATACTGTTGTCACCATTTACTTCGGGTTTAGTCCAGATATTTTTATCGTTCACCCGATAATATGAACTAAACATACGAAGACGACCTCTCTTCGCGAACGCGCTCGTTCAACTGTCTGATACCTTTTAAATGTCATTCAATATCATACCTTTTCAATCTCACCGAATGAATCTGAATGAACGAGCAACTCTTTTTGCAACGTCACAGAAGCACTTTTTACTATACATTCCGCCTTACCGATCAACTTCAGTCTATAGGCCTTTGTTGGAATTTATACTCTAAACTTTAGGCGTATAATTTAGTATATTGTGTTTCCTACGATCAGCTCAATAGAGATATAATAAGTAATTGACAGTACCTACATACTTTTCTAATAAGAAAAATTACGAAGATAAGAGCAAAAATAAATCCTGGCTAAAAAGACAGAAACATCTCTATTATCACTATAAATGTGAAAATAACTCTGTCCGTCTGTCTACTGTTGCCCTTTCACGCCTAAACTACTCAATAGATCATCATGGAATTTTGCATACAAATAGTCAGAGATACAGTTAAATTACAGTTCCCAAGATCATCTATATACCAATATATAAAGCTGAAGAGTTTGTTTGGTCAGGAACTACTGGTTTGAATTGAAAAATTCTTTTTGTGTTGGATAGTCCATTTATCGAGGAAGTCTTTAGGCTATATAACATTTTGAACGCGGACGAAGTCTCGGACACTAGCTAGTATGAAATAGAAATTATTGCTCATATATGTATTTTGTCAAAAGTTATATTTTTAATTTTTCTACGCGGACGCAATGACTTTTATATTACTTTGTAAGGACAAGGCTAACGCTCCTAGTACGTGGCACCGACGCGCCGGTGTCAAAATCGGAAATTGGCACCAATGACGGGTGTTCATTCTGTGCTTAGCAAGATACGAAAATGCCTACTTGCCAGTGATATGTCCAACCAACCACTGAGAACACTTTACAATAACAGAATACGCCAATAAGCAATAAAAGATGGCAATGAAAAACAAATTATTTTTAGTAACTAGATGTGAAAATTGGAGGATCATTTTTTTGTCACTAGTAGTATGGTAAGGTCGCATCTTGTCTTGTTTAACATATCACTGCGCGGACGAAGTCGCGTGCACCAACTAGGTTTCAATAATCCTCAACTTTTTTTGGAAGAAATGTTTGCCTGTCGCGTCTACCAACCATGAATTTTTTTTTCATTAATTACAGCAAACTTGAGCATATTCTGCGTGGGATTGGGTCTGGCATGGCCCTCACCTGTTCTAGTTAAATTAAGAAACTCAACAGAAACTGTTTTGTCTCGACCTATCACCGAAGAAGAGGGATCATGGATCGTCTCCATAGGTTGTCTCAGCGGATTTCTTGGTGAGTATTAATATGCTAATACCTATTATAAATGAGAAAGTGAGTTTGTTTGTTGTAACGCTTTCACGTTTTCAATACTCAACATCATCTTGGAATTTTGCATAAAAAGGGACGCGGAAGAAATCGCGGGCAAATACTGTTTAATATATTGGAACATCCATTTGGAAATGTATTTGAAAGCTGCGCAATATATTTTCTGTGGATTTTTAAGACATTGACATCACACAATACTAATATTTTAGTGTTTTTATAATGTGAAACTAAATTTATTTAAGAATTTGAACTTAAATCTTAATTTACAAATAATTAATGTTAAAGTCGTCAGACAGGCTTATGGTCCACTTGATGGTAAGCTTCTGCAAGTTATTCGACTTTTACGACTTCTTTATGGCCATTAAACAAATCATAATAGTCGAATAAGTCGTAAACGGTAAGTGACAGAAAAAAATTATTAAACAAGATAGATGGCAAATTTATTTATCTACAATAAAGGTTAATACCATTTTGGGCCTCAAGTGCACTGTTATGGAGATATAGGCCGAAACGGTTTTTATCAAAATGGCGGCACTTCCGCCCGTCTAATTTGTAAGGGTTTTGTGCATTTACGGTAAGTACGTGATACTGAACCTATTTAAAAAAGAAAATACGAGTAGTAATTTAGTGCATTAGTGCATTTAGTGCAGTAACCGGCTCCTCTATTGCCTGTAGTAATTGGTTCAGTCGTTTTTGCGTGAAACAGTAACAAACATCCATACATCTATACATCCATAGAAACATTCGCATTTATAATATTAGTACGGATTGTCTAGTTAATACTTTTGACTTAATTGCAGCAATCTTCACTGTGCCCTTCCTCGTGGAGTTCATAGGAAGGAAATACTGCGTCATACTTGCGTGTGTTCCAAGACTTATATCTTGTTTACTGCTAACCTTCGCGACAGAAGTTTGGATGATTCTATTGGCGAGAGCAATAAATGGATTGTCTGATTGCTTCACGTTTACCGTTGTTCCAATGTACGCTTCAGAAGTTGCTAGCGTAAGTATACTTAACTTAAATTTAAATTAGCATTACCTACATGTGAAATTCTTTGTCTTTAAATATTTGATTAACACTTTTTTAAGACGATGGTCGAAAGCTTTGGTCGAAAGACAGCCTTTTCACTACTGTGAAATTCAATGATTCTTTGGTGGATAGGATCAGACATTCTGAAATTCGTCGACGTAGTCAAGAGAAAAGCAAGTTGAAGTGGCAATGGGAATATCGAGATAGTCTAATGAAGATTGTCAAGGTTATACAAGTTCTTATGTCAAGGTTTGCTTGAGCAAACGAGTTAGAATACCTCAGACTCTAAACTTAAGTATCTATATCTAATTAGATTTTTATATTAAAACACAATATCAAACTTAGTCTATATATAAAGACTTTTGTCCCAATTTATAAGGTGATCTAAAATTTGGAAACAAGAAACTCGAAATTAGATAGTCCAGCCGGCTGTGCTCGTGATGACTCGTGTCTGGAATAAATTTTCATACTTAAATCAATTTGCTTTACAGATGAATGAATCCTTGGGCAAAATTATTTCTCTCGCGTTCCACAAACTAAGTTCTGTTAAAAATATTTCTCTGTTGCTGACTAGCTACGTCTTAAATAATATTAATTAAGTTATCTTATTAAGACAAGAACTTCAGACCCAACACAATTCCCCAACTAACTCTAGGTGACTTGTTTTTAAGACAATTTTCTTTTTCAGAAAGAAGTCCGCGGCGGATTGGGAACAATATTACAAATCGTTTGCTCAACGGGGATTGTGATTATGTTATGTATGGGCCCGTTCACTCCATACATACCTCTCAACGTAATTGTTACTTGTTTCGTAATAACCGCAACCATACCAATACTCTTTTTGCCGGATAGTCCATACTTTTTGTATACTAAAGGTACTCATTTTATTTTTTAAATTAGAGTCAGCCTGATGGTATATTAGAAACATAAGTACCACGAGTATGCAAGATCCCTGCCAACCCCGAGAGATCATTATATCGCTGTTTAAAAACTAAAGGGCCACAAATCAAAATTACACTTTTTACAGGATTTTTTTCTTATTAGATATATATCAAATATATGCATATTATACATCGTTAGAAGCGTATTTTTAGTAGCATTAATTAATGTTTTAAGTACTTTTATAATAAAATTAATACTAGAAGAGATGTAAGCATATAAGTTACTTTTGAATATATAAAAAATGATCAAAATATACTAAATATGGAATAAAACAACCATAAGTCTTTTTGCAACATACAATATGAAGGACTGTGATTGTATTTTTGTAATAAAAACATTTTTTGTTTTATGGCTCTTTAGTTTTTAAGCAGCGATATGATCTCCTCTGAGTTGGAATCAAATTTTGATCATTTAGTAGCTCTTGGTTATATTTCGGCTAGTGAGGGACGAATCACAGAAGACTTGCAACTCTATGACGTTAGTTATTTTTTCTTTATTATGTTAAACTAGACAGACAGGCTGACGGTCCACTTGTTTTTATTTTAATTTTTTAATTTTTTATGTTAAGGTCGACAGACAGGCTGACGGTCCACTTGATGGTAGGTGGCTACCGTCGCCTATAACACAAGCAACGCCCTAATTGCTACAAGTGCGCTGTAGACCATAGGATTAAGGATAAGGGATAAGGAAGGGATGGGGTAATGGGTTCTGGCATCCCTTACTCACTCACCGAAACACAGCACGTAAATTCTGTTATTTCACGGTGGTATTCTGTAAGGGGGTGGTTACTGCCGCCAGACGGGCTGCCCAAATGACTGCGAAACGCAGTGTGCCCTACCACTTGATGGAAGGTGGCTAAAGTTGCCTTTAAGACAAGCGACGCAACTGGTGCTGCAAGTGCACACACAATAGCACACGTGCTATTATTTCACGGTGGTAGATAAATGTTGAAGTAATGACGTGATGAGAAAGTTTATAGAATAGTTTGTAAATCAAATATTAATGTAGTATATTATGTAGTAAGTACCTACATATATTATAAGTGTAATACAAGTGTAAAAAAGCCTACTTGGACTTTGTTCCAGTGTCCTATTAATTTCTTACAATTCTGTTACAAAATCACAAATAATTACTCTCACTTCATTTAATTTTGATATCAACATTCCGTTTCCTAAAGTAAAATGGAATTTCTCGTGAACTCAAAAGTTGTTGATGTGAAAAAATAACGTTATTCTATTCATCTTAATTATACTTAGTAATGTTGTTTCTTGCTTCACACGAAAACCTCACAATTCGATGTGCCCTAACTAAACCATGTCAAGGCCTAAGGTTCTGGTAAACGCTACGGTGACCATGTTTTTTAACATTTTAGGACGAACAGAGGAAGCTTTAAAAGTGTTAACATTCCTTCGAGGATCAGAAGCGAAAGCGAGTGAAGAAATCAAAGAATATGCACTAACGCAAAGCGATAACAAAGTTAATAGAAGAGAAATATTAAAAGATAAAGTGTTCCTGAAGGGATTGGGGATAGTGATTTTTTTGGGTATAGGAGTGCAAGTTACTGGGTTCAATGCGGTCACATTTTATTTGCAAACCGTGTTTGAATCAACACAGACCAGTGTAAAGCCAGAGATAGCGTCTGTAGTAATAGGCTTAATACAGTTGACGGCAAGTTTTTGCACAACAGTGGTAACAGACAGATTTGGTAGGAAGCCAATTTTGTGTACAACTTTAGTTGGAATGACTCTTGGTATGGTAAGTTTAGTTCACAGATATTAGTAGCTATCATTAGACTTTAATGTTACATAACCCTTACTTTTCAAGCACATCACCCTACCTTTTATTTTTCAAGATTTTGAGGATTTTTTTAATAAAAAGGTCCAGCAGGTAGACTTCACACAAGCTACACCACAGCGCCTTCGAATGTTAATAATATTCTTGAAATTTCAGCTCGGACTCGGTCTATTTTTCAAGATAAAGGAGAATAGTGATCAAATTACTGGACTCATGAATTATCTGCCTCTAGTATCACTAATTCTAGTTGTATTTTGCTTCAGTGCAGGTAAACATAGTTTTCAACAATTTTCATTACACACTACACTGGACTCAAAAGCTTTACTTATATTAATTTACACGGTTTTATTTATGCTTTCGTCTACTGGTCTACTGATTTTATTTATGCTGGTATTACCCTGAATATGCGATGTGTGTTTGCCACAGTAACAGTTTTGTCTATATTCCTGACGTTATAATTAAACACTTCAACCTTCACTCTAACAAATCGTTTACCCCAATAAACAATCGTCAAAAAAAAATCACTTTTAAATTTGTCCTACATTTTTTCGCAGGCTTGGGCTCCCTAAACTGGCCGTTAACTGCCGAACTATTCGACGGACAAACCCGATCTTTAGGCTTGTCAATCAGCCTCCTGCCTTCGACAATCGCAATATTTCTAACGATCAAATACTTCGCATTAATAACGAATTCCATAGGGCCTGCAGCGACGTATTGGATTTTTTCCGTAAACTGCGTATTTATGTGTTTGTTCATTGCCTTCTGTGTGCCGGAAACTAAAGGGAAATCTTTTGCGGAAATCCAAAAGGCTTTAGGTGGTAAGTAGTTTTAAGTGCCAAGTAAATTTCATGTGATATAATTATTAAATTTTAGTACAAATTGAATGAAATAAAATATGTGATTATCATGTGACTTTCTTTTGATTATATTTTCCCGAAACAATTAAGGCTTTTTAGGAGTGGTAAGCCACACTTTGAAACTATTTCTCCATGTGTCCTGTTATGGCGTACAAATACCCTCAAACTTAAAGTGTTCTTGTTTATAGGCGACAGTAGACACCTATCATTAAATAGGTATACATCTGACTACCCGCAACACTCTATAGCGAAAAGGTTTAAATTTTGTAACACTACGAAAATTATAAAACGAAACTTGATCCGCGCCCTTTTTCTTGGGCCACTTATCATCAAGTTAACCGCTCTGCTGACCGTAACATAAGAAAAAATATGTCTAGAAGTATACCTATTCCAATACATAATATGTTCACTCACCAAAAAATCACCCAGATCCGGAAATCACTCCAAAACACCTAGACCAGAGGAAATTTTGAAAGGTTCATTTCTAAAATTGGCGCTTAACGACTCGACCAATGGGCTCATCAAATTTATTTTAGACTTTATTTTAGTCCTTGGCCGCCGAAAGGATTATTATTGCTATGAATATTTATTATCTATTGTTCCTGACACTGTAAGGAGATGATATTACGCATCAGACCTTGTTAGTTCCAGTCAAATTAATCGGCGGTCAACCGATTATATATAATAATATATATGTACATCTATTGGCAGGTATACCTACCACAGGATTGTGCGACAAATTAATCACGAAATCACGACTTACCTATACCTATAATTGTTTACATAATATCGACTGTAATATTGAAGTAAGTACATGTACATTATAATGGTCCATTCCTGATGAATTTCCATTTATTACGAGTAATATTAGAAACGAGTATTTTTTGTATACTTAAGTACCTAGTTTGTTTTTAATTTTCTAATAATTTTGTCCTTTTTATCTTGGTGTTTAGTTTCTGCTCTTACTATGTAAGTTATAGACACAATAATAAGATATTATTCTAAAGTAATTGAAGAGTCATAACGAAATAACTACTCTGAGGCAAACTTTACAGGGGAGACTAAAAACGTTATAATTTTTTTTGTATGATACGAGAAAAGAAAAGACAATTTTACATTGGAAATTATGGCTCGTATTAACCGATAGACCTTTTAAAAATTAAATTCTAATTGCCATTAAGTTTCTCCCGTAACAAAAAGTCATTTTCAACCAAAATTCCAAAAGTGAAGTTATTCGTTACCTTGCTATTCGTGAAGCTATTTTTTTTTAATTTTGCGAATATAAGGTATCGATACTCGTAAGTGTTACGTAAGTGTAAACGGAAGGTTTACTTAATTATTCTGTAATCCAGAACTTTGTATCTGCTGCTGACAGCAGAAAAGCCCTATTATTAGAAAGGTGGCAAGTTGATAAGTCCATTTTATGCTGATTTTATGTCCCACTTTTTGCATATGGAACGTAACACGTTGGCAATTGGCAGTTAGTAAAGTTTATTGATTGGCTGCGAATGCAGCAACGAATGCGGTTGTTTGTTTCACTAACGAATTTTACAAACAACCGATGGGATATCGAGTCGAAAGTTTTTTGATTGGCAAACAATATTCAACAGTGCAGTTTCCAATTTTGGATCGAAAAAAAAAATGGTGAGTAAAACCGATATTGAGTTTAGGACACACTTTAGTTAGGAGTTTAGGACAACTTTCCAAGTCCTAGGCAATAAGGAAATAGCGCACGTGTGTGGTTGTAATTTGGAGCATGAACCCAGTAGGAGAGATGCTAGAGCACATTCTTCTATACCTACTTTATGCTTGTACCAAATTATCCTAACTCAATTAAGAAAGTGGCTACCAAACAAAGTAAAGATCTATGTAACTCAATTAAGAATAAAGCTATTATATAATTATAGCAGGTGCCCGCGACTTGGTCCGCTTTGAAAAAGAAAAAGTAGCCTATCCTGTGTCCTGTACGTCTAAGCGCCTGTTTCACAAACTGTCATTTAAAGTCACCGGTAGCCGGGAATAATTTAGCTGACATACCTTTGTTTGTACGGTAAACGTCCCAAACATTAAATAAAAAATAATTAAAAAAATTAGGCTATCGAATGATGCAGTAAACCGAGTGCGTAATTCAATATAACAGAAAATGATTTCTAAAAGTAACTAATCAACACTTTACTTGACGTTTGTGAAACAGGCGCTTAATGTTTATCTACCAAGTTTCATGAAAATCAGTTAACTCGCTTAAGAGTTATGGAGGAACATACATACATACATACATACAGAAAAAAAAATCTAAAAATGGTCAATTTAGTTTCAGTATGATGTATAGAGCCTATAAACACGATATCTCTGAAAACAAAGTAACTTACTCCATGACCAACCCTTACAGATTTATTATTAGTATTGATTGATGATAATCGTCCCAATGGACGAGCCCAGTAGCATTATTAGGTTTATTAAGATTTTACCATTAATGGATTCATACCGTCGCCTGTCGATCAGAAAAAAAAAACTTCAGAAAACACTAAAGAGCGTGTTCTCAGTAGTCCAGGCTGTGATTAGTTTTTAGACCGGACTGAAACAAGTCGGATGCAAGTGCGCTGCATACCCTAATAGAATAAAGGCTAAGTAGAAATAGGCTTTCCAATGCCTTACTCATGTACAACACAAATATTCCAGATGCTGTAGTTTCACTATGGTCTTCTGTAAGGTGGTAATCATGAAAATAAAAAAAAATTGAAGCCAAAGAGACAAGAATTATTCTAACAGGAAACATGGTTAACCTTGGAAATATCTAATTTCGTGTTATTACAAAAAGGTACTTAGGATATAGGTGGATTAATATAGACACAAAAAAAGCGTACTGCGGGTTTTCCATACAAACTTTTTTTAAATATTATTATATAATAAAAACGATGGGTAATAACTTAGTAGTTTATTAACCTTTTTGTATGTTTTTGTTACGTCATAGCATTGACGTAGACAGCATATAAATAAATCAAACTGCCAAACTATATTGTGTGTTTTTTATGTCAAATTTTAGTGTAAACTTTTTATTAGGTATAGTTTCTTGTATAAATTATCGTGTGAAAAATAGAAATGTTAAGTACTATGAATGTGACAAAGCTTTTAAGGAAAAACTCTTCATTAAAAAAATGGGAACAATTATTCTCAACTTGTTCACCGTAAGTTCTTTTTTAATGTAGGTAATAATTGTCAGACAGGACGATCTACTTGTCGGTAGGTGGCTACCGTTGCCTATAGCACAAGCAACGCCAGAGGACTGTGCCAGAGGCGCTGCAAGTGCGCTGCCGACCTTCGTAAAATTAAGAGCTGGTACATACTAGGCGTTTTGAAGCGCCCGCTTTGCTAACGCGCGCTTTGAGAACTATGAAGTTCTTACTTCTTAGAGCGAGTACACATTGAGCCTTGAGCGCTTGGCGTTGCGTTACTACAACTCAAATGAATATTTTTTAGATGACATTATCATTTAAATATTAATAATATAAATGTAAATATAATTTATTTGTAATTTTTATTTAAATAAAATAAAATTCTTATATATATTTATATAAATAAATAATTATATGCTTATATATATACGCTTCCTCTCTCCTAGTCCCTAAGTTGCGTGCCCAACAGGGTCCATAACATTGGTCTTTATTTTTATAACATCTTTGTTCGCAATAAATAATTGAATTGAATTGAAAACTTCATAAATTCAAAGGGCGCGCTTTATAACCTCTAGTGTGTACCAGCTCTAAAAGGATAAGAGATTAGGGAGGGATAGGGAAATGGGTTCTGGTATCCCCGACTACGACGAGATATTAGACATATTCATATTATAGGAGTAATATTTGTTTTTAAATAACTCTTATTAACAGATGCACCGCGAAGAAACCTCGTCACTTAATATGTTTCAAGCAATGGACTTCAGAGATGGTGTTGAAGGTCTTAAACAGTGCAATAAATTTGAAACGTTCCTGCAGGGACACTCATCACAAACGAATGGTGAATTGTTTTTTACCTTCACACATACATATTTTTTTAAATGTCAAAGTCAGATAGGCTGACGGTCCACTTGATGGTAAGTGATATAACACAAGTAGGATTAATGACAAGGGATAAGAAAGGGTTAGAGAAACGGGCTCTGGCATCCCTTACTCACACACCAAAACAAATAAATATAAATATCCTTACTATATTATAAATGTGAATGTGAGTTTGTTTGTTACGCTTTCACGCAAAAACTACTGAACTGATCACCATAAAATTTTGCATAGGAACACGTTGTCTGGAAAGGACATAGGGTACCTTTCATGGTTCAACGCGGACGAAGTCGCGGGCACCAGCTAGTCCTTTATAATGCGCACTGCCAAGGTTTGGAAACCCAAATCTTTTCAGTTACGCATCTTCTGGGTGAGCTCGTTCCATCTTCGCTACACATCAGCTAGATGCTGGCCAAGAAGTAAACCAATCTCTAATAAAAATAATTATCTTTTATACTAATAAAATTAGACGTACCCACATAACTAATTTTCATTTAAGGACATCTTAAAAGGATCGAAGGTGATGATATTACAGGAAGTGAATGAGCCCGTTTTAAATATGGCAGTATCGAAAGCATCCACATTGCTAGGAGCTTACGATGTTAATATCGTTGATAAAGTTATTTGGGAACACGATTATAACGGCAGGTATATATTTACATCTATCTATACTATATGTAGGTATATCTATATCTTCTGTATTTACTTATCCTTAATTCTTAAAAATATTGGGATAATTTTCTCATACGAACAGTTTTTAAGTAGCCCTTTTTTAAAACTAGCGGTTGACGGTCTACGCAGAAGTGAGATATTAGTAAAATTATATGTGAAAAACTTATAAAAATATTGATTTTACAAAAATTCATATAATTTAGTAGATAATAGTTGTAAAAAATATACGATTTCTGTAAATTTTCATTCAAGAAAAGTATAATCAAAAGTGTCACTTTTAGTAATTTTTCGTGATATTAAACGTCTTATTTTAGGATGAAATTTGAGATATTTCTGTTTTTTCTTCGACCGAGTATGTGAAGTCATTTATGTTCTAAAACATTGTTTCATAATTTTTTTAATATTTTGTATATATTTTATCTGCGTAGGCCGTCGACCGCTAGTTTGAAAAAGGGCTGTTTAAAAACTGTTCTAAGAAGAATTCATTTTAAAATGTTTTTTAGCCATGTACTAGATTAAAAAACTACAAATAATATAACGCTAACATCTTATCTGCAAACTAAACATCTGAAGCTACTGAAAATCATAAATTTCCACTCAAACGTGATTCTGATTCTTGTGTCTGTACCTATATCCGCTAAACTACGATTTTGATACGGTTTTCACCATCAGTAAGATAATTTTTCATGGAAGGTTTATACATTTTTGAACCAAGTCGCCGGAACCGTCCTCATAAAAAAAATCCCATTTTTAAGAAATTAACCTCCTTACTCAATCTTGGTAATAGAATACTAATATTAAAATAGTTTTTCAGACTGTTCTCTCTCATGACTGACGTTATATTTGTGTGCACAAAAACGCATATGTGCGTCCAGAGGTTCGCTAACCAATCGTCAGTGCCAGTCCTATGCATGAGTTCAAGGACACACGCTTCAATACAGTCCTTGTCAACTGTGATGGCAATTATGGTTTGCAATTTCTTTCTTTATACCTAACTAAGTACCTATAATTCTTTGGAAAATCGGAATTCCAACGTTATTGTGGGATAAATGTAAAATCCGGATTATTGGCTGGTTAAGTAACAAGTAACTGCATTTTGAAAAAATATACTTCGTATATTGGAAATAGATTTATTAAAATATTAAAAATCCATTAAAAAGTTTGAATTGGGCAGATATTCCCATACTATACCTAAATTCTATTTTATGCCAAAAAAAAAACCTTCACGTCACAGTAATAAAAAATTTCAGGGACATTGTTTTTAAGCTTATTAATTAACTACTGTGTTACTTTTTTTTTCATATTTTACACAATATTTAAGAAAAACCTTCCAATTTTAAATCTGTTTAGTTATATCCGAGAAGCTATACTTAATACAAAAATTTGTTTGAGCTCATTTTGGTAAGAAATGTGTTCGATCTGATTAGGCACCTTGTTCCGATTTAATATTTGAAGTGAACGTATCGTCACAGGTGCTTGTAATTGTATATATGTACCTAGATTTCATTTGCAGGAAGAATTTGGTAAAATGTGCTGTCTGAACGTGTCATATCTGGGACCACCGGCGCCTATCCTCAATTCTTATTTGCTGTTATGTCCAATGCTGGGTGCCAACATTAGGTTCAAGTGCTGTTGCGAGGTACATAAAAAATTTCATTTAAGGCGCTTGGAGTCGTCAATGGCCTGGACGGGATGTAGCCCACTACACCTGCGCCACTTACCAAAAATACACAGTTTGGCTATTTTTTTTAATGTAGATTTTTGGTGATACAATTTTTTTTTACCAAATATTGTAAAAAAAAAGCCATAAATGAGGAGTAGGGATATACCCTCATTTATGTATATATATATACATAAATTAAATATAATATGTTATTGTAAATAAATAAATAAAATAAATAAATAAAGTTATAGGACAAATGTTGAAAGAAATGTTTGAAAGAAGACGTTACATAAATTGCGCGAATAAGACGAATGGAGATTTGGTTATAAAGCGATCATCCTGTTGTAAATATTATAATTATAATAGTTGCCTGAAAATATAATAAATAAATTTTTTAATTTTAACCCACTTGACGGCATTAAGCGCCTTAACAGCTCACTTTCAATGATCTATTGAAATACACCAGTGGCGTTACTTGTGTTATAGATGGCGGTAGCCACTTACCATCAAGTAGACCATCAGCCTGTCCGTCAAGTTTAACATAAAAAATAATTCCAGTGACACTGTTCCACACAGGCAGCCGTTCATTGAATGTTTTCTTTCAAAGTCATTAAATAAAAAAATTATCTATTTTAAGTATGTAGTTATATTTTTTATATTAGGTATATTAAAAAAAATATCTTATTTCCACATAGAAGTGTCCAGTAAGTCCACTGCTGTTCAAGGCGAGCGAAACAATGTGTTCAACAAGTAAAACGGTTTCGAAGGAATGCAAGAACAAAGATGAACTGTTCAATCAAGCACATGTGGTTATAGCTGGACCAACGCACGAGAAGAAATCTGAAGTGTTCACATTAAGTTCAACTGTGAGTGATATTTTATAGTACTTATTTATAATTAATAGTTTAAGTCATTGAAAATGGACATATAAGAAGAATAAGCGCCCTTTGGTCAACCCTTTCACTTCAAGTTAGATTTAGCTTTCAAAAAGCAAAAAATTCTGTAATAGTCTGAACAAATATGTAGGTAACTAGTTGGCGCTCGCGACTTCGTCCGCGCTGAAAAAGAAAAAGTAGCCTATCCTGTGTCCCGTACGTCTAAATTTTTATCTACCAAGTTTCATGAGAATCAGTTAATTCGTTTAAGATTTATGGAGGAACATACATACACTTACAGATTTATTATTAGTATTGATTAATCTACGGAAAGCTACGGATATTTACAAATCGGATCTCGAAACACTGCTCCCGCGCCGCTCAAAATTTGATTTTGCGTTGGAAATTATTTTTCACATTTGGCTTTTTGGTGCCACCTCTTGACACCAGGCACCTAGAATGATTGCTCCTCTCGCCAACTAGTATTAGAGCGACTTGACGCTATTTTCATTTAAAATAGGCTATACATACAGTGAAGAATATAGACCAGTTTTTAAATGCCCTGTAAATAATTTGAGATTTCTTCGTGAAAATTGGTAAATTGTGATAAAAATATTTATATATATTTCAGGACATAGAAAAACATACTGGTTGCAAATGGATATTTTTCCACACTTGCCCTCGGGGGCCAGAAGTTGATGATCACCTATTCACACATTGCAACTCGAGAACATTTAATGCATTTGAAAATATGCACTTCATTGCAGCTGCGCTGATGGCTAATGCACTTAAAGATAAATCATTTTAAATATGTACATTATCTTAATAAAAGAAATAAGAGAATGTCTTTAAATACCTAATACACCAATTCAACTAAAATACTTAAAAATTACGAGTAGACTTATCCAGTCTATATGCATAGTATTGAAAAAATGATTTCTGCAAGTAAACAAATTTATAATATATTCTGAACTTGTGAAAATTATAATAAATGTTGTAAATACTGAGTCAAAACAATAAAAATATATTAGTTATTATAGTTAAGTTATACAATATATTACTACAATTGTCATTCTCAAGCTGTTGTATAAGTAAAATTATCATAAAATGGTAATTGCATATTTTATTTAAAAAAAATCGTATATTAAAATAGAATATTGACCTGTCTGGTTCTCAAACACAAGACAATTAAAAATGTTATTGTAAATAAAGTTCATTTATTAACATAGGATTATGGATCTTAGATTAACACTATTATATACCTCCATATACTGTATAACAAGAATATTACCTATCTCCATAGTAGGTGCATTTTTTTATTTCTGTGTTAAAATCATGTAATGAGACTTTTACATACAACAGGTTTATTAAAAGACCATGTAAACAATTTAATAAATAAAAGTATTTGTTTCATATTATTTAGTAGTTTTATTAATAACACAATAACATCTATATTACATTTGACTAACAGTTCAAATACATTTAAAAATCTACTTGTTTCATTGAATTACAATAATTTTCTAACATAATGTTAAAAACTCAGGACTGTAAATGTAGTTAAATGCTGTTGTTTGAAATACAGAATCTGTCTGATCAGTTAAAAAAACCAAAACTAAAACAAAAAACTATTGTAATAGTCAATGAATTCTCACATGGAAAACTCACTTTTTGATGCTAACTATTAACTTGGAAATTTGGGCCGGCTTCTGATTTTCACATTGGTCTGAGCTAGTTTATTGTTTTGCAAGAGTTAAAGTAAACTGAATACAATTTTCAGGAGAATTTTAATATAAATTTTAACATTGTCAAACGTCGATACCTACCATGTAGAATGTAATTTAGAGTTTCTTTACAAGTAGTCTATAAAAATATTATAACATTTTAATATGCTATAACATGAATGGTACAAAAACAATGTGACTTTCTGCTACAACTGAAATTCGGTACTTGAAGCGATATCGAACTGCTATTTAAATAATAAAACATTTTTTGGTAATAGCCTGCTTCTCTTTACTGTATTGTCCCGCGGGCCTTAGAGCTTTATGATTTTTATATGTTAAGGTTGACAGACAGGCTGACAGTCCACTTGAAAGTACAGTAATTGGCATTTAATTTAGCACTTTGGGAACAAGTGTTTTGTTTAGCGTTTTTTTGTATATCGCTGTCATTGAAAACATACACTGTCGACAGAGACAATGCTCTAAAAAACTAAATAGAGCGATATTAGGTGTATATATTGCTCTTGTTCCCAACAAGCCATATAAATGCCATCTACTGTAGGTGGCTATGACACTAGCAACACCACAGGTGCTGCACAAAAGCGCTGCCGACCACAGTAGGTTTAAGGATAAGGACTAAAAAAGAGATAAGAGTCCTAATAAAATTGTATTATATTGACACTTATGTAAGTAAGCCAAGTTAAATATTCATGAACTTTTTATTGTGAGTTCTTAAACTGGATTTTTGTATTTTCCTCGCATGAATTTAGGCAAAGTAACTACACCTGAACAAGGCACTTGACCATAGACTTCGCATATACAGGGTCTTTCACACCCAACACCAAAGTTAGCTGGATTATCCTTCTTCTCTGCAGCAATGGATTCTCTAGTCAGTATGTCTTTAGATTTCCCAATTGTATTAATTAAGTGCTCTAATATATCCTCTTTCGATTTGTTATCGACGTCTATTAAAATTTTGCGGCCATCTTCAAAATAGCACTTTATAAAAGGTGTAGGAGTGAGGTTTTTTAATGTTACCACTTGAACGTCAGGATTTTTGTATTGAATTTGTGGTAAATACCAAAATACGAAGTCCTTCGTCCCCGTATTGTTTTGTCCGGCGACGTTGTAGGCGAGGGAGAATATTCTTATTTTATCCTTAAAAACCAACTTGCCCGCATTTAAATAGTTTAGAGTGCGTCGTATAGGCGCTCTTCCTTTCATGAAAGGCATTTTAAAACTGTTTTACTTTTCCTGTTACCTGTTAATGTATAGATATAAATTTCTATAAGATAAATTTCTTCACCACACAAAATATAAATTTTATTTTTATAACCTCAAAATCCTCAAATCAAAATGTCAGTCAGTTTGTTTTTATTCATGGCTTGACATAGAATTCTAAATATACAATAGTAACCACAGAATAAAAATATGAATGGGAGCTGTCAACAGCTGTTATTCTAAAACTATTTTAAATTTAAATATGGAGAATGAAGAATGGAGAAAGGGAATTGGACCATATTGGGACCGAATCTATAGTTCGGTGATTCGGTCGCAAAAATGTTGGTTGAGGTCGATTATTATCATTAAATAGGAGGCGCTGAAGTAGCATTGGGTTTGGCGCTGTAGTAGCGTTTTTTACGATGGGTTTATGAACCACACCACTTCAACTTCATTTCATTTCATCTTCATCATACCAGAGGCCAATGCTATACATATAAACGCTGTTCTGGCTATTTATATAAACCATTATTAATGGCTGTAGCTTGACCAAAACAAAAACAATGCCAGTGCATTATTTGTAAATATTTTCTTGGATGACTAAAAATATAATAAGTATCATGGGCCCTAGACAAAGTGCCATAACGATAACGATAACGAAGTTCGATAGTTATAAATGTATGGGAAATATCACGTGATTTAGCGAAGGCATATGTCAATCTCATACATTTTATTTTTAGCGAATCGAATCGCTACGGAGCGAATGCAACTTGTCTAGGGCCCCTGATCTTACTAATTGATTGGCTAAATAAAATGGTCATTGGTCAATGATGGCAGGTAATATAGACGCCTGCGCATATACTTATAGCAATATTTCACACTATATTACTTTTGCCCTTAATTGATAGCCTGGTTTGCCTATAATAAGTTGCCTTTATTAGTGATTGACAGACATAGATTACTTTCGAATATTATGTGCCTATGTTTCCAATATATCAATATAATGGTACATAAATCATTATTGATATATGTGATAGTGAATATGCCAAAAATTAATTTAAGTCACATCAAATCAGTCACATTCTCCAAACATATTGATTTTTTTTTTTATAATTATGAAGAAAATAAAATACTAATTCAAAAATTTTAAACACAATGTAACTTTACAAGGCAAGCCAGCATACTTTATAATCGTTTAAAATGAAATGTACGAAAGCAAAAAATCCATGTCGGTTCTGTTTTGAGACGGTCACAAACAAAACTGGTCTACAGTGCAAGGGAGATTGCAAGAAATGGGCGCACTTCAAGTGCTTGAAATATACTCCTGGTAGGATTAGAGACATAAAAAAAGGCCACATCATAGTTAAATGCCATTGTGCTGAATGTAAAGACGATGAACCGAAGGAGATTAGGCCCAAACAACCTTACAGTTGCTCTAAATCTGGTTGCCAGTCTAAACAACCTTGTGAAAAGCTTAAGTTTCCAATTACCTTACCACTACCTTGCAACACTACTCAAACTTTGTCTCCTACACCGAGTCAGATCGAATTGACAGATTCCTCTTGTTCAATATCTCCCCATGACTTACATTGTCCTACCCCGTTGCCACAAAAACGTGGGCATAGGTCAACATCGCCAAAAGATAAACCCACACCCTTGCAATACAATAAAAACGTCCAAAGGGAGACATCTCCAAAATATCCATGCCAATCATCAAAAGATGAATGTCCTTCATGTCATATATTGTCACACAATCGACCTTCTTCACGCAAATCTGATCATCGATACAATGGCTTAACAAATGAACTATCAGCCTCAGAAGAGCCTTCGCCAGATGAATTATGTTTACCCAAATCTCCGCTCTTAAAACATACATACCAACAAACAAAACAAATGCCAAACAATGTAACTAGCCCTGAAACGAAATGCAAATGTTATTCCTATACAAGTTTAATGAGCAACGATACGAACAATGTTGGTAAGCATGTCTTCGGTACATTATAACCTAATCCCAAATTGGCTGACATGTGAATCTAATTGAACTAGGCTGACGGTCCACTTGATGGTATGTGGCTACCGTCGCCTATAACACAAATAACGTCACAGGTTAGCAAGTGCGCTGCCGACCATAATGAGATTGAGTTGAGGATAAGGGTTTTGGGAGTATAGGGAAATTAGATATGTGATCTGGCATTCCTTACTAACTTAGCGAAACGCAATAGCACACGTTTTGTTATTTCATGGTAGTATTTCAGGTCAGAGCTTAATTAGAAAAGTTCATTTCCAAAGTTGACCCTGCCGGGAATCGAACCCGGAACCCTAACCCTCATCCAACAACGGACTCGTCAAAATATATTTTGTCATATAACAGGTATTTTGTCGTCATATATTTTGTCAGGCGTTGAATTTTTATATTTTACAATGCTTAAGCTTTTACAAAGCTTAAAAAAACTAGTTGACCTACGAGCATATTTAGGTTTACTAGCGGTCCGCATCCGGCTTCCCACAGATTTTTCCTGAAAATTATAGGTATATAAAAACCTCTTTCCATTAGTAAGAGCCGCAATGACATCAGTTGCGTAGTTTAAAAGATATAAGCGCACATACAGGATGGACAGACGGCGGGAAAAAATCGTTTTATGCTATGTACCTATGTACATATTAGTAGTAAGTTTATAATATTACAAAGCAAAAACAAAATTTACAGGAGACGGATTGAAGAAAAATTCTGATACCAATATTTGTAATGCCAATGAACAACATGCCATTGTCAGTGCTGTTGACAAGATGAATGCCGCAGTCAACCAACTTGCCACTCAAATGAACGAGCTAATAACAGAAATTAAACATCAGACGAAAAAGCAACATAAATAAATGAAAAATAGGATGTTGTTGTTTTAATATAATACTAGTTGACCTGGCAAATATAGTAAATTTTTTGACACCAAATATCCGTATCCGTATCCGCGAATCTACATTTTTAACGATCCGACACATCACTAGTACATATATTCAAGTCAGTTACATAACGTCTAGAGGTGCTTGCGACGGTAACCATTTACCTACCACGAAGTGGGTCGTCATAGTAAGTCCGCAGAGAACTGAAATATTTTGTCATTTATGTTATCATTTTTATATAGAAACTAGCTGCTGCCCGCGATTTCGCCCGCGTATAAAAAACAGATAAAAACCTATTCTCAGACCTACCAAGTGTACATATAAAATTTCATCAAAATTGGTTAAGTCGTTTCGGAGGAGTATTGACACGAGAATTTTATATATTAGATTTAATGCAAACTGACCACTACTATACGAATGAGCGAATTCATAGATCACAGTTAATATGGTCCCAATAGTATTCAAGCAATAAATTCACCCGATAAATTAGATTTTATTAGATTAGATATTTATTAAATTTATTAAATTAGATATTAAAAATTTAGTTTTTTTTTTCATATAGTAGTTAAACAGTTTGAACATTATTATTTGTACCTTTTTTTTCGGAAATTTATGTTGACTTATGAAAGAGGAGATAGCCTCTGAACATCCGGTTTTTTAACCGATTGGCTCTTAGTATCGCCTTAATATAGGCAACTAAAATTGAGAAATACTTGAATATTTTTTTTATTTATATTAGTTTTGCTCTTATAGTGCAGAAAATGCCTATTTACTCGAACTTTAAAAGATTTGGGTTAGGCGGGTTTCAGTGCTCTCCTGACGGTCAGTCCTGACGTCAGGACTGACCGTACTAACCGTCAGGAGAGACAGGAGAGCACTTAAACCGCCCTTATATGAACTCGTAAACACAGATACCGGAAGGGAGTTCCAATCCTTGGCAGTGGGCATTATGAAGAGTTTTTAAAACGTTTGTTCTGAAAAAGAGTAATTTTGACAAGATGAGTATGGTAACCAGCTGAACGTCTGAATGTCCGATGGAAGAAAGGAGAAGGCGGTATGAATGAGCTCATGCAGCTCCTGAACACACTCTCCGAAGTACATCTTATAGAAGACACACAGACAGGCGATTTTGCCTTTATTAAGTTGTTAAATTTATAAACAGATTTTCAATACGTTTTACTAGTGGAAAGAACCATAGAACCAACGAAAGAACCATAAAACCATAGAACCATAGAAGATAAACAAGAAAGGTTTGTGCACTCAGTTTGCAGAAGAAAATCGCAACCGTGCCAAGCCAAGTCGCTAGTTATTACTTAAAAATAAATAAAAAAATTCAATTCGTCCCTTATTACTTTACAATTTTAGCAAAAATTTAATATGAACTTGAAAAATGGAGTTATTTGTTTGCTAGGAACTGCGGCAACCGTTTCTGGGCAAGATTAAATTTTAAAGTTTAGCTGATAATGTTTCAAAATTTTATTCAGAAATTTTTAATTAAAGTCTTCAGGCTATTATAAATTAGCTCTGCCCCGCGTTTTGGATAAAAGTTACCACCCTATGTCCTTTTCTGTATAGAAGTCATTGTTCCTAACATACTTAGTATAAAATTTCATTAAGTTTGTATGTCATAGTTTATTAACTGGATTAACATATAGGATACTTTTTATCCTGGAAAATCATACGGTTCCCGAGGGATCGTCGAAAAATATAAACAACTAGCTGGTGCCTGCGATTTCGTCCGCGTTCTCTATAGCATATAGCCTTCCTCGATAAATGGACTATCCAACACAAAAATATTTTTTTAATTCGAACCAATAGTTCCTGAGATTAGCGCGTACAACCAAACAAACAAACGCTCCATTTTTATACATTGGTATAGATTGGGCGCTACCGGCACCATCGTCACAGCGTCACTACTCATATAGGTAATTATTTTCTCAGGTTATATTTTTCATTTTTCAACGCGAATGAAGTCGCTGGCACCAGCTAGTACTTAGATAATAACTAATACTCTTCACCTAATTGTTGTAGGTACCTAAGTAATTATTTTAGGAACAATACAAACTCTGATGCTACGTTTTATGTGTGCCACTAATTGCGGAGTGCTGTTTCAAGAATTAATCATAGATAACAACACAGCTGTCAGTTCTGAGAGAACATTAGCAGGGCCTAATACATTATGTATGGCGTTAAGCCGTCCTCTTTCCTGTTCTTCTGGTACATTAACGGTATCTATATCAATACTTATTAAAATGTATTAACCTTTAACGAAAAACGTATTTATCTGTCATCAATTATTGATATAGCTTTTAAGGTGGAAACTAACGCTAAATACTAAACTATAGGCATTGTTTTTTATTTATTTATTTTATTGTAGGGAACAAATTTACAGGTATAATTACATAGTAACAGAGGTGAGTAAATAGCTTAAACCTAATGAAAAAATGATTTAATGAAGAATTTACAAGAAATAACGCAATTGCTTTGAAAAATATGATTATATATATATTATACTTAAACATATATGAAAGACAAATTGTATTGTTTACAATTTTCGTTAAAGTACATAATAGAAACTGCGCAAAAAAATTAGAATACAAGAAGAATTCGACTTTTATTCAAAATTATTTCGGAAATATTTTATTGCGTTCGTAATTATGAATTCTGCACCTGTTAATAAGTTAATGTCTGTTTAAAAAATTGTATTATTAAATAATTATATTGAAATTGATATTGTATACATTAAATATTTTGAAAGGTGTACTTACCTTGCAAATATGAAAGAATATTTCAAATAGGTTCACTAGCACATAATACGAGTAGTCAGTAAGAGTCTAGGATTAAAAAATAATGTCAAACGAGACTTTCGTGCTCAATATTTGTGTCGTTCATTGTAAAAGTGAATTATCTCCTTGTAACTGAATTTTAGAATAACGAGCTTTTCGCGAATTATAATGTAGGAATAAAAATATAAGCATTCATTCATTGTTTTCATCTATGGGATTTTAATGTAACTATTGGAGTTACTTCACTTTTATATTGAAAGATATGACTAAATGTGATACCATTAGGCAAGAAAAGATGTTTTTTAAAAATAAGGAGTTACACCACTTTTACAATGAACGACACATTTCTTAACATGTTTTTAAGATTCGTTCCCAGCATGTTGATATTTGATAACAAATGGATACACTTTAGGACGAGTCGTTCATTCGTCACCCATTGTGTTGAAAATGTTATCACGTGACATTGAAGAATATCTCCAGATATTAGCAGCATTAAGGGATTCTCTCAAACTTTCACAAATTTGGTTTTCTCATTTATTATGTTTAAAGACTACTTATTTTCTTTTTGTTGATGTCTCATTTTTGAGTAAAATGTTTGATATTTTACTTAAAAAAAGGAAAATATTAGGTTTTGTTTTGTAGTAGTTTGGTTTTGTAGCCCCTAGCGCCTGACTCTTATTTTTTTAAAGAGAAAGGAACTCAATAATTAAGAAATAAACATTATACAAGTAGATGAATTTGTTGTATATATCCGGCTCTGGCGAAATGGACACGAAAAAAATTGTCGGATAAATCGACTAAAGGGTGAAATTGGTTTTGGACTATGCAACTTTATGTCACTAAGGGCTTGTTAGGAGTACTTTAGTAATTTAATATAGTGACGAGAAATTTAGTAAGTAGCTAAGCTACTCGCTACTTCCTAGAAACTGTTCGCATTAAGGTCGAGTACAGTAGAGAAATAAGTACAGTAAACAAGTAGTGTTTTACAAGATTAACGGGCTGCAACGGACTACTGCTGCATGGACTATCAACCCGAGGCCTCCGGGGGCCCCCTAGGTCCATAGAGTACACAAAATAGTGAGTGGTGTTTTGCAAGATTAACGGGCTGCTACGGACTATACTTACTGCTGCATGGACTATCAACCCGAGGCCTCCGGGGGCCCCCTAGGTCCATAGAGTACACAAGTTAGTGAGTGGTGTTTTGCAAGATTAACGGGCTGCTACGGACTACTTACTGCTGCATGGATTATGGACTCGGGGCCTCCGGGGCCCCCTAGTCTCAGGAGGCCGTGGCATTTTTGCCTGTTTTTCCACCCTATTGTAATGCCACTGTGTGACAGATCAGAGTGAAGGTTAGTCGGTCACGGGTCCTTCGATCTTCTTAACATATTTGACCGTAAACACGACAATAATCTACGAAGTTTAAATCAAGTTTTGATTGCCAATTAGAGTTGCACAATACATGAGCTGAGATAATCTGCTTGATGTAATGGTATTGAGGTGCTAATATTGTTATCGCGTTGGTTAAATTTTAGTAGAGACTTTGTCTCTACTACGTTATGTCCGTTGGGACATAACGTAAAGAAACACTTTTTAGATAACAGCCTCAGACCAAATAATAACTATAGACATAGTTTTGAGGACAACATAATATAAAAGCCGGTTTTGTAAACATGTGTGCGTAGGCCGTTTACTGTATTGGGAATTTATGTTTCAAGCCTTAGAATTTCAAGCTATAACCTTATAATTTTTGTTTATTTTTATTGAAAACTAGCTGAACCTGGCTAAGCTTATATAATTTTTTTTATAAAAATATCTGTTTCCTACTTACAACATCCATCCATACATCCATCCTCACAAGCTTTTGCAATTAATATTAGTAGGATTGTATTGCTTATGTAACTCAAATATGGTACAATTTTATTTAGCTAACATTGTTTGAATTTCAATAAGACTCTTGCCCTTAGTTTCAGGAACAAAAATGACTGTAAAAATAATTCCCAATATGTTGATAATAGAGAACATTAAGAACGTATAATGAATGCCGGCTGCAGCCACGATGTAGCCAAAGTTGATTGTGACTATGGCTCCGGCGAGCCAGGCTATTGTAAGGCAGAGTGACGAGCCCATACTCCGCACATTGGCATGGAACATCTCTCCAAGTAGTGTATTAGGAATAATATTAAGACCTGAAATATTAAGGTAGAAATTAAATTTCAGTAAGTAGATTTTTTTTATTATTTTTAACATACTTTAATTTTTTGTTCTCGATTTTGATAAATTTTTGCCGAATGGTAGTTTAATCAAGTACTTATTTGTAATCAAGTTTTTCTCATTTTCGTTTGGGAGCAAAGATTATTTGGGAGCCTTCCTTAATTCTTAATCCTTAATTAGGTATAATTTAAAATTTTTTGGACCACATTTTTTTGGAGTAACCACATGTTTTTTTATGTAAAGGTCTGGCTGATGATCCACTTGATGGAAGATGACTACAGGTGCTGCAAATGTGCCTCCACATATAGATTGGTTAAGGATGAGTTATTAGAATTGGTTAGGAAACTTGGCTTTCTAACTCTTCTTAAGGATAAGAAGATTAAGGATAAGAAATCTGCATAATAAGTGAGACTCACCAATGTTATATGTTGTGACAGCCACAACCATGGCGACAAGTGGTAACCAACCGAGAGAACCAACCGATTCATGCTCCAAGTTGTCCAGATAAAAAAATATTCCCAGTACAATCTGAAACGAACAATGTTTTCAACTCGTAGAAGATAGCTGTTGTTTATATTGCTTAAACAAAGATTACTAAACTATCCCAATAGAGCGTGGCATGGCCTAGAAGTTATTGTCATGATTCTTTTTATGTCAAGCCACGGAATTCTACAATAGTACAAGTATTCTGGTAGAGCTAAGCATTTCTGTAGTAAATAAAATATACTAGTCCACAATTACCATGCTTATAGAACATCCGACGTTAGATATTATAAGTAATGGGCGTCTGCCATTTTTCTCGACGATAGCTGGTGTTAAAAGAGTCCCAACGAATAGCATCACACCAAATATCACAGACGAAATTTCGGGTGACATTTCTGTTCCGGCGCTCTGGAATATCGTCATGGAGAACATTGATATTGCCAAAATGCCGCTGCAGTTTTGGACCACGAGTAAAGTTAAAGCTATTACAAAGGCTCTCCTATTACTTTTAACAGTGAATATTTCACTAAACCCTGTACTATCCTCTTGACCCTTTTTAATGCTTTCTTCGATCTCATTTAATTCTTTTTCATTGTCTTCTATTCTGCCTAAAACTTTAAAAGACCTCTTGGCAGCGTCCAGTTGTCCTGCAATAATAATAAAACAATAAATTTTAAGGTTATTTAACAAGGTGCTGTACTTAATAATAATTATTTTATACGGTGTGGGCCTTCTTGGTCCGCAGCAACAAAAGGCCAGTGAGAACCACCGGCCCCCGCGACCCCCCGGACTGTCGAGGGTAAGCCCCCCACCACAGCAAGGTCATGGCCCACCTAGGGGGGGCGTTAAGAGCTCCTAGATATTGGTGGTGTATGTTAGATGTTGGTGGTATATGCTAGATGTTGGTGTAATCTGCTAGATGCCGGTGGTATCTGCTAGATTTTGATGTTATCTGCTAGATATTTGTGGTATGTGATAGATGTTGGTAGTATACGTTAGATGTTGGTATAATCTACTAGATGTCGGTGGTGTTCGCTAGATTTTGATGTTATCTGCTAGATATTGGTGGTGTGGGATGATGCTAGATGCTGGTGTTATTTGCTAGATGTTGGTGGTATCTGCTAGATTTTGATGTTTTCTGCTAGATATTTGTGGTATGTGATAGATGATAGTGGTATCTACTTAATGTTGTTATTGTATGTTAGATATTGGTGGTATGTGCTAGATATTCGTTGTATATGCTAGATGTTGTTGGATATCTTATTGGATTTCTAATATCCATCAGTCAAATTCCTGATCACCCTCATATTCTGTGTTGAATATAGGCCTCTCCCAAGGCAAACACACGGTGACACGGTCCTCTACTTTGCGCGTGCAGCCGCTTTATTGTACATTGCCATTATCTATCACTTTGATATGTTGTTATGTATAGATATGCAAATGAATCTATGCTTATCGAAGGTCACCTCTTATCGTTAATAGACCTTTAATGATATTGTCTGATTCTCAATTCGAACAAAGCGTAATTTATCAATTTATGATAAGTAAAGGAGTTAAAAGTGAAAATTTTACTAATCCAGTGTTTTTTATTTTATCATAAATTATTTTATCTGTTATGTCTTGTGATAAGAAACGTAAATAGTGAGAAGAACGCTTGGTAGCCTATTAGGTATAGGCAGGTTTGAATCTCGACCGGTGTGATGGTGGTGAATTATTATTACTTACATTATGAAATCCAGCTACTTTTTTTGTTATTTTATACAAAACTAGCGACCTATAACATTGAGCAAAATATAATTATGTATGTATTACAACGAATTCGTTTGTATCATAAATATGGGTTGTAACAAACTGTTCTACTATTTGTTCTACGATAGAACAGTTTGGACAAAAAGATTTCAACTAGTTCTACTGCACAGTATGAGAGATCGGACTACCAGAAAAATCTTAGTGGTGTAAATAAAATTTAAATGTAGATTCTTTTATAATCAGTTTTCTGAATAGCCTCCCACTATGGAAGCAAATTTAAAGTAGGTCTTTAAATTTGCTTCCACAGTGGTTTTACCTCAAAAACCTACTTAGTTATCTCTCTATCTATTAGTGAAAACCTTGATCAAAATCAGTTGGGTTTATACTGCAATGACAGATAACAACTATAAAAGAAATACTCTCACCTCTCATAAGGTAGAAGACTGGAGATTCCGGTACAAACACAATTCCGATTAAGTAAACAACAAACAATGTAATTATGAAGTATTGGAAATTTCTGTACGACATGAAGGGTCCATTCGTAAAAGCAATAAGTGATCCGAACGATTGTAACACACCAGTCGATGTTAGTAAAATTCCCCTAATGTCGTTTGATCTGAAACATTCAAAGATTTGAAAGTTTAAAAATGCTAACAATAATGTACATATAATCCTATTAGTAGGGAAAGCCGACAACTGCTGGGTCCGGAAAGTTCTCTAGTGGAGGCCACGGACCTGCAAGCGCACAGTAGGACCCCAACAAGCGTCCACCTTAAGATCTTAATCGTCCACCCACAAGGTGGACAGACGTTCTGTTAAGAGGTAGGCGAATGAAAGGTACGGACATAATCCGGTGAGTTAGTAAGTTGAAATGGCAGTGCAGTGGGCAATGCAGTGACTCATTTTGCTGGATTCAACTCCTGAGCTTAACTATGATGATTATTTTACAAGGAGGTACACCCCGACCTGGGGCCGTACTTTCAACTTTTAAAAGACGATTCAAATCCAGAGCAGTTTAATTTGGGTTCCTAAACAAAATCGCAAATAACATACAAAAGCGAAGTTGATGGTGCGAAATAGCAAATTGCAATCCAGTTTAGGTCCTAAATTAAATTGTATTAAGAGTTGATAGTAGGGCCCCTGAACGTGTTAAGATGACAAACCTTATCTTACCCCGACTGTACTTACACATTTCTTTGAACACTGTATGTACTTACACGGTGTGCGGTGAAACTCTAATGAGTTTGTGTTTACACCAATGTTAATTTACATGTAATATTGTATCAATAAATAAATTAAAAAATAAATTTATCAATTATTTTGTTCATTTGAACAAATGTTACAGGTAAATTACTTACGCAATTTCTCCAATTAGAACTATATTGGTGACCGCAATTATGCCGCTTCCCAATCCGACTAAAAATCTTCCAGCGTACATCATTGCTAAATTTTGTGCGGCTGCGAATAAGCAATACGCAAGGATCGATATTACACCTCCTGATACAAGGCAGTATTTCCTTCCAATTATATTGGACAGCTTCCCTGTTAAATGTGGACCTGGAAAGTCACAGAATGAGTTCACACTGCCTTGCGACACCATAATTTTACAATTGGTGTATGCTACGTTTAAGGAAAATTGTTATTCTTACAGAGGTTATTAGGTATGTATAGCAGCAATATGTATAACTAGTGTTTTTGCCCGCGACTTCGTCCACGTCCGATCGCTACCAAAATTCACAGGAACATCCGCTGGAGTGTGAAGATTTTCTGAAAGTTTCATCAAAATCGGTTCAGCGGTTTTGGAGGCTATATATAGGAGACATACGGGGACATACATACGCACATCGCCTTTTATTAAGATATTTAGCTCAGCAAAATGTATAGCTCTGCAATCATGAATGCTATTAGGTTAGAGTATAAACCTAAATATCATCAAACTAGAATATTGTTTCGATCGACCAATTTCAAGGTATATTTCTACTCAGTTCATGTCTGTCATTTACTGAAAGACCACGACATGAGAGCAAGTCTCGACATTTACTTTCTGAGTAGACGTTCATTTATCGGGCGAGTGTTTAATGGCCTGCAGCATATTGCGAAATGACCTGGTCCCCTCCCCTGAGCAGTACCACACACACACACACACATTTTTAATTAGATACTTTTTTTTTGTAATTGATTGTATTGTTTTTGTTGTAATGGACTAATTGAGCCATGTTACTTGTATATAAATGATTTGAAATTGAATATGAAGGACAGGCAGAAAGTACATAATAATATGTAGATAAAGGGATAGGAAAAATAAAAGGGCGGAGGTTAAGGGACAAACAGTATTCATTTAAATTAACATATATTTAAATTACATTTAGCGCCTGTTTCTCAAACGTCAAGTAGGCCAAACTGTCATTTAAAGTGACCGGTAACCGGGAATAATGGAGCTGATATACCTTTGTTTGTACGGTAAACGTCCCAAACATTAAATAGAAAATAATAATAAAAATTCGGCTATCGAATGATGCAGTAAACCGAGTGCATAATTCAATATAACAGAAAATGATTTCTAAAAGTAACTAATCAACGCTTTACATGTAGTTTGTGAAAGAGGCGCTTAATATTGTATCAATAAATAAATAAAAAAATGAAAAAAAAAGTTTTTTATTTTTTATTTATTTTGTTCATTTGAACAAATGTTACAGGTTACTTACAGGTCAGAGACTGGTCAAATTACTTACGCAATTTCGCAAAATTACGCAAAATGACTCGATAACAATTCACAATCTGAACCAGTTCTTATTACATAGTTGTAATAATTGTATTTGTGTTGTAATAGTTGTAATTGTGTTGTAATAGTTGTATTTGACGACACGTTTGGTCTAGTGGCTAGTAACCTTAGCTGTTAACCAAACGGTCGCGGCTTCGAATCCCGCTAGGGGCAAATGTTTTATGTGTTAACATTTTACCTTTGTACCTGAGTCATGGATGTTTTTTATGTATAATATGTATGTATTTACAAAAAAAAAGTAATCTATGTATTATATCAACTGTCTGGTATCCATAATACAAGCATTACTTGCTTACTTTGGAACTAGATGGTGCTGTGTGTGGAATGTGTGAAGATATTTATTTATTTATTTATTATAGTTTGAATATGCAACCTTCCACCTTCAAGTTCACATAAAAAGTTACTCACCAATTATACAACCGAAGTAAATCATTGACGCTAACCATGACGCCTGTGTGTCAGATATCGTGTATGGCAATGGAGTTAAGTTTATGTCTTGCAACTTTACTATGACCGGTGATGACCACATAATGCTTAAACCACATAGCATGTTGCCGATGTCCACTGGAATTATTGTTCGATATATTTTTAAATTTTAAACTTGAAAAAAAAAAGGCACCATGTCTTAAATAACAGCTATATATCAGCATGTCTACTGTCTGTTGTGTTTTGTTGAGTGAGCAAGGGAAGGAAGAGTTTTTATTAAGTACTAGCTGGCGCCCGCGACTTCGTCCACGTTGAAAAAGAAAAAAGTAGCCTATCCTGTGTCCCGTACGTCTAAATGTTTATCTATCAAGTGTCATGAAAATCAGTTGATTCGTTTAAGAGTTATAGAGGAACATACATACTTACATACATACATACAGAAAAAAATTCTAAAAATGGTAAATTTAGTTTCAGTATCATGTATAGAGCCTATAAACACGATATCTCTGAAAACCAAGTAAATTACTCCATGACCAACCCTTACAGATTTATTATTAGTATTGATAACTAAAGTTACTCACCAATAATTTAGCTGTCTATAGGTTAAAGAATTTTTAAAATCGCTCTAGTAGTTTTTGAGTTTATTCACTATAAACAAAAATAGAAATATTTTCTGTTTGTAATATTAACTAGTTGTTGTACGCGACTTCGTTCGCGTAACTTTATAAAATAAAACTTAAGTTACTCACTGATATTGTGGCTTTTTATAAGTGAAAGAATGTTCAAAGTCGATTCAGTAGTTTTTGAGTTTATTTACTAGTATAGAAATTAGTATAGAAAATACCTACTTGTTGGAATTATACCTCTATTATTAAAAAAAATATAATACTCGCAAAGTAAAAAATAGTATACTCACACAAAAACACTATTATAAACTGTTTCTTTATGTATTTTTTCATTTTATAAAATATATTTTTCACTATACGAAAATTGAGTTAAAATAAATTTGTACAGATTTTAAAATCAATCTCATTACAAAGCAATATATTTTTGTCACTGTTTCAATTATTATATTTTGTCTTTGCAACAGTTCTAATAACATACGATATGAGGACGAGTGAACTGCTCGTAACAAAAATAATTTCCAAACTGGCTAAATTAGATAAGAACCAATTTTGTATCTTAATCCTAATAATATTGTAAATGCGAAATTTGTATGTTTGTTACTCAATCAAGTACAAGAAGCGTCACGTGATCGTAACACTTAAGCGTCACACAAAATTCGACTGAAATTTTACTATGGGACTACTATGAAATACTACTATGAAATACTACTATGAAATACTACTATGAAATACTACTATGAAATACTACTATGAAATACTACTATGAAATACTACTATGAAATACTACTATGAAATACTACTATGAAATACTACTATGAAATACTACTATGAAATACTACTATGTGTTGGAATGATTCACTCAATGCACTTACATACTCCCTCAGAGTACTGTACATATTGTTTGTTCTGTTGATTCTATTTTTAAATATGTTAATTATAATTTTGTCTTTTGTTTATAAAAAAATATAAGTTCGTGTTTTGTTATGTTGTTGCATCTCTGTATCTTAAAAAGTTAAAATAAATATTCTCATACAAATTACTTTTACGTCTTTAACTCTGCATAAATCTGAACCCATAACCAACAGGTTATGGGCCCAGTAGCAGACGTAAAAAGTAAAATTGTGAAATGGCATCCGTGTACCGCATCGAACCTCTCAAAAGGGATAACTACGATACATGGCGGCTACAAGCCCAAGCCGTGTTAAACAAATTACAATTATGGCAATATGTAGACGGATCTTTGCCGAAACCAACCACGGAAGCGATGCAATGGGAAACAAGCGACTTACAAGCAAAAAGTGAAATAATTTTGATGATCGATCCCAGTGAATTAAAACAAATTAAAAACTGTAATACATCCAAAGACGTGTGGGATACGCTCAAGAATATTTTCGCCAGTCAAGGTCCCGCAAAAAGGGCTACACTATTGAAACAATTGATTCTTGCTAAACTGTCTGACGGAGATGATGTTAGACTACTTTTGAACAAGTTTTGTGAAACTGTTGACAAACTTAAAGATATGGACATAGAAATCAATGAAGATTTGTTAAGTATTATGATGCTTTATTCTTTAAGTCCATCTTTTGAAAATTTTAGAGTAGCCATAGAGACCAGAGATAAATTGCCCACTCCAAATGAATTGAAAATTAAAATATTGGAGGAGGATGAAGCCAGAAATAAAAATCGCATTAATTGTTCTATGGAAAATGCTTTATTAAGTAAGAAACAAAAATTTAAAACTAAAAAGTTTAATTATTATTGTACTTATTGTAACAAAAAAGGACATTCAATATCACACTGCAGGAACCGTCAACAACCTGAAAAGAAACATACATCATATGTAACAACAACAGAAGAAATGTGTTTAAGCACAAATTTTAATGTATCAAAGAATAATTATTGGTGTCTTGACAGTGGTAGTACAGCTGATATGTGCAGTGATGTGAAAATATTTTGCAACTTAAATACTCAAAAAGGAGGAGCATTATATCTTGCTTGCAATGATCAAGTAGCATCAATTGAAGGTAAAGGTACTGTTACATTAAAAACAAAATCATGTACTTTCACATTACACAATACTTTGTATGTACCTGATTTGAAAACTAACCTTCTTTCTGTATCGAAGTTGACAAACAATGGTTATAATGTCTCATTTGTAAAAAATAAAGCATTTGTAAAAAATAATAGAGGACAAATTATCTTAACAGCTATAAAAAGAAACAATTTGTATTATATTATTGACATATGTATGTGGACATGAGTCAGCGTCAATTGCATCAAATGAAGAAAATAACTTAGATTTATGGCATAAAAAGTTAGCGCATATAAATGAAACTGATTTGAAGCTATGTGTGAAAAGGAAATTACTTCATGGTTTAGATTTTAATACTAACTTAAAGTTAAGTGAATGTGAAACATGCATAAGTGGAAAATTTTCTAAGCTGCCTTTTCATACTTCTCAAGAGAAAAGAAGTAGTGAGCCATTAGAGATAGTGCACACAGATGTGTGTGGCCCTATGCAAAGTAAATCTCTAGGCAATTCGAGATATTTTGTCACATTTATCGATGACTACACAAGATACACAAGAGTATATTTTATGACTCATAAAAATGAAGTATTTAAATATTTTCAAGAATATAAAAGTGAAGTTGAAAATTACACAGGAAAAAAGATCAAGTTTTTACAAAGTGATAATGGCATAGGTGAATATTTAAATAAAGAGTTCACTGATTACCTCAAGAAATGTGGCATAAGAAGACGCTTGTCTGCCCCTTACACGCCTCAGCAAAATGGTGTTGCTGAAAGAAAAAATAGAACTTTATTAGACAAGGCGCGCTGTATGTTAATTGAAGGAAACTTATCAGACAATTTTTGAACTCTCTGTACCGCTAACTATATTGCCAACAGAGTACCATGCAAAACTCTAGGATATGACACTCCTTTTCAAAAATGGGTTGGTCGCATACCATCAGCAAAACATTTTAGAGTATTTGGAGCGAAGTCATACATATTAATAAATAACAGAAAGACAGGAAAATTCGGTCCAAAAGCCATTGAAGGTATTTTTGTGGGATACTCGGAGTCATCTAAAGCATATAGAATATGGGTTCCAAAGTATAATAAAATTGAAGTAACAAGAAATGTAAAAATAATGAATAAAATGTACTATACAAAAGAAAATGTATCAAAAAAGGATGAAATACTTGAAGGAAATAAAAATGATGAAATTACTATACAAAAAGAAGAAAATACTAAAAAATTCTTACCTTTTCAGAATCCTTCTTCTTTTCAGCCTCCTATTCAGAATCCTAACTTTTATGTCCCTCGTTCCGATGTCCACCACCAAGATGAAGAAAGTGATAATTATTATGATAGCATTCAAGATGATACTCCTATCAAAGAAAATGAAAATGTGATTAATGAGACCGAAGAAAATGAAAATAATTATGATGAGCCACAGATGTCTGGATCGAATACGAATAAGGTTGTATCTAAAGGAAGACCGAAGCGAATTCAAAAATTACCAGAATGGACAAAAGACTATGAGTTAAATTTAGATGATTGTGATTTTACTTACCTGTGCGATGGGGACAACCATGATGAATCTTGGGATGAAGCTATCAAAGAAGAAATAAAGGCACATCTTAAAAATGAAACATGGAAAATAATAGAAAATAAAGGGATAGAAAATGTACTTACTTTTAAAACAGTGTTAAAAGAAAAAACAGATGGAAGAAAGAAAGCCAGACTGGTGGCTAGAGGATTCAATCAAAGACCTGGATTGGACTACTTTGAAACTTTTGCCCCAGTTGCTAAGTTAAGCTCTGTTAGAAGTCTCATTGCAAAGTCTGTTGAAGAAAATCTGCAGATTTATCAATTGGATGTTAAAACAGCTTTTTTAAATGGAGAGATAGAGGAAGACATTTTTGTATATAAGCCTGAAAATTTAGAAAAATATCTTTGTCAAATAATTATAGAGGAAAGCTCAAATGACAAAAACCTATACTTAAAGGCGAGAAACATGCTAGAACATATAAGAAACAACAAAAATGCAATTTGTAAACTAAACAAAGCTGTTTATGGGCTAAAGCAAGCTGGAAGACAATGGTTTAAAAAGCTCGATGTCAAGCTAAAAGAATTGAAGTTTATTCCATCTATTGCTGATCCTTGTATCTATACATCAATGACAGGAGGAGAACTGGTCATAATATGTGTATATGTGGACGATATTTTATTATTATCAAGGCAAGAGAGCCATATTCTGCATGTAAAAAGAAATTTAATGGAGAGTTTTGAAATGAGAGACTTGGGTAAATTGAAACATTGTTTGGGTATAGAATTTGAATGCAAAACTGACATTGCAACAATGTCTCAAACAAAATATATTAATGATATCCTAAGGAAATATAACATGTCAGACTCAAAGCCTGTCTCTACTCCCATGACACCAGGTATAAAACTAAATAAACATGATAAAATTGAAGAAAATCTCCCTTACCAAAACATTATTGGTGCATTGATGTATTTGGCTGTAGCAACAAGACCAGATATTTGCCATGCAGTAAGTTATCTCAGTCAATTCAACAACTATTACGGACAGGAGCATTGGTCAGCAGCCAAGAGAGTATTAAGATACTTAAAAGGGACAAAGGATTTAAAACTAACTTTTAAAAGAACAGCTCAGCCCATATTGGGATATACAGATGCTGACTGGGCATCTTGTACTGTAGACAGGAGATCATATACGGGATATTGTTTTGTTCAGGCTGGAGGAGCCATCAGCTGGGAATCCAGGAAGCAGAGGACAGTCGCTTTGTCCACCGCAGAAGCGGAGTACATGGCTTTAACCGATGCTGCTAAGGAAGCCATACATCTGTTGCAACTGAGTAAAGACATTGGATTTACACAAGAAAATCTCGTCATACTTAATGACAATCAAGCTGCATTAAAACTTAGTAGCAATCCAGTAATTCATTCAAAATCCAAACACATTGATATCAAACATCACTACATTCGTGAAGTTATAGAAGAAGGCCACATCAAAATTGACTATCTCTGTTCGGAGAAGATGGTAGCAGACATTCTGACGAAGGCTCTATCAACATACAAGTTTGAACTGTGTCGTAGTTGCCTTGGTGTAATATGAAGTGTTTTTCGTGAGGAGGAGTGTTGGAATGATTCACTCAATGCACTTACATACTCCCTCAGAGTACTGTACATATTGTTTGTTCTGTTGATTCTATTTTTAAATATGTTAATTATAATTTTGTCTTTTGTTTATAAAAAAATATAAGTTCGTGTTTTGTTATGTTGTTGCATCTCTGTATCTTAAAAAGTTAAAATAAATATTCTCATACAAATTACTTTTACGTCTTTAACTCTGCATAAATCTGAACCCATAACCAACACTATGAAATACTACTATGAAATACTACTATGAAATACTACTATGAAATACTACTATGAAATACTACTATGAAATACTACTATGAAATACTACTATGAAATACTACTATGGGACGCGATGCGGTAAGAGGTTAAAGAGGACAATGAACAAAAGTAAAATTAGTTGACGATCACACTGCATAAAGTTTCATATTTGGAAAAGTACTATAACTTGATAGTATAGTATTTTCCTATATAGGTAGTATTTTCCTATTTTTTAGGAGACTCTGTAAGGTCAACCTTATGACATATATATTTTTTCTGGAATCAGAAAATGAATGCAGTAAGGGGTTAAAGAAGTTTTATTTCAAAAAAGTTTCTTTACTGCCGGATGTTTAAAAGTTAAACTGTAGTTAAACTAGATGGAGCCCTGTTGGCGGGCGAAGCCGCAGACAAAAGTAAGTTTGTTAATGTAAATATTACATTATAAGCCTTTCATATTCTCTATAATTTTATTTATTTTTCATAAAAAAGGTATCATTTGCACATAAGTAATTATGTATTGTTATGATAGTGGATTTTATAATTTCTTATCAAAATCGCCATGGAAACATGATAAACATATTACAAACTCTTTATGACTGTTGTTTTATGCGCTTTTATCTTTTATCATAGATAAAAATCATTGTAATCTTTATTGGCGTAGACAGTGTCTTCTGAAAATAACATAATATGTATAATGTTTGGAAAAGTTTACAAGTAAGTATGTATGACAGATTTTTGTTGAAATCATTCCTAAAAGTCATAAGAAATGATATTTGAGTGTTGAGGGCTCGTTTGAAACTAAAAGCTCAATTTTTTCATTGTGGAAAATATGAAAAAAAAAAGACGCATTTCTTTTTTTTCACAAAAAAAATTTAGTAAATATGAAACGTAGAGAAAAACTTCATAGAACAAAAAAGTTTATAATTAAATTTAAAATAAGATACAATTGATTCAATATTGCAAAAATAGTTTTACTCAATAAATATTTAGTTTAACATACTTAGAAATAATGCTTGGTAAATATACACCATATTTTATCTTTGGAAATCTAAACTTATGTAAAAAAAATTCAAATTTTCAAATTGCGTCTGGTTATAATAATTAGTTACCTAACACAAAATAGATACTAATGTTCTGTTCGAAATTCACATCTAGTTCGAGATTCACTCCAATTAGACATTCTGCAAACAACTACTTATATTCTAGCATTACTTAACTTCATTCCGTATAATTAAAATATAACAAACATTTAGCTATATAATTTCTTAGACACCCTACAAACATTAAGGCACACTGTGTCACAATAAAAATCCAAATAGCCTAACAAAAAAATTAGTCAACTGAGAACAATAAACAAGCCCTAATCATCTTCTTAATGACTTAATATATCTTGGATTTCCCTTAACGTTTTCCCTTTAGTTTCTGGCACGCATTTGTAAGTGAAAATGAACGCCACGACGCAAGAGAAAGAGAAGATGAAGAACGTGACGTCACCGCCCAAAGACACTAGGTAACCAAAGCCAGAAGCAACTCCGAAGCCAATCAGCCACGCTGTTGTCATGGAAACCGCTGAGCCTGTACTGCGAGCATTCCCACCGAACATTTCACCGACAAGTGCACTGGGCATTGTGCCGAAACCTGCAATAATAGGTAATATATTAGTTTTTTTATTAGAGAAAAACCAACAACCAGCTGTGTAGCAAGGATGAGGCCTATGATGGAGCGAGATTACCCAGAAGATCCCTATTCCCTTGAACTTTGAAAGATTTGGGTTATATAAGGTCGGAAATACAGGCGTCGGCAGGGAGTTCCAAATCTTGGCAGTGCGCATTATAAAGGATATTTCAAAGTCCGAAGAAGAGGGATTTCGACAAGATGAGGATGATAACTAGCCGTACCTACGTCTGTATGTCTGATAGAAGAAAGGGGAGGACGGTGTGAGCTCGTGCAGCTCCTGAGAACACTCTCCGAAATACATCTTATAAAAGACACATAATTCAATAGGATGTTGTCATAATAAGCTATCAGTATAAGTTAGAAACACATCAAACTAATTTACTTGAGACTAGAGTGACGCATCTCGTCTTCGCCCGTGAAAACTATGGGAATGAAAATACATACCTAATATATAACCTACTAGATGGTGCCCGCGACTTCGTCTGGCTTAAAAAAGAAAAATATTTAGAAGCTTACCCAACTCGTATGAAAAGAAGTACATAACAAGAGTCAGAAGCGGTAGCCATCCTATATGCTCAACAATGTGATTGTCGATACGGCGCAGAAAGAAATACACGCCAAACACCATCTAGAAAAAAAATATCTTACATATTATACTGCGTATACACTGCGTCCCACAGTGGTTGGACACTGCGCTTCGCAGTCATTTGGGCAGCCCACCTCCTTACAAGAGACCACCGTGAAGTAACATCATGTGGGCTGTTTCAGTGAGTTAGTAACTATTATACATATAGACGTTAAATTTAAAAAGGAAGTTACTTAGAAAAGTTTATTTTAGAAATATTCCTTTTAAAGCAATCAAATATCAAATTGTGAGGGAATTTTTTTACACCCATGTACTATCGCGGTCAATGGAGCAGACCCACTTTTCATACAAATTTGTCTAACGTTGAATTATATTTGCCTACTCTTTCTGGCTACATTATAAATAAAAGAGACAAATATTGTCGTCAATATTTATAATCACCTAATATGTATAAGACGAGATTGTCATAGTAACGTAAATGTTATAATACGAGTAGGTATTTGAAGTAGGAACAAAGATAAATACAAAATGTGCACACGAAATTGTTCCTTACGGTGGGACTGCTCCCTTGACCGCGATAGTACATGCAAATAAATAATTACAGTAGTACTAAGTCGAAAAGCACAAAAAAAAAAGTATGAAATTTAATTTATTCAAATCGTGGGCGTCCACTACAGGTGCGTGCACCACTGTGGGCGTACACCACGGACCCAAATCGAAGCCCGGTATTGAATATTCTATAATTACATGCTTACCAAACTTAAAGCACAGAAAGCTGTTGAGGTAAGCAAAAGTATTCTGCGACCAGATTTGTCCACCACTGTTGGCGCCAACATGCTAGCTACGAGTCTTGTTGTTCCTAAGAAAATAGTTGCTATATCCGATCTGAAAGTGGTCCGTTATATTTTTAACAGGCAAAGACAAAACAGTTCATTATCTTTTCAGACATTTGTTTGTTCAGTACTTTTTAAGTAATGACGAGCTTAAGCACCTGTTTCACAAACGTCAAGTAGGCCAAACTGTCATTTAAAGTCACCGGTAACCGGGGATAATGGAGCTGATATGGGACCTTTGTTTGTACGGTAAACGTCCCAAACATTAAATAGAAAATAATTAAAAAAAAAATCGGCTATCGAATGATTCAGTAAACCGAGTGCATAATTCAATATAACAGAAAATGATTTCTAAAAGTAACTAATCAACACTTTAATTGTAGTTTGTGAAAGAGGCCCTTAGTGTTACTAATAAAAAAAAATCGAAACAATTTTTTTTTAATATTTAAAATGAATATAGTCTAACTTAGATATGTGTCGTTCATTGTAAAAGTGAATTATCTCCTTGTAACTGAATTTTAGAATAACGAGCTTTTTGCGAATTATAGTGTAGGAAAAAAAATATAAGCATTCATTCATTGTTTTCATCTATAGGATTTTAATTCAACTATTGGAGATACTTCACTTTTATATTGAAAGACATGACTAAATGTGATACCATTAGGCAAGAAAAGATGTTTTTTAAAAATAGGGAGTTACACCACTTTTACAATGAACGACACATATATCTATTAGTTCAATCGGGATTTCAGTTGATGATCTATTGGGAGTTTTCAGTTTCAGTAGTTCAATAGTCAGATTATAACGTGTTACTTAAATAACTTTAATAGAAACATATACTTATAGATATTTTCACTTAACTATCAACCCTTTTTGATATACTTAACTAAATGCTATAACTATAACTAAACTCAAGCCAGTCTTAACATAAGAAACATTAGATACGATCCATTAATACAAAGAGAATTAAGTTGCCTATAAATCCAATAATAACTAAGTTATAAACAAAGTAAGTATTTACCTAATAGAAGATTTGGCTATAACAAAAATGTGTGGTGCAAAAAACAACATGGCGGCGACTCCGCTCAATTGTTGCAACGTGCAAAGGCTTAATGTTATGAACAGCGATCTCCTGTTAGCCTTGACTGTAAATATAGTCATCCAAGCCTTCCATGTATATGCTTCACTAGGTTTCACATCTTGAACTGAGTCAAATATGCTTTCAAGGTCTTCAACGCGGCCGAGTAGACGGAGTGTGTTCTTTGCTTCAATTTCATTTCCTTAAAAAATAATAATATGAAAACTTATTAGTTCCAAAATCTTGTAAACATTCCAGCAGGAATTTGTTTACATCTCGCTTGAAAAAAGCCCATATTTGTGAGTTAGTAGACTATACATAGAAGAAATACCCCAGAACGGAAATTGTTGCAAAGTTCAAAGTTTTATAATCAATACTAATAATAAATCTGTAAGGGTCGGTCATGGAGTAAGTTACTTTGTTTTCAGAGATATCGTGTTTATAGGCTTTATACATGATACTGAAACTAAATTGACCATTTTTAGAATTTTTTTCTGTATGTATGTATGTATGTATGTATGTATGTATGTATGTATGTATGTATGTATGTATGTATGTATGTATGTATGTATGTATGTATGTATGTATGTATGTATGTATGTATGTATGTATGTATGTATGTATGTATGTATGTATGTATGTATGTATGTATGTATGTATGTATGTATGTATGTATGTATGTATGTATGTATGTATGTATGTATGTATGTATGTATGTATGTATGTATGTATGTATGTAAGTATGTATGTTCCTCCATAACTCCTAAACGAATCAACTGATTTTCCTGAAATCTGGTAGATAAACATTTAGATGTACGGGATACAGGATAGGCTACTTTTTTTCTTTTTCAACGCGGACGAAGTCGCGGGCGCCAGCTAGTTTTAAAATAAAATTAATACACCTCACCTTTAATAGCATAATACACTGGTGATTCAGGTATGTACAGTATCCCCAATAAATGAAAAATATTAATTATCAACGGTATGTAACCGGTAGTTGTATAGGATACGAAAGGTCCGATTGTATATGCCGCTAGTGTACCTAGGATCCCAACTATAGACGTTGATGTTAGCAGGATACCTCGTATATTAGTTGATCTGAAAAATGGAAATAATTTACTGTATATATCTACTCTGATGAAAGTTTACACTTTTACGAAAACATACATATTACCCTATTTTGTTATCAAAAATTTTCTGAATTGCCTACCACAATGAAATTTAAAGACCCATTCGCATATCAAAAAACACATGTGACGTAAGAAAAAATTTATAGGCATTTTTTTATTGAGATAAATCGGTCATACATCAAGTATTAATCATGAAAGCTACGTGGCAGAATTAAATGTGATATCCAGAAACACTGAGAATAAATATATATTTTTGTATATTTTTTAGACAAGACACTGTGTGTATAATCTTTACATGGTCATTACATATTATCAAAAAAAGGTACTCCGCAGCGTATGTCTGTCTGTCTGTTCGCGATAAACTCAAAAACTACTGCACAGATTTTCACTCTATTTTCCCCAATGGATAGAGTGGTTCTCGAGGAAGAATTTAGTATATAATTTACAAAGTTACGTGGTCGAAGTCGCGGGCAGCAGCTAGCATAATATAAAACAAAGTCGCTTCCCTCTGTTCATCTGTATGTATACGCTTAGATCTTTTAAACTACTTAATGCGGATTTCATTTATGGAAAGAGCGTTAAAGGAGGAAGGTTTTTTTCTATACTTAAGAGTGGGTATAAAGCAAACAAAATTTGTAATTTCACCCGCGTGGCCCCTTGGACATGACAGTGACACAAAATACGTACAACTACGCACAACATGCGACGGAAGATAGCGCATCTCGCTCAATAAAAATGTTATAAGTGCCAAAAGTATTAAATATTAATTATTCGTAAACTACAATGTCAAATGAAAAAAATTGTTACATACAGCCTTAGATAATATGTGAAGTGAAATTACTGATACACTTTTAGCTTTGTAATGTGTGTCATTTTGAAAATAAAACTAAAATCGATGGAAATGAGAGCTCACTTGGTGATTTTGTTCTATCGAGAAAATTTCATTACAGAAAATTCTGTTACAGTCGTCACTTTCATTTATAATGTATTTATCTATTTAAAAAAACTAATTAAATTAGACTTTGTTTACTTAGATAAAATTTAAATCTAGGATTGGCTATTTCTCTTTATACCCGCTCTTAATTTGCACGAAAAAACCCGTGCAAAGAAACACTATGGAAATACAAATAGTGTTTCTGGATATGACATTAAATTTTGTCACGCAGCTTTCATGACTTTTCTGCAAACGTTTTTAGTTTATAGCTATTTCCATTAGTCAAAATGATATCAAAATCAGTTGGATCAAAATCTAAAAAAAATAAAATAGAAAAAGCTAGAGGAGAAGCTTTTTCTATTTTTTTTTTATAATATACTAGCTGCTACCCGCGACTTCGTCCGCGTTGTAAAAGAAAAAAGTAGCCTATCCTGTGTCCTGTACGTCTATCTACCAAGTTTAATGAAAATCAGTTCTTTCGTTAAAGAGTTATGGAGGAATATAACATACAATACCTAAACTTACAGGTTTATTATTAGTATTGATGATATACATATATGTATCAAACATACATACACGTATAGCCAGATTCTATGTAGATAATGTAGGTACTTACGCGATTTCACCAACATACACCAAATTGCTAACAGTCACCATTCCCATACCGAGTCCGCTTATAACTCGTTCTCGACCATCTGGTGCACGTAAAGCTATCCTACACTCTTCAATGATCAAAATCTTGGCCCAGTGTTCGTTAGTCCAGTTGGCGTGTTCTTGGGCGAAATGAAGTCTTGCTACTCGATGTTGTCTGAGAAGTTCTGGGCCGCGTGCTGGTCTACGGGCTTTCTAATTAACTTCCTCCATATGTCTTCTCACCGTACGCTCGCTAACAATAACATCTCTTGTAATTTGGAGTCGCAAGCGGATTTTAACCGCAGTGAGGAAGCGATTTTGCAGAATTTCAAGGATAATTAAGCGATTATCCTGGGCCAGCGTGCATTTTTCACCTCCACTACTTGGTCTGCAGGTGTAGGCACGAGTCTCCTGGTATGGTTTCTAAGCATATTGTATTGAAAAACGTGGTACGTTAAGCCTTGTAGCCACTTCGCGTTGTGTCAACCCTTGGTTGATTAATGCCATGGCTTGTGCAACCTGAGCTGGTGTTAAGGGCATTTTTTTTCGTTTTTTAGCACCGCCATATATTGGATTAGAAGCATAAAATAACAGATGTTTGATAACTGAATAGTACGCAATTTTAAAATACGGAGTTTAAAAATTTTACTTAGTCGCTGAAATGACTCGATTTAACTAAAGCTAAAAACAAATGTCAAATTGCACTCAAACATAATAAATTACCCTTTAGAACTAATGAGAAGTATCTTTCGTCTCAACCTCATACCAAAAAATACATTATAAACACTAACAACTTTGTAATCGCAAGATAAGCGCTTGGCCAAGATTCCGTGCCGCTGAGTGTATATCTGTAGTAAAATCATTAAACTTACCTGAGATATTGCGTAACACAAGTAAATATTTTACAATGCAACAAAATGGTAACCTCACAAATCAAAGCAATACTTACAGCAAAAGTAAGGTGGCTGACGTTTTGTTTTGTGAGGTTGAGTGGTAAATCGAGTGTTTCCGGATGTAAAAAAATACGGATGCGTTACGAAAGTGTATAAGAGGACACATAATATCGTCACACAACGGTCGTCACACAAGGTAATGAAATATGGAGACATCAGTTTTACTTCAGTTTTCTTATTTATTACAACGTTTCTAAAGAAATAAAAAGGTTTCTTATGCACAGTGATCGTTTTCCAAGTACACTTTATAAAAAAAAACTGTGTTCGATGGATTATAAAAAAGTTATTATTTTTTTCTTTTAAAAGTACCACGGGAGACACTACTTTTTTGTATGACAAAAAAAAACTTCACTTCATTAGATTTGGTTTTTATTGTATTCCTTTGGACTAATTCAGTTGATCTGGTATTTATATACCAAAGAATGAATATTGAAGCGCCTTTTTAAAAAATACGGCTTATTTATTCACCATAGGATTTTTTTACACCCGTATTAATATGGGGACATTAAGCTTTTTCAAAATGTACAATTTTTTTGATATCGCCTCATATAGACAGAATATAACCTTTACCATGAGTTTATAATGAACTATTTTATAATATAAATGTTTTACGCTCTCGCTAGCGAGTGCGGTCATTATGGCCCGCCGCACATGCCCACACTCGCATTGGCCGTCACGAGTGCGAGTGGCAGTATTTAAAATCTATGGCGCAGTACCAAACTCCGCATTAGCTCTCACGTGTCGACGCAGACACGTACATGATGCGTACATGAGCGTGTACGCGCGTGTCGGCTAAATGACCGAGACATTGTTTTCGAGTGGCAGTGGCGCGTGTTTGCACAATGGAGGAACTTTAATAAGAAATTAACACAAATTTTAAACCAATAAAATTACAACTTCTTTTCTATCAACTAAAAACTTACGTATAAAAATGAGTCATTATTATGTGATTTATGTAATTTACTAAATATGGGTTAATTTGTCTGAAATTAAATAAATAATTATTCAACTATTATATTTTCTTTCTTAGATTTAAATTTTTTACAATATAAATAAAAAAACGCAATAAATATATTCAAAAAATTTTAAAACTATCAAGCTTCAACTTTAGTCTACGAATAGTAGACACTGACTGATGTACGACTCGTGAAAGCAATTGCGGACACACGTGTCAATGAGACATTGGCGCAGTGTCGTGAACGAGTACGAGTGTGGGCATGTGCGGCGGGCCACTCATGGTAAAGGTACTGGACTGAGATTACAGCCCGTACGAAGTTACGGGCACACCGGCACACACAGCCAGTTATTATATTATTTCTAAAGCGATTTAAGAATTATAATAACAAAACATTACTTACCACATGTGACAATTAGCAGTTGTCTTACTATAGTTGAGGACGCCATGACTGTAATTCAAAAAACACACGTGTTTATAATGTATTGGTAAGTAAATGTGACTTATAGTTCTACAAAATCAATATTTACTTAACTGCGCCTTTGCATCAACACATTCTGATAAACATAAGATCGTTTATTTTTATTTTTTAGTTCCATTTATATAAAACTTGTCACTCAACTCTGCGGTGACCTTTTAAACTTGGAGAGTACAAAGTTATGATACTGCGAAATACCAAATCCTGATAAGGAAATGTATGTATTATAAAAGCTACTCGTATCATCATCTCAGCCGCAAGACGTCCACTCCTGGACTGGACAGGCCTCCTCCAATCCAGGTCTTAATATTCCATTAAGACCGGTCAGAAGCAGGCTGGATCCACCGTGGACCCTCGGCCCTCATCAGGTCGTGGGGTCCACCTTGTGGGTGGACGTCAGTGGATCAAGGTTCTTTGTACTATTACTCTCCTCTCGATATAAATAAAATTTATAATAGTTTTTTTTTGGAGCAGAATGGATTCAACACCGCTTTGATAAAAAGCTATAATTTAGTGTATATTTAGTAATTTATAATTTGTTATTATTAAAATTAATATTTTTATTTTTATTTTATTTTAACTGATTCATGAAACACACGATACAGGTGTGTGTTTTGCCTATGCCTAGTGTGTGTTTTCATAGCCAATTAACTGAAATATAATATGTTATTGTAAATAAATAAATAAAAAATTAAAAAAATTACAAAGTAATCGACGCCTTTTTATTGAGGCCAAACAATCAATTACAGCTGTAAGTTGCTGAGAAGAGTATCCTGTAGACTAGTTGATGCTGCAGTATCAGATCAAGGTTACCATGTCTTGGAAATCACCGAAGTAGCAGTATACCACATTTGACATCAATCGAACATTTGGAAGTTAGTGAAATACCTTCGAAATGGGCTGATGGTCTTCAAACGCCTGAACAGGGTATTCATAAATGTGTCGTTCATTCGTGTAACTCCCTATTTTTAACCTACTCTATAATTCGCAAAAAGCTCTTATTCTAAAATTCAGTTACAAGGAATAGTTCACTTTTACAATGAACGACATAAATTATAGCTAAGAACAAACCCCATCATGTCAGCTTTCAAACATTAAAAAAAAACGGATTAAAATAGGTCCACTTTGGAGCTACGATGCCATAGACAGACACACCCATCAAACTTATAACACCCCGTTTTTGCGTCGGGCCAGAAGCGGGTTGCTTGTAAGCCTATAATTTCAAAATCGGTAATTGGTTTGAAAAGTAGTTTCTTAATTAAATTGATAAGTCAGTCCTATATAGGGTTGATCAATTTCATTTTCTTTACCTGCGTAGTAACAGAGATTGATCTCACGGGATGTTTCCGGGGGTTTTACTACTGAATCATCATAGAAAAGCTTTCCAATCACATTTCATGAGTAGGTACTCACTCGTGTACGATACTTAGTAGGTAATTGGTAGCCATTTCATTTTACTGATTCGAAAATTATGAGTTAATTTCATGATTCGTTCTTAATCACACACATCGCTGCTTAAAAACGCAAGGGCCACAAATCAAAATTACACTTTTTACAGGAGAGCTAATCGGAAAAAATTAAATTATTTTTGTCTATTTTTTTTCTTATTTAGATATATATCAAATATATGCATATTATACATCGTTAGAAGCGTATTTTTAAGTAGCATTAAATGTTTTTATTACTTTTATAATAAACTGAATACTAGAAGAGATATAAGCATATAAGTTACTTTCTAATATATATAAAATGATCAGAATATACTAAATATGAAATAAAACAACCATAAAGTCTTTTGGCAACATACAATATGAAGGATTGTGATTGTATTTTTGCAGTAAAAACATTTTTGGATTTTTCGTTTTATGGTCGTTTAGTTTGCAGCGATATGCTTATATATGTTACCTATTTATATGATATATATGTTAATAAGGTTATATATGTTATAAAACACATTGTTACCTTAGTAAGATTTATAATCTATTATATCCTTTACTACCTATATAAAAAAATCTACCTCAACAAAATCTCCCTAGGGAATACACATATTATCAATAGTCTATAAAAACTACTAACAAATGTCCCAATTTTTGATATGTTTCTAGAATATATGTAATATCGAAGGGTGCAAGAAATTTTCTATTCCAAAGCTGTATTCCAAGAAGGGGTGGAATTTTTTTTTTTCTCAAATTATACAAGAATGGCAAGAGTTAAAAAAAAATAAAGTCTAGGGGACCGTCAGCATGTAGCCTTAATATAAAAATAATAAACCAAAAATGTCGCGGCTTGCAACATATTTTTCTTAATTATAGCATAATTAACACAAATTCTAATTATGCTATAGGTAGTTGGCACTAAAATAAGTACACTTACCATTGGTTTAACTTCAGTGTAAGTTGATGAAACAATTAACTGAATTTTTGTCTGTCGCCAAGAATATATTAAATTTCTTATCATTTACTGAAGATAACAATTGTTCTTAATTCTTATTTGTAACAGTTTACGTTGGTTGAAATACTGTAATACTGATATACATATTTTATGTCACATGTACTCTAATTGTAATATTTACCTATATGAGGAAACGTAAATAAAATTAACTTTGTTCGCTTTTTATAATCTGTTAACTAACAATTATACCTATATAATAATAACTAGTTGACCCGGAAACGAAAAAAAAAATTTTTGGGTTGGGCCGCACTTCACTGGGGTATAAAAAATTTATAAAAACCTATTCTCAGACCTACGAAGTGTACATAAGAGTATAAAATTTCATCAAAATTGGTTAAAAGCCGTTTCGTAATTGCACAATGCAAGGATTATATACACTGGTTATATGTATACTCTGACAGTCCACTTGATGGTAGGTGACTACCGTCGCCTATAAAGCCAGCAATACATGTTGGCCGAGCTAAGACCAACGCGAGCCTAGGCAAATCGACACAAGGCAAACGCTACTGTCTAATCGTTCGGCAAGTTTGAATGAAGCCAATGCAATGCAAGATCGCGAGCGACTGCGAGTTGTGACAAGCTACGCCAAATGTGTTCTATACACGTTGGCGTTTGCCTTTACTCAACCAACTAAGCGAGCGACACCGAGCGACAGCAAAACAAGACAAATAAACTGCCTAGACGTTGGTATTGGCTTTCACTCGGCAACGCTGGGCCAACATGTATTGCTGGCTTAACACAAGCAACGCCTAGAAGAGAAGGATTAAGGATAAGGGATAAAATGTAGGTTTTTTTTATATATTATTAAAATAAAACCAATGCGAAGTACATTTATAAGTTCTTTTGTCGTTTCATAGCGGACAAAGACACACAAATAAAACTCCAAAACCTAACTCATCATCTCTTGTATTTCATTTAAAGTTTTCCCTTTCGTTTCTGGCACAAAGAAGTATGTGAAGATAAATGCTATTACACATGAACCGGCAAAGATCCAAAAAGTGACGTCACCTCCCATAGTGTCCACCATTGTGGTGAAGCCGGTGGTGAGAGCGAATCCGATCATCCACGTCATTGTGATGGCCAGAGCAGATCCGTTTGAGCGGACATTAGCTCTGAACATTTCGCCAACTATTGCACTTGGTATAGTGCCGAAACCTGAAATATTATTGGATTTATAATTATGTCATTCAGTTTGCAAAATCCATCAAAATAACGTTCTCAGGGCCTCTTTCGCAAACTACATGTAAAGTGTTGATTAGTTACTTTTAGAAATCATTTTCTGTTATATTGAATTATGCACTCGGTTTACTGCATCATTCGATAGCCGATTTTTATTATTATTTTCTATTTAATGTTTGGGACCTTTACCGTACAAACAAAGGTATATCAGCTAAATTATTCCCGGTTACCGGTGACTTTAAATGACAGTTTGGCCTACTTGACGTTTGTGAAAGAGGCGCTCAGTCTTCCAATTGAGAATAAAAAAAATTATTATTTGATATCTATACTATTATATAAAGCTAATCTCAGGAACTATTAGTTCGAGGAAGGCTTTAGGCTATATAACATTTTGAACGCGGACAAAGTCGCGGGCAACAGCTAGTTAGTAATAAAAATAAGAATTAAAATTAACTGAAGCAAGTATTATTAATTCTAGATGAATCAAATAAGTAAATGCTCTTACCGGCTTCATAGGAGAAGAAGTAAATAATAAGAGCTACCAGAGGCAGCCATCCAATCACTTCAATTGATGGACTCTCGATCCTGTCCAAAAAGAAGTAAGCACCAAGGATTGACTAAAAAATAATAAGTTATTATTAGAATGGTGAATAGTGCAACTATTTGACAGAGAATCGAGAATCGTTATCAAAGTCCATTTAATACTCGTTTCACGTAAAAATAGCTTACCAAACTCAAAGCACATGCGGCAGTTGAGATCAACAGTAACGATTTCCTTCCGGTTCTGTCAATAAATGTCGGAGCAATTATACTGGATACTAGACGAGTTGCACCAATTATTATTGTAGCGTGATCAGGATTGATCGACGATCCAGCCGTGTGGAATATTGTGGTAGAAAAAAATAAGACCGCAGCCACACCGCTCGTTTGTTGTAAGGCTCCCAACGTGAAGGTTATGAACAGAGACATTCTATTACTTTTCTTTGTGAAAATCTCTGTCCAATCTTTCAGTTTGCTCGTTTTGACTTTGTGTGAGAAGGTGTCCCAAACTTTTTCGTAGTCATGCCCTCTTCCGAGTAAATTGAGTGTTTTAGCTGTCTCTATATCTTTACCTAAAAAGAAATAGGAATACGAAAGAAGTACTTGCTAGATCCAGATAAGAGGCAACTTTGAAAATTTTATTTCTAAACTTAGTTCTGTCGAGAATTGAACTAAGACAGAGTGCTAAAGCATGATGATGACGTTATAATCAAAAACATTTAAAAAATATATTTAAAAGAATAAGAAGAAACAGTAATGACACACATATTAACACTTATATGTATAACTATTTTCTTAAATATTTGCTCACCTTTCATAGCAAAGTAAACGGGAGATTCAGGTATAAAGCAAATCCCAATAACGTGCACAATACTGATAGTCAAAGCTATATATCCAGTGGCAGCGTATGAAACATACGGGACTACTGCGTAGACAATAAGTGTGCCAGTAATTCCAACAATAGACGTTGAAGTGAGGAGAATTCCTCGAATGTGTGTTGAACTGAAATTAAAGAAATAAATTGAACACAAAAGAGTAAACACAATAGAGTACGAGTACATTTACTCGATGTGTTCTAGAAGGCTGTACCTTCTAGTGACTCGGGGTAATATTTAAGTACGTGCCATCTAGTATCATTTCTTCCAGTACAAAAGGGCACAGCCTCACACACCTTTAGAGACATCTATGTCTAGTTAATAATTTGAACATTTGGAAATCTAGTGCAATCTGACGAGATAGAAACTGAAATAATACATACGGAAATAATCGGAGTTTTTTTCTGACTTTGAGCTAGGTAGGAACACTAGACTAATCCTACAAAATAATTAGGGCCTGTTTCTCAAATGTCAAGTAGGCCAAACTGTCATTTAAAGTCACCGGTAACCGGGGATAATGGAGCTGATATGCCTTTGTTTGTACGGTAAACGTCCCAAACATTAAATAGAAAATAATTAAAAAAAAACGGCTATCGAATGATGCAGTAAACCGAGTGCATAATTCAATATAACAGAAAATGATTTCTAAAAGTAACTAATCAACACTTTACTTGTAGTTTGTGAAAGAGGCCCTTAGACTTGTTGTGTTACTAGTTAGTGATACACATAATAAAAGTAACTTAATTAATAAATATTGGTTAGTTAGTTAACATCTGTTCCCATAATAAAAACTTCGTTGGCTTATTCATATAGCGACTCAATAAGCACACATTCGCAAAATTATCTTAATAAAACAGCATTTTTTGTAATTTATCTGTTTATATTGTTCTCTTTATTGTTAATTTTTACTTAGAGTTTTGTTATACAACTTGAACCTTGTCTAGATAAGTTTAAAATTTCAAACGACTCAAGCTGTGCTTTTAACTTCTTTGGATTTGATCTAGCGAAGTTTTGTTCAACTATATTTGAACTGAGTTTTCAAACTATTGGAAGATTTATATTTTCCTGCTATTGAACTCTTTTATTGCATTAAATATTTACAAATACAGTGTTATTTCATTTGACCACATAAAATAATCTTGCGATATGTTTTTAAACTTTTGTGTATCCTAATTTATTAATTCATTCAAATTTTTTTTATATATTTTCACGACCAATAACTGAGGAGTTTTCGTGGCATTTTATAGTATGAAACCGGTCCCTTTGGCAGGTGATTTCTTAACAATCTTTCCTTGTTGGGACATAGTACAAATCTGCTTTCCAATACGTTACAGAAAAGAGTGATTCCTTTACTACACAAATATATATTCTTTGTCAACGTTTTTATCTGCGACCAAAAAAAAATATATATAAAAAAAATTAAAAAGAACACTCACGCAATTTCTCCGACATAAACTAAATTGCATACTGTAGTTATTCCCATTCCCAAACCGCTGATCACACGTAGCGCAAAGACCATCGCTATGTTATTTGTTGTTATCACTAGGAGATAAGCCAAAATGTTAAGGAACCCGCCAATGAGAAGGCACGGTTTCCTTCCAACTAAATTCGATAGAATACTTGTTATGTAAGGTCCTGTAATTAAAATTATGATGACGATTATAAATTATGTAGTATCAATTATTAACACAGTTGTGAAACACAGTTGTAAACTAAAAATTCTTTCTTATAAAATGGGCAGATCATCCCAATGGCAATTGCACATTGAAATAATAACATATTGTTTTATTAATGTTCCCTCTCATAAATATCACATTGAAATACTAACATATTACATATTATGTTTCGGTAACAATATTAATAACAGTACCTATCTAAATATATTATTCTTACTTTGTTTTTGTTGCTCGTGTACCTAAACCTAAACCTCACATTGTAACTTATCCGTTATTCAATTATTTATAATCGACATTTTGTAAATCCTAATGAAAATAAGATATTAAACATACAATACCTATTATAGCTCCAACGTATAATAAAGAACCAACCCAAGAAGCTTGCAAATCCGTTATTGCTTCTCCTAGAGGACTCTTTGTTGGGTCTTGAAGTTTCGGTATGATGGGTGATGACCATCCAACGCTGTATCCCACTATGATTTGGCCTATGTTTACTAAAAACAATATTGTCAATATGATTCGCACACATACATCAACATCTAAAGGTCTTAACGGATTAAATGTTCATATTTACACACGGAATTTGCAACACATCGTTCCATCATCAATTCCATCCAATCATTGAATGAAATTGAATAACTATTATTGATGTTACAGGCTGTTCCTGTTTGGCGTGATTTTATTGTTACTTGTTTTGTTTATATATTTTGATTTTAAAATTATAGACAATTAGCGACCCCCAGCCGGCTTACTAGCGCCACTCATTTAAAAAAATATTATCTCGTGACTGAGAAGGAATTATTAGTAACGGCTCCATAAGGGTAAGCGCCATTAGGACAGGCGAAGTGGCGGCGAAGAGACTAAAGCGCTATAAGTTGAAAATCGACTTTAATTTCTTTAGCCAAAGCGTCACCGCGCGCCGCTCGTCCGCGCTTGCCGACGCGAGAGTATTTTTTTTTATTATACCACTTTCAATCACATACTGAAGTAACTAAAGTCGATTTTTAAATGATAGCTCATTAGTCTCTTCGCCCACCGCGCGCCGTCGCCGGCGCTTGCCGACGCGAGAGTATTTTTTTTTTATTATACCACTTTCAATCACATACTGAAGTAACTAAAGTCGATTTTTAAATGATAGCTCATTAGTCTCTTCGCCGCCACTCCGTCGGTCTGCGCTGACCCTAAGGCGCTACGCCCACATGAAAAGTCGAGGCACGTCAAGGCGCGTCGCGGCGTAGACGAGGCGTGAAGAGTTGCGGCGGAGGCGGCTATGCTTTCTTTACACAGTCAACTTCACTTACCAGTTTCGTTTAATTGTTGCGCTATTTCATCTCATTTTTAGTCCTGTTTGTTTCTATTGCTATAGTCGGAACGTGTCAGGTCATAATGACACGGGTTAAATCAAACAAGTTCGATGATTTTTATATTTAGATCTAGATCGTCTGACATTTTACTTTTATTTAATAAATACACGACCACATCTAAACACAGCCACAAACAAAATGCCGCGCCCGTTCGGCGACGCTTCGCGCCCGCGCCGCAACTCTTCGCGCCTCGCCTCGCCTCGCCTCGCCGCCGCCTCTCCAGTGGGCGCACAACCATTGATTTCTATAGGAAAGCTAGAGGCGGCGCGCCGCTTATGCGCCCGTTCCTCGACGCGACGCGATGCGACTCTTGTGTGGGCTTCGGGCCTAAGGCCCTCGGTAAGTATGTCTACAACTTTTAAATACCTTTAAATTTTCATATTTAGACACGAAGCAACAAAATTCGATCTAAAGATAAAGAAGAGCGGCCACATTCCTCTAGATAGTATTTTGTTGCTTCGTGTCTTAATATGAAACTTTATAAAAGGTATTAAAAAATTGTAGACATACTTACCGAGGGCCTTATGGAGCCGTTATTAATAATTCCTTTTCAGTCACGAGATAATATTTTTTTAAATGAGTGGCGCTAGTGTACCTTTACACGCGCTCTAGATCGCTTGAATTTATTTTGTCGTCCGAAGTTTTTATTTTACGATGACTCCTAAGACATTCATTAAAATTGTGGGAGGTAAAGGGCTATTATAATGTGTATGAAATGCTTAAGGTACATAACTAATTTATTTAATTTAATAATGATAAATATTTTTCAGGGGACACTGCCTACCAACCACCCTCTTAAGAGTGGGTATAAAGCAAACAAAATTTGTAATCTCACCCGCGTGGCCCCTTGGACATGACAGTGACACAAAAAACGACAACATGCGACGGAAGATAGCGCATCTCGCTGAATAAAAATGTTATAAGTGCCAAAAGTATTAAATATTAATTATTCGTAAACTACAATGTCAAATGAAAAATTGTTACATACAGCCTTAGATAATATGTGAAGTGAAATACTGATACACTTTTAGCTTTGTAATGTGTGTCATTTTAAAAATAAAACTAAAATCGATGGAAATGAGAGCTCACTTGGTGATTTTTTTCTATCGAGAAAATTTCATTATATTATGTTTTCTGTTACAGTCGTCACTTTCATTTATAATGTATTTATCTATTTAAAAAAATTAATTAAATTAGACTTTGTTTACTTAGATAAAATTCAAATCTAGGATTGGCTATTTCTCTTTATACCCGCTCTTAAAGAAGACCACCGTGTAATAACAGCACGTTTGTTTCGGTGAGTGAATAATTTAAAACAGCGTGGGATTTTTTTTATACATATATTAAATTTAAATAAAAACGGCACAACTGATACTATGCTCAAGCAAGTATATTCCGAATTCAATACTTACTGGACGCCACAATTCCCAACTGCCTTCTAATTGACGAATGCATTTTCAAGTGAGAATATTTATAACTTTTCGGATCCATTAATATAATTTTTTTAAATGAATCAAAATATTTAATAAATTACTTAATTTAGTACTACATTTTCTAAGTGAAGTCCTGTTTGTAACTAATAAAGATCATACCTCACCTTTACCTATATGTACATATGTAATTAGATAAAATCTGTAAGCAATCATGATACAATTCATGATTCGGTGATATTAATCTGAGTTTTCTTTTGAAAGTCCATTCAAACATGACCCCTGGTTCCTGAGTAATAAGGAGTAAACTTTTTGTTTTTAAGGCATTGAAGGGGTCTAATTAAAATTGTCGGGGAAAACTGTCGGAACGTTTAGAAAGTAATTAAGATTTGGATAAACAAAAACAAATTGATAATTTTCCTTTTAAATGCCGACACTAAACTTACCTACCTATATAGAAGTTACTAGCTATTTCCCGTGGCTTTGCCCGCGTCAACTTCAATTTATTTAAAAAAAATTGCATATTTATTTTTGAATTTTTCAGATGATCCTTCGGAAAGAGTACTTTTTTTCTAGGTTACCTATGAAGGGTAATCGTTTCGGAGACATGCGGTTTTGAACAAACTAACATGACATTTTTTTTATGAAATATTGATAATAATTTTTAAAATGCATTAAATTGGTCTGATAGGCTGTCGGAACGGATGTGATTATGATAAACAAATACAAATTGATGATTTTCCTTTTAAGTGCCGACATGAAACTTACCTGTACACGTATTTAAATTTTTTTGAAAATAATATAAAGCTATGTTACTGTATACACAAATAAAATAATTTTTAAAATCAAATCAGTTGTTTTTGAGTTTATCTATTACAAACAAATATACAAAAATCAAATCTTTCCTCTTTATAATATTATATAGTGTACATTATTAAAGTGCACTTCGATAATATCTTTTTAATAAGTAAGAAACTCACAGAGGAGGAAGGATTCACTTCAACTTGAAATAAATAATTCATTAAAATACTAGATGGCGCCCGCGACTTCGTCCGCATTGAAAAAGAAAAAAGTAGCCTATCCTGTGTCCTGTACATCTAAATGTTTATCTACCAAGTTTCATGAAAATGACGTTTGTGCTGCTAGTAAATCTTCATTTTTTTTTACTATTTATTGTCATATTTTCTACCGCCGCTGCATTTTTCTCGGCCGCTTCCAAAGCTTGCGCTAAGTCGAGCGCCTTCTTGTAACTCAAGTCTTCCGCAAACAGTCTTTGCCTTATACCGTCATTCTTCAAGCCGCACACTAACTGGTCTCGCAAACTTTCGCTTAATCCATCACGAAAATTACAGTCTCTTGACAAACTCCTCAAATCAGCTGCAAATTCTGATATTGATTCTCCAGGCGTCTGTTTACGCTGGCGAAATTTTTATCTCTCCGCTAACACACTAGGTTGCGGCTGTAAATGATCGCGCATTATTTTTATTAAGTCCGTGTATTTACAATCTACTGGCTTCCGTGGCGTGCATAAGGTGGATAATAATTCGTAAGCTGGTCCACCCATGATGGTGATTAATGTGGGCACTTTCGCCTCATCCTTGATTTCGTTTACAACGAAATACTGTTCCAACCTGTCTACATAACTGGCCCAATTTAAGATGTCAATTTTGCCGATTGACATCTTGAATTTTCCACAAGCTACGAACAATACACGGAATAACACACGAGGTCCTTTTTCTCGTCGCCAGTTGAAGTATTTGCTGATAAATAATGCACAATAAACTTGACGGTTATGACTTTATTTAAAGACTAAACATTTACAGATTGCTTTTTAACTTATACCTACACTTTAACCAATACCCTCATACATTACAATCAGTTAATTCGTTTAAGAGTTATGGAGGAACATACATACATACATACAATACCTACACTTACAGATTTATTATTAGTATTGATGATTGATGATTGATTGATATGTATATTGATGATATCACTAACTTATTATCACTAAAAGACTTTCATCGGCTTATCATTTAAACCCTAATATTGACCGATTAAATCTTGTGAAATAATATCCTGTGTCTGTTGATAACAAATGTTATCGGTTATCTGCCAAATGCGTAATGTCTTTTTTTTATTAGAAATGGGTTTGCTCTTGGCCTACAACCAGCTGAGTAGCAAGGATGAGGCATATGATGGAGCGAGCTCACCCAGAAGATGCATATTCACTCGAACTTTGAAAAGATTATTATATGAGCTTGGAAATACAGACGCTGGCAGGGAGTTCCAAACCTTGGCAGTGCGTATTATAAAGATGTTTTTTTTTTAATTTTTTTATTTTATTTTATTTATATTAATACAGTAATGTTTACATTTAAATTAACATTGGTGTAAACATAAACTTTAGAGTTTCACCGTACACCATGTTCAGTTTCAAAGATTTAAATCGAAAGAAGCGGGGTAATCTCCTCGCGCCATACTAAAAACACACCGAAAATTGTTAACAATGGGTTGGGCGCAGGCGCACAACCCAAATACAGTTGCACGCCAGCTACAGTGAGTGACGGTCGCTTGTTGAGAGCGTCGCTATCGTCACAGTCACGTTTGAAGTAAGGAATGTGTTGTCTGTGTTTAAAAGTGTGTTTAGACAAAAGTATATGTATTTTATACTTTGGTCTTTAGTATAATGTATGTTGTATTTTGTAACACACTTTCGCTAGTAATGCCGCATCTCTCGATTTAAATCTTTGTTCAGTTTACATAATCATTAAAATTTGTAGGTACACACAAATAATTTATATCAATGTATACATACATATAGATAATATTAAAATATAAACAGATACTTATTATAATTTATTCCGATTACCCTTGATTAAACCTTTTGTTGACGCTCAGGAACACTTTCGAGTGCTGGTTTTTAATTTTTTTCAAATTTCTTTTTTTTTTACATTTTTTTTTCATTTCATTCATTCATTTCAAAAAAAATTCATTGTGCTTGGTCCGAAAAGTATGATTAAAAGATCATTTACTATGTCCGTTTATTCCCTTCGATATTACAGTCAGCGTCAAAGTCGATTAACAGCAGGTCCTACTTTGAAATGAACTTTTCAAATATAGCTCTGGTCTAGATCTGGATAGTAGTGGCAGGGCACAGTCATTTGGGCAGCCCATCTTTTTTTTTGAAGTCTTACAGAAGACCACCGTGAAATAATAGTATGTGTGCTGTTGTTTTTGGGCGAGTAAGTAAAGGATGCCAGAGCCCATTTACACATCTTTTTCTAATCCCATATAATTATTCCAGCTATAGTCGGCAGAGCATTGGCAACAGCTGTGGGGTTGCTTGTGTTATAGGTGACAGTTATAGCCATCAAGTGGACCGTCAAAAAAAAAATTTAAAAAAATAATCAAATCATTTAGATAAGCTTATTGAACAAATAGAAAGACTTTTAATTGTTTGTTTTGTTTTGAATTATCAATACTAATAATAAATCTGTAATGGTCGGTCATGGAGTAAGTTACTTTGTTTTCAGAGATATCGTGTTTATAGGCTCTATACATGATACTGAAACTAAATTGACCATTTTTAGATTTTTTTCTGTATGTATGTATGTATGTATGTATGTATGTATGTATGTATGTATGTATGTATGTATGTATGTATGTATGTATGTATGTATGTATGTATGTATGTATGTATGTATGTATGTATGTATGTATGTATGTATGTATGTATGTATGTATGTATGTATGTATGTATGTATGTATGTATGTATGTATGTATGTATGTATGTATGTATGTATGTATGTATGTATGTATGTATGTATGTATGTATGTATGTATGTATGTATGTATGTATGTATGTATGTATGTATGTATGTATGTATGTATGTATGTATGTATGTATGTATGTATGTATGTATGTATGTATGTATGTATGTATGTATGTATGTATGTATGTATGTATGTATGTATGTATGTATGTATGTATGTATGTATGTATGTATGTATGTATGTATGTATGTATGTATGTATGTATGTATGTATGTATGTATGTATGTATGTATGTATGTATGTATGTATGTATGTATGTATGTATGTATGTATGTATGTATGTATGTATGTATGTATGTATGTATGTATGTATGTATGTATGTATGTATGTATGTATGTATGTATGTATGTATGTATGTATGTATGTATGTATGTATGTATGTATGTATGTATGTATGTATGTATGTATGTATGTATGTATGTATGTATGTATGTATGTATGTATGTATGTATGTATGTATGTATGTATGTATGTATGTATGTATGTATGTATGTATGTATGTATGTATGTATGTATGTATGTATGTATGTATGTATGTATGTATGTATGTATGTATGTATGTATGTATGTATGTATGTATGTATGTATGTATGTATGTATGTATGTATGTATGTATGTATGTATGTATGTATGTATGTATGTATGTATGTATGTATGTATGTATGTATGTATGTATGTATGTATGTATGTATGTATGTATGTATGTATGTATGTATGTATGTATGTATGTATGTATGTATGTATGTATGTATGTATGTATGTATGTATGTATGTATGTATGTATGTATGTATGTATGTATGTATGTATGTATGTATGTATGTATGTATGTATGTATGTATGTATGTATGTATGTATGTATGTATGTATGTATGTAAGTATGTATGTAAGTATGTATGTTCCTCCAGATAGATAAACATTTAGACGTACGGGACACAGGATAGGCTACTTTTTCTTTTTCAACGCGGACGAAGTCGCGGGCGCCAGCTAGTTATAATATTATTAATTGAAGAATTATATGTTGGAAGCCTAAAGAGACAGATGGGCTCTGAGTATCTTCCGTTTCCGGCCAGTTATACGGATGTGAACTGTATAGATATCCGGTACAAATGACGTTTGTCAGTTTTTCGTTCAGAAGAGAATTTATATGTCGAAACTTCAGTAATCTATAATCTATATCTATAAAATGAATTACTACAAAAGATCAGTGTAAATACCTTTTTGTAATTTTTGTATATTCTTTGTATTAAATTTTAATTAGTATTTAATTCTATGTTTTATCAATTTTCAAAATAATAAATAAATGATTGTTTTATTGATTGATAGTTAAGGTTTTTGGAGTCTCCGTAACTGTATCATCATCATCATCATAATTTCTGAAAAATAGGCCTCCCCATATTTTTCCAGTAGGAAATTCAAATAGGATTCCGCAAGGAACGTAATTAGCATAAAATGTACCTATTATTAGCATAAATTGTTATTATTTATTCATATTTTATTCAAATAACTTTTGTATTTGTATAGGAGGTTGAGTGTGGGAAGTAACATTAAACTGTAATAAATTCGCGAAATTTCAAAGAGCTGTTTAATAGGATTTGATAAATAATCCTGTCAAACTTTGTTTATTATGTATTCAGTTCTGAACGTCTACTTGGCGAACTAAGAGTAGGACAACTTTCCATTAACAACATTATACCGTGGATGTTGATATACAGGCACAGTATACATCAGTGTAGGTACCTGTACCTGTTGACGATTTTTAGAATTTTTTTCTGTATGTATGTATGTATGTATGTATGTATGTATGTATGTATGTATGTATGTATGTATGTATGTATGTATGTATGTATGTATGTATGTATGTATGTATGTATGTATGTATGTATGTATGTATGTATGTATGTATGTATTTATGTATGTATGTAAGTATGTATGTTCCTCTATAACTCTTAAACGAATCAACTGATTTTCATGAAACTTGGTAGATAAACATTTAGACGTTCAGGACACAGGATAGGCTACTTTTTTCTTTATCAACGCGGACGAAGTCGCGGGCGCCAGCTAGTTTCATAATAAAGTTACGCCGAGGAATTCGCGTGCAAAAACTAGTCTCTTATAAAGTAAGAGATATATTCGAATTCAGCCTTAATTAGCAAGACACATTCACTAAGATATAATCATATTATGTCAATTAATACACTCCAACGTATCTTGTAAACTAATTGGATATTGTAATTGAATTGAATAATTGATCGATTGTAATGGAAATGTGTGTACGAACGCGTTAAGACCTCACTTTCAAACTCGAGTAGCTAACCAAATTCCATACTACGTAATTCCATTATTACTTATAGTAGTTACTGGTCAAGCAATACATATATAAAGAAGCATGACATTTCTGAGATACAATATAAAGATTTGGATGGAAACAAAATATATCTACATAGTATAATTAATTTCTAAAATGGGCAGAATTTGTGACATTTTTGCGAGTTTTGGCTTTTAGTCAATACGGACTAAATGCCAAAAATGTTTTCCTTGTAAGCATAATATACATATATATTTATATATATTGTTAATATATATTTATTTATATATTTGTTGGCTATAATATACATTAAAATTAGGTTGTCAATAGCTTGTAAAGAAGTAAAATGAAGAATTACAGTTTGGTAGAAATATATAAAGATATATATTTATTTATATATTTGTTGGCTATAATATTCATTAAAATTAGGTTGTCAATAGCTTGTAAAGAAGTCAAATGAAGAATTACAGTTTGGTAGAAATATATAAAATATATAAATGGCAATAAAGCATTATTTTGTATCAAACACTTTCATCCCCATCGCAATTTGTACAATATGTCGAATATTTTATGTGTTAATAATAACCCTAACGACATTGGATATTAGCATGATTTATTCATAAAAGATCACAATATGATCTCTTGATATATTAAAATTCAACTTTTATTAAAAGATAACTACTCTCAATGTGTTTAGTGTCTTATGGTTAGGGAGCCCACGATGCTAAATGTGTAGTCACTCGAACGTCGTGGGGACCTATTGCACTTTGAAGATTGGATCGTAAGAAGAAAAAAAGGTTATATGAAGTTTTTCATTTCAGCGGTGGGGTGAGCGTGTACAGGCGTTTAAAATTTTGTAGGCGCTGTATTTTAAAAAATCCTCCATATAATCGTCAGATTAAGAATCAGCACGATCAGGACTTTCGGCTGAACCGTCTGTATGAAAATCTGACGCGCTCGAGTATTACAAAATGAGAATCGTCAAAAATATTTTTTGCATTTTCAAAAAGCTGCCACGAGCTTGCGTTACATCCGAATCGTCTGAATTTTAAATGGGAGCTTAGTTTAGGTTCACTTAACATACCCTCTGAAAATCTGACGTGTTCGAGTTTTATTTAAAATTTTACCCCCACCCCCGCCAACCCCACCATCCAAATCGTCAGATTATTAAAATGCACACTTTTCAGCATGTAATTAATCTACCATAGCTTAATCTGACGCGCTTGTGTGACTCCAGAAATCCCCTCTTGGGCTCCCCAACCATTATACAGCATGTTAGAGAAAAAAGGTTTTTCACTAAACAAATCAAATAAAGCTTTGTTTAGACATCAAGTGGCAGCGTTTAAATGTAGTTCTTTAGATAATGTTCCTAAGATATAATCACTTGAATGACTTGAATCCGTGTCACTTGAAGTTAGATTTAGAAGGTCGTTGATGTGACGTTTCGATAAGAAGTAAAGCGTGCAAGGGTTCATTGTGAATCGCTGGTATGTAAGTAAAAGGGATATCAAAGCCTCGCTGACCTTTGCCCCATTCGAATCCCCAATCATTTACAACGAACAGGCACTTAATGATTAGATAAAGAGACTTAACGAGGTCGAGTCATAATAAAATATTTAATTTTTACAAAAAAGATAGTAGCTCACTTTCGGTTGCTAAAGAGACCGGCCGCACACGCATAAAACTGTTGCATTTAAGTACCTCTACTATACTTCCTTATTAAATTTAATTAGCGACAAGAACGGTCGCACACACGTCGGTACAGTTGTGAAGTCGTTGCAAGCAACGGTTTGGACCTTTCACCCAAAAACTGAGGGCCTAGTGCGAGTTTTACTCGATCAAACGCGTCGAAGACTTAAACGTCAATTTGTATTGGAATGAAGCAGCGCCACCTGGTGGCTAACGTGTAGCGCTGCTTCATTCCCATACAAATTGACGTTTACGTCCGACGTTTACGTTTACGCAATAAATATTGCTTATTTATGTATTTTTATAAACTAGATTTTCTTTCAACGGTTGAAATAAAATGGGAAATACCTAATCCGTATTTCCCACTTTTGTTGTACGAAAGTTTGTATGGATGTTTGTTACTCTTTCACGCAAAAACTACTAAATGGATTTCAATGAAACTTTACAATAATATAGATTATACATCAGAATGAGACATAGGCTATATAAGACATAAAAAAGATTAAAAAAAAAAGATATTGTGTGGATTAGTACGAATTGGGCGCCACCGTCGTCACAGCGATAACGATGTCCGACGTTACCACTCACATATTTTTCCTTTCAACGCGGACGAAGTCGCGGGCATCAGCTAGTTTTGTACTTAATAACTTAAAATTAAAAAAAATATATTAAGCTTAGGTAATTAGATTGTATACTTATAGAAAATACTCACATAAGTGTCAACAAAATATATGGGTCACGTAGAAACGTACATTACTTACTCTCTAGGCGCGTGGGTGGGATATTATGATTTCTCTGTAGGGAACTAGCGGGAACTAGCCAATTTTGCGGATGTCATGATGATGTATCGATGTAACGGTCGTATGTATCTAATCTAATATTGTACACCTACTTACATAGTTAAGCACTTGAAGATTATTTTGTGTAACAGGCACAGAGCCTGTTGCGTTTAATAAGGCCGCAGTTCGATTCTGGATCCATTCTGATTTGACTTTGCTTCTGATAGGTTCTACTGAGAAATTCGTCCTACGGATGAGATGATGATGAAGATTCATAAACACAGAACCTACTCTTAAGGACAGTCATGCTGTATTTGGGAGATTTTTTTATCCCTACTTTTGAATTTATTGAACTCGCGAAAATAATAAAACGTACGCCAAAATTTCCAAAATTTTAGAAAAAGCTTTATAGATGGTAACTATTAACAACCCAATTTTAAATGTACATGAAAGCTAATATGTTTTCAAGGAAAAATATTTTTGGCTTTTAGTCAGTATTAATCACAATAATTCAACCCGCGAAAAATGTCACAAATTCTGCAGATTTCAGAAATCAATTACATAATTATACGAGTACTTAAGAGGGAAGAATAGTACGTACTCGTCCATACAAAAAGAGAAAATGTTTTTCCACTTTTTTTGTGTGTTTTGATACAATGAAAGACTAAGTTTATAGGCTTTCCTTTTTTCAAAATTTGCAATAGATTCAAACTTATTTAACCTCAAATAACTTAATTTTTGTGATTAAAACTTTGCCGAATTAAACCGTTTGTTTTATAAAAACAATCTAATTTTTTTTAAAAAAGCGAAACATATAAACCTAGAATATATTATGCTGAAACGGTCGACATGAAAATCAAAGTGATTCGTTAAGATTTAGTTAGTAGAAATTGTTTTCTCCCGAAATGGAAATTTCATCAAAAAAGTACATATTGTCAGTCACGAGTTGCAACGCTCTCTATCGCACGATTGCCCCGGGGCAAGACCGCACGAGCGATAGCTTGTGTTTTCTTAAATACCTATTTCGTTAGGATCGCAAAGCTATACTTCCCTCTTAATAATACATTCGATAATGACAATTTTATACTGTTCGCGCCATTTTGCCGCTTTGTTATTGTTTCATAGATAAACGATTCTGATTGGTCGTATCAGTTGTTTGGACCAATCAGACACCCGCAAGCCGGCCGCCATCTTATTAGACAGTTAGTCGTTAGCTCTCAGCAACGATGAAGCTCGAATGTATCGTGAAGCGTTGAGACTAGTAAAATCCGCTTTCTCCGCTTGAATGTGTTCAATTATCTGTGTGTCACCCGCTAATTCATTAATTCCGCTAATTCACAACCCGCTAATATCCAACCGCATTAGACACCTATTTTTGCGAACTGTGCCAAAGTGGTTCGCGTCGTGAGTGCAAGAAAATCCAAGGCCTTGGAAGCAGAGAAGAAAGAAGATTCCGCGAATTGCTGAGGTAAGTGAGTAGAATAGGTGTATTCCCCGCACATACAGTCCACTTCCGCTTTGTATTGGGCTCAAAACCGTTTACTACTTTCGGCAGCCCTTACATTCTTTTTGGTCCTTCGAGCCGGATTATTGAACACATATTTTCGCATTAATTTTAGATTGAAATTAGCCCGCTTTATGTATCTTGCAAACCCGCCCGCTCATATATTTTGTATCATTTAATCATTAATATATTCACGCATACCGACGTATTTACATTTCGTCATTTAGAAATCCATAGGTACCTACTCGAATAAAAATTGAAGTTCTTTGTTTAGTTGTAAATTTACGCTTACCTACTTATACAAAAAAGTAATATTCGTAGTTAAAAAGAAGCAACAGCTAGGTATTTGTTATTGTCGTACACCTACCTACCTATCTCAGAATAGTTAAATCGCTTAATTTATTGTTTGTTGATTTCGCTGTCGTTATTTATTTACGATTTCAATTATTACATTGTTAACATTTCTATTCCGCTTTCCGATTGTCTGCAATTGATACGTACATAGTATAATTTAAACCGCTTATAGAAAATAAATCAATTTATTTAAAAATAATTATAGATTGACCGCACATATTTGACTATTTATAATAAGTCAACGCCTTATAAATTAAATTACCGCATTTTTAGAATTTTTCGCAATTAATTTGCTTCGAAATATTATACTTATCGTTATACAACATACCTAATGTCGAAAGAAAGTACTATGGAAGGTACAGAGGAGATGAGTTTAACATTAAAGAAGCTCGTAGGCAAACGCGATGCAATCTTCGCTCGATTGCAGACAATTTACAAAAATTCTAAGGGTGATCTTCAGGATGAAGTGTCCGCAGACATGTTTTTGTCCAGTACTGTTTTGTTGGAGGATTATCGCTCTAAGTTTGAGGCAATTATAGACGAAATTAACGACACTCAGTTGCGTATAAAGCCCTCGCAAGAAACAAATTATCAAAGTATGTCAGCCTTTGATGATTTATATTCGCGTTGTAAGCATGCCGCAAACAAATTGAAAGCATCTCAGAATCCTATTGTTCAGACATGCACCACGCAAATTTCTAATAAACCAATCGTTAATTTACCTAGACTTGATTTGGTTAGCTTTGATGGTGAGCCGTTAAAGTGGCCTACCTTTTACGAGACCTTCAAGAGTACCATACATGAGAATTCTGACCTCACAGATAATGAACGAGTTCAGTACTTGATGGGTAAGTTGACAGGAAGCGCCCTTGCTGTATGCTCTGGTATTACGCCTAATCAAGCTAATTACAATTTAATATGGAACACGCTAGTAGAAAAATACGAAGATAAAAGGCGTCTAGCCTCCGCATATTTAGATCGCATGTTTGAATTTAAACCCTTTCAAAGGGCTACGTTGCAAAATATGGATGCATTTTTAGAACAGTTCTGTCCCGCTGTGTCAAGTTTAAAGGCTTTAAATATTGAGAATTTATGTGATTTCATTTTATTGCACACCGCTTTAAAGAAGATAGACGTAGAAACCGCCCGCGCTTTTGAAATGCTTAAGAGAGATACGAAAATACCATCTTATGATGATCTAGTAAAATTTATACGTGAACAGTCAAAAATCATGGAGCGCTCGACAGAGAACCGAACGCGCAACCATACGCCCGCATCGCCGCACTATGGCGCTCGAAACAATAGTAAACGAGTTATGCATTCATTCGTTGCCGCGCCATTGAAACATTGTTTATTTTGCAAACAAACAAATCATGTACAATTATATAAATGTTTTGAATTTAAAAATTTACCGCTAGAAAAAAGGTTTGCATTTATTAAACAGAATAATGGTTGTTTTAATTGTCTGAGCTTTTCTCATTACATCGGAAAATGTAAATCATTGAATTTGTGTAAGCATTGCAACTATAAACACAACTCGCTTTTATGTAAATATAACGCTTTAGGTACTAGGCCGCACGCAGCGCCTCCCCGCTCCCCCGCAAAAACGCACCCGCTGAATACGTCCGATCATTCATTGCGTCAAAGGACCAATGAAAGTGAAATTGATAGGGAAAAGGTATCTCACGCGCAACCGCTTATTGATTCGCACAATAAAAATATTTCTTTATGTAACACGCACACTAATACAGCGCGCTTTGAAACTTGTTTGCTAGCAAGTGTGTGCGTCAACGCATACGATAATTTAGGTAATTTGAAAAGTGTAAGGGCACTTATTGACCAAGGGTCAACTAATAACTTTATTACTGAATCTTGTTGTGCAAAGTTAGGCTTAAGTTATGATAGAAAATTTAACGCCACCGTTAGAGGAATTGGCTCTTCAACTAAATCTATTAAGGGAGCTACTTCGCTTAATTTATTTTCTCAATACAATGATAATGTTTGTATACCGCTTGATGCATATGTTCTTGATACTATTACAGATAAATTGCCCGCTATTAAAATAGATATCTCAACGTTTTCGCATTTAAATAATATACCGCTCGCTGATCCTAATTTTTATTTGCCCGATGAGATAGAAATACTCATAGGGGCACCGCTATTCTCAAGAATATTCCGCCAGGGACGTATCTCCGGATTGCCGGGAACTCCCACCGCTTTTGAAACTATATTTGGCTATACCGTAATGGGTACGGCTCCCGCTGAAAAATCTACAAATTGTTTTATGTCTTTATTTTCCGCTTTTGAATATGATAAACCGCGCATTGAAGAACTTCTTCAAAATTTCTGGAAACTTGAGGAGGTATCAGTAAAACCTTCCTTGAGTAGTGCTGATAATGAGTGCGAGCAAGGATTTGTGAAGACCGTTAGCCGTAATACAACTGGTCGTTATACGGTCGCCTTGCCATTCTCACGTGACCCCGCTGTACTTGGCGACTCATACCAAGTAGCTAAAAAACGCTATATATCGCTCGAACGTAAATTTATTTCGTCGCCTCGCTTGCGTTTAGAGTATAATGCCATTATTAAGGAATACTTAGATAAAGGATATATATCTTTACTTAGTAATGACACCCCGCAGTCGCCCGCTTATTACATTCCGCATCACGCTGTCGTACGCAACGACAAATCAACCACTAAGGTCCGCATAGTTATGGATGCCAGTGCTAAAACTAGCACTAGCATATCATTGAATGACATATTGCATATTGGGGAAAATTTACAGAATGATTTTTTTACAATATTATTAAATTTTCGTTTTTATAAAATCGCATTAATGGCAGAGATAAAGCAAATGTACTTACAAATTGTTGTTAGACCAGAAGATAGAAAATTTCAAAAGTTTCTATTTAGATTCGATGAGTCATCCCCGCTTGAAGTCTTTCAGTTCAACCGCGTTTGCTTTGGATTGAGAAGTAGTCCGTTCTTGGCACTCAGAGTAGTGAAACAATTGTGTCAAGATGAAGCATCGTCTTACCCGCTTGCAGCCGAGGTTGTAAAAAACAATTGTTACATGGACGATTTATGTTACTCAGTGGCTACCTACCAGGAATCTTGTCAACTCAAAAATGAGTTGTTGCAGATGTTTATGGCCGGGGGCTTCGAATTAGTAAAATGGTCTAGTAACTCAACAGAGTTACTCAGTACTCTTCCTGAATCCCATCGCTATTCGTCAACTGTAAAATTCAATGAGACCAACCAAAGTCTTAAGGTCTTGGGTCTTAAATGGGATCCCGCTTGTGATTGTTTTTTATTTGATATCTCGCTCGAACCCCGCCAATATACAAAACGCAATATATTGTCTGTGATTGCGCGACAATTTGATATAATGGGTTTAATTGCACCTACTATTTTATACGCAAAATTAATATTACAACAAATTTGGCTATTAAAATTAGATTGGGATGATGAACTCCCTCCGCATATTTATAACACATGGGCAAGTTACTTAAAGGAACTGCCATCTTTACAAGAATTACGCATCCCGCGCCACTTAGGTATTTTGAAAAATTCCATAATTTCTTTAATTGCTTTCGCCGATGCAAGCGAACGTGCTTACGGCGCCGTCATTTATATTAAGACGGAAACTCGCTCGCAAAAAACGCCTAACATTAATTTAGTTTGCGCAAAATCTAAAGTCGCTCCGCTTAACACAGTATCAGTGGCCAGACTTGAGCTCTGTGCTATTTTACTTATGTCGAAACTGATGCGTCGCGTTCTAGACACATATGAACCGCGTCATTCTATTCAAAATATTTATTGTTTTTCGGATTCAATGGTAGCATTACATTGGATTCATTCCGCGCCTAATAAATTTAAAACTTTCGTGGCCACACGTGTTACGAAAGTACTAACCGCATTACCCGCTCATTACTTTTATCACGTGAAAGGAAAAGACAACCCGAGCGACTGTTTGTCTCGTGGCTTGTCTCCTGCTCAGTTACGGAACCATCCATGTTGGTTCACTGATCCATCTTGGCTTTATAAAGACGTACAAGAATGGCCAATTACCGCAATAAATACCGCATCAATTGAAAATAATTTGCCTGAAACAAAGGTCATAACGCTTACCGCCGTCGCTCAAGAAGATGAGCCTCCGCCTTTGTTTATTTCTTTATCGCACCGCATTTCGTCTTGGAAGAAACTTTTTCACGCTATTGTTTATATTTACCGTTTCATACGGAAATTACCGCTCATGAAATGAACTTCGCAGAAACCGCTGTTATTAAACAATTACAATTATATTGCTTCGCTGAAGAAATAAGTCGCTTGACCGCTAATAAAAATTGTCGAACCACATTAGGTCGACTCGCCCCTTTTCTTGACAACGAAGGATTGTTGAGAGTTGGTGGCCGCCTTCGTAACGCTGATCTGTTGTATGATCAACGGCATCCTTTGCTTAAACCGCATTTATATAAGGTTATCGGTACTCAACTACTTACCTACGAGAAATTGCAGACGAGTGGAAAATGGAATACACCCTCAAACCCCATTGAAGTAGGTACGGTGGTTGTCATACTAACTGATAATCTTCCGCCATTATACTGGCCATTAGGCATTATCACTGCTACCTATCCCGGCAAAGATGGGATCACTAGAGTAGCTTCTGTTAGGACGGCCACAGGCATTTGTAAGAGACCTGTTGTCCGTTTATGTCCGCTGCCTACACAGTAGGACCGCATATTTATCCGCTTTATGTTTGGTATTAATATCTATAGTTTTAACCGATGTATATACCGCTTTATTTATCCTTTGTATGTTATTTCCCGCTTTCTTTTATTAGTTTTTAAAAACCGATGGTTTTTAGGCCGGGGGCATGTTCGCGCCATTTTGCCGCTTTGTTATTGTTTCATAGATAAACGATTCTGATTGGTCGTATCAGTTGTTTGGACCAATCAGACACCCGCAAGCCGGCCGCCATCTTATTAGACAGTTAGTCGTTAGCTCTCAGCCACGATGAAGCTCGAATGTATCGTGAAGCGTTGAGACTAGTAAAATCCGCTTTCTCCGCTTGAATGTGTTCAATTATCTGTGTGTCACCCGCTAATTCATTAATTCCGCTAATTCACAACCCGCTAATATCCAACCGCATTAGACACCTATTTTTGCGAACTGTGCCAAAGTGGTTCGCGTCGTGAGTGCAAGAAAATCCAAGGCCTTGGAAGCAGAGAAGAAAGAAGATTCCGCGAATTGCTGAGGTAAGTGAGTAGAATAGGTGTATTCCCCGCACATACAGTCCACTTCCGCTTTGTATTGGGCTCAAAACCGTTTACTACTTTCGGCAGCCCTTACATATACTACATTCAAAGTTGAATGTTCTAACTAGTTGCTTGTCTACACTGCAGTGTGTACAAATAAAGGTTTTCAGGCGCATTAATTTAACACGGGGCCTAAATAGTGTTGCGCCTTGTATTTTTAATTCTCAGTGTCGATAGATTATAATAAAGGCTCTGATAAAATAAGAACTAAAGATAGAGCCCTGTGGACGGCAGAGTGTATGTCATCATCATCACCATCATCACCACCATCACCATCATCATCATCAGCTTGTGTCTTTCCATTGCTGGGTGAAGGTCCCTTCCTGCGAATCGCTTCCTGCGAAGCACTTTAGATACGAGTATTATGTAGTCTATCCATCTGGCTGCAGGGGCAAAATGTATGTACGAGTATCAACACAACTTATAATCAATTCTTTCACTGTTTGATCATTTTCGTGTAGTAAAAGCGCCTACTGAACTGTTAATAATTAAAATTATTGCTAAGACTTTTTAGCAATGTGATTTTTTTTGTGTTAAGTTCGTCATTCATTTCCAAAGTTAGTACTACCGGGAACGTAACCCGAGACTCCTAAGACAGACCGCTCAAGCAAAGCACCCTAACTACTCGGCAATGTTCGGCTAGGAAGTTTGTTTCGGTGAGGCAATAATAAATTTGATTTCCATTTGATAAGAAAATAACCAAATGTTAAGGCTGAATGTGTGATATCTATACTAATACTCGTATTATAAAAAGAAGAAGATTTGGACTACTTGTGCGACTTTCACCAATACATAATTATCATCAATACTAATAATAAATCTGTAGGCGTTGGTCATGGAGTAAGTTACTTTGTTTTCAGATATATCGTGTTTATAGGCTCTATACATGATACTGAAACTAAATTGACCATTTTTAGATTTTTTTTCTGTATGTATGTATGTATGTATGTATGTTCCTCCATAACTCTTAAACGAATCAACTGATTTTCATGAAACTTGGTAGATAAACATTTAGACACAGGATAGGCTACTTTTTTCTTTTTCAACGCGGACGAAGTCGCGGGGGCCAGCTAGTAATATTATAAAGCGACATTATCAGCGAGCATAAATTATTACTCTATATTTTATAAAGTTACTCGGATGAAGTCGCGTGCATCATCTAGTGTGATATAGAAATTATAAATATCGATATTGTACATTAATTTTAATGAACATCACTATAGGTAAATCAGTGTTGTGTTTCCTGGTGGCAATGTGGTTAACCAAGGCTAATGGAAATTATGAGTGGACATTATTCTATATGTCACTTTAATTTATGGAGCAGCTCAATTTTATACAACACTAGAGGTAAAACAGCACGGAATATTTTCTGTAATTTATCGCTGTTTCTATTAGTGAAAATCGTATCATAATCAGTTGGGTGTTTTAGAAGGTTAGCGGAGAAACGGACTGACGCGGACAACGGCTTTTTTTTTATTGAAAACCATGTTATGTGAAAAATGTTTACGTAATGAATACGTGTATTATGAATATGAATGTATATACATATATATATATATATATATATATATATATATATATATATATATATATATATATATATATATATATATATATATATATATATATATATATATATATATATATATGTACGATATATATATATTATGTATGTATATTATGGATATGAGTGTATATGAATGTGTAATTAAGGTTAAAACTGGAAAATTCTATGTCGTGAATTGTTTGTTTACCTTTTTGATCAATCAAATAAAATTTCACCTTACTTGTTATACTCACGACCAAGATTTCAAGTTTAAAACTTTAACTTAAAACGAATCTTAATTTTATACAAATTTTAAAACAACCCTTGTAAACGTGTTTTTGAAATGTTAATAATAATGGATGGATAGAAACAATGCATAACTTCCACTTAACAAATTTTTTAAAAGAAATATTTTAAAAGTGTGAGAATTTAACCTTAATAAAGCCTTGAGTCGCATTCAATGAGATAAGTGACACCCTTAAACGATATGGTCATGTGACGAAGGTACAGCGAGCCGTAATTTATTCGATAGAACCAACGCTACCCAGTAATCCACGCTAAAGGGACCGAATTAACAATATATATTAACCTTTTCGTTTTAATTAAATATATTAAATTGACTGTCTAGCCAGTATTAGACATATAATCATTGCGTCCTACCAGTGATGAAGTAAGGTGCTAAAACGTGGCCTCTCACTGCAGGACTGATAACATAGGTAAGTTCAACCTGCTATGGAGCAAGCTATGCTCGGAGTTTCTTTGACGGATAAGATCAGAAATTCTGAAATTCGCTGAAGTACCGTGGACATTTGTATTCTTTCACGACAAAACTACAGAATGGATTTTGGTAAAACTTTACATTAATATATTTCTTTATAGATCATACATAATTGATTATTGACGTGGACAACGGGCACGAAGCACCGCCCGTGTTCCACCCAGGTGGACAAAGTAGGACCACCAATATCCGAATAAAGCCTTTTTTTAATAACGTTGGGAGGTTCTCTTGGATACCCGCCGGTAGTGTATGAGTAGTGTATTCAGTGTAGGGGACACTGCGGGGTAATGCCGGATTCCTACCAGCTAAAACCCAACTACTTTCTAGCGCGGCCGTTGATGGACGGGGTCGCGGGTTATGACACGACTTCGATGTGCCACGGCTATCTAGCTCAGCATCTCGGCGTACCCGAAAGTGGAGGTACGCGGCAGTCTCCCCCAAGACCACCGCCCGGATCCCGGTCAGGGTGGAAGGCGGCATGCCACCTGCGCCCGAGCCTTCTCCGGCGAATTGGATCCTCTTCCCGCTATCCGAATACAAAGTCTATAATTTTTAAAAATACATAGACAAACTCGTTGTAAGAAGCTAGTATAGTCATATTTACTTACTCGTGTAAGTACAAATGGATAGATCTGTCGTTTTGGAAATGTCCTCGCACCCGACCCATGTCACGCGAGATTAATTTTATCGATAGTATTGGGAATTTTGCACACGTTCCCCATTGGGTACTGCAACTCGTGTAGCGACTCACTTTGTATGCTACATTTCCTTTAATATGCTAACAGCTATATAGTATACATTTAGACGTACGGGACACAGGTACTTTTTCTTAACATGCCGCTTTCCTACGGAGGTTGACAACCATCTTTAGCTTTGAAGTTGCTGCATGAAAAATTAAACATGTGTTCAAACCAAAATTCTTGAATTCTTTAACCAGGATGTCTTTCTTCTGCCTCTGCTACGCTTTCGGTGTGTTTTCCCCTGCATCTGTATTTCTCTGTATTTTAACGAGCCCGTTGGGTGAGTGGTAGTGCTTACGTCTCACGGGCCCCAGGTTCGATTGCCGGCTGGGTCAACTTTATAGTTTCAGTATCATGTATAGATAGAGCCTATAAACACGATATCTGAAAACAAAGTAACTTACTATGGAGTAAGTTACTTATGGTTGTATGGGACCAACCCTTACAGATTTATTATTAGTATTGATAGCCTATGTTGCTCGCTAATAACGTAGCTTTTTATAGGTGAAAGAATTTTCCAAATCGGTCTAGTAGTTTTTGAATTTATTCAATACAAACATACAAATATTATCTCTTTATACGAGTAATATTATAGTATAACTTAACTAAAAATCACAATTAAAAAAGAACTTCAGATTTATGCAATGTAACGAAGCGTTACATGTTTTTAAATAAAAAAATAATAATATTAAAACTAAAATAAGTACGTACACGCCCGGAGCGCAACGAGTGCAACTGCGCCGGCGCGCGGGTGGTACCTGCAACACAAAGTATGAACTCGATTTTGATTTTGCGACGGGAAGTCAGCAAATAAGCCGAGAGATGGACGGTCCGCGCCACTCAGCGCATTAGTTGAGTGGTGCGGTCTAATTAACTCGAAAATATGTAGTTTATATTTCGAACATTTGAATCTCCCGCGTTAGGGAATATCCTTCGGGCCGAAAAAGTATCACCCGGGCCAAGTATCCTTCGGGCCGAAAAGTATCCCGGGCCAGTACCCCCTGATTGCGTTAGATCCGGTTGCTGGTTGCAATCACCGCCGCCTTACCATCTTCATCGTCGGTACACGCATCGGCAGGACACACCACGCCTATTACGCCGCATCGTCGGCTGGATCACACAGGGGAGTGCCTACACTGCGTTGAGAGACAGATAGGCCGACCACCCACGACCTACACTTTGTGTTGCCTACTATTGAGCGCATTAAATCTAGTAATCAGATCACGCTGTTTTATTTGTTTCTGGTAGGCTTCACTGGCGTGTCGCCAGGGAAAAATACTAAAGCGCGACACTGGCGCCCAACGTGGTAGTTGAAATTTAAAGCGCGACAGCAATAAAATAAAGAACAGCTACTAAACCAAAACAATAGTATCTAGAATTCTAGATAATGGACTAAAATTAATTTCAAAGTACTCTGATCCTTCGGTTACGGGGCTAATACCTTAACCAATCGATCGATGCGAGGGTTGATTTTACTAAAAAATAAGTTCACAAAAGGGCTCCTTTCGTTGGTGGCTCCGACCTATATAGAGTTATAAACTATAAAATTTATAGAAACAGCAATCATTGTTAGAATATAATAAAGAGGCAGTTTAAGGGCGTATCGAGGGCCCTTGTGCGAAACATGAGGGTTCTTAAAAGCCCTCTCTCTCACTACTATTAATATTAATTTTATACAAATGCTGGCTTTTGCCAGCGACTTTTCTTAGGCGGTGAAAAAATTTTATTCAAACTTCCTTAGGCGCGTTGAGCACTATTAATAGTTTAGTTTAGTTTTTTTAGAGGGGAAAAACAGTGAACTCGCGCCACGGTCACGCTCTCTGAGCGACACCCTCAGTGACTTTTAATTGTATTAAATAAGCGCCATCTAAACGAATTAATACGTACTTCTTGTTTCATAATAAGCTTTAATTCATCAATTGTTTGTTAAGATGTTAACAGATGGCGTAGTTTTCACTTCTGACGTGCAATACTATTTTTATTTTTTAATGATCCCTAAGGAGAGTATTTTTTCTAGATGTAGGTCCTTTCCTAATAACCTCCATGATAAGCTCTGTGCAGAATTACACGGAGTAGTATAGTAAGCGCATATACTACTCACAGGAGTCAATATTATATATTATGTAATAAAGATAAAGATAAGTGCATGTATGATACGTGTAGGTAAGTTCTAAACAAAATTGCAAGTTCAATTTTGTAGCGGAGACACAAAATCGGCTTCCTCCGCGGTTTAGCTCCGAATCATACTAATAAATGCGACTAGCAAACAAAATAATGAAAATTGCGTTTGTATCAAGTTATCAAAACAGTATTATTTAGACATTTGACAATTTATTCTGTCCATGTCATCAATCAATATCGGCAACGCACTTGCCAGCATATATCCGAAAGTGGACATTTTAACGCTTCTAATGAACCTTCAGTTTAACTGGTGAACTTCAGATAAAAACTGTCTACCATAATAATAGCAAGAAAAAAGTAGAACATATCTCCGTTATTTCGCTATACAGTTTTTAATTTTTTAAGCAGAAATCCTACAGAAATCAAGATTTTTCTCGAAATAGTGTAGTACTTCTTATTTTCCTAACCCTTTCTCTCCATTATCCTTAATCATACTGTGGTTGGCAACGCACTCACCTTTGCCGTTGTTTGTGTTATAAAATTTCTTTTAAAAACTTCTTAACAGGCTGATGGTCAACTTTGACAGGAAATTCCTTGATAGGAAATTGGGTCAGCCACTTAGGAGCTTTACAAAAATATATTGAAATACACAAATAGTTTAATTTAATTTATTTATGTACAACCTGTGATTTTAAGTACACTTTAAAAGCCTTCTATACTATGGTATGTACATATTTATTTGTATTTTATACAAACTTAGGTTATGTTTTAAAATCCTTATAAAATTAATTGTTAATGAATTTCCTCGCCATAAAAACTATATTTTATAAAACTAACATTCATTCCTAATTAAGCCTTCAAATACCCCAAAAGTTTAACGCACGATTGTAAAGCCAACCCAAATAAATAAATATATTAAATAAATACATCAGAATAACACAATAGGCTATATAAGACATAAAACGCGGACGAAGTCGCGGGCACCAGCTAGTACAATATAATTTATAATGTAGCATCCCCTTAAAATAACTGTGTTCTTATAAGTTTCATTCAGTTTCAGTACCTCTGAAAAGGTTTATATTTCAGTACCGTTTCGACAGTGGTGGAGGTTGGACGCGCGTGCGCCCTGCGCAAGAATAATATTACGATAGGATGTAAAAATTCTTTGACAAGTTGAATTTCATTCGTGTGTTCTCCTAACAGCTATTCTGGTTCGCGTAGAAGTTGTTTAAAAGTTTTCGAAGTTAGTTCACGTGATTTTGGTTAAATAAAAAACTTCGCAATTGGACTTTTAAAAGTAAGTAAGGATTGTTTTTGTATATTGTATTTTTTGATCATTTTAAATGGCTAAAATTGATATTGTTTATACAATAATTATACATCACCTGAAAAAGTCTAAATGTTGTTATATATGTAGATTAAATGCCATATTATTATTGTGAACATTTATTAATTTACCTTCTTAATTTATAATTTCTCAATAAAACAATAAATATAACAACACACTTAAATACATATATTTATATATAAAAAATAAAAATTTAAATAAATCCAGCTATCTGATGAAAGCACAAAAACTCTTATTTGTTACTATGTAAATGGTAGGTAAATATTGTATAAAAATTTCTTAGCACGATTTAAAAAAACAGAAAAATTCGGTTACAATTTTTTTTTACATTTTTTTAAATTGTAAATCTCCAAAAGTTTTACAAGAGTTATTATATACGTAGTCAAATATCATTATTAAATATTTGAATTGTAAATATTTGTGTTATTTATATAACGGTCGTCAGATGGACTGTCGGTCAACTTGATGGTAAGCGGTTACCGTTACAAACAATACCTTAGGTGCTTCAAGTGCACTGCCGACTAGGAAGAGATAGGGAAATGGTATATGGCATCGCTTACTCATTCACCGAAACACAACAGCACACCTGCTATTTCACAGTGAACATTTTTAAGGTTGTGATTACTTACTACCTCCATACGGTCTGAAATAAATAAATAAAATCTTTTACATAATGTGTCTCTAATTTTTTGTTTGTAATTAATTGTGTTTAGATTTATTTTTTCTTTCTATGAGTATTTTATTATTTTCAATTTTTTTTTTTAAATTTATTTTATGAGCCAAGGGCCCTTAATACAAAGTACATGTGCCACAATGCAAACTAATTATACTCACAAAAGCTTATACAAATAACGGCAAATATTCTAGATACACTTAATATAAACATAAAATATACATAATTAAGATACAGATACAGATATACATAACATACCTAATAACTAAAATTAAATAGTAAGATCGCATTTACTGAGAAACGCACAAATGCGCAAGCAGGCTTTAATATTTGGCCCAACCAAAAACATCTCAATTTCCAATTTTTAAAATTTATTTGCCGGATTGCACCCAGGCTGTTGCTGTTTTAAATAAATAAAACAATAAATAAATAAATCAATAAATCAATAAATCAATAAATCAATAAATCAATCAATCAATCAATCAATCAATCAATCAATCAATCAATCAATCAATCAATCAATCAATCAATCGATAAATCGATAAATCGATAAATCGATAAATCGATAAATCGATCAATCAATCAATCAACCAATCAACCAATCAATCAATCAATCAATCAATCAACCAATCAACCAATCAAAGGAATAATCTCTTAGAAATAAAAATAATCAGTACCTATCACAGGTAATGCAGAATAGGATTAGGTAAGGAAAAAATTGGAAAAGTAAAATCCAACTTCTAGGAAGAGAACTTCTCACAACAGTGAAAATGCTAAAAAAGCTATTCATCTAAAACATGGCCACAAATGAATACTGTTTTGCTTTGTGAAATACGGCGGCGTGGTTTCCCTTGGGAAATTTGTTTTGTTATAAAACATTCGCTTCGACTTAATTGTTTTTCAATGATAAATTTGATTTTAATATTTAATTTTTAACCGTGCAACATAGTACCTATTAGTTTAATAGTTAGATTTAGTAGGTTACCTATTAAAATGCCACTTATTATGTATTTTTACAAGTTATTTCCTATCCATACATTTTCGTAATAAAATTTGTGAGATTTTATAAATATTTTTAAATAATACTAAAAAAAGATTCGTTTTTAAAAACGAATTTTATAAATATTTGCAAAAGATACTATTTATTTATACATTCGGATCGTCTGCCATAAGGGTAACATTTTAAATTTCAATTTTGAACATTTCAATCTTGAAGGTTCATTCATTCATTCATTCATTCATTCATTCATTCATTCAGGTCTAGAGGTTAGTTTTGACTCCTTTTTAACTTAAAATTACGAACAAAAGTCCTAACTAATATTACAAATACAAAAAGAAGTTTGTACGATAACACTCAACCGATTATATCAAAATTTTCGCACTTTTTTCAAACTCAGTTATCGCCTTTGCGAAAATCCTCATTGATTCGTAGAATCGCTAAGAGTTCAATAAACCGAGAAATTGAGGAAATCTCCTGTGAGTTAGGCTTTCAAAACAATTATGATGAATGGGAAAAGAGAAACATTTTATAAAAATACAGACTTTGCTCCGCCTATTGAAAAAATTGTTTTTTTTTTCTCACTGCCTTGCTGTGATTATGACCAGTTTATACTTATCATCAATCAATACTAATAATAAATCTATAAGTGTAGGTATTGTATGAATGTAATGTTCCTCCATAACTCTCCATAACAATGAATTAACTGATTATCATGAAATTTGGTTGATAAAAATTTAGGGCCTCTTTCACAAACTCCATGTAAAGTGTTGATTAGTTACTTTTAGAAATAATTTTCTGTTATATTGAATTATGCACTCGGTTTACTGCATCATTCGATAGCCGATTTTTTTATTATTATTTTCTATTTAATGTTTGGGACGTTTACCGTACAAACAAAGGTATATCAGCTCCATTATCCCCGGTTACCGGTGACTTTAAATGACAGTTTGGCCTACTTGACATTTGTGAAAGAGGCGCTTATTGTAATATTAATATATTAGGATAGGACAGTAGGATTTCATTCAAAATATATACAGGAAAGGTACAGGAAACAGGAAAGGCTACTTTTTTTCTTTTTTAACGCGGACGAAGTCGCGGACTCCTGCTAGTGTTATAATATAAAGAGAGAAGATTTGCCTCAAAAACTAATTAAAGGATTTAAAAAAAAAAATCACCTATAGAATGCTACGTTATCAGCGAGTAACATATAGGTTAATAGGTTAATTAAACAAAATAGTATTTTGATACTTTTTATCCTAACAAAATGTTAGGTTCCTGTAAGATTTTCAAAAAATGAACTACATCGAGTAAGAAGTTGCGGACACAAGCTAGCTTCATTAATATTGTTCATGAGTTATGATTTTAAATAAGTCTTTAGACCAATAAAATGACGTTATTATTTGGAGCTTTTATTCACACACTTTTAAAAAAAATTCAACAACAACAATATTTTTTTTTACAATATTAACAGTCGCGGGCACTTACTTAGTCTTTATAATATTAGTATTATAGGTATTTACAAAAAAAAAAATACAATTTAAGTATATGGAAAACACATTGTTTTCTTACATAGAGAATTATTTTCCTATTTAGTTATTCCACTAGCGGAGGCGTAGGCGAAAGTTTTATGTAGTTCTTTTACCCTTTAATTTATCTAGAAAAATTAGGTACAAAGTTTCTTGTCTTTCTTTTACTTTTTCTTCCTTTTTATTCTCGCAATCAGTATTGTGTACGTGCAGGTTAGTTGTTAGTAAGTAGTTTTAATACTTCTTCGAAGATTGATAATCCTACTATTATTATAAATGCGTAAGTTTGTGAGGAAACAAATGCGAAACAAAACAAACATTCAACCATACATCACTTAGTTACTCTGTGCACAAAAACAGTTAGACGGACTTGGATGAAATTTAGCACAGACAGTTTATTAGCAGCGAACTTGCTCGCAGAGATATATTATTTCGATGTTTACTTACTTGGATGTTAATACAGTATACTTTTTATTCTGAAAAAATGTTAGGTTTCCGAGAGATGGCGTACCTTCACCTTCGGGTACGTCGATTTCCCGACAGGAAGCGTAGCTCTCCCCGCACTGAATAGTCGTGGCGGGGCACCGATGTCGTGTCATAGCGTCCCCGCGACCTCGCCCATCTACGGCCGCGCTAGGAAGTCGCTGGGTGTTTAGCCGATACGAGTCTGGCATAAAGCCCATATTAGACGGTTCATTTTTGCTTTCATTTTCGATGTTTCATCGATGAAAGACCGAAAATGAAATGTCTAAATTGACGTTCATCGGAGTGTGCCTTCGCGATGAAAGCTTGCGGCTCCTGATTGTTTTCACTAGTATCGGTCATCATTCATCGGCAATGAACGATTAGTGAAACGTCTAAACAGCTTGGAATTCCACAAGGAATGGAATAATAGCTTTCATCAAAAGTGATGCGTCTATACAAACAACGCAGTTCACTATTGATCATTCACCATTCATTGCAAAAATGAATCACTTTTGATGAACCGTCTAATATCGCTTTAACCCCGCAGCGTCCCCTATGACTGCCGGGTATCAGTTGCGCCACGGCGACAGTGGCGCCTCCACTGTCGCCTCAGCGATAAAGATGTCAGGCTTTATAACTAACTAGCTGGTGTCCGCGACTTCGTACGAGCTTTCTATAGCCTATAGCCTTCCTCGATAAATGGACTATCCAACACAAAAAGAATTTTTCAATTCGAACCAGTAGTTCCAAAAAAAAATCATAAATAAAATAATTAGGTCTTACCTTTCTCGCATGTCCCATCTGAAATGTAGTGGGCTAACTTCAGCAGCGATACCGTAAATTTTATTGACATAAGCTTAAATTATATCAGAGGTAACCACAGAATTTATAAATAAATGTAAATTATAGTACCATAAGGTCCCTGACCTTATGGGCAGGGTTAAAAAAAATAAAAAAAACCAGTAGTTCCTGAGATTAGCGCGTACAACCAAACAAACAAACTCTTCAGCTTTATATATTGGTATAAATATGTTATAACTAACGATTTTACTTTTAATTTTATACTTAATGTTTATTTGAGTGGATTTTTAGCCCAAAATGTATGGACATTGGTCGGAAGAGAATATCTCTTTACATAGAAGCGTGTTAAATTGTTTTTCGTTGATCTACCGTGTATTAAAAAAGGGCTTTCACACTAAAGCGCAAACCGAATTACACGAGGGTTATAAATACAAAAGGGGTTTCTGCATTTCAAAGCTGCCGGTCGTAATTACGCTGTAACTCCGACGAATGTTTTCGTTAATTACCCTTTTGCGCAACAATTGAAATAGATTTTGTTAGAATAGCATAAGTACAACAACCTCCTTTAGCTATAAATAGGTAGTTTGAGTTCACAAATTATTCATTCATTTTTTCGTACTACCCACTACTTTGATCCGTTATCTAATGTATCTATTAGTAAATATATTTGGTTGAGGTTGAAATATAGCATTTATCTAGGCACCCTGTGACATCAATCAATAAATACTAATAATAAATCTGTAAGCGTTGGTCGTGGAGTAAGTTACTTTGTTTTCAGAGATATCGTGTTTATAGGCCCTATACATGATACTGAAACTAAATTGACCATTTTTAGAATTTTTTTCTGTATGTATGAATATATGTATGTATGTATGTTCCTCTATAACTCTTAAAGGAATTAACTGATTTTCATGAAACTTGGTACATAAACATTTAGACGTACAGGACATAGGATAGGCTACTTTTTTCTTTTTCAACGCGCACGAAGTCGCGGGCGCCAGCTAGTACTAATAATAAATCTGTAAGTGTAAGTATTGTATGTATTTATATGTTTCTCCATAACTCTTAAACGAATTAACTGATTTTCATGAAACTTGATAGATAAACATTTAGACGTACAGGACATAGGATAGGCTACTTTTTTCTTTTTCAACACGGACGAAGTCGCAGGCACCAGCTAGTTTATATATAAAAATCAATCACCGTGCGTTAGTCTCGCAAAAACTCAACAATGGCTAGACAGATTTTGATGCGATTGTAACTTATGGAAAGAAGGATAAACACTGAAAGTATGTATAAGATATACAAATTTATTTATTGTTATATAAATAGAACCCCGGTAACTAGTCACTCATAAAATTAACGCAGGTAAGCCTCGTCTTTAGGTATTAATAAGTAGGTATCATTAAGAGCCACAACTTCAGAATAACTTTACTAAAGGCTTAATTCACGCCTCATTAAATATTTCAAAATTAATGGAGTTTCTTTTCACAAAGAGTCCATTAAATTTTTAATGGAAAACATAATACATTGTGGTCTATTTGGATGTTTACATCTGACTCTTTATTCTTAAAACAATATTAGTGCGTCATTAAAGACCTTTTTCTAAGCCTTAAGTATTAGGGTTGGGCTTTCTCGTATTTAATTATCATCAATACTAATAATAAATCTGTAAGGGTTGGTCATGGAGTAAGTTACTTTGTTTTCAGAGATATCGTGTTTATAGGCTCTATACATGATACTGAAACTAAATTTACCATTTTTAGAATTTTTTTCTGTATGTATGTATGTAAGTATGTATGTTCCTCCATAACTCTTAAACGAATTAATTGATTTTCATGAAACTTGGTAGATAAACATTTAGACGTACGGGACACAGGATAGGCTACTTTATTCTTTTTCAACGCGGACGAAGTCGCGGGCATCAGCTAGTTTAAAATAAAATCACTTCAACCACTTCAAAAACCATTTAGCCACATGACTTAATAAATTTAATATTGAATGTGAAAAGAATTGATGTCTTCTGTGACACACAAAAACCATACATTTGCTTCATATTTTATCAAGATCAAAGTCACTTACGAGAGAACCTATAAATTTTTTGGCATTTTTTGTGGTTCTTTATATTAACAATAGGAATATAGTAAGTTTACAATGAAAATTATTCAGTTAACGAGTTAGTAGTTTATGATATTTTGTATTACCTAATCAAAAAGGTACCTACGTCATAATACAGCAATTGGTCCCAGTTCAAAATGTAATGCAACAACTTAGCAGTAAGTAATCAAGTTAAATTCTGTTAACTTGATTACTTACTAAGCAACTATAGACTTGTATCCATAATATAAGCCTATAATAGTTGCTTAGTGTGGAACTAATTAGACGGTGCTGTATGGATGTGTGAAGATATTTGTTTATTTATTTATCTTTAAATACCTTCCTCATTTAATGCTTTTTCTATTAATAAAACGGTATTAAAATCTGTTGCCTAGTTTTAAAGATCTAAGTGTACATACAGTGAGACAGAATGCGGCAAGCGATTTTATTTTATACTTTGTAAAAAAGATTCATTTATGCGTATTAAAATAATAAAAAATCTTTTTCTTAGTCATGTTCATGGAACATTTGATAAGTTGGTCGAGGCCTCTGCGAGATTTCTCCATCACTCTCTGTTAGTGGCACTGCGTGTAGGTACAGTCGGGGTAAGAAAAGTTCGACATTTGCTTGCACCAGGCAATTATCAGTCATACCAAAATTTCATTTTATACGTCTGTCAGTTGTCTGTTTGGTGCTTTAGTTTCAAAAGGTACTAAGAGTCTACGACTTGATAGAGGAATGAATTTGGAAACTCAATACAGTCTTGCCATTCTAAAAAAAAACTTTGTCAATGACATTTTTAATTCGTGATAGAGTCGCTTCTACGAGTATATTCTTCGCTCGTTAGCATTAAAAAAAATTTCTAAAAGTAAAAAAAATGTATTTAAATACAATATGTTACTAAGTATATAAATTTAGAACTCTATTGGTCGACTTAAGGACGTTTTAATGGCTAAAATAACAATTTTATGTTATTAATTTTTCATGTAATTTTAGTTTTGAGATGATGTATGATCCTATACGATTTTTTTTATTTAACAGGAGGTTTATGGATCCGATCTGATAGGGTTAATCCTATGTTTGAAACCCTTTCCTTACAATTATTACCGTGTGTAGATTTCGGGTAACATTACGGTAATATTCGGGATTAGCAGTAGATTAGTTTAGATCGATTAGGAGCGCCGAATTTAATAACAATTTCCCATTAATATGAAATACTAGTGTTTGTGTAGACACTTAACGAGAATATATATAAACGAATTTCATTTTAAACACCGAACTTGAATGTAATACAATACAATGTAAACACAGTGAGGATTCTCAAATGTTATTTTTATAAAAATGTAGTTGGTTTTTTTAAAAAACAAACTTAACTCTGTGTGGTTGTTTTCCGCTTTCGCTTGATATTAGAAATAGAAAGTATAATATAAAACGTTTTTCCGTTAAAACGAAATGTATAAAATTTTTAAATCAATACATTGGAAACTTTGCAGTTTTGTGGACATAAACATACGTAACCTGGACTTCAGTTATCCTAAAGTGATCATATTAGGCTCAACTAGTTAAGCCTAGGTTAAACTAGTTTCTCCTATCGACCATAGGACGAACCAGTTTAGCCTACTCTATACTGGTTTATCCTATCGCATAAGGGATGAACTGGTTTGGCCTAGGAAAAGTTAGTTTGTCCTGAAATCGGGTTTGGCCGGTAACATATATATTCCCTGATGATATATTCCCTGGGAGTCTCGTTTAGTGATATCGTTGACTTATTTTTTTCAGTAAAACCTGATTTGTTCCAAATTTTATTTTGTTTTAATTTTTGATCTCCTTAGAGGCTGATATGCTTCCTTCTATAGTCGCTTTCGTAGACGGGTTTAGGGACATTACAATTAGCTCTATCGAGTCGGTTTCGTGTTAAGTAAAAAGAGCCTCTAGAGCAGGGGTATCAAACTGATTTTTCTAAAGGGCCATTTATAACATTTAGCATGGGTTAACGGGCCAGGCTTGAGGGCCGCATACGGCCTCGCGGGCCGTACCTTTGACATGACTGCTCTATAGAATCTAGTATCGAAACTGGTTGCGTAGACGGCCGAGGGGTTGCCATATAATAAAAAAAAGCCTTGGCTATACGCATTAATTTAATTAAACTAATTGCCAGTGCTTAATTGTTGAAGTTTAGTCACAAAATGACTTGACAAGTTTTATACACTTTTTTTTATTACAATGTAATAAACGATTAATTTGATTATGTCAACTTTTTTTTCCTTGTATCCATTACATAATTATTTTATTAACGCAATGAAAGGAGAGTATTAAATGATATGCAAATTGTACTTGATTTAACTTGTTGTAACACTGATTTTATTAAAATTAACATTTTTTTTTTTGAAAAAGTAACAGCCTATTACTTATTTTAATTAATTAATTTAATAAGTAATATTTTGACTTAGACCTACTTTGACTTTTGCATATTAACTATATCTCATTCATTTAAGTAAGAAATTTTATATAGGTATACAAACGTAATAATACCTATGCCAAATATTAAAAAAGAAACGAACTAAAATTATTATTATAAAATATTGTAGAAATTGCACTTATAACAAGTGAAAACATGCATTTATAAGATCAATTATTAAATTATAATATAATATTTTTAAATTTATCATAATCTTTATTATGATAAATTTATCTAACCGCATATACTATAGGATGAGATTTTTTAAATCATAAATACGAGATAAAGAATGGATAATCGGTCAAACTTTTCTTCCTTTATTTTTTCGGTCGACAGATTCTTGAGGCTTAACACTTCAATGAACATTGCGGACAGCCTAAATAAACAAACGTAGGTACATAAATCTCAAGGTCCTATATATAGAAGTCACAAAATACACTCCTTCTGTGGAAGGGTTAATCGATTCTCAGTTTTTCATTTCCCCCTTTTCACAGCTTTTTTATAAGATTCAGAAACAACATTGTGTACGTTACGTTTCTAAAGAATTTCCTCATAACTAATTTCGTTTGAGAAATTATATATTGCTTTTACTGACGACTTCCTCCGCGCCTATTTTTCTTAAACGTTTCTTCAATGTTTTTTTTATTATTTTTTATTTTATATGATCCCCCAGAAACAGTAAGTAGGTACTTCTTTTCAGAATGAAACCACCCTACAGGAGGCGCCCATCGTAAGGTCCCCCGAAATGGCCGGCGTACCTCCTCTTCCGGGTACGCAAAGGTTCTGACAGGGAGCGTAGACCTCCCCGCGCTGGATAGCCGTTGCGGGGCACCGATGTCGTGTCATAACGTCCATCAACGGCCACTCTAGAAAGTCGTTGGGTTTTAGCTGGTACGAATCCAGCATAACCCCGCAGTGTCCCCTAATACACTGCCGGGTATCCAAGAGGATTTCTCAACGTTAAAAAAAGACAGTAGGTATTGAGGAGAATAAAACAAAAAATCTTGCTAAGCCAAAATTAAACACATTTTCGAAGAATTCAATTGAATTCGTATTGTGAAACTTTTTCAATTTCACGATTAAATCTCTCTGCTAGTCACGTTTGCAATTTTTTCGATGCCCTCATTACCCAGATTCATTTTCCCATTCAAATAACGAACATAGTATCGTTATAATCAATTGACATTCGAAATCTCCGCTCGTCAGTCTGTTTGAATTTGTTAACAAAAGTAAATAAGTAAATTTATCTGTCTGTGGCATAGTAGCTCTTAAATGGATGGACCGATTTTTATCCGGTTTTTTTTTCGTACGAAAGCTGACGTGATCGGAATTGTTCTTAGCTATAATTTATCTGTTCTGAAGATCTGAAGACCAGTTCAGAGGTTTAAAATTTTCATAACACAAATACATAAATTTAACAGTGATACTCGTAATAAGACAGAAAATATAAAAAATATCAAAATTTACTTATCTGACTGTACTAGAAATGTTTTTTCACACGTGACTTACTTTTCGACCTTCAGGAAGGGACTGTGCTTCGTGGATTTATAAAAATGACAAAGCTAAAAACGCCTGAAGTTACAGATAAGTTTCAACTTTATTTATAACATCGTAAGGTCGCAGATGGTGTATAATATTAATAGATACCCCGGGGTGCAGTGGGATTGTTTATGGCATTTCTTCGTGACAGAGCTATATTTGGAAATAATGAATGGCGACCCACTCTTATATAAAGGATTTAATTCCTGGAGAAAAGGGTAATAAAATAAGGTAATATGAGATTATTTTAAGACTTTTTATTTTTTGTAATCATTTATTTACAATCTTTTTTTAATTGTTTACCAAAATGTTATTTTATATTTTTATAAAATATTATAAAATAAATAAAATATTTTTATATAGTATTTTATATTTTTTTTGTAAAAATAATATAGTATTTTATATATTCCTAGCTGGGAGACGTCATTATTCTGTCAAAAGCTTTTGAACTGTGGCAGCTGATTTGTAATAAAAAAAATAAAAAAATAAAAAATACGGGCATTTGTACCAATTTTCTTCTACATAACACTCTTTCTCGGACTTCAACGAACATTTGAATAATAAAATTAACCAAATTGGTACTTTATCAACACATTTAGCGATTAATAAAAAAAATCAACAAACAAAATTATGTGAACAGTAAAAATTGAATAAATGTTATGGCAGTAAAATACCTAAGAAAAGGGGCCGGACGAAGTCGCGAGTAAAAGCTAGTAGTAAGCAATTAAACCAAGAGAAAATATCTAAAAAAAGCGAATATCGTTGTGTTAAAAAGTACCACCGTTTGAAAGTAGCTTCGGCCACATACTTCGTAGCCGCGGGGTTTGCAGTGAAAGGTTTATTGTGAAGTGATTGATGTTCGATGAACAACGGCCATTGTTGTTTCATATAACGTCTTGATTGATGACCTAATCACCAATCATTGTCTATTCTTCGGCTATATTTTCAGTAGACAACTTTAATATTTCATTTTTTAATTACCTAGGTGTATAAATAAAATTTAAATGGTGTTCCTTGGATTAGCTTTTTATTGTGAACTAAGTAGCTGGTGCCCGCGTTGAAAAAGAAAAAATTAGCCTATCCTGTGTCCTGTAGGTACGTCTAAATGTTTATCTACCAAATTTCATGAAAATCAATACCTACACTTACAGATTTATTATTAGTATTGATGATGCCTATATTGATAAGACTGTTTTCGATCTTTTTTTGCGTTTTTTAGGGAAAAGCGCGTCTAAAAAAAATGTAACATTCTAAAAGTAAAAAAATCATTTCAGATCATAACTTTCGATCAAAAATAATTGTTATGTATCAAGAATGATCAAGAATGATGTTCTTGTATTCTTGTATTTTTTTATTGTGAAATTGAAACGGTTCACTTGATGACAGGTGGCAACCGTCGCCGATTGACACAAACAACGGCGTAGGCATTGCAAGTGATCAGGAATGATAGTTGTGCATAATTTTTGTATTAGTTTTTTTATGTAAAGTTGACACACCCACAGGGTCAACATAATTATGATGGTGGATGGCAAGTCACTTAACCTTTTGATGCAAACTCACTCAGACCGTGGTAGGATCAAGGATAGCAGATGAAGAGAAAATGGGGAAATACGGTTAATCCCCTCATTATTGTTAATTTCCTGAAAGTTTTCAGCAGCAAATACTAGCAGCAAAGCGAAATAGAGTCGGAAAATTCTAAAATTATATTTTTTTATGCATTCTCGAACATTTCGCTTCTTGGCTTGAAAAATGTACATTTTTAGCTAAGTACATTTTCAATTGTTTTGTAAAAATACTGTGCTAGTTGCGCGGCTGTTAGTAATTATGAAAATGGTTACCGCAACGGTACTCGTTGGTACCTTTTTTGTTTAACACATAAAACTACACGCGGCACTAAACAACGTAAACAACCAGAAACTGTATCATTTTTACGACTTCTGACTAAAGCTATTTTGTGGAGTGGCTTGAATGTAACATTATGTCCGATTAGTTTAACGGCTTCCGTACAGTTAGTGCGAATATTACGTTTTAAAATCATCGAAATACTACAATGGAATTTGCGTCACAAATGCCAAAGCGGCACATAAAAAGAACGCCTTTGACAGAATCATGGCGGACTCTTGCCTTCAGGCGTCAATGGTAAAAAGTAGTAACGATCAACTTCTACTATTTCATTTTAAACTCTAATGGGTTGATGTAAAGTCACATTTTCTTTAAATTACGTGCTTATTATTATGTTTGTTTTGTTTTAAATGACAGTTCATGCTCTACGCATATGTCACTTTTAAATGTTCCATAAAATTCATAGTGTTTTGTATGGCACGCGTGTTCCATGTTGTAGTAGTTTGATGTTCAAAATACTCATCATAGCCTGGTTGAAATAGCTAAGTACAGATATATTATATGTATTTGTTTAACGTGCAGGTCGTGAGAAATTCTGCAGTGGTTATTTATAAATGTTATTTTAAATAATAGTAATAAATATTTTCACACATTCCACACATCACCATCTATTTCCAAAGTAAGCGACTAATACTTGTATTATGGATACCAGACAGTTGATATACTACATACTTTTTTTTTTGCAAATACATACATTATTATAAATACAAAACATCCATGACTCAGGTACAAAGGTAAAATGTTAACACATAAACATTTGCCCGTAGCGGGATTCGAACCCGCGACCGTTTGGTTATCAGTTAGGGTTAACCAAACAATAGACGAATTGTGTCGTCAAATTTATGTTTTTTTAATTTTTATGTTAAAATCACAGACAGGCTGACGGTCCATTTGTGTTACCGTCGTCTATAATACATACAAAGCCATAGGTGCTGAAAATGTGCTACCGATTTTAGTAGGAATAAGAATAGAGATTAGGAAGGAAGGGATAGGGAAATAGGCTCTGGCTCTGGCATCATTTGTAAACCCTATGTGTTATAAAAGTATACAGCTAGAGCTAGAGTAGCTAGAGGATCATCAGCTTGATCGTAGCTAGAGGTTGTAAAAAAACGTAAAAGTTCCTAGATAAACATTCAGTTGACTGTACTTTCTGAAAATAACACATAAAACATAGGTTGTTATTACAACTAATAATGAGTTGGCGGCATTATTTGAGATATTACAATAACCATGACTCATGTATCAATTTCATAAACTTATTAATGTTATTATTCAGACGCGTTTGAGCATAAAACTGAAGATACAGAAAATTAACTAAGTACTAGATTTAGAAGTATTTAGAATACTTTTCATTCTGGCAATTGGTCACTACAATCTATTCTACGAGTCGAACTTCTAAAAACGAGATAATCGAAGCGCATCGATCAATCGGAGCCTTATCGAAGCTCATTGGTCAAGCTCAAGTTCCGTGGTCTCCAATGGGAGACATAATAGGTAATATAATTATGTCCAACATTATAATAATCTACCGAGTAATGTATATGAGTATGAGTAATACCGAGTAATGAATGAATGTCAATGACTTTCATTCACGTATCCTTCTCATTCCTGATTTGATTTCGCAAAGTAAAGCGTAGCCCTCTCCACAGCTCGTTGAACGACCTTGAGTTTTGGTTAAAAGGCGCATAGTTAACATGAACATGAAGAAAATTATATTTAAATTATTTTGATGTCTCGTGTAAACGTCGTGAGCCGCAAAATTACTAGGTTTGCTCATAATTAAAATTCTTAGAAGAAAGACTCGAATAATTTTAGATCAACAACTACGTATATTGTTAACTTTCAGTATATAAGTAGAAAGATTTTTGAGTTTTGTTAGCTCGCGACTGTGTCTGTGTTCTAAAGAAGTTTGTTTGAAACGGTAACCTAACCGCATATTATATCAACTTGAAACCACAAATTGACCAGACAAAAGAAAGGAAGATATCGCTACGCTATTTACTTCGTAGCACATGTAGCAAGCGTAGCGGCTTCAGTAGTGTCACATGACATATCTCTGCTACGCCGTAGCAAATAAAATTGTTAGTTTTCAAAGAACAACTCCAGTAAAGATTGCTACGAGTATATAATTCTATTGTTTCAATGATTGCAATAGTTACACTTCCTTATAGGCTAAAACCCAACGACTTTCTAGCGCGGCCGTTGATGGGCGGGGTCGCGGGGACGTTGACACGACTTCGGTGCCCCGCCACGCCAGAAAACTTGCCCAAATGACTGCGAAACTTGAGACCAGAGCCAACTTTGAAAACTTAATTTTCAAAGTTGACCGAGCCGGGAATCGAACCCGAGACTCCTGAACGTTAGGCAAGCACCCTCACCATTCATCCAATGGGTCGTCATACTGAGATCTTTTTGCGAACGTTGTTTTGAAACACACCTTGGTGGCATTATGAATATTTTAATCCTACGGAATGCTCGGTGAATGCGTCGCGAGCGACCCGCGTCATGCATACAAGAGTGCTCGCTGTTTGTGTATAAGAGAGTCTTAGAGTGTCATTAGAGTCTTTGTATATGTATTCTAAAAAAAGGACCGGTTGTATTTTAATTGTGTCAAATCAAATCAAAATATTTATTCATCAAATAACAAGTAAATTGAAATTTTACCAGGGTTTCGAGAAAAAAAGTCAAGATGATGACGATCCTGAGAAGAAACCCCGAAAGAATACTGTTTTTGTAATATTTAACAATTTTATATTTATTCATAAATTAGTTTATAGTTTCTCAATAATCATAAATTATTATTTAACATTATCGTGTTTAATAAACACTGTTTATCTTGCCTCTTCCCTGACGTGACGTGACTTTGACGTGGCATTGACGAGGTCGAAATGTGAAGACATTTAAGGGCCGTCTTGTCCATATTATTATTTATTTGCACCAACAAAATAGAGAGGTTAGCGGCAATAAAATATATATAATAAAATATTCATAACTCATAAACGTATCAATTTCAGAAGAATAACGCTCCTGAAAGTATATCTTCTGAAATCCGTATAACCCCAAGGTTGAAACAACTGTGGATGGTGGAGGTAATAGTTAATTTAAGAAAATATGAAATATTACAAGAAGCCTCAAAAGCATCGTTTGTCTCTGTCCTTTATAATTAGTATAAAAGGTAGAAATAAATCTTAAAAGGCGAATTTCTTCAGCAACATTTTGTTATTTCTTCAGTAACATTGGGTACACACTATTATTTAGAGATATATTTTGTTTATTGCAATTTTATCAATACTAATACTCTCGTAATAAATCTGTAAATGTAGGTATTGTATGTATGTATGATCCTTCATAACTTTTTCACCAAGTACAAGTAAAGTGTTGATTAGTTACTTTTAGAAATCATTTTCTGTTTTATTGAATTATGCACTCGGTTTACTGCATCATTCGATAGGCGATTTTTTTAAAATTATTTTCTATTTCATGTTTGGGACGTTTAACACACGAACAAAGGTATATCAGCTAAATTATTCCTGGTGACAGATGACTTTAAGTGACGGTTTAGCCTACTTGACGTTGGTGAAAGAGGCGCTTAAACTAATTAACTGATTTTCATGAAACTTGGTAGATAAACATTTAGACATCAATGCGGACGAAGTCGCGGGCGCCAGCTAGTATAATAATATAATATGACTTATATTTAGACAACTAATCTCGATATTAACCGGCCTAAGCCGATGAGCTCGTTCTCCAGTTTTTAATTCTGCGTTTGTTATATACTATTTATTCTATACTTCTGCTTGTTTGTCGTGTTATTAAGGATTAAAAACGTGTACACAAAAATAGTTATTTTGTATATTTGATAAGCGATTATTGCGCCAATTATGAATATACATTAATAAAGTACACTTACTTCCCACTAAAAATAAAAAATAAAAAAAATCATATAAAAACAAAAAACGACTTCAAGACTATATCTACGTGTATGTACCGACAAACTGAAACTACAAAGTCTAAAATAATATTTGATCTACTTCAAAGAAAAGAGCATTAAAGAACAATCGACGATATTAATATTTCCGTTTCCAGGATAACATCTAAAAAAACGTTATCTTCTCGATTTTTTTCGTCAGTTTTCTGTATCAGAAGTTTTCAGTTTGAGCGAGTAAAGCTCGCACTAGGCACGAGCTTTACTCGCTCAAACGCATCGAACGCGTAAACATTAGCCACTAGGTGGCGCTGCTTCAATTCAAATTCACGTTACGCGTTCGATCGCACTAGGCACTCAGGGCACATCACTATTTCAGAATTGGAAAAACTGGCCACCCTGCTAATGTCAGTTTTTTTCTCTGTAATAAAAAGCAGATTGTACTTGAGAAAATTCCAGGAACGTTGATTTAGTCTTATTCAAACAGACAATTCATTCCAAGCACGATGTTTGACTACTTTTTCATTGCCTATTAGCTTCGTGATATAATTGATATAATTAGAAAAACGTCTTATATTTATCTTAATAATTTAGTTATTGAATTAAGTTCGCTGCTTAGTTCGTGTACTATATTTCCGAGACTGTATTTAATTTAGTTGTACGCAAAATTTCCGTTACGTTTCATTTCTTTCTTTCCGAGAACTTGTAAGAGTAAGGAACAAAGTTATTCTTTTTTGATGTATAAAATTATACATCATACACAATTCGAGCCATGACAAAGGTAATACCGGTATTACTTTATACATACCGAATAATTATATGTATTTTGTATTTCATTCAATAACAATAGCTTTTCTGAAGTATATTTAATGAGTGCCATGACAAAGACAACACGCTATACAGCGTATTTGTATTTTTGTAATTCATTCATCAATAAATGCTTTTCTGAATTATTTTTAACTAGTTGGCGCCCGCGACTTCGTCCGCGTTGACAAAGAAAAAAGTAGCCTATCCTGTGTCCTGTACATACATACATACATACATACATACATACATACATACATACATACATACAGAAAAAAACTCTAAAAATGGTCAAATTAGTTTCAGTAACATGTAGTATTGATGAGAGCCTTAACAAAGAAAATATGCTATACAGCCTCTTAGTATTTTTTGTATTTCAGTCACTAACAAACACTTTTCTAATAATCGTGATAAAAATGTTCATAAAGTCACGTGCGCATTGCATGTTTTAATGTCAAGGAATCCAACAGGCTCACGTATCTTCGTACAATTTGGGAGGCACGCAAGCAGTCACGTACGAACCAGATTACAGTACCGGAAGGTATACGAATATTGGATGGAAACTCAGACATTTTGTGAATAAAAATCCACTGACGTAACATTATTATTATTAGGACGCTCCATCATCCATCATCACGAGTAGCGCAGCTGTAGAACTTTTGTTACTTATGTATTTTTTTATTTCATAATAATGTTGTTTACTTGCACTATATCTTCTCTATTTTTGCTACGCTTTTGTTTTCAATAATATAACATGTCGTTACGTTATAGTGTTTAAATTTATTTTACAATTACGTAGTTTTCCTCAGAACATACATACATACATACATACATACATACATACATACATACATACATACATACATACATACATACATACATACATACATACATACATACATACATACATACATACATACATACATACATACATACATACACACACACACACACACACACACACACACACACACACACACACACACACACATATATATATATATATATATATATATATATATATATATATATATATATATATATATATATATATATATATATATATATATATATATATATATATATATATATATATATATCATTATTTTGATTATTGACTAATATCTTCCCCCGCGACTTTGTCCGCGTTGAAAAAAAAAAAGATGTGAACAATAATATTATCCCATTATTTCATATTAAATTTTGTTTTTATTAATAATAGGTTTGCTTTTGGCCAGCATCCACGTGCATGAAAGAGGAAGCCGAAAAATCTGTCTAAAGTACTTCTTATTTGGTCTGAGGATAAAAGAGACTGTTCTAAATCTTCCTATTATTAGTTACGTATTCATTCGCATTCAATTTAATTATAACTTCCTTAAATTCTTACCAAATTAATACCATCATAACTTCACAATTGTCTCATAAAAACGCGAGAGAAATTTACGATTTTAATAAGCTCTTAGTGAATATTTTAAAAGCTTCCTTGAACACGCACCAAATGGACATTTGTCTTGTTCCGACGTTGACGTCAATAGATATAAATTTGATTAATTTTGAATCGAATTTGGTAAATAGGCACTGAAATTTACTTAGAGATTTTCCAGAAATCTCTTCATTCATTTAGTTATAGCGTTTTACTGTGATTTGGGCTACGTGTCAAGGGTAAGCCAGTAATTAAGCTTTTTAAATTAAATAATTTGTCTGTAAATAATGTACCGTCGTAAATTACCTACAAATCAATCAATACTAATAATAAATCTGTAAGGGTTGATCATGGGTAAGTGACTTTGTTTTCAGAGATATCGTGTTTATAGGCTCTATACATGATACTCGTACTGAAACTAAATTGACGATTTTTAGAATTTTTTCTGTATAATATGTATATGTATGTATATGTATGTATGTTCCTCTTAAACGAATTACCAGATTTTCATGAAACTTGGTAGATAAACATTTAACGTACAGGGCACAGGATAGGCTACTTTTTTCTTTTTCAACACGGACGAAGTCGCGGGCGCCAGCTAGTAAATAATAAATCAGAGCCTTACCTATACCTAAATAAATTTAAAAGTGATAAAAACTCGAAAGTTGTTCAAAAGTTTAGTACAAAATTGTTGATTATATTTTTAAACGATCTCTCTAGAACATTCTTTCATATCCATATATGTGTCGTTCATTGTAAAAGTGGTGTAACTCCCTATTTTTAAAACCATCTTTTCTTGCCTAATGGTATCACATTTAGTCATAACTTTCAATATAAAAGTGAAGTAACTCCAATAGTTGCATTAAAATCCCATAGATGAAAACAATTTTTTTTCCCACACTATAATTCGCAAAAAGCTCGTTATTCTAAAATTCAGTTACAAGGAGATAGTTCACTTTTACAATGAACGACACATATGTCAATCCCAAGTTAATCCAGGTAATAAATCTGTGTGACAATTTCATACAAATCCGTTTAGTACTTTTTACATGAAAGAGTACCTAACATGCCGTTGGAAAGTTCGAAGTATGTAATTAGAATTTACTTTGTACGTTAATATTACTTATTTTTATTGATTTAATATTACTAAGGGCCTCTTTCACAAACTACAAGTAAAGTGTTGATTAGTTACTTTTAGAAATCATTTTCTGTTATATTGAATTATGCACTCGGTTTACTGCATCATTCGATAGCCGATTTTTTTAATCATTTTCTATTTAATGTTTGGGATGTTTACCGTACAAACAAAGGTATATCAGCTCCATTATCCCCGGTTACCGGTGACTTTAAATGACCGTTTGGCCTACTTGACGTTTGTGAAACAGGCGCTTAGTTAATTTAGTACTGAGAGCCTTAGGCCGCTGGGTTCGGGAGGTTCTCTAGAGGAGGCAAGCGCAGCATAGGACCGTTCGTTAAATGACAGATTCTTGGAAATGGTAGATTCTTGAAATTATTTTTCTTTTTTGGTCGTATTGGAAAATTATGGGGGAGGCCTATGTCCAGAATAGGACGTCCTGCGGATAAGATGATGATGAACAGCCTTACCAACACAGAAATAACAGCATGTTACCAGTTGTGTTTCGATAAATGAGTAAGGGAGGCTTTTGTTATGGGTGAAAATTGCCACCTACCAACAAGTGGACTGTCATCATGTCTGACAACGATCTTTACATATAATAATAAAATCATAAATATAATAAATAAATAAATGTACTTAACCTTTATTTCTTAATTTGAATTTGATTTAGGCAACTGGCTGGCAGACGTTTCGTATACATTATATTGTGGCGGGAGGGTTTTGGAGCAAATATAATTTTTGTTTGTTTGCAAAAAATTATTGTTAATTAATTTTACGAAAATGAAGAAACAAAGTCTTGTAGATGTAGATGGAAGCAAAAGAAAGATTAGTGATTTACTATCCGCGCACGGATATCATATACTGAGTCCAATGAACTCAGTATCATTCAGTCACTAAAAGGACTCAGCTCAGTGTTTTGCATACGTGTCGTGATACTTCAAAAAATGCTGACAGTTTTTGTGGAAAAAGTTCAATACATTAGTCGATTCTCTCTCTATCATTACATGTGTTCGATATTGGAAATTATTGTAGTGTGTGGATGAGTACTTAGGCACTTAGTTTTATGTAGCCCATTTATGGATTGTAAGAACGTACCGTATCTTTCTTTTTGCTTCCATCTACCCTTGCCACGTTTAAATTCATGCGCAAGTGGTTTTCTCGTGGCTAGCTAAAATGGTTTTACTTACCCATCATAAATATACATTTTCTTATTAATTGCAAGATGTAAATTACGTACCCTAATTAAATTCCTCAATTGCTTTTAAATCAACAACCGATATCTAAAGGTGTCTACACATTAAATATTTTTCAAAAAAAAACGATTTGTACCACCTATACGTTGTACTTATTTTACAGAAGTCAAAGGAATAGTTTGTCCTTTTGTATGTGTATAAAGTATATACCTAAGTATCATAAATACCTAAGTATCAGTCTGCCTTTATCTGACTCTCCGCTGATTCATTCTAAACCGCCCAACGTATTTTTGTACGGTTTTCACTGCCGGAAAGAGCGATAAATAAAAAAAATTGCATCCGTGTGAAACCGCTGGTCGCTTGTAATTTATGAAAAAAGGTTTTTAACAAAAATTTTAATGACTGATGAAATCAAAATTAACTTATACATTAATTTTAATGGCGAAATCAAATCGCAAAGTTATTTGAATACATTAATAGACAGGTTTACGAAAGACCAATTAGTCTAGCGCTTTAATATTAAAACTAGTGCTGCATTATGTTCTTTGTCTAGATTTGAAGCAGTTTCAAGAGGGTGTCGCTTGACCTGTTTTTCGTCGGCTACACTATTATATCATTCAAGTCCATTACATTTGCAAGTTAAATTATAATTTTGAGTGGGAATATTACTTGGTAGTTGCAATTTTCGTATTTATTTAATTAAAAAATATTTTTTCTTACTGGTTTGTTGGTATTTTAAATTTTTGATGCCAGAACCAATTGCGCTATCCCTATAGCAACACCTGTGGCGTTGCTTGTGTTAGACGACATAAAAAAAAACCTGTGTTAATCTATCTTTCTACTATGGCCAGCAGTGCACATGCAAGACTTGTGGCGTTACTTGTGTTATTAGCGACGGTATAGCCACCTACCATCAAGAGGACCGTCCGTCAGGCTGTCTGTCGACCTTGACATAAGAAAAAGACTATTTTGTAGCTAACCTAAACTCAAATTGTATTTGAATGTCAATACTAATTGCGCGCAAGTTAACCACCATTCCGAGAAAATCATTATACTCTATAACTCAGATTCCTTCAAGAATGTATTTAATTTTGGATTGGGTAGCAAGTAAACAAACATCAATATTGATCTAGGTTACAACAAAGGTACACCAACAGCACAAATAAAAAACTTACAATAGGTATAGGTAATACAAGGCAATTTTAAGGCATACACAGATAAAGTACAAACTAGAAATTAAGATAACCGACAACACATAAAGCGACTAAATAAAAAAAAATACAAAATAAAACAAACATTGCACAATAAGAAGCTGTATTGACATTATTGTTAGTTGGCCTATAAATAATAATAAATATTGTTTGTTTTGTTACAGAAAATGATATCAAACAAGCTGAGGAAGCGAAATCGGATAGTGTAACCTCATGATCTCAATTGACGATACACTAATCAACGAATTCGCAATAAAATGGAATACCACAGAACTGATGAAAACAGAAATAATTACAGAAAACACAGACGAAGAAGACTACAATGCAACGAAGAATATTTACCAAATAGTTTCAAGTGTAGATGAGAAAGTGCCAAATCTTAATCTCTGTAAATATAACGCGACCGTATTAAATATAACAGACAGTGAATGTAGAATAAGTGAATATGATAGTTTTGAAATCGGTGTAGTTATAATATTGTTTATGTTAATTGTAGTGACGGTTATAGGGAATACTCTAATAATCTCGGCTGTGGTCACTACGAAAAGGTTGAGGACAGTTACGAACTGTTTCGTTACAAGTCTGGCTGTTGCTGATTTGCTGGTTGGCATTTTTGTTATGCCACCTGCAATCGCTGTTCATATAAGTGGTAAGTTATTTTCATTAATAATTAACACAATCTAGGCATTGGATGAATTACAAATTGCCACCACACACAATAACACACATGATATCCTTTATCCTAATAAGGTTGACAGCGCACTTAAACCTCTCATCAAGCGAACCGACAGACTGATCGTCGAATTTAAAGTTTGCATAAGTTAGGACTAATGGTTTTTATTTATAAAAATTTAAATTTTTATATTTTATAGACAATTTACCGAAAGTCGAGCTATTCACAGACGTTAAAACACACTAAGCTCTAAGAAGATGTTGCGGAAGAGTAACTTCGAGTAGCGAACGTGGAGGACGACAATGTAGGTCTACCCCACTACCCTTCGGGGCGTCAGTCCGACTGTCTGTCCCCAGGCCGGTGGGTATCCATGATGGTTTTCTTTTGTAAAAAAAAGGTCCTAAGAAAATCCACAAATATTTTCATCCCTTTGTCCCTAGTGATCTTTCATTCTTCTAGTTTTATTAACACAACTCGCTGACCCGCGTTTACTATTAGCCAAAAACGGCTAAGTAATTACGGAAGATTTTCTTTCATATACGTTTAACCTTTAGCATTAATGTGTTCTGACTGGCGACCCGTAAAACCGTTTCGCGTGCTCTTTAAATATGTCTGCTTTGCTTATATCAAACCGGATATTTTGTTATTGCACTGATATTTACGGAGCGGTTAAAAATACACTAAATATTTGCCGACTCGAAGCTGTCTTCATTTTATAGACAATTTTAATGCCTCTCAAAGGCAAGGGGGAAATAATAACAAACTTGGCAGTTCTATACTAGATTGACGATTTCGCCAGAATGTATACCCTTTTTTAAGTTGGGAAATCGTCATGGGTACCCGGCAGTGTAGGGGACGCTGCGGAGTTATGCAGGTCTTGCTAAAACCCAACGACTTTCTAGCGCGGCCGTAGATGGATGCATCGCGGGGACGTTATGACACGACATTGGTGCCCCGCCTCGGAACCTCGGCGTATCCGAAAGTGGAGGACATCTCGAGGGACCTTATGACAAGCAGCAGTCTTCCCCAAGACTACCACCCGGGTTCCGATCATTGGGGAAGGCGGAGGACATACGCCAGCCGCCTGTGCCCGAGCCTTCTTCGGCGGAATGGCTGGGAGAAGGGATCCACTTCCCGCTGTCTTTCCGCCGCTTCTTTGACACATTGTATCCGCCCTGTCTCTTAATTATTGTTGTTATTATGGCTTGTTATGGCTCGCTCCCTGGTAGAATTTAACGTTGATCCACAAAAATACAGTAGATTATTGATAGCCGTGATGTTTTATGGTGTCAAAATATAAGCTGAAAATGATGATAATTAAAGTCCACAGTTAAATTACTTTACAGAATTTACAAATGACACTATTTCAATAGAATTTTAACTATATTCAACATCGATTTCACGTAGTGGCAAGTAATTTTTCAGTCTAGACATAATGACATAATGTCTCAATTACTGAGGTATTGTATTTCAAAATTCGGTACGCCTACCAGGCTTTCAAAGGATTTATATTGAAATATGCAAATTATCCCGTCATCAGAATATGAACCTCCAATGGCGTTGAGATAATTAATGCTTACATATTATAAGACAAAGACCTCGGCATCTCTACATATGTCTGTATCGTTTGCGATGTTCTCAAAAACTACTGAACGGATTTTCATGCGGTTTTCACTAATGGAAAGATCGTTAAACATGGCAGGTTTTTTATTTAAAAAATATTCAGATTCGTTACATAGGTCCAATAACGCCTATAGGTGATCATGGTTGACCAAATCACTTTAATTAATTTGTGGTTTTACTCAACATTCCATACGAAACAGGGCCGATAGGACGATCAATCGGCCAATGGAAAAAAAATCGTCCGACCTATCGTCGGGCATTCGGACCACGTGGTCTCTGGGGAATTTTCAGTTTAAATATAGCCGTTAAAATATTCAAATGAGTCAAAAACTTTGTGAAAGCAAAAGAATCGAAAACGTGAGTGGATGAAGGCGGTATGTCGCATAATTCCAATTTCGCCCAGATGTATTTGCCTTATGTTTATTGTGTAATAGGCGACGGTAGCCAGCGATCTTCAAGTGGATCGTCAGTAGAAAATATGATCTAGTTTTTCCCATTGTCAAATACGAAACAGCAACAAAAGAGTTTTATTTTGGCGGCACGTTTGATCTAGTAGTATCCCTAGCTGTTAACCAAACGGTCGCGGGTTCGAATCCCGCTAGGAGCAAAGGTTTATGTGTTAACATTTACCTTTGTACCTGAGTCATGGATCTATAATATGTATGTATTTACAAAAAAGTAAGCTATGGAAGTATATCAACTTTGCTTAGTGTGGAACTAGATGGTGCTGTGTTGAATGTGTGAAGATATTTATTTATTTTATTTATTTATTTATTTGAAGTAAAGATTACTATCAGTATAAGTAATAGTACATATTATACGTACGTAGTTAGCGCGTTAGGAAGTAGATCAACTGTCCACTTAAATATGGCCTTATGATAAATCGCTTTTCGGTCACTGATCGTACGAACCTATCATTTATAATGATGTTGACTTAAAAACATTATTTAGGTTAGGTATTCATGTTTGACCTCTTTAACTTAAAATTTTTGTATTTTTAAATATTTGTAGACACATTCGTACATTTAAAATTATTAAATTTAGATAGTGGTTAACACATTCAACGTACGACTTCTTTTCTTTATTTTCTGTGTCATCAAACTATTACAACATGGAACACGCGTGCCATACAAAACACTACGAATTTTATGGAACATTTAAAATGCGTGACATATGCGTAGAGCATGAACTGTCATTTCAAACAAAACAAACATAATAATAAGTACGTAATTTAAAGAAAATGTGACTTTACGTCAACCCATTAGAGTTTAAAATGAAATAGTAGAAGTTGATCGTTACTACCTTTTACCATTGACGCGTGAAGGCAAGAGTCCGCCATGATTCTGTCAAAGGCGTTCTTTTTATGTTCCGCTTTGGCATTTGTGATGCAAATTCCATTGTAGTATTTCGATGTTCTGTGTACACAAAATCGCTATTGTATAGAGTTATATAATCTCCAAGGATTCATACATTTCGGTACGTGTATTCGTGTACTGTACGCGCTTCCATATATTTTATTCAGCAAACTCGGGACCTATGCAATGCCTAGCAACGAATGGCACGTATTCCCGACGCGCCTCTATTTGGCGCATACGTGGACATAATCGAACTTGTGCCTTGAGACGAATTAGTAATACCATAGAGTGAATAGTGCTTACTGGTTAAATACTATTTACTCTATGGTAATACAGTATACATTACGTATACCAAGCGGCATAATATTTTTATATGCAAAAGTAAGTCTGTTCTTCCACTGCAGTTTAACTGCTATGACGATTCTTAATTTCTTAACTGTCCCACGCGATGTCTCTCGCCGTTTAGTTTAAAAAAAATATTATTTACCTCCTCTCTTATCTCTATCGATAATTCTGTTTTTTCGTCGGACGGGATTCTTTTTGCTCGCTTTCTAAGGGTTATAACGTGATGTTAGAAGCCTTTGGCCCTTCTGAAGAATTGTTTGGCTATCAAATGATGCAAAAAGATTTTTTTCAAAACCGACTGCTGGTTCCACAGAATAACGTGTAAAAATTGCCTTCATAGCTCTTATTATATTACATTAATAAAGTTTTGAATTTAAGTAACTCCTTCATTTTCTCTTTGTAATTTTTTAAATATTTGTAAAAAGTTATAATTATAGTTGTTTATCATAAATTTTAGTAATCATAAAAATGATAACTGTGGAGGACGAACTGTCCTTCACAGTTACAGCAAGTAATCATAATTTCTTATGTTCATATGATATCGATTAATGCTGATTTAACCAGAATTCAAACCTGGGTCTACCGTGTGGCCAGCAAATCAGTATACCTTATTTAATTTAAGTAGTTGCAGCGAACGCAGTGATATTTAGGCAGCATTTCCCCATTCCCTTCCTAATCCCTATCCTTAATCCTATCTGGAATCAATTGGACCGTCAGCCTGTCTGTAGAGGTAAACATAAAAATATCGACACATTTCCAAAATTAAAAACAGTTTTTTCTTTCCAGGTAAATGGGAGTTAGGTTGGATCCTGTGTGACATCTGGATTAGTCTAGACATACTACTGTGCACAGCGTCAATTCTCTCGTTGTGTGCTATCAGCGTCGATCGCTACCTCGCCGTCACCAGACCCCTGACCTACTCCAGGAGAAGAAGATCCAAGAAGCTTGCTCTCACGATGATATTTTTCGTATGGACATCAGCTGGGGCCATCACTTGCCCTCCTATGTTTGGGTGGTAAGTTTTTTATTACTTTCTAATTCAACACAAAATGGTCAGTGTTACGTACAGTCTGGGTAAGAAAAGGTTCGTCACCTTAAAGTTGATATTTGCTTGCACCAGGGCAACTGTCATCATGCCAAAACTTCATTTCAAACGTCTGTCAGTACTCTTATTATTGCTGTAGTTTTAAAAGGTACTAAGAGTCTACGACTTTGATAAAGGAATGAATTTGAAAACTGACAAAGGTTTTTTCGTACCCCGACTTTACTATGTCTGCAGAACAAAAGAACGACGGATCAGTAAGTTGAAGTGGCAGTGAAGGTTAACTTTAAAATTTTTTTTATACCCTACCGGTAATATAACTTGGGACCCCTGGACTCACAACCCTCAACCAACGGGCTCGTCAAATATAACCTATACTGCGTTATGTCGTGTCAAGTTACGTCATAATTTAAAACCGTAACCGATAAAGTTATCAATAAATTTTGACTCAACTTCCGAATATTATATAAGTATCGATCATCCTAATACTAAGCAAACACTTAACCTTTGTAAATGTTTGGTTCAAATATTTGAACGAAGAAAATCCTTAAAATGTTTGTCTACGGACGGCTTTTAGTTAAGTTAAGATCGGGCTTGCAATAATATTTACAGTAAAAGGTTTAGCCGCGGTTCAGCTAAGAACGGGCCTTTAGATATTTTCAAGCTGGGGATGACTGAACTTTCAGAAGAAAAATTAATTTATTATGAAATTGATAGGCACTTAAAATATCATTAAGGAGCTAGTCATCCTCTCGGATAAAATAAATCGCAATAGAAAAATATAAAGAAAAAGTAAAAGAAAGACACACTATTCATTATTTTTTTTTTACTGATGTTATAAAAAGAAATAATTTTTGTATGTTTTTTCTTGTAGCAGCCAATCGTATATTAAATATATTTTTTTATGTTGTTTTTTTTTTATGTTTGTTTTTTAACTATTCATGTGTCTCCCCTCTCCAATTTTCTGTAGTAACTTATAATTTATGATATGTTTTAGTAATTGGTAGAAACTTGACTGATTTCTCTTTTTCTTGTTTTTGTACAGTGAGTGGCCATATTATTAGGGACAGAGTTACTGAGATTTTTTAAATTTCTTATCTAATTGGATTTCTCTAACAAATGATTGGTTGTAGGTCTCTTGTATTTATTTTTTATTTGTATCTGCATTTTATTGGGATCATAAAAACTATAATTTATATTCTCCGTATGACTAATATTAATATTGATAAAAATTAATAAAACAAGTTTCAATATTTAGTGATGCCTCCCTTTGCTGAAATAAGAGCTTCTGTTCGTCGGGGCATGCTCTCAATATATGTTTTTGCATTTTCTTGGAGTTACGATTCCAATTTCTGATGGGAGTTTCAATGAATTGGCGTTTGGTGGTAATCAGTTCTTTCGGCATCGCCCGTTTGGTGAATTAACATGTGTTCGATGGGTCATGTGTGGTGGATTCCCTGGCCAAGTAAAAAAAAATTTTTCAGCCAAGAATGCCAAGAATGCCAAGCCAAGTACACTTCTGGCTTTGTGACATGGTGCAGAGTCATGCATAAAAATGTAGTCATTACCAGGGAATCATTCATTGATTACATGAATATGAGCACTGTCCCTAATAATTTGGCCATCGATGGTATCTTAATGATGTGTATATACTTTGGGTTAATATACTATAGTAAATTTAGTAAGGATCTCTATTAAAAAAATAAAAATATATCTTGATACGCTTATGTTACTCGCTGTATCTTTTGCCTAAAGGAAGCTATACTACAGCGAGTAACATAAGCGTATCAAGATATATTTTTATTTTACTAAATTTACTATAGTATATTAACCCAAAGTATTTATCTATAAATAATAACTATAATAACAGTCATTATTTAGCGTGCGCTCCGAAAACACCTCTTGTCTGGTTATTATTTTAAAACTACTAGATTATTATTATATTATAATATCTTATAATTCAATTTAATGTAATCTTTTAAAATTTAAAGCTGGAAAATATTTTTCGTACTTACATCAGACGAGTTTAGTAGAACTACAAAACTAAAAACTAAAAACAAAAATCGCATTTTGTTGTTCATCATATTCTTTTTGCATTTACTTACTAAAGCGATAGGAATTGCAGTTTTTAAGGGAAACTGGAGCTGGCTTTGTATTTTGTCGACGTATCTACCTCCTTTTTTTTACTGAAGCATTGCAATTTTGAATTGAGAACGAAAAGTGTTGATTAAAGACCAACCGGACACATTCGAATAGTTTTCTTTTTTTACAGACAAAATACGTCTATGTTTTACATACAATTTACAGTACCCTTTGCATAACAAGGGCCCTTGTACATCCATTTTATTATTAGGCTTCTTCTTTTATTTAATTATTAATTTACAACTTTAAATTATCTCAAAAACAGAAAATCACTTAAAAATATTCTCTCAAAAAGTGAAAAATTTTCACTGTCATGAAAATTCTTTCATTCATTTTTCTCAATTAAAAATCTAGTTCTTATATAATATCTTTTTAAAATCAACCAGTGCTATTTAAAATTCAATAACTCAACACGCTTGACGTGCTTCATTTAGCACGCGAATTTTACGTACTTGTCAAGTAATTTTGATCGTGTCCAATATGGACACGATCAAAATATGTATAATATATATATCAAAATATATATATAAATAAAATCTATACAATACATATTATATATATATTATTTTTCGAACAGGTATGAACCAGATCACAACCAAGGCGGCGTTTGTCGATACAACCAGAACCCTGGCTACGTGGTGTTTTCGGCAATGGGATCCTTCTTCCTACCGATGGCTGTTATGGTGTACGTTTACGCTAGGATATCGTGTGTGGTGGCGCGAAGACATCAACAATTATCAAGTACCACATCCAAATGCAATAAGGTGGTATATTTGGATTTTATTACTAATCTAATATACTAATCAATACTAATAATAAATCTGTAAGGGTTGGTGATGGAGTAAGTTACTTTGTTTTCAGAGATATCGTGTTTATATGCTCTATACATGATACTGAAACTAAATTGAAAATTTTTAGAATTTTTTTCTGTATGTATGTATGTATGTATGTAAGTATGTGTGTTCCTCCATAACTCTAAAACGAATCAACTGATTTTCATGAAACTTGCTAGATAAACATTTAGACGTACGGGACACAGGATAGGCTACTTTTTTCTTTTTCAACGCGGACAAAGTCGCAGGCACCAGCTAGTTTTTAATAAAAACTTTACCCATTGAAGTTACAGTGGCAGGCGTAATTTTTTCCATGAATCTTATGTCACGCTTATGTCACGCCTTTTTCCACTAGGTGCGTGGACAAGTTTAAAAAAAATTCAAAAGAAATAAAAATTGTTCTAGGCATCATTTATTAAAATTAAATTACATAGAAGACCAAATATACAATTAAGGTAAAAAAAAAACCAGTGTACAAATTTTGTTTTTTTACCACAATAATAAAAAATAGAAAAATACCAGAGACCTTGTGGAGAAATTTAGATCAACTTACCACCGAAAACCACCCGACGGTTGTTTTTGTTTTCGAAAAATTTAAATGCATTATCTATTATATCAACACATTATAATGTCGCTGTCCGCCTCTGATTCACCCAACGGATTTTGATACACTTTTACTAATGAAAAGAGCGATAAACGAGGAAGGTTCGTCTAGTCAATTTCCAGGAAAAACCTGCGTGCGAATCCGGCCCTAGTTGTGATTACTAAAACTAAAACTTTCAATTGTAAAAATGTGACCTCTATTTTTTACTATTTGGTAATACCATAAATGGTAATAATCCTTTTGTCAATAATATAGAATACATAATTATCTCTTTTCTCAGAGCAAATAACTAACTAAGAGTTCTAAACAAACAAAACGTACATATAATCTAATTATAATAAGGATGAGTATAAATTCCCCAGCTAAAATGTGCTTCCAATACGTCCTTCACTGAAAAAGAAAATCCATTTATTCGCTTCCATTCTCAGCCAATCGTATTAATTTAACGAAACTCAATTTGTTTCAGAGAGCAAAACTTTCCTGTATCCGGACCGAGTCCGATTCGGGATCGGACAAACTGTCGTTGAGACAGAGTGCGTCGAAACAAGCCTCGAAAAACTCCCACCAACACAGCGATTGTTCATTGCAAAACGACCCGAAATGTCCTTGCTGTTTTCGTGCGGAGAAAAAGAGATTGTCCAAACAGTACAGAAGCAAAGAGAGAGAGTCCAAGTTCTACAACGAAGTAACTTTTAAGTCAAACTACAAGTACAAGGGGACAGGTCGCCACAGGACTCACTCTGTCAAGGAGCATTCGGAAAATAACCGCGTCTCATCTCTGAGGAGAGAGACGAAGACAGCTCAAACTCTGAGCCTTGTGGTCGGCGGTTTCGTAGCGTGTTGGCTGCCTTTCTTCGTTTATTATATCCTGACACCATTCATTCCAAGTGACTATGTGAATCCAGTGTTAATGTACGTCATGACGTGGCTCGGTTGGTTCAACTCGGCGATCAATCCGTTCATATACGCTTTCTACTCTCCGGACTTTAGACTGGCCTTTTGGAGGTTGACTATAAAGAAGTGTAAGAGGAACAAACGTTAGTTGTAAATGGTTTAACAGCAAGCTATAATTAAACTAACTTTCTATTGAGCTCAAACACGCTATATCTGCTGTAAGTTGCAGAGTTGAGTGTATCATAGATAGACTACTTGATTCTGCAGCAGATTCAAGGTTACATGTCATTAACACATTTTAACAGAAATCGGATCTTAATTTATTTATATGAATTTGTTAAAATATCTCTTGCTTGTGAATGAGACGACACACAACGACTCACCACGATACGAATTTTAAAAATTAGGCTACTATAAGTTATCGAATTGTGCATAATTTGTCTATGATTCATATTACAATACAGAAATATTCTATGACAACTCTAGTCTTTGCTTTCTAAACACTAGCTTGAAGGGTTTTTAAATGCATTAATAAAATTAAAGTGCAAGAAAAAAGGTTTCACATAAGATCCAGGGTTTAATGCAAACCGTCATTATATAGGTAATATGGCAAATCGCAAAAAAAACTGCAACTGAAAATATAAGGGTTATCCTTATTTAGCCCCACTACTCCACAGCCAGGTCTATAGTTCTGTGTTAGGTTATTCTAGAAGATTTATAGGACAAGATTTCATCTTACTTCAAATACTTTCCCAGAAATGTCTACCATATCTCGGAATATAACAGGATCTGCATAAGATACTCGTATTAATGTACAGTGTAGAATAAACCTTAACACTATTACGTAATGCTCTTATTTGTAATACATTTAATGCGCACAGAATAGTAATAGCGATGTATGTTTAAAATAAAAAATTCAATACCCTCACAGCTTCCCTCATTCATGTTAGCGCCCTCTTTAAAAATGCAAATAATTTCACTGGGATATATTTGAGTTGAAATGCAGTCTGCAATCGTTTGGACCTCCCACGCTTTCCGAGCTTTATGGAAGTAGCCCTCGGTACGTACAAGAATATATTTGAATTCTTTTAATGAATCCGCTCTGAGCTAGTTGGAATTTTTTTCTTCTTACACTTGAAACGTTTATATTAAAATTCAGAATAAGTTGTGTTTAAAATACATAAATATCTTCCACACAGCACCATCTAATTTCACACTAAGCAACTATATGCTTGTATTATTGATACCAGACAAGTTGATTGATGTACTATAGATTACTTTTTTTGTAAATACATACATATTATAGAGAAAAAATTCAAGACTCAGGTACAAGGTAAATGTTAAAACATAAATAAACATTTGTCTCTAGCGGGATTCGAACCCGCGACCATTTGGTTAACAGCTGGGGTTACCAACCACTATGTCGTCAAATATCATAATTTGTTTTATCATCATTTAAATGTCACATTTGTTGAAAGTAACCGACTTTTATTTATGAACTAGCTTTTTCCCGCCACTTAGTCTGCGACCCTTTTTCTTAAGGCGATTTAAGTTAGTACGAGTATAACTTTAGTTTTACCAAATTTTAAATTTTGCATTGCATTTGAAAATCTATTGTTTTTATACACGACAAAAAACAAATCAAGCTAACAATATTTTTTAAGTGTGTGGTTACAAATTGTAGGTTAAACTTAAAAGTTTTAGCTAAGGTTATGGTTTTCAATTTTTATCTTAGAATTGTAAAATTAAATAAAAAATTTAAAAGCACTAAAGCAAAAATTGTAAGTTGTTAAAAATTGTTTCAAAATTGAAAAACCTGCGCTATTCTTAAATTATTATGTAATATTTCTAGTATATATATTATTAACATAATTAAGTACCTATAGTTGATAAATAAAATTATATTATTAAAATGAATTTTAATTATAAGTTTTTTTATATAATGAATAAACTTGCATAAACAATTAATGTTTTTCATTAAATTATAGCCAATAAGTCGTTCATCTATAAAAACAACTGTCATGTGAATATTTGTGAGGCATTGAACTGACGGCAGGACAACTGAAAAGTCCTAAACACAAATGACATTCACAAGAGTTTCAACACTTTTTTAAAAAGAGAACAACTGAACCACTCTTTCAATGAGTTCGTCGAATTAATTTTATTGAAACAATTTAGTATCAGTCGAATGAGAAAAATCGCATTAATTTTACACAATAAAGGTAATGGCAAATCTTGAAAGTAGAAAAAAAATAGTTTATTCAAAAAGTAAGTTCTAAATATTATTAACAGAACTCTGGGCTTGAAGCGTCTCCACCCCACTCGTGTTCACGTCTATAGATCCATTTAGAAGCCAATAATAAATCATAACTAACAATGTAGGCAATGGAGCGATGTCAGTAAATAAAACTGAATGAGTAACCTTGAAATCTAATTTAAAGGTTTTTTACGTTAAATTTGCTTTAATATCTTCTACCAGTTTTTTATTCTCTATCTATCTATAATCTAATACCTTCACAATCCCTTTTTGCACTTGCAAAACCTATAGCAACCTTTAAAGAAAAAATGCACCATAGGCGAAGCCGAGGCGGGTCGCTAGTACTATAGAATAAAATGAAAACTAAAGCGACAAATTAATATATAAAAATAACGCCAAATTATACATAATAATCAACGAATACCGATTTATCCTTATCCTTACTCGTACATATTATAAAACAAAAAATTGAAATGCCTTCAAAAAAGGCATTTCTATCCAGTCGGCTATAGCTGCTAGCTTCCTAGTCCATAAAAAATAACTCCGATAAACTGAAACCTCAAAAATTTATTTTATTTACATTGGCCAAATAAAACGAGGCAATCCAGTAGGTTCTAGTTGGCATTTGGTCGCCTCATGAAGCTAATTTTCTCTGAGACATTTTTTTAACTTCATAAACCATTTATTTGATAAATTGCCTTTTTATATTAGAGAATAGCCAATTTTTTTTTTCACGAAATTACAAAGTCGTTAAACAAAAGATGTTCTTTCGCGAATGGAACTCGGTTTTTATAAAAAGTTATTGCGAAGGTATTTAATTTTAAATGCCTGTGATATTGCACCTTCATGCAAGTTGTCGTGTTTTTAGAGACCTTTATGATTTGCTACCTTTTTGGAACTTAGCACAATATTTTAGCACAATTTTAAAATCTTTATGTATGTGGACATTGACATCAATCTTCTTTTAATATATAAAAAGCGATGTGTGTGTATGTTCCCTATGGACTTCAAAACCGCAGAACCGATTTTGATGAAACTTTCAGACAATCTTTATATTAGTCCCGCAGGTAACCCTGTGAAGTTGGTAGCGATTGGACGCGGGCGAAGCCGGGAGCGGGTCGCTAGTTTTATTGACGGTTTTTGAGTATAATTATAAACCGTCAATAAAACCTTTATTAATATCGTTAACAAAATATATTAAGATATTATAAAAAAGCGACCTATTTTTATGTTAAGGTCGACGACACTGCTTGTGCACTTGATGGTAGGTGGCTACCTTCGCCTATAACACAAGCAACGACCATAGAAGTATTAAAGATAAGGGATAAGTAAGGGATGGGCTCTGGCATTCCTTACTCACTCATCAAAACACATAAGCACGTATGCAATTATTTCATGGTGGCCTTCTGTAAGGATATGGTTACTGTTGCCCAACGGGCTGCCCAAATTACTACGAAATGCAGTGTGCCTAGCCACTACTTTCCAAATGAAATATGTATATTTTATAATTATATATTTTCTAGATAGAATTGAGACATTCTAAAATAAAACGCGTAACGCATACCGTGTGACAATTTTGATTTTACTCCCATAAATTTTCATACTGGGGCTTATATATGCTAATCGATTCTTAAGGAATAACCTCCAAAAAGTATATACATAAAAAAGGTTTTTATATTTGCTAAGAAAATTTACATACAGGGTCGACGCCGAAAGAGATTCGTCACGGGGCTTAACTTGCGGAGTAAATTTAAATGTATTAAAATATTTTATTACCGAAATAGCAATATCACAGTCGCGCTTTAATGTTAAGAGACAACAGAAAATGGAAAATAAATTACATTCTTCAGAGCCCACAAATTTAACGTAGTTTTTTGCTTTCCTGAACGCTGGGTGAATTTATTAAAAATATGTTGCCTGTTAGCAAATATAATTATTTTACGAGCCTTTGTCACTTTGAATTTAAATTGTACCACTCCCTTACAGAAAACGGTGAAATCTATACTATTGTAGCCTGTCTGTTTGTCCACGTTACTTAAAAAAAACACTTAGTCTTAGACGTAGAAATTGCTCTTGTATTTTTGTTGCATGTTTAATTTTTTTATTTTTTTATTTTTCCCCCTTCGATGATCCCTTGATGACAGGTACTCACTTTTTTTCTAGAAGTACCTTGTGTTCTTTTCCTAATTTTTACAATTTGTTAACGCTCGAGTTTTCACTTAGTAATTCTTAATATGGTTTTAAATCATTTTTTGTCTTTGTTTATACGTGACGCCAAAAGTGCATTTCCTATAACAAGTGAAAAAAATATATTATAAGGAAGAAAAACTTATGTAAAAACATATTGTAACAGGAACTTAATTTACAATATTGACTAAGTACCTACGTGACAAAAACCTAAGACCACCCCCCAACCCTGTGACCAAAGTGTTGTATTTCGATGACCCTTGAACGTTAAACTTCACGGTGATCGATAAAGTACCTTCGAAGAATTGCGGATTTATAAACAACAACAGAATAGGAGAGCTTTATCTCCTAAATAGTCCCTAACACAGATCACTCCACTCTATTTTCCTTTCCATCCGAGCATGACTTATACGCGTAAAAGGTCGGGTGCAAATCAAACGAACTGTTACAGACACGTTGACGTCGTTAAAGATATGAGGCACATATTGCTTTTGTGTTCAGGTGTGGTGTAAGTTACGAGCGGATAGCTAGAACTAGACAGCCAAAGAGCACGACTATCTGCATTTAGCATATTACATAATTTTTGGGGGGCCTTATATAATTCGAAAGATTCGAAGTTTGTTTGTTTGTTATGCTTTCAAGACTTAACTATTCAACCGTTCATCGTGCAATTTGGCATACACGTTGTAAGGTCATAGGATACCTTTCATCCAGAAAAAGTATTGTACCCAAGGGATCATCTAAAAATAAAAAATAAAAAGCCAAAGCCTGACAAAAATATATGTATGAGTAATAAAATAGTTAACGTTAGTAAATTTTCCAATCTCTTCCTGAAAGACGTAAGGATGTGTTTTTTTTTTTTCGTAGTTTGTGAGATAAGTAGGGATATTTATAAAAAGTACTTTTTAAAGGTGGTAACGAAGCTCGTAGAACTTAAAGAAATAGGTTAAGAAACTTCTTGGTTAATAAAAATGATATATAATCACAATAATGACAAAACATTATTATTTGACCATTTCTACACTGCCTTCAAATTAAAAGCGAGAACTTTCCGCTTCAATCTGTTCCTTGCAACTGTCCGGATTTCGTTTAACAAGGACACCCAGTTGTATACATCTTCACGTTGACAGTATTGGGTCAGTTGAGAACTCGTAACTTATTCCTTGACAATGTTAATTTAGGTAAGGCCGTATACAGAAAGAAAACTGGTAGCCGGCGCCGATCTACCAGCGCTTATCGGCGCTGGTCCATTCTGCTAACAGTTACATAAAGCAAGCAGATTGAAGCAGAGCGAGCATTAACTTTAAAAGCGGATGGCGGCACCAGCGCTGACTGTCGCGTGTCGAAGATTGTCGGAACTTGCCGGCGACGTTCGGCGCTTATCGGCGCTTGTTCATATTCGCGCGCCCTTTCTTTCTGTATACGGCCTATGTCTTTATAGCTCTTCCTCTAGGATCCCTTCGAGTATCAGGGATGATAGCAGCTTAGCATAAAGGAGAACTAGTTTATATAATACGTACGTATGTCAGAGCACCATACCATACCTATCTAATCTACCTATCTCATATACCGAGTATCTTTCACACACAGGTACACCAAAGGTTATAATGAAAACCGTTTTTATTGTTCATTTAAATTTTTTATGTTGAAGAGGATAATATTTTTATCGGTTACAATATGGGCTTGGTTTACATAATACATGTGGTGCCAACCGTAAAATTACTTTCTGTTGACAAATAAAATCCTTATACAAAAGCTTCCATGTTAAAAAGAAATTATAAACAACGTTTGCAGAATATTTATCTTTTAAGGACACGCTGTACGAGCGTGGGAAGTCAGTAATAGGTATTTGGGAGAATTTGTTGTCTCAACTTACTATAATGCGAATAACCGAAGACAGAATGCGATGCAAGACGTTCGCGGCACTTATAGAACTCGCGAAAATAATAAAACTTACGCCAGAAATTCATATATTTTAGAAAAGAACTTTATGGATGGTAGCTATTGAAATCCTAATTTTAAATGTACATTATAGCTAGCATGCTTTCATGGAAAAACATTTTTAGCTTTAAGTCAGTAATTACAAGAATTCAACCCACGAAAATGTGTAAAAATTCTGCATATTTTAGAAATGATTTTACTAGATATTAAATTAATTTTAGTATTTTGTTTCCACTCAAAACTTTATATTATGTCTCAGAAATGTCATGTTTTTATATGTATTGCTACAGGCCTCTTCACCAACTACAAGTAAAGTGTTGATTAGTTACTTTTAGAAATAATTTTATGTTTTATTAAATTATGCACTCGGTTTACTGCATCCTTCGATAGGCGAATTTTTTTTATGATTTTCTTTTTAATGTTGGACTTTTACCGCACAAGCAAATGTATATCAGCTCCATTATCTCCGGTTACCGGTGACTTTAAATGACGGTTAGCCTACTTGACAGATGGTGAAAGAGTGTACGGAATTACGTAGTACGGAATGGGTAAGCTGTTCGAGTGGGTAAGTGAGCTCTATACGCAAATCGCACAAGTCTCGAATAATATTCGTGATAACCACACATAAAGAATATTGTTATTTGAATAACGAAAGATATCTTGTAAGTAAATAAATTATATTTATTGCTCTACTAAATAAACATAATATTAAAGACACATTTTTATGAGATAGGGCTTGTTGACTGACTGTCAACTTGAAGGTAGTGTCGCCCTTATAATATTTTACAAGTAAGGGCGTGCATACCCTGTGTGCGTCCTGAGCTATGTTCCTGCATTCCTTCGGCCAAGGCTAATTCTGCTCTTCTTTTATGATTTTTAAATTATTTTTATTAGGTACATATAAATTGTAATATTGTCAAACTGTAGGCTTTGTATTTTTTTTTCATATATATTTGCAAACATTATAGAAAACTATTATACAAGGTATGTTTTTACATTTTTTTAAAAGACATATTTTAACGATTCGTTGGCAAGAGGGGAAGAAGATTGAGTTACTTAAAATAACCCTTCGTCTGAACTTTTGGCGGCTGCCATGTCAAATTAGCTTTTCAGAGGGAATTAGTAATTTTATTTAGCAACTTACCTAATTAATTAGATAACAGGCTTGACATAAAATTCAACAGCTACATTTAAAGTAGTCAGATAATTGGAAATGTTTTGAGGATTTGTATAGAAATGTAATTAGATTTATGGATTCCTAAAACACATTTATTACCTATTTTTAACCCGTGACGCTAAACGCAAAAACGGGGTGTTATAAGTTTGACGTGTATGCCTGTGTATGTTTTTGTGGATCGTAGCTTACAAACTGATTTTGATCAATTTTTTTTACTATCAATTATAGTCTGCGGGAATTTTAATTAAGGCTTGGCTAAAATAAAAGTAGCCTAATTTACTCTTTATGACATCAGCTATCTGCCAGTGAAAGTATCATCAAAATTGTTTCAACCGTTTCGGAGATATAGAAAAATAGATAGAGAAAAATCTAAAAAATGTTGTTTTTTTGTACCTTTTGTGTACTATGATATACATTTAGTAAAAAGCAGTTATTTTGACATTACACTTCAACTTTATTTATTAGTACAGATTACATTTTCATTGCAACCATTAAAATAAACCGTTAAGACAAATTAGTAAAATAAATTTTAATGAAGAATGAAGCGACAAATAAACATTAGTCTGAGTAATTGAGGGCTCAACATGAAGAATGAAGATATTACAAGAAAAGACCTTATTTTTTTAACTTTTATTTGAATAAAAAAAAATTACAGGACAGTCAACGAATTTAGTTGGTTCAAAAACTTCAAGGTTCAGAAACTTCTAAGCTCGGAGTGTGAAGAATTGATCTGACATAATATATCTGACATTTCAAATGAGTAGAGAGAAAAGGTAAAAAATATATTCAAATTTATTTTTTAAATAATAGTCATGGTAACGATACGACATACCTACATTAAAATCAATAGTTTACTTTTCACAAAAATGAAAAGGTTTAATTAAGATTTTAATTGTATTTGATTTTCTTTTTTTTCATTCGGTACAATTTTTTTTATTTGTAAACCCATTGAAATGAAAACAAACCCTAAATATTATGAGAAGCTTTCTACAAAACATCTGAAAACTACTTCTGAGATTAGCGTGACTAAAAACTGTTTCGAAAATTCTAAAAACTGTTTTTTTGACCTCCGTAACAAAGTAGATTTTGAAAAAATAGATTGTCCCTCGACGGTGTCAGTCTGTTTAGAAATAAACACTAATAATCGATAACTATATATTTAATTAATATGTACGTTGAAAAGTTTAAATATTTAATCTTGGTTGGTAACTGTCCGTCCGCCCGCCTTCGTAACCACACTGTTCTAAGAAATGTATATTTCGTTACACAGGGGAATCATATTCGTTGTGTGTGACATCCATGACAAATGAACTGTTAAATTGTCACATTTCACCTACAAACAGTTGCAAAGTCATCTTATATCACATTAATGTCTACTGACATGACACGAATACGTGTTTCAAATAATAATTAGTAGTCAAAATACCGTATGTATTAAACTACTAGTTTTCGCCCACAACTTGGTCCGCACCACCATATTTATTTAATCTTTATCGCTCATATATATATTATTACTAGCTGGTGCCCGCGACTTGGTCAGCGTTGAAAAATAAAAAATATATATACTTAAACAATCAAACCAATAAAAAAAAATTATATCTGAAAAAAAGGTGCCTATCCTGAGAAGCCCCGAAAGAAACTCAGGATACCATTCTTTTTGTAAATTTTTTTTATTCTTTTATTTTCTTTTTGTATAAAAATCAAAGTAGTAAGTATTTGACGAGCCCGTTGGACGAGTGGCAAGGGTGCTTGCCTAACGTCCCAGGGGCCCGGGTTCGATTCCCGGCTGGGTCAACCTTGGAAATTTTAATATAATTTTCAAAATTGACTGGTCTGGATTTGAAAAGTAGTGGTAGGGCACACCGCGTTTCGCAGTCATTTGGGCAGCCCGTCTGGCGGCAGTAACCACCACCTTACAGAATACCACCGTGAAATAACAGCAAATGTGCTGTTGTGTTTCGGTGAGTAAGGGATGCCAGAGCCCATTATCCCATCCCTCCCTTATCCCTTATCCTTCTAAGGTCGGTAGCGCACTTGTACCACTTGTGGCGTTGCTTGTGTTATAGGCGACGGTAGCCACCTACCATCAAGTGGACCGTCAGCCTGTCTGTCGACCTTAACATAAAAATAAAATAAATAAAATAAATAGTATAACGCTTGACCTCTTGTTGCTATAACACTTTGGTCAGGCGTTATTTTTTTATTTCATTTTAGATGATCCCTCGGGAACATTCCTTTTTTCTGGATGAAGGGTACCTTTAACTAAGGCCCTAAAAGATGCCTAACATTTATTTATGTTAATGTCAACAGACGGGCTGTCGGTCCACTTGATGGTATGTGGCTACCGTCGCCTATAAAACAAGTACAGCTGCAGGTGCAGCAACTATAGTGGGATTGAGGATAAGGGATTGGGATAGAGAAATGGGCTCAGTGTGCACAAATGCAAGACAATCTGACTAATCAAAGATTTTAAAAAAGTTTATAGGACAAGAGTCTTGCAATGAATTGACCGTTATTATTTATGGCGTTATATTTTCTGCCTCTATTGTAATTTTTCTCTAACTCTAAGCCTTCTATTGTAATTTTTCTCAATGCTGAAAATATTTTACTTCAACTTAGGTATTATCTATGTCTGAAAATCAAATTGTTTTAGAGTTCAAAGTCCTTGAGTCATTCAAGTTGCACTTTATTGAAGCAATTACTTAAATACACTTTATTTGAGTAATTATTTCAATAAGGTTTATGTCACTATATACAGTCTTCTGAAATAAGTTATCATTTTATTGGCAATCAGAAAATGAGTAATTTGTTTCAGCTTTTAGATTTCAGCCCCTCGGGTAAATGTATATTGTAGACACGGCTTCTTTACAATTTTATTATATACTAGCTGTTGCACGCGATTTCGTCCGTGTAACTTATATAAAATACTAGATGGCGTAACAAACAAACAAACAAACTCACATTCACATCAATACTAATAATAAATCTGTAAGGGTTGGTCATTGAGTAAGTTACTTTGTTTTCAGAGATATCGTGTTTATAGGCTATATACATGATACTGAAACTAAATTGACCATTTTTACAAATTTTTTCTGTATGTATGTAAGTATGTATGTTCCTCTACCATGATGTTTGTCTACCAAGTTTCACGAAAATCAGTTAATTCGTTTAAGAGTTATATAGTAACATACATACATGCATACAATACCTACACTTACAGATTTATTATTAGTATTGATTGATATTGATTTCGACTAAAATGTTAGACATGTAGTTAGACTGTACTTTTTATAACAGCGGGTCAAACGGGACATATTATAAAGACTAGCGGCTCATACGGGCAGGTAGGGTCAAAACTTGTGGGTCCAAAGGGTCCAAAGCCGTTTCGGTAAGTGAGTAAGTTATGCCAGAGCCCATTTCCCCTATCCCTTCCTTATCTCTTATCCTTAATTCTTCTATAGTCAGCAGTGCACTTACAGCACCTGTGACGTTGCTTGTATCATAGGCTACGGTAGCCACCTACCATCAAGTGGACCGTAAGCCTGTCTGCCTATCTTTGCATAAAAAAGGACACGAACTTGATATAATTTGTAAATAATTTGTATCTAAATAGATACCTAATTAGAATAATGACAAAGGATAGTTTCGATCTCCTGGGATTGCTCTTTAATATGGGTCCGAGAAATAAAAAAAAACTCCATAAAAATAAGGTTTTATGGATTTTATAAGTTGAAATGCAATTTGATATTTTCCAAAAAAAAAGAACATAAAAAATGCAACATATAATAACAAGCGGAAAATAACAATAGGCTTGTGTCTAAAATTGAGGAATGAAATTCAATTTTGTGAGACGTGAAAAATTACAGAGAATTTTAGTTATACTAGAAATGTCATTGCAAATATATCTAGGTAATACTGTACTACGTCATATTTGGCTGATAGATAACAAATGAACTTGAAGAAAAAATAATTAAAAGGTATTTTATAATTTTATAATTATTACTAGCTGGTGCCCGCGACTTCGTCCGCGTTGAAAAAGAAAATATATGAGTGAGTAATAATGCCTGACATAGTTATCGCTGTGACGACGGTGGCGCCAAATTCAAAATTACAAGATTTTTTTATTTTTATTTTTCTTCTTGATGTACAGTGCAAAAAATAAATAATTGGTAGGTATTAAGATTTTTTTACGAAACTTATCCAGATACTATATATCAGTGGTAACAATATAAAAGCTGAGAAGAATTCGCAACGCGAATTGTTTCATTCGACGACTCATTTCACCGGAGTACGTTTTGCCGAATTGTTTGGAAAAATGGAACAGGCTGTAAAAATATGTACTGCTGGATTTACGTACCAAGAATTGTCCCAATTACTTGAGTTTCTTAGACCCTTATTGGCACATTCCTTCAGCGTTACCATTAAGGTAGGAATAATTGTAATATATCCCGTTACAGAAACCCATTGTAAAATAATGGAAGTTTTATCCATTAGGAAGCCACTTGCTGTAAAGTGGAACGTTCAGTTTGTACGTCACGTCTTACCATTAAGAAATTTTTTTTTTTAAATTAGTCGTCGTATTCGTTGTTCAAATGAACATGTTTATAATATTTTTAATTTATTTTAGTTTTTCTTATAAAAACAAGTGTATTATGACGCATTTTGTTTTTTAATATTTCCATATTAAATCATAAGTATGCATACTTTGGATTAACACTAAAGTACAGATTTTTAGACAGTCGAAGTTTTCAAAAATATGACATTTCCAAATCAAACTAATGTACATTTTGCACATTAGTTTGAAATTGATGAATAAGTATAGGGAAGAATAAAAATACCTATTCTGTTCTTATTTTTTTGTGTCTTTTCCGTCTATTAGTCACTTTTTGAACTTTCCCGGAAATACCAACTGAGATTAGACTGAAAAAATACGTCGTTTCCCGCAAATAGCTGGCACATGACTCGATTGTGAAGGAAACAAAATGACTTTAGAGCTTAAACCGATTGAGGCAGGATTACGTTCATAAAAATAGACAGTATTTTGTACAAACATATGGATTATTTTGTTTAATTTCTGTATACCTAAATGAAACACCTCCATATGACTATACCAGCTGTCAGCCCGCGACTTTGTCCACGTTGAAAAATAAAAAAAATATAAGCAATATAAAGCAATATTAAAGCTTAGAAGTTGGATTATTTAAAAATTTAAAATGATTCCACGGGAACAGTACTTTTTTTCTGGATGAAAGGTACCCTATGTTCTTTCCTAATAATATATCCTTTAGAACGTGTATGAAAAAAATTCATGATAATTGGTTGAGTAGTTAAGGCGTGAAAGCGTAACAGGCAGACAGACAGACAGACAGACAGAGACAGAGTTCCTATCACATTTATAATATTTCTAGCTGCTGGCTGCGATCATGGAGATCCTACAGCCAGACAACAGACAGACAGAGACAGAGTTCCTATCACATTTATAATATTTCTAGCTGCTGGCTGCGATCATGGAGATCCTACAGCCAGACAACAGACAGACAGAGACAGAGTTTGAGGGATTTGAAGGATTTTGAGGGATTGAAACTACACTGTAGTGCCAAGATTCTTTTTCAATTCTATCAATTTTAAAAATGTCTAGAGAATTTTAAAGTTATAGAACTTTTAAAAGATTTTAAATAAAGCCTTATTGAATTTATTGTGCGATAAATTGAAACTAAATCTGTATTGTTTTGCTTGTAATCTTCTGTTGTTTTATTCTAACTTAAAAACTTTAATAGCTGGCAATTGTTTTAGAATTTTTGTTATCTCTAGTTCGCTTTTTAATTCGAGTTTGGAGTTACAATGAAACTCTGAGAAATGTATTTGAACTAAAGTTTGAATTGTTTCAGACTTGGTTAAAATTTATTTAAAATTGCTACTACTACTACTAGAAGCTACTAGTACTAGCGTGCTAGACGATGATAGCCACCTACAATGAAATCAAATGTTACTTATTCATATAATTTTATTATTTATTACAATACACATACAATACAAACATAAGTTTGCGATACATAAGGGAGAATTATAACAAGAAATGCTACATTTAACTTATTAAAAATATGTACACAGCCTGAAGGGTTCGCAAACAATGGAACTCATATTATTATTTACACAGAGAAATCCCATTTTGATCGGTTGATATTATTTTTCAGGGGTACTGTCATGTTGGATTATAATCGCATGTCTGTTTAGAAATATTGATAGCATCGGTAGTGATGTCAAAAGTAAAACTTTTACTTCCTTAGTAAATTTTGTTAGTAAGTTTTTCTTCTATTTTGTCTAAATATTTTTTAGTAGTAATTTTTAAGTAGAGTACCAAGCATTGAACCATTCGAACCATGATTCTCTTTGGGTCCCCATGGTTCGAGTGGTACATTGATTGGAATTGTTACTACTTATTTTATAACTCACTAGCTGGCGCCCGCGACTTCGTCCGCGTTGAAAAAGAAAAAAGTAGGCTATCCTGAGTCCTGTACGTCTAAATGTTTATCTAACAAGTTTCATGAAAATCAGTTAATTCTTTTAAGAGTTATGGAGTCATACATTATATATAATAATATAATAAGAGTCATACATACATACATACATACATACATACATACATACATACATACATACATACATACATACATACATACATACATACATACATACATACATACATACATACATACATACATACATACATACATACATACATACATACATACATACATACATACATACATACATACATACATACATACATACATACATACATACATACAGAAAAAAATTGTAAAAAACGTCAATTTAGTTTCAGTATCATGTATAGAGCCTATAAACACGATATCTCTTAAAACAAAGAAACTTACTCCATGACCAACCCTTACATACTTATTATTAGTATTGATAACCTATGTTACTCGCTGATAACGTAGCTTTCTATAGGTGAAATAATTTTTAAAATCGATCGAGTAGCTTTTGAGTTTATTCATTACAAAAACACAAATCTTCCTTATTCATAGATTAAACGGACGAAGATACGATCTTGAATTAATAATTTTGTTATATAGTTATAGTTATAGTTATAAATAAATAATAAATAATAATAATAGATAAATATATAAACAACAAATAATTACTGGTATATTTTAATACTAATGATCCGCCCTGGCTTGACACAGAAAAAAAAATTCTGCCAATTATATGAATATACACAAACCTTCTTTGTTTATCCCTCTCTCCTTTTCTTTTGTTATTTTTTTTTTATTTTTGTTAATTGTTTGTATTAGAAGAAGTTAGCGGAGATACAGGAAGAAGCGGACACTTTATTTGATGTAGGATTTACTGGCCGGGTATTTGGTAAAATACATGGACATAGTAATTATGAGTAGAAACATTATTCTGGTTTTTATTTTATGAAAGGTCGTCGTCAGAGAGGATGATGGTCGACTTTAATAGTAGGTGGCTTCGGTAGCCACAAGCACACACCGTATAATACAAGCAACGCCACAGGTGCTACAAATGAACTGCCGAGCAAGGAACTGCCGGTTAGGAAAACATAGAGAAATTTTCACTGGTCTGCTAAATTTAACAAATATTGAGTACACATTGTTTATCGGGGTACAAAATGTTATATCGCTGCTTAAAAACTAAAGGGCCACAAATCAAAATTACACTTTTTACAGGAGAGCTAATCGAAAAAAATTAAATTATTTTGTGTCTATTTCTTTCATATTAGATATATATTAAATATATGCATATTATACATCGTTAGAAGCGTATATTTAAGTAGCAATAAATGGAATAAAACAACCATAAGTCTTTTTGCAACATACAATAGGTATAAAGGATTGTGATTGTATTTTTGCAATAAAAACATTTTTGGATTTTTTGTTTTATGGCCCTTTAGTTTTTAAGCAGCGATATGTCTTAGCTCTAAAGATACGAGTAGTATTTTCACAAGTCTTGTATTTTACAGTATAAGCAGACATAAGGCAGACCAACCCTATTTTACTCTCAAATATCAAACAAAACATCAACAAAATATGTAATTGAATGTCACAAACAAAACAAACCTTCCAATTTTTTAAAGGTCAAGGACCATTAAACCTATCAATGTGGTGATATTCACATGAAACAATGAGGTTTTATTATACTACGGTTGAATTTAAAAATATCCCGTAAGTGTTGTTTAATATGGAAAAAAATGGTTTCCAAGTATACTTACGTGTGAAATGTGATTCCATAAATATTTTAATAAATCGAGGCGTAGTTTGATTGCATATGTGTGCGTGTAACACTGTATGTATGTACGTACACGGCAATGGCGTAGTCGTACTGGTTTCACTCTGTCGTCCACAGGGCTCTATTTTTATGGACCAAATACACGGTCAAGCGTTTGACGTGGCTCCAAACGATTTAAATCAAATGGAGCCACGCCAAAAATTTGCCCACACACGGTCAGTTCAATTTTCTGTCATTTATGCGTTTGACTGGGTCGAGTGACATTGACATGAGCTCTGATTCGGAAGCGCGACAAGATGCCACGGCGTAGTGTTTCTACCAAGGAGGATAGAAAATGTATTCTATCCTCCTTGGTTTCTACACTCACGATCAGTTGGCGCGATTAACTGACGTGACGCAATGGCGCGATTTGTAATCCAGTGTTTGACATCAAGCCATCAGTTTTTACCATTCACGATCAAATTTTGGCTTCACGCCAGTTAATTTGACGCGATGAACGGACCGTGTATAGATTGGTCCATTATAGATCTCATTTTGTCTGAGGTCCCTATACTATACTATACTATATTACGAATACGACTTTAACTGATGACGTGACGCGTTTACTCTTTCTTGTTTACCGTGTTGCTAACAAAAGATAAAGCGAAAACTAATAAAGAATGAAACGTGCAAACTAGTTTGGCAGTTGGCGAGGCCGACTTTGTGGGCCATTACTCACAGTTACAACAAGTTCTGTTTTTACAAACCAACTTTTCTTCTAAGATTGCTTAAACAGTGCCATAAGGTTAGCGGGAATCGAAAAACGCTAGTTTCTTCCATGTCTACCTTAGGAGGCGTCCCAATTGGCCACAGTCGTACGATCTCATCGTGCGATGGTGATTTCGTTTTGCGCATACACTACTCAACACAAAATGGCGGCTTATAGAGTCTGCAACACCCTCGCACTTTCTTGGCTTGTGTTGCATATAAAACAGAAATCGTCAACTAGATATTTTAACAGTGGCAGGGCACACTGCGTTACGCAGTCAGTTGGGCAGCCCGTTTATCGGCAGTAACCACCTCCTTACAGAATAACACCGTGAAACCACCGTTTCGGTGAGTGAGTAAGGGATGCCAAAGCTCATTATGCCTTTCCTTCCTTTACCCTTATGCAATCCTTCTATGGTCAGCAGCTCACTTGCAGCACCTATGACGTTGCTTGTGTTATAGACAACGGTAGCCACCTACTATCAAGTGGATCGTCAGACTGTCTATCGACCTTAACATTAAAAAAAATACTATCAAATAAGCCGTCAACTCCGCATGCCAGCTATTATCATAAAAAAATATTTATATAAAAATGTTCTGGAGGTAATAAATTATTTATTAGCATGTATTATAATACATTTATAATAATAATATAATTACTTGCTTATACTTACTAAACAAATTACCATGTGACATTTAAACACTGAAGTTGCACGTTAAGTTAAATAAAACATCATTTATTTGAAGCCTTTACTTATTAGTAAAGAAATCAATTTTTCATTTTCTCCTAAATTAGTACAAATTAACATCGGAATTTATAAATTTATAAGGATTAAAATATATTATTATACCTATATAAGGTTCGAAGTTTCCTAATTATTTGTACGCGCCTTCACTTAGTTCTAAGCCTAATCTAACTTCAAGCAAGATACTCCCAACAACAAGGAGGAAAACTCAAACAAGTTATGGAAGGTGACGGGAAAATGCTTGCGTCACTAGTTACACAAGGATTTCCTCGTCACCAACTAACTTTTGATTTTTTCTAAAGAATAAGGTGAGAGAAAGTTTGACAACCTTTTCTTAGACAACATTTACATACATAGTATAAAACAAAGTCGCTTCCCGCCGTCTATCCCTCTGTATGTACATACACTTAGATCTTTTAAACTATGAAAATTATTTTAATGCAGTTTTCACTAATAGAAAGAGCTTTTATAAGTCTTTAAATTTGCTTCCATAGTGGAAAAAAATAATGATTTAGACTTTTATGCTGTAGCTACATATCTATCATCTACATTAAATATTTAATTATACCACTCTATATGTATTCAAACTGTCAACGAGTAAACCGGTGTTTGTTACAGTGGTGTGTTTTTATTCAAAAACTAGTAAAATATAAACTTTTTGCTCACAAAAACCTTTAAAAAAGTGCACATTACATTAAATATTAACGAAATTATAAACATTCAGTGGAAAAAATAGTGATTCAAGGTCAAAATATAACGAAAACTAGAAAGCATTTATCAATATACATAACTATAAATAGTTTGAGTATTAGCTTTTGACGGATTTGACAGTGACGGTGATTCGAACACTTTGATTGACATAAGCGCACGAGTTGCCATTATCATAAAATACAATAGACAATTTTAAGTGTTACCAACTGCAAACCAGTGATACCATTACCAAAAAAATAAAATCCTATTATTATGGATAAACAAGATATGGACCTTCTGCTACGGAAAATAGACAAACTCGACACAAAAATAAACGAGATGAAAGAAGAGTCTAGACACCAAATCTCTACTCAAACAGAAAAACTTACCAATATTCTAGCTTCCACGATAGACGCGAAATTAAAACCAATTATAGAAGAAAACAAAGCACTGAAGGAAGAAATATCCAACATGAAGGTTAAGGTTCGACACATAGAAAAGGAATTAAGAAAAAATAACATTATTTTACACGGAGTTAAGGAAACTGAAAACAATAACCAAGAACTGCAAACAACAGTAGCAGAAGTGTTTGCAAATGTTAGCAGGGCGACGGGATCCGAACCGTTTGAATTATGGGAACTAAATGACGTCTACAGGTTAGGGAAAAAACAAGACGGAAAATATAGACCTATATTAGTGAAAATGACACTAGCACGGAGACGTATGGAACTACTAAAAAACAACAAACAGTTCCCTAGAGGTATCTATATCACAGAAGACTTCCCAAAAGATGTTATAAATACAAGAAAAGAATTGAAAGTCAAACAGCAGGAAGAGTTCAAAAAGGGAAACAGAGCTATAATCCGATACGACCAACTCATAATTACAAGAAAAACAGACAATAACGCAAAAGAAAAAAGAAAACGATCGCCATCCAAGACTCCCACACAACAAAATGAGGAAGAAGTGACACAAAAGGGACCCAGTAAAATTAACAGAAGGAATGCCTTCGAATTTATGAGTCGTCCGAGAACTAACTCACACTCTGAAACAACTAATCAATAACAATTAACAAGCGACCCCTCGAAACGCGACTTAAAACATTCGACACAAAATACTAACATAGATTCCCCAAGCCGGTCAGCGGTCACCGTGGGGAAGATCGACCGCTACCCTCCAGCTACTTCAGAATCGCAAGAAAATAATCAAAACGATATAAAGTTTGAATTTAATAAAACACAAAAATTACCGAAAAGTAAATGGACAAAAATCAAGCAACCCACAAAAAGTTCAAAACCAAACCCTGAAAACATAATACCCAATAAAGACAAATTCGCTAAAAAAATAACTTCAACTAACACACAAACAAACCTAAAGATCTGCACCTATAACGTAAGATCCCTTGCATCAAACGAACGATACTTAGAACTAATCAATGCATTTGACAAAATAAATCATGATTTAGTAGGATTGAGCGAAATAAGAAGAATAGGCTGTAACATAGAAGAATACGATAGTCACATCCTTTGCTACATTGGGCAAACCAAAGGCTTGCACGGAGTAGGTTTTTTAATAAGAAAGAGTCTTAAAAATAATATAACAAATTTTACAGGAATTTCGGAAAGGGTAGCACTACTACAACTTAAATTAGAAAATTTAAATCTTTCTATAATTCAGGTATATGCACCTACTGAAAAGTCAAGTGAAGAAGAGATCGAAAAATTCTACGATGATGTAAGAAATGCACACTTCTTAGCGGAAGACAACATCGTAGTCATGGGGGATTTCAACGCTAAAGTAGGACACCCTAAAAAAGAAGAAAGTCTTATTATGGGAAAACATGGTTATGACCAACGTAATGCAAGAGGTGAAAGGCTTATACAATATGCGTTAGAAAACAAACTTTCAATTATAAACACATTCTTCAAAAAAAGACCAAACAAGAGGTGGACATGGATATCACCAGACAAATCAACTAAAAACGAAATAGATTTCTTACTGACAAATAACCCGAAACAAATAACAAACTACGAAGTGCTAAATAACATAAAATTTTCTTCAGATCATAGGCCACTGAGAGCAACACTGGCATTAACAATACCAAGAAAAAATCGCAAGAACTTCAACTCTTTTCCTAAGACTTTAAAAACAGAACAAGAAGTCAAAATCTATGTCGAAATACTAACAAAAAAGCTAGAAGCCATAACAAACGAATCAAACGTACAAGATTATTATAATAAAATAGAAAAGTCCATACAAGAAAGCCTAAAATTGATAAATATTACGAAGCCGACGAAAGCTAACAAAATCTTCAGCGAAAATACAATCCAGCTTATTAAAGAACGCACGGAACTGATGTTCTCAAAGGAAAAAGACAAAAATACCAGAAAGAAACTTACCGACCTGTACAAACAAACAAAAAAATCAATAAGAAAGGACTACAGCATAAACAGACAAAAGGTAATAATAGATAATCTAACAAAATTTAGAAGTACAAAAAGAGCATTAAAAGAACTTAATCTGTGTAAGTCATGGATACAAAAACTGGAAAGTAAAAATGAAGAAACAAAATCGAGAAAAGATATTATAGATCACGCAACAAGATTTTACAAGGAATTATACAACGAAAAAGAAAACAAAAATACAGTTGACGAACTGAAAAATAACATAACAATAAGCACAAACAAAACAGTTAACCCAATTGAGAAGATAGAAATAATTAAACATATAAAACATTTAAAAACAGAAAAAAGTCCTGGTCCTGATGGTTTAACAAATGAAGTTCTGAAACTAGGAGCACCAGTTCTCACTCATCATCTCACACTTTTATTTAATATGATACTGGATTCAGAAACAGTGCCGTTACAATGGTGTACCTCTGATATAATACTGCTATACAAGAAAGGTAACCCACTGGACATAAACAACTATAGACCTATCAGTTTGCTTGCGAGTACTTACAAACTCTTTTCCTCAATCATTTTAAAAAGAATTTCAAAAGAAATAGACGATGCTCAGCCAAGGGAGCAGGCAGGGTTCCGAGCCGGATTTAGTACAACTGACCATATACAAACTTTGGAACAAATCTTTGAAAAATATAAAGAATTTAACAGACCACTATATATAGCATTCGTAGACTATACTAAAGCTTTTGATAGTATTAGCCACAGCTCAATATGGGAAGCACTAAAACAAATAAATGTAGACCAAAAATATATCAATATTATTAAATATATATATGGAAATAGCTCGAGCAGAGTCAAATTGGAAAAAAGGGGAGACCCAATAAAGATAGAAAGGGGTGTCAGACAAGGAGATCCGTTGTCGCCCAAAATCTTTATTGCAGTGCTCGAACATATATTCCAAAACATTGAATGGAAAAAGAAGGGAATTTTTATTAACGGCTCTTATTTAAGTCACCTCAGATTTGCTGATGATATAGTTATTATGACAGAAACTGCGAAAGAATTAAATGAGCTATTAAATCAGCTGAATGAGGAAAGCATTAAAGTAGGTCTACAGATGAATGCGGAAAAAACTAAGGTTATGACTAATAGCCGTCAAAATGTAATAAGTATTAAAGGCTTAAATATTGACTATGTTGACAAGTACATATACCTGGGGAGGCAGGTATCCTTTGCGAAAAACAGCAACGAGGAAGAGATCGAAAGACGAATAAACATAACTTGGAAAAAATTTTGGTCCCAAAAAGAAATTTTAAAGGGATGTTATTCCACAAAACTAAAAAAAATTGTGATGGATACATGTCTCCTACCTAGTCTTCTCTATGGATGCCAAACATGGTCCCTCACCAACAAAATAAAACAGAAGATTGAAACCACCCAAAGAGCCATGGAGAGAAGCATACTTAAGATAAAGAAAAAAGATAAAATCAAAAATAAACAAATAAGACAGGAAACTGGTGTTCGGGACGCGTTAATTCATGCACTTAAACTAAAATGGCAATGGGCAGGACACATAGCCCGCTGCAGAGACCAAAGATGGACTTTAATAGCAACTAGCTGGAAAGGACCCACAGGGGCAAGGAAGGTCGGCCGGCCATACAAAAGGTGGGTTGATGACCTTATATACACAGCAGGAAGTGATTGGATTGACGTGGCCAAAGACAAGGATAGATGGAAGAAGCTGGAGGAGGCCTACACCCAAAGAGGGGTCCAAACAAATAAATAGTAAACAGTGTAATTACATTACTAGTGCTGTTTAATTAGTTATACTATTTAATAAGAAAAAAAAAATGTAATTGTAAGATAAGTTTTGGATAAATAAAGGCTTTATTATTATTATTATTATAGTTGAAGGATCAAAGAACCGTTTGGTTTGTTATTTTTTTAATAATAACTTAACTCGCAGCGTGTAGGCTCAAACCTCTTCCAACCAGGAAGAAGAGACACCTTGTTGATTGCAAGGAAATGCAAGTTAATTGCAAGGAAACCTCTCAATGGAAAATTATATGATAGCCCACAAAAGTACTAAAGGCTTATCGTAACAAAAACATTCGCTAGCCTTTTTACGTGAATAGAACACAAAAAAACACGCCAGCCTCTCCTTCATCCCGTATGATATATTGAGGGAAAGAATTATCGCTTTCATATATCATTAGTCATTTTGGCTTCACGACCAGACGATTTTCTCCGAGATAAAGATATTACGTCGCTAAAACTGATTGGATATCTCACACGCGGTCTTATTAGCGTTTTATGTACATTACTAGCTGGCGCCCGCGACTTCGTCCGCTTTGAAAAGGAAAAAAGTAGCCTATCCTGTGTCTTGTACGTCTAAATGTTTATATACCAAGTTCATGAAAATCAGTTAATTCGTTTAAGTTATGGAGGAACATAAAAAAATCTAAAAATCGTCAATTTAGTTTCAGTATCATGTGCGAGTACCTATATAGTCCGTTGGCCCTGCAGATGTCACCTTGACTTAATCTATTAGGATTCTGCTTGAGGGCTTACTTTATGTTTTCGGGTCGAGAAATCCGAAAATCGTAATCGCCTCCTCTAAATCCGCATCAAAGTGGCCCAAAATCGGGAAAAATTGCACCCAAAATTTTTTTTTGCTAAATATCTCGAAAACTATTGCGAATTTCAAAATGTGGTTTGCGCCATTCGAAAGAGCGGAAAAAAAGCCAACCACAAATTGAGGTCAAAACATTGGCCATGTTTCAAATTCAAGAATAAGGAGAATAGCAAATATATTTTAATTTTAGTTTTTAGAGGTTGTTTGTAACTCCTTTACCTTGAAATCTTTGCACTGCCGAAGGTGGAATCCCAAAAATTGGTCGTTTAGCTAGCTCACAATTTCCCAAATAGCCTACTTCGCGGGGCATTTTAAAAAACGTTAAGAGTAATGGTTTAAAATATTAGGCATAATTTTTTTTTCAAATAGACTAAATATTTTTCCCGTTAGGTCAAAATTGGTGAAATTGGCCTTTTTAGGGGGTGGGAGGGAGAGGGGTTAGAGGTGACTAATTTTGCAGTAGTTCTTTGGGTAGGTGCGGATGTTCTGAATAAAACCCATTTTTTTTTCAATACCTCAATTTTTTAGGAAATGAGAGCATTTTATGTCGGGAAAAGTGTAGTTGGCATATTATAAGTACGCATAGTAACGTAAAAAAGGACAAACGTTTGAACTCATTTTGCGCGAAAACTATCACAGATAAATGGGTGGTCGACGTAACATTTTTTATTTTTTATTTTTTCCGCTCTTTCGAATGGCGCAAACCGCATTTTCGAGATTATTAGCGAAAAACAAATTATGGGTGCAATTTTTCCGAACATTATACTACTCATTTTCAGCGGTATGTAAATAAGTGTAAATTTATATGTCTATTTTGACCGGACTTATACTGGACCGCAAAGAAAAAGGTCGGTTAGAAAATCTTCAATATCTTAAAAAGTACTAGACCTAGCTTTATGAAATAAATGCTTAAACAAAAAATAAAATGTATTTGTTTAGCTTTAATTTAATATTTTTTTCATAAAAGCTAGGTCAGGTACTTTTGAAGATATTTTTTCTTTGCGGTCCAGTGTAATAGACATTCAGTAGCGCAGCACAGATTTCGCGTTATAAGTACACAACACATGTTCAAAAACTATTTAAAACAGTGAAAGATTGAACACATTCAAATACCCCAAATATGTAGGTACAGTCGGTCGATGATTTAAATCAGTGGTGATTCGAAATGCTACTCTATTGCCACAGCGATAAGAGTGTTAACTGTTCGCGTAGGTATACAATCACGATCCACGGTAAGGCTGGCTTCGAAACGGAAACTTTATTAATTTATATTCGGTATCTCGTCAGATGCCTAACTTCATGAATGCAACTGACATTTCAATTTACTACTCACATTTAGAGAATCGATCCAACAGCTTTGTCACTCATTTAAATCTATAATTGGCTACATTCCGGAGTCACTGCAAACTTTGCTAATTGGGAAATCATTTGCTTTATATACGAGCTTGGTTTGTACATTATACAGTAGAAACCGGATATAACGACTCCGGTTATAACGACATATCGGTTACAGCGACCAAATGGCAAGGTCCCTGTTGAATGCCTATAAATATTTAATAATGCTTATAATGACTATCCGTTTATTACGACCAATTTTTGTGTTCCCTTGAAGGTCGCTATAACCGATTTTCACTGTAATTATTAGCGCCTCTTTCACCAACTACAAGTGAAGTGTTGATTAGTTACTTTTAAAAATAATTTTGTTTTATTAAATTATGCACTCAGTTTAGTGCATCCTTCGATAGGCGATTTTTTTAAGTTATTTTCTATTTAATGTTTGGGACGTTTACCGTACAAACAAAGGTATATCAGCTTGGTGAAAGATGCGCTTATTCTACTTAGGCCCTCTTTCACCAACTACAAGTAAATTGTTGATTAGTTACTTTTAGAAATAATTTTATGTTTTATTGAATTATGCACTCGGTTTACTGATCATTCGATAGGCGATTTTTTATTATTATTATTTTCTTTTCAATGTTTGGGACTTTTACCGTACAAACAAAAGTATATCAGCTCCATTATCCCCGGTTACCGGTGACTTTAAATGGCGGTTAGTTTACTTGACAGATGATGAAAGAGGCCCTTATCCTACTCTATTCGTTTTTCAATTATGGAAAGGGGGTTTTCCTTATGGACAAAAGGGGAAGACTTGTATAAAAAAAATTATACCCCAGGCGAAGCCTGGAGCGAGTCACTAGTACCTCATTAGTCCTACTTTTGAAATAGGACTTATAACTAGTATATTTTAGGAATGACACAAACAAGTATTTTTATGTTATTTCTGAAATGCTTTTTAGTTTACAATTCACAAAAGTAACATGTACCACGTATAAACTTAACTACAATTAAGTATTTTAATTGTTTTAAATTTATATATACACAACATACATTATAAATTGCCTTATAAAGGCAATATGTCTTGAATCTACGTACAGTCGCTTACATAAATAAGGTCCTTTTTTAAGTGAGACAAGTTGCGGAGCAATCGTGTAAATCACGGTAACGAGCATTTCGGAGGCAGTTACTTTCTTAACGGCTTACCACGTTCTTGGAGGGGCTCACTGAGATTAGGGCATACATCAATAGGTACACTTGGCCATTAAAAAAAAATTGAAATTAGGTCATATTGTACATCAATAAGTACACTTGCCCACTGAATTGGCTGGTTATTTGAAAAACAAACATGTTTTGAGATTAGGGCATACATCAATAGGTAGGTACACTTGGCCACTAAAATAGTTGGTTATTTAAAAAACAAAACATTTGAAGTAAAATATTGATAAAAGTCAATATAGTAAGGGCCTCTTTCACCATCTGTCAAGTAGGCTAACCGCCATTTAAAGTCACCGGTCACCGGGGATGATGGCGCTGATATACTTTTGTTTGTACGGTAAAAGTCCCAAACATTAAAAGAAAATAATTAAAAAATCGCATATCGAAGGATGCAGTAAACCGAGTGCATAATTTACAACAAAAAATTATTTCTAAAAGTAGCTAATCAACACTTTACTTGTAGTGGGTGAAAGAGGCCCTAAGTAACGTAGTAAATCAGTGTGATTAATCCTAGAAATCCTAGAAAAACGTTAGGATCCCGAGGGATTGTCTATAAATATTAAAAAAATGGCGACACTCTCGTCGTGGTGGCGACACTCTCGCCGTAGTGGCGACACTCTCGCCGTGGTGGCGACACTCTCGCCGTGGTGGCGACACTCTCGCCGTGGTGGCGACACTCTCGCCGTGGTGGCGCCACTGTTGTCACAGCGATATAGACTTCAGGTGTTATATTAGTCATAATAAAGAAATGTTGTATGTTTTGTATGTTTGGATGTTTGTTGCTCAATAACGTAAAAACGGCTGAACGGAATTGGATAACATTTGGCACACAGATAGTTTATTACATTGATTAATATATAGGATACTTTATTTATCGTGGAAAATATCATGTTCCCGAAGGATCGTGTCATATATTAATTTCATTTTTCAACGCAAACGAAGTCTAATAATAAACTAGTACAGCTATATAGTTTGTTGTATTTATTCAGTCTGTAAAATGTAGTCGAAAACTTTAAAAAACTCTCTCTTTCACAACTTCCATCTTCAAATATTGTTCCCTTAAAATATTAGAAGTACCTCATGAAAACTAAGCGCAGATTTCGAGGGTCAAACGAAATATGTGCCACTTGTCCTAACTATCTTTACGAAGGTTCTGTACCTTTATTACGGTAATAAAATGCTCTTCAAAAGTTTCACCCTCTTTCCGAGGAAGGGTTCGCGTCGAGAAAATTTGTTTGCGAAAATATATGGAAAATTTAATAGGAACTTCTACATATTTGTGGCCGGCGTAATGTATTTTATTACTTGACTTACCTAGTTTATTATTTTTAGAACTGTTTAATCAAAAATATCTTTTTATTTACGAGTATAAAGACGCACCTTATATTTATAAATTTTATATTTTATAGGAAACTGGACCGACGCGTCCCTTTGCCTTGGGTACAATTGAGTAATGGCGTCTTTCACCAACTAGTTACTTTTCAAGTAACGCTAATTGGCGAGTAAATGTTACGAGTATTGTTTCAATTTTATTGAAATTACCAATTGAGTAATGCTACTTGAACATGGTGAAACACGTACGCGTTCTTACCGGTGACTTTAAATGGCGGTTAGCCTACTTGACACTTCATTCAGAGATGGTGAAAGAGGCCCAGGGTAAGTGTGTTTCGATTGAGGTTAATCGTTTTCCCATATAAAAGAAAACATAAAGATAACACCTAAATAATACGATTTTTTTTTAATAGTTTAAACGTTCTTTTAGACTTACCATCGATGGCCAAATTATTAGGGACAGTGCTCATATTCATGTAATCAATTAATGATTCCCTGGTAGTGACAACTACATTTTTATGCATGACTGCAATGTGTCACAAAGCCAGAAGTGTACTGCATTCTTGGCTGAAAAAAAAGTTTTGACGTGGCCAGGGAATTCACCAGACATGACCCATTGAACACATGTTGACTCACGGTAGCCAAATTATTAGGGACAGTGCTCATATTCATGAATGATTCCCTGGTAATGACAACTACATTTTTATGCATGACTGCAATGTGTCACAAAGCCAGAAGTGTACTGCATTTTTGGCTGAAAAAAAAATGTTTTGACGTGGCCAGGGAATTCACCAGACATGACCCATCGAACACATGTTGACTCACCAAACAGGCGATGCCGAAAGAACTGATTACTACCATTGATACGAATTCTATGAAACTCCCATCAGAGATTGGAATCATAACTCCACACTTCAAGAAAATGCAAAAACATGTATTGAGAGCATTCCCCGACGAATAGAAGCTCTTATTTCAGCAAAAGGATTACTAAATATTGAAACTTGTTTTATTAATTTTTATCAATATTAATATTAGTCATACGAAAAATATAAATTTTTGTAGTTTTTATGATCCCAATAAAACACAGATACAAATGAAAAATACATAAGAGACCTACAACCAATCATTTGTTAGAAAAATCTAATTAGACAAGAAATTTCAGTAGCTACTGTCGCTAATAATATGGCCACCCAGTATATGCATGTTATATATTAATGTTTTCAAGTAACTTAAAACGCTTACAAGCATACATTTTATTAAATATAAACCACAACGACCTGCGATTTAGGACAGCCCTGAAGGCCCATCGTCACGATCGAGCAGTAAAAATATAAAATGCAGGCAATTAACTTGAATTGTAGTACTTGTCCGTACCGTACGCGACTAAATTACAATTTTCATTGTTGCGACACATTTTTCATTATTATTATTTTTTATTTCGAGTAGAATTAATCTTTTTATATGGCTTTGTGTTGAAATTGTCAATTTATTCGCGTCCATCTTGATTGTATTCTTACTCGAACAGTTAACTGTATAAGTTCAACGGTCCTAACTCTTATTGTTATGTAAATTTGCATTTCAAATTAGCGATAATTTAAAGCATCGACCAACTTGTTTAATGTGTGTCGCGTGTGTTTAATATTTTCAAAATTTTCGTTAAAACGGTAAGCACTTGTGATTGTCTTTAATTATTCAGTCATTAGAGTTAAAACGACAATTTAAATGAGCTATACCTAGTTGGTTACAAGAGAAACTTTCCCCATAAGTCTTCGTCTGACGGTATCCGCCATCTTAAAGTTCGATCAAGATGAATTTGCTTTAGACCGAGAAGTTATGTATATCTATACTATAATTACAAAGAGGTAGAATTTGTATTTTATAATTGGTGATCATCAAAATGTTTATAATTATATTGTGACCGGTGTTTTTAAAATAACACTAAAACTAAGAACAGATGTGGCTTTTTTATGTTAAGACCGATAGACAAGCTGACAGTTCACTTGATGGTAGGTGGCAACCGTCGCCTGTAACACAAGCAACGCCACAGGTGCTGCACGTGCGCTGCCGACCATTGTAGGTTTAGGGCATAGAGGTACAATTTCAACAAGTAGGTAGTTTAGAGGCTGTGCCATCCCTTACACAGTCACGGAAACACAACAGGAGTCATTTTGTGTTATTTTACAGTAGTAAGATTTCTCCTCTCCTCTCCTTTCCTTTCCTCCTTTCCTCTTCTCCCCTCTCTTGTCCTCTCTTCTCGTATTCTATAATTATATTCCGAATTCCGTGGCGGTGTATTGAGCCTACATCTTTGCATTCCACATAAATATTAAAGTGATACAGCGCGCTGCCGTCCACATTAGGATTAAGGATAAGGAGTTGGGAAGGTGTATTAGGGATAATTCGTACAATAAAATTGATTAAACTTAATGTATATACTGTTTTCTATTCGTACCCTGACCGTCTTTAAAGTTTTCAACAACTTCTGTCACAATCGATGAATATTAATTACGCGTGAAATTTTAACTACGTGTATTGATTTTGTTGTTCGAAACTTTTAAGTGAATCAGTTTTAAAATAATAATATGTCAAACCTATATTTAATTGGGTCAGCCAGCATGTTTGGAGCCCTTTTTTATATTTGGGAAATTTAACAACGCTTAAGGCGCTACGCCCACATGAAAAGTTGAGGCGCGTCGAGGCGCGTCGCGACGTAGACGAGGCGTGAATAGTTGCGCCGGAGGCGGCTATGCTTTCTTTACACAGTCAACTTCACTTACCAAGAAATAACTTACCAGTTTCGTTTAATTGTTGCGCTATTTCACCCCATTTTTGGTCCTGTTTGTTTCTATTGCTATAGTCGGAACGTGTCTGGTCATAATGACACGGGTTACATCAAACAAGTTCGATGATATTTATATTTAGATCTAGATCGTCTGACATTTTACTTTTATTTAATAAATACACAACCACGTCTAAACACAGCCGCAAAAAAAATGCCGCGCCCGTTCGGCGACGTTTGGCGACGCTTGGCGCCCGCGCCGCGACTCTTCGCGCCTCGCCTCGCCTCGCCTCGCCTCGCCTCGCCTCGCCTCGCCTCGCCGCCGCCTCTCCAGTGGGCGCACAACCATTGATTTCTATAGGAAAGCTAGAGGCGGCGCGCCGCTTATGCGCCCGTTCCTCGACGCGACGTGACGCGACTCTTGTGTGGGCTTCGCGCCTAAGAAAAAGGGGCGCGGTTGAAGTCCTAGGCAAAAACTAGTAGATACCTCATATTTCAGATATAGTGAATAAGTACCTATTCTAATTTCAATTATCCGTACAGAGAACTGAATAGAATAAATAAGCATTCAAATTGTTCCATTAACTCTCGCGAACTCTGGATTGAAAACTTAAGAGAACTACTCAGAACTGACCGAGTCTTCGGTGACGACGTTCTTCGAAATCCATTTGCATTTTGTTATGTAGCAAATACAACCACGAGATAGTTTTAGTAGTGTTGTATGTTTATTTTATACGTTATATTGTGTATTTTCAATCTATCAAGTGTTCCTTCCGCCCTGTTTAGCTTAATGGGATTCTTAATTAAATATTCATGAGTGTCGCAACAATAACATTTAGGTAATCTTAAAAAAATATTTGAATTTAATTAAGTTAGTTTAGTACTCAATAAGTTAACGCATAGGTATAAATTTTCATTGTTCTAAAATATATTTGCATTTTAATAATATTACATACATTATTCTAATTAACTACGTATCGACCAGATCTCCACGCGTTCTAACTATAATAATATTTTAATTTATATTGTTTCGGACAACACAATCCAGACAAATTTGCCATCAATATTTTCAACAAATAAAAATAAAACTTCATATGTTTTATAGAACATAGAACATCGTGTGTAAAAATGTAGACAGAATACTGAACGATCCAGAAGAATACTGAACAATTCAAAAGAATACTGAACAATCCAGAAGAACACTGAACAATCTAAAAGAATACTGAACAATCCAGAAGAATACTGAACAATCTAAAAGAATACTGAACAATCCAGAAGAATACTGAACAATCCAAAAGAATACTGAACAATCCAGAAGAATACTGAACAATCTAAAAGAATACTGAACAATCCAGAAGAATACTGAACAATCTAAAAGAATACTGAACAATCCAGAAGAATACTGAACAATCCAGAAGAATACTGAACAATCCAGAAGGAAAGACAATTCAAATTACATAATATTTATCAGTAAAATCTGTAAATTCATCGTACCCAATCGTACAAGTTTCAATCGTTAAAACGAAAATAATTAAAAAACTGGATACAAAACTGATTGATCTCCTTAAATTAAACCATGTTTATGTAGGGATGTGTGACGTACTAAAATTAATAACATTGATCGCTGTATACATTTGATTCGACTTTCCACTTAATCGGCTTTGAAACATCATCAAAATATCCGAGTACAACAAAGAAAACTTTTTCCATTTACCAACGATTCCAACTTTACCTTCACCCCCACGCTTAGAGACCGAATTAAAGTACTTTTAATAATATTACCCGTAATCACAGTATACGGTAACAGCGATATCTTTTTAAATGTTAAGTTCGTTAGACAGGCTGACAGTCCACTTAATGGTAGATGGCTACCGTCACCTATTATGACACAAGAAACGCCACAGGCCACAGATGCTGCACGTGCGTTGCCGACCATAGTAGGTTTAGGGGCTTTGGCATCCCTTACTCATTCACGGAAATACAACAGCAGACATGCTGTTACTTCACACGAGTAAGATTTCTCCTCTCCTCCCCCCCTCCTGTCTCCTCCTCCTCTTCTTCTCTCTTCTCGTCTCGTTTCGTCTCCCGCCGAAAAGAATTACGTATCTCATGAAGACGCGTCTTCTATAAAGTCATATCACTAAATTAGGTATATTCTGAATACAGCGGCGCTGAATTAAGCCTTATTTAAAAAGACACATCTCTGCATTTCATATAAATAGTAAAGTAGTATTCTTTGGTAGAGATGTGTCCTTATTGTGCAAATCTTACTAAACTAGCTGGGAAAAAGTATCGAATTTTACGCTGACCACATTGATTCCATTATGTTCATTTGTAAAGCATTGGCCTCGGGGTTACTCCCCAGTGAAACCAATTTCGTACGTCAGACTATTCAGAATTACTCCTAATTTGGCTTTATTAGGTTTCGTACCCAGTTGCAAGCTGTACATACAGTGTTAAAATAATATATATTTTTATTCAGATAGTATTAATAATATTTTCAATATTAAAATTTAAGTAAACGAGGGAAATGTTTAAAAATAGATTTGTATTTCTCCATAAATGTGAAGATGTTGTTAATTCCGATTAGTCTAAACAGTTCTGCTATTAGTTCTACGATGGAACTGTTTGGGGAAAAAAATCCAACTAGTTCTCTCATGCATGTTCATGTTTTCCGGCTGTTTCATAATTGACTTTCAATTGCCTATCCATGTTCTATAGGTTTGCCTATACGAGTAACGACGTATTACAGTCTAGACTTTATACATCCAACCCCTTAAATCTAACTAAAACTTAAACAACCTTGAACTAATTAGGTATGTATTGAAATTTCCGCTCTTCAGGCCTCAATATAAGAGAATTTAAGCTTAATTATCTAAGCTTTAAGAGCCAACTCTCTATAGGTTTTTTGATGAAAAGATGATTGCCAACCCTCCATCTTTTCATCAATTTTCACTGTTTGTCCGTACTGAACATTCAAAATAATAATTAACCCCAATTAGGGTAAGTTCACGTTTTAATAACAGACTTTGGCGCCTTCACCCAATTTTAAGGACAAATAAAACACCTTCACAGTTAACGTAATTTATTAATTATTCAAGATTATGGTAATTTGAAATAGAGTCGGAAATTGAATAAAGCGGTCTACATACAAGGCGACATGGCGTATTTGACAGTTTTTTAACAATACATATCTCCTTTCTGACACATTTTATGATAAAAACAGTTCAAAAAATTTAACTAGAGATTATAATTTAAATTTATAACCACTTTTGTGAAATTATTTCAGCGTAATATGATGGCCGCAAAAGCGTTTTGACTGCTGTTATCTCATCAGAACACCTCTCTGGTCAAATGACTGCACCATAGACAAACATACAAAAAAATCAAATCTATTCTTTCTCTAATATACCACTTCCGCTCCACCCGGAGCGCTATACCCGCTCACTATATATACCCGCTCCGGATCCTTGCTTTGTCTGTAGCACAATTTTTATATATAAAAATCTTCCCTGTTTATCCCTCTATCCATAAGTGAAAACCGAATTAAAATCGGTCTGCCCATTCCCGAGTTTTTAAAGCATACACAACTTAACATTTTTCATGTACAAAAAAGGTTAAAACGTATAGTATAAGAAAATGACATTCGTTTTTCGACACTGCGTACCTACGGCATACATTTTCATTCAACACTAAAGGAAAAATCAAATAAAAATGTTTTTTGTCTATCACTATAAAGCACAAATAAGGTCTACAACAACTGTTTACCTACCAACAGTTGCCTACATTTAGGTTTTGTTTGAGAATACAATAACGCCTCAGCTACGCCTACTGGAAATAGTGACTGACAGCCGAATGAAAAGGCGTACAAAGGAAGGAATTTTATTACTTCTCTATTGTTGGGTCAAGTGAAGCGAAATCGGATAATATGGGGTTTGGCGGGAAAAAACGATTTGACGTCAAAGAGGTGTTATATGAACTGTAAGTGTTTGTGCTCTTGAAGTGTTCTTTATAAGAAATTTTAGTTCGGAGAATAGTTTTATAAACTATCTTCGAACTTGGAATAGTTGAGGAGCTCTTTAATGAGATAGTGGCTACACTTGCAACTCGAAAACTATCTTGTGAAAGGCTTTTTGTGTCGTCCAAGTTTTAATAGTTTTTTTTTTACTAACTAATCTAATAAATGACCAAGAGAAAGAAAAGTTTTAAATTAATTATTATTATTTTAGTTTGAACAGTTTAGTTTGTAAATGCTGGTTATAATATTTATAGACTTTTTCTTTTGTGTGAAAGATCTCACATTAAAAAAAAAACACAAGTATTACGCTTTTAGTATAATATTTTGTATAAATTTCACTGTTGTTTTACCAAGTTCTTTAGTTAGTCAGTCAAAACTCATATTTTCATACCTATAATATATAACATTTCTATTTAATTATTTAAACCATGGTCTTCAGATGTTGCAGCAGTGATGACGAGAAGAGATGACGGCTAATGATGATGATGATAATGATGATTAATCTATCTATATATTATAATTAATCAGAACAAACTGTTTTTATGTTTACCTATTTTAAAAATAAAAGAAGCGGGGGCTAATAAAATGGCTAGTAAAATAAAAGACATATAATGATGTAGTACTTACTGACCTCATAAAAACCTTTTCGAAATGGCCAACTAATTTCCAAGGAGTTGGCTGGAGAACACCTGAAACATGTAAGTAGCAGTGATATGTTAAGTACTACGTACTAGATGGAACATTCAAGACGCGATGAGTGTTCCAAGTGATTGGAGTTCCGACGTCCTACCCGTTCATAGTCTGTCATACGCGCTCGTAGAGATTAGGCGCGTTATTATTTTCAAAACCAATAAAAATGCCGTCTTGTGTGATGAGATATTGCAATAATACAACAAAAAATATTGGTAAAACTGCTGATGTGACGTTCCATAGGTAAGTTTTATTAATATTTAAACGTTTAATAGGTTAATATTTAATTTGTTAAAACCGCCGTCCCCCGCACACCTTCCGCGTTGGAACATGAATTTAGCAAGAAATCGTAGGGAGTGCTCAATCTAGTACTTACTTAACATATCACTGGTAAGTAGCAAATTAATGACCTCAAAGCGAGCCTCAAGAAAATTGTTCTCGAGGCCAACCATCGTTATTAATCGCACCCACAGTAAACAAGTTGCCTCCAAATTGTTTGTCAAGGACCTGCCCCTTGCCCTGCGAAGACCATTAAACCTGAAAGTACATTACATTACCCGTAATCATTATACTGAAAACTGAGAGCGGAAAAGATATATAAAGGCTTACTTTTAATCGTTTTTAATAATAAATAATTAGTTACAAAATATAGTATAACTGTGCTGAAAAGTCTAATGTCGATCCTTAAAAACTAAAGGGCCACAAATCAAAATTACACCTTTTACAGGAGAGCTAATCTAAAAAAATAAAATTTTTGTTTGTTTATTTTTTCCTTATTAGATATATATCAAATATATGCATGTTATACATCGTTAGAAGCGTATTTTTAAGTAGCATTAAATGTTTTATAATAAAATGAATACTAGAAGAGATATAAGCATATAAGATACTTTTCAATATATAAAAAAATGATCAAAATATACTAAATATGGAATAAAACAGCCATAACTCTTTTTGCAACATACAATATGAAGGATTGTGATTGTATTTTTGCAATAAAAACATTTTTGGATTTTTTGTTTTATGCCCCTTTAGTTTTGAAGCAGCGATGTCTTCTATAAGATGTACTTCGGAGATTTGCTCAGGAGCTAATGAGCTCATACGGAAATTCAGACGTATGCCAGCTACCGTCTTCATTTTGTCAATAAGCGCTTTAAAACATTCTTTATAATGTTCTGTGTTTCCGAGCTCATATAACTCAAATCTTTTTAAAGCTCGGGTGAATAGGGGTCGCGGACAGAATCGCGTGTAAAATCTAGTATTCTATAATTAAGAAGAAAAGAACGTGTAAGAAGATAAGGTAACGAACGAAAAATATATAAAGACTTTTCAATAATTCGCACCTCAATGCAGTACGTATATCATAATGCAAAGAGCATATTTGCTATAAGCTATTATTTTAACAAATAAATCGTCTCGTACTATCGTAAAATATTCACATTACTATGAGATTCCTGTACCTTGTTAGCCTACATTGGTGACCAGTTTCAAAAGGTCCGTCATAGACACAACACGACCCTCAGACGACCCTAATATCTGCAAGAAAGACGGAACGAGGGAGGTCTGTGAATAATGGAAGTTCAATGAAATGTAACCATAAAAACGGTTTAGGTTTTCGGCGGTTGCAGTAAATTTCAACAGGATCTATTGGTCTGACAGTTTTATTGGGGAGCGTACAGTATTCATCCCGTTTTATACACAAGGGTTATTCCCTAAATCAATCTACCTCCAATAGTGGATGAAGGTGTTACCGTTCGTTACTTTTATAACATGTCTAGCTACCCATGGTATATTTTGCACCTTTAGAATTGTTGAGAGATCTCCTAAGTAGTTGGATGCACGATCAGTTAAAAATGCAGATAGAAGGATTAAAAATGATTTTACAGAATTCATTATTGTTATGTTATTAGCTTAAGGTTCTAAGTCTTAAATGATGTTATTATAGCTTATTGGACAGAACATTCGGCCAACTCGGCTTCTGCTATGGTTTGTTACGCTTGAGGAAACATCGTAAATCCGTAAAGTAATAACATCATAAAATGTACCTTCTAAATCTACTAACAATTAACCGTACGAATTTTCTAGGATATTCCACCATGGTAACCCTCTTGGTGAAAATTAATGTCAACTTTATTGTTCACGACCCTGACTGGGACCCGGGCGTAGTCGTGGAGGAGACTTCCGCCCGTCGTATGGTCCCCCGAAATGACTGGCGTACCTCCACTATCGGGTACGCCGAGGTTCTGACAGGGAGCGTACTCCTCCCCACGCTGGATAGCCGTGGCGGAGCACCGATGACGTGTCATAACGTCCCCGCGACCCCGCCCATCAACGACTGCGCTAGAAAGTTGTTGGGTTTTAGCCGGTACAAATCCAGCATGACCCCGCAGTGCTGCTACGTACACTGCTACGTATCCAAGAGGATTTCCCAACGTTCAAAGAGGGGTAATATTCGACAGTAATTAAAATCTGAATTGTTTTCTAAATATCACTTTTGAAGAAAAGAGCTCTTATCAATGTCGAAAACTTTTGTGAAGCTCGTTGAAAGTTATGTAAGTAATTATATTATGAACCTAATAATCATGCCATTTATAATCATTAAAATCAGAAAAGGCATCATTTATCATCTTACATACGCTTACATATAATAATTTGAGTATCCTACTAAATGATTTGTTTGTGCAATAAACTATAGAATTTATATGTTGCCATAATACATATTACTATAAAGTTGACATCAGTTTGAGCTTACAAAAAATCAGTATAAATAGATAGAAATCTATCTACGGAAAGAAACATTGAGACAAAGATATAGTTCTTGAAAGAAATTGCAAGCTACATTATAAAACAATGAACGTTTCAATCTGTTCGTGTAACAGTTCTTAGATATTTAGGTCAAATATTATTCTTTGCGGTTCCATGTTTAAGGGGAGTAGCTTACACTATTTCTTTTAGTACCTAGATGAAATTATCTTATACAAATATTTAAAATTCAAAATAATATCATTGATAATATCATTGATACGCCGTATCAGACAGGGGCTGAAGGGTCCCAGGCGTGTGTAAGCAAAAAGTTAGTAAAATGTTATCCATAATCTCACTTTTTTAAGACCGTACTCTAATAGTAGGGGAGCCCAAGAGTGGATTTTGGGATTCACTCGAGCGCGCCAGATATTGCCCCACGTATCTCCGATAACGAATATGTATTAATCTGACGGTTTGGTTGGTGGGGTTGGTGGGGGTTGGGGTAAAAATTTAAATGCAACTCGAGCCCGTCAGATTTTCAAAGGGGATGTTAAGTGAACCCAAACTAAGCTCCCATTTAAAATATAGTCGATTCGGATGTAACGCAAGCTCGTGGCAGCTTTTCGAAAAATAAAAAAGATTTTTGCGATTGCCATTTTAAAATACTCGAGAGCGTCAGATTTACATACGGTTCTTAATTCTTAATCTGACGATTATTTGGAGGATTTTTCTTTATACAGAGTCTACAAAATTTTGAATGCCTGTAGACGCTCACCCCACCGTTTAAAAGGCACATCATATTATAACCTTTTTTTCTCTTCCTACCATCTAAACTTCAAAATCCAATAGCTCCTCACGATGCTCTAGTAACTCCACATTTAGTATCGTGGCCTCCAATATGTAATTATAATAAAAAGTTGAATTAAAATGCAGAAGCAGATCGGCCTTAATACATTTGAATCATTACACCAATTGACAAACTAATCAACACAATGCTGACATTGAACCATTAATAGGAATCATCAACAAACAAGACTGATGAAATCAGTATCTGAGACATTTATAGCCTGTGACAGTTGTGTTCAATGTTCAGGAAGTGTTCGTGGTGGAAAAAAATTCAATTCTTAACATAGTTACAATTTAAATGAAAGAAATATATAAAAAAGTATGTAATAATTATATTTTAAAAGGTCTAACAAATTTTCATCGTATCTTAAATAGAAGATGGATGTGTTTTCAAAAAAAAAATTAAATTTACTTTTATTACAATTTTGGTTCATCAGACAAATAAAAACTATATGTGGACGCCATGATTGGACTATATACAAAATTATTATTAAAGACAAATACAGCCAACTCGGTATAGAGTAACAACAAACAACCAGTACTAACATACACAGACAGTAACCGCAACTTTGAACTATACACAAAGGTGGTTTATCTAAAGTTAGTTCTGTTGTATACGGCGTCACAAAACTTAGTTGTCTCGCTGCCTACACATATTGATGCCTCTATTCCTTATTGGTGTAACATGATTTTATTTGGGGTAACATGTATCCTGAATTCGCATGGGTGCATTTTTTTCTGCAAATTCATCATCAATATGCGAAAGTAACTCTGTCTGTATGTTACATTTTCACGCCTTGACTATTCAAACGATCATCATAAAACTTTGCACACACGTTGTCAGGAATATAAGAAAGGATCATCCAAAATAAAATAAAAAACTAACGCCTGGCCAAAGTGTCTTAGCAAAAAGAGGCCAAGGTACACATTAATGTAGGTAGGTATACATTATAAGAATAACTAAATCCGCAATAAAAAAAGATACCAAGTTAAGTTACAAACTTGTCACAAAACACAAAAAAAAAGAACATTAAAAATTATTTCATATCAAAAATATAAATGCAAACAGTTTCTTTCAACATTAGGTATCTCTCCAATTTTCTTTTCAGTGAATAAAATATAAATAAATTTCTTTTTAAAAGTGCTACGTTAAATGTGTCAAAAAAAATGCTGATGACAAAAATAAAGTTGAATTTAGTAATGTTGCTAATAAGGACTTTGCAAGTGTCAAGTAGAGAAATTAATGACAATGAAAGAGCGGTTAGAGCAAATTTTATACAGAGAATTTTAAATAAGAATAAACCCTTAGAGGGTAGAGTTAAATTAGTTGGAGGGCTTAACAATTACGAAGGTAAGAAAAAAAAAAGAATATTTTTAGACATTTCTGATTTATGATGGCATTGAAAATAAAAATGAGTTTTTTACAGACCGTTGATCTTTCAAATTATTTATAAAAAGTTCAAACAAAATATCTTTTGCGCTAGTTTTTTATCCAAAAATATCTGTACTCCTCTATGGTGGTTCTGGTCGTTAACAGGCGACGGTGGCCACCTACCATTGATGGGACTCTCATAAAAGTAATGAACGTTATATTTTTTTCTTGTATATAAACAAAATATTGCCTATAGACTGTATTGTATGTTCCCTATAGACTCCAAAATCGCTGAACCGATTTTGATGAAATTTTCAGAAAAACTTCAGATTAGTCCAGCGGGTAATCCTGTGAAGTCGCGGGCATATACTAGTAACTTATATTCTAAATTTATTGTGTCATTTACTTTTATATGTACCTATTTATTATTAATTTAGTGTATATTTAGTAATTGATAATTTGTTATTATTAAAATTAATATTTTTATATTTATTTTATTTTTTGATTTTTATTTTAAATATCAAAAAATAAAATATAACTAATTAACGAAGCACACGATACAGGCTTGCGTTCCTAGTGTGTGTTTTCATAGCCAATTAACTGAAATATAATATGTTATTATAAATAAATAAATAAATAAGAAAATTAAGTCGGGGACAAAAGTTAGTTTTGTATATACGAGTATCTTATTTTCTAATAAATAATTTAAGACACGTTTTATTCACAAAGAAACTAAGTAATTATGTTTATCTCTTAGGAAATGTGTACATATATCACGCTGGAAGGTGGGGTGCTGTCTGCGATGATTCTTGGGATGAAGCCGCTGCTAAAGTAATTTGCAATAAATACAACAGGTCAGGAATAGCCACCCACGGTGGTCAGTTTGGCGAAGCGACTGGTAACAAATGTTTGGCATTGCTTTTAGAATGCCTATAGCTTAATTAAACTTGAATTGACGTAAATGCATGGACTTAGTTGACTAGTTAGGAACTCGTCAAGTTCTAAGCATTACAACACCCAAAGATTTAAATCGACAACACCTGAAGCTTAACAATTACTTAAGTCTATACTAAAGTAATATTATAAAGAGAATAGATTCTCTTAATGATCATTTAGGATTTTCAAAAATCATACCAGATTCAATAATAAACACCGATATCAGTAGTAATTATAGCGTGAGCGAATCTATCATTAGAATTTTAATTGAATTGTTTTTATTATTATTATATGTACACATCAATTTAAACATAACCAAGTATATTATTAGCTATTACTAGAGTTACCCCTAGCTGTTAACCTAACGGTCGCCGGTTCGAATCCCGCTAGGGGCAAATGTGTTAACATTTACTTTTGTACCTGAATCATGGATGTTTGTATTTATAATATGTATGGTATGTATTTACAAAAAAAGTTAATCTATGTAGTATATCAACTGTCTGGTATCCATAATACAAGCATTAGTTGCTTACTGTGGAACAACCTAGACGGAATGTACGAAGATATTTATTTATTATTTACTTATCGTTGCAGAGAAATATTGGATGGATGACGTTGTATGTGAAGGAGATGAGACATCACTCTCAAATTGTATTTTCTCTGGTTGGGGATCATCAGACTGTACACCGGATGAAGCTGCCGGTGTAATTTGTCGCAACAGAAATATTGAAGCGAAAAAGAGGAAGGAAAAAGGAAGGCTTATTCATAACGTACTTGACGTAAGAACCGCCAGTTTGAGACTTGCTGGTGGAAAAAACAATCGCGAAGGCAGAGTAGAGGTATCATTCACTTATTTTGAGAGATACATTACTACTCGTCGGAAATATCTTGACGATTCGTCTCCTCCCTACTTGTTCCTCCCGCGTCGCATCTCTCCCCCGACACAGCAGTATCGTCACCAAAGGCCCGAAGCCGATCGCACGTTACCAAGTAACTCTTATTTAATCTGAGACGTTACTTTTCTTTATTAAATTAATTTAAGGATATAAACAAAATTTATATTACATTTACATATTATACTTACAGTTATTTAAATTATTATTTTAACATTTATTTATATTATTATTATAATAAATTATAATTAAATTAAATTAAAATATAATATAATATAATTTAAAATAAAATAAATATAATAAAAAATAATAAATAAATAAAATTAAATAAAATTAAAAAAATAATAAGACGTTACTTAGATATTTAGTTTCTGTTGACTGTTTTGTTTTTAATTAATATAGATTAGACAAAACAATAATATTTAATAAAAAAATTAAATTTATTTTTAAACACGTTTGTTGCCGACTGTAGCGTACATTCTTTCGAATCGTAATTCTACCGTGCATTCTACACAAAAAATATCATAAAAATCTGCCAAGCCATTACGGAAGAGTTTTGGTTACAAAGACAATTTTATATTATAACATATCGATATGAGTTTATACCTATTTTGTACTAGCTGGTGACCGCGACTTTGTCCGCGTTGAAAAAGAAAAAAGTAGCCTATCCTGTGTCCTGTACGTCTAAATGTTTATTTATATACCAAGTTTTATAAAAATCAGTTAATTCGTTTAATAGTTACGGAGGAACATACATACATACATGCAGAAACAAATCTAAAAATGGTCAATTTAGTTTCAGTATCATGTATAGAGCCTATAAACACGATATCTCTGAAAACAAAGTAACTTAAGTACTCCATGACCAACCCTTACAGATTTATTATTAGTTTTGATGATGGATGACAATACGTCTAATAATTTCTATACTTACCACTTTCATTGATTCACCCACAAGCCCCGTGTTCCCAATTAATCAGGTAGACCTCTAGCATGAAAGGGCCCTAATAAATCACTTTTTGTTGTTATCGTGAAATGAATTCTGTCGATCTAAATTACAGTTACGATATAGTTATTAATGTCCCCCTATATTGAAGGTCTATATTGAAAATAATGGCCTTAAAACCTGGTAGATTCAGAATAACACAGCTTTATAACTCAGTAAATATAGGAAATGTAATTTGGACTAGCTTATGACCGGCATCGGAACAAATTTTTTTATATGATTTGCAGAAAAAAAATCTATGCTAATATTATAAGATTTGTATGTTTGTCATGAATAAACACAAAATTCTTTCACCTATAGAAAGCTACGTTATCACGGAGTAACATACCTATGTTATATTTTACAGTTACTCACGCGGGCGAAGTTGCATGCAACAGCTAGTAATATTATAAATGCGAAAGTTTGAATGTGCTATGTTGCTCAATCACGCAAAATATTCTTTTGCGTATTATTTTCTCATAATTTATTTCTTTGCGGAAAATTGTGCATCCGGTGAATACTGCTTTGGGGAAAAACATGAAAAATATTACCAACATAATTTTTATTTGATTCCTCAACACGTTTCACGCCTTTTAACCCGGTAAAAGATGGGATTCTCAAGTATAAAATTTCCCCGGTACGAAACGCGAAGCCAAGTAAATAGAATTCTTCGGGGATTTCGTTGGAGATAGCTCAAAACCTTTTTACCTAGACTCTCATGGGATTTTCACCGTACAGCAAACAGCGAATAAAGAGACGGATCAACTATATACTCGTAGGACCTTAACGCATATCTTGTCGTAGAAATTTCTTTGTTTTAAATTCTATATGTTTTCCTCGTGTGGGTATTAAATTTGAATAAACACGCTTCACTCGCTTTGAGGCAAACGTAATACAATTTGATGACTTTTATTAAAAAAATTTAAACTTATAAATAATATTGACATGTCTGTTTGTAATGTCAAAATACTTTTTACTAAATGAATATCAAAATATAAAAGATACTTACTTATAACAGAAAATCGAATTTTAAAATTACTGTCTTCCATTTCCGGATAGATTTAATATATCAGACTGTACTGTACATTAGATAGCGTTGTCTAGTGAAATAATAGGTAAAAATCAAACATGATAACTTCGGGCGAGATAAATTCCGAGGAGAGCGAGATAAATGGACGGAGAAAACAGACGGTCAGTCTAAGTCGGAAAAGGCACTAACGGGCACAACCTTCAGCAAAGCACGTCCAGTTTTCAATTTTGGGAGCTCCTCTCCATTTTATAATTAGTAAGTAATAATAAATTCAACTCTTTCTTTTAGATTTACCATAAAAATGTATGGGGCAGCATTTGCCCGGACGGATGGACTTTATACGAAGCTTCAGCCGTTTGTCGTCACCTCGCCATCGGGTTTGCAGAGCAGGCTCTGCAGACTGACTTCTTCGGCGGATCGAACATAGTTCTCAGCGGGGTGTCGTGTGAAGGCAACGAATCTAACATATTCCTTTGCCGACACCAGGAGTACGGAGAAGTCAGTTGTCCAGGAGAAATAGGTATTTAAAAAAATATGTATGTATATGTCGGATACGTACGAGTATGACGGTGGAACCAACTTGTTTTATTTTAAAGTAATATATACCTATATAGTTTCCACTTTAATATTTTAATAAGTAAGTTTTTATGTTCAATTACGTCAATTGTACAATATCACCTATTGGAAGGAGTTGTGTGAATAATAGGTATAAATCAAACATGATAACTCGCCGGTTCGAGCGAGATAAATTATGGCTAGTAGTCTAGTAACTCCAGGTTTCTGACCGGTCTGATTAAAAAATTACAGGGGTGGCCTTAACACCGAAGACATCACACTTTTACGTTTTGTCGAAAAGTCACCATCGAGTAGTGTACACATAATTTAGGATTATAATTATGAGTGTACTCATGATTTAGGATTATAATTATGAGTGTACTCATAATTTAGGATTATAATTATGGGTGTACTCATAATTTAGAATTATAATTACGAGTGTAGTCATAATTTAGGAACAATTGAAACACTTTTCAAATTAACATCACTGTTTAATTCCCAATGGCTAACAAGAGTATCCTACTCTAGATTGATTCACTAAAACAATTTTTAAAACCTAAATTGCTACTCTATTTAGTGTCTATTATTTTCTACTGAAACTAGAAGGGTAAACACAAAAGTATTGTTTCCAAAACAATTCTTTTCACCTTATTGCAAATATCTTAGCACACACTCCTTTATTTTATTTCAATAAATGCCTTTCTTAATCTGATGTTGATTATCCAATAAACAATATTTTTTCCAATCATAACATCTCATTAATTTTACAATCAATGGGTACCTACTGAAACACTCAAGGGGATGTTTATTTATAGATATCCAATTATTTGTTTTTATTTGCTTTTTTTTTCGTTAAATTAATTGCAAATATTGAAACTTTTCAATGGGCGGGGAAAAGTCGACTTTTAATTGTATTGAGAGGCGCGCTCAAAGTTGCACTGAAAGAGAAATTGAAAACATGAAAAACATGTTTTCAATCATGAAAAATACATCTCTCAAATCACTCATATTCGTATCTAAATAATCTATTTTACACCATCCTTACATCCTTATATGTGAAAGAATTTTTAAAATCGATCCATTAGTTTTTGAGTATAAACATAAAAGTTTTGAGTATTGAGTATTTTTGAGGGTAATCATTACAAACAAAAATACAAATGTTTTCTCTTTATTTTTAATCGAAGATTTAAATCGAAAGATGCGGCGTAATCTCCTCGCGCCATACTAAAAACACACCGAAAATTCTTAACAATGGGTTGGGCGCAGGCGCTCAACCCAACTACAGTTGCACGCCAGCTACAGTGAGTGACGGTCGCTTGTTGAGAGCGTCGCTATCGTCACAGTCATGTTTGAAGTAAGGAATGTGTTCTGTGTTTAAAAGTGTGTTTAGATAAAGGTATATGTATTTTATACTTTTGTCTTTAGTATAATGTATGTTGTATTTTGTAACACACTTTCGCTAGTCTCTCATCTCTCGATTTAAATCTTTGTTTTTAATGTTATATTAGTATAGACTAATTAGCAACTTTTTCTGGAGTGCACTAATGCACTAACATTGTTTCTTCTAGAAATAAAAGAAAATGTTAGAATTTTGATTTCCAGGTCATGTAGCAGCAGTTGTTTGTAGTGATCACCTAGCAGATTTAGTGTTGGATACCAAAGCCATAGAGTTAACAGCACATTTACAGGACGTGCCCATGTTTCAATTGCAATGCGCCATGGAAGAGAATTGCCTAAGTAAATCTGCTTATGAGGTAAGAATTTACACTAGAAAATAGGTACGCTAGTTGAGTACTGAGATAGTACTTATATGATTCTAAATTATGATATAGATAGTACTTAAGTTCTTATTATTATATGCTAAAGTGAGTTTGTTTCTTTATGACATTTTCATACACATTGTTAGGGGATAGAGAAAAGGACATAATGGTACCTTTCATCTGGAAAAAAGTACTTAAAACGAGGCATCTAAAAATAGAAATAAAATTCAATTCCTTACAAAAATCCTTATATAGTAAACTAGATAGGTACACAGTTCAGAGTATTTTTTTTGTTAAATTTAATATAAATCGTGGTTTAATTTTATTAAGAATACTTTGAGTCGTCTATTAAGTAATTTATTGACTTATTAAAAACTGCTTCAACTATTTATTTGAATTTTGTTTTTAGATCCAGAAAAATAATCCAAATTGGCAATTTGAAACTCGCCGTCTTCTTCGCTTCACCGCATCGTCACTGAACATTGGTAATGATGAGTTCAGACCTTACTTACCGAAACATCTATGGCAATGGCACTTGTGCCATATGTGAGTATTACCTCTTGAATTACCTTATCTCAGACATCCTTACATATGAGTATTCCACTCGTATAACACGCTCTGAAAAGCTCCTATGCCTATTCCATTTAGTTACTTCTTACTATTTGACTTACCTACTTTTTAACGAATTACCTTTGCATATAAAACAAGCAAAATCTTTTAGAGAATACAGATCCAAGCTGTGAAAACAAGCAAAATCTTTTAGAGAATACAGGTCCAAGCTGTGAAAACATTTTATGTTTAAGAATGCGTATAAAGCAAACAAAATTAGTAATTTCACCCGCGTGGCCCCTTGGACATGACAGTGACACAAAATACGTAGAACTACGCACAACATGCGACGGGAGATAGCGCAACTCGCTCAATAAAGATGTCATAAGTGCCAAAAGTATTAAATATTAATTATTCGTAAACTACAATGTCAAATGAAAAATTGTTACATAAAGCCTTAGATAATATGTGAAGTGAAATTACTGATACACTTTTAGCTTTGTAATGTGTGTCATTTTGAAAATAAAACTAAAATCAATGGAAATGAGAGCTCACTTTGTGATTTTTTTCTATCGAGAAAATTTCATTATATTATGTTTTCGGTTACACACGTCACTTTCATTTATAATGTATTTATCTATTTAAAAAAATTAATTAAATTAGACTTTGTTTACTTAGATAAAATTCAAATCTAGGATTGGCTATTTCTCTTTATGCCCGCTCTTAATGGTTTGACGTGTTGTTGAAAAAAACGAGGAACAAATATTGATTAATTTTACTAACTTTTGTCTGCCTGTTAAATTTACCTTTGCATATAAAACAAGCAAAATCTTTTAGAGAATACAGATCCAAGCTGTGAAAACATTTTATGTTAAATGTTTTGACGTGTTGTTGAAAAAAATCAGGAACAAATATTGTTTATGTTTTCGTTTCTTAATTATTTTGTTATATTTCACATATAAGTAGCTTTAAGCTTTAATGAGAATAAAGAAATAGAGAAATACAAAACATGCTCAAATAGTCTGCTAAACATATTTCCAGGCATTACCACAGTATGGAAGTATTCGCCACTTTTGACATTTTAAACGCTACCGGTCATAGAATCGCTGAAGGCCACAAGGCTTCATTCTGCTTAGAAGATAACAGTTGCTTACCTGGTGTACAGAAGAAGTACTCTTGTAAGAATTATGGAGACCAAGGTGCGTTAGTTTCATCAAATTAGTAGTTTTTACGCCTGCGACGTCCGAGTACATATCTAAATTAAGTATATAGCCAATCTGCTATTCTGATATATACAGTTTTTACCTGAAAGAATAACAAACATCCAAACATTTGAAGAGCAAGCGAACAAAACCAAACTTTTCTATTTTGAAAGCTTTTTTTTAAGTTTTGTGTTGGCAACACTGAACTTCAACTGCGACTTTTTCAACAAACTTTTAAAACAATACATTTCATTTAGAAGGTTGAGCACAAAAAAACATGGTCCGAACTAAGTTACACTTTTCTAAAAAAAGGTGACAGTTGTTTGTATTTATTATTAGATTTTAGCAGCAAACATGTTTTAGTTTTATTTTATTAGTTTTTTTCATCAAGACATTGTAAAAAAAATGGAAGGGTTGAATGTCGTTTACAAGCATTTGAGAATTTTAATTACGTGCCAAAAAGACCTACCTACGAAAAAGTGCCCATTTGACCGGGTACAGTCAAACTGGCATTTATACACATGAAATAAATAAATTAAAAGAAAACAAAAATATTCTGATATCAGAATGAAAACTGCATTTTGCACTGCATTTTTGTACGTGTAATTGGTGGCATAAAAAGAAAATATGTAAATAATCTAGGTACTATGTTAGACTTCTGGGAATCATTGTAACTCCGATTTATTATTATCATGGCACAAAAATATTTAAATAATTTGTATACAATGTTCATGGTGAAGTATTGATGAAGGTGATGACTGATGAAGAAGAAAATATGAATGTCTGGAACATGAAAATGGCCTGAGAATTTGATTCCATTCAATCATTTTTATTATTATTAAATTTATTTTGCAAGAGTAAATTATTTTGAAAATTTCCCATGGTAACTTTTTCTAAACTCGTTCCATCGGTGTAACTTTACCATCATACTCTTCTAACAAATTGAATTTATTTTATTTTGTAATAGTTTATACTCGTATCTTTAAAATGTCATTTAGAAGACATTACCAAGACATTCATAATATATAAATTTGAGAAACATAAATGAAAAGGCTGTTGTTGTTTGTTTTTTTCCTGTAGGAAAATTTATTGAAATGGAAAAGTGTCATTTTGTTCGCATAAATAAAACAGGTCCTACCAAGATTCTGTCAATTGGAATGTCACTGATTCTTAAAATATTATTTCTAAAATATATTATTTTCAGGTGTATCAGTAAATTGTTCGGATATATACCAGTACAATATTGATTGTCAGTGGGTAGACGTAACGGATGTGGATATTGGAGATTATGAATTTAAGGTAGGTTGTTACTCGACTATATTTGTGATCAGAAATGAACTATTTTTCCTCCATACAAACGTAGAATGTTAATTACTCCGCTGTATTATGTTTAATTTACAAAAGTAAGGATGATACCGATTTATCTTGTCGTTAATTTTCGAATGCACACAACATTTAAAAAAAAGTATTAATTTAAAAGATATGATCCTTGAAAATCCATAATTTAACACAAGTTTTAATGCAACTTTGAGGTTGAATAGGTCACTCTAGTGTACAAAAACTCCAAAATACTTTGCTTATAAACATTGATTAGTTATTCAAGAGTTCAAATAACTTTACACGAAATAGATATATGCAGTAGTTTTGTCAAAAAGAGGCTTGGCCCAGGGGTCTGTTTATGATTTTATTTTTGGTATGAATCATTGTGCATCTCACTCGACTGCTCTTCCCGCGCTTTGTGCTGTGTGAGACGGGACGCATTTTAGCCATGAGACCGATGAGTTCGGGCCGCCGACTTGTTTCACGTTAAGTTTATTTTGCGTCTCAGGTGGCAGTGAATCCGCACGCACGAGTTCCGGAACAACAATATCATAACAATGCTGCCTCGTGTAAACTGCGACTGTCTGATACATATGCAGCAGTTCACGGGTGTAAGTTAGGAAGACCTTGAAGACAGGCCACAAATTCAAAATGTGAATTTTTGTTATGAAAATGATATATTCGTAGATAATAATATATTAGTTTCTTATAAGTAAACACAAAAGATTTGTATTTAGTCTTTTATTTCTAATTTTTGTTTGTAAATTTTGACTTAATTTTTCTTAAAAATATATTATCATACTGTATATAATAAATAAAGATGTTTATTGTTAATATTGTGTAAATCTTTTAGTCCTGGTAGAACACAGGATACTTTTTCCTGTTAAAGAGTTCCCTTTAGAATGAAAACGATGGGATAGAAAGTGGGATATAATTTAAAATTTAATATTATTTTTACAACTAATATTAAACACTGTAAATATACCATGTATTACTAAAAATCATCTTCAGTTTTTAAATATATTATGTTTATAATAATGTTCTATGGACAGGGGAAAATAAAAATATTTTTTATTTTTTTATTTTTATTACAACAGTGTCCTAACATACTATCACAATAAAAGAAAAGAAATCAATATACCAACTGTTTTGTACAAACCATTAGGTAACCAAAATATTTACAATAATTAAACCTTGTACAGTCATTAGAAAGAATTATAAATATAAAACCTTATAAACCTTACAACTAAGGGAATGTCATGGCAAAAAAACGCTTATTAAAAATATTACCTTTGGATCTCAAGAGAAACCATTATTGGAAAATTATTGAATGCTATGACTATTCATACATAGTTATTCAAAGTTCAATATATATGTGATAAGAAAACCAGAATTAAGAAATTTAAAAAATAAATCAGATTGTAGGCAAGTTGTAAACATATTTAGAGGCGATTTAGGGAGAGATTTTGGGGCAGTGTTTAGACGCTTTATTCATTTTTTTAGACATAAATTATTTCATTTTTTATTTATCATTCCTGCCATAAGAGGTGAGCAAGTTTGAAGTCATTTTTGAAGTGGTACGCAGGAATATGTACCCAATTAGGAACTGCTCCATTATAGGTATCACTCTTAACAATTTTAATACCCTCTATTTTAAAAATTAATACTAAACATAATACCACATTTAAATATTATCTTAAATTATTATTTTTTAAATCAGCCCTTTTTAAATTTAATCAGTAATATACTGGCTGTTAAATAAACAGCTATCCAGATACCTGTGGAAGCGAAACCGGCGTACACTGAAGGTCTTGTGATATTCCATCCGCGTTGGAGCATTGAGCGTAAGGATTCGGTGGATTTTGTCAATGGAAGCACGAAGCTTATCCATTGCAGTACTATGTGCATACCTTGAAAAGAAAAATAAGAATAAAATTTAAATGATTCGTTACTATATGTTCAATATAAATCATTATAACATTGACGAACGATGACTAGATGTCGGTGGTACACAGTAAATGTTTGCAGGCCAGCACTGATCTTCAGTAGGAACCATGCATATACTTCTTAGCGCCTGTTTCACAAACGTCAAGTAGGCCAAACTGTCATTTAAAGTCACCGGTAACCGGGGATAATGGAGCTGATATACCTTTGTTTGTACGGTAAACGTCCCAAACATTAAATAGAAAAAAATAATAAAAAAATCGGCTATCGAATAATGCAGTAAACCGAGTGCATAATTCAATATAACAGAAAATGATTTTTTTAAAAGTAACTAATCAACACTTTACATGTAGTTTGTGAAAGAGGCCCTTAGTAAATTAATTAATTAATTAAATAAATAAATAATTAATAGTCAAAACAAAACTGCTAGCATCAATATTGACATTACTTTAAAAACAGTTCCCTGCCGCACATGGGAAGGAACACGCCCAAAAATACAACAATTTTAAACATTTGGTCTTAGAATTTATAAAAATGAGTCTTATTTTTTTTTTAAGATAAGGTCGACAGACAGGCTGACGGTCCACTTGATGGTAGGTGGCTACCGTCGCCTATAACACAAGCAACGCCATAAGTGCTACAAGTGCGCTGCAGACCATAGAAGGATTAAGGATAAGGGATAAAGGAAGGAAAGGGGTAATGGGCTCTAGCATCCCTTACATCCCCAGCACATATGCTGTTATGTCACGGTGGTATTCTTTGAGGAGGTGGTTACTGTGGGGGTGTATTTTCCGACAAAATTTTCCATTGTTTAACCAAGGTTCAAACTAACAAGTATTAAAAAAATAGAATGGTTTACAAGAAGATTATTATATCGAAAATCAAACTTAGATGAATATATTTTAAGTAACAAATTAAAATGCAAAAATTCAGCGAATTTGTAATCTTTCGTATATATCTAACATTTTAAAGGATTGTATCCTGAAGAAGAAAAGCATTTACTGCATTGTAGTAGTAATTATGTAGGTATACTAAAATGTAGAATTTGGTTTGTACAATTATTATGCCTTCCAAGATTTCAATTTTCACCGACATAGAAATTACAGTCGAGTCAAACAAAGATATTTCTGAAGCTCCTAGCTTTCGAGAATATCTTTGTTCAGCTTTCAGAAGCTCAAGATTTTCAGCTTATTGCTAATGAAATATTATAATGTAATATCCAAGCTGTAATTTTGATGCACCCTCAAATCTCAGCGGGGATATAAGTTGATAATACTCTGAGCCACTCTATTATCTTATTAAGCTTTTGTAGTCCGTGTTAAACTTTAGTTTTAACAGTTTAGCGGGGTTCGTTTAATCTTTTGTCATAGAGTTGCTGTGTGTGAACTTTATATTAAGGATACAATGCCTCAATCTACAATTGTATAGGTATGGTCTGTATTATACTATATATTTTCTATATACATATAGGTATTATTAATTTTATTTATATATTATCAATACTAATAATAAATCTGTAAGGGTTGGTCATGGAGTAAGTTACTTTGTTTTCAGAGATATCGTGTTTATAGGCTCTATACATGACACTGAAACTAAATTGTCGATTTTTAGAATTTTTTTTCTGCATGTATGTACGAGTATGTATGTATATTCCTCCATAACTCTTAACCGAATTAACTAATTTTCATGAAACTCGGTAGATAAACATTTAGACGTACAGGACACAGGATAGGCTACTTTTTTCTTTTTCAACGCGGACGAAGTCGCGAGCGCCAGCTAGTTTTAAATAAAACTAAAAATCACCGGGAAAGTAACAGCATGATTCAATGAAGACACTCGTCGGTCGTGCCACTAGTAACAAAATAATGACACTACCTCATTTATCAAGCATAGAATCTTACCTTCTACAGGCCAGATGATGCCGCACAAAAGGACCATTGGTAAGAACGAACCGAGCGCCAGGTACGTTGCTGTTCTTTCTGTGTCACATAGGCAAGAGACGACGAAACCTGTTGACAAAATTTTAATAATGAGGAAAAGGAAGTCTGCCTAGAAACCAATAACAAAATGCGATATATTGTTGGAATAGAAAGGACGTTGTATGTACTATCGCAAGGGTCAAGGGAGCAGTCCCACCGTAAGGAACAATTTCGTGTGCACATTTTGTATTTATCTTTGTTACGTTTCTATGACGTTACCTCTACAACCTCAATTCAACGTTAGACAAATTTGTATGAAAAGTGGGTCTGCTCCAGTGACCGCGATAGTACTTTAATTGTTGTTATGGCGAAGTGTCCCAAATCGCTGTGTGATAAAAGTTATCGACACAATAAAGCCAGATTTTTTATATGGCGAGTGTTGGGCGCGCTGGAGTATTGAGTATGAATACAGTCGCTTCCCGCTGTTTGTCTGTCCCTATGTATGCTTAGATCTTTAAAACTACGCAACAGATTTTGATGCGATTTTTTTTTATAGATAGTGATTCAATAGGCTGGTTTTAGTATATAATTTTCAACGCGGGCGAAGTCGCGGGCACCAGCTATCTACTAAAAATAAAGATGCAACCCCTGAAAATTTTATAACAGCAAAGATGTCAGGCGTTATATCGCTATACACATTTCGTTAGGCGCTACACATCCCTTACTTTTAACGCGGAAGAAGTCGCGGGCACCAGCTAGTTCATTATATATTTCCTTCTCAAATGTTTCTTTTTATTTTTAATCAAAAAATAATATATTTTGCAATTTCTGTTCTTTACATATTTATCATTTTTTAATGACACATATTTTTGAGTAAATCCAGAAAAAACTACCACTTACCAAATGTCATCCCACATAATCCAGTGATGAGTGTTAGTGTTACCACCCAGCCCACGTGGCCTTGGATGGTAAGTCCAAAGAGCACGAATCCGATGAGCAACACCATTACCGTCTGAACGGCCATAAGCAGCATTTGTACTATCACGTGAGAGAATAAGATTTCAGTGCCTGAAAATATAAGAAAGAATTTCATTTTTGAGCTAATGGATTTATTTCGTATGTAGCTGTGTACCCGTCATCGAAATAATATTAATCTTCATCAGTGAAAACCGCATTTAAATGTCTCTTAGATCAGCGTGTACAAACGCACAGACATACTAACAAAAATTCTAAAAAACTATTTTTTACCTTGTTAACATAAGTAAGATCGCTAACATAAGTTAATACGTACATCGTTAACACATGGCTCGTTTACGATTTTATTATAATTATGTATAAATACAGATATGGAGAGATCACAAAGAAGGTAAAAATAATAAAAGTATTTTTAGAAATTAATTTAGTATTTACCTGTAATGCCTGAAACAAGAGATCTCTCCAAGATGCCCTCATTTCTCTCGGCTAACATCGAACCGGCGGTGAGAGCAACCGCTAGGAAGAATATTATTCTGAAATTAAAAATAAAGTTCAACAAATTGCACAAAAGCAAATTGGGTATTGAGTTTCGCGACGATGCTACTTTTTATCCTAGATTGTTATAAAAGATAACTATGCTGGGTCCCAGGTTCTATTTCCGTCACAGTTTATTTTAATTGTCTTGAATTTCGAATTGATTATTTGAATGAATGAATGAAATTTTATTTTCATTTTTATATGACCCCTCGGAAACAGTACTGTTTTCTGGGTGAAAAGTACCCCAAATTCTTTTCTGTATCCTTGTCAACTTGTTTGCAAAATTTGATGGTGATAGATGAAACATTTATTTTCGGAGGTTTGCGGTTTTGAACGAACGAACATAAATAAATTAAAAAGAAAATAGACAAACAAAAAATTTGAAACTCATGTTTGGGTTATTGCACTGTGCAAATAAGAATATGAGCTCAAGAAAAGGCTTTTATTTCTAAATGAAAACAGTGAGCAATCGCTTTTTCTTGCTTATTTACACAAAAACTAACAGAAAAGGGAAAAAGCAATATTTTGATTTATACTTTCATCGTGTAGATCAATCTTAGAGTATTTACTCTAAGATTGATTATAAGTATTTTTATAGGTCTCAGAATAAATTTAGATTTCTAAATTTATTCTGTGTTCTATAAAAATACTTTTTACTTCTTTAAAACATCCAAGGATATTTACTTGTTTAAATTTAAATAAGCCAAGCAGCGGGTTGTTTGTGTTTACATTTCATTAAATAGTTTTCAAATTTATTCTAGATAAAGTTTGTTTCTTTGATATTAAAGATATCAAAGTTTGTTATAGAACTCATCTGTAAAGTGGTAGCTTTTTTGTTCATTGTAAAATCTATATTATTATTATTTCTATACTAATATTATAAAAAGAGAAAATTTGTATGACATAACTCCAAAACTACTGGACCCATTTTGGAAATTCTTTCATCTATAGCAAGGTACATTATCAGCGATTAACATAGGCTATCAATCATCATCATCATCGTACTAATAATAAATCTGTAAGGGAAGGTCATGGAGTAAGTTACTTTGTTTTCAGAGAATCGTGTTTATAGGCTCTATACATGATACTGAAACTAAATTGACAATTTTTAGAATTTTTTTCTGTATGTGTATGTTCCTCCATAACTCTTAAACGAATTAACTGATTTTTATGAAACTTGGTATATAAACATTTAGATGTACAGGACACAGGATAGGCTATTCTCTTTCAACGCGGACGAAGTCGCGGACGCCAGTTAGTTAACAATAAGTCTTTTTTCCCTCTTCCACCATTTGCAATCTTAACAACTTTTGAAAGAGTCTCTTTTGCTACGACAGAAATTGAATTGTTTCATGCCAAACGGACCCTTCTCATACCTTTTTGATATTAAAGAGAACATGTTGTACTTCACTTACGTCAATATGACGCCAGGTCCAGCGAAATCAGTGAAGTTTGGTTCCTTCAAGCCGTATATCGGTTCATGAATCTGTTGAAAAATAACATTTTGTTTATTAAATTCAAATTTTTCAATAACTCACAGTAACTGTACATATAATTAAATACGAAAAGCAAGAAAAATTTTTGTGTTAAGTGCGGCAGACAGGCTAACGGTGCATTTGATGGTACCTACCATCGCCATAAAACTAGCAATAACGCCACAGGTGTTGCAAGTGCGCTGCCGACTTCACAATGATTAAGAACTAGCTGGTGCCCGTGACTTCGTCAGCGTTCTCTATAGCCTATAGCCTTCCTCGATAAATGGACTATCTAACACAAAAAGAATTTTTCATTTCGAACCAGTAATTCCTGAGATTAGCGCGTAAGTACAACCAAACAAACAAAAACAAACTCCTCAGCTTTATATATTGGTATAGATAAGGGAATGGGAGGGATAGGGAGGAAAATAAGCTCTGGCATCTCTTAATCACTCACCGAAACACAACAGCACACGTGCTGTTATTTCACGGTGGTTTTCTATGAGGAAGTGGTTACTGCCCAAATGGCTGCGCAACGCTTTCCACTACTCACTACTTTCCAAATGCAAACCAGAACCAAATTTGAAAAGTTCATTGTCAAAATTTAACCTGCTGGGGAATCGAACCCGGTAACCCTAGAACAGAGCGATAAGGCTGTGTAAACCTAACCACTGTAAAGGTATAATTCCAACATAATAGTCATTCTACTACGCTAACCACTCATTCAACGGTCTAGTCAATCTACTGATTCTACTGAATATTCTTAAATATAAATCATAAAGAATTAAATCTTTAAAGAAATATTTAATATTTTATCAGTTATACTGGAGCCTAAGATCTTACTCTATAAGTAATGTTGTAAGCTTAAAAAGGAGTCATTATTTTAAGTAGCTCCGGTATTTTGCAATTAGCTTCCTGGCGCATAAATTTTAGTCCAAGACCTCTTTCTGTTGAATTTTAACGATAATTATTGTTATTTATTAATGGACTTTAGTACCTAGCGTCATGCACATAAAACTTAAATTGGTTTGAATTTATATTTTTATGTAAGACGCTACGAAATTTTAAGGAGACATTTTTTTTTGTTTATTTTTTTTTTTGTGAAGGTCTTCAAACATCGACTTGGGGATCAAGGGATCAAACCATTGACGGACTGGAAATACTAAGGAGCAGAACAACCGGAAGTAACTCTACTTCTGTGTCATCATTTATGTTATGATGTACCTCCGGTAATTCCGCGTCTTGACAACCTGATATTGTATCGCACAGACAAATCCCTCGGTCTCTCCAAAGAGATTATTATTATTTTTATAAAAATATTAGATAATACTTACCAATACAGGAACTGAAAGTATTCTCTCAGTCAAATTGCAAATTTTCGCCAAACTTTGTGTTGCGTTCATGAAGGCCAATTGGATGTCACTCTCCAGCATCGCTTCCACTTGTTTATCTGTCAACACAACGTAAATCATATTAATTTCTATAAAGGATTCGTTATTTTCAACATTTTCTGAAGAGTTTAACAAATATGTATTCCCTAGTCCAAAGTGTTTTCATATACATTTTCCCCTTGATAAGTTGCTAACGGTCCATTTAGTCCACATGCCTAGGGGGACCGAAGCTTTATATTGTATAACTAGCTGGTGCCCGCGACTTCGTCCGCGTTGAAAAAGAAAAACTAGCCTATCCTTTGTCCTGTACGTCTAAATGTTTATCTACCAAGTTTCATGAAAATCATTTAATTCGTTTAAGAGTTATGGAGGAATATACATACATACTCGTACATACATGCAGAAAAAAAATTCTAAAAATCGACAATTTAGTTTCAGTGTCATATATAGAGCCTATAAACACGATATCTCTGAAAACAAAGTAACTTACTCCATGACCAACCCTTACAGTTTTATTATTAGTAAGTATTGATGATAACTAGCTGGTGCCGGCGACTTCGTCCGCGTTCTCTATAGCCTATCTATAGCCTTCCTCGATTTTTTTTTAATTTTTAAAATTTTTTTTTAATATTTATTTACTTTTTAATTTAATTAATTTAATTAATATTTTAACATTTAATTTTAATAATTAACACAAAAAGATTTTTTTTAATTTGAACCAGTAGTTCCTGAGATTAGCGTGTACAACCAAACAAACAAACTCTTTAGCTTTATATAATAGTATAGAAGTATAGATATGTAAACATATATAACTTAGAATTAAATAAAATATTATTTAATTTATCACAACTTATTAAACAATACCATGTCACAGATTTCACGTACATTCCTTGTTCAAAGTAAGTACAGATTTTCTAAGTTAAAATTTTCGAAGAGTAATTAAAACTACATTAATACAAAGAAAGTTCAAAGCGCTCCGAGAAAGCGATTCACCAATACTTCAAGATGAAACGATAAGTTTAAAATGTATTCATTCAAAGATGAAATTGAAAAAGATTGTATTAGATAAAATTTTATTTATCATCAATTTTATATGTGACTTTTAAAGTTCTATTCATATAATGAAATCGCGTTGTCTCACATTAAATATTTAAAAAATATATATGTTGTACCTACTTATATTTATATGTATCACTGTTTATGTTTTTAACAATTAATTTATATGTTAAAAAAAATATTATATGTTTATATTATGTTTTTTGCAGTAATTTGAAAATGCAGTTTTTCTTAATTCAAAATGCGAAGCCTTAATTCCATTTTTATCTCTTACGGTTTAAGATTTGTCCTCACTGACCCATTTTTATTGATCATCTGTATACGTTTTATATTGCATATATGCATAGAACGGAAAATACAAACCCGCTATTCATAAAGACGCAAATGCGTTTCGATCAGTGCAAAACGCTTTCAACCGACCATGAGATCATTATTGCATTGGCAAACACAAATCGAGTCTGTTATTGACACTTTTAACACCTCGAATTTTCATCGGGCAAAAACTCAAGCTAATTTGGTTCTATTGTTAATTTTCAACTCTTCGTTTGATCGTGAAAAATTGGCGAAAACCAAAGTCCGATGTTAATTTGCATTTAAATTGTACCCGACGTCCAATCAAGAGAGCCACTGGTGCTGGTTAGCAATTTTTGATGTGGGATAATATATGGAGATTTCATTTTTTCATTTGCGGGCCCTTTGTATGAAACAATACTACTTCTGATTGGTAGTATGTTTTTAATAGGTACTATATATAAACAAATAATATAAAGATTACGGGGTTAAATTATGAAATACACCACGAAATCAAAATCTTAGCCCACATGATTTGTTGTATGTCTATCAGAAGGTAAATTAATTTAAATGAAATAAAGTTAAAATAACAGACAAATAAATAAAAAGATATTTTGTACATTTGATGGAGCAGCTTGCATGGGAGTCAGTTTAAATGTTCGAAATGAGGTCTACAGCCCAAGGACGAACAGATTATTGCAGTCTTGCTTAGCTGAATTGGATTTTCCCAATCTAAACAACTGGTTTCAACACCAAGAAGGAATTTCTTGGTGGATTTTATTTAATTCTTATCTACAAAATTAAATAAAATCCCAAATCCCGTAGACGTCAGTAAGCATAACTCACCTGTAGCATCCAAATGCACTTCAATGGAAGCGCTGTCAATGGTAAACATGTCGACATGTCTCGGATCCCTCATTCTCTCTTGCAAACTGAACGAGTAGTTCGCAGGGAAGATAAGGACAGCACGAGCATTGCCTCTATAAGCTTCGTATGTTGCTATCTCCTTGTTAGGATAGTATACCTGGAAAACATTACTTTTTTAATAATTTTCAATCTCAAGAGTTTACTTTCCAACTCGAGCACCTTACTAATTTCATACTAAGTAATTCCATGATACTCTTCTTCGTTGAACACTCTTTCCATTAGTGAAAACCCTGTGAAAATCCGTTTAGGGGACAGACAATAGGGGAATTTCTTCTATAATACGTATAGATATGCATTATGTTAAAACTCATCATTTATCACTGTTATGCCTGTCCCAAGTAGAAAATTTACCAAGTTGTGTTGTCTTTTCCCCAAATGGTCCAAATATCTACAACTGAACATCGTCAAATTCCATTCCCATGTTTCCGGATCTTGTGGACAGTTGTGTTTGTCGTAGTAACACGTTCCCATTGTATTATTTTCTCCCAATTCATTGTTGACGATAGCTATGGGAAGATCGTGAGGTAGATGACCGATGGCTAGACAGAAGAGAATCATTTGCGAGACTGGAAGACCTATTATGAACAGGACCATCCTGTAAAATAAAAATACATTAAATACATAAGCAGATAAGCCCAAACACGCTATATCTGCTGTAAGTTGCTGAAGAGTTAGGTGTCTCGCAGACTACTTGATGCTGCAGCATCGGATCAAGGTTACCGTGTCACGGAAATACCACCGAAGTAACAGTGTACCAAATTTTACGTCAATCGTACCTGTGGAAATTAGTGAAATCCCTTCGTTGTCTAGGAAATAGGCTGATGGTCTTCAAACGCTTGAACAGATCTTCGTAAGTTATAGCTAAGAAAACGATTCCGTTCACGTCAGTTTTCAAACAAAAAAGCTGGGTCAAAATCGGTCCAACCGATGAAATAGGCTTAATAATGCAAATGCATACAATCCGATAACATTCTAAAAAGTTTCTATAACTTACCCGACATTCCTGAAAAGGCTAAGGAAATTCTTCCACACCAACGCCCTCATATGGTTCCATTGCATGGGCTTAATCCTTTCGAAACAACTTCTTGGTGGTTTCTCTTCAGGAGGCAAAGCTGCCATAGGAAGGTTTGACTCCGGTGTCACCACAACGCGACCTTTACTGCTCATCGAAACGTTATCACCGAATTCACCTGATATTTCTCCAATTTCGGCTTCCTCAAGATCTATTGCTGATGGATCCTTTAAATATTATAAAAGATTTAATAAGAGAACGTTTAGCAATGAAATCATTTTACAAATCCAAAGAACTTTTAGTTGATAATGTTTAGCAACTTTTATCAACAAATGACAGTGAGTAAACAATTGTTAGTCAGTCTGTATTTTAAATTTAAGCATATTCCAGTGATATAATCTTTCTTTATAAATAAAAATGAATCACTAAATGTGTTGCTAAGCACAAAACTCGAGAACGGCTAGACCGATTTTAATTCTGTCTTCACTAATGAATAGAGGGATAATCATTGAAGGTTTTACGTAAAAAAAATGCACCCTGGGCGAAGCGAGGAACGGGTCGCTAGTATTTAATATTTAATTTATTACACTCTAATAAGTAATGACAGGGTATGTAGAGAGAATGGCTGCTGGACCGAGTCCGTGGATTACTCGCCCGCCCGCCCGACGGGCGAATTGTCATGTATTTTTTACCTATTATTTTTATAGACAACTTGCCCGCTGGTAGGTGGCTACGTCGCCTATAACTATAACATAAGCAAGCCACATGTGCCTCAAGTGTGCTGCCGACTATGGTGGGATTAAAGATAAGGAATTGGGATAGGAAAATGGGCATCCCTTGTTCCCTTACTCACTCACCGAAACACAAAGGCACTGTGCTGTTGACTTCTGTAAGAGGGTAGTTACTGCCGTTTGACGACGAGCTGCCCAAATGACTGCGAAATGCAATATGCCCTGGTACTACTTTTCAGATCCAGACCAGAGAGAGCTTTGAAAAGTTCTTTGCCCGGAATCGAACCTTGGCACAGAGCATTAAGGCAAGCACTCACCCAAACGGGCTCGTCAACGGATGTCTGAAGTTTGATGGAATTAACCCACCCTTAATAACTTTTGTTTTTATAAAGATTCGTAAGGACTGAATTGTAAGTATTTTTTTACGATAAAATAAAAGCCGACCTCAACAACAAGACAGCCTCTCAGCTTGCCTGCCTTTACTCATAAAAAAGTGATTCGCGCTACATTCCCTGACCTAATTTTTTGCCAATACTTACTTCAAAAAAAAAATTACCAGCAGCAAAATTACCTAAAAGGTAGCAATTTTCGTACAGCTAATACAAAGGATACAATATCTTTGAGAATGGAGCTTTTTAATGCTATTTTCGGCGTAGCACATCACAAATGAGGCAGTGTAATTTGGAACTTTCTTTACAATTTCCATAGCTGCCAGGAACAACTACATAAAGTACCTAGACATTTTTATTGGCTCTTTTTAGAAGCTCTTTCTCCCCTATGGAAACATAAATAAATATTCTAAAGGAAAAAACATTATAAATCGAATATTTTTTAAATTGTTCTTAACTGTCATAGCAGGTATTCCCTTTTCAGTTAAGAAGCTTACGAAGTCTCACCACTTCAACTATTAAAAAGATAATAATAATAACTGTGGCATTGTTACTAACGGGAATAGCAGGAAGCTCCACTTTATCAACAACCCCAGCAAGTATACTGGAGCGACGTCTTTTGCCTAGATTCTGGAGGACAGATAATTTAAGGAACACGTCTTCCAGGCTTTCGGCATGGTATCGACGAATTAGTTCGCCTGGGGCTTCTTCAGCTAAAAATCTGCCTCCTCTCATCAGCCCAATCTGTGAACAATTTACAAATTGAACAATTTAAAAAAAAATCAGAATTGATAAGATAAAAGTACATTAAGACGACATATCATATTTATATATTAGTTTAAAATAGTAGGTAATAATATTCATTTATAACAGTAATATTTGCATATTAAGTTTTTTTAAAGTAAAGGTCGTCAGACAAGCTGACCGTCAAATTGTTGGTAGATATACATGCAGGTACAGTGTAACCTTGTCCTGATGATGCAACATTAAGTAGTCTGCGGGACGCCAAACTCTTCAGTAACTTACAGCAGATACCGTCAAACGGGGTTAATTTGACATAGTTTTGAGGTTTTTTTTGGTTCCAACGACGTGTTTATGCGATATTTGATATTTTTTATCTCAATAGCGCAATTAGTCCTTTTAATGTCCAATGCTCAATTGGAAAAAAAAAAAGAATTTTTCTATTGGTTTTTATTGTTTTTGTAGGTGTAAAATTACGCAGTGTGAGGGTCTATATTGACATAGAGAAATATAGTCACATTTGCATATAGAACATAAGTTCGAATTTTTCTTCTTTGCCAGCCAACTTATAAAGACACCAACAAACCTGTTCCAACCTATTGTCAATGCCCCAAAATGTGTCAATGTTCCCCTGGAAGTCAAAGTAACCCCGTGTTTGACGGTATAGCTTGTTTGGGCTCAATTGAAAGTCGGGGATTTAGTTTATATTTTGACATTGGAAATGTCTTTTCGTTCGCTTCAGTATAGGCCCCGATTTCACGAAAAAGTGCGATCCCCTTATATCTCGGAGAGTTGTATATGATATTCAAAAAGACGCGTATTTATGAGAGCTGTAAGGTACAAAAAGAATTTTTCGAAAAGTCAAAAACGAAGAAAGTTATGACTGAAATAGTTAAAAAAAAACAATTTTTTTGTTTTTGACGCTTTGACGCTCGATATTTTGGAAACGAAGAATGATATCAAAAACTTGAGGAAAAACTCCTCTGGACAATTTAGTCAGCTACAATTTGAGTCTAAAATGAAGACGATCGGGTTAAGGGTTTGCCCTGTAGCTTAACCTTTTTAAAAGAAGTCAACAAGTCAGAACAACATATTTTTTCGAATTCCGTAGGTTCATTTCCAATGTGCTCGATAATCGTGTGAAGCACGAAATCTGTGATTTTTTTTATTGTAGCTTGTTATTGTTTAATATTATGAATATAACTTACGATGTCAGCTTGTTTAGTTTCGTCAATATAATGCGTTGTAATGATGACGGTCGTTTTGCCCTCTCTCGTTATTTCCACTAAATGATTCCAAATGCTGCAATGAAAATTTTAACACTCAATTAAACTCGTTAATACTGAGAAAGACTATAGTGTTTGAATAACTTCCACGTATACATATTTTGATAGGAGTTCTGGTAGTTTTAAACTTATTATATGTTGAAAAAAATCGCCTCACCCATTCCTAAGAACTGGATCCACTCCGACGGTTGGTTCATCCAGGATCAGAAGTTCAGGCTGATGCAGCAGAGCGGCAGCCAATGACACGCGACGCTGCTGTCCACCTGATAAGACCTTGACATACCTGTTAACATAATTATAGTATTTACCGTTAATCTTACCTTCACAAAAATATATCTTTCATCTTTAGACACTACTAGCAGGTGCCCACGACTTCGCTCGCGTTAAAAGTAAGGGATGTGTAGCGCCTGAATAAATGTGTAAAGCAATATAATGTTATAAAATATTCAGCGGTTGTATCTTTATTTATAGTAGATAGCTTGTAAATAGATGGTATAGTAGATAAATACTAAAACCTTATTATTATGCACTTATTTATTTTATTTTCTTAATTTTAATTTTTTTACAATATAAATTATAAACAAAAAAATTATTATTATTATTATTATTTCACTTATTTATTTATTTTTCTTAAATTTTATTATTATTATTATTATTATTATTCCTCTTGAATCACTCTATCTATTAAAAAAAACCGCATCAAAATCTGTTGCGTAGTTTTAAAGATCTAAGCATACATAGGGATAGACAGGCGGGAAGCAACTTTGTTTTATACTATGTAGTGATGTTACAATTTAAATGCGATGAATACACAGACGCAAATAGATTTAACTAGAAACTAGAACCTGTGTTTACTTTCAACGTTCTAGACATAGCCTCGTCGTTCATAGTTCTGTTCCTACTGTCGATGGAAAAGCCAAATATTACTCGTAGATATTGTTCACATTTATGTATCTATAGTATAAATAAATAAAGCAAAACTCCAGGACGGCTATGTAGTGATGATGTTAACCATTTTAATAAGACTTATTTTTAGATTATCTATTACTTTTTTTATGTTAAGATCGACAGATAGGTTAACGGTCCACTTGAGGTGGCTACCCTTGACCCTGAGAAGCATCTGTGGCTTTGCTTGTATTATACAGCAACGAAGCTTTAAGAAAAACCATATTCCTAAAAAAGATTAAGAAACATTTATAGAAAAGCCTATAATCCATACTAATCAATATCAATACTATTATATAAAGCTGAAGTGTTTGTTTGTTTTGGTTGTACGCGCTAATCTCAGGAACTACTGGTTCGAATTGAAAAATTCTTTTTGTGTCGGATAGTCCATTTATCGAGGAAGGCTATAGGCTATAGAGAACGCGGACGAAGTCGCGGGCACCAGCTAGTATACTATATTATACCATACCTACCTATATACTATATATATACTTTATTACTTTATAATACTTTATATACTTTTAATATTATAAATGTTAAAGTAACTCTGTCTGTATGTCTATATGTATACATTTCGTCCAGAAAAAAGTACTGTTTTCGAGGGATCATCTAAAATAAAATAAAAAAAACTAACGCCTGGCCAAAGTGTTATAGCAACTAGAGGTTATTTTTTTTTACGCTGACGAAGTGGCGGGCACCAGCTAGTAAAGAATAAAATAAGATCAAGAAAGCAACAACATTATTGCACAAAAATTCAGTAATTCAGACATACCTTAATTACATGTTTGCTAAGTCTATATAGTTATGTAATAAGCGCACATAACTTGATGTAACGTTTATTGTGGCTCATATAATAAACCTTGTAACAATTTTGATTCATAACCAGCAATATACGCCAGTGTTGTTGTTAAATAGAAGTTGTCTACTCGAAATTACTATTGTGAATACGTGACTGAGCTATCAAAATGGCCGGTTTCGTCTCCCAGAAAAAGTAAGGCTATAAGCGCACTGTACCTATCGCAAACATATTGCATACAATATATTTCAATTTTATATTACTAGCTACACGCACCCGGCTTCGCATGGGTTCAAAATAAAAAGTAATCTTTTAAGTTGGACCAAATTACACATAGTTACGAAATTTTATCATAACCGGTTCAGTAGTTTTTATACACGAAATTTTTATATATTATATAAAGATATATAAAAACTTAATGTTCGTTTATTCAAATCCGCAAATGAAATTTTGCATACACCTTGTAATCGGTACAAAAAATAACATGGGGTACCTTTCATTCAAAATGAATGAACTGTTCCCGAAGGATCATTTAAAAATAAAATAAATATTTAACGCCTGGCAAAAATATATGAGCAAAATGTTCTAAATGTACTTTTGATATCTATAATTTATAGGCTGTTTAATAGGCAAAACGTAAAATTAATTTTTATTTATTTATGTTAAAGTTGAGTGTTAACCCAACTGATATTGATGCGGTTTTTACTAATTAAAGGAGCGATAAATAAGGAATGTTTGTATATATATTTTTTTAACGTCTGAAGCCAGATGCGGGTCTCAAATTTTATTAAAAAAATAATTATTTTATAATTTAATTTGAGAATATTTTAGAAAGTGAAACAGGTGTCCTGATGATGCGATACAGTCCGCATATACCTTAACAAACTTTGTTAATATTGGTAGCGTTAGCATGCAAGTTTATAATGGTGTAGTTTAGTATGATTCCATATGGATGGAAGCTGTTTATTGGTTCGAACTTTGTGACAGTATTTGAAGACGTTTATACAGAAATGGTTTGTTTTGTAGGCACTTTTACATAAAAGAACATGGGGCCATCTTAACACAGCATAAAATAATTTTTGAAAATCTACCATTTTTATTGGGTTTAATTGGGTGGGCTTACCGACTAGGATTAGGAAGCTGTAACAGTTTTATTAGGAAATCTGTTCTTTCATCGACGTCTCTTGAAGACATGCCCGCAATCCATCCGAAGTATACCATTGTCTCTCGTATAGTAAACTCCCCAAACAAAGCCGTTTCCTGTAACAAAAAGAAACCATTTCGCTGTAATTGTTTCTGCAAGACAGTATTTGTCTTTAGGCACTTAGGATCAATACTAATAATAAATGTGTAAGGGTTGGTGATGGAGTAAGTTACTCTGTTTTCAGATATCGTGTTTATAGGCTCTATACATGATACTGAAACTAAATTGACGATTTTTAGAATTTTTTTCTGTATGTATGTATGTACCTCCATAACTCTTAAACGATTTCACTGATTTTCATAAAACTTGGTAGATAAACATTTAGACGTACAGGACACAGGATAGGCTACTTTTTTCTTTTTCAACGCGGACGAAGTCGCGGGCGCCAGCTAGTATTTAAATAAGGTAACCCTTGTTGCGTTGCTTGTGTAATAGGCGACGGTAGCAAACTACCATCAAGTTGAACGTCAGAATGTCTGACGACCTTAAAAATATATATGTTTAAGGTTTGAAATTATAAATCGTGGAAAGCGACTTCAAATTATAGATACTATGTAATAAAGATTGTACAATGTACTCGTATATAGCATTGTAAGTCACAAATGCGGGCACGTCTCGTAAACTTCAGTTCACTAAAAAATTCCCTCATTTGTATAATACAATATACCGCAAATGAGCGAAGCGAAACGAATTTAGCTTCGCCTCCAGTGTGACCTAAGCTTTAAGCGGAATCATTTGTCATATGAACGTTAGTGTCAGTAGGTACAACAGAACGATAACATTTCCATTACCTATGTATATAAAATTATATATGATCATTGTGTTACAAAGGTTAAAGGTATTTTAACGACTGTTATTTAATTAATGCTTAATAACGGTCGATCTAAGCGTCATAATTATGTAAATGACAAGCCATCATATTATATGATGTTAAGTGCTCGTTTTTATACTCTTTCTAACTTAACTTGTCGAGAGTTACTTTTTCAAATTTATTTTAGAGTAAAAGCAGAAAATGTAGATTTTGGTAGACATATTGCTGGAACTTGGAATAAAATGAAGGATACGTAGTATCCAGAAACAACATTTAACATATATAGTTCCTGAATTTAACAAAAGATGACGCCTAGCTAGGAATTATTGTTTTGTTCTGTTTTTCTTATATTGGTGCAATTTAGACATAAAAGTCTTGAAATCAGTGGTAGCTCATAGTCCTGAATCCGGCTGTAGTCTTGTGGGGAAGTTCGCGAATGGAGAATCATTTTTTTTTTTCAGGAAAGTTTAGTAAGAGTTTCAGTTAGTACTTACACTTAGGTGTCATATTCGCCACCTGTTACATTTCTAGTTATGACGTGATCAATTTTTTGTATGAAAAAAAAATTATTCAACTGATACCTATCAAATGAAAGGGGCCAAAAGTATACTTATGAGTATACTTTTGGCCCTTTCATGAGGGTCGTTATATAAGTTGGCTCTTAGCGCAAAATTGTGCGAGACGACTACTAAACCATCCTCATATCTAACGTAGTGGGAAGTCGGAAAATCTTAATGCTTATTACTATCTTTTTCTTTGTTTTACAAGAAAGGAAATTCGCGCTGAAAACTTAACATAAGTATAGGTTATTTATGTTGGAATTATACCTCTATGGTTATTTATTTCGACCTTGAAGAGTGAAAAGTTTCGTGTGCCACTTCATGGTCTTGATGCCGAGAGTTAATTATCCTTACATATTATAAAACAAAGTCCTTTGTTGTCTGTCTGTCTGTCTGTCTGTCCTGTTCGCAATAAACTCAATAACTACTACACCAATTTTCATGCTGTTTTCACCAATGAATAGAGTGGTTCTCGAGGGAGGTTTTAGTATATAATTTACAAAGTTACGCGGGCGAAGTGGCGGACAGCAGCTAATAATTTATATTATTAACAGTAACCCATTTGCAATTTATCAATCTAAGTATTATCTAGCAGATAATCTTGTCATCATTAAATAACAGATGAGGGTATATATCTCTCTATTGGCGGTTCTCGCACCATAATTATGTTATAGATCGTGTGGTCGGCATCGCAGTACCTTGTTGCTACAATTTATTAAATTCTTGCGGTATTGTCTCGCATCACTGAAGTTAATTTTCAACTACGCTCAAAACAATAAAGACCACACGTGCGTACACAGAGTGTGACAGAGTCAGTGATATGTTAAGTAAGTACTAGATTGAGCACTCCCTACGATTTCTTGCTAAATTCGAGTTCTAACGCGATAAGCACTTCGGTTTTAACAAATTAAATATTAACATATACGTTTCAATATTAATAAAACTTACCTATGGAACGTCACACCAGCAGTTTTATTTATTTATTTATTTAAAAAAGTACACAGACAGAATACAATTATTTACATGAATTCAAAAGATATGTGTATATGGTAATTTACTAAATTGTAGTCCTAAATAGTGTACATAGCATGATTAACTTAATTTTAACTAAACATTAATGATCTTAACTAAAAATATATAAAAATTTACCAATATTTTTTGTTGTGTTTTTGCAATATCTCATCACACAAGACGGCATTTTTATTGGTTTTGAAAATAATAACGCGCCTAATCTCTACGAGCGCGTATGACAGACTGTGAACGGGTAGGACGTAGGAACTCCAATCACTTGGAACACTCATCGCGTCTTGAGTGTTCCATCTAGTACGTAGTACTTAACGTATCACTGGACAGAGTGCAATCAAGCAATAACTACCCACCTCGGAACTACGAGCACGTAGGAATAAATTTTCTATGTGCTCGTAAATTTTCTTATTGAGGTCCTAACTTAGGGTAAATCTTTTATTAGGGCATACTAGTCTTAAGAGCTCAACAGCTACCATCTAAGTATAAGTTAGGTTTTTCTATGTAAAAACTGAATTTAGAAGATATTTTTTTTGTATTTAGAAATCTACAAACTGGCTGACGGTCCACGTGGTAGTAGATGATTACCGTCATGTATAGACACAAGTACAACTAAAGGGTACAAAAAGGCTGTTTTATATTACATTCACAAAATAAAGAATAACGGTGGTCTTCTGTAAAAGTTTGTAATTGTCTCTAGAAGACTTGTCCAGTTCTGTTGCATTAATATTGGCATTAATAACCATCGAAATACTACAATGGAATTTGCGTCACAAGTGCCAAAGGGGAACATAAAAAGAACGCCTTTGACAGAATCATGGCGGACTCTTGCCTTCACGCGTCAATGGTAAAAGGTAATAACGATCAACTTCTACTATTTCATTTTAAACTCTAATGGGTTGACGTAAAGTCACATTTTCTTTAAATTACGTACTTATTATTATGTTTGTTTTGTTATAAATGACAGTTCATGCTCTACGCATATGTCACTTTTAAAAGTTCCATAAAATTCGTTGTGTTTTGTATGGCACGCGTGTTCCATGTTGTAGTAATTTGATGTTAATAACGATAATTTTACTGTTGCATTTATTTTGTTGCATTTGTTGCCTTGCATATAAAAAATATTACTAGCATTAATTGCTCTGTAATTACTTAGTTGTACCTACTGCAGCTAATCAAATAGAAACACGAAGAAAATACGTGACCTTATTACTGTCAATAACACACGTATGCTTACGCGGCAGTGATTATGATTTAGGTTGAGAAAATAGATTATCTCTGTACGATTTACTCGCATATGGTCCACATCGCAAATGGTCCAGTGGTCGCTACTATTGTTGTCGCAAATACTTAAGTTTTAGCGAGTAGGTGCTGTGAAAATAGCATATAAAAATATTCGAATTCGAGAAGGATGTCGAGAGGTAGATGGGCAAACAAAGGAATATCCACATACGCGACGCATTGCACACATGACATGTATCAATGTCATATGTCGGTAATAAGCGGTTTGTGGTCACTGAAGCGCAAATATAATATTATTATGTGCGACTTAAATCACAGACAAGATACTCGGTGGCGTATCTGTTTCCGCTTGCGTTAGTACAGTCGGGGTGAGAACAGGTTCGTCTGTTTAGGTGGAAAAAAATATATTGAAGATATGATCTTATACACGATTTATAATACTTCACTCGATATAATTAAATTCTTAAAAAACTTTTTGCTTGCTCTTATTTGCTCTTATTTTGTGGCGTAGGACCCTTTGGACCCACAAGTTTTGACCTTGTGGGTCCAAAGACCCGCTAGTCTTTTCTATGTCCCGTGTGACCCTATTTTATTGTGTATAATCTTTTAAATGGTAGTAACACTTGTCAACTAATTTTTATTTAGTTTTCTTCATAAATAAATATATGAAGTTGCTTAATATATTGAGTTGCTTAATGATGCTTGAAAAAAAAGCAAAAGTTATAAAGTTAAGTTAAGACGAATAAGGAAACTCTTAGCTTTCAATGTATTGTGAACAAAATAGTTACTCCACGATACATTAGGCGCGTGATTCATAGCAGTTTCAAACTAACGTTTGTATTGTAAACTTTGGCACCTGTGACTTGGTCCCTTCAATATTGATGGGTTCTGTGTACATAATATGAAGTAGGCGAGACGTATATCAGTACTTATGTTAATTAATTTAGAATACAATCCTCCAAAATGGAAAAGGCTAAGCTACGACAGTCTTTTAATTTTTTTTTTTTTTTTTTTTCAAAAAATAATTTTGTTTACTAACAAATCAAAATTTGAGTGCCTTAGGGATTTTTTTATATAAGTTTCTAGAATATATGATATGTACTTAATATCGATGGGTGAAAGAAATTTTTAATTCCAACTTGTAAATTTTTAATTCCAACTTGGAAAAAAAAATTAAAAAAATCCTCAAATTATACAAAAATGTTGATTTACAAAAAAAAAGTTTCAAATAAATATTGTAGAGAAATTACTTTTACATAAAAATGTTTATGCAACATTTCGCTAAGATATATTTATATCAGAGTTAGGGAGGTTTGTCGATTTACTTATTAATATTTCTTTGGTATTGAAATATAACTAACTTAAAATGAAGCAAACAAAAAAGTGTAACATTTTAATGTAATAACTTACTTGCGGCATATATCCTATTCTGGGACCTGGTACTCCGCTCCCTGGACTGCCAGGTCTTCCGCCCAAGACCCATATCTCTCCCGAATTCAGTCTACGCCTTCCAACGATGCAGGAGAGCAGCGTTGTTTTTCCACAGCCTGATGCACCAAGTAATCCGTATCTGATGAAAAAAACAAAATTTAGAGGATTTTCTATGTAAAACGGTGGCAGGAAGCTTGACGATCCTCTTGATAGCAGGTAACCATTAAGGTGTTAAGAGGGCGGCTGACCTATGTCCGCCGCCTTCCCCCCTACCCGGGATCTGGGTCCCCCGAGTTGGCCAGCGTACCTTCACTCTCGGGTACGCCGAGGTTCTGAACCTTCACTCCCGCGCTGGATAGCCGTGGCGGGGCACCGATGTCGTGTCATAACGTCGCCCATGAACGGCCGTGTTAGAAAGTCGATGGGTTTTAGCCGGTACGAATCCGGCATAACCCCGCAGTGTCCCCTACTCTGCCAGGTATCCAAGAGGATTTCCCAAAGTTAAAAAAGGTGTTAAGAGAGAGTTTATTAGCACTCGCTCTCTTTTTCGTGCTTCCAAGCTTCCAAGGTCACAATAGCCATGATGGTCGCCAACCTTCGTATAGAAGCGGCACGTTAAGAGGAAGAAGAAGAAAATAAATTTAAATATAATAATCTTAAACTGTGAAAATATGTATTTACAAGACTCAATATAAGTTCCGTTCATAATGAAGAAATTCAACAACAAAAAGGTTTCGTGTTGAATTTTATATTAAACTTCATCCCTTGTTAATGCCAGGAAACTTGCGAATGGAAGACGGACGATCATTTCGGACCAAACGCTTTGAAACATCCTTTATAATGCGCACTGCCAAGGTTTGGAACTCCCTGCCGGCGTCTGTATTTCCGAGCCTATATAACCCTAATCTATTCAAAGTTCGAGTGAATAGGCATCTTCTGGGTGAGCTCGCTCCATCTTAGGCCTCATCCATGCTACTCAGCTGGTTGTTGGCCAAGAGCAAACCCATCTCTAATAAAAAAAAAAAAAAAAAAAAAAAATTTAAAAAGTTGTCAAGCGCGATCGAAATTTTCTCTATTAATGGTTCCGTCGAATTAATCACTACATATATTATTAAACTGTACAGTAGTAATTTGTTGACCTAAGTTTCAAATCATATACTTAGTTCAAGACTTAGTTTCAAATCATATAGTGCGATGTTATATTGGTAGTATTTAGGAAAACTTAAAAATATACCTTGAGAGGGAATCATATTTTCCTGAAATGAATGTTCTAAAAAAAGAATCCTCCTAAAAAAGAAAAGAAATGTCTCAAGTTTATTTCCAAAGTCATTACTCTTTGTGTCACAATGAACATAACCTATAAAGTAAACAAGTGTTTGAGTCAGCAATATTTAACCATTGTTCAGTTAAAAAGGCTGATGATGATAATATATAAATTAGTATATGTAATCCTTAACCCTTTCATAAATTAACATTACGAAACTGTACCCTAAAATTATGAAAGCGTCCCGTAAACGAGTTAAGGACGGATTGTCATTTTCGTATCGAAATTTATTTTTATCGAGAAAAATGCTTTAAATTATTATAGGAAGAAAGGTAATAAATGTATAAAGGTGATTAATGGATAAAATATTTATATAGGAATATCCGATGACACTCATAGAAATTTACGGAAATTTAATTTCCTTTTCGATCCTGAGACCAGATTGGGATTCGAATTGGCTTTGTCAGCATTGGATCCTTTGTCCCACTGAGCTATCAACACTTTTAGAAAAAGTTAGTTATATAAAATAAACATACATATCTTTCTTCTTTTTATAATATTAGTATAGATCTCAATGAAGAACTTACATGGAGCCTTTTGGTACTGTCATATTTAAGCCGTCCAAGATGACGTTAGGATTTTTCTTTGAGCCATAATTCTTGTGGGCTCTCCTTACGCACACGGCCTGTTTCTTCCTAGTGGTCAATGTGGATTTCTGTGTCTTCAACTCTCTGAGTCTTCTTGCAATCAATTTATCTGGGATCGTATTGATTGTAATCGGCGTTTCTGGTGCACGCAAATCTTCGACGGATATCGTCGCTCCTTCATTATCGTACGCCGGCATGTCTTCTGTAACAACAATTTTAAAATTTATTTAAATTTATTTACTAGTTGGTGCCCGCGGTCTGCGTTGAGCGATGAAAGGTGCCCTATGTTCTTTCTGGTGTCCCAGACAACGTGTATGCAAAATTATCAGTAGTTTTTCATACAAATTTTCGCATTTAAAATATTAGTACGGATTAGGAAGCCAACGTAGTATACAACCATAAAAATTATTTCATATTTTAAACTCCTATTATAGGCTAACTTAATATGCATTAAAAACGAAACAAAGAACGACATTCTCTGTCTACAAACTAAAGTTAAGAAAAAATAAAAACAAATCAAACCAAATAATAAAAGAATATTAGTATAAAAATTTTTGCATACCAAAATTGTATAATTTTGATTGTTATGACATATATTAATGCGATATTTTGGCTGTTTCTTTTCATACACATATCTGCATGTGGGTAGGCTATCTTAGACGATTTTAATATTGAAATTTCGTTTATTTTCTATTACACTTTCGTTTTGAATAATAATATATGTTGTTAATATATTATTAACGTAATCAATTTGTAAGTAAACATGTTGAGTATTACTCACTCCGTCAGTAAATAAAGTGGAACCAGACATAAGTCAAATTAGCACTTTACACGGACTTTGTCAAATATTACGCAATCCATTTTTTTTTAATTTTGTAGCTAATTCGAAGAAAATATATTCTGTGGTAGCTAGGTACATACATTGCCTTCCATATTTTCTATATCAATATTATGTTAGTATATAAATGTATATCTTTATCTACGACTACATATTATGTCGGCGGTCGATCGTATAATCCGGCAATTAGTGATGTGCCTAGGCAGATCGTGATATGGCGCCGTTTCATGAAGTTCCTTACTAATATCAAAGTATATTGTTCAACAATTTGGCTGCCCATTGTAGGCATATCGTTCATTTATTGAGAGATTACCTACTATTGTGAGATTGTGATTCGTTTTTGGTTAAATGTAATTCGATAAGCACTTTTTTGATCTTTTTTTCAACTTCATGAAACACCGCCATATCACGATCTGCCTAGGCACATCATCAGTTCCGCCAGTTCGTGATGTGCCTAGGCATACGATACACTTAGTTTTTTTTCGTCCCTTTAAATTTCTTAAATCTAAACCCTTTAAACGTGAATTACCGCAGACCTGTCAACTTAGTACCTATACTTACCTGCGAAGACTGTCCCGATTGTTTATTAAGCAACTATATAAAATGTGTTTAATACGCAACGATCTATTTAGTGAGCATTCAAAGCGACCATTAAAGCGCTATTTGGTTGTAAAATCATATTATTGCTGCGTTTTTCTTGGTAATGAACCTCAACTGCACTATTAATGACTTTTAAAGGACTAATAGTCGTAATAAAATACATAATATACCGCTTGTTACTCGTACATTACCGAGTTACATAACCAGCAATGTACAAGGAAAAAATATTCTTCTCACAGAACCGGGTAATGTATAAAGAAATATTTGTTCTTTGCACATTACCAATTACATTTCCAGTTTTGTATGAGGATCATCAAACTACTACAATATGGAACCCGCGTGCCATACAAAACACTACGAATTTTGTGGAACATTTAAAAGTGACATATGCGTAGAGCATGAACTGTCATTTAAAACAAAACAAACATAATAATAAGTACGTAATTTAAAGAAAATGTGACTTTAAGTCAACCCATTAGAGTTTAAAATGAAATAGTAGAAGTTCATCGTTACTACCTTTTACCATTGACGCGTGAAGGCAAGAGTCCGCCATGATTCTGTCATAGGCGTTCTTTTTATGTGCCGCTTTGGCATTTGTGACGCAAATTCCATTGTAGTATTTCGATGATGAGGATGTAAATATTCTTCCTATATTACTCGGTTTTGTTCAAAGAGATCGTTGTTCCGTGTACAAAACCAAGGAGGTTCTCCGAGTGGACAATAATAACAATTTTTAAAGCAATTTAGATGTTTCTCGCCCTGTCACTGTGACTGACTGTTCTAGTAAATTAATCACTGCTTCATTGCTATGAGAGAGAAATAAGGCTTTAGGCTGTATAACATTTTGAACGCGGACGAAGTCGCGGGCAACAGCTAGTATATATATATTGAAGCGCCTACTCAAACATAACAAAACAATCCACAATCTCCGCCATCCATGTATATATGTGCAATGAGGAAAAGACAATGTTAAGGTCATTCTTACGCCATATAAAACTCTTTGAGTCTAAGAAGCTAAATATATTTTAATAAGCGTCCAAGGTGAATACTTATAAAAAAATATTTTATTTTTATTTATTAATATTAATGATAGCCAACTCAACAGTGTACTATTCTTGAGATATCATGAATCATCATCAATACTAATAATAAATATGTAAGTGTATTGGTATTGTATGTACTCGTATGTATGTTCCTCCATAACTCTTAAACGAATTAACTGATTTTCATGAAACTTAGTAGATAAACATTTAGACGTACGGGACACAGGATAGGCTGCTTTTTTCTTTTTCAACGCGGACGAAGTCGCGGGCGCCAGCTAGTTTAAAAATAAACATCCAATGCGTGGCAACAGCCTATATATTTTGTCAGGGGTAATATTTTTTATTTTTTAACGCGGACAAAGTTGCCGGCACCTGCTAGTACTACATAAATAATGTATGGCCATGGTTGAAAAAGTGTATATTTCGGCCAAGATTAACGACAAAGAAAGGGTTATCTTGACTATTACCATAGTCGATACCGGTTAAGCAATGACATGGTGAAATGTCTGACCAAAAACAATGACCTTTAATATTTATATGTCCATTATACTGACAATTGACCTTGACATAGATTGTATAATGTTTTATGGCCAATGTGACACTTATAGACGATAATTATTGGAATTGCCCATCCTTAAGGCTGGTTTAAAAGCAGACGTTTTTGGGAAGTAGTTGTAATTATGAAGAGTAGTCGCTGACCGCGACATAATTTGATGTAAGGCTTTTTTAAATTGTTAATTAAAGAAAATGTTAAAATATGTTACGGAAATTTATATAAGACTAGCTAGTGCCCGCGACTTCGTCCGCGTTCAAAATGTTATATAGCCTAAAGCTCTCTCGCGGTGAGCAGCCGACTTGTTGAGTCAAAGATGTTTGTCTTAATAGTTCTGCCACTGAACGATAGATGGCGTTAATCTAAATAAGAATAATATATATTTATAATTTTTTAGCCTTTTAGGTTACCCTAAATAGCCCTTCTCGATAATTTTTCAATTCGTCACGTGAGTGTCGACGCGTTGTCACGCAACGACCGCGCCGCTTTACGCTCCTGGCTAAAGGATTTTTTTTACAAACGAACTTTGTACACTAATATAATATTAACATTGATTTAAATGTTGCTTATCGTTCGACCACAAACCAATAAATAAACATTTTTAAACTGGTTAATTTTTGCGTCACTTGAGACAAAAATATGCAAAAAATATCATGTTTTTATGTGAAAATTTAAACTTGTGCACGTATCAATCAATCAATACTAATAATAAATCTGTAAGGGTCGGTCATGGAGTAATTTACTTTGTTTTCAGAGATATCGTGTTTATAGGTTCTATACATGATACTGAAACTAAATTGACCATTTTTAGAATTTATTTCTGTATGTATGTATGTATGTATGTATGTATGTATGTATGTATGTATGTATGTATGTATGTATGTATGTATGTATGTATGTATGTATGTATGTATGTATGTATGTATGTATGTATGTATGTATGTATGTATGTATGTATGAAGCACTGAAGTATACAAAATAATCGAATTTGTAGAAGTTTTAGTGAGATTTCTTTGACAATTAGAAAATGGGCTGTTGATCTTCAAACGCTTGAACCTTCATAAATTAAAGCTAAGAACCATTCCAATCATAGCTTTCAAATTAAAAAAAAAGAACAAAATCTGGCAGCACAGACCTTCTTTTGGTTCAGGAGTCGGGATTAAAAAAATATACCTAACGGTAAAGGTATATTTTTGGTGACGCACTCCGACTTAAAAACTGGTTTGTTTGACGTCAAAGCGTTTTGGCGATTTATAAAAAGATTTACAAAAAGTTGAACGCAAATAAAATGTGTTCATACCTTCATGCAAATGTTTAAAATTTCCTGTTTGTCTTGTTCCCAGGACTTTACATTCGATAATGCGAGCAACTGGCACTCACCAACGAAAACAAAACTTCCGCACTCGGTAGTAACAATACAAGGTTTAATGAAAATTGTGAACGAGAATCAGTGATATGTTAAAGACAGGATGCGCCCTTACCATACTATTAGTGACAAAAAAATGGTCCTCCAATTTGCACATCTAGTTAGTAAAAATAATTTGTTTTCATTGCCATCTAAATACGTATTTTTATTTCTTATTGGCGTATTCTGTTATTGTAAAGTGTTCTCATTGGTTGGTTGGACATATCACTGGTAGGTAAGTAGGCATTTTCGTATCTTTCTACGCACAGAATGAACACCCGTCATTGATGCCAATTTCCGATTTTGACACCGGCGCGTCGGTGCCACGTACTAGGAGCGTTAGCCTTGTCCTTACGAAGTAATATAGAAGTCATTGACGAGAATAATATTTTTAAACGAAAGAGTACTTAACCACATAAAAGGCGTAGGTGACGTCTGACTACCCGTTACTAGCTGGTGCCCGCGACTTCGCCCGCGTTAAAAGTAAGGGATGTATAGCGCCTGACTAAATGTGTAAAGCAATATAACGCCTGACATCTTTGCCGTTATAAAATTTTCAGGGGTTGTATCTTTATTTTTAGTAGATAGCTGGTGCCCGCGACTTCGCCCGCGTTGAAAATTGTATACTAAAACCTTCCTCTTGAATCACTCTATCTATTAAAAAAAACCGCATCAAAATAAGTTGCGTAGTTTTAAATATCTAAGCATACATAGGGACAGATAGACAGCGGGAAGCGACTTTGTTTTATACTATGTAGATTCAGGCTTAGGTTCAGATTTTTTTTTAAATATTTTAAGTATTAATAAAATTCTTATCTATTATTTTAGTTTTTATTTTAAAAAAAGTTATTGAGTCCAACAATAATTTAAATTCTGAGATTTCTGAGAACATTTTGAGAAAGCTTAAAAAATTTTTTTGCTTAAGTCTATAATTTACGAATGAACGTAGGTGTAGTGTAGAGGTACCTAGAATGAGGGAAAACTCCGGTATATTTTTTTATAATAATAATACAGCATTAAAGATTGAAAAATTATTGTTCATATTTATTTATATTATATTATTTTGAATAAATTATTTTGTCAGGCGTTATATTATTTATTTATCACCGTGGACTAAGTCACCGGCACGAGCCAGTTTAAAAAAATTAGTTCAAATTGAAGTTTTCCAGATAAAATAAAAACTAAATACCTATCTCTGTGGATCAAACTCCGATTGTCGGTTCTAAGGTGGTTCTAAATAATGGTTTATTCCATTTCCATTGTATGTAATAATTTGCCCACATTTTATGCTCTAAATAGCAAGGCCGGTAACACATCAAAAACGAACCACATTGGAAGTAATTGTGTTAATAATTGTTTCGTAAACATAAACATATTGTTATTAAATAAATAGAATGTGACCCTGGACTATATAATATAAAACACTTTGTAATTTATATTTTTACTAGCTGGTGCCGGCGACTTCGTCTGCGTTGAAAAAAAACATAAACAATATAATGACATCAATGCTATTACACTTGCCAGGCGTCAGTTTTCTTAAAATAAAAGAGTAATGAGTAGTAATAAATGAGTATGAAAAAGAAAAAAGTAGCCTACCCTGTACGTCTGAATGTTTATCTACCAAGTTTTATGAAAATCAGTTAATTCGTTTAAGAGTTATGAAGGAACATACATATATACAATACCTACACTTACAGATTTATTATTAGTATTGATTGATGATAACGCCTGATATCGTTATCGCTGTGACGACGGTGGCGCCGCCACGCGACAGTGGCGCCCAATTCTTAAAATATTTAAGACGATTCCTCGGGAACAGTACTTTTTTCTGGATGAAAAAACTCCCTATGTCCTTTCCTATAACGCTGACAAAAGTGTATGGAAAATTTCATGATGATCGGTTGAGTATTTAAGACGTGAAGAGGTAAGATAGACGGACAGTTACTAATTTGTAACATCTTCACTACATACCTATTATAAAACAAAGTTATCCGCCGCGTCTGTCTGTATGTCTGTTCTCGATAAACTCAAAAACTACTGCACCAATTTTCATGCTGATTTCACCAATGGATAGAGTGGTTCTCGAGGAAGGTTTTAGTATATAATTTACAAAGTTACGCGGGCGAAGTCGCGGGCAGCAGCTAGTATAAAATAAAGTGTGTCCGCCTCTGACTGTTTTTCCGTTATCTTCTAAATTACCTAACGGATTTTGATACGATTTTCACTAATGGAAAGAACGATAAGCGTGTAAGGTTTATGTATAAAAAAACATCCCACCTAATAATCAATAAGCTTATAATAATTGAAGACGTGAGTGGATGAAGGTGATATGTCGTATTTTTGGGTTATTTCGTTTTTTTGCGTTGATGAAGGTAATAATGCCCATATAAATGATTACAGACCTTAAGATCGTTGATTTAAGACATTTTTTAAAATAAAATTGAAAAAGGTGTTATGGTACAGTTAATTTTAAAAAGCAAAAAGTGCAGAAAAGTTTACTTTTGTACACCACCATTAAAATTTTAGGTTGTTTACACCACTTTGCATCTTAATTTAGTACAAAAATCAGTTCCATGGTGACTTATCTCAAAAATTAAAAGTAAAACTTTAACCTCGATTTATTCAAAATTGGAATTATGCGACATATCACCTTCATTCACTCACGTCTTCAATTAGTAATTCAGAAATGTTGGTACTTTGTAATTAAATGAAGCAGTCATTATATAAACTAGATAACTATGACTAATAAGAGATTGTAACTATTTGTAATCGACAATGTTCTTGAAGTATTTTTAACGATAAGTATCATTTATTGTTTTAATTAAAAAAAATGTAACTTTTAGCATAGGGATTGAGTTAAATTACTAAAGTGCCTACGTTACTTTTATACATGAAAAATAGTTTTTAAAAAAAATTGCTATTTGGCATGTATTTTAATAATTACGATAAAATTTAATAAGTATTAAATAAAAAACCGACTCTTCTTAGACGTTTTCATGATATTATAAATTAAAATAATATACTAATGTATTTAAGTCTTAAAATAAAGGAAAGATTTCCACAAAAATAACTTAATGGTTTAGATAATTGGATTTATTTTATATGGTTTTCCAAAGATTTAATAGAAGAAAATTGAACAATTAATCACACTTCCAATTTTCTGTTTATTCAAATATGGCTTTATTACACTTTATTTTCATATGAATGTTATTGAAATAAATAAATAGTGAACTAAAATTATATTAGCATTTAAATTTAATATTTTTATTTATGTACAATTTTATAGTTATAATAGAATATGTAGTTTTCAATGTGCCCAGCCACTACTAAATATTAATAATACAATATATTATACATTTTCATTTACATTTAAACACTCATTTCTGTAAAGATCATTGTATTAATAGTTTAAATTTTAATGTGATATTCTGACGATAATTTGTACTCGTATAGCATATTTGTCTTATTTAACGAAAAAAATAATGAAAATGTCACTGTTTAAAAGGAGATTATAACAAAGGAAATAGCTAATGTTAATGTCGCTTGTACTAAGTAAACACAATAAAAAGGTCCATAGTAGGGCTTCTAACCTGTTTGAACGCCTATTAAGGTATTTCCGGTACAATTCGCAGTATTAGTGTTAAGGGCGACCACAACTTAGTCACTAGACGTCAATGAGAAAAAAAAAAACATGTTTTAAGAATCCTACTAATATAATAAATGTGAAAATTTGTGAAGATGTATGGATGTTGATTTGGATGAAATTTGGGCTTCGGACCATTTGGACCCACAAGTTTTGACCCTACCTACGAAAAAGTGTCCGTATGACCCGCTAGTCTTTTATATGTACCGTTTGACCCGCTGTTATAAAAGGTACAGTGGCACACAGATAGTTAGATCTGTAGTACATATTATTATTATTATTATTCGCTAGTGGCTATTTCTGTCTGCTAGAGAACCAATATCACTTCGTCCATTGCTGAAATATTGTGATCGCCACGTAAACTAAAGCTCTCTACCTATACCTACCACGTTGAGAAACTGTAGTACTTTTTTGATAGAGGCATTCTTCACATCTTCACAAGCCATTGTGTGGCTTCCTAGGATGTGACTGCGCTTGTGCATCAACGGGCCACACTCTCACAGGATATGTAGTACAGATAGTAGATAGTTAGTTTTTTATAAAACAATACATTTTTCTATTGTATTCTAGCTAAAACTTGTGTTTAAAATCAATTCACAAAATTGAGATGATTACAAAAAGCGCCTTAGTAAAAATATAGAGTGGGCGCGTGTGTGCGCCTTTACGAGATGCGTATGTTCATTTTCCTCAAAAAATTTGTCTCAAAAGTTTTCAAAAAATCTTGTTTGCTTTGGTTAAATTAGGTAGTGCGGTCCGCTAGGAAAAATTTAGCCCAGCTGCCAAAAAGGTTGGCCACCCATGGTTTAGTTAGATGATCCCTCGACAACAGTACTATTTTTCTGGATGAAAGGTACCCTATGTTCTTCTGATGTGTATGCAAAATTTGAGTTGGTTGAGTAGTTAAGGCGTGAAAAGGTAACAAACAGACACAGCTACTTATGTCTGTCTGTCTGTTCGCGATAAACTCAAAAACTAATGCACCGATTTTCACGCTGTTTTCACCAATGGATAGAATGGTTCTCGAGGAAGGTTTAAGTATATAATTTACAAAGTTACCTACGCGGGCGAAGTCACGGGCAGCAGCTAGTTTATAATATTAAAGTAAATAAGTAAGTAAGTACTACTAAGTATAATATTAGTAAGTATGGAGTATGGATAAAGCCAAAACCATATTTTTCTTTACACGAAAATTGGAAAGAGGAAACAAAACAAAAAATACATTCGCTCATACACCGCATTATTAGATATGAATACAAAATTACCATAGGACCTTTGTACTGTACATTATTTAGAACCGTGACCTCTACCTTCCTTGTTTTCTCGTAATATTGTCAAACGAATTCTCTCAATGGGATTTTATTAATTTTAGACTCTATATCAATGCATTATGAATCATTTGTGTCTAGATATTTCTCCAGTGCTTGATACTTTTATTTTATATGCTGAAGAACAAAAGGCACAGTGGAAAGAAAAGTCAAGGTTCTATGTAATTATGTACAAATGATTAAAAACTACTTGTGTAATACTTGTGTACTGCATTATTTCTAGATACTAGTAAAATATATTCTTCACTATTCGTTGAGTAGTCAAGTGACCGAACTAATGAGCCTTTTTTTTCTTTTTTTTTTTGTCTAACCGAATGGTAGCAAGAATCTGGGTATAAAAATTCTTATTGAATTCTCAAATAGAAATAATCAGATTTTTTTTTGTTTAAATCTAATAAAATCAAATGTTTTACATCAAAACATAGACATTTTTACATTTTTTTACAATAAATCAAAGCCTGTACAGTGTACATGGGTAACCAGACCTTATATCGCTGCTTAAAAACTAAAGGGCCACAAGTCAAAATTACACTTTTTTACAGGAGAGCTAATCGAAAAAAATTAAATTATTCTGTGTCTATTTTTTTCTTATTAGATATACCTATATTAAATTTATGCATATTATACATCGTTAGAAGCGTATTTTTAAGTAGCATTAATTTTTTTAAGTACTTTTATAATAAACTGAATGAATGCTAGAAGAGATATAAGCACATAAGTTACTTTTGAATATAATATGGAATATAATATGGAATAAAACAACCATAAGTCCTTTTGCAACATACAATATGAAGGATTGTGATTGTATTTTTGCAATAAAAATATTTTTGGATTTTTTGATTTATGGCTCTTTAGTTTTTAAGGAGCGATGTAATGGCGTACCAGCATGTGCTACCACATTTATTGTGCAGAAAATATAAACTGACGGACTCATAAACTGCATCAAAGTTCAGGATTACTTTGAAATGATTTTTTTTAATAAGTATGCAAACTTTTTAGATTTAATTATATAAATAGGTATGGAGAGACTGGCTCTTAATCTTAAAAAAAAGAAAAATTTAAAAATAGAACTGCAGTAAAACAAATGAATATAGACGGGAAAAGAAAATTTACTCGTAGTATCAGATTTGCGTGTTATTTAAAGCAAAGTTTTAAATTGATTCGCATTGATTTTTTATTCTTTTGTCAATTGAATTATTGTTACCAGCAGAATTGTTGGGTTAGTTTTTTAACTCATCGAGAGTTTTTGAACCATAATATGGATACTTCGTCCGAACAAGCGGCTCAAATTGTAGCACTGGTGCGGGAGGGCTTGGATCAACGAACGATTGGTAGAAATTTAAATTTAAACCAGTCTACGGTTTCTAGAATATACAAAAGTTTTGTGGAGACCGGTTCTTACAGAAGGAGACGTGGTACAGGCAGGACTCGAGCAACCACCGGTCGTGATGACCGATTTACTGTTACCACTTCCCTGCGAAATCGTTTCCTCACGTCAATTAACATCAAAACAGAGCTTAATAAAGTACGTGAAGTAAATGTGAGTGCACGAACAATAAGAAGAAGGTTAAAGGAAGCGGATATCACCCCTTTTAGACCAGCAAATGGTCCAAAGTTGTCTGTAGCTCACAGACAAGCTCGCTTAAGATTTGCGCGTGATCACCTAAATTGGACAGAAGAGCAATGGGCCTCCGTATTGTTCATGGATGAGTGTAGGACATGTTTATATGGTGCAGATGGTCGCAGAAGAGTCTATCGTCGACGTGGGGAGCGATATGCTCAAAGTTGCATTGAGAAGCGTGTTCCTTTTGGAGGCGGTTCGTGTATGGTCTGGAGTGGCATATCGATGAACGGGCGAACAGAACTTGTGTTCATAGACATGGTCCATCAAAACGGTAATAGAGGGGGTTTGACTGCACATTTTAACCTTGATTTATTCAAAATTGGAATTATGCGACATAACACCTTCATCCACTCACGTCTTCTATTGTAACGAAACGTGACACTTAATCGCTCGCATTATCTCTTTCACGATTCCTGCTAAATCATCATTTGTCTAAACATCTCGTTGTGTGTGATAAAATGCGCTTCTGAACCACGTATAGCGCTATGATATCGTAAAATTAATATAAACAAAATTTAACTTTATTCAGGTAATTAATAACAATTTACTACTAAGCGCCTCTTTCACCAACTGTCAAGTAGGCTAACTGTCATTTAAAGTCACCCGTAATCGGGGATAATGGAGCTGATATACCTTTATTTGTACGGTAAAAGTCCCAAACATTAAAAAGAAAATAATAATAAAAATTCTTCTATCAAATGATTAGTTTATTATATTTACACATTATATAAAGCATCGGTCCCTTTGGCGGGGTTTACAGTTATATTTTGATTGTAAGAAAACCATTTTTTTAAAGTTTACCAGCTTGTTAATGTTAATTATTAATTCATTATTGATGTTAATTTATATGTTAATTTTATTAATTAGTTGCTCCTCAATGAGTTATGAGTACATTAATTTGTGTATGTTATACTAGCTGTTGCACGCGAATTCGCCCGCGTAACTTTATAAACTGTATCCTAGGTTACTCGCTGTTCCCCCCCTAGGTGTGTCAGGACCGTGTCGAGGTGGGGGGGCTTAACCCTTGGTAGTCCGAGCAATCTTGCGGTCTTCCCCATGACTGATCGGACTATCGTAGGGGACTAAGAAGACACACAGCGCCGCTCCGTGCGGGCTCTGTTTTGTCAGAGCTTGATGTCGTGAGCGGTAAGCTCGTAAGCCCTTCGGGGAACGAGGGCTCTTTCTCTCCAGAGGGACGGGGTCGCGAGGAAGACAACCTCTATAAAAAATTACATCCTGGGTCACGATGTTGGGGCCACGTCGTGAATTGCACTCCCTTTTGGTCTCCTGCGTGTTTGTGCCGTGCGCGGTGACCCGTACGGGAGGATGAAGGGATCCTGGTGTCTGAGGCGGCATCAAGTCTGCGGATTTGTTGCGCCAACACGGCACTTTGGCCTGGATTTCTCCTTAAACGGGCGGTCTCCACCTAGCCAGTGGGGATCAATCGGCTGCGGCGTCCTATAGACCGGTCGTCAGGCGAGTGCCCTGGGATGACGTGGTCTGCAGTCGGTTTCGCTCGCCGGAGTGCGTATTGCTGCGTAGCTTCGTGTCTTGTGGGATTTGGCTCGTAGATTGCCTATCTTGGGGTGCTAAATCGTCGTGTCAACTCTGGTGTCTCACAGAGGCATCCCCATTTGAGGGCTCCATGGAGGGTGGAGAGGCACGACGACGAATTATTATGCATGCTTTATGGAAAATTCTATAAACAGCAATGGGGAAACTGGGGGGGAGCGGACGCCAAACGTGCAACGCGTGCGGCGATCCGCGAGACTGAACCCGGCGGAGTCAGGAAGTGACTCCGTCGAGCTGGTGAACACCGGGGCTCTAAGCCCCGCGAGGGGCAGCGTGGGGTCAGAATATGGCTCCGCTTGCTCCATGGACTTGGAGCGGCCTCCGTCTCCAAGTCTTTCTGGTAAGCTGTGGGCGGACCGGAAAAGAAGGAGACAACCGACGGAGCAAGGGTCGAACTCGGCCTCCAGTTCGGATGATACGCCGGTGTCGGCGCGTCCCGAACCGCCCAAGCGGGGAACGGGACGCCGGTCCGTACCCAAGCTGGTGAAGGCCGGGTCTTCCTTTTTAAAGGAGGGTAAGGAGACCAATGACGTTGAGGAGATATCGGCCACCAAGGAGGTGAAGCGTCTCCGGGCCGAGAACGCCCGTCTGCAGACCGAAATCGCCTCGCTCCGAAAGGAGATGGCGGCCCGGCCTCGAAGTGCTCAGGACCAGTTGTCGCAGGATTACCTGCAAACGGCCCTGAGTATCTTCATGGACCAAGTTGGGGCCATGTTAAATGAGAGGCTTGAGGCGCTGGAGGGACGCCTTCCTCCAGCAAAAAATGTGTCGCCAACTGCGGCCATTGATCGGAGGGACTTCCCCCCGCTGGAAGCACCTCCGAGTGCCTCGCGAAATTCGGCGATTTCGCCACAGCAGGTCTCGGCGCGACCTGCCCCTGCCACTCGGAGGACAGCGGAGCCCACACGGTCACCCACACCTGCTTCCCAGCCTCCTGTGCCTGCACAAGCCAGGAAGGGGAAGGGTTCACGAGGGAAGAAACGTGGCGTCCAAAAGCCAGCGGAGCCCACTAAAACACCGCCTCGCCCTTTGCCACCGCCACCGGCGTCCATGGACGTCGGCTGGAACGTGGTAGCTCGGCGGGGTGGCAAGGCGAAGACAAAGGCTGGTCAGCAGCCTACCAAGAAAAAGAACCCCAAGATCCGGATCCCTCGGACGACAGCTGTAGTGCTGTCCTTGCAACCGGGGGCCTCGGACAAGGGGGTCGATTTCCAGAAGGTGATCACCGAGGCCCGCAGTATAATTAATATAGCTGACCTCGGCATCCCCCATGTTTGGATAAAGAAGTCGGCCACTGGCGGGCGGGTGATTGAGGTCCCTGGCGCTACCAGCGGTGACAAGGCTGACGCCCTCGCCGCTAAACTGCGAGAGGTGCTTGACAATGACTGTGTCCGAGTCTACAGACCGGTGAAGTGTGCAGAGATGCGCATCACCGGCTTGGACGACTCGGTCACACCGGAGGAAGTGGTCGCCGCTATTGCTAAGGCGGGCTGCTGCTCTGCCGAGGCAGTCAAGTGCGGCGAAATCCGTCGCGGTGCTGTGACTGGTCTCGGCACGATCTTTGCTCGATGTCCCATCGAGGCGGCGAAAAAGTTGTCCCAGGGCGGCCGGCTGCTCGTCGGTTGGGTGTCCGCCCAGGTTAGAGTGTTGCAGCCCAGACCCATGCGGTGCTTCCGCTGCCTGGAGACTGGGCATGCGCGGGAAGGCTGCAAGGCAGCGGTTGATCGAAGTCAACTATGCTACCGTTGCGGCCAGTCCGGGCACAAAGCGGCCCAGTGCTCAGAGGCACCGCACTGCGTGCTGTGCGCTGCAGCACAGAAACCTGCCGGTCACGTCTTGGGTGGAGGCGATTGCGTCAGTTCCCGACCCCGCCACCGCTCTGGTAGGAACCGCCGAAGAAGAAAGGCTCGCGATGGCCTCAGGGTCTCCTCGCAGCCTTCCCCCCAGCCTGTCGTGCAGGCTAGCGAGATGGAGATGGTAACCAACGACCAATAATGGACCTTCGCTTTCTACAGGCGAATATCAACCACTCGGCTAGAGCTCAGGACCTGCTGTCCCAGAGTATGGCAGAGTGGTTGATACACGTGGCAGTGGTGGCGGAGCCATATGTTATCCCCCCTAGGGATTACTGGGTTGGGGATCTTGACGATACGGTGGCCATTGTCGCTAACTCTGCGGCTGGCGCTCCACCCCTGAAGATCCTCTCCAGGGGCAGGGGTTTCGTGGCCGTGCTCCTGCGGGACGTCGTCTTAGTGGCGACGTATTTTTCCCCGAATAGGAGCACTGCAGAATTTGAGCATTTCCTATCGGACATGGACGCGGCGATTGGACAGCACACACGGTTCCCTGTTCTCGTGGCCGGGGATTTCAATGCAAAATCCACGGTGTGGGGATGTCCAGCCACGAGCGTTCGCGGTCGGCTGCTCGAGGAGTGGGTTGTTGGGTCTAGTCTCGCGGTTCTGAACCGGGGATCTGTCAACACATGCGTGCGGCAACAGGGTGGGTCGATAGTGGATGTATCATTCGCTAGCCCGTCCTTGGCGCGCTGTGTCCGCGACTGGAGGGTCTTGGAAGGCGTCGAGACGCTATCGGATCATAGGTACATCCGATTCAGCGTCTCCACCTCCCCAATCCTAAGCCGATCCCCTCGGTGTGAAGGCCCGCGCTGGGCGGTGAAGCGCCTGGACCCGGACCTACTCGTTGAGGCTGCTCTGTGGCAGACCTTCCTCTCGTGCCCAGTCGAACCTTTCGACGTGGAGAGTGAGGCGGCGCGGCTTGTAGGCAGCATGTCACGAATCTGTGACTTTGCCATGCCCCGCACTCCCTCTTATCCGTCCCCTCGTCGGCAAGTGTACTGGTGGTCTCCTGACCTCGCGAGTCTGCGCAAGGAGTGCGTAAAAGCGAGACGCCAGTACACGAGATGTCGCCGAAGGCGACCTCGTGACGAGGCCCTTGAAGAAGGTCTATACGCGACATACAGGGAACGCGCGAAAGCCCTACGTGTGGCCATTGCCGATAGCAAGGCAAAGGCGTGGGAAGAAATGCTGGGAACTCTAAATCGCGATCCGTGGGGGCGGCCGTACAGGACCGCGAGGCGAAAGCTTCGCCCCTGGGCGCCCCCTCTCACGGAGACGCTCCAACCAGAGTTTGTGGAGCAGGTGGTGGAGGCCCTGTTTCCAGAACAGGAGCCCAATTTCCTCCCACCGCCTATGACCACACGAGCTATGGGCTCTACTGGAGCTGACATTGACGAGCCTCCCGTCGTTACGCAGGAGGAACTAGGGGCGGCTCTGCTGCGGCTGCGCGCCAAAGGCAAGACCGCCCCAGGACTTGATGGTGTTCCCGGTCGCGCGTGGGATCTCGCATTGGGCCCCTTGGAACCGGATGTGAGGCGGCTCTTCAGCCACTGTCTGGCTCAAGGTCATTTCCCACGCCGATGGAAGACGGGTAGGCTCGTCCTAATCGGTAAGGAGGGTCGCCCCGCCGACTCGCCCTCGGCTTACCGTCCGATCGTGCTTTTGGACGAGATAGGGAAATTACTCGAGAGAGTGATCGCTTCCCGTCTCGTCAGGCACCTCGAAGAGGTGGGACCGAATCTGAGCGCCAATCAATTCGGCTTTCGTCGTGGCCGCTCCACGCTGGATGCGATATCCAGCGTGCGGGCCATGACCGAGGAGGCAATGGCCCAGGGAGAGGTGCTGTTGGCGGTGTCGCTTGACATCGCCAACGCGTTCAACTCGCTCCCCTGGAGCTGTATCAGAGAAGCGCTCGGATACCACGGTGTCCCGTGCTACCTGCGTCGCATCGTGGATTCCTACCTGACCGATCGGACGGTTACGTACCCCACTCGTGGAAACTTGTGGGGTCGTAAAGACATGTCGCGCGGTGTTCCTCAGGGTTCGGTGCTTGGACCGCTCCTGTGGAACATCGGGTTTGACTGGGTTTTGCGGGGGACGAACCTGAAGGGTGTCTCTCTGGTCTGTTACGCGGACGATACGTTAGTAACGGCCAGAGCAGCCTCCCACAGAATGGCATCAATCCTCGCCACGGCTGGCGTAGCCCACGTGGTTGTGAGGATGCGGCGGTTGGGCTTGTCGGTGGCCCTCGACAAGTCCGAGGCGCTGTGTTTCCACGGCCCTCGGAACATACCACCGCTTGATAGCCATCTCGTGGTTGCAGGCGTTTCCATCGCTGTTGGGTTGACAATGAGGTATCTCGGCCTCGTCCTCGACAGTCGATGGAAATTTGATTGTCATTTCCGCCAATTGGCGCCGCGACTCATTGGAGCCGCTGCCGCACTTGGGAGGATACTCCCCAACCTGCGTGGGCCGAATACGGCCTGTCGCCGCCTCTACGCTGGGGCGGTACGGTCCATGGCCCTGTATGGGGCTCCCATCTGGGTGGACCGCCTGACCGCCCGTAATAGGCCACTTTTGCGCCGCGCGCAAAGGGCCATGGCGGTCAGGATTGTGAGGGGGTACCGCACCATCTCTTTTGAGGCGGCGTGTGTACTGGCTGGCACCCCTCCGTGGGAGCTGGATGCCGAAGTGTTGGCGGTGGTGTACCATCAAGTCGCGGACGCACGATCGCGCGGCTTAGTTTTGTCATCGGAGGAGGTCGTCAGGTTGAGGAGACACTCCCAGACGATCCTCCTCCAAAAATGGGAGGAAAGGCTGGCGGAACCCAGTGCGGGCCGCCTGACGATTGAGGCCATTCGCCCCTCCCTAGAGGGATGGCTGGCGAAGCGGCGCGGAGCCCTCACGTTCCGCCTGGTGCAGGTGCTCTCGGGGCATGGTTGCTTCGGGCGTTACCTTCACCGGGTGGCCGTGAGAGAGCCGTCGGAGGAATGCCACCATTGTGGCTGCGCGGTTGACACTGCGCAGCACACTTTGGCTGAATGCCCCGAATGGGCAGAGCAGCGCGCCGCTCTGTCTCTCGTCGTGGGCTCCGATCTCTCGCTGCCGGCCGTTGTGAATTCGATGGTTGGCAGTGACCTTGCGTGGCAGGCGATGCTCACGTTCTGTGAGCACGTTATGTCGCGCAAGGAAGCGGCAGAAAGGCAGCGGGAAGAGGATCCCCTCTCCCAGCCAATCCGCCGGAGAAGGCTCGGGCGCAGGCGGGTGGCCTACATCCGCCGCCTTCCACCCTAACCGGGACCGGGGCGGTGGTCTTGGGGGAGACTGCCGCCCGTCGTAAGGTCCCCCGAGTAGGCCGGCGTACCTCCACTTTCGGGTACGCCGTGGTTCTGAGAGGGAGCACAGGCCTCCCCGCGTTGGATAGCCGTGGCGGGGTACCGAAGTCGTGTAACAACGTCCCCACGACCCCGCCCATCAGCGGCCGCGACAGATAGAAAGTCGTTGGGTTTTAGCCGGTAGGAATCCGGCATAACCCCGCTGTGTCCCCTACACTGCCGGGTATCCAAGAGGATTTCCCAACGTTAAAAAAAAAAAAAAAAAAAAAGGTTACTCGCTGTTAATGTAGCTTTCTACAGGTGAAAAAATTTTCAAAATCGGTCCAGTAGTTTTTGAGTTTAATCATTACAAACATACAAATCTGTCTTTATAATATTTAGTATATCTTAACTCTTTTGTTATTTAAAACTAGCTGGCGCCCGCGACTTCGTCCACGTTGAAAAAGAAAAAATTAGCCTATCCTGTGTCCTGTACGTCTAAATGTCTATCTACCAAGTTTCATGAAAATCAGTTAATTCGTTTAAGAGCTATGGAGGAACGTACATACATACAATACCTACACTTACAGATTTATTATTAGTACTAGCTGGCGCCCGCGCCTTCGTCCGCGTTGAAAAAGAAAAAAGTAGCCTATCCTGTGTCCCGTACATCTGAATGTTTATCTACCAAGTTTCATGAAAATCAGTTGATTCGTTTAAGAGTTATTGAGGAACATACATACAATACATACATACATACATACATACATACAGAAAAAAATTCTAAAAATGGTCAATTTAGTTTCAGTATCATGTATAGAGCCTATAAACAAAATCTCTGAAAACAAAATAACTTACTCCATGACCAACCCTTACAGATTTCTTATTAGTATTGATTGATTAATATTAATTGATTGATAATGATAGATATTACTGTGCTATTAATAAAATACAGGGCAAAGGGCCGGAAGGTTTTCGAGTGGAGGCTACGAACCGGCAACCGCAGAGTGACATCCACCCACAAGGTGGACAGACGATCTGATAAGGGGCGCGGGCCGGATGTGGATCCAGGCTGCTTTTAACCGGCCTTTTTAGTAAATTATGGGGAGGCCTATGTCCAACAGTTGACTTTTTAAGCCCGTCACACACGTAGCTATAATATATATTAATATAAATGATAGCAAGGCATCATACGATATATTTTCTATACAAATATTGGAGTGATCACACAGACAGCTATAATATATATTTCTATGACCTCACCAAAGTAGGTATATCGTAATTTATATTATAGCACGGTATATTAATATATATTATAGCTACGTGTGTGACGGGCTTTACGGCTGAGATGATGATTAATAAAATGTACTTATAACAGTTGTCATATTGTCATTCAAAGTTCGAGTTATTGTCAAAATATTTGCTTCGATTTAAAGTGTTTACAAATTGTTAATTTAAAACGTCAATCACAACAACTTTCTTACCCCTGATAATATTCTTCAGGGTGTTCTTCATAATATTTTCAATATTAACTGTCACCACTGTCACTGAATATTACAATTTAATAAAAATAAAGAACGTTAGACTTATATAGGGCCGACGCACACTGGAGGACGGCAGGGAAAAGTATTAAAAAAAATCATAGCATTTAATATATGTAATTCAATTGCATTGTATTTTGTTAATGCGATTGTTGCTCTAGCATAATGCAATTAAATTTGAATTAAATGAAAATTGCAAAAAATTTAAAAAACTTTGCCCTGCCGTCCTCCAATTGGCGTCGGCCCTTAGACGCTACAACTGTTTTACTTAATGACTGACATATGGCGCTAAAAGTAATATGTCACTTACTTTTAAGGTTACATAGCAAAGATAAAAGCCTTTTGGATACATCTTTGGCTATGTTTAAAATATGTACCTACTTATATAAAACCAAAATTAAACTAGGTATAAGAAGACATGATGACCTATCAAGTTTATTTGTCCTTACCAAAGGTCCTTACCGAATTTCAAATGCACCAAGAAATATGTCCAATATAATTAGAGCTTATGAATCTTGACAATTGTATTCGGTAGGCGTCTCAGTTATTCTGGTCGCTACAGTGACCATCGTATTGGCTTACGACAGCTGAGGGCAACTAGTGAACTCGCCTACATTCCTAAATACTTCAATGTTAGTAAATTTTGATAAACATGTTTACAACTAGCCAAATAGCTTAATACGACCTCGGTTAAAATTAAGTGTCAAAATAAACTTGGGAGCCTGCCTGGCAATAGTAACCATTCCCTTAGCAGCCATATAAAGACGAGCCCGTTGGCAAGTCGTTAAGGTTTAGCGCTCTGACTCAGAGGTTCCGGGTTCGATTCCCGGCTTTTTGTTGGCTTACATTTGGGGGTGTGGAGAGTTTCGGCCCCTGTCCGTTAAATGGCAATCCCATAGCACAAGCCTAATAGTGTATAATAATTTGTGTGTTTAGGTCTTGACGATAATAATTGGCCTTTACTTATAGTATATTGTTACAATCCATGTCTTTTTTATTTTAAGATCGTATGACAGGCTGACGGTCCACTTAATGGTAGGTGGCTATATACCATCGCCTATAACAAAGGCAATACCGCTCCTTTGGATTAAGGGGATATGAGCTCCGGAACCTCTTACTCACTCACCGAAACACAACAGCACACATGCCTTTATTTCACGGTGGTCTTCTGTAAGAGAGTGGTTACTGCTGCCAAATGACTGTTTTATCATGACGAAAACGATTAACTCGTTAGGAATAGCAAAAATAATTACTAGAACACAATAAAAATGTATTATTCATCTAGTCATTGTGTCAATGTCTATTGTATTTTTGCAATAAGTACTATTTACTGTAGATAGATTATTAAATAGGTACTATTTACTCCCAGATGAGTATGCCAATATTATAAAGAGAAAAATATTTGTATTTTTTGTTTGTAATGCATAACCTACTGGACTGATTTTAAAAATTATTTTACTAATTGAAAGCTACATTATCAGCGTGTAACATAGGCTATTTTTTTATAAAGTTTGGCGAACGAAGTCGCGTACAACAGCTAGTGACGACGGTGGCACGCGCAGCCACGGCGACAATGGGGACCATTTTTTGCATTTTTTACACGATCTCTAGGAAACCTAACATTTTTTCCAGGATTAAAAGTATCCTATATGTTAATCCAAGTAATGGACTATATGTGTGACAAATTTCATCTAAATCCGTTCGGACGTTTTTGTGCGAAGAAGATTAGTATTCGTTAACAGATTTTCCCTTTCAATTCGATTTGCACTCGACATTGTGTAACCTCAAAATGGTAACAGCCTTTACAATCCTCCAAGGTTATGAATGAAATTATAATATTAATCGCGTCGAATCATGTTAATATTTCATTCCTCATCAAACTTTGTTCAGACACTTTGCTACTCCCATATTTGAGGTGTCAAACTCAATCATTCCAGGAATCGAGCTCTAAGAAAATCAGTCGTGTGCACCTATTGGCTAATGCGCGTGATATTACCTAAATCTAAACCAATGAGCATGACTAATGATCTTCGATTGACCAATGAGTTTCGTTTAATGAGCTTATAGTTAGAAGTTCGACTCGTTGATTGGAGTTTAGTTATCTATTTACCCAGTTATAACAGGGTATGTGACAACGAGAATTTTCCTCTTGAGATTTGTACTTAATCCTAAAAATTAACTCACATTTTTTTAAAAATTTAAAATTTAAATAAAAATCTATAAAAGTTTTCAAGCGTAGGACAGCCATCTGCAAATTCTCCCATAACTGGAGTCCATCAAAACTATTTTAAGCTCATTAAACTTTTTCACGATTAATTAAATAGACATTTGTAGTACAGCCTTTTTTTGCTAATAAAAAATTTAAATACAACCTCCAATGTTCGAAGTATAACTTTAAATTTAAAATAAGAACTCTTTTAAAACAATCGTGCAATGTTTTTAGTGATTAAATTCTACTATTGCATATTTATTCCGTTAAAATAGGATTTTCATCATGTTTAGGTCGTCAGACAAGATGGCGGCCCACTTCATGGGAGATGAAGTGCCAACGCTATAGGTGCTGCAAGCAACGCCATAGGTGCTGCAAGCAACGCCATAGGTGCTACAAGCAACGCCATAGGTTCTGCAAGCAACGCCATAGGTGCTGCAAGCAACGCCATAGGTTCTGCAAGAAACGCCATAGGTGCTGCAAGCAACGCCATAGGTGCTGCAAGTAACGCCATAGGTGCTGCAAGCAACGCCATAGGTTCTGCAAGCAACGCCATAGGTGCTGCAAGTAACGCCATAGGTTCTGAAAGCAACGCCATAGGTGCTACAAGCAACGCCATAGGTACTGCAAGCAACGCCATAGGTGCTGCAAGTAACGCCATAGGTGCTGAAAGCAACGCCATAGGTGCTGCAAGTAACGCCATAGGTGCTCAAAGCAACGCCATAGGTGCTACAAGCAACGCCATAGGTGCTGCAAGTGCACTACCTGCCATAGAAGGATTAAGGATAAGGGATAAGGAAGAGATGGGGTATTTTTTTTTTTTTTTTTTTTTATTAGAGATGGGTTTGCTCTTGGCCAACAACCAGCTGAGCAGCATGGATGAGGCCTAAGATGGAGCGAGCTCACCCAGAAGATGCCTATTCACTCGAACTTTGAATAGATTAGGGTTATATAGGCTCGGAAATACAGACGCCGGCAGGGAGTTCCAAACCTTGGCAGTGCGCATTATAAAGGATGTTTCAAAGCGTTTGGTCCGAAAATGAGGGATTTCGACAAGATGAGGATGGTAATCAGCCGTACGTCTGTGTGTCCGATGGAAGAAAGGGGAAGGCGGTATGAGCTCATGTAACTCCTAAATTGGCTCTAAACTAACCCTAACCGTGGAAACTAAGCACGAAAGAGGAAGCGAGTGCTTACTTTAGTTGAAGAATAATTCTTTTATAACTAAAGTCTTTCTCGTGCCTCTGCGACGTTCGCCTTGCATTTTAAGTCTAGTAATGATTAACATTTTAAAACTGCATTTAATATTGTTTTATATCAAAATGTTACAAAAATCTATTATATTGTCATTAAAGGTAGGTAAGGTAATTAACACAAGATCCTCAAGATCGCATTCCATCCATAACGATGATTCATTAATGAGAATTCAATAAAATAAACGTTTCTAAGAGATATTCTTACTTAATTGGGTTATTCTACTGAATATTTATTAATTTATAACAAAGTATACCTAAGTTATATTATAGGCCACTTAATGGTAGCCACCTACCATCAATAGTACTTATTATATTTATTTTTACATCAATACTAATAATAAATCTGTAAGGGTTGTTCATGGAGTAAGTTACTTTGTTTTCAGAGATATCGTGTTTGTAGGCTCTATACATGATACTGAAACTAAATTGACCATTTTTAGAATTTTTTTCTGTATGTATGTATGTATGTATGTATGTATGTAAGTATGTATGTTCCTCCATAACTCTTAAACGAATTAACTGATTTTCATGAAACTTCGTAGATAAACATTTAGACGTACGAGACACAGGATAGGCTACCTTTTCTTTTTCAACGCGGACGAAGTCGCGGGCGCCACCTAGTAGTATATAAAATAAAATCGCTTACCGCCGTAGTGTATAATGTGTTTATACATAAGTTAGAAGAAACAGTATACAATTATATTTCAAAAATAGTTTATTCACAACTCTACTTATTATTTATTATATTTATACTTGCTTATATCAATAATGAGTTGTCACCATAAATTTAGCCTCCATCTTGTTTTGTAAACTGTGTGCAATTTTAAGCTTCCTCTGTTTTGGTTTATATTCTGATCATCAGTAAGAATAATAAGAATAACAGACTACAGGTTTATCTAAAAATAGTTTTATAACGTACCTACAGTGTCGTTCATTGTAAAAGTGGTGTAACTCCCTATTTTTAAAAAACGTCTTTTCTTGCCTAATGGTATCACATTTAGTCATTTATAAGTTACTTCAAATTATTATATCTTTGATTGTATTAAATAATAAAAAATATAAAACAATGAATGAATGCTTATATTTTTTTTCCTACATTATAATTCGCAAAAAGCTCGTTATTCTAAAATTCAGTTACAAGGAGATAATTCACTTTTACAATGAACGACACAATTCTGTCATTGTGAAACTAGCACGCTATCGTCCTGAAATGCATTTAATTTTTTTTTAATGTTAAGGTTGAAAGACAGGCTGACGGTCCTCTTGATATAACATATAACACAAGCCACACCATAAGTGCTGCAAGTACGTAGAAGGATTAAGGATAAGGGATGGGGTAATGGGCTCTGGAATCCTTTACTCACTCACCAAAATACAACAGCATATATGCTGTTATGCGGTGGTTACTGCTGCCAGGCGGGCTGCCCAAATGACTGCGAAACGCATGACAGGGCGTCACTACTTAACTTCAATTTAAATGCCACTACTTAATTTCATTGAAAAGATCCAACCTACGTGAACATATATTTCATGTTCATGTTTTATCAACAGTTAAGACAATAATTTTAATTCATTATCAAGAAAAAAAAAACCTTGTATTGTTAATAATAATTGTTACGCGTGGACTAGTTAATTAATAAAATAATTTTAAAGAAACATTAAATATTCATTACAAACCTCAACCTCCTTCCTCGTTTTCGGCAATTAAAGAAAACACAAAGAGTTCTTAATTCAAAAATTAAAATGGCACACTTCGTACAACACTTTGAAATTCATAAAACACTTCGAAATTCAAATAGCGCGGTTTCGTGCATTTGCCGCGCTCATTCAAGTAACACTGAACTTGAGTTTGCGCTTGCGTCGATCAGTTTACCTGGCTTACCTTCAAAAGTTGCTTAGCAAATATGACCTTTATTTCGATTGTTGTAAAGAAGACGTATTAAGTAATCAAAGACGTCAATATGTTATTGACGTTATTGTCTATCAGACTCATTGCTAATAAAATAAAATTATATAAAATTTTACTTGTTTTCCCAACGGTGTAGTTTCTGGTCGTCCTTCGAAAAGTACTCGGAAGATAACTTGAGGTCATCTAAACTGTTTGTTCTATAATTATTATGTTTTTATTGTTTTTTTTTTTTAATGTTGATAATCCGATAAAAAATTGCATTAGAATATAAATTGTTATGATTTAAATAAAATGTTATTTTCGGAAAAAATATTATATTGAAGTAATCAAAAACAACTTTTTTTAATAAAGATCCAATTTTAATGAAAACAAACAATAAATAGTATTTTTTATATTAAGTTATTGAACCGCAGCAGGCTTCGAAGAAGTAATTTTTTTCTACGAATTCCTGTATATCGCTCATTCTATTAGTTAAAGAAAATACTATCAAAATTCGTCGTATGGTATAGATAGATGAACTTAGCGGCATTCTATGCCAGTTCGAATATAACTTCGAGATCTGGAATTAATAGGCCTCCATTTTGAGATCTCAGGTATCTCGATCCTCGAGCTCAAGATAATTAATTTTACCCTTCTTGTTACCTTTGTATGAATTTAATAAAATAAATAAAGTTTTCAAACTACAATGTATTTTACTTTTAAATTTTGAGTCTGGCCCGTTAACACATGTTAAATCTTATAAATGGCCCTTTAGAAAAATGAGTTTGATACCCCTGTTTTATAACTTGACTTTGGAAGTCAAAGACAAATTCTAGTACGCTGCCTACATTGGTAGAATGAAGGCAAAAGGATAAAGATAATAGGGAAATGGGCTCTGACATTCCTTAACTCGTAGTATATGCTCATAGTATTTAGTAAGTACTTATAATGCTAGTATATTAGTGAAATCTAAATTTTCAATATTAATAAAGTCAAATTTATAATATACTAGTTGCTGTCTGCGACTTCGCACGCGTAATTGTAAATTATATACTAAAACCTTCCTCCAGAACCACTCTATCCATTGGTGAAAACAGCATGAAAATCAGTGCAATAGTTTTTGAGTTTATCGTGAACAGACAGAGAGACACGGCGGAGGACTTTGTTTTATAATATGTAAGGATAGGGATAATATAGATTAGTTGTTAATTTATTAAGTTTTTTTTTTTTTAATCGCATTAAAAAATTCAAAATAAATACCAATATATACTTGAAAAAAAAAAGTCAAAACCAATAATTAGCGAAAAGTGTTCTTAGATTTGTATAGAGTACGAACTATAATAACTCTATACCAATTCCATTACAACTCGTATTCATAATATTAGTAAGAAAGAATGGATTTGTATAAAAAAATTTGTCAGTACAAAAATTTCGCTATAAGATAATGCGAGCGGTTAGCCTTCGAATTGTTGGGAGTTTACGTTTTACGAAATCTGTAAGTAGCTCGAATGCAATCCATGATTCACCGCATTCACTACTGCACAACATATTATAGTGCTATTCGTACATTACTTGCTCCTAGCCACGCCAATTACACAGCTCTTATAATTTAATAATTTGTTCAAAAATAAAAATAATTCAATCAGTTTTGTATGAAGATTGAGGCCATGTTTTTTCGTTTTAACGGTTAAATCCATTAGGTAAGAAGAAATTATAGAATCGTTTAATTCGGTAATGGGGTTTTTTTCGTACAAATTTAAGTTTGAAAGTATTAAAATTAAGTTATATTCCAATTTACAAAATCTAAAATATTCATTAGGCTAATGAATATTTTAGATTTTGTAAATTGGAATGGAGCTCAGCAACTATTGATTTTACAAAAAAAAGTTTCCTATAAAAATTATAGAAAAATTTATGCTCTACAACTTTGATTATCACATTTTTTTCGTATTTCTAAAATTTATCGAAATATTTTTCAAAAACAAAAATTTGGTTTTTTTAATCGACCATATATCGGCAAATATTAACAGTAGAGAAAAACGTTTCAAATAAAAACGATGGGAAACTTTATTCTCTACAAAAACGATTCTTACAATTTTTAACGTAAAACTCACCGTTGCCGAGATATTTGCAAAAAGGCGTTTCTCAAGATGGCGGCTAACGCTCGCGGTTTCAAGCGACACAAACTTGGATTTATACTTGGGAGACAGTCTCTGACATAATCCAATCGAAAAATCAAATAGCAGGATTTTTTGCGGATCGAACCCATTTTTGAGCTATAAATCTTGGCCTGTTTGTATATGCAGTAGAAAAGACGTCGATTCAGCCTCAGTGGTATGCATGGACCTCAACCTCACCATCCACGACCCGCTGACGCCCTTCGTTGCTTAAGGGCACACGGTATCTTGAACCCTCGGACCTTGTTTACATTATCATCTTTTTTGTTTAGAATTCTCCATGGATCTTCATGGGTTTTTTTTATGTTGGGTAGGCCGATGACTAAGCTTGCTTATTCTAAACTAAAAATGGCGATAAATAACGCCGAAAAAAAAAACTACACCTTTTGCTGAAATCGTCTATTTTTATATATCTGTAAACTTACACAGCCTGTAGTCCCTAAAGTATTGATCGTAGAGTAAAAATGAATATATCTAAATTTGTAGACAATTTCATGTAGAAACTTTTGTCAGAAGTAATCATAATGCTATTCCTACAGATATTCGCGATATGAGCAAAAACCTCAAAAAAGGTACCTTCAACCCCCTCTTACACCCTTAGCACAACCCCCACCCTTGAGGACTTTTAGTATGTTAATCTGGATACCGTAAAGTATAATTCTACCAATTTTCAAAACTACACGATTTATTTCCCCTGATTGCCGATATTTGGCTTAATTTGCCTTGGTTACATAGCTATTTTTGATTACGCAATCCCTTTAGCCGCTAGAGTCGGATTTATCCGACAATTATTTTCGTGTCCATTTCGCCAGAGCCAGATATATACGACACATTTCTCTACTTGTATAATGTTTATTTTTTAATCATTGAGTTGCTTTCTCTTAAAAAAAAATTTAAAAAAATTACGAGTCAGGCGCTAAGGGCACGACAACTCCTACAAAACCAAGTGGTTAAAAGTTTAAGCATTCTTCATTTTTATAGACTTAAGTAACAAAAGCCGAGATGTACATAAAACATTGCAAGATTCACTAAGACCTCGCAGAGCTAATTCTAAACATTCTACGCTATCGGACACGCAAGGCTGTGGTCGAATTGTAGATCTCGATTCATCAGTTACAACATCGCTTTGTTACTAAACGATGGTTTAGTAGTGGTTTCTTACAATTTTGTTTCGTACAAATTGTGCGAAGAAGTGACTAAAATTAAATAATATTCCGTGACTATGCATAAAATTTATTTGCAATATTATTTTATCCAATTTAAAAAATTGTATTGTAAATGTATCTTCATGTCTTTTCGTGTTTGTACATGTACAAAATGACAAGTTATGTAGAAACATATTGTCTGCATGAGTTGTAGGAAATACGAGTATGTTACAAAATTCTAGATACAAACTCTGGCGCACTGCCCTGACTGTGTAGGTGCATTTTTGCTTTATAAAATCATAAATAATGTCATAGCCCCGCCTTGTTCATTTCGATCTATGTTTTCGAGAATATCCTGAGTTTCTTTCGGGGTTTCTTCTCAGGATCGTCATCTTGGCTTTTTTCCGAAACCCTAGTAAATTTAATTTTATAATGACGATCATAAGAGTTTCTTGTAGAAACCTAATTGATAAATAAATATTTTTGATTGATAAATAAATATTTAAAAAGACTTGAAAAATTAGAAAAAATTCCATTTGAAAACTGTCTAAAACCTTTTTTGCGTGGCAAAATCTGCAAAAACCCACAGTGCTTCCTCGCGCCGTCAATTGGCGGGTTAGGAATTGTTAAGACAAGACGAGTCGAACCGAGACCCATCATACCTTAGTTTGAAGCACAAGCCACACCAGCGAGCGGTGACTAGTGAAGCTCCAACGGACAGTTGGAGCCTCCAAATTGATACTCATCTACGAGCACACACTCATGTGCCTTCTTAAGGACCTGGGAAAGGCAACAATCCGATCAGTCAAGCAAAGTCGTTGGCCTCTGCAACGGCCCGGATTTCCCGGATAGGGCGCCCGCGGTATACTGTACACAGCTTTTTTTTAAGAGAAGGATTTAAACTCAGACCGAACACAATTTTTACCGAAATGACCGCAACCTAATATTCTATGTATTAAGGTGCAATACTGCACAACAAATTTTTGTAGCTCTTCGCAGATAACCGAACAGAGTTAAAATTGGAAGGTTTTTCTTAAATATTGTGTAAAATAATATGAAAAAAGAAATAAAAATAGCCGATTCAAACATTAGTGTAGAACGTAAGTTAATTAATAAGCCTAAAAACAAAAGTAGTGGTCACGGAAAATTTTTAGGACTGTCAACAGTAAATTTTTTAGCAGTATTTTACAATTTTTTTTCTCAGAAAATGGATTTTTTTTTATAAATCTGCCCGATTCTAACTTTTTTCCATATAGTTTATTATGCACTGTATTTTTATCTAACTTGTGATTTTACTCTAAGAAGTCAAACTAGGCGACGAAAATAAAGCATAAGATAAAGCATCTACCAGTGAAAGTTCCCTGGTAATCCCTTTAAGTATCTTCCATAATTTTTATGGAAAAGCTACTTTGCAGTCCGAATTTCGAAGTTGCCGAATTCGGATTCAGTAATCCTAATTTAAAGAATCGAAGATCCTTCCCTACGAGTAAAAGGTCATCGTTTCAATTTGAATTGAGTTAAAAGTTTTCGCATTAACAATGAATACCAAATATAACTTCTAAAAATCTCATACGTAACCAGTTTTTTCTCCTATTCGACGTCAGAGTTCAATAATGACATGTTTTGCAACTTTGTTTATTCATGAGTTACAGTGGAGTTTGGATAAAGGATTTTTGTTAATTACAACTCGAAAATATGCGATCCAAGGTTGAATTTGCCTTGAATTCTATAATTAGATACGTAATTCGCTTCTTAACACTATTGGACCTATGAACTTGGAACACTTGCTTAGAGACAGTCAGGTACATATTTGCTTAGACTTGCTAAATTTAGAGGTGTACACTGGCGTGCAAAGATCTTCCTATAGATATAAATTGATTAGGTACTAGCTGGTGTCCGCGACTTCGTCCGCATTGACCTATACCTAAATACCTATATGAGTTTTGATACCTATGATTTTTACGCCGACAGTGATCCCGAATTTTTTTATACATATTTTTATACGATCCTGCGAGAACCTAACATTTTAGCATAAGAAGATATCTTTTATGATAATAAACTATCTGTGTGACAATCCATTTATCCATTTTTGCGTTATTGAGGAACAAACATACAAACTGTCGCATTTACAATATTAATAAGATAGAAAGCTTTAACAGATTTTTAAATATTGATAATTTAAATGTGATAATGTGCTATACTATAAGATAGAAATAAATACGTATGTACAACGAAATACTTTAAAGAATAGATAAATTATAATCAAGCATCCTATCATCTTCCAATCGATAAAAATATTCTTTTACAACTTAGTTTACCTATTCGTTACAATGGTGTTCGGAGAGTAAATACTTAATGGATTTTATCCATTAGATATCCATTTTTATTTTATTTTACTTAATGGATTGAATCTTTCAGAGAAATAATTCATAATGACAACCACGAACGTACTTTGAAATGATTACTTACTCCCGGTTTTTTCTTCTTATTTCTGTACTAGCTGGTGCCCGCGACTTCGTCAGCGTTGAAAAAGAAAAAAAGTAGCCTATCCTGTGTCCTGTACGTCTAAGTTTCATGAAAATCAGTTAATTCGTTTAAGAGTTATGGAGGAACATATATACATACAATATCTACATTTACAGATTTATTATTAGTATTGATAAAAACTGTATCATTAAGCGCCTCTTTCACCAACAGCAAGTAAAGTGTTGATTAGTTACTTTTAGAAATCATTTTCTGTTATATTGAATTATACACTCGGTTTACTGCATCATTCAATAGGTGTTTTTTTTTTATTTTCTATTTAATGTTTGGGACGTTTACCGTACAAACAAAAGTATATCAGCTAAATTATTGCCGGTGACAGGTGACTTTAAGTGACGGTTTAGCCTACTTGACGTTGGTAAAAGAAGCGCTAACACTTTTAAATATCAATTTTTTTTTTATTTTTATTAAAACAGATAGTACTTAGGTACCTACGACTATGATAAAATTTTATTTTGTAGGTTTAATCCTGCGAAAAGAATTTTCTAAAAATTTTCGTTTAAAATGACCACGCATTGAAGTCATCACTGCCTGATAATCCCCCTCCCCTTACTGGGAAATAATCCCCCCCTTACTCACTCACCTAAACACAACAGCACACATGCTGTTCTGTAATATACAGAGAAAAAGCGTCCGTAAAGTAAAAAGTGAATGGCAAGTAGGCACATACAATAATTACAAAATGTTCGCATGTAAGTAATTTTGTATAAAAAAATACTTCCTTCACTCACTAGGTACATAGTGGTTACGTGTAGTGGATATTATAATACCAACGAAGGCCTTGGCCCTTAAAAGCATTGATCTTCGAAGACCTTTACCTGTTTGATGTAATTAACACTTCACAAATAAACTTTAGATTATATTTGCGAACATAAAATTTTTGTAAACTTAACTTTATGGTCTAAGTAGAAATTGTTATCTATACCAACATATAAAGCTGAACAGTTTGTTTGCAATTGTTTGGTTGGTTGTACGCTCTAATCTCAGGAACTACTGGTTCAAATTGAAAAATTGTTTTTGTGTTGGATAGTCCATTTATCGAGGAAGGCTATAGGCTATAGAGAAAGCGGACAAAGTCGCGGGCACCAGCTGGTTTTTTAATAAATGTCCATTGCAGTGTGTATTGTTTATACTTGAATATGGCACCTTATGAAAACTTGGCCAAAAACATTGCATTACAGATGACCATCGTGAAATAACAGCATGTGTGCTGTTGTGTTTCATTAAGTGAGTGAGGAATGCCAGACTATTGCCCTATCTATTCCCTATTCCTTATCCTTAATCCGTCAATGGTTAGCAGTGCACTTACAGGACATTTGGCATTGCTTGTGTTATAGGCGACGGTAGTCACTTACCACTTGGAGGACGGTCATTATGTCTGTCAACCTTAACATAAAGAAAATCGTTTTTCAACTTTGAACAGTCCAGGCAGTCTATACAAAACGTTTGCTATAAGGTTTCTATAAGTGGTAAAAAGAATCCAGAGCCCTCTTTGTTCCCAAACATAGGGTTCTCTTCCTACAACAGCACAGTACAGCACACTAACAACTACTTATATTGTATTCTTTTTCCATTGATCAAAAAGGTAAACAAACAATTCACGATATAGAACTAAACAAACAATACGAGCAAATTCTATTTTTTTTTTTTATGTTAAGGTCGACAGACAGGCTGACGGTCCACTTGATGGTAGTTGGCTACCGTCGCCTATAACACAAGCAACGCCATAAGTGCTACAAGTGCGCTGTAGACCATAGGATTAAGAATAAGGGATAAGGAAGGGATGGGGTAATGGGCTCTGGCAACCCTTACTCACTCACCGAAACACAACAGATGCTGTTATTTCACGGTGGTATTCTGTAAGGGGGTGGTTACTGCCGCCAGACGGGCTGCCCAAATGACTGCGAAACGCAGTGTGCCCTACCACTACTTTTCAAATCCAGACCAGAGTCAATTTTGAAAATTACATTGAAAATTGAAATTTCCAAAATTGACCCCGCCGGGAATCGAACCCGGGGCCCCTGAGACGTTAGGCAAGCACCTTTGCCACTCGTCCAACGGGCTCGTCAACGAGTTAATAACTGAGTCAACTCTCTTTGATAATGCCTAATGTACAAATCCCATCTTTAAAACAATCCAGTGACCATGGCGACGCTATATTTGTTTACGTTTTTGATCAATAGAAAAAGAATAGATCATACACTAACCTATAGACTGATGATTTTAAATTTAAAAAGCTTGATTGATTCACTAACCATTAAGTGGACCATCAGCCTGCCTACCGTTTTTATCATAAAAATACCTACTTCCAAATAGACATTGAAAGAAGTGATAATCATGTGATAATCGATTCCATTTATTTAAGGCTTCCCACGTGCCTACCTTTCTTTCGTCACAAGCATCGAATGTCACATCAGTGACATAGAATTAGAAAAAGAAAAAGGTCGTAACCGCCATCAATTAGTGTCTAACCAAAATGCTATTCTACAGATTGCACTTTAAGATTTACTTTCGAATTTCAATAATCGTTATAAGTTTGAAGGCCTTTAAGGTCAAGATCACAAATGACGCAAATTCAGAAATATATCTATAAGGGCCTCTTTCACAAACTACAAGTAGTGTTGATTTGTTACTTTTAGAAATAATTTTATGTTTTACTATAGCTGGCGGCCGCGACTTCTTCTGCGTTGAAAAAGTAAAAAGTAGCCTATGCTGCGGCCTATACGTCTAAGGGCCTCTTTCACGAACTACAAGTAAAGTGTTGATTACTTACTTTTAGAAATCATTTTCTGTTATATTGAATTATGAACTCGGTTTACTGCATCATTCGATAGTCGATTTTTTTTATTATTTTCTATTTAATGTTTGGGACCTTTAGCGTTCAAACAAAGGTACATATATATTGATTGATTATGGCATTACGTAGAGAGAAGATTTGTACTTTTGTATGTTTGTAATGAATAAACTCAAAAACTACTGGACCGATTTTGAGAATTCTTTCACCTTTAGAAAGCTACGTTATCAGCGAGTAACATGAGCTACAAGTTACGCGGGCGAAGTCGCGTGCAACTGCTAGTATAGGTACAATACAATAATACAGATTTGTCACGTCAACATCTAAATTACATATAGATGGTTATTTGCACAGTAGCGCCAACCTTCAAGGCGGATGTAATATTTCGCAGAATATGCTCAAGTTTACATTACGCTCGAGTCTAACCGCAAATGCTTCAAGTAAAATTATGATTCATCAGCAGTTACATATTTTTCCATTCGTGATTTTTCCCAATGAAATCGTATGCTGTCACAATAGATACCTACACGGGTTAATTTAGTTATAATGACTTCGACTGGAAGCACAACAATAGATCATTTAAAAAATTAAGGCTTTAGCTGGATTAGGTAAACAAGTATTACCTATTGTGTTGCCAGTATTCTTAAATTTAAAAAATTAGCTGGTATGTACGCGTTGAAAGATGAAATACCTAAAAAGCATATCTGGCTTTATCGCTGTAACGACTGTGGAGACCAAAAATGTACGTTTGGAACTAAAACATAACTAATAGTTCTGAATGATATTGAGATATTTTCAAACAATTTGAATTTTTACAAAAATAAAATTGGCAAATTACTTTTAAAATTTTTTTTTTTTTCATATAGAATATTCTCTTCTTTTTCTTTTTTGGTTTTATATTAATTTGTTTTATAAATTACTTAATAGATAAATAAATGTAAATAATTTTAATGATTCCATAGGCCTATTTGTATTTAATTTATATATATAAATAGATATATAATGGCTGTATGTAATCTAAATAAATAAATAAATAAATAAATAACTTATGCAATATCTGCCACCTATTGGAAACGTCTAGAACTTTGTAGTAGTTTGCAAAGTTAGTCAAACTTGGAGTTGTCGTTCTCTTTATTTACTACAGATGGCGGCACATACTGAAATCAAAAACAATGGGTCTGACCGATGGGTTTGAAAATGACTATAAAACACACATAATATCAGAGCTATGGTTATGTACATGTGAATAGTTTTTGTTTCATCAAAATCGATGCAGTATTTCCGAAGTTATTGACACCGAAACTTCGGTCGCTATTTAAATTTTTAAGTTCGCTCGCGCTAAGTGGATGACGTCACAAGGGCCGATGCTAGACGCAAGTTCATAGTAATAATATAGATTTGTATTTTGTAATTAATTAACTCAAAAACTACTGGACCGATTTTAAAAATTCTTTCACCTATAGAAAGCTACATTATCAGCGAATAACAAAGGCCGTATTTTATAAAGTTACGCGGACGAAGTCGCGTACAACAGCTGGTAACATTATAGAGAGTGGATTTCTATTTTTGTTTATAATGATTTAACTTAAAAACTTCTGGACCGATTTTAAAAATTCTTTCTTCTATAGAAAGCTACGTTATCAGCGAGTAACTCAAGCCATATTTTATAAAGTTGCGCGGACGAAGTCGCGTGAAAACAGCAAGTTGATAAATTATAAAAATATTCTTAAAATGATTCTTGAGCGGAACTTACGACAAAGATTTCCTCAATACTTTCTGAAGTTATCGGTTTCGGAATATCTTCATGAAGTAGGTATCTTGCGGGTCAGTTCTTTTTGTCTACGTTTCTGTACTACAGATCATTCATTTGTTTTAACTGTCTCTCGATGACACAAAATGTAAATGTACGTTTTGTTGTATCAGCTAGATTGCGGTTTGCAACTTTACTTGCAACTTTGCTTTGCAAGCATATACTTGTTTGTAAGTCATTCTCATATCATAAAGAGTGTAATAGGTATTTTTGTTAGTATACTAGGCAGGTAAGTATATTTTTTAAAGTGAGAAAAGTGATGATGTCTTACACACACTAAAATAAAATACGTGTATAACGGGCTTCACGGTCATCACCACTTTTTATGTCTTTTCGTATCCATTGGCACTTGGAAAAATAATTTAGAAGGTGTGTGGATGGTTGAATTTGTACATAATATATAGGCACTATATATTATGTACAAATTATTAGTGTTTATTATTATTATTAGTATTTATTATATGGCAGAAGTAACGGTCATTATTTAAATTCTGAAATGCTCCGGCGCCACTGACCTATAATAAGCACTGGACCTTTTGTACTTTTTGTACCAGTTTGACGTATTTTTATTCCGAACCCGATAACTTCGGAAAGTATTGAGGAAATCTTTGTCGTAAGTCCCGCTCAAGAATCATTTTAAGAATATTTTTATAATTTATAATCAACTTGATGTTTTCATGCGACTTCGTCCACGTAATTTCATAGTCTATGTTAATAGCCTATGTTACTCGCTGATAATGTAGCTTTCTATGGGTGAAAGAATTTTTAAAATCGGTCTAGTAGTTTTTAAGTTTATTCATTACAAACAAAAATAGAAATCTACTCTCTTTATAATATTACCAGCTGTTGCACGCGACTTCGCTCGCTTAACTTGATAAAATATAGCGTATGTTATTCGCTGATAACGTAGCTTTCTATAGGTGAAAGAATTTTTAAAATCGGTCCAGTAGTTTTTGAGTTAACTAATTACAAACAAAAATAGAAATCTCTTTATGATATTACCAGCTGTTGCCCGCGACTTCGCCCGCGTAACTTTATAAAATATACCCAATGTTATTCGCTGATAACGTAGCTTTCTATATGTGAAAGAATTTTTAAAATCGGTTCAGTAGTTTTTGAGTTAATTAATTACAAACATACAAATATCTCTCTTACTATGAACTTGCATCTAGAATCGGCCCTTGTGACGTCATCAACGTTCGCGAGTAGTATTAAAAAATTTGGGTGGCGCGCGTACTTTGAACGCTTATAACTCGGTCATTTTTTAAGATATCAAAAAAATAAAAACACTGCCGTATTTGTCTAGTGAGCTATATTTGGGGGATATCATTAACTAAAATCGATGGTCAGACTCATTATTTAAAAATACCATATTCAGTATTCGGACAATATTTTCATATGAGAATTATCTTGCAATTTTCGCTAGATTTCGCTATTTGGAGATTTTACCTACTATCAGTTTGTTGCGTCCGGGCAGCGTTTGGATGATAAAATTTAGGTATACATATATTGATAAAAGATTTCCTTTTATATTAAGCATTTATTTTTGTATATTGTAAAAGAATACCATAGTGTTATAGAGTTTTTATATACATGCTATCATTTAATTTTCTACATTTTCTGATAAAATATATGAGCAATAAACCTAACGGCCGAATCATTATTGCTGTTATATCTTTGTCAGGCGTTGCATTTTTATTTTTAATTGATCTCGGGGAACAGTATTTTAAATTATGTCCTTTTCTGTATTTCTAGTATATGTAGGTGTATAAAATTTTATGATGGGGTACGGGTCTCATCGGGCTAAGTAATAGCTGATAACACGAAATAAGACTCGATTCTTGTACACAATTGTATATTCTAATAACAATTATATTAATCAATGTTACAATTTAAATGCGATGAATACAAGACGCAATAGATTTAACTGGAAACTAGAACCTGTGTTTACTTTCAATGCTCTATACACAGAACCTCGTTCATAGTTCTGTTCCTACTGTCGATAAAAAAGCCAAATATTATAATATTAGATATCGTTCATATTTATGTATCTATGTATAAATAAAAATAAAGCAAAACTCAAGGACGGCTGCAAAACATTCTTTAAATGATGAGAAAAATTGGAAAATTGTCCTGGAAAATCATTCGTAAATTAGACACAATCTGGTAGTTCACTTGATAATAGGTACAATTATTAAAAAGTACAAATGAAAATAAAGGAATAAAGATAAAGGTTGACCCATTAAAACTATTTATATACTTTGCTCTGGCGACCTTTTTACAATAAAGTAGGAATTTTGATAAATTGTGATTAATTTCGAGAAATGAGCTCAGACATCTGTGTAGTTCATTGTAAAAGTGGTGTAACTCCCTATTTTTAAAACCATCTTTTCTTGTCTAATGGTATCACATTTAGTCATAACTTTCAATATAAAAGTGAAGTAACTCCAATAGTTGCATTAAAATCCCATAGATGAAAACAATGAATGAATGCTTATATATTTTTTTCCTACACTATAATTCGCAAAAAGCTCGTTATTCTAAAATTCAGTTACAAGGAGATAGTTCACTTTTACAATGAACGACACATCTGCTAATTAGGTATACTAAAAATTATAATTATGGTGTTATTTCAGTGGTCTTCTGTAAGAAGACTGCTGGCAGACAGGCTGCCCCTGTGGGCTGCCCCGCCACTACTAGTGAAACTAGTTTTATCTACTTTTTTTTATTAGAGATCGGTTTGCTCTTGGTCAACAACCAACTGTGTAACATGGATGAGGCCTATGATGGAGCGAGCTCACCCAGAAGATGCCTATTCAATCGAACTTTTAAAAGATTTGGTTTATATGAGCTCGGAAATACAGACGCTGGCAGGGAGTTCCAAACCTTGGCAGTGCGCATCAATAATCAATCAATACTAATAATAAATCTGTAAGTGTTGGTCATGGAGTAAGTTACTTTGTTTTCAGAGATATCGTGTTTATAGGCTCTATGCATGATACTGAAACTAAATTGACCATTTTTAGAATTTTTTTCTGTATGTATGTATGTATATTCCTCCATAACTCTTAAACGAATTAACTGATTTTCATGAAACTTGGTAGATAAACATTTAGACGTACAGGACACAGGATAGGCTTTTTTTCTTTTTCAACGCGGACGAAGTCGCGGGCGCCAGCTAGTATAATATAAAGTCGATTTAAATCTTTGATATAAAGGCTGTTTTAAAGCGCTTGGTCCGAAGAAGAGGGATTTCGACAAGATGAGAATGGTAATCAGCTATAAGTACGTCTATATGTCCGATGGAAGAAAGGGGAAGGCGGTATGAGCTCATGCAGCTCCTGAGTACAATCTCCTGAGCACACTTTAGTACCATTAGTACTAGTTTTGTGTAGTGAAACTGCGTTCTAAATAGGATTTTTTGTGTTGTGTCATGGATTTAAAACGTAGAACAGAAAATGTTGCAATAATTGGCAGTGCATGGTCGAATGAACCTAAATCAGTCATTTACTCTACGTGAGGCTAAAAGACTGCATTTACCAGAGAAAACTGTAATCTTACTTACTAATATCGCTGCTTAAAAACTAAAGGGCCACAAACCAAAATTACACTTTTTACAGGAGAGCTAATCGAAAAAAATTAAATTATTTTAGTATATTTTTTTCTTATTAGATATACATCGAATATATGCATATTATACATTGTTAGAAGCGTATTTTTAAGTAGCATTAAATGTTTTAAGTACTTTTATAATAAACTGAATACTAGAAGAGAAATATGCATATATATGTTACTTTTGAATATATAAAAAATGATCAAAATATACTAAATATGGAATAAAACAACCATGAGTCTTTTTGCAACATACAATATGAAGGACTGTTATTGTATTTTTGCAATAAAAACATTTTTGGATTTTTTTTGTTTTATGTCCTTTAGTTTCTAAGCAGCGATATTATAAAGGAATGCGTTCTTGTTTCTTTGAAAATTCTTGTCACTCTTTCATGGAAAAGCTGTTATAAACTTATTTTGAACTTTACAGTAATATAATCATGGTCGGTGAAAAGGTTTTTTCGTATTTATAAGTAAAAAGTTGTAGTAAGACCTCTTTAGTTTTGTATCTGGATGGAATTTAAAAATTAAATAGATGGAATTTAAAAATATAAGATTAAAATTAAAAACGGTTTAACGTCATTTTTCTATTGTTTTCTATCCGCCAAAATCAGTGAATCTATCGAATAAATTCGATATTTATTTTATTATATTTTGTCAAGTCAAGTTTATCAAGTTTTATTAAGAAAAAAGGAAAAAATGTGACAATAGCCGTGAAAATTTTTGTGACGCAGTGCCAATGAGTAGCACGAAAAATGTAAATAAACTATGATAACTAAAATTTTTTTTAAGGTAATTGTTATATATTTTATTTTATAATTTCTTTCAAATTCTTTCGGGGTTTCTTCACAGGATCGTCATCGTCTTACCTATATTTTTTTTCGAAACCCATGTAAAATATAATAACCATTAAACAAGTTTATTGGAAACATATTTGAATAATTTATTGATTATTGATAAATAATAATATTTTCTAGTAAATATCTTAAAAAATCTAGTTAGTAAGTATGCAATAATTCTACAATATTTAATTTCCTACATAAAAATACAATAAGAAATAAATCGTCCCAAATTTAATGAAGTATCAAACACTTTCTCCCAAACAGTGTTCTAAATTTAAATAGGTCAAAGTGTATTCAACCTTCATCTAATGAAACATACGATCGTTGTGGCCATTACCAGGTGCATTCCGAAACAAACTGGAGAAAGGTTTTGTATTACCGATTGCGTGACGTCACGGACACGGTGACGCATACCATAGCCATAGTTAGTGTTAGACGCGATTGATTTCTATTGTATTGCATATGATATGCATTTATGAATACAATTAATGATAGCTGTAAACATTTTAATAATAATTTGTAGTTATGATAATTTTATATAGTTATTTTATGAGCTATAAGTTATTAAATTATTTTATCCGTACTAATATTATTAATGCAAAAGTTTGTATGGATGTATGGATGTTTGTTACTCTTTCACGCAAACGCAAATGCACAGAGGCGAAAATTCTACAAATTATTTTTTTAACCTCAGTAACATAAGTAGAAATTTTTTTTTTTTGAAAAAATATTTAATGTACGATTTTGTTCGTTTACGATTTTGTTATAATGTCACAAAACTCTGTATTTGGATTATTCCCAGTAGTACCGTTGAAGTAGTTCCCTGGCGGAACTAGTGAGACTTATTTTCCCAATAGTTCAGCGGGACAATTAATTATTGGGTCTTGCAGACCACGAAGCGCGGGCGGGGGTTTCATCCCTTCGTGGTTGATGTTCCTAGGTCACGCACGAAGCGTTAAAGTTCTACCTTCCTTGTCCGAACTGCTAACTGCGAACTGCTAAGGAGTGGAACTCATTTCCTGCGTCCGTGTTTCCTCAAAATTAAAATCTCGGGGTCTTCAAATCTAGGGTAAATGGGCAGTTACTAGGTAAGCGTGGTCCACTTTCGCGGCCAAGCGCTGCCTTGATTTTATAAAATAAATTAAATAGTAATATTTTTTATTCCCATTAGTCCCACTAATATATTACTATTGAGAATAATCCCTGTATTTGGCAGCTCGTTTCGCTGTAGTAAATAACCTACAAAATGCAGTCTTGTGGTCTTCTGTAAGGGAGTCACCATTACGGAAAACGAACTTAAAAATCGTGAGATCTGTTTCCATGATTGAGTAAGGAGTGACAAAAGTGTATATTACCTTCTTATTTTATTAAAATTGACAGCGTGATTACAACACCTATGGCGTTCATTGTGCTATTAAGCTTCGGTGGTTACCTACCCTGTAGTAGAAAGTCTGTTTTTATGTTAAGGTCTAAGTCAATACACAAAAATTCCTATTTTATTGCTTTTCTCCATTAGTGAAAACCGTATTAATCCTTTTGCCGCCAGTGTTGGCATTCGTGTCCATTTCGCCAGAGCCAGATATATACGACAAATTCCTCTACTTGTAAAATGTTTATTTTTAAATCGTTGTTGCTTTTTCTTATAAAAAAAAATATAATATAATGTCTGCAACATAAATAAAATCATTGAATTATCAGTATATTTTACCCGAATTTCTTGAAAATTTTCAAAAAAACTTCAAAAGGACTTACTAACAAAAAGAAACTAAATATTTTTGAATGACATTAAAGGAACGCTTGCTTTTTTTCTCTAGTATAAATATTGAATTTAACCATGTTTATAAAAGGTAAAGTAAGCATTATTTATTTACTAAGAATAAAAAACGAAGACGTAATTACATCAAGTGTATCATAATTGCAGTACCAATATTTAATAAGCAAGAATACTAATAGTTATACGCAGCGAAGAAACTGCCTGCCAACTCTCAAGGTTTGTTAATTCTGTGTCGACGTTTGAGAGAGAGCGATCTGCCGACCGCTAACCTGCCAGTACACACTCGGACGTACTGCGCGGCCAACGGCTCCAATTTCAAATTCAGAATTCACTGACGCGTTCCATTTTTCGAATTGTTTCAAGCGCGCGGGAAATTAGAAAATTATTTTTCTTTCAAGCCTGTTATATTTTGAGGTCACATTTTTTAAATTGTGATTAGAACGTGTTCTTTTTTTAAATTGAGTTGAACAGTTTTGTGTCAGTGACTTGACTCTTTGAAAGTAAAAGGAGGTGAAACTGTTTAAATGGTGAGTTTGTCATACGGTCTCTTTTATCGGTGTTGCATGAATGAAAATAAATTATATTAATCCATAATTACCACAGAAGAAAAAAATACAATAAAATTCCAGGTACTGAAATTGGGTGTTTTTTTTTTTAAATATTCGTGAATATTTAAAAAAATGTTTAATAAATAATTTCAAATCATAAAAGTAAGATATTATTAATATGCAGTGTATCATTCTCATATCATAATTAATATTAACCTTCAATAATTCAGTAAATAATTAATTAAATATAAATTAAAATAATAACATTGAAGGGTACATTTAATAATAATTTAGTTAATTTTACTCGTTTTTAAACGGAAAATCTTTTATATCTCTAATATTTATTATAAAATAAAATAGCTGTTCGTCTCTGTTTGTTTCTCCGCTCAGTTTTATTCTTCTACAGCACCCAACGGATTTTAATACAGTTTTCACTAATTGAAAAAAGGATAAGCGAGAAAGATTTATGTAGGTATAATACTTCTAATGAAATAAAGTTACGTATACGTAACTTGCTTTTAACCGCTGCAGCTCATCTCGAAAATAATTTCGTACTCGTAGTAATAGGTAAACTGACAATAAATTAATCCCTTTTTATAAAACTATAGGAAAAACATGCGCGAACAGCAGATGGCAGAGCTTTAGTTGTGATAGATCCTTGCCTTGCATTGCATCCTAATCTTATTAACTATCAGCATGATTGTATCCCCCTAATTAATGTGGGTTCGTAAATGGCTGACAGTAGTCATATAAAATAGTCTAAAAAAATAATTCGATCAAGAAAAGGTAGAAAGATTTATTTTCGTTTTTATAATCGTCTAGACTAGACTAGACCGTCGCATGCTGGCTTTGCTCGGGAGCAGTGTACGTCATAAATAGATTATGTCCAGCTTTTAAATATTGGTCAAAGAATTTGTCAAATATCTGCAGTGCTTCCAAAGAATACCCTCCCTTGCCCTTCCCAGATAAACCTACTTACAAATCCGCTCCACTCGAGAACCTTCCGGCTCCAGCAGCTATCGGCTAAGAACTTAACTTTGTAACTTTTGTCTATGGATCTCCTCATTCCTGATTCGATCAAGCAGTGTAATCGAGCAGAGCCCTCTCCATAGCTCTTAGAGCGGTCTTACTAGAGACCACATTTTAGCGCCATTTATGTCATCACTGGCAACACTGTTATAGCCTATATCAGTTGAAAATAATGTAGTTTAAAAATAGTGAAAGAATTTTTCAAATAGAGTGCTTCCAGAGATTGTGATACAAAATAGGTATAACTACGCACAACATGCGACGGAAGATCTCGCTCAATAAAAATGTTATAAGTGCCAAAAGTATTAAATATTAATTATTCGTAAACTACAATGTCAAATGAAAAATTGTTACATACAGCCTTTGATAATATGTGAAGTGAAATTACTGATACACTTTTAGCTTTGTAATGTGTGTCATTTTGAAAACAAAACTAAAATCGATGGAAATGAGAGCTCACTTGGTGATTTTTTTCTATCGAGAAAATTTCATTAGGTATATTATGTTTTCTGTTACAGTCGTCACTTTCATTTATAATGTATTTATTTATTTAAATTTTTTTAATAAATTAGACTTTGTTTACTTAGATAAAATTCAAATCTAGGATTGGCTATTTCTCTTTAGCTTGACAGACAGGCTGACGGTGTTAGTAGGTGGCTATTTTCAATTTTCGCCTATAACACAAGAAACGCCACAGGTATACCTTACTCACTCACCGAAACAACTCTTCTGTTTACTTATTATTTTATTGGTACTTATGTGTTTTCTAAAAAAAGTTTCAAGTGATAGTGATCTTGACCAAATAACTTGTTAAATTAATCTGAGTATGTGAATATGCAAATTTCGACCTAGTTTACAATAGATTAAGACTTTTTAAATGTTTTACATAATGCATTACCTAATACTATTATGTCTCTCATACTTGTATATTTAGAAATTTCTTTATGCACATAAAGAATTTACAAAACACTTTAAAATTTTGTTAAAAAAAGCCCCCGTTATATTAGTGCCATTATTGCCAGCGGTGGATAAATTTTCACAACTAAGTAAATATTTTATTTCTATAGATTTTTTGTCTAATTATGGTATGAAATCTTAAAAGAAAAGTAAATTTGTTTTTCAAAACGGTTTAAAACACTTTTCAGGTCGTTATTGTAACAGATTATATGTGTAATTTTTATATAAGAAAGTTAGCAGACACACAATCTTATATAAAAAAGCAGCAGGTTTTTTTGTATAAGAACTTATTTATATAAGAAGACTGACAGTCCACTTGATAATAATATAGTATGTGGCAACCGTTGACCGACACGTTGGGGTTACAAATGCGCTGCCGACTTTGATTAGGTAAAGGATAATAGATAAGGAGGAATAATAGATATAAAATGGCCCATAACTCTTAACCATAAATGTAAAATGTATATTATGTTCTTCTTCTTCTTCTTTACGTATAATGGCATTTCGGTTCATTTTGGGAATGGCCATTATCTGTCAATGTCATGTCAATGCCGCGTTAGAATACAAAAGGAGCGACTTCATGTTGATGGGACGAACCTCAACAAAGTGCACTCCGCCACGAGCTCCGCTGAACCCCTTCTTGGTCCCCAACAACAGTCCGATGGGACGAGGAAAGGCCGGTGAGAACCACCGGGCCCTGCGGCCCCCCGGACTGTCGAGGGTAAGCCCCCCCATCACTACAAGGTCATGGCCCACCTAGGAGGGGTATATTATGTTAGCGTCTGCTATTTGTGTCGACTGAAGTTGACTGATTAAGGCGGAAAGTAAGGAGTTTAGAGATAAGGAGCGCCATCTTACATGCGTGTTAAACTGAAAAAGTGGCAACAAATTCCGATAAATAGAGATGGCGCTAGTGTGAACAGTGAGAGTTTGAGAGTATGGAGAGTATGAAATGAATGTAGCAGTAGTTGACGGAGTGAAGTGCGCCGAGTTGAATTTTGGTTCAACACTAGCCTCACCAGCGCCACCAATTTATCGGTTTCGACTGACATTTTTAATAATCAGATTGTCCTCCTTATCTCAATTTTCCTTGGCGGAAAGTATGGTAAAAAGTGCTCTGTGACGTTGCAAAAAGAGTTGTTCATTCATTCAGATTCATTCGGTAAGATTGAAAAGGTATGATATTGAATGATATTAAAAAGGGATCAGTCAGCGAACTCGTTTGCGAAGTAAGGTTGTCATCGTATGTTTGCACATCTTATAGTTGGAATTGTAGTTCTGATATATCGGTCGGACGATAAAAGTATTTGGACTAAACATCAGTGGTTTATTACTTTTAAGAGTGGGTATAAAGCAAACAAAATTTGTAATTTCACCCGCGTTGCCCCTTGGACATGACAGTGACACAAAATACGTAGAACTACGCACAACATGCGACGGAAGATAGCGCATCTCGCTCAATAAAAATGTTATACGAGTAAGTGCCAAAAGTATTAAATATTAATTATTCGTAAACAATAATGTAAATGAAAAATTGTTACATACAGCCTTAGATAATATGTGAAGTGAAATTACTGATACACTTTTAGCTTTGTAATGTGTCATTTTGAAAATAAAACTAGTCGATGGAAATGAGAGCTCACTTGGTGATTTTTTTCTATCGAGAAAATTTCATTATATTATGTTTTCTATTACAGTCGTCACTTTCATTTATAATGTATTTATCTATTTAAAAAAAATTAATTAAATTGGACTTTGTTTACTTAGATAAAATTCAAATCCAGGATTGGCTATTTCTCTTTATACCCGCTTTTAATGTACCCGAAGTAGAGGGAACAATTTGTATTGTATATAACTTACTAGCGGGCTACCCCCTGCTTCGCATGTTTTTTTTTTTGCAATTTATATATTAAAAAACCTTCCTCGTTTAACGCTCTTTCCATTACCTGTAAAATCCGTTGCAAAGTTTAAAAGATCTAAGCGTACAATACGGAGGAACAGGCGGCGCGAAGCGACTTTGTTTTATCTATGTAAAGAAGATATACAATTTAGTTCTGTTATTGTCTCATCGAGCCCAAATTTTTGTAAAAATTACTTCAAGTAGAAAAGTGTAATGGGCTTACATAATTATTATGATTATCGCTATAATAATCCATGTAATTAATGTCCGGTAAAACTATGTTTTTTATCTTTGTCTGCTTAATCTTACTTATGAAATTTTCTAGTAGTAAGTAGATGTTATGTAACTTCGTCATAAAAGGCGATTTACGAACCTACTCAAATTTGCCTCATTTATCGCTCTTCCCATTTGTTAAAACCATTGTTGTGGTTTAGATGATAAACGGATAAACAGTCAGAGGCGGACTGAGACTTTATTTTATGACTAGCTTTTGGACGCGACTTCGTCCACGTGTATGTGAAAGAATTTTAAAAATGGGCTCAGTTGTTTTTGACTTTATATTTATTAAAGACATGCAAAAATACAAATGTCTCATAGGGATTTCTATTTTATTCTATAGGTAAAAAAATAAATAAAGTCAGTTAAGTAGTTTTTGTGTTAATCCATTACAAACAAACATTAAAAAAAAAAACTCTTTATTATATTAGTGTAGTTAGTCTTTTGAGATCCTAAAAGTGCGCCAATATTTCTATCCAAACAGTGGTATGGGTCAATTTGTAAGTAATTTAAGTAATACATGCAATACAACAGCTACAGTGTATTATTTATTTCATATCATTTGTTTTATAGACCGGTCTTTATAGATATAGTAATAGTAACAGATATTATCGCTCGATATTACTTATTGACGGCTAAGTGTGTTTTTTAATCTCAGAGACAAAAATAACATTACATGTGACATGCATTACATACATTACATGGTATCATTGTATGCAAACTTGACATTTGCATGTGTCATTTTTGTCTGAGATTAAAAAACAGACTTTACCTAACGCTGCATGCTGAGTCAGGAGGCCTAGTTTTAGCTGCACTAAAATATTGTCTATTTTTTGTGTTTCGTGACCAAATCTTTATATATGAGTATAAAAATTCAACTGCCGTATGTTTGTGTCCACATAATTTTAACACAACAAGGCATTTTAACAAAAATATTGCTTTTATACCTATATTTTTCCGAAGTTATATGTGAAAAGAAAAAAAAACGAACAACAACCATGCATGATCGGATTCAGCTTGTTTAGAATAATTTATTTTAGAAGAAATTCAATCTTTTTCTTGCGGTTAATCTCCAACTGGTGGAGGTTGATGGCGATTAGACTGGACCAGACATCTCTGTCTTCAGATGTGACCGGCCTATTGCCACTTCAACTTGCTAGTTATCTTGACCATGTCGACAACCTTGGTTCTTCAGCGAATTTCAGAATTTCTGATCCTATCAACTAAAGAAACTCCATAGTACGCTTGTGGATCAGTCCAGCGGGCCTATTCTCTATCTGTGGTCTTGCTGTGATTATATACTCGATCGACTCACCTGTCAAAATGACGTTTTTACCATGGTTATAATTGACATGACACATGTCGATGAAGTTAGAATACGAAACTTTTAGATGTGGTTTTAATGTAGAACAACAAGTTGTCGACATTGGAGTCGATAGGTTTTAAAAACCACAAATAGACAATAGGAAAGCTGTTGAGAGGCCACGTTTCAGCACCATACGTCATCTACCACACACTTGGTCACTCACAAGTACATCTGGTATTCTCAGCGCCTCTCTCACAAACGTCAAGTCATTTAAAGTCACCGGTAATCGGGGATAATGGAGCTGATATACCTTTGTACGTACGTACGGTAAACGTCCCAAACATTAAATAGAAAATAATAATAAAAATAATCGGCTATCGAATGATGCAGTAAACCGAGTGAATAATTCAATATAACAGAAAATGATTTCTAAAAGTAACTAATCAACACTTTACATGTAATTTGTAAAAGAGGCCTGATTAGAGAGACGATAAATCAATAAATTCTCGTAGGTATATTATGTATTTTTTAGCAACTGGGAGCCAATTTAATCTAAATGACATTTATTTAATTTACCTTTACAACACTGCTCAACATTATTGCATGTTGCATGTACAAATCACTTTTTATTTTGATCGCCAGTTCAGATTACAAACTTTTACCCAATGCTGTGTCTACTTGCGTTTCACAACTGTGCTCCGTCCGGTGTTGATAACACCTCAAATTTGTATTGTATCGAGAGAAAAAGTCATAGATTTATTGTTTCACTAGCTGGCGCCCGCGACTTCGTCCGCGTTGAAAAAGAAAAAAGTATCCTATCCTGTGTCCTGTACGTCTAAATGTTTATCTACAAAGTTTCATGAAAATCAGTTAATTCGTTTAAGAGTTATGGAGGAACATGCATAGGTATATATATACATGATACAATACCTACACTTACAGATTTATTATTAAAATATTGATTGATTTCAAATTACTGTGTCGTATAATATAATATATTAATATAATTGTCAATTTGTTTGTATATTTTCATGATATTTTCAAGATTTATTCATTAGCGTTTTAGACTTTTATTTGCAGAGTCAATACATTCGGTTTTACTTCATCAGTCTTTTTCCTTCTTCCGCCCTTATGTCTTTGAACTTATTTTCAATCTCATTCTGTAAGAAATGTATGGAAGTAGTTTTTTTTTTTGCGATTTTGACGTTTCTAGTACGTTGGTCCTCAGTTGGTCTCATAGGGTCAATTTACTCTTATCGATTGGCGATATAAAACCAAAACGTGAAAATTGTCCTTTTTCTCGCTGACTGTAACATTTTTCCAAAATCTTTGAATGCCGATGTGGGCATAATTATTAAAATTATGGATAAAAGTGTGCTTTGTTCTAGCTATAATGGTTTAGGTAGCTGCCCTTACTGACATGTCTTAAATCACCACCTGTATATAAAACCTCATTGGGATTTTTTTCTTGGCGAAGAAGGAGTGTCGTTAGTTTCGATAAATATTTTTAAATACCTATTTTTTTTTTTAATTTGCGGCCATGTGATTTCAAATCGAGGTGGTATGTTAATTGAATAAACTTAAACAATTAAACATACAGTACTGTGGCCACAATTGGTAGCATCGGATTGTGACGTCACAGCTGGGTAAACAAAAAGATGTTAATATTGTAAAATTCTTTTTGTCCATTTTATAATAAAAAATTAATGATATAAAAAAAAAACAAAAAAAAGAGATGTTCTAAAACACTTTTCACTAAAGCTTTATTTCGTTTGCTTAATAAATTCACAGATTCGACTTGATTCACCGCAATATAAAACACAGCCTTCTTTGTATCTTTATATTATTATTTTTTTAATATTTTTTATTATTTTTTTAATAAGTACTAATAATATAAAGAGTAAATATTTGTTTATTTGTTTGTAATGAATAAACTCAAAAACTATAATACTCATAGACTCATTGCAACAGTAAGTTTTTCATAAGCTGAATTTTTTTATAAGAACTCTTGAAGTATTTTTTTTTTTTTTTCTGTATTCTTGTATTCAGATGAATAATGTGTAACGCATTATTCATCTGAATACAAGAAAAACAGAAATCAGCAGTTTCCACTTATTACTAAAACATTTTATTAAGTTACTACAGAAATTTGAACAGGGAAATAACATACAAATAGATAAGAAATATTTGCAGACAAAAATTGCATATCTGCAAAGCCGGGACCAGGGCACTAGTAGGATATAATTATGTAGGTACATTATAATCATCATCATCAATCAATCAATACTAATAATAAATCTGTAAGGGTTGGTCATGGAGTACTTAAGTTACTTTGTTTTCAGAGATATCGAGTTTATAGGCTCTATACATGATACTGAAACTAAATTGACCATTTTTAGATTTTCTTTCTGTATGCATGTATGTATGTATGTATGTATGTATGTATGTATGTATGTATGTATGTATGTATGTATGTGTGTTCCTCCATAACTATTAAACGAATCAACTGATTTTCATGAAACTTGGTAGATAAACATTTAGACGTACGGGACACAGGATAGGCTACTTTTTTCTTTTTCAACGCGGACGAAGTCGCGGCCGCCAGCTAGTATTATAACATTTTTCATATTTCCTTGAAATCAAATACATAGAACAGCTAAACAACCCGTTTGCTAGTTTGGATAAATTATTGTTTTATTAATATCTAATACGTGGATAGGTCGTAATTCTAATTGGTACCCTATAAAAAAGCGAATTAATTGCAGTAGCAAGCATTGTTCCATGCAATCCTAATCGGTTTCATGTTATTCTCAATTAAAACGGATGTCGAAATAATTATCAATTGTAAAGAGTACCTCTTCCTGGCCATTGTCCATTGTTATGCGGCAGTATTGTGATAACAATTGCAAATCAAGATGTTTACAAAACTCCAACGCGATAAGACCACGTAGAAACATCATCTGCATCAATATCAGAGAAAATTTTCAAAAAGTGACCTTCTAAAAGTAGGTCAAAATTAAGATTTTCTCAAAAGGTCCAATTCGATAAGACCACGTAGAAACAACTGGATCTTTGATCTGCATCAATATCAGAGAAAATTTTCAAAAAGTGACCTTCTAAAAGTAGGTCAAAATTAAGATTTTCTCAAAAGGTCCAATTCGATAAGACCACGTAGAAACAACTGGATCTTTGATCTGCATCAATATCAGAGAAAATTTTCAAAAAGTGACCTTCTAAAAGTAGGTCAAAATTAAGATTTTCTCAAAAGGTCCAATTCGATAAGACCACGTAGAAACAACTGGATCGCCTCTCGCGTCTTACTACGAAAGATCTTAAAGATTACCTTATCATAATTATCTTCAAGATCGTTTCTATTTATTTGTAATAGGTATTGTCAAATGGATAGTATATTAAAATTATTGTCTTTTGTATGAAATATAATTCATTCCATTCAATTCTATTCTTAAACTTGTGCCTGTCCTGGGCCAGATGAAACTGATGTTCTGCATTAGAGATTCTCTGAGTTACATAGCCCAGTATTTCTTTCGTCTTCGAGGACCCGTATTTTGTCCATTAATAACAACTGAATTTTGGGCTTTTTGACGCGCTGTAACAATTTCTGGGTGATACCGGCATGCTGGAGCATTTTTCATTATTGACTTTCTGGATCCAGCTACAAGTATAAAACGGAGCTGAGTCGGTTACTCCCACATCTAAAACGCCTCAAGGCGCCTTTTGATGTCTTCCTTTATAGTCCAAAATTCGCTGCCGTAACAATAATATGCAGTTTCTAGTTTATAATGAGCCCTTTTATTTGTTCCATCAGAACTTCTTGCTTACGCCATAGACTATTTTTAGATGTCTCAACCCAATAACAATGTGAACATGAAGCCTTCTAAGAATCATTGGTTAGTTAAATTTAGTCGCCATAAAAGCTATTCAAATATATGCAGTATAATAGATGCTAACTCATATCGGATCCTTGTCACGTACGGTACTTAGGTACCTAACAGTAGATTGAACTCGTAAGTTGTTGCTAAGTCTGACAATTTAGACGAGAAATAAAAAGAGTGTGATAATATCCTTTCACAAACCATTTATAAGTACACTAGCTGGTGCCTGCGACTTCGTTCGCGTTGAAAAAGAAAATATATTAGTAATAACTCCTGACATCGTTATCGCTGTGACGACGTTGGCGCCGCCACGCGACAGTGGCGCCCAATTCTATATACATATTTTAGACTAGCTGGCGCCCGCGACTTCGTCCGCGTTGAAAAAGTAAAAGTAGCCTATCTTGTGTCCTGTACGTCTAAATGTTTATTTACCAAGTTTCATGAAAATCAGTTAATTCGTTTAAGAGTTATGGAGGAACATACATACATACAGGAAAATAATCTAAAAATCGTCAATTTAGTTTCAGTATCATGTATAGAGCCTACAAACACGATATCTCTTAAAACAAAGTAACTTACTCCATGACCAACCCTTACAGATTTATTATTGGTATTGATTAGACGATTACTCAGGAACATTAGCTTTTGTCTGTTCCCTAGTCCGCGCATCTTTAATGTTCCTATATTTTTATTAGGGGTTATTGTTTTATTTTTATATTTAGGTGATCTCTCGGAAGCACTACATTTTTCTAGATGTAATTTTTTGTAGGTATATATACATTTTTCTGTCAGTGTATGAAAAAATTCATGATGGAGTAAGCAATCACACTATTCAATTTGTAGGAATCCAATTTAAGAAATCGGAAACAATTAGAACAGATTGGATCCAATTTAGATTTTAAATTCTATTATCTATTTTCAACTTATATCTTCGATATAGAAATCAATTTAGTGTAGTGTGATCAACTAGTTCACTACTTAGGTTCCTAAATTGGTTTCCTTCAAATTGAATAGTGTGATAGTGGTTTAACAAACTAATAAACAAAACTCACTTCTATAATATTACCAATCATGATATTAAAAATGTTGGTGACCAAATGAGACGTAGTATGTTTGCATAACCTACCGTGATCAATCAAAAGCCAGCGTTAGCAAACAGTACTTAAGTGATATAAGGTCCTACCGCTTCCATTATTTACACGGACTCTAAAGTCTATATCGGAACACTTTCTGAATACATAATACCAATTAAAAGTTGCGCACTTCAAGGCCAGTTACAGTACGATACGTGAGACGAATCGTTAACGCCCCAAGGTTAATTTCACCAGTGGCGAGTATATAAGTACTGTGGTGCTTCTTGCGTTCTTAACCTTACCTACGTGTTGATTGTCTTTAAAGATTATCAATCTTAGATTATCCGACATGCAAAGTGCAAGTGACATCCTACGTCTTTAAAGATTATCAATTTTTAAAAAAATATCCATCTTAGATTATCATCATGAGTTCTTAATCTCTTATACTACGTGTTGATGTATTTAAAGGTTATCAATCTTCAAAACATTGTCAAAAAATATAAAAAATTTGGCGCCACTGTCGCCGTGTTGGTGACACCGTCTTCACAGCGATAAAAAATGTCAACTCGGGCAAAGTCGCGAGCACTAGCTAGTATATACAATGAATGCTAGAATTTCCAGAAGCTAAGCTCAAATTTGAACAAATCTTTTCCAAGCTACAAGATAACGTAGTATACCAAATCGTAAATCACAATATGATCCATCTTGAGTCCATTAAAAGTGCATTACGTAGTAAACAAAATGGCGGAAGAAATTAGAGACAATCGCGGAAATGTGAAAATTTCGTTTCCTGCCAACTGTTTATTAGCAAAAACGAGAAGCAAGAAATGCGTTTGATAGCGCGAGAAAATTATACAAATACAGAAATAAATACAAAAGCAAACAAACTGACTTTCCCATTTATAATGCTAATTAGGATTTGTTACTTCACAGTGATAAGATAATTAATTTTACAAATAGTAAAGAGCGATAGACGAGAAAGATTTTTTTGTATTATTTGCAAAAACAATTAATCTGTGCGAAACCGGGGGGCGGGTCGCTAGTTGTAAGGTGAAATCAATTTCGGATGCTTTGAGAAATTTAAATTATTTAAAGAACTCTTTTTCTTATGTTAATTTGATATCCATTCGAGTGTCAGTTAGTCAATTGCAAAGATTTAAATCGAAAGATGCGGCGTAATCTCCTCGCGCCATAATAAAAACACACCGAAAATTCTTAACAATGGGTTGGGCGCAGGCGCTCAACCCAACTACAGTTGCACGCCAGCTACAGTGAGTGACGGTCGTTTGTTGAGAGCGTCGCTATCGTCACAGTCACGTTTGAAGTAAGGAATGTTGTCTGTGTTTAAAAGTGTGTTTAGGCAAAGGTATATGTATTTTATACTTTTGTCTTTAGTATAATGTATGTTGTATTTTGTAACACATTCGCTAGTAATGCCGCATCTCTCGATTTAAATCTTTGGTCAATTGTCTGTGCTTATTGGTTACATGGCACACATTGAGTTATTGGCCGCAATTATTCTTACGGTAATCGTAGACCTCGTACACCTGGGCGAACACTAATAAGATTTATGCACACAAGCATCCGTTCTCTTTGGGACAATACTATGATATTTCAGTGTTTTTTTTTGGAATGTAAAGATCGTCATGACTAAAATGAATTTCCAACGTTTTGTAAAAGTATTCTTTCTTTATGTCATATTACAAACTAGATACCATACCATACCATCCATGTATAGATACAGATCCATAGATATCATAACATCTATAAATACCGTGTCCTATCATTTAGGAGGAGTTAGCGAGTTAGCTACTTCAATTTACGAGTATACTATATAAGTATTAGTACATATAAATAAATACTTCTTATTATAGGACTACATAAAATATTTATTTTATAAATAACTGGCTGGCGCCCGCGATTTCGTCCGCGTTGAAAAAGAAAAAGTAGCCTATCCTGTGTCTCGTACGTCTAAATGTTTATCTACGAAGTTTCATGAAAATCAGTTAATTCGTTTAAGAGTTATGGAGGAACATACATACTTACATACATACATACAGAAAAAAAATCTAAAAATGGTCAATTTAGTTTCAGTATCATGTATAGAGCCTTATAAACACGATATCTCTGAAAACAAAGTAAATTACTCCATGACCGACCCTAACAGATTTATTATTAGTATTGATTAATGTAGTAAGCAACACTAAATTGATAGTTTCAATTAGTTTTAAAACCTTACAACCTTCACGTGCTGGTAAAAATCATTCAAAACAGAATTCCTTTGAACAGACCCTTCGCCATAAAGGTCTTTAAGGCCGTCAGTAAACATCGAGCCATTTTGAGTAAACGCAATTGACGGACATAGGTATAGCCTTGACAGCCTTTTAACAGGGCCATTCTGCAACCAATAAAATTAATTTGATAGTAATATATTTTATCTATACGCAACTTTATCACTACATACTCGTATTATAAAAACAAAGTCCTCCGCCGCATCTGTCTGTGTCTTCGCGATAAACTCAAAAACTACTGCATCGATTTTCACACTGTTTTCACCAATGGATAGAATCGTTCTCGAGGAAGTTTTTAGTATATAATTTACAAAGTTACGCGGGCGAAGTCGCGGGCAGCAGCTAGTATCAATCAATCAATACTAATAATAAATCTGTTAGCGTCAGTCATGGAGTAATTTACTTTGTTTTCAGAGATATCGTGTTTATAGGCTCTATACATGATACTGAAACTAAATTGACGATTTTTAGATTTTTTTCTGTATGTATGTATGTATGTATGTATGTATGTATGTATGTTCCTCCATAACTCTTAACTGATTTTCATGAAACTTGGTAGATAAACATTTAGACGTACGGGACACAAGATAGGCTACTTTTTCTTTTTCAACGCGGACGAAGTCGCGGGCGCCAGCTAGTAATCTATAAATGTATAAACTAAATAACTATAAATATAAAAATTATAAACTATTAACCGCAACATTCTTTTGAGACTGTGGTGTCAGAAGTGGGATAAAGGATGAACACCACATTTTACTATTTACATTTATATAATTTTATACAATAATTTACAATATACATTATGTACAAAAGCGAGCACACGTATTTACAATTTATAACATGACGCGAGAAAGCCCGTTCTTTCAGTAGCTGCGTCAGATGTGCACTGTTCCATATTCGTTGTAGTTCTTTTAAATAAAGAAACAGAAAAACAAAACCAAAAAGTCTGTTAAACGAGGTCGCCACAAGACTATACTAATGCTAGGTATATCTGCTGATGTTGCTGAGGAGTTGGGTATCCCGCAGACTAATCGATGCTGCAGCGTCGGATCAAGATTACCATGTCATGGAAATACCACCGAAGTAACGTATACCAAATTTCACAATAATCAAACATGTGGCAGTTAAACCCTACAAACAATCAAACCCTACATCAACTAGGAAAATAATGAGTGATGGTCTTCATAAATTACAAGCCGAGAACCATCTTGATCACGTCAGTTTTCAAACAAAAAAACCGGATCAAAATCACAAACATACACAGACACACAGGTCAAACTTATGACACCCCTCTTTTGCGTTGGGCGTCGGAGGTTTAAAGGGACTGGCGAGCAGGCTGATCGGGTCTAAATTGGTAGATGACGCCCGACACCTTGCAGCCTTTATTTTATTAAGTATTTTATTTTATCTATTTATTTACCTACCTATTTTATATATAAATTTAAAACATAAAATTTATTTGCTTTAGAATACTGTACTAACAGTGCGTGTCACACGAAATTGTACACCGGACGTCCTCGTCACACTAAGGGACAAACCTTTCTAACCTAAATCTTGATATAACAAGTAATTATGTGACAAAAAAATTATTTTATGACATAAATAAAGTTTGACGAGACCTGGATTAGTAGGGAGCTTGCATTAAAACTCTCTCAGGAATTCCCAGAAGGCCACAGTGAAATAGCATTGCCACTTTATTCAGTCTTCAATGTTACAGTATCCATATAACAGCGGGGAAAGGGGAAGCAGGAAAATATTGTATACTGCAGTCTTAGCTTGTATCTTATAGCTTATGAATACTCTAAGACTACAGTATACCATACTTTCCCTGATTTAAAAAAATTATCGTTACCCACTTGGCTGGGTAACACCGACATACAACTGGTCGGCCCGGCGCGAGGTCGGTCGATGACATAACTAGTGGATAAGGTTGACCCACTCGCGTGTTCCGGTCATCCGAGATGTACGTAATCTGAGTTGCGTCAAGATCGAGAGGCTGCGTTCTCCACTGGTGTCGGCCGTAAACTTACTCGTACATTATAATGTTATGAACAAAAATATTTAGCGCACTTGCATACAACTAATTGTATTAACACAACTAAACCAACGCTTTTCGGCTTGACATGGGTGCATATAATAAAAGTCTATAATGTTCAACCGATATATGCGTACTTGATCTTATCAAATGTTTTTAAGGAGGTGCAGTTGTTAATGTAATGCCTCTCTCACATTACAATATTAGTCTAGGTTGGTGTTTTTCTCTTATCCTGAAATTATCTTTTTCCTCTATTATTATCATTATTCTCATGTCATTAGTAGGACGTCCACTTTTGGATATAGGCCTCCTCTATAATTTTCCAATAGGACCGGACAGAACCAGCCTGGATCTTATCAGATCGTCTGTCAACCCATTGGTTGAAAACTTTTGTTTTGAGGCACTGAGGAAAAATATTACACTATTGCATTTTACAAATACCAAACTTGAGATCGGCACTTAAATTCGTGTCGAAACAATTGGAAAACGACATAATTTCTCTCTCGAATGCACACACATTAACATACGTTCAAAATAAACACTCTGGTAAAGGAAAGGAAACAGTTTTGTGGGCCACGAGTGCCGCAGTGCCACCAGTCTGTACGTACAGACCGACGAAACAGGTTTTGCATGATTTGGATGGATACGACCTAGATATGTTTGTGATTTTGCACAAAATATTACCTATAATTTTATACTTATTGCGAAACGTTACGGAAGATGAGGAATGCTGTTGTGAAATTTATTGAATGTTCGCGCAATAATGTCAGGTCGCTAACATTGATAAAAGATAATTATATAATTGCTTATTGTAATGTCTTGAGAGTATAGTGTATTTGAGCCACAGACTTAGTAGGTAACTGACCGATTTTTTTATGTGAAGATCGACAGGCAGTCTGACAGTTCACTTGATGGTATTCACTTGATTCTTAACCTTTTTGTTTTTAACACATTACATTTTTTTTTAAATAATATGAATGATGAATTGAAAATACAGTTTCTGAAAATGCAGAAATTAAAAAGTTATATGTCTATAATTTCAAATATTGTTTCCGTCTAATTTTAGTATTTTTTAACTCCCGGCGCTATAGGCACTAGTAAAACTGTGCTATAGGGGTGTTATAAATATAAGTTTGACGTGTATTTCCACAGTTTTACAATCCATATGTAAAACTGTGGTATTTCTGTGTATTTGTGTCTTTCGGTCGGCATGTCAGCTCCCAACCGGCTAGACCGATTTTGATCCAATTTTTATGTTTGATAACTTACGTGATCGGGATCATTCTTAGCTCTAATTTATGAAGAGCTATTTCAGGCTTTTGAAAACCATCATCAGCCCATTTTCTAGTTGACGAAGAGACTTCACTAACTTCCACGTGTTCGATTGTTGTGAAATTTGGTAAACTGTTACTTCGATGGTGTTTTCATGTCATGATAACCTTGACCTGATGCTGCAGCATCAAGTAGTCTGCGAGACACTAAACTCTTCAGCAACTTACAGCAGATATACTGGGTTATGGCTCAATAGAAAATCGGGGGTTAATTTATGACTTTATAAAGAGAATTCAATACTTACACATCTTCTACTAAATACAATCGTCTAAATTTGTTTGTGTATTAAAACATTTCTTAAATTACGAGTTTAATTCAAAGTTTGACTGCAATGTTAAACCAGCGTTTAATAGTTACCTACTTAATTAACGGCATTCGTCTCGATGAAACTTAACTATCAGAACTAACTATACTATTAAATATCGCGTCTGATTTTAGCCCATTAGCAATTAATTGCTATTTCAAGGCTGCAATCACCGTATTATTATTCACACGACAAGATAGAAAATAATTTGCAGAATCACCAATGAATGTTATGTTGGAAGCTCAGATAAAATGAGAATTAAAGATAGAGCCCTATAGACGGCAGAGTTAACTACGCCTTCGCCATATACATAAATGGTTACACGATGCAATCAAACTAAGCTTCCCTGTAAGATTTTAACTACTGAAAACATCAAAATACTACAATGGAATTTGCGTCACAAATGCCAAAGCGGCACATAAAAAGAACGCCTATGACAGAATCATGGCGGACTCTTGCCTTCATGCGTCAATGGTAAAAGGTAGTAACGATCAACTTCTACTAATTCATTTTAAACTCTAATGGGTTGACGTAAAGTCACATTTACTTTAAATTGCGTACTTATTATTGTTTGTTTTGTTTTAAATGACAGTTCATGCTCTACGCATATTAAATGTTCCATAAAACTCGTAGTGTTTTGTATGGCACGCGTGTTCCATGTTGTAGTAGTTTGATGACTGAAAATGCTAAACTGCGTAGTGAAAGGGTGTAAAAATCATTCTTCAAAAAAAATTGTTCTTTTTTAAATAATATTTCAAACTTCAGATATTCTAAAATATTCAAAAAATACAAAGATTTAAATTGAAAAAAATAGAACGTAACTATAACGCATAACATGACGCATTCGTGTAACAATCATGGTTTTACACCCATAAATTTTCATCTTAAGGAGTAAATTTCAATAAACAAAAGTTGAGGTTATAGCTTCGAACACAAAATCTCAATGCAGTAAACGGCCTACGCTGTGTTTATAAAACCGGCTTCACTATGTTGTCCGCAAAATTCCGTCTATAGTTCTTATTTGGTCTGAGATTGGAAGTTATTACGCTTGCTTGTAACACTTTTGTGAACTGCATGGTTATATGATCAACCAGTGAAAATATATTTTTCTTACCAAGTCGCCGCTTATTCTCGCGCAACAAAGATTCAGAGCGAATAGGAATGTCCATTCATTAATTAATGTTAAATTAAAGCAAATACGAGTATGAAGTGGATAATACGCTTGCTTTAACTTTCTGACTCAGGAGTACCGAGTTCGATTACCGGCAGAGCCAACTTTGGGAATTTTTCAAAGTTGACGCTGCTCTGTCCGTTATATGGTTACCCCATAACACAAACCTAATAGTGCACCTAATAGTGCCTAATAATGCATACAATTTTATTGATGGGTTTATTCTATTTATTAATTTTCAGAAGAAATACGTGTTTTTCCTGCAAGTATAGGTGAAAATGAAATAAAAAAAGGAAGTCATATATTTACATTAGGAATTAATAAATTTATAATCTTGTTTTTTTCTTTTAGTACTGATGTCTTAAAAAGACTAATGCCAGGCTTATTTAAAAGGAGAATTCACAAACAAATTGCTTACCTACTTATTCCTTGAAATTGTAAAGAAAATAAATATATTTTGTTTAATATCTTCACTGCGGCCAAAATTGTCATTTACGGGAATTCCCATTTTCGGAAATTGTCTATTTTGGAATATACGTTTTAGGAAGTTGTCATTTTAGGTAGTTGTTGTCACCCTGAGGGCAAATCGCACTGAGTAGTAAAATTGGATAGTAGCATAGAGTAAATAGTTACTTAACCAGTAACTACTGGTAACTACTGGTACTTACTGGTACTGGTACTGGTACTTACTGGTAACTATTTACTCTATGATAGTAGTAAGGCCCTGAAATATTAAAATGTTGCCACCAAATAATTACCCGACAGATTGAATTAATGAATGTTTTCACGTTTTCTTCGACAGATAAATATGCGTTCTCACTAAGACAAGTCGCGGCGGCCGATCTCCAAAGATGGCAGCACCGGCGGCCGTGGTGGTGGACCGCGCCTACAAGTACTACGGCCGGCAAGACAGGTCCGACTTCAAACCGGTGCTCAAGCATTTGAACATGACCGTCGACAGAGGAATTATGTAAGACCACTTCTATTGCTTATGTAGCTACGATACTTCGTTGATTTCTTTTAACCCTTATTAAGGCGCTTAGTGCCGTCAAATGGGAACTTTCTTAAGCCTACTCCTCGTTTATGGCTTGACCAAGAAGCTTGAAAAAAAATGAATTATCAAAGTTTAGACAACATTTGGTATATATTTTTTTCGTATCACCATAACTTGAATTTTAAAAAATGCTAACCCAACTGTGTTTTTTGGCTTGAATCCCTACTGCCCCTAAGCGGATTACACATGGCAATATTGGCAATATTTACACGCAAAAAAATAAAGAATCTGCTGTAGGTACCTACCTACTCGCCAAAACACTAGCCGAAACACATCAGCACACGTGCCGTTATTTCATGGTGCTCATCTGTAAGGGGGTGGTTACTTATAAATTTTAAAATATCAAATGTTACTTCCATAAAATCCAATTTTTGGTAAATTCCTTGTTCTGACATTGTACCCTTAAGTTAAAAAGTGTTGGTTTGCAGTTATGGCCTCCTCGGTCCATCAGGCTGTGGTAAAACAACACTGCTCTCTTGCATTGTTGGTCGAAGAAAATTAGATGGAGGTGATATATGGGTGCTGGGTGGTAGACCGGGAGAAAAAGGAAGCGGTGTACCTGGACCTAGGGTTGGATACATGCCACAGGTATATCGTTCAATAATTGTCTTAATAGGCGACCGTAGCTGCCTACCTTCAAGTGAATCCACTTGTTAGTACCGTCAGACAGTACTCTGTCTAGATTAGTCCATCTGATGACCTTTACGATAAACCGCTACATGGCCTACATGACAAGTGTTTCAAAGCGTAAAACTCGAGAACATCTCGCTGACAAATTCGGCTAAAAAAAATAACAAAAAAACACAAATTCAAGAAGAGTAAAATATACACATGTAAAGAAAATATTACATTTTAATTTTTGAAAAAAATATACATATAATAATATCAACAATATGATTTGTAAAAGAAATAATGCATCACCTTGTATTAGAGTGAGCAAGTCAAGCATAAGTTTAAATAAATATGATGAGTTTATTCATAAGATATACATTTCCCACTATCGCTCGATGTAAACTCGACAAATAAAGTGCTTTATCACTCTAAGATTGAACATTCTTTGTGTGTTGTAGAATGATAAGTCTGTTTTCCTTTGAAAATTCAAAGTGACAATTATGTCAATCAGTAATCAATATCCATTTCAAATCTAAGCCTTAGCGAATTTTGAAATGAATGGAATTTTTTATCGAAACTGATAAAGCACTTTTCTGGTCGGCCATACAAAAATCAAATAAGAAAAGACTATTTTTGAAAAACCCAATATTTTTCAGGACATAGCTTTAGTTGGAGAATTCACAGTTCGAGACGCAGTGTATTACTTCGGCAGAATATATGGCATGAAAATGAAGAAGCTTAGCGAGCGATATGAATTCCTCAGCTCTTTGTTGGAGTTACCCAGCGGAGGTAGACTGATCAAGTCCTTATCTGGGGGTCAACAAAGACGGGTATCATTGGCAGCTGCGTTGGTACATGAACCAGAATTACTGATTTTGGACGAACCAACTGTAGGATTGGATCCTGTTTTGAGAGAAAGGTAGGTGTAACTATGCACCATTTTTTTATTGTACCATATTTATACGAGGGGTGTTCAATAAAAAGTGACAATGAAATAGATACTCCTTGGTAAGAAAAAAAAATTATACTGGCAAGTAAAGCCTGTACATTTGTTATAATAATAATTTAAAAAGTTTTCAATTTTCATTTGTATTTTTAAAAATGTAGTCATTTGTTTTCTACGTTTCGGAACGTGTTCTCGAAAATGGAGAAAATTGAAATCGCGGTAATTAAATATATATACGAGTATCTGCTTAATTTTTACTACGGAGCAGGTAAATCATAAACACCCGTATTCACAAACGATACTATGAGGTCTTACAGTGCTGACAAACGCATAAGCAGCCATTACACGTTCAATCTGGATCGCGATCAACGGATCGAGATCATTGATTTCAAAAAAATCTAGATAATTTAAGATCTGATGTCGCGATCCGTCAATCCAACAAATTACACAGTCAATCTCGATCAAGATCACTGATCACGATCATTGATCGCGATCCAGATTGAACGTGTAATGGCTGCCATAGGGTCATCCAAATCAATTCATAAACAGCACGAGTGATGAACGACACTATGCGTCCGTCAAAATCGACGCACAGGTAAAGTAGTCGCCGAGCTATATTAGGGAACGCATAGTGTCCGGCTTGGCTTTAAAAGGTAACTTCAATAAAATGAAACAAAACAAAACAAAATGAACGTGATGAACAAATTAGATCAAAAAACCATCGTGTTGTGACGTGATTTGTTTCGTCAATCAATATACGAGTACATACTTATAAATCATGGTTGTTTACATTTAGTATGATGATGTTGTGGACTGAATTTTACCTTATTCTAACTTCCCTATCTATCATCCTATCCAGAGTAGCAGCATGCGTGCATTTCTTTCTAATATTTCTTTTTTTTTATTATTAAATTTTATTTAAATTTACCATTAAGTGAACATGTCTATCGCAATTTACACTATAGGTACATTTCAAGATTATAAGAATGTCAGAAATTCAAAATCTAACTTTTTTTTCCTACATTAATTACTTTTTCATTTTGATTCTCTATGGCCAAGTATATAGTTTTCCTGATAGTGCCAATTGAGCAACACTTGAACGTGTCTAATCGTAAATCGATGTACGACTATTAAAAATAATTGAAATAATCATATTGTCATCATTATTCAATTCATTGTGTACCGTAAACCGTCACGTTGTCACGTGATGCTCTATGTTATATACCATTAATAAGTGTCGACGTGGAGTGTGGACGAAATACACGATCAATAATTTGACGTAACGCCAAACGACTTAAATCAAATGGAGCGACGCCAAACATTGTGCCCACACACGGTCAGTCAAATTTTCTGTCATTTATGCGTTGGACCGAGTCGAGTGACATTGACATGAGCTCTGATTCGGAAGCGCGGCAAGATGCCACGGCGCAGTGTTTCTACCAAGGAGGATAGAAAATGTATTCTATCCTCCTTGGTTTCTATACTCACGATCAGTTGGCGCGATGAACTGATGTGACGCAACGGCGCGATTTTAAATCCAGTGTGACAACAAGCCATCGTTTTTACCATTCACGATCAAATTTTGGCTTCACGTCAGTCAATTTGACGCGATCATCATAATTGCTTCCAGAAATCATAATTGTCACCAATGACGTCAATGCTGAGTTGATGTTAATATTAAAATCGGTTTATTTTAGTAATTCACATGCACTCAAAATATTTACATGACAATGTCCATGAGTGACATTTGCCCATATTTTCCGTCACTAAGATCTTGTCTAAATATAACATTGAAATGTTTGGTTAGTGTTATTAGTCGTGTTTAACAGCAGATAGAAATAAAAGAAAAACAAAAACCGATTTCAAGACTATACCTAAACTAAAAATGTCTAAAATAATATTTTAATTATTCAAAGTAAAGAGCATTAAACGGCATTAAAGGACGATCAACGAAATTATTTACAATTTATAGTACATTTAATACATTATTATACCTATTCACAATTTATAATCAGTTAATTAATTTTGGTGTCGGTGCCAGCCAAGGACAGTTTAATTCTGCGGCTTTTCATTTAGAAAAAAAAGGATTGTTATGGAGGAATAATTTAAAAATTAGAAAAAAAATCAAGGTTAAGTTAACAAAAATACGTGAGCAATAAAGGTTCTATAGTTCTATACATAGTTTTAAAAGCTAGCTTAAAATTGGTTTAGTAGTCATCTCGCACACTTTGTGTTTTATTAGTTCTACTTTTACATAGTTCTACTATGCATAATTCATATTGATTTCGTTATTAGATATCTTAAAACACAGCAACTGGACTCCGAAATTTGTAATAACTCTTGTTCCAAGGTTGTCTAACTTGGTACTCAATACTCGATCTAGAATCAAAACTACGGCTTTAAAGTTTACAGTCTGTTATGAAATTTACAACGAAATTAGATATTTATTGATGATCATTAAACTAACTTCTTTATAATTACTCTTGCAAAAAACTCCGAAGTAAGTGCAATATAAATAAAAGTGTAATATCCTTGACACGCAGGTTAATTATAAAACCACAATTCAAGATTAACTTTGATCCATTGTGTAATATAAATTACAGTTCAATTAAATGGCAGACTTTGATTCGTTGGCATTTAATTTACTTGTAATTTTAAATCATTATCATTCAATATAATAATTAAATTAGGTAGTTAATTTGTTTTCTAATAAAACATTGTTTACTTATGTTTTAATCGTTAAATATACAATTAACACGGGTCCTTATTATAATAAGGACCTTATTACTATTGCAATACGGTCCTTAATCCACGAAACGCTACAATTATTATTTATATTGAAAAAAGTCGTAGGACTGCATGTCGGAAGTGAAAACTAAGCCATCAGTTAACATATTAACGAACTGTTGACTATGATAAGCTTATTATGAAAGAAGAAGTGCGTACTAATTCGGATAGGTGGCGTTCATTTCATACAATTAAACGTCACTGAGGTTGACGCTCACTGTGCGTGACGGTGCGATTTCACTGTTTTTTTTTCACACTAAAAAGCCCAACGCGACTATTGAAGTGCCCTATCACTAAAATGTCTAAAAAAGTGTGTTTATACGTAAAAGTTTTCTTGGTTACATACCTAACTTATAATTAATTTACGCGTGATTCACGCAATGTTAATTATTATTGCAAACTTGTTTTTAAACTTAACAATGGTGACTATAGGACCCATTGTTCTTTAGTCGTAGTAAACCAAAACAAACAATTCTTGTAGTGCCTACCTATCCTATTTTTTTGGATATCGGCCAATCATTGAGACTTTTAAGGATGGACATTCCGCCGGATATGTTTACGGGCACATGTGTAACTTTAACGTAGAGTAAAATATGCGTCTGCGCACTACTTTTGGTCACACCATGGTTTCAATTTTTTTCAGAATATGGGAGTTCTTGGCGGAACTGGCACGCGGTGGAACTACTGTTATAATAACAACACATTACATAGATGAAACCAAGCAAGCGCATAAGGTAACCTTAAAAGAAATTTTATAATGGACTAATTTTTACAAAAATTAAAATAAAAACCTGTATTTAATAGCAACAACCAACTCAAAAACTACATATTTTGTATTTTTCTGTTTCTATAAAAGTATAATTACTCTAAAAGGTAAGTGGATAAAAATAAAAATAAAATCGAAACAACAAAAATTCCAGATAGGTCTTCTACGGGACGGCCAACTACTTGCTGAAGATTCGCCAGAAGAACTCTTGAGAAAATTCGATTGTGACACCCTAGAAGACGCTTTCCTGAAACTTGCGTTAAGGCAATATGATATGCCTAGGCGTTCAAGTAAGTTTAAATTCATATTAATCTTCAGATATTATTATCTAAATTTAAAAGGTTAAATAGTGGCAGAGCTCTCTGCACTATGCAGGCGTAAATAGGAGGAAAAAAGAGGAAGATACGATAAATTCTTAGATTACGCAATCGACAAACGAGCTACATACATTTGTATCCGGTAATACACAGCCCCACAGCTAGAATTCTAAAATCTAATAAGTGTAACAATAGAGGGATTTTTCCAGGATGAACACAGGTAGTTTATAATATGTTAATCCAGGTAATAAACTACCTCTGTGCTAAATTTCCTCCAGGTCAGCTGTTTGCGTGAAAGAGTAACAAACATCCATCCATTCCCACAAACTTTCGCATTTATAATAATGTGAAAAAAAATCAAATTTAAAATTCAGCCTTACCCAACAAAAGTATAGTCAAGTTAACGAAAGTTACGTTAGTTAGTTAACGAAGCACGTGCAACATATTGACACATTGCGCATATACCTACCTCTTGTTTTCATTTTTACAAAGATTTCAGATCTCCATTCAACAGATTTCATAAACATTGCTAAATTGTTTAAATTTGCGTTGCTGTGAGTACTGTGAACTTGCCAACTTTAGTTAACTCACCTATAAAATGATTAAACACAGTGTTAACATCGTATGTACAAAACTCATTTATAAGTACATAAGTAGAGTAAGTAATAAAAATTTCAACTTGATTTCAGCTCTGTCAGCGTCGCCTGACGTAATTCCTGAAAGCAGTATAGTGAGTGGCGACAGTCGGTATCAGTCGAGGGAAAGCTTTAATATTGTCACCAGTAGTAGTACACATGTATGTATAATTCTTTTTTCAATCATATTTTTCTCATAAATGTATGTTTGTTTATATCATAACATTGAAATATTACATCCCTGTACAACAGCGTACGCACTTAATCCTTATGAAACATCAATAAAAGGTGATTTGCGTGTATAATGTACACTCACCGGCACGGAAACTTGGCCAACACAGAAATTTGCGATAGTTTGCATTTTAATACTTTTATAACCATAACTATAGACCATGTGTGTTCAATAAGTGTCTCTTTTAGGTTTTCAATCCTTTTTAATGACAATTAACCGTTTAACTGCCTAACAATAAGGTTTAAATCAAACCAAACGTTTTTACAGAAAATCTTAACTTTCAGCGCTCAACTTTAAAACACTAGGATATGCGGGATTACTATTTTTTCATTATTGTTTACACATCTTAATATCAGGTAATTCCTCCTGTAGCCCTGATAACTGCCTGCATTCGATCTGGTATGCTTTGGATAATGCTTTTGACCTCAACTTGCGGTATGTCGTCTCATACAGACCAAGCAGCATTTCGGACCTCAGTACGTGTCCGTGGGGGATTAAATTTGTTTTTTATCTTCTTTTTAAGCATGTCCCTGATATTCTCTATGAGATTTAGGTCAGGAATACGAGCTGGCCACGCCAATTTTTGAATTCTGACCTCTTAAAGATATTCATTAACGCAATGTGCGACATGTGGGCGTGCATTATCGTGCATTAGGAGTAATTAGTCTTGCCAATGAACCCCAAAAACGGTAAAATATGATCCTGAAGGATATCTTTAATGTATCGAGCAGCAGTTAGCCGCTTATCGATGACAGCCAACTCGGTACGAGCGTCGGAACTTATTCCTCCTTACACCATTATAGAGCCACCATGAAAACTCACAGTTTGTGTAGTGGTGATGGGTAAAAGCCATTCTCCTCTTTTTCTCCACACTCGTTCTCGACCATCTGGTGCACGTAAAGCTATCCTACACTCTTCAATGTTTAAAATCTTGGCCCAGTGCTCGTTAGTCCAGTTGGCGTGTTCTTGGGCGAAATGAAGTCTTGCTACTCGATGTTGTCTGAGAAGTTCTGGGCCGCGTGCTGGTCTACGGGCTTTCTAATTAACTTCCTCCATATGTCTTCTCACCGTACGCTGGCTAACAATAACACCTCTTGTGATTTGGAGTCGCAAGCGGATTTTAACCGCAGTGAGGAAGCGATTTTGCAGAATTTCAAGGATAATTAAGCGATTATCCTGGGCCGGCGTGCAATTTTCACCTCCACTACTTGGTCTGCAGGTGTAGGCACGAGTCTCCTGGTATCGTTTCTAAGCATATTGCATTGAAAAACGTGGTACGTTAAGCCTTGTAGCCACTTCGCGTTGTGTCAACCCTTGGTTGATTAATGCCATGGCTTGTATAACCTGAGCTGGTGTTAAGGGTAATTTTTTTCGTTTTTTAGCACCGCCATTTATTGGATTAGAAGCATAAAATAACAGATGTTTGATAACTGAATGGTACGCAATTTTAAAATACGGAGTTTAAAAATTTTACTTAGTCGCTCAAATGACTCGATTTAACTAAAGCTAAAAACAAATGTCAAATTGCACTCAAACATAATAAATTACCCTTTAGAACTAATGAGAAGTATTTATCGTCTCAACCTCATACCAAAAAATACATTATAAACACTAACAACTTTGTAATCGCAAGATAAGCGCTTGGCCAAGATTCCGTGCCGCTGAGTGTATATTTTTGTATGAAAAAAATTAACAATAATAAATGGTTTCAATTTTTCAAAAAAATATTATTTGCTTGTATTTTGTATTGCTTGCATACACAGACCTACTCTCACCTCTGTGTATTAGTAATTTGCCTAATAATGTCTTGTATCTTGATTGGGTGCACTTATTGCACATATTTTTAGTCTATTCAGTGGAGCCCTAACATTGTTTTACTCAATATGATAGATAATGTAACCAAGAAAAATAATACATATTTTCAAAAATGTTCCAGATTTTAACCAAAAAGGAGAGTCCGAAAGACTGCAGTGGTAAATCTAAGGCCCGTTACAAGGCCGTTTTTATAAAGAGTTTGCAACAATTTTCAAGGCACCCGGGGTAAGATGAATTATTTTTATTTAATAATAATAAAGGTTTTTAGTAAGCACTCTTATTTGTTAATTTTTTTTTCAGTGGTTTAATATTCGCTGTATTGTTTCCTATCATACAAGCAGTAGCGTTTTTCTCAGCTGTGGGACACGATCCGAGAGATTTACACATAGCAGTTGTAAATGATGAAGCTGCCTATTCGCCTTGTAAGTTTACTTTATATATTAGTATACAAGCTGTGTCCCGCGGTTTCACTCGCAGTTTAATTTAAATTGGCCTCTGATTTCGGCTTCGGCCCCTGACTCAATATGTAGCATAACTAGCATATCATCGCGGCACACTCTATTGAGGCTCGAATGAAGAAGTTTCCAAATTTTTTTTTTTTGAGAATAACTCGAGGTTAAGGTTCAGTTCACACTGAAAAGCGGCGGTTTTATGACGCGCACTTTTGAAGATATAGCCATAGAATAAAGCACTTATTTATTATATCATAAGGTACACAGTACATTGAGAACGCTAGTTGTAGTCCACGTGAATCATTAAACTGTATAGTTTTAGTGTAATAAATAAGTACTATATTCTATTGCTATCTTAAAAAGTGCGTGCCGTGTCGTGTTCGTGTGAACTGACCCTTATAAGATTGAACAATCTTATAAAGGTCAGTTCACACGAACGCTGATGGGAGAATCATACAACAGACAGGGGGCGAAACCCTGCACATCCATACAATTTTGGTGTCTTATAAGTCTTATATTTATTTATTTAACAATATATTTCTTTCCGTTTCAGTGGGTTTAGATATATGTAAAAATAGTAGTTTAAGGCCAATAATACGTTTAGAAGATGACACTTGCCAGCAATATATGCTCAGCTGTTGGTTTTTAGAAGAAATGGAGAAGTTTTACATTTATCAGGTAAATATTTTTTTAAATAGTTTTTCAACTTCAGTTCACTAGTTTAGTAATGTTAAAGCTCCTACTAGATCTTACATACGTACATACTTACCTATATACATAGGTCATTACATATCTTCAAAGATTGCTATCCTTAATTAAAATATAGTTTTTTTTTTTTTTTAATTTTGTAACGACAATCAATTTGCCTACGAACCGTACGAAATTATATTACCTTGATTTTCTATTTTATTAAATTGTAAATTAAAAATGTATTGAAATAATAAAAATCATTAGTTAATAAATAAATTTAAAATTACATGACGTTAAAAAACTCAGGTTTTGACAATCAGTCATCAATAAAAGTAAGAAACATTGCAATATATTGTTATTTATATAAACTCTAGACTCCGTACAATTCGACGGAGGAAGCGCAGAGAGCGGTGGCACGAGGAAAGCTCTATGGAGCTTTGCACCTCTCGAAGAACTTCAGCGAAGCTCTCGGCACCAGACTTCGAGAGGGAGAGGTCGATGACGATGTCCTCAACGACAGCCTCGTCAGTGTCTGGCTCGACATGACTAGTGAGTGGCTCCCTGTATACTTATTTAATCTTTCGAGAGTCTTACTTGACTTCAAGGTGCACGATAAATCTTTAAAATATAATCTTAATACCTAAGCTACTAAAGTAAGTATATAACATTTTTTTGTGCACATATAATTTTTATAAAGATCAAATTTTTGATACCAATAAAACGAAAACAGTAGGTACGAAAAGTTGCAGACACAGTTAGAAAGATAAATGTACAGTCGAGGTAAGAAAAGGTTCGTTACCTTAAAGTCGAAACTTGCTCATGCCAAAATTTCATTTCAAACGTCTGGTCAGTTCTCTGCTTTAGTTTCAAAAGGCACTAAAAGTCTACGATTTGGATAAAGGAATTAATTTGAAAACTGACGAAGGTTTTCGTACCCCGACTTTACGCAATAATTTATAAGCCCGGGGTATGAAAATTTATGGAAGTAAAATCAAACGTCACATGTCACTCGTTACGCGTTACAGGCTCCAATAAGCTTCACTTATATTTATTAAATTATTTATTTATCGTTCGTAAGGAGTAACTTCGTAAAGAGTAACACATTTTTGAGCGTAACTTCTGTAACATACCATCTCTGAGCTCTCTGAAACTCTGATATTTACCCTAAACGCGCATACTAATTATAAGTTGAAAAAATTACTATTTTAAAAATATTTTAGTTAATAGTAAATGTCATAACTTTTTTACAGATTACCAAATATCATATTTCATTAAGAGTCAGTTGCTAAAAGTGTACGAGTCGTTCACCAGTAGAGCGATGAGGGCCTGCGGTCGACCGCAAGATTTGGCCCATGTAAGTTAAATATATTTACCTATTCATAAAATTTAACTCGAATTTATCATAAGGATGTCACACATAATATGTATATTATCTTATATATTCTATGCCTATACAATATGTTATAAAATAAAATCGCAGACAACCTGTGTCTGTCTCTCCACAAACTTCGTCTTAACCACCCAACGGATTTTGATAAGAATTTTCACTAATGGAAAGAGCGATAAACGAGGAAGGTTTGTGTATATAATTTTCAGATAAAAATTGCGAATCCGAGAGCGAGTCGCTAGTTAATAATATGTAAAACTTAATATTCATACATTTAGAGATATCTATAATATTTTTAAATAATATATCCAGAATTAGTTTTTCTTTTATTTGAAATTTTTTATTTAATTATTTTTTTATCTGTAAATATTTATTTGGTTATAGAACATTTGCATTTTGAACAAAAAATTTCATTTTTTTATAAAGAGATAAACTTCCAATATAGTTGTCTTCTTTTAATTGAAATAATGGGGGATTTTTTTATCATAATTACTTTATTTATTAATGTTATTATAATGAACCGGAAGCATTTTAATAAAATGAAATATAATTAAATTGAATAATATATAATAACTCACTTTATCCCTACATTTCATGTTAAGTTAAATAAAACCTTTCATTTAACTTAAAATATCTTTCAAATAAAAATCTGTTAAAAACTTAACATAATATAATTTAATATTAATTCAAGTTAGACTTTGTATAATATGCATATATACATATTTTATTATACTTACTAATTTTTGCAACTAAAATTTATTTTCTTTCCTATTTTATATTATGTGCACGTGTATATGTATATTATTTATAAACTTTCAGACAGCACCTGTTATGTCACAATGTTATTTCAACTCAAGGTAAAAATTAACTAAATAAATATACCTATCTCTGTAGTATAGGTATATACATAAAATAACACTAATATGTTTATTATAATTACAATAGAAACCGGTTATAACGACATATCGGTTACAGCGACCAAATGGCAAGGTCCCTGTTGAATGCCTATAAAGATTTAATATTGCTTATAATGACTATCCGTTTATTACGACCAATTTTTGTGTTCCCTTGAAGGTCGCTATAACCGATTTTCACTGTACCTATGTAAATATTTATTTAAGATTCTATAATATTGTTTCTTATATAATGTGTTTACTGTGTCTCCAATAGATCCCGGTTCATTTTAAGGAACCAGTTTATGGCAAGAATGGTGCCCAATACGTTGGATTTATGGCACCTGGAGTTATGATTACGTATGTTTTTTTTTTTTTTTTCATTTTAGTTCATATAAGATTTATTTTATTTAAATACTAGCTGGCGCCCGCGACTTCGTCCGCGTTAAAAAAGAAAAAAAGTAGCCTATCCTGTGTCCCGTACGTCTAAACGTTTATCTACCAAGTTTTATGAAAATCAGTTGATTCGTTTAAGAGTTATGGAGGAACATACATACATACATACATACATACATACATACATACATACATACATACATACATACATACATACATACATACATACATACATACATACATACATACATACATACATACATACATACATACATACATACATACAGAAAAAAATTCTAAAAATGGTCAATTTAGTTTCAGTATCATGTATAGAGCCTATAAACACGATATCTGAAAACAAAGTAACTTACTCCAAGACCAGCCCTTAAAGATTTATTATTAGTATTGATAAAATTTTATTTTATAATTTTTTAAATTTATTTATCATCTGAAATTATGATAAGAGAAATAATCTTTCTATGTATAAAAAACCACGGTGGTTTAGTAGCGGAAAAAGAACATTTTTTTACACCCCGCTATTCTTACTATTTTATTTTTTCAATATGTTTCAAGTTTATTCCATTTGCTGTCAAATAAGTATAATAACTATTTTATTCCTACTTTTTTGGGACTTCTTGTAATTATTGTGGAAAACTAGACATTTCGAGAAACTAGACATTTTAGGACAATAAACATTCTGAGACACTAGACATTTTGAGATAGGTTCTGAGACATTTTGATAGACTGGTAATTTTGGAACAATGGACATTCTGACACTGGACATTCTGAACCTGAGCCGATTCTATGAAGGATTATTATTATTTATTACTATCATCTAATTAGTTTATATTAATTATACCTAAGTCATACAATTCTTGAAATTTTACTCAGGTCTCGCTCAAAGAAGTTTCACTTCAAAATTATATATCTACTATCGCGGTCAGAGCAGTCCCACCGTAAGGAACAATTTCGTGTGCACATTTTGTATTTATTTTTGTTACGTTTCTATGACGTTACTATGACAACCTCAATTCAACGTTAGACAAATTTGTATGAAAAGTGGGTCTGCTCCATTGACCGCGATAGTACCTATTAACCATCATTACATATTATTCTCTTTTTGATAATTAACAGCATAGTTTTCTTCCTGTCGGCTGTGATAACGTCCACTCTAATGATATCCGATCGCCTGGAAGGTGTTTGGGAGCGCAGTGCCGTCGCCGGAGTCACGCCCAACGAGATGTTGAACGTTCACATCATCATACAAGCCACAGTCATTCTGATACAGGTTTTGTTATTATTCACAATAATTTTACCCGAACTCATTAATATTTCTATCATTTAAAGGTCATCAGACAAAAGATCCCTTGATGGTAGGTGGCTACTGTCGCCTAAAACACAAATAATGTCACAGGTGCTGCAAATGCGCCGCCAACCTTAGTGTAGTTTCAGGTATAAGGTATTTATGATTGGTACAGACTCTAGAATCCCTCAACAAACCCAAACACAACTGGACACAAATGGTGTTATTTCACGGTGATCTTTTGTAAGGGGATGTGATTACTGCATTTCAATATTGGGAGAAGAACAGTGGGTGTCTAATTATTTATTATTTTTAACTACAATTCAAGTAAGTTTTCTTTGTTACAGAGATTTAACAAAAACAAAACATTGTTTAAATGCGTTGTAGTCCACAGATTTAATAAAATCTAAAGAATATATATATACTAGCTGATGCCCGCGACTTCGTCCGCGTTGGAAACGAAAATAGTATCATTTTCGTAAAAAGTATAATTGAGTAATAAATAACGCCTGACATCGTTATCGCTGTGACGACGGTGGCGCCGCCACGCCACAGTGGCGCCCAATTTTTTATATTTTTAGACGATCACTCGGGAACAGTGTGTGTACTTTTTTTCTGGATGAAAGGTACCCTATGTCCTTTCTTGTATCCCTGACAACGTGTATGCAAAATTTAATGATCGGTTAAGGCGTGAAAACGTAGCAGACAGACAGTTACTTTCGTATTTATAATATTAATATGGACCTATGTATTTTTTGTGGTTATCGTTTTTAATAATGCAGCAGTGACGCCACCTGTTGAAGAGTTCTTTTTTATGTATTATTTCAGACACTCGAAATGATGGCGCTAGCATTCGCCGGCTACGGTCTCCCTTCAAAGGGCTCTCTCCTCTCTTGCGGTTGCCTCTTGTTCCTGCAAGGACTAAGCGGCATGTGCTATGGATTCCTTTTGTCAGTCTGCTGTGGAAGTTACACCATGTCATTCTTCATTGCTACGGGCAGTTTTTACCCCATGATATTGTTGTGCGGTAAGTATTTTTAACTGATAATTAAAAATACTATATGATCTTTTTAATTAACCCTTTAACCGTTTGGTTTGGTAGTTGTAGGTAGTGCCCCTAGCGCTTGACTCGTACCTAATTTTTTTTCCTTTAACTATCTATATATAAATAAAAAGAAATCCCTAAATGCGCTGCTAAGCGCAAAACTCGAGAACGGCTGGACCGATTTTAATTCTGTCTTCACTCATGGATAGAGGGATAATCAGGGAAGGTTTTTACGTAATCGCCAGTTTGATTTAAAAATAAACATTATACAAGTAGAGGAATCTGCAATGTACACGAAAATAACTGTCGGATAAATCCGACTCTGGCGGCTAAAGGATTAATTATACACTAACCCCCGACATTCTATTCAGCGCAAACATGCTGTTTCTGCTGTAAGTTCCTGAGGAGTTGGGTATCCCGCAGACTACTTGATGGGCATCAGATCAAGGTTACCGTGTCATGGAAATACCATCGAAATAACATTATAAATTATACCTTTAATCACATCACAGTGGAAGTTAGTAGAATTCCTTCGTCAACTAGGAAATGGGCTGATGATATTCAAACGCCCTAACAGATCTTCATAAACTATAGCTAAGAACCATCTCGATCACATCAGCTTTGAAACACAAAAAAAAGGATCAAAATCGATCCATCCATTTGGGAGCTACGACTCCATAAACAAACACACTTAACACGCCGTTTCTGCGTCGGGCGTCGGGTGTTAAGTAAGCGATTATTTTGACATTATGTGCAGACACTTCAATTTTATTTACTGCATAATACTTATCTATAATACAACACTAATATTATAAAGAGACAAGGTTTGTATGTTTGTAATGAATAAACTCAAAAACTACTGGATCGATTTTGAAAATTTTTTCACCTATCAATACTAATAATAAATTTGTAAGTGTAGGTATTATATGTATGTATGTATGTTCCTCCATAATTTAAACGAATTAACTGATTTTCATGAAACTTGATAGATAAACATTTACACGTATAGTACGGGACACAGGATAGGCTACTTTTTCTTTTTCAACGCGGGCGAAGTTGCGGGCACCAGCTAGTATTTTCTAGTTACGCGGGCAAAGTCGCGTGAAACAGCTAGTATAGTATAGTAGCTGAAAGTTTGTATCTACTTCCAAACTGTGACCTTGTTCTCATTATGTTTGCAGGTATACTGTGGCCGCTAGAAAGTATGGCGCGTTGGCTGCGCATCATAGCCTTCATGTTGCCCTTCACAATACCGACACGTTCCCTGCGAGATATCATGGAGAAAGGCTACTCGATCACTGACCCGTCAGTGTACAACGGATTCCTGGTGACCATGGCCTGGATTCTCGTCACCTTGGGGCTTTGCTTCGTCACTTTGAAACTTAAGAAGACGTAACTTAAGATTAAGTTTGAAGTGAAGTTAAACGGATGCTTCAAACCCAGTGGTCCAATGAAAGAAATCTATGCTACACTTATTCAGCTTTTGTCTGAACGGACGCTTACCCATCTCCATATAAAACCGGTTTTTTTCTATGGACAAAAGCTGAATTGAGCTGAATAAGGGCCGGCGCAAATTAGAGGACAGAACGGCAAGTATGATAATTTTGTAAAAGCGTTTTAATGTAATTAAAATTTCATTGCATTTTATGCTAGGGCAATAATGGTCGCGCTGCGGCATTTCCTAGTATTTAGAATAACGCAATGAAATGTGAATTTATATTAAAAGCTCCCACAAGGTTCAAAATGCTATGAAAAAATTCAAATAGCACTGCGTGCAATGCAATCCTCTAATGTGCGTCGGCCCTTAATATAGTGACTCCCTAATTTTCTCAACAAAAAATATAGGTCAAACTGTCATTTTATAACGTTTAGAAAAATGTTTTAAAAACTTAAAATATTTGCTCAAAAATTGTTAATTATTTTTATATAAATTTTTAATGTAAATAAACTAAATATTATCACATGTAAGTTCTATATATCGGGTAGCGTATGTACATAGCTTCTAATACATATCTAGTTTTTTAGTTGTTTTTTGGGATCGCAGCAGGTTTTGTCTGGATGTGATTGAAATATTAGTATGTCGTAATTATATTATAACCCAACATATATATTAACAAATACCTAAGGTAGAGTTCAAGGGGTATTCAAAATAACTCTGTGCAATTTGTGGGTATTTATGATTAAACTTTTTTCTATGAATTTGCTTTTTATTTTGTGTAGACATGGACATAACTCTAGCGGGTCCTTGATAATGTTCTGTAGGCAGACCTACCGTGAGACTTTTTTAGTAAGACAATTAGGAAAAGGTTTTTCAGAAATAAAAACATCATATTCAGATATAAAAATTTATATTATAGGTAATATTTTGGATTCAACAACATTTCTTCCCGTGCGAGACGCCCGCACCCCTCGCCCCTCGCCAACGCATGGCACATTACTTCCAATTACAATCAAAACACATTACAATGAGCGTTACACAATCCAATTTCAAAAAATTATAAAAAAAACAGTTCTACCTTAGAGGCGCGCTTAGTTTAGACCAAACAAACTAGCAAACGCTACAACTCTGCTACAAACGTACCTCGGTGTGTGGGAAATGGGACTTGGATAGACGAATGGTAATGTTCGCTCGGTCTAAAACCATCTATGTGCATGCACATAAAAATTTCAAATCAAAATGTTTGACCTTAAAGGCGCACTTACTATAGAACAAACAAAGCAAACTGCTATAAACGTACCTCGGTGTGTGGGATATGGTGATCGGATGAACGAATAGATATGTTCGCTCAGTCTAAATTCATGTGCATGCACATAAAATATTTAAAAAAAAAAAAAACAGTTCGACCTTAGAAAGCGCACTTAGCTTAGCCTTAGACCATACAAACGAGCAAACCCTACACCTCTGTTACAAACGTACCTAGGTGTGTAAGGAAATGGGGCATGGATGGACGAACGGATATATTCGCTTGGTCTAAATTCACCTCTATATGCACTCACATAAGGTTCACTGAATTGAGGCGACGGGTCGCGGGGCGCGTGCGAAACGCTTCGTTGTCAACGCGAGCCCACTAGAGGTCACCACTCACCACACGACTGTACCCACAAAAAAACGCATCGAGCTACCCCCAATTTTACAAATCAATTTTGTCCGTAAACAAGTAACACACCGCTTATTGCGACTTATCACATTCAAGCAAATACACATCTTGATCCCTCGATGCAGGAAATTAAACTGATTCATTTTATTTTTTATTTTATTTACTTTTTTTTTTTTCATTTATATCACACCCACTTCTCGTTCAAGTTTTGCCTAACTATAAACTAGACTTAAAGTAACCGGTCACGCATTCTCTTTCTCTCTCTCTCTCTCTCTCTCTCTCTCAATCTCTCTGTCTGTCTCACGCGTTCGCATATCGCTACACACACACTTATATTACATTGATTACCGGCAACGGGGCGGCCCGACTTCACATTAACAACTATTGCTTCGTGACAAGCCGACACACAGCTGCGAAGGCAGAATTTTATACGACATATTATATCATATCACACATTTCATATATCACATGCAAAAACTAACAGCCAATAATAGCTCTATGCAGCGAAACGAATTATTATATTTCTTATTTAAACTGGGAACATGCTTTTATTAAAGAACCGCGAGTGCTCGGGAGTGTTTTGTTGACACTTTCATTGAGATACTTGAGCGTTATATACTATTGATTGATTTAAATTGATTGATGACAAAATTTAAATCACTATTTTGAAGAAATAATATCAACATATCAATAGATTCAAATGGAATTACATGGGTATACTAAAAATATATTTATTATTGACGAAACTACATACAATTACAATTTTAAAAATATATGAAAATTGGCATCTAAAAAAAAATAAGAAAAAAATTACGATGATTGGCACGAACCTATTATACATTTCAAATAATTTTTTTTTAAATATAAAATTCACCCTGTGATCAATTCAATACTATAAATGTCGCCAAAAAAACTAGGATAGAGAACAAATTTGGTATGAAAGTATGAAACAATGAGGACCTATGGATTAAACAGGCATGTTCCCGGCAACTGTGCAATCTCGCGCCCCGTAACGAGAGAAAAAAAAACTTAACATCCTATCAACATTATTTATGTAATTGATCGACAAGAAATTTAATCCTCAATCACACACAAGCTATGGAAGTGGCCGCAACGAGGCCGTACGGTATCATTACAGAAACCCGATTAAACTCAATTCCAAAAAAGAAAATGTCCCCCTCATTTTAAACGCTGAATCAAAATTTTTCAAAAAAGCTTTTTTCTATATATATTTTTAAGTACAAATATATTATTAATAACAAATCTGTACACTAAAGTTTGTTGTGACAAAATACTTTATATATAGTAATAATTATTATTATTAATATTGTTCAGGCCTCCATTCGTTCTATTTACAATGCATTTTCTTAATGATTAATACACATACAAATATTAATGAAAATGATATTACAATGTGTCTATATTGTTACCGTCCTAGCGATATTATGTTACCCCTCTATATAACAATATTATCTCAATTAATTAAAATACACTTAAAAACTCAATTAAAAAGACGTTAAATTCAATATTTTAAAAATACTGTTCCTCAAATGTTAATAAATCCATATAAAAATTTCATTTGAGTTTAGCAGATAATATTGGCGTCACTTGTGACAAATATTGGCGTCACTTGTGACAAATATTGGCGTCACTTGTGACAAATGATATTGGCGTCATGTGTGACAAATATTTGCGTCACTTGTGACAAATGATATTGGCGTCACGTGTGACAAATATTGGCGTCACTTGTGACAAATGATATTGGCGTTATGTGTGACAAATATTGGCGTCACTTGTGACAAATGATATTGGCGTTAAGTGTGACAAACGTCACTTGGATCGGTTGTCACTTGGAAGATAGGCTTGAAACCATTTTTAAAACACTTTTGAAGGCTAAAATATAAAACGATTCTATTGAAATTGCAAAAAATAGATTTACTTTTTTCGGTTCAATAAAAATCTATATCACTAATCTAACAAAAAAAAAGTTATTTAGAGGGGAATTACGTAACATTTCATAATTTTTACATCATTCGAGTACAATACACAAGAATACGGTAAAACAATTCACAAAGATTTAAAAAAAATACACAAGTAAATAAATAAAGAACAATAATAATTAACAAAAACACTACACATAGGTTAGGCGCGAGCCTAAAACGAAAAAGTCCGATTAAACCTTACGTATATTAATTATTTATATTATAACCATTAAAAAGTAACAGATGCCGTCTGCACTTAAAACTTGACTTGGGCGAGAGAAAAAAATAAAATCACTTTTATAATACACTTTTCAATTAACCTGAGTGGAAATTCGCGAGTATACGATACCATTCTCGTGTGATCGTTTTTTTTCCTTGACTTCCGACGCAAAAACGGGGTGTTGTAAGTTTATTCTAATTGGACAATTGTCCAATCAATTGCAACACGACAATTAAAATCAAATTACAACACGACAATTAAAATCAACGAGTAAGGATTTAAATGTGTGTTTCCATCGAGTCTTATCTATTGTGACTGCAACTTGTGTTAACACTTGTGTCTTGTGGTCACCCTTCACACACACACACCCAATCTTTTATGTTAAAGTGGACAGACAGGGTGACAGTCCACTCGAAGGGGCAATCAGCCATCAATCAATCTTTGAATCATGGAGCCGTGTGACCATCATCAAAAGATCACACGTGAATGGCACATTTTAAAAATATGTTAGAGGATAAGACGACATTCAGTAATTCTTATACCTAACTAATCTCAATTTGATAGTCAAGCGTTTATTATATTGTAACATTTTAACAATCAATTATAACCGCTTAGAACCTTATGTATGAAAGCGTATAATTTATATCCGTGGAGCACTAACTGGTAATTGCTGGGCCATGTATCGAGACACATTTGCGACAAACGCAACGTCACATGCGACTAACGCAACGACACAATGTTTCTTGTTATTTTTGAAAAAATAATCGTATAACGCGCATTTTTACGCGATTGCATTTCGAATAATGGCCAAGCTGTAAAGGCAACTTCAATTCCGAGAGCAAATCTTCAATCAAAAATTTAATGTGGCAAATTATCTTTGAAAAAAAAGTCTTACACATCGTACAACTATTAAAACTAGCATTAGACCGCAGCTCAGCTTAGGAATTAATTTATCGTATATAAAATTTTATATTTAATGATTTATTTGTGAACATCGGTTTCAAAGAAAAAATTAATTATATAATAAATTTTATTTCATTTTTTTTATTTAACCAACTGAATTAAGCTTGACATCAATTACAGATAAGAGATTGGTAACTTAAAAACACAAAAAAAATATAATTTAACTCTTTCAATTGAAGTCACCACTTAGTTAACTAACTAACTAACTTGCTATGTCAAATTGCATTGAAACATTTTCAATTCCGTAATAATCTAAAAGCCTATCTCAAAAACATCAAAAATACAAATTAAAAATACCAAAAAAGAAAAACGAAAATTACTATAAAATTTAATAGCAATTATAAATTTAAAAAAAAATGTTTATATAAAAATACAGCGTGTATAATATTCTCACAGCTTTTTTCATAATAATATACTATGTCTCTATATATATAAAAACTTAGTTACAGTTAGCAAATAAATCTAGACAAGAGGCACTTTTGTTCGCATATTAAAAAAAAAACAGTTCAAACACAATCTGACATAGCATCACACTTAACAATAGACGAAGTTGGAGCAATCGGCAACATTGTTGAAAACTTAATGCGGATTAAACGCGTTCGTAACCAAGCCTACGAAATAATAAAAAAAGAATGTCTTGTAAATATTCTTATTTAATCTAAACCGCTTTTTATCGACAATTTTCAATTTATAAAAAGGCGTAGAGGACAAACTCATAGTGGGTGCATCTCGACTTACATTGGTTGTTTCGACAACTATTTCAGCCATTTTTCTTTATTTCAGCCATAATTATTCTCTATTTTTTCTATATTTCATCTTTATTTATTCTTTCGCTTACTATATATTTGATCGCCAAAAAAGTTTCACTTTTTTTTCATAAAAGCAACGCTTATAAGCGATAGTCAAGGCCAAAAATCAGCGATATGATTGATTTGCTTTATAGTTGTAACTAGGGCATTAAACAAAAAAAAAAAAAAAATTTCATTGTTAAATCTAAGTTATATACATTTACAAACTTTTCGAGTACATTTTCAGCAAAGTCTACAATGTGACCATTTGTTTGGATATGATGACTACATTAAGTGATAAAGTGGCCTGTAATTATCATTTTTTTTAAATACAAAGTGGCTTTCATTTTAAAAAAATTACAGAAAAATTCAATTGTTTTGACAAACGAATAAAACACATACATTGCCCGCTATACTATACTTTGTTATATATCACTGTCAATGTGAAAGCAATATGTATTTGCCTGATTTTCAAAAAGTATTTAAACTTAATTATTGATAAATTTTAAACTAAATTTTTTCTTTGTTTCGCATAATACATAGTATAAAACAAAGTCGCTTTCCGCCGTCTGTCCCTCTGTATGTGTACGCTTAGATCTTCTACGCAACGGATTTTAATTCGTTTTTCACTAATGGAAAGAACGATAAAGGAGGAAGAAGGAATTTTTTTTATATATAATTTGCAGACAAAATCCGTGCGAAGCCGCAGTCGGGCAGCTAGTGAGTAAAAAAATAATAAAAGGATAAATTATGCCGCCTGAGTACGCAGTTACTCATGTTACTCAAAAAAGGACTGACCAGAGACGGATAAATATTATAAACTATGAATAATTAGATTTCAGTACTTTTTGGAAAATAGGCAAATACCTCATTAGTTGATGCTATGTGGGGTCTTTTCGACCTCGTGTCAACAATACAAAAAAAAAGACATGGAGGCTCAAGTATAAATTAATAATAATATAGTACAATTTGTTTGAACGATGTGCAAGATTGCGCGTCTGGGTCTCTGTGGTGTGTCAAGTGTAGTCCCCCGCTCACCTGAGGTCGTTGTGTCGCGGCGATTGTCGTGGCGATTGTCGCTAGAACTTGTCTTGGAATATGAACAGGTTGTTGGTGGCTGCCACCGCTATGATGCTCTCGTGCGGATGCCACGCGGTGTGTAATATCTTTTTGTTGAAATCCAAACAGTCGACGCTGATTTCGTCCTGAAAGTGCCACGTTACGCGTTAATTTAGTATCAACACTTGTTATAATGCAATATTGCTGTCATTCGGTGCCAGTAACAACCATTCATTTAAAAGAATAACATATTTTATAGAGCCTAGAACTAGGAACGAGTTATATATTTATAATATAATAAGTGGAGTTTGAATTGTGAGCGACTATTTCTCTTTACTAATGTGTGTTCATAGAACATTCACACTCATATTTTGTTGATTATAATGTTGTTGAATATAATATGATTATATATTCATTCCCTCTTATATTGGACATTTGTGGACTTCTGTAGCATAAATATTGATTTTTTTAAACAGCCCTGCCCCGCAATAATTTATCATAAGAAGACATAATACTATATTAATTTATGACGATAATAGACTAGTAGTGCTCAAACGGAAGATCGCGAAAGATCCGAGAGTCGATCTCAGAAAATATTGGGCGTGATATCGGTCGATTCGTGATTTTTTATTTATGACAACATTATTCACATTTAAGTTGATTCACTCCTTACCACTATGTGAAGGTTAATAAATTGTGTAGTTCATCAAACCGCCGTAAATAAATATTTCTTTAAATTAGTGGCACATACCTTCTTCCTCTTGGCGGTGGTGGCGACGCGTCTCGCGCGCAGCGGCTGCCTGGGTCTCGCGGCGGCGTCCCTCGCCGCCTCCAGCGTCAAGTCCCCGCGTCTCGCGGCCCCGGCGCCGGACACGCCCGACACCCCGGACCCGCATCCGCGTTCGAATATCCTACCCAACCACAATTCACATACGTTAATCAATACTAATAATAAATCTGTAAGGGTTGGTCATGGAGTAAGTTACTTTGTTTTCAGAGATATCGTGTTTATAGGCTCTATATACATGATACTGAAACTAAATTGATGATTTTTAGAATTTTTTTCTGTGTGTATGTATGTTCCTCCATAACTTAAACGAATTAATTGGTTTTCATGAAATTTGGTAGATAAACATTTAGACGTACGGGACACAAGATAGGCTACTTTTTCTTTTTCAACGCGGAAGAAGTCGCGGGCGCCAGCTAGTATTTTAATACAAATATAAAATTTATATCAATATTATCACTACATATTTTTTTATTTTTTTTTTTTATTAATAAGGTACACAAAACAGGACACTGACAAATAGGTACATTGAATAGATACAAATTACATCGAAGTGAGCTAAACGAAGTAAGTGGCATCGAAGAGGCCCTAAACATGTGTACACAGCATGTCCAAACAAAACAGTGTTGCTTACACATTACAAAATGTACGTATTATAAAACAAAGTCGACCGACCGCCTTGTCTGTCTGTCTGTTCGCGATAAAAACTACTGCACCGATTTTCATGCTGTTTTCACCAATGTTTCTCGAGGAAGGTTTTGGTATATAATTTGCACCCGTGCGAAGCCGGTAACAGGCCGCTATTTATATTATATAATAACTAAAGTGGGACATACCTAAAGAAGCCATTGTATGAGCCAGTCATGAGCCGGTGGTCATCGCCGCTCCAACAGCATTCGAACTTGTCAAAGATGCAGTCATTCTCATACAACGAACACAACTTCGAACGCAGGTACTCGTGAACCTACAAAACATATAACAATATTCACACCTTAACCTTATTTATATAAATATGCTTCATTACATTTAATGTTCTATTAGAAAAAAACAATATTTGCTGTGGAATAAATCGTCTAATGTAAATAAAAATTAAATACTCACTGGATATGTTTCTACGGGTTTTGTTTCCATTCTAAGATCCCATACTTTTAAACCTAAATAATCCCTCGACATCATATATCTGAAAGAAGATATAATGAAAACAATTAATAATAATAATATCAGCGTCAGTCCATTTCACATTGCATTTCACAAGACCACTGTGAAATAACAGGGTGTGTGTTGTGATTCAGTGACCTGAGGGCCTAGTGCGAGTTTTACTCTATCAAACGCGTCGAACGCGTAAATGTCAATTTGTATGAGAATGAAGCAGCGCTACACTAGGCCTCTGATATCACAGAGCCCTTATAGCAGCTTATACTAAAATGACCTAGCTCACAGGATGGGAGATAATCGATGGGATGCGAGTGATTACCTGCCCGAGTTGCTAAGTTTGACGTCGCTGATGGAGGAGATGATCTCGGAGAAGAAGGAGCGCGCGTGCGGGTCCTCCGGCTCCTCAAACAGCTTCGCGTGTCGGTCGCACAACGCTGCCGCGCGCATGTCGCACAACCGGATTGTACCTAAAAACGTACCAACACTCAATTCAGTTCGTTCTTTAACTAAAACCGATAAACCATTAGGGGTGAAATAGTCTCAAGTAACAAACGCCTAACAGGAAGCACGGTACTTTAAGATCTCACTTTCCTACTCGTGCAGTTTACCACACCACATAATTGCACTATTACTAAAAAACATAACATTTCTGAGAATTATATGCAAAGGTTTAGATGGAAACAAAAAATCAATTTAATTTCATATCACTAAAGTTTGTTTTTTAATCTCAGACACAAAAATGACATTACATGTGACATGCATTACATACATTACATGGTATCATTATATGCAAACTTGACATTTGCATGTGCCATTTTTGTCTCTGAGATTAAAAAACAGACTTTACATAGTATAAAACAAAGTCCCTTCCCGCTGTCTGTCTGTCCCTATTTATGCTTAGATCTTTAAAACTACGCAACAGATTTTGATGTGTTTTTTTTTTTAAATAATTTTTAAAATGTGCAGAATTTGTGACATTTTCGAGGGTTGAAAAGTGTACTCACCCTTACTACTAGAATATACAAAGAGATTGCATTCAGTCGGATGGAACTCAGCTGCTGTTATGACCTGTAACAACAAATAATAACTTTAAATACTAAATAATTATATATAATATTTGAGTTTAGGGACTGTACTTATGTGATCCAAGCAATAGATTAAACGAATTAATTAATGGAAAAAGAAGCTCCCCGACCTCTGTTAGTTCCTCCATGTTGGCCGGTTTGATGTCGACTATATTGAAACTCTGATCGGTGATCTCCAAGTGCCACAGATTGATCCGCAGATCGTCCGCAGACAGATACGTCTCCTGGTCAGAGTTGAGCGAGATCGAGTTTATGTGGTACGTGTGCGCGTTCGCAAATATCCGTCTGAAATTTAAAAACACACACTCATTGTCATTCTAAGTCCACTAAGTCTTGTATGTCTTCACTTGTTGATTGTAAGTGGTTGCCGTCGCCACGCCATAGGTGCGGCAAGTGCGCTCCCTAATAATTAAGGATAAAGAATTGGAAAATAATGGGGAAATGGGCTCTGGCATCCCTTACTCACTCACTTAAACACGTGAAGTTATTCCACGCTTCACGCTGCATATCGCAGTTATTTGGGCAGCCCATCTAGTGGCAACAACCACAGAGCCCTCACAGAAGTCCACAATGAAATAATTGCATGTGTGCTGTTGTGTTTCAATGAGTAAGGGATGCCAGAGCCCATTTCCCTAACCCTACCTAATCATTGTCGTTAATAATACTATGGTCAGCCGCGCACAAAAATATATATATATGACAAATTTATTCTATCTTTATTATTGTCCACGTATTTTTATCATGTCATGTTCAATTTTTTATATTTTTCAAAGATCCCTCGAGAACAGTACTTCGTTATGGACAAAACGTACCCCATGTCTTTTAACAAAATGTCCCTGACAACGTATTTGCAAAATTTCATTATGATCGGTTGAGAAGTTAAAGCGTGAAAGGGTAACAAAGAAACAAACTCACTTTCACATTTATAATAAGTTAAGAATGGTTTGGAATGATCAATTACATGTTCCAAGTAAAACTTACAAATCATCTAGGTAGCGCATAATATAATGTAATGTAGGTTTAATGTTTACAGTGTATAAACAGCTCTACAATGCGATAATTAATTTAGATATTTGATTTAGGCCATCGTAGCGCTAAACGAACGGGAAAAACCATACAAGAATTTAAAGTGATTCGAGGATAGTCACGAGCGGCGTGTCAAATCTCACTCAAAATACTTGACATTTGTATGAGACAGCATCTCCAGTGACAATAGAGGTCAGTGTGCATTAGTCAGATTAATTATTTCCATTATATTTACAAACGTTTTTTGTAGCATTAAAGTTTATTTGAATGAGTATAATGGTTTTATGGTATTCATTCTAAAAGTGTAGCATATTTAGGTGATAAATATCTAAAACAACCTGAAACTAATAATGGTGATTACCTTTGGGTACTATCCAATGTATTGTTTCATTATTATCAACTTATGTATTAACTTTTGCCTGCAATTTCATCCGAGTTTTTCCATTCTTTTTTCCAATTTTTATTGCTCATTTTATTTTTATTTAATTTTTTAGATGATCACTCAGAAACAGTACTTTTTTCTGGATAAAATGTACCCTATTCGCCTGTATTCCTCAAAACGTGTATTCGTTATGCTCGGTTGAGTATTTAAGGCGTGAAAGCGTAACAAACAAACAAACTTACTTCGCATTACTATTATTATATAATACTAGCTAGTATTTTATTACAGTTAGGAGCAATAATTTGATTATATACATTCATAATAATCAATAAAGTTTATATAAAAAAATATTCTAAATATTTTTTTCAATTTGTTAAATCAATATAACATCAGGACACAATTCGTAAGTACACTCGTTGTTATTAAATTTCCCTCACAGAGTAAACACGAATTTAATTTGACTAGACTCCTCCAATATTAACCGAGTGGCAGCACTCCAATATTAGATAAGGAATTAATAAATCCATAGAGTAATATTGCGACAGCGTTACGAGCTATCGATTAATAACAGGTAGAGGCGTTAAGTGCCACTTAAAACATTGTGTGTACTCGTCCCAATAAATCTAATTAAGTCTCCCGAAACTTTTTCCTTTTCTCCTGTCAACCTTTGCTATATTTGCCAGATAGATAATTAGACAAACAACTTGTATCTCTATATCAACTAAACAACTATCTATCTATCTATACAACTGGTATCTACTGGTATCTGGTAAGATAACCTTTTAATATCAAGAAAAAAACTACACTGGGTATACAGATGAATAATCTTTTTCCTTTTCTCTTGTTTTAATTTTATTATTATATAATCAATCTTTGCTATATTTGCGAGATAACTAATGCTTGTCCACCAGATAACCTTTCTGGATCAAGAAAAAAATACACTAGGTATACAGATTGACATCACATTGTTATTTATTATATTTGTGGGCCTAGATAAATCTATGAAGAGTATTGAGCGTTTATCGGCTGTTAATCCTTTAGCCGCCAGAGTCGGAATTATCCGACAATTATTTTCGTGTCCATTTCACCAGAGCCGATTCTTCTAATTGTATAATGTTTATTTTTAAATCATTGCATTGCTTTCTCTTAAATAAAACAGGCGCTAGGGGCACAACAACTGCTACAAAACCAAGCGGTTAAAGGGTTAATGATTGTGACTGTCTCAAATGTTCAAGTTTAAATCTCAATGTTTCAAATATTTACTAATAAATAAATTCAATATTTATCCGTCGGCCTCGTCTTTCCTACACGGCTAGATGCTGGCCAAGAGCAAATTTATACCAATATAATATAAAGCTGAACAGTGTTTGTTTGGTTTGTACGCGCTAATCTCAGGAACTACTGGTTCGAATTGAAATAATATTTTTGTGTTGGATAGTCCATTTATCGAGGAAGGTGGCTTTAGGCTATATAACATTTTGAACGCGGACGAAGTCGCGGGGCACCAGCTAGTTAATAAATAAATAAAAAAGAGAAACTTCTATTTCGACATCATGATATGATCCAAGATCTGTCAGACAGTGTCGTCCTCATTGCTCATGTGTGTACTCGTTCTCTTTCGCCCCGGCTCATCCAGCATTCCTAAGATACTAGTAGTATTGGATGTGGTGAAATGGGGTAAAATGCAATCACCTGGGCGAAGCCTCGACCATAAGCTCCGCGGGGCGCACGGTGGGCACGCGCAACTGAGTGATGCGCTGGGGGTCGCGCTGTCGCCCGCTCTCCTCGCGAGTGTTGTAACCGGTCACACGCTTGTCGCGCTCTGACACCTTACAGACAAACAACACTCATTATTTATCATCAACCTATATGTACCCTATGGAATAACGTAGTTAAAAAAGGCCAAAGTTAAATAAGAAAGTAACAGTTGACAAAATTAACAATCATTTTATCAATACTAATAATAAATCTGTAACGGTTGGTCATGGAGTAAGTTACTTTGTTTTCAGAGATATCATGTTTATAGGCTCTATACATGATACTGAAACTAAATTGACGATTTTTAGAATTTTTTTCTGTATGTATGTATGTTCCTCTATAACTCATAAACGAATCAACTGATTTTCATGAAACTTGGTAGATAAACATTTAGACGTACAGGACACAGGATAGGCTACGTTTTTCTTTTTCAACGCGGACGAAGTCGCGGGCGCCAGCTAGTGTATATATATTATGGTCCGATGAAATCGTCACACCACCTACATTTTAGACCAAATCCTAAGAAATATATGAAGTTAAATCACACTGTTCCGTATTGACTATAATTTAAAGAGGTACTCGTATTAAAAAATTACAACAATAATTTCGTATGCATAAAAATCTTCTCTCATCTACAAACAATACTTACTTTCCATAATTTAATAGTTTTGTCGTTAGTTGATAATAGAAAATGCGATTGATTTTTGCGCTTCAGCCACCGTATCTTGTTGATTTTCTCTTCAATTTCCAGTGACTTCAAGTAATCAAACTCCGGTTCGTGGGACTGAAATGTCGAGTACACGTTGTACTCGCCCTTTTTGGGCACACATTGTTTCGATGCTGGATCTCTCTGTAACAAAACGTGTGAAAAATTGGTTCAGCCATCGGATAAAAATGTAAAATTACAATAAAATTATTGCTTTTTTTCAAGGGCTGCGCCGAATATGAACTTGGGCGACAATCCGGCTGGTTGGTTGAAAAGAGGCAGCCTAGTCCTAATCTAGATCCTAGATGATATTTCCAATTGTAAGACTAATACTAAAATAAAAATAATTAATAATTAAAGAATTCATATGACTGATTAAAGCAATGGCTCGACTTTTTAGCAACTAATTGTCGACTAGTCTCCGAAAAAGAAACAGAAAATACAGTGGTGCTTAAGACCTTAAGATATTATAGGGAAACAGATAGGGTTCATTCTAGATTTTAATGCCGTTAAAAAAATCTAGAAAAATGTACTATAGCGAAGAATTTGCTGCAAGACACTGTCAGCGGACGCATCGATAGGGGGAAAAGCAACTAGTGTATATCTAGTCGCTAGATAGGATAAAGTCGCCAGAAATGTCAATTGTTGCACCCTTACTCATCTTCATGCTTATTCCTACTGTAGTCGGCAGTTCACTAGCACCACCTGTGGCGTTGCTTGCGTTATAGGCGACGGTAGCCACCCTACCATCAATTGGATCGTCTGCCTGTCTGCAGGCCTTAACATAATTACGTATAAAAAAGTACAAGACAGAAATAACCAGAGTAAGTAGCAGGTTATGACGTAATAAGTATTTGATTGGCGGCTCTTCAACATATGTATATTACTACAAAAAGGTCATGTGACGTACAGATTCTCGCATACATATAAAAAAGTAACGAAACTCGTTTCATCACTTTCTCCACTTAACTATACACGCGTAAACAGAAAGCCAATTTCGTTTCTTTTTTTATTGGAACTTCCTAAACAGGTATTTTGTCGCTTATTAGAACTCATGTGTACAGTGTAACAAAATTTTCTATAATGTAATGATAATAGAGGTATACACATACTCGTATTTCATCGTAAACCAGGACACATAAAAATTACGACAATTTGTTTCACGACTGCAACTCATTTTATAACTTTTATAACTTATTTTTATTTATTGTCATTTTTATAACTTTATAATATATAACTACTAGATGTGCCCGCGACTTTGTACACGCTGTATGGAAGTAGCAAAAGCTAGTAAATAATGCTTTAGATATGTAAAAACACTACAGGAATCGATTCAGCATGTACAATTTTTTTGATATTTATTCCTTTGTTTAACTAAGTAATTGGGATGTTTACAAATTATAAAATCTAAATGTGTAGAAATACGGTTTAAAATTGCGAAAGAGCAGTTGAACTTGACATTTCGTGATAACAATAATTCCAGTTCGTGCGCTGGAAAATTATACATATAAAGACACACTCCGTGTGGCAAACGGCATTTTCTAGTTTAAACTTTTTAACTTTTTGAGAACAAGAAAAGAGGTTTCAATGATAGAACACGAGGTTAGCAGTGAGTGGCTAAGATTCAGCCAAAGTGTCCTCCAAAAACTACGACGAAGCATTTCATCAATCTCATTCGCAGAAAACACGTCGAACGAACATTTTCATTGACATATTAAATCTTCTAGACACACTAAAGGCCAACGAACTGTGACCCAATAAAAGCGTCGCTCGACTAATGAATGTTGGCTGTGTTTTACGTCAGAGCATGCATTATCTCTAATTCTAACTACAAGTACCTATTAATGTAGTGTTTTCAAGGGTGTAAACATTTCCCAATTAAATTGATTTTAACACAGTTGCTTTGAACAAACAGTATTTAATAATTTAGTTAACTAAAGCAATAAAAAAGTAATAGTTGAGGGGCAATTTGTATTTTGAGATTTTTGAGGGGATTTCTTAGCGATCCGACTTGGTCCGAGCAGTGATATCACTGATGTATGTATGTTAAAAAGACCTTGGTTCAGGCTCCTTCGTAAGTGGTCTAGTTTACCTAGTTAATTTACATCCGAATGAAGCTCTGCATAATAGATACACACACAAACGTATAGTTCTTTCGTACACAGATACCTATTTATGTAGGACTGATTTCAGAAAGACATTTTCTCCTGAAAAAGCGACTTCAAAACAAAGACATGAAAACACAAGAGTAGGTTTTGGTATGACTTTCTCGTTCATTTCAGTCCCTTTTTGTGTGTCACAAAGGTTTTGTTATATCCACATTGATTAGTGGTGCAGCATTTTTGAACATCTTTACAGTTACAAACTTTTATCTAAAAAAACTCGTATAAAATGCCTATATATTCTTGGAACCCTCAATGCTAGATACATATTTTATAATGTACTTAATAATTATAATCAATATAATAGATTTTTTAAATTATAAACGTCAATGGATGGTTACAAATAAGCAAACAAGTTACAAAAGGCAATGTTGGTCGAAATTAATTTTTTTAATGACTTTAAAACTTTAGTTGATGCATAGCTTTTCAATACAGGTTCTATTACAAAATTGTCAGAATATGCAGCATGCTGTTTTTTTAAGTTTCATTGATGAAGAGAAAGCCTTTGTTATATCGGTCCTGGATAAAATTGGTTTTGATGCCAAAGATATTTTGTAATCTAATATTTCGAACCTAATATAAAAAGAGGAGTAGTCGTCGAGGATGTATTTTTTGTCATCAATGATGTTCATGAAAATTATGGACCAAATTTATTTTACCAACTGTATTTAAATAAGTAGGGACGTCACTCATGACGCAGGACCCTAATCTTTAATATGTATTCTCATAGCATAGATAACAATAATCAATTTTATATTAAAAGTAGCTGACCCGACAGGTATAGCTTATTTATGTTGTTCTGTCAAAAGCTCGGACATATTTTACAATTTTTTTCTTTATAGGAAGAATTTAAGGAATATTTGTATAGGAATAGTTAGATAAATTTATAGCCCAAAAGAAAACTCCTTGAAGGCATATATATCTATATGTTACGCTTGACTCACAGTGAACATTTCTTTCATTAAAACTCTAATCTCTACATTTTACAAATCTGTCATGTCTGCTGTTTCTCCACTAAATACTTAAACTACCCAACAGATTTTAATTTCACTCATGGCATTCCGGAATGATAAATAATTTTGGAAACTCACTTGAAATATAACAACCCTGCCACCTTTGTCACCGGTGGCTAATAACTCTCCGTCATGATTGAACTCCACACACGATATTAAATCGGCCTCCGTGACGTCGTCCTCTAAGGTACCTTTCACCTGACTGAAACACCATGTTGTCTCGCCACCATTGCCTGAAACAACATCACAAAATACTCAGTAGACTTCCAATGAATAGGTTCTAGAAAACTGAACAGTCCAAAATGGTCACTTTATATACAATACTAGTGGCCCACTCCCGGCTTCGCTCGGGGTGCAAGTTATATATCCTACCTTTTAAGTTGGACCAAATTACACATAGTTACGAAATTTTATCAACATCGGTTCAGTAGTTTAGGATTTCATAGCGAACAAACATGTGACACGTAACGTGACAGGTGCCTACCACTTGTCCATATTGAAAAATAAAAGATATAACGTCTGACATTACACTTTTGCCAAGATAGCTGTTGCCCTATTGGAATATTAAGCCTATGTCCATTGTCCATCTTAAAATCCTAAACTATAGGTGAAAGATTTTTTTTAAATCGGATAAGTAGTTTCAAAGATTACCACCTACATACCTACAAACAAACAAATACAAACTTTACCTCTTTATAATATTAGTATAGATGTGAGATATCTTATCTAGCTCCAGATATATTTATAAAACAAAATGTTCTTACATACAAACTTATACATTAAACATACTTCTTGAATAGCAATCTAGTTTTAACTGGTGTAGCATTGATGACAATGCTAACTAGCAGTAACATATTGAATTATGGAATTATTATACCAGACTTTGAAGAAAAAAACAACTTGTAATATAGGTTGCTCTTTGTAAAAATGAAAAATATTTACAATTTTATAACAAGACTGCATTATTTAATATAGAAATGTAATTGCTTCGTTAATTAGAAGCTAAATGAGAACAACCTCGGTCTTTGATTGGATGATTTAATGTCGGTATTGGAAGGTAAACAATGCACTGCATTGTATTGTCATCATGTACATAGTATGGAAGTTTATATTAGTTTTAAATACCACACTGTGTCAATCCAGGAGAAGAAATTCTGTACTATATTTGATAACGAAATATTCACAGAGGTAAAGTTTATATGTAATGGCCTCTGAGATTATAGATTGTAGAAATAGACTACACTATCTGTGAATAAAATATTCTTTATTTTACTATGCTTATTTCATACGTTGCTATATTTCATCAGCAGATGTTTCTTGAATGATGGACACTCGTTCCCTACAGGTAAAATGTAGATATAGGCACACTGCGTTTCGCAGTCAATTGTTGGTTGTAATTTCAAAGAATTTGTTAGCAATGCCATTACATAAAGTATCTATAATTTATATTTAATGTAAAGATAAAGTATACATAATTCAGATGTCAATTCTCCCAACTTAACTGCAATCAATATAATACCTATTTAGATAAAAACAAATGCATTTCCAATGCAAAAGCTGAAAGACACCTAAAAAAGCTAAATGTTAGTAAGAGCAAGAAATATTAGTAACAATTTATTATTAAGATAAAATTGAAATATTAGAAAACAAACAAAGAGTAAATGCAATGTACTCTACTTAAACCAAGAGATACTAAATAATAGAAATGTTACAATGTTTTCGCAATGGTCAATTGGGGTGAGCTTTTAAAACTTACTGCCAATACAGTACAGTAAAAAGCCACGTTTAATACTCAAATGAACTTTCCGAGTATATTATATCTAGAAACACATACAACAAAATCATCCATGGATATTAGTGAAAAAGTTTTCATCAACTTTATTTTTCTTAACAGTCATTTAAAACATCTCAGTGTGACTAAAATAAAAAAAATGACAGAATCCAACAGTTTTATGTCTTAAGAAAAAATATAACATAATCTTTTCAGTAATCAAATAAAGCCATAAAGCTAATCCTACAGAAACAGGTTTTTTTAATTTGGATGTATTTAAAAAAAATTATTTGTTTTATTATACATTTTCATGTCAAAAAAAAGGTCTAGATTTATCAGTATAATTGTGATATTAATTATGCTAAGTAAATTATCCACCACTGGTTTTTATTAAATAGATATCCTTTTTTAATTATTTTTGTATAGAATATGGATGGCTGCCAAAAATTTAGTTAATATTATTTATAATGAACGCCTTTAAACTGTCACTTAAGATTACTCAAAAATATTTCTCAATACATACAATCGGATGTAGCATTCCAGTATCTTGTATTCTGTCGCCAATTGGTAAAATTATCATGACTCCTTATTCGATGATTCGACCAAGGCGCTTCTTTCTTTTTGAGCATTTCTTTTCACATTACACTTTTAAAAATATTTTATTACCATTTATAAATACCAACACCACATGGACAATCACACACGATTCGGGTTAAAATGACAACTACAATGTATGTACTAATGGCGGTAACATAATATTATTGTTGAGTTAAAATTCTGTGGTTTCAGAAACACTATACCTTTTCTTACAAACACTATAGGACTCAGAGACAATAGTGCACGAACAAAAGAGGTTTTGTTTGTTGGAGGTGATGTGTGAAATTGTTATGCAGAGAGAAATATTTAAAGGACACTTCTTGGCACAGCGAAGCTGATATGCTTCAAAAACTCGGAAAACAAGCCAACGGATTGACTTGAAATTTTTACACAACATTGCATTTAAACATAGGAATATTATAATTTTATATACTTTTTTTCCCAAATTTCCAACAAAAGCAATTTTTCTAATATTAAAAACATAATTCACATACATTGGCCACAGTGAAGCGTGGCTGGGGTCAGCTAGTATACTATAATAATTGAATAGAACCAATTTGTTGAAAACAATTTTTTGTTTGTTTTGCTTAGTTAGTTATAAAGCATATTATGTACAGCTACATATAGCATTTTACAGTAGTTACTCCATTTTTTATCATATCTAAACTTGAAAAATATCTATATTACAAGGTATTATTACAAAACTTTTCTCAAAAAAGTAAATATATTGCCTATAATTAATTATTATAGAATAATTAATTATAAAAAAGCCAATTCCAATTAAAAAGCCAATTCCAACTAAATAAATAGTTAATTAGGTAATTATGAAATATACTGCAAGTATAATGAGATGTAACCAATTGTACAGTCGGGAGAACATTAACCTTCATGTAATTCCTTCTTGAATAAAAGTAGAAAATAGTTTACAAAAAATGTAAACAAATTTTACTAAGAAACCAAATGAAGATGAAAAAATGTCTACAACTTTATGGGAGACATAATAGTTATCCTTGCAAATTTCAGAATTCTTAATTATAGACATACACAAATCTTATTGATAGAAATTCGAGTTGACTTAATTTGTTTTATATATTGAAAGTAAAAAGTAAAATTTACTAAGATTTTAAATTCATTAGATTTTTTATTTTTATTTTATTTTCATAACACAGCGATGAACAAAAGAAAACAATAGAATCTCAATTAATTTGGCATATTACCAGTTCTTCCTGCAATCAGAATACATCTAGTTTATATGCGTTGTATTATTACTTCCTCATCCTTGTTTACATTTTATACTAATACTGTATATCTCAATGTAAGGTAGGTAGTTAAGTGATACTACATTAGAAGGATGAAGGATAAATTTATAATACCATTAATTATTATTACTGTCCACACAAATAAAAGTTTGAACAATAAAATTTATGTATATAAATAAATATCAATTACTACATGTATGACAGAGCATCTGTTAAGAATGGCAAGACAAATTTTGCTGATTTTTTTGTTATGTTTGCAATAATAATTGTCAGGACAAGATTTAAAAGGTATTTTTATATGAAACTAGCTGGTGCCCGTGACTTTGCATTCAAAATGTTATATGTATATGACAATTTATTTATTATTGACTGCCTAACTCTAGAGTACATTATTAGTGTACAAGTGTCGTTATTTAGATTAGTTAGCTATCAGTAGCACAGCTTGCCTAAATGGGGGCCTTGTATCAAATTTTGTGAAGGAGGCCTTCTATCTGATTGTGACGAAGCTCAAATGGAGAGTAAAGATATTTTACAAAAGAAACAAAAGAAGCTGACATGTTTTTAGATGCAACTCTTAGAGAGTAAATTCTTAAACTTTAGAGTTTAGCATACAATCTAAAAATTTAACTAAGATTGTGGATAATATTTTACAAATTTTCACTTACTAAAGTCAGGCTTTGCCACAGATGGATATCCAAACTACCTATTCTAACTAATCTAACTGATGTCAACTTATTATTCATAAACATACAAGCATTATGAAATACAAACATAGTAAACTCGACAAATAAAGTGCTTTATCACCCTAAGATTGAATATTCTTTGTATGTTGTGGAATGATAAGGTCTGTTTTCCTTTGAAAATTCAAAGTGACAATTATGTCAATCAGTAATCAATACCTATTTTAAATCTAAGCCTTAGCGAATTTTGAAATGAATGGAATTTGTTATCGAAACTGATAAAGCACTTTTCTGGTCGGCTATACAATAATTATGGTCAATCATTCGAGTACATCTTGTAATGTAACTATGCATTATGGCTTTTGGTATACATTTTATTGAAAATCTTTATTTTTAAATTCATCATGCATCATAAAACAAGTTCGAGGTTACGAGATGATGTGAACATCTGTCGTTTTGACATAGCGTTTATACGGGAAAAAAAATTATCACCTGCTATTACCCCCATTGGCATCACGTAATTTATTGTGTAGTATACAATCGTTTAATAATATGATAAAATCTGAAGAAGGTGTAATATTTAAAACAACGTAAAACGCTACGTCAGTGTAAAAACAACCAGTTATGACCTTCGCAATCAACAATAATTACGATCATCTGATCTTACACAAACATAAAATTGAAATAACGATTTGATATGAAATTAGTAAATAGAATTAACAGGTATCATCCAATAGACCATTGAGACAACATCCGTCGAATAAACATTAGCGTTATAGAGGAAATAATAGCAGAAAGGTTAAAAAAACTATCGGCGTTTCTATGTACGTTAACCAAACACTGCCACTCCAAACAATCGCCATTAGAATGTAAATACTAAATACTAAGAATTCACACTAATTACAACAACATTGCATTTACCGTCAGAGTTTGAACGATAAAACATCTTCGATTTTATGCGAATCCCAAATCCGATTTCGCCCTTGATTAGCGGGCGCTAAAAGTCACCACTTACCGGCCATGACAAAGCCCAGCACAATAACTTTAAAAAGTTTGATAGTTTTATTACACAACCACTATAACGTTTCGCTAAAACATCACATAAAACTGCGGATGAAAATGGATTACAATCATTTCAACATTACATCGGTTAAAAAAAGCAATGGCGCTCAGAAATACAACAAATTACTGCAGAGTTCAGTGTTGCCCAACTAAAAGCATGACTTACTACCAATCTTTTATACGAATACTACTATTTTACTAAAAATGTTTACTCGTTTACAACATTCTGTACATTATAAATTTTTAAAATAACAATGAAATCAATATGTATGTAGATATATCGGAATATAATGATAATATAATAATGATGTAATATATTTATGCATAACAGATATTTAATTATATGGTGTAAATTAATTACAATTATTAATTCGTCAAGTTTATCTGAAAAGCGTACAAATTATTGTAGAATTTTTGTATAATGCAGTAACATTTTATTTATCTCCTCAAGTCTATCTGTACTATAATTTAACTATTAAGTTTCCTTAGTTAAATGAATCAGTAATAAACGTAAAATATGTCATTTTTAAGTTTGTATATTGTGCATTGTGCAGGTACAGCTACAATACCGATAGCTGGTTTAGTAATAAAATAATACCGAAAGAGATTTTTTTGACTATTGGCAACACTGGGTTCAAAATGACAATTGTTAAAAAAGGCAGTCACGCAAAGGCGCGTAAATAAGTCATGCCCTCTGTCGGCATTTATTACAACTAAAAATAAAAGACTGTTTTAACGACACTGAAGTATAGCAGCGTATTCTATGTATAATTATTTTACTCTGTAAACTCTAGATACTAGATACCAATAGTATCTAATCTACTATTTAGTTACTATTTAGTTTGTGGATACCAACAAGCTTGATATGAGCTTGATATCATTCATGGATGTAAATAAATTATATTACGTCCATTCCATGCTTCATCCATGCTTGATAAATACAGAGAGAACCAACACATAAATAACATTGATTGCATTCATTATTATTGTACATTATCTTTTGCACAGGACTTCGTCCGTGTACAATGTACATACATATTAATGAAACATTTTTCATGGAGATCTCTTTTTTTTTTTTAATTAAAATACGGCCTTCATACTTGTTGATAATGTAAATTGTTTAGGTGAAATAATCGGTTAAGTAGTTTTTAAGTTTATATATTAAAAACAAACATACCTACTTACAAAAAAAAACAAATCTCTTTATTTTTATTATTAATGTAGATTATAGTACTTCAAATATGATATTATTGTCAAAATAACGACGAAAACAATTAGTAATCATTCAGGTATTTTACTACTCATAAGACAACAGCTTTTAAAACTTTCGCGGCATTTAAAATTTTATTTTTTCAGTAGGTACTTGAGTAAGTAAGTAGGTAATCATCAATAGGAAGGAGGTCTATAAACTTAGGAATTCGTTATTTGTCTCTGGAATACATGACATACTTCATTTCTGTACAAGTTAAATTATAAATATAATTATAAAATTATTATTTTATACAAGATAGAGATTTAGTAAAATATAAAGAATAAAATCATACAATATAAAATAATTAAAGTTTATCAAGATGTCCGAGACCGAGGAGGCGCCTGAGACTGGGATAAAGTATGACTCGGTAATTTTTTTATTAAAATGTCTCCAAATAAAAGCATTAGGGCCTCTTTCACCATCTGTCAAGTAGGCTAAATGTCATTTAAAGTCACCGGTAACCGGGGATAATGGAGCTGATATACTTTTGTTTCTACGGTAAAAGTCCCAAACATTAAAAAGAAAATAATAATAAAAAATCGCCTATCGAAAGATGCAGTAAACCGAGTGCATAATTTAATAAAAGTAATTAATTAACACTTTACTTGTCGTTGGTGAAAGAGGCCCTAATGTTACAATGAAAAATTAAAACGTGCGTTTTTAAATTGATAAACTGTCTGCTTATTGTTTGTCTGTGCTAATCGTCAAAATTGACTGAAATTAATTTTATGGCACTTCATTTGTAAATATTCTATAATAGATATTGATGATTACCTGGATTACTTTTTGGTCTAGAAAAATGTTAGGTTTTTGTAAGATTTTTAAAAAACGAACTAAATTTTAAAGCGCGTACGAAGTTGCGGGCACCAGCTAGTCTAAGTATATTAAACAAAACTATAGTATCTAAACAGAACTTACTATTTTTATTGTGATGATCAAATATAATGCTTAACTTTTGAAGACTATTTTGCCTGGCCTCCGCGAACAGTCTTCTTTTAGTTTTTGGCGACGACGCAGTTGCCAATGGAGACGCTACCATCGTTGTGGTAGCCATTTTATTCTGCTACCATAGTTTCACGATCTAAAAAAAATAAGAATGGATGCATTATTTAATATTTAGTCAACTAAAACCTATATTACAGAATCTATATTCCATATACATTGACTCTTTATTTTTAAATTACTACGTAATTCAAAGTTTACTATGTACATTTTTACTATGTAATTCAAAGTACCTAACTCATTAGTTATTGGTAGTAGCAATACACAAAAAATGATGACATTTCTGAGATACATTAACAAGGTTTATGATGAATACAAAAAAAATTAAATTAGTTTCGTATCTAGTATAATTAATAAATTTATAAAATGTGCAAATTTTGTGAAATTTCCGCAGGTCGAGTTCTTGTAATTACTGACTAAAAGCTGAATTTTTTTTTTCTTAAAATTACCCTATCTATAATGTACTTTTAAAATTGGATTGTCAATAGTTAACATCTATTAAAGGTTTTTCAAAAATATTGGAACTGCTGGCGTATATTTTATTATTTTCGCAAGTGCCGCGATTGTCTTGAAACGTCTTTTGTCCCACAAAAAAAGTTCCCACTATGACCCAGTTTGTATATGAACCGTTTGTCCCAAAATATAATATTTTCTGATTATTTACTCCCGGTTTTTCCCGTCCCGCCTACATTTCGTCATACATTTTTTTTAAATTACTAGGCGGTTAGGTACTAATATGGTAACCTTGTATCGCCATGTTGAGTTAAATTAAAATGCCTCTAATAAGTAAGTACATAACAATTAAAGTGGAACAATGGCTGATGAAAACCGATTTTTACCGATTTGACGCGAATCTTGGCGGTTATAACAATAATTTGTATTGTTTCAGGACGCGGTCGATCAACTCACTTCGGAACGTGGGATTTGCTTGGATAGTATGACTTTTATATCTAAATAACTATTGCACGCGACTTTGTCTGCGTAACTTTATACAATATAGCTTATGTTTCTCGTTGATAAATATAGCTTCAAAACAGTGAAAGAATTTTTCAAATCGGTCCAGTAGTTTCTTAGCCTTTTCAATGCAAACAAACAAATCTTTCCTCTTTATAATATTACCTAGTATATTATAGATAGTATAGATTATTGATTTAATATTCGTTTTAATTTAACTTAATAACTAGCACACAATCAATTCTATAGATTTCAAATATCTAAGGAGAGGCACTTAGCAACAACCTTAATTTTTTTAAAACTTTTTTGTCAATATCTCAAAGGATATTGACTTTTTTTTTATTTTTATTAGAGATGGGTTTGCTCTTGGCCAACATCCAGCTGTGAAGCGAAGATGAGACCTATGATGGAGCGAGCTCATCCAGAAGGTGTCTATTCACTCCAACTTTGTAAAGATTTGGGTTATATGAGCTCAGGAGTTCCAAACCTTGGCAGTGCGCATTATAAAGGATGTTTTAAACCACTTGGTCCGAAAAATAGGGATTTTGACAAGATGAGGATGGTAACCAGCCGTACGTCTGTATGTCCGATGGAAGTAAGGGAGAGGTGGTATGAGCTCATGCACACACTCCGAAGCACATAGCAGATTTTGGTTTGACAACGACGAAATCTTGCATGGAAATCAATGTTATGTAAATTCAGTTGGCCGTTTTAAAAATGAAATATTTTTCAGAGGACTGTGACGTGAGGAAGTATTACAAATTGTATGAGGAATGCAGAAAACGGGTACAATCAAAATCGTACACCGCAGAGACTTGCCACCAGGAGACAGTGGATTTGATGGAATCCATTGACCACTGCGCTTCCCATAAAGCGTTTAAAAGATTCAAATGAACTTAGAGCGAGTGTGGAGTGTTTGGACACTCCATCGTAACTTTCTATAGATTATTATATCTAATGTAGTAATTAATTTAATACTTATATCAGAAAAGTTGCTCAAAATGTTATGTTTACAAAAATTTTGAATCAATTCCTTTGTCTTTTTATTTCAACACTTACTTATTAATGTTATAAATGCGAAAGTTTGTGAGGATGCATGTATGAATGTTTGTTACTCTTTCATACCAAAAAAGGATCAACAGATTTTGATGAAATTTGTCTCAGAGATAGTTTATCACCTGGATCACCCTGGGTAACATATAAGATAATTTTTATCGTGAATGATAATTGCATCAATGACATTTATATTATTATTTCAATATCAAAAATGACGATAGAATATTCGGGTGAGTCCACATAATTTTTATCGTGAATGATAAAATTGCATCAATGACATTTATATTATTATTTCAATATCAAAAATGACGATAGAATATTCGGGTGAGTCCACCGGGATTCCCTAACTGAATCCCCTGAGGGTTCCTGGTGAACTCCTTGGTTCATCAGAATCCCCTCAAGGGATCGATACAATACATTCTAAACCCATTTAGTTAATCGGTTCCCAATATCCATTTAGTTAGGGTCTTCAAAACCACGGGAACTGAAATGTCGACTTATTACCTACAGACCAACTAGTGGCCTACATATGTGTTGTTTTCTAAATATAAGTATTTTTCCACTTTGAATAAATGGAAAAATATTAGCAACATTAGTAACATAACAATACTACAACAAGTGAACTATTTGTTTTTCCAATTACTTAGTTCAACTGGTTGAACGTTTTGGAATAGATCCTTCACAGCAAATTCACATCCATCAATCCATCCACTAAATAACTAATAATAAGTACATAATAATTTTCAAATCCAATCCGTCTACGATACCAAATCTCAAGTAAGTAAAAGCTTAATAAAAATTTTATAGAAGGAAACGTAATGGTGTGGACACATTAGTTTTATGTCCAAGTTTCTTATGAAGACATATTTCACTGTTCAAATACCGTCATAAAACAAACTCTATAAAGCTTTAAGGTATAAATATGTATGTATTTTACTAAATACAAACTGAAGTCTCTTAGACTTCAGTTAAATACGAGTATTTTAGATTTTATCCCAGGGTACCATACCACTAAACATGAAACTTATACTTCTGAAAATTTTTTTTCTTTTTATATTTGTAGTAAATTGTTTTTTAATTGTTTTTTTTTTGTCTGGATGTTTGGTTCTGTTATCTCTTAATGTAATATCTATCTGTGGACACGCTTGTGGAATATGTGTTATTTTTTTTTTGTCTTTTTTACTATATTTTTGTTTCTGTTTGTGTCCCATAGTCCAATAAAATAAAATTGTATAAAACAAACGGCCAGTATTACGTTGGGTCCGTGATGTATAGGGATACAGTGGTATGTGATAAGCATAGATGAATATGTCCTTATAACCTGAAAAATAGAGATGTGACAACAAACAACAGCTATAGTCTGATGGCCATCTGTAACTATTTGTGATTATGGTATGAATACTAAATAAAGTTAAAATGTTAAAAAAAAATCTTTAAAAATTAATATGTGAAATCACTATGAATAAAACATTAAATTTTAATTATACAATTTAGCGCGGCGTTTTTTGCTTTGAAATTGCTCAAGCACGTGTTACTTCCGTTTATGTAATTTAAAATATTACTTGCTGTTGTTGTTTATGGTCTGTTGAACGCTAGATCGAGCAACAATATTTAACTGTTTATGGTTATATTGGCAAATGATTTATTCCCACTAGTTCAATTGATTGAACTAAGTACTGGGACTTTTTGGTCTCACTAGTTCAATTAAGTATATTAATTAATTCAGGTAGTTGTTTGCGACGATATTATTAGTATCTACTAATTTTTAACGATCAAGTAAAAAATCAGGCGTATTCACTTGGAAATAACCCATTATTAACGTCTATGCTTATTAATAAAACTTTAAATCTTTACATAGTATAAAATAAAATCAAAAATCTCCAACGCAGTTTGGTGTGCAGGGTCTGCCCAAAGATTTTAAATCGAAAGATGCGGCGTAATCTCCTCGCGCCATACTAAAAACACACCGAAAATTCTTAACAATGGGTTGGGCGCAGGCGCTCAACCCAACTACAGTTGCACGCCAGCTACAGTGAGTGACTGTCGCTTGTTGAGAGCGTCGCTATCGTCACAGTCACTTTTGAAGTAAGGAATGTGTTGTCTGTGTTTAGACAAAGGTATATGCATTTTATACTTTTGTCTTTAGTATAATGTATGTTGTATTTTGTAACACACTTTCGCTAGTAATGCCGCATCTCTCGATTTAAATCTTTGGGTCTGCCCTATATTTATGACTGCAAAACGCAGTGTGCCCTGCTATTATTTTAATGCATCCAATTGTATTGATTAATATCGAATCGCAAATGAAGGCATAAATGTTGAAGCACTTTGAACCCATATAATTTACAATTCTGTGTTTGAACCTTGAAGTTCAACTGACTCGGGGTCAAAATCAATTACGGGTATCGATTTGTACAATATTAGACTTTAATCTAGCACAGTACGAGTATATGACTTTTGCGAGAGAGATGGAGATTTACATTTAAATTAAAATTCATTTATTTTCAGGCAAGAGAGGCAAGAAGCAGGTACATTTTTTCACAAAGTTTTCCGCTGCTCACTCAAAACAGTGCAACGCCTATCGCTTTCGCGGTTCCATTGCTGCCTCACCAAAAATGCGGCCTTAGGCTGCATTGGGCAGATTATTTTACACTATCTTTTACCCGTGACTTTGCCCGTCTTGAAATGAAGGAAATTTTTTTTTTTTTGTTCAATAAAAATGCCAACTTTCATAGTGATCTGTCCAACGGTGTTGAAGTTTATCGATTAAGTACATGTATACATTCATTTTTATATGTCTCTGTTCTATCGTAGAACAAATAATAGAACAGTTTGGAACAACCCTATACATATAGAATAGGTACCTAACTAAATTATCTGAAAGTTATATTCGGATAGGATTTAATTATAGAGCCCTATTCGTAAATAACTGGAACATTAGAATTGCTTTGAGAATGATACAATGTATAAATTTTGCGAGAGAAAGTTTGAAACCGCTGCTGAAACTTCGAAAAGGTCGGTGCCAGTAACAATGATTTATTTTAAAACCTACTAACTTTTTGCCGCGACATTGTCTGCGACTCTTTCTAAATTGTGTTAGGTAGGTATTCCGTTTTATACGTTTATCAAAACCCGTTCATTCGTTCTTGTGTGATAGAGTAACAAACTTCCAATCACACATAATATATAAGTACCTCATAATAATTACCTCTACAAAATTAATTGGGTCATAATTTATTGTTAATGTTGAGGAACATTTTATAAATTGCTTTTTAATAATGTCGTAAGTCTAGCGTGGCAGCTATTAATGACGAACCGAATTCTTAAATAAAATTGTAACTAATTGATTTAGAAATTAAGATTTCTTTCAATACAGAAAACGAGACGGAATTAATTGAATAAAATGCGGAAACTGTTGCTTCATAAGTACTTTGCTAAATTAAAAATTAATTGACAACATAAATATTGGGTATATATGGCGCCGCTGTGCCATATATACCCAATATATGTTCTTGTGTATGTATACTTTATAATAATAATATTAGACCTTAATTCATTAAGAATCAAGAATTTCTCATTTTAAAATAACATTCATTGTTACGAAAGAACAATTCGAAATGTGGTGGCATGCTCTTTTGAGAAATTGGAAAAAACTATAAATAAAAAAAAATATTTGTAAGTTTGTAAGGATGGATGTTTGTTACTCTTTCAAGCGTAAACAGCTGAGCGGATTTAGACGAACTTTGGTAAACAAATAGTTTGTTACCTGGATTAACATATAGGACACTTTTATCCTGAAAAAATGTTAGGTTGCTGAAAATATAAAAAAAAATCAGATGGGGCGGCGCCACCGTCGTCACAGATTAAGATGTCTGGCGTTATATTACATAACTAGCTGGCGCCCGCGACTTCGTCCACGTTGAAAAAGAAAAAAAGTAGCCTATCCTGTGTCCTGTACGTCTAAATGTTTATCTACAAAGTTTCATGAAAATCAATTAATTAGTTTAAGAGTTATGGAGGAACATACATACATACATACATACATACATACATACATACATACATACATACATACATACATACATACATACATACATACATACATACATACATACATACATACATACATACATACATACATACAGAAAAAAAATCTAAAAATCGTCAATTTAGTTTCAGTATCATGTATAGAGCCTATAAACACGATATGTGAAAACAAAGTAAATTACTCCATGACCGACCCTAACAGATTTATTATTAGTTGTATTGATTTATTGATGGTTATATGTTTTCTTACTTTTCAACGCGGGCGAAGTCGCGGGCACCAGCTATCAAAGAAACAACTAAATAACCGGATAAATCTATGTTCAAGGTCGCTAACTACGGTTTCATTATAACTCGTGTCTATGGAAGTATTGTTTTGTTGCTTATTACAGCAATTATTAGGTAACAACAGTGTCATAGGACGAAGATAATCGCAGTTTATTGTCTATTATAAGTATGTAGTTACTTCATACATGATTTACGTGATTTCCCTATCGTGTCATAGTAATTTAAGAATCATACGTACAATTAATCATACATGCTATAATTAAGAATTGTGTCGTTCATTGTAAAACTGAATTATCTCCTTGTAACTGAATTTTAGAACAACGAGCTTTTTGCGAATTATATAAGCATTCATTCATTGTTTTCATCTATGGGATTTTAATGCAACTATTGGAGTTTTATATTGAAAGATATGACTAAATGTGATACCATTAGGCAAGAAAAGATAGGGAAAAAAAATAGGGAGTTACACCACTTTTACAATGAACGACACAATTATAAACTAACCCCTTATAACTTTCTGTTGAATATAACTTACTTAGAACACAATTATAACTTTCTATTGAACCCAACACGCAATATCTGCTGTAAGTTGCTGAGGAGTTGGGTGTCCCGAAGACTACTTGATGCTGCATCATCAAGTCAAGGTTACCATGTCATGGAAATATCACCGAAGTATGCATAATTTCACATCTATTAGTTAGTGAAATCGTTTCGTTAATTAGGAAATATACTGACTGATGGTATCTTCATATTCAAAAATTATAGTCAAAACTATAGCTAAGAACAACTACTAACTGGGCGAGACGGAACTATTGGGAATGAACCATTTATTATACGCCCACTAAGTGACAGATTGAAAGATGAACAATTATCACATTATATAATTTAAACAGCCGTAAACGGTATATAGATAAATCAAAGCACAAATTGTGCTACAAGTTATGGTCAAAACAAAATTGATAAAAAGTAATGACCTTACAAACGTATAAGCAAGTAAATTATTTTTACATACCTATATGTTTATTAACCTTTGACCTAAGATCTAAAGCTTAGCAATGAGTGTAAAGAATTTTTCAAATCAGACTTCTTATTTCAAAGATTAGAGTGCACAAACATAAAGACAATATCTTCAGTTTTATTATTATAATGTATGAGTGAGTAGACATGCACATTTTAGCTCTTCTCAGTAAGTATTTAAGAGCGGGTATAAAGAGAAATAGCCAATCCTATATTTGAATTTAATCTAAGTAAACAAAGTCTAATTTAATTAATTTTTTTAAATAGATAAATACATTATCAATGAAAGTGACGACTGTAACAGAAAACATGTAATAATGAAATTTTCTCGATAGATAAAAATCACCAAGTTAGCTCTCATTTCCATCGATTTTAATTTTATTTTCAAAATGACACACATTACAAAGCTAAAAGTGTATCAGTAATTTCACTTCACATATTATCTAAGGCTGTATGTAACAATTTTTCATTTGACATTGTAGTTTACGAATAATTAATATTTAATACTTTTGGCACTTATAACATTTTTATTGAGCGAGATGCGCTAACTTCTGTCGCATGTTGTGCGTAGTTCTACGTATTTTGTGTCACTGTCATGTCCAAGGGGCCACGCGGGTGAAATTACAAATTTTGTTTGCTTTATACCCACTCTTAACTATTTACTCGTTTCTCGTCAGGAGGGCGCCTTCTGCCCCTGACCTTAATGCGTCGCATATCATCGTCCGCACGCGCTATTATCTACTTGAACCGTTTTAGCTTTCTTTCTGACTTCTAGATTTTCTAGCTTCCTAAGGATCATAGCGTGTACACTAAATAGCCTAACCTTCCTTGATCCTATGTGTCTATCACAATCAAAAAGATTTTTTAATACTTACGACTAGTAGTTCTAAAGCTTAATGCGTTCAATCAAACAAACACTTCAGCTTTATTATATTGGTACATAATATGGAACAGTTGGGTACCTACATTAGACCCCTGCTAACACTAGTGACGTCACTGCTTCACCGTCACAGTAATATGAACAAATACAATAGATAGGAACGGTTCTTTATAAATAGTAATCAAATAATAATCTTTATGGACTATTGATTTGTCCGTTACTTTGCTGCAACTAGCCGAGTATTTACATACTTTTTTTTATTAGAGATTGGTTTGCTCTTGGCCAACAACCAGCTGTGTAGCACAGATGAGGCCTATGTATGATGGAGCGAGCTCAGCCAGAAGATGCCTGACACTCGAACGTTTAAAAGATTTAGTTTAAGGTGCGTACCCACTATGTTCGCGCACCAATCGCGCACCTGGAGCGTGCAACGTTGCACGCACCAAAGCTGTGCTCCAAGCGGTGGCGGTTTTTTCGCAAACACAAGTTGTGATGCGCGTAACGTCTACACCTTAGAATAACAACGCCTAGAACGATAGTTTCATATCAAAAGACTGGCGAGTTTGAGGTACAAATTTAATATAATAGATGTATGCGTAATCCACACGTAATGAGTACGCTCGGCGACACGCACACAAGTATACAAAAAATGTTGAATACTATGAGCACTATGACGCGAGTGACGCGAGCTGTTCGCTTACCAAGCTTATACGGCTTGGTAAAAGGTGCCTCACTTTTCGTCCGTGTACTCGGTTTCTAGGCGTTGTTATTCTAAGGTCTACACTTAATTTGTTGCAGGTGCGTGATGCACGATTGATGCGCGAACATAGTGGGTACGCAGCATTATATGAGCTCGGAAATACAGACCAGTAGGGAGTTCCAAACCTTGGCAGTGCGCATTATAATATATAAAGGATGTTTCAAAGCGCTTGGTCCGAAGAAGAGGTATTTCGGACAAGATGAAGATGGTAACCAGCCGTATATACGTCTGTATTCCGATGGAAGAAAGGGGAAAGCGGTATGAGCCAAAGATTTAAATCTTTGGTATGAGCTCATGCAGCTCCTGAGCACCTACATACTTTTACCTATATACTTTTATAAGATACACATAGATAGACTGTATAGTCTTTTAGATTTATTGTATGGATGAGCTATTTGTAATATACCTATAGGTACTAAACCAACTCCGACTTTGCCTAATCAATTAATAAAATTAATTAGTTTCTTAACCATCTTAACGTATATATAGATTGTTGTACCGCGCATAACGCGTACCTATGCAATTTTTTTTTCTTCAAATTATATACACAAACGTTCCTTTTTTCGCTTTATCCATTAGTGATACCCGTATAGAAATCCATTAGACGTAGTTAGTGGAGAAACAAACAAAAACGCACAGTATATAGATATACATATATGTATATTAATGTATATTGTATTCTTTTTTCATTGATCAAAAAGGTAAACAAACAATTCACGATATAGAACTAAACAAACAATACGAACAAATTCTAAATGAGTAATCACTGAGTCAACTCTCTTTGATAATGCCTAATGTACAAATTCCATCTTTAAAACAGTCCAGTGACCATGGCGACACTATATTTGTTTACGTTTTTGATCAATAGAAAAAGAATAGATCATATATCAATATGTCGATCTGTTTGAAACAAGATTAGTTTTTGTCGGTCAGCGCTGCTAACGTTAATCTTATTACTTTACTTTATTGTATACATGCTACTTACAATTTATAATGTACTTACAATTATAATGTAAATATTCACTTACAATAAATAGGCATGTGACATTGGGAAGTAAATAAATGTGTTGCGATTGTGAGACGATCGCCTTGGGACAAGGTCGTTCAATCCAGGACCAGTTTTGTCGTACGTGACCTTATTAAAGTAGTATGAGACACGAGTAACGGACGAATCAATGCTCATGACTTCACCAGTCCTTTGATAAAGTACTGTTTTATCAATAACTAACTCCAAAACAGTAAAAGGCATCATTTGATTGACGCCATGCATCATACAAGACTTAAGAGCCTTAGGTAAAGTCGAGGTACTATAATACCTACGTCAGTTTTCAAAGTCATTCCTTTATCAAGTCGTAGACACTTAGTACCTTTTGAAACTGAAGCACTAAGCAGGCAACTGACAAACGTATAAAAGGAATTTTTGACATGACTTACAGTTGCTCTGGTGCAAGCAAATGTCGACTTTAAGGTGACAAACCTTTTCTTGCCCCGACTGTACAACGATGATATGGAGCCATGTTTTCGTGTATGAATTCCCATTTTTTGTATGCTGTTTGTGTAATTTGTTGGCTCAAATTACTTGATAGCATCGAAATACTACAATGGAATTTGCGTCCAAGTGCCAAAGGGGCACATAAAAAGAACGCCTTTGACAGAATCATGGCGGACTCTTGCTTTCACGCGTCAATGGTAAAAGGTAGTAACGAGCAACTTCTACTATTTCATTTTAAACTCTAATGGGTTGACGTAAAGTCACATTTTCTTTAAATTACGTACTTATTATATTTGTTTTGTTATAAATGACAGTTCATGCTCTACGCATATGTCACTTTTAAATGTTCCATAAAATTCGTTGTGTTTTGTATGGCACGCGTGTTCCATGTTGTAGCAGTTTGATGCTTGATAGTGAAAATAATAAAAATATACGCTAGTAATTCAATTGATATAGATTGTAGTTCAATTGATAATCCAATTATAAATTAACATAGCCAAGATGTTTTCATGCGAAAACTTTTCTGGCTTTTAGTCAGAAATTTCACAAATTCTGCACATTTAGAAAATAAATGTACAGTTTTTTGTATTGCTTTTAGAAATGACATGTTTTTTTATGTATTGTTACGTTACGAACAATAACTAAGAAGCAATCATGGAATTACGTAGGTAGTATGGAATTAGTACCTACCTAAATGAGCTCATATCACTTAATTATTATAATATCACCTCTCTATTATAATAGAATTCTTTACTTCTTAAGATAGCTTACACCAGTGAGCTGAATCACAAAGTTGAATAATACAAATTATCTATGTTCCATAAAGAGAACACAGTAATTTGTCAATACCTGCCTACCTAAAAGAGCTCGCAAGGCCTATAGCGATAAACTTCTTGGGTGAAATGCATCTAGTACCTATACTTACTTATTTATTTATAACTAGCTGGCGCCCGCGACTTCGCCCGCGTTGAAAAATAAAAAAGTAGCCTATCCTGTGTCCCGTACGTTTAAATCTTTATCTACCAAGTTTCATGAAAATCAGTTGATTCGTTTAAGAGTTATGGAGGAATATACATTTACATACATACACAAAGAAAAAAAATTCTAAAAATCGTCAATTTAGTTTCAGTATGATGTATAGAGCCTATAAACACGATATCTCTGAAAACAAAGTAACTTACTCCATGACCAACCCTTACAGATTTATTATTAGTATTGATGATGATAATTTGTATTTAAATACTACGGAGTACTTTGTGGGTCGCACTACACGAACCTCGATAACATGTTTTTTTGCTCGGGCCAGACGTCAAGTAATAGGTATACATAAATAATTGACGCATCTCCATATAACTTGAACTTTAATCTCAAGCAGAACAGTTAAAATTTAAGTTGGCTTATTTTTAATTGATGTGCTTTTCGAAACAGAGATATACAGAGATAAACAGAGATGTTGTTTGTGAACTTTTTTCAATGTTTAAGTATCTTTAATATTTCTTTAATTAACGATGAAATAATATATATTTTGTTTAGTTTTTGTGCGTCTTTTAAAAGATGTCATTCATGCACCAATGTCGTATGCAACGTCTGTATTTTATGCATTTTTTATCTTATAACTAGTGTAGGTATGTATTTTTCTTTTATTTTAATAATTTTTACCCGTGACTTAGTCGGCGCCCCCTTTTTCAAAAACGTTGTAACATTGTGTTTTGATTTAAATATTTTGATTTTCCAGCTATGAACTTTGGATAGGAAAAAGAAAAAATGCAATTTTTAAGTTTTTTCGGACAATTTTTCAATTTTTTCTTATCGTATGAACTCCCCATCGGTGATCAAGGAGATTTTTGATCCAAAAGAGAACTGTGTTTTGGAAGAATAAAATAAAATTGTGTAACATTTAAAAAAGAATCAAATAAAAGTAGTTTTACAATCGATGACACGTTTCATAGAACGAAATTCTCTGTCGGGAGCACCGAGTGTCAAAATATCTTATCTACCACAGTTCTTTAACAATCAACTGTATAGTAAAAGCAAGAGCAACAAAAGGCACCTAACATAAATTTATCTCCTAGGAATGTTAAGCATAGTTCTTTACTTTGACATACTAAAGGATTATCAATACTAATAATAAATCTGTAAGGGTTGGTCATGGAGTAAGTTACTTTGTTTTCAGAGATATCGTGTTTATAGGCTCTATACATGATACTGAAACTAAATTGACGATTTTTAGAATTTTTTTCTGTATGTATGTATATATATATATGTATGTATGTATGTATATTCCTCTATAACTCTTAAACGAATTAACTGATTTTCATGAAACTTGGTAGATAAACATTTAGACGTACGGGACACAGGATAGGCTACTTTATTTTTTCAACGCGGACGAAGTCGCGGGCGCCAACTAGTATTAAATAAAATATTCCCTTGTCATATTCCGGCGGATTCTCTCCCGAAAATCACTTAAAGTTCCGCAAATTGCTAATAATTTTAGCTGCTATTTTGATAAGATATTGCGACACACTCAGTTTTATTTTTTATACAACACAGTCAGTTGTTTTTTAGTTGCGGAAGACGTAGGTAGACGTGACAAGGTTCCTGCGCATTAGCATTAGATGAGATTAGATCCCTCATTTTTTAGTTTAGGTGCTCATATATGAAATGGGTAAGTATGAAAATTTATGGGAGTAAAATCAAAATTGTCACACTTTATGCGTTACGCGTTATTTTTAATTTTAAAATATCTCTGAAGTTGCAGACACACTTTTAACTATTTTAACAATTTAGGTAATTATTTATCTCGTCATTTTACGTTCCATTATTATTAAGCGTAATCGTGAAATTTTGACAGATTTTTGTTGAGTTGAAGCCTTACTACAAACACTTGTATAAACGGATTAGTCCCAATATTCATTTATTTTCATATTATTTTCACACTTTTACTATGATGTAACATACTCTCATCCATAAAGTTATTCAGAATTCAATGGAAAAAAACATTTTCCTGTTACGACAAAATAAAACACCTATTGTTCAATTAAAGAAGAATTTCCTTATAAGAAATATTGGAATACTTCTTTTCGCCCTTTGATCCTCAACTCAGTAGTTTGTAAGTACCTATATCAGGTAGATATCAAAATGAATGTTGAAATGGAGGAATTGTCATTTTTTCACTAATAGTTTTAAATAATAATTTGTTGTTAGCCGTTTTAATTTCAACGCAAATTACTTATGCATTTCAATATAGGTAATTTTTCATCAATACTAATAATAAATCTGTAAGTGTTGGTCATGGAGTAAGTTATTTTGTTTTCAGAGATATCGTGTTTATAGGCTCTATACATGATACTGAAACTAAATTGACCATTTTTAGAATTTTTTTTCTGTATGTATGTATGTAAATGTATATTCCTCTGTAACTCTTAAACGAATCAACTGATTTTCATGAAACTTGGTAGATAAACATTTAGACGTACGGGACACAGGATAGGCTACTTTTTTGTTTCAACGCGGACGAAGTCGCGGGCGCTAGCTAGTTATAAATTATATAAATAAATAAGTAAGTATAGGTACTAGATGCATTTCACCCAAGAAGTTTATCGCTATTGGCCTTGCGAGCTCTTTTAGGTAGGCATTTTTATGTAAGTATGCATGTATGTATGTAAATGTATATTCCTCCATAACTCTTAAACGAATTACAAAAGAAAAGATTTAATTTTCTTTCTATTATTAGTATATTATAGATAAAACCTATATTTAAGATTTTTTCCTGGGCGAAGCCGGGAGCAGATCGCTAGTATAATATACATATATGTATAAGTAGGAGAAACTAACGTGTTTTGTTATACTACCAAATGCGAGGTTGCCAAATTTCGCTTGCTTGTATATTCCATTAGCGACAATAATTGCATGTTTATTTGAAATTCAAAGAAAAGCAGACGAAAAAAGAGGAAAGCTGAAAATATATTTTGAAGCGCTTTTATTTCTGAATGCGCTAAATTATTTTAGTTAAAAATTAATACCAGTAAAATAATAGTGTTTAATTATTTGTCCGGTTTTTAATTTTGGTGATTGTGTAACAGGTTTATCTTATAAATGATTTATGTTCATAATATTAATTTGCTACGTAGGTATACTAATTTATGTACGCATATACATTTAAAACAAATTAAACGAGTTCTATTCATATTCTCAGAAATTGAAAATTCAATTTTATTTAGTATTTAATAAATACTTATCATGTTCTAATATAAAATATTAAACAAAAATTTAGTTAAGTATGTACTTACCATTTAAAAAAAGAACTATTCTTATTCCGCAAAAACAGAGTTAATAGGCCAACACTTTGCAACACTTAAAAAAAAGAATCACTTCCTTTATAACGGCGGGAAAATATTGAAAAAAAAAATACAAATTTCACATACACCTCTTGATTTTAAGTTTATTATTTAATGTTTTGTTTATTCAACTTTAATTTTTTTTATTCGATTCTATGTCCGTATTCATTCACAGTAAGACCGAACAATGATATGGTGTGAACCGCGTACATAAACAAATTCATGTGTTGTGTGAGATTATCGAAGTATTGTTTGAATTCAATAAGCGAACAGGAAACTCGAGTCAGCTGCGCTGCGACTTTGCCAACTAGCGCCATCTGTTATGATTTGTTGGTTCTAAAATAGTTCTAAAGGCAGGTTAAGCCACAGAGCAAAGAAAATTGAAATATTGACCAATTTAAGTATATTTCTGTTTTAAATCTCTTTTTTACATTTTAATTTATGAATAAAATTAAGAAATAATACCTTAATTTTATTTTGTAGTACGTACCTAAGCATATTAAAAATATCCGTCTCGGTCAAGAGAGTATAATATAGGTATTATGTTCCTTGGTCTCGATCATTTATAATATATTATTACGTCGTATTCTCAAATTACAATCAAAACAATGCTCAATGCGACTCAATGCTGGTTTCCGATGCGAGTAAAAAGTTTGGTGGTCAGAAAAATAATCTTTTCATACTTTCTAAATATTCACTTCTGACGTGCAGTCCAACGACCGACATGTTTATTTTCTTTAGTGGCTAACTGACGAGCGTTTGTTTTTCAATAAAGAAATTAAGGAAAAATATTGTTTTTTCCACCTTTGCTTTGAAATCCTCCACAACTCCAGACAACTATCCATTTTTATACTTTATGTCTAGATGGCGCTAATTAGTAATTACTACACGCTAACGCCATGTTACACATTTGAAAATATTCAATCAAAATGCAGTTCTATGTATTAGGGTTGGTGCAATATAATGCGCATTATAATGTACATCATATAGACATATAATGTCTTATATGTACATTAGGTAAAAGTAATTACTTTTGTTAGGAATGTATAAAAAATTTCCATTCCTAACCAATTTTTGGAAGGCGTTATCATTATGCAAAATGATAACGTCTCAAATTTCAATTACCTACCACGATCGAGTAATCTTACTATTCTTCTCTTCTGTGAATCTGTGATGGAGGTAAAGAGGAGTAACTTACATAGTTATTAAACTTTTAGCCGCCAGTCAGATATATATCCAAATTTTCCCATCGAAGGCGAATAGAGATAAGGAGCGCAATCTCTGTGTATTAAAAGTGTCCTTTGACGACGATAAATTGATGCGCTAGTGTAGCTAGTGAGAGTAAATTTCAAAAAAGCGCCCGCCAAATAATATTAGAATAAGGTAAAGAAGTAAACAAGGAAAGAAAACTTCCACTCTTTTTAATATTTAAATATTAAATAAAAACGATTTCCATATAATTAAACGTTTGAGAAATAATTTAATTTCCTTTAATGATCGCATTTATATCAAATGAGAAAATTGCTTATGAAAAATTCAAAACTAGTGTAAATATTTGTTTTAACAATTAATTTTTTTAACAAATACATCTCTATTCTCCTTGCATTTCATATTCTCCAAACTCTCTCTGTTCACACTAGTGCCACCTATTTATCGCTTTTAGTTGCCACTTTTTCAGTTTAAAACCCCTGTAAGATGGCGTTCCTTGTCTCTATTCTCCTTGATATCTACATATCTACTGCAGTATCTACTATTTAGTTTGTGATCTACTGTTATCAATTTCGGTTTCAATGGAGAACACCAGCACATCCAAATATTACTATAAAAATTACTGGATTTGATGCGCCTACTCGTGCAAATAATAATAGTTTTTGTTTCATCGAAATCGGGCCAGGATTTCCAAAGTTATAGCGTTGTAAAGTTTCACCGCTTTTAAAATTTTCGTTCATACGCGCGCTACTGCTATGACGTCACAACGCAACAGTTTCTGTCCGATTGCGAGTAATGCGGAGTGTTTACCTTCATAAAATTTGATTGTTGTGGTTTGCAGTTATTATTTTAAGTATTTGTGTTAGCGATTACTTTAAATATTATTGTTATTAAATAAACATAGCGATGGAAGAGAATTTTGTAAAAGGACAGTCGGATAACCTACCAAAAGTCGACATTTTTATGGTTGCGCGATATCTTAGAATGGTGATTTTGTAGCCGCAGAATAGAGAGAAATAAAACTGAATAAGTGAATAACATAAAGTAAGTACGATTTTCGATAAAGTTTTATTAAGGGTTTTTTAAAAACCTTTTTTCAATAAAAAATAATAAAAAGGATTTTTAAAGTTTTTTGTTTTTTTGTTTTATTAAAAGGTTTATTTTTGTCGAGTTTTAAATGGCAGGGGTGACAAATATTTTCTTAATTTCATTTTTAAATATGTACCTATTGATTTTTTTATTTGGTACAAAACAAAACGTTCGTTTCATCCTTCATAACAAATAAACTGATATATATGACTTGATCGTCATAAAACATCACTCAGATAAAAAGGGATGTATGCTCTGTAAAATTTCATATTACTCCGACGCATCTGGAACGAACGCACGAATGAACAAACGAACGAATGAACGAACGAACGAATAAACGAACGAACGAACGAATGAATGAATGAATGAATCAATGTACCAACGATAAAATGGATGAATGAACGAATGAATGAATGATAGAGTGAATGAAATGAATGAATAAATAAATAAATAAATGAATGAATGAATAAAAAATATCTTCACACATTCCACACAGCACCATCTAGTTCCACATTAAGCAACTAATGCTTGTATTATGGATATCAGACAGTTGATATACTATGATTACTTTTTTTTACGAACATATTATTATTATTATTATTATAACTACAAAACGTCCATGACTCAGGTACAAAGGTAAATGTTAACACATAAACATATGCCCCTAGCGGGATTCGAACCCGAGCGAGATCATTAGGTTAACAGCTAGATGCTAGATAGGATATGTAAGTATGTAACAAAGAAAAAAAAAATAGTATTTTTGAAGTATTCAACAAATTTCAGATTTATGAAATTCTTTACTGTGATGAGCTATTTTCAAAGATACAAAGACTTTGGGAGAGGTGCATAAACAAAAAAAATTATCAATCCTGAGACACAATAAAACTCGATCCGTTCTTTACTATTTTATTATTATGTACCTACTAATAGACTAATTTTAACATGTTATGTTTATAAATAAAAATAAATAGATATTACGTTATGCTAACTTTTAACTTCATAAATTTTAACCACTTTTTCCAAATATTATTACCGCGTGGTACAGAAAAAAAAACTATTTTTGGGTTGTTTTTTCACTGGAGTTGGTACACATAGGCACAATACAATATTTGTTAACAATTTTAGTGATGCACTATAAGAAAAACAATTAAATTTATAGCGAGACCGCGAGCGCAACGAGCGAAAGTATGTAGATACGCAGAACCGTGTTACGTTATGACGTCACACGTTAGCGCGATCACTCAAGATCACTAGTCGCGGAAGCCGTACTTTAACGTTTAATATCTCAGTCATTTTTGAAGATAGGAAAAAAATAAAAACAGATTATTTTTTCTCGAGTTACCTATTTTGCAGATTTGCTGAAAAAAAAAATCATTTTGGTTCTCCATTGTCAACTTTCACTGTAGAATAAATTTTTTGATTAGTATTATTCTGTGGTTTGTGTTAATGCTATGCAATGCTCTATGTCCCTAGTTTACTGACACTGACATTTACTGACTTTTTATTTAGCTTCAGTCAGTGAGACGTACACACACACTACACTACACAGCACTACACTTGTTTTTGTTTGTGGTGCTGGTGGGTGGTGGACGGATGGACTAACTAACGGGACGGGTTTGCTGGTGGATATTTTGTTTTATGTGTGATATATTTATTGTTAAGAACCAAATGAAACATTTTTTTAAATATGTAAAGCAGTGTTTTGAGTAAAATCGTTAGATTAGTGCAAAAAATGTCACAATTAACAATGAAAAGTTGTGGTGGAAGTTCTTGGTGCTTTTTTATTCTGTGTTTGGTTTTAGCGCTAACAAAGGAGTACGGTGCTAAAGCACAGCAACTGAGTAAGTTTATTTATGTAGTACATATGATATTCTTATTTCTAGTGTACTAGATCGTAACTTCATAAAAATACAGTGCATAACAGACTAAGTATATTTGGATAAGTTTGTCACGGGTATATTTTTAAAAAAAATCCATTAAGTATATGATAAAAAATCATAGTACATAGTAAATTATTTCCCAAAAAACTTTCTTAACAGTAATAAAAAAATTCAGCAACAATTACATTTGTTTCTAAGCTTATTGATTAAGTTATATAAATGTGCTGTGCAATATTTGCACATACATGTGCAGGTTATTAGGTTTCACTGATATGTGTGCCAAAATTATGTTAATTAAAAAAAATATCCTATAAAAATAGATAAATATTTAATGGGGTTACATATCTTATTTTAAATTTCAAGAATATTTGATTTCATGTGTAATAATATTAAGAAAAACCAGAGGAATATAGGAACTTTATTTTTGTGAGAATCCAAAATCTGATAAAAAGGCTATAGTTCCCCATTTTTGTTGAATTTTTGTTGAAGAACAAAGCCGACCTGCGAAGTACCTTCTACATATGTTTGACTTTCATTCGGTTTACTCGATGGGCAAAATCAACTGGGTTTTGTTTAGTATAATTTAAGCATTATTTGTATCTACCGCCTGGCTGGCTTGCTTTAAGTAACTATAGCCATTTGTTGAACGTTCATCTACACAAATGTCAGCTATGCCAGCCCGAGTTTATGTATAGCAACCCTTAAAAAAAGAAAAACTGCAATACTTTAGACAGGCTAGAGAGGCCACACAGTTTAATTTACAAAATTAAGCAAGATACCGATTTATCTTATCGTTAACTAGGCTCCATGCTATACAAACTAAAAAAAAGGATTAATTTAAAAGAAATGATCCTTGAAAAATCCATATTTTACCACAAGTTTTAATGCAACTTTGAGGGTAAATAGGTCACTCTAGTGTACAAAAAGTCCAAAATACTTTGCCTACAAACATTGATTAGTTATTCGAGAGTTCAAGTAACTTTACACGAAATAGATATTATATGAAGTAGTTTTTTCAAAAAGAGTATATGCCCAAGGGTCTGTTTATAATTTATTTTTGTATGAATCATTGTGCATCTCACTAGACTGCTCTTCCCGCGCATTGTGCTGTGTGAGACAGAATGAATTTTAGCTACACACACAGATGAGTTCGAGCCGCCGACTAGTTCTTCCTTAAAGGCCACTTTTCACTAATTGATATAATTTAAATTATATTACATGTTGAAATATAAGTTGATATTGTTTACCTTATTTTTTTATTGAACCATATACACTGAGATGTAAATTACATCTCAAACTATAATAACTACCAAGCATTAGTTTTAATAAATTATTTTTCATATCCTGTCCCCATGTCTGTCATACTGTAACCTGACTCAAAACATATATCTTCCATTCTCAAAACATTCTCAGACCTACCAAGTGTAAATATAAATTTTCATCAAAATCGGTTATGCCGTTTCAGAGGAGTAGTTATGGCAACTAATACAGTGGCACAAGAATTTTATATATTAGAAGATTTATTATAAAAAGGAATTATAATTATCTATACTACGAGTAAAAAGTTATATGTAAAGAGGAAATATTTGATTGATTGTTTGAATTGAATAGGCTCTGAAACTACTGGACCGATTTGAAAAAACCTTTCACTGTTGAGAAGCTATATTATCAGCAAGTAACGTAGGCTATATTTTATAAAGTTACGCGGACGAAGTCGCCTCCAATAGCTAGTATATTATATTTTACAGTGATTACAGCCAGGTTGATTCTCCTTCTTTCTTCCGTGCAACATTTTACTTTCACAATTCATAGTAACTAAAAGTTTCACAACTCAGTCTTATATTCACAACTACAACTTTATATTTTAAATTTAATAGTTAAGTAATTTAATGATCAGTAAAGTTTCTGCATAATTATTACACCTACATTAAAATTTAATGCTTAACTATCCTATAAAAAATCCTATTAAAATAAAAACTATCCTATCTTCTAAGTTGGACCAAATTACACATAGGTAGTTACGAAGTTTTATCAAAATTGGTTCTGTAGTTTAGGAGTTCATTGGGGTCAAACAACGTAACACGAAATTTTTATTTTATACTAACTAGCTGGCGCCCGCGACTTCGTCCGCGGTGAAAAAGAAAAAAGTAGTCTATCCTGTGTCCTGTACATCTAAATGTTTATCCACCAAGTTTCATGAAAATCAGTTAATTCGTTTGAGACATATGGAGGAACATACATACATACAATAACTACACTTACAGATTTATTATTAGTATTGATTTGATAGGAATAAAGTGTTGCAAATCCGCTAATCTAGCTGGCTGGTATTTTCAGTTATCAACATTCTAACTAATCCTAATAAATAATATTAAAATGTGAAAGTTAGATTGTTTGTTTGTAATAACTATATCTTTAGTTTGCTGCCTTCACTATTCAATCAATCATAATAATATTGCATACATATTATGTCACATGATAACAGTACTTTTTCTGATTCATTTCTGTATATATTTCCGTGGGATCATAAAAAAAAATCGCGCCTGGCATCAGTAACTAGTTAATAAACATAGAATAAATATTTTAACACCTAGGAAAAAAGGGAAGCGGACAAAGTCAAGTGGAACATCTAGTATATTATATACATATCATACCCCTAAACTATTTAGTACCTGTTAATTGATTTCTGTAATTAAATTCGTTAATTTGGGAGACAAGTAGTTATTTTAAAAATAAACATTTTTCATAATTATTATTCACGAATTAAAATTACGTACGTTAAAAAAGTGAGATGTTAAGGTGCCAAGTATACTAAAATATCTGAAGATTTATTTTGTCTTTCTTGACACAACTTTAACAATAGTTTGAAGTCTCCTGTTTTTTTTTTCTCAATTATTATGATGTATTGTATCATCTTGATAATTTCTTTCTGTGTACATACACACATACACAATGACACTGTAATTTGCAATTGTAAAGTAGGATAAAAGTCCCGTATCGACGGACATCCGGTGTTGACGGCGAACACTGACCTCCATAGAGGCTGTGATGATTACAATGATAGGACCTCTTTTGAACAAACGACGGAATTCAGTAATGACGTCCTGCTGGTTAATATGCACTTGTATTCTTAGCAATTTAGCGACCTCAGCTTGACGAAATATATCGTAGTAACTAGGGTTTGCTAAGTTCTTTCGGGTACGTCGAGGTTCTGACTCCCTGTCAGAACCTTCCCGCGCTTGATAGCCGAGGCGAGGCACCGATGTCGTGTCACAACGTCCCCGCGACCCCGCCAATCAACGGCAGCGCTAGAAAGTTGTTGGGTTTTAGCCGGGTATACCTACGAATCCGGCATAACCCGCAGTGTCCCCTACCACTGCTCGGTATCCAAGAGGATTTCCCATCGTGAAAAAAGAAGGGAGTTTGCTACGTTTTCTTAGACCTTAATCATAAATGAGGTTAACTAATTAATAAAAACTGTTTCCAATTTTTTTTAATTTTTATTTTTTTTTTCAATTACATTACGACTGTTTTTCTAATCCCCCCTTTTATTACCAGGTGCTTTTTTAGGGACTTTTTTCGTTTGGATCAATGAACGGAAAAAACTTGTACTTCAAAAAACTTTTATTTGTAACATGCAGCTTGTATTTTTTTTAAATATTTTTTTGGTAGTCACAGCCGAATTGCGAATTATATTCGTACAAAGTGCACATAAGGATATTTGTACAGGTGATAATATCAACCGGCATATATAGATAGACACCCACCAGGTGACTGACCTTCCCGAACCCTTAAAAGTTTACATACGTCGTCATAAATAATTCCTGCGAGGTAAGGAAATAGTTTGCATACAGCCTTTCTTTACACGGGAAGTTCGTATCTTGCCATCTGACGTGTCAGCTATAAAAGGATTTACAGTTTTATTAGTTAACTCAATGCGAAACGTTTTGTTGGCTGACAAAAATAATAGTTGATTATATAACTATGTACTTATTAGTTCTATTATAATCAAACAATTTATACATAACCTGCATACTATCAATATATAAATGCATTATATAAATCTATAAGTGTAGGTATTGTATGTACGTATGTTCCTCCATAACTTATAAACGAATTAATTGATTTTCATGAAACTTGGTGGATAAACATTTAGACGTACAGGACACAGGATAGGCTACTTTTTTCTTTTTCAACGCGGACGAAGTCGCGGGCGCCAGCTAGTAATACATATATCTGTACTGCTATATATCTATAACTATACTTACTAATATTATAGAGGGAAGATTTGTAGTTATGTTTGTAATGAACAAACTCAAAAACTACACGGCCGATTCTAAAAATTCCTTCACCTATAGAAAGCTACATAGATAGGTATATTTTATCAGCGACTAAATTTTACGCGGACGAAGTTGAAAGTTGAAGATTTTGTTTGGTTGAACTACCAATCGGATTTGGAAAATTCTTTTTGCATTTTATACCTACTTAGCGTTATATCATCACGTAGCGTATTTATATCGTAACACAAAGATTTAAATCGAAGATGCGGCGTAATCTCCTCGCGCCATACTAAAAACACACCGAAAATTCTTAACAATGGGTTGGGCGCAGGCGCTCAACCCAACTACAGTTGCACGCCAGCTACAGTGAGTGACGGACGCTTGTTGAGAGCGTCGCTATCGTCACAGTCACGTTTGAAGTAAGGAATGTGTTCTTTGTTTAAAAGTGTGTTTAGACAAAGGTATATGTATTTTATACTTTTGTCTTTAGTATAATGTATGTTGTATTTTGTTACACACTTTCGCTAGTAATGCCGCATCTCTCGATTTAAATCTTTGTCGTAACAGGTGAAACAGCCTAGTCACTTATGAAATTATAAATCTCTCAGAATCTGAATTGCTTGAAGCTAGGAAAACAAAAGCATTTAAAATTTCTTTGGGCTTCTGTTGTCAGTGAGTCATATACCATATCGGAAATCGTGTGATTCAGCATGGAAATTAATTATTGTATGCAAAATTGTAATAAAAACAGTTGCGACATCCGTGGACCGCATTACCTACGCTTTGATAGGTACGCTGATTGTGATGTTTGTAAAAACGATTATTATAGTCCAATAGTTTTCATTGCCTCTCTTTATTCATAACAATTTGATATCAAATAACTATGAAAAATGGTTTTTTTATATTGCAGCTGTCGGCAGCGCACTTGTAGCACCTGTGGCTTTGCATTTGTTATTAGCGAATATATATGAGTATACCATCGAATTCACTGTCAGCTTGCCTGCCGATTTTAACATAAAAAAAAAACTCTAACCTTGAGTTTTTGAATTGAGCCCCTCCCATACAGCTCGGATATAAATACAGGCTCTATGTAATAATAATAATAATAATGTAGAATCGCGATTTTTTTTTTTACCAGTATAATATAATATTATACTTTCGAACACGCACAGCCGCGATATTGCGATTTTATTTAACTAATTTAAAATTAACTTAATTGTGGTTTATTAAATGCGGAAATTAATAAAATAATTTATATTCAGATGTAGTGCGTTTCACGATACAAATCAATATAACTAAATGACTCATACAGATTACTTACAGTAACTACAAGAATGATTCGGCTACCGGTTACCAGTTTGAAGAGTTGTTAACGGCCACTCGAAGCCAATAACCGTTCAAGCTGACGCCTAATGAATTCGAATCACGGCTGTACAACTTGCGAATCCACTGTTTGCGACCGTGACAGTTTGATGCAAATAAAAAACTCTACTTCCGACACACGTATTAAACGCTTTGAACACGAATTCTTGATGACTTATCAATACTAATAATAAATCTGTAAGTGTAGGTATTGTATGTTCTTCCATAACTCTTAAACGAATTCAACGCAGACGAAGTCGCGGGCGCCAGCTAGTACCAAATATAATATAAAAATAGCTGGTGCCAGCAAATTCGTCCGCGTTGAAAAATATAAAATAAAATAAGATATCTTTATTGCTGTGACGATGGAGATTCGCTAATCTTCTATGTCGTCACATTTACGGATTGTCGTTCGCCGTCGCAACGAGCGCAGTCGGCGAAGGGGTATGTGGGACTCGTCCGGCGAAGTGACTTGTCTTATCGCCAGGAATACCCACTAAAACCCCTCTTTGTTCCACCATCGGTGGCAAATATGAGACCCGGGATCACAGCGAGGTCTTATCCCCGGGCCCCATAAACACCGCCATGTCCCCACGAACCGATCTCCTGCAGCCAAGCCGCGTTCTAGTTACTCCTGTGGTGACCCACTGGAACACCCACAGACAACTTTGGAGAGATGGGCCATCACACCTCTCATCAAGTCCGGGCGCCCCTACTCTGACGTCCGGAACAGCCGGACGATTAACATATAGATTTAATTTTTATCCTGGAAAAATGTACGGTTCGCGAGGATTCGTCTAAAAATATAAAAAATAGTTAGTGGGCGCCACTTGTCGTTAACGTTGTCACAGCGATAAAGATGCCAGGCGTTATAAATTATCAGGTGTTATTATTTTTCATTCATCTACGCGGACGCTGCTAGCAGGCACCAGCTAGTAGTTAGTGAATAAACAAAGAAAAATAATTAATTAATCAAGATAAACAATTTAATGCGATCGTTTATTGCCTTAACTGACAACGTCGCAGCATGTGCATTTGTATGGGTATAGTCTTTTTTTAGTTTTCATGGGTAAGTATATGTATAGATAGGCATTAGTCGACGGAAACTCATTGATGAGCTCCGCCCCGATGACTGATATGTGCTTAACCAAGTGTGTTTGGAACTATACTCGGAAACTTGGATTATTTATAATGAATTCTACCTCGATATCAAATTTCATCGAAACCGTTTCAGTGGTGGGAAATGAAATCTATTTCAAAATATATTTTTTTTTTAAATATTGAAAAAGTGTATACCTCAAAAAAAAATACAACCGTATACCTCAAACTTTATTATCATATTGTGTCTAAGCTAATTCTAACATTTTATTTATAATTAAATGGGTACATAGTTAGATGAACAGAGCTATTCGAGCGAATACCTCCTATATTTAAGACAACTTAGTACGGTATAAACGAGTGCTCGACACATCGCTATTCGTCTGAGCGTCTATTAACTAACTACTCACACATCTATCATCAAAATTGAATCAAACAGTTATTAAAAGTTCATGTTACAAGGCTGCTGTAGTGTACTAGTTACTACCGAAACGAAACCATCGCATGTTTGCAATAAAAATTAAAAACCATTCGAATCAAGAGAACGAACGCACCCACTTCGTCAACAGCTGTTTATAGAATTGACAATTTTAACTCGACCCCTCTTGCTTTTAGTAGTAACGTGAGAAAGGGACGCAGTTATGTGTTTTTGTTGAGATCATATTGGACTGGTGTTATGTTATTTCTGGATGTTAACTGTGCTGAAGCCGGTATGGGAATGATGACTTCCCTCTAGGGACACGGTGCGTTTCCTCCCGAGTGACGTCACGTCCGATTGCCTCATTTTTCACGAGTTGTAACTAAAAACCGTAAAGTAGGTATTCATAAATTACTTAATGCCAAATTTTAATGACGATAAAAATGGTTGAAGTCTTGTGTTAGTTAACTATATCGTTGTCGTCTTAAAGTTTGTTCATCCATAACTACTAATATTATAAATGCGAAAGTTTGTATGGATATATGGATGGATGTATGGATGTTTGTAACTCTCACGCAAAAACTACTGAAACAATCACAGTGAAATTTTGCATAACTACACGTTGTCTTGGAGATCAGAAAGAACATAGGGTACCTTTCATGGCTCAACGAGGACGAAGTCGCGGGCACCAGCTAGTTTCAATATAATATTACGACTACATTTTCCGAATAAAGTTCTAAATAAATAAACAAAATAAATAATAAATAAATAAATGTCTAAAAAATAGTACTGTAAAGTGATATTATGAAATGGGCAAGAATTTATTATACATAGTGGCAATGCTTAGCTTAAAATATTAATAGCTAATTTTAATAGCTAACTATTAGCTACAATAGGAAGTGTTTCTTTGAAAACTATTCAATGAATGATAAAAAGGTCTCTTTACCAATTACCATAAAGAAACCTTTATAAAACTGATATCTACTTACATACATATATTTGAATTGTTCATTCGCGACCCGAATACGCCACTTAAGGTAAATAACCACCCAACCCACAGAAACAATAGTAGGTAATATTTTAAGTCGGACATTCGCACTACATTTTGAATTTGACCTAGAAATGGGTAAATTGACTCAAATTGTGTGCTTCATTATATAGCGATGTTTTCTTTTTATATTATAACGATTGTTAGGAAATGCAGAAGGTTCACTTGATCATATAGATGGCCATTATCGTTTTATTTGCTAGTGCTGCAGTAATTTGTTCAAAGCTCCCTCGAAGAAGGGTAATAAAGTAGCCGAAATAAAGTATCTACTCATCCGGAGTGTGCGCAGCAGAGCCTTATCAAAGTATTGCGAATGAACTTCACATATGTGGAGCTTAGTATTTACATGCATGCACAGTAACTACTAACTATTTCCTAATTACAATTAAAAGCAGCTATTAGCAATTAAAATCACGTAACAATTAGATAATAATGTATCCTGAAATATACTATGCTCAGTGCGATTCGCAGTCATAAATTTGGCAATTCAGCTGCTTTTAATTGACGAAGTCGCGGGCACCAGTTAGTATTTTATATATAAATAACTAGCTGGTGCCTGCGACTTCGTCGGCGTTCTCTATAGCCTATAGCCTTCCTCAGTTATTTTAGCATAATCAAGCCATTCGTATCTAGTTACGAGTATTTATTAACTAATCAACAGAGGTCAATAGTATCAATCTATAGCCCAGTTAGAATACTCTCGTGTACTTGTGTATTATAAACTCCCTATCCGCTGCACACGTGTTCAAACGCGGCCAATGTGCCAACAATTACAGTTACCTAACAACTTGAACAGTTACAATCTGTCTAAGGAAATAATGAGTGCGAATAAAAGTAATTTAAGACTTCAATTAATAGAATTAAATAAGTATAGTTAGTTACCGCTCTCACATACTTACGTAACATGAAAATTATAATGAACTAGGTTGGTGACCGCGACTTTGTCCGCGTTGAAAAATGAAAAATATAACGCCTGACATCTTTATTGTTGTTAGTGTTTTTGTACTTTTGCCAGATTTTGGATGATCCCTCGGGAGTAATACTTTTTTTCTGGATAAAATGTACCCCATGTCCTTTCCTGTGTCTCTGACAATGTGTATGCAAAATTTCATGACGCTCCATTGAGTAACTAATTAAGGTTTGAAAAGGTAACAGACAGATAGAACTGTTACTTTCACATTTATAATTTTGGAGTATGGATTAGATACTTACATCGTTTTGTTTCTTCTGATACTAATTTTGGGCCGAAAATGTTAGGTAAAAAGCCTAAAAACTAGGCGTAGAGTAATTGATCCATTAGAGTAATTGATTAAAATTGTATACTTTCAAAGCGAAAGAGAAAGTGACGTTATGAATACATATTGCTAATAAAATTGTGTTACCAGCGATACTCACTTTAGTGTCGATGTGCGAATCCAGCATAGGTACATTGTCTTACAAAAAAAGTTTTGTAACCTGATGGTAACCGCTACCTTTACCGGCCTGGTTCAATTGTGAATTTATCTAAACAATCTCAAAACAAACACAAAACAATTCATCTAAAACAAAATTTCAGTCGTCTTAGGAAAAATTCAGTAACATACACAAGTACAGAAAAATAATATAGTAAAATTTATGGTTTTAAGAGTGGGTATAAAGCAAACAAAATTTGTAATTTCACCCGTGTGGCCCCTTGGACATGACAGTGACACAAAATACGTAGAACTACGCGCAACATGCGACGGAAGATAGCGCATCTCGCTGAATAAAAATCTTATAAGTGCCAAAAGTATTCAATATTAATTATTCGTAAACTACAATGTCAAATGAAAAATTGTTACATACAGCCTTAGATAATATGTGAAGTGAAATTACTGATACACTTTTAGCTTTGTAATGTGTGTCATTTTGAAAATAAAACTAAAATCGATGGAAATGAGAGCTCACTTGGTGATTTTTTTCTTTCGAGAAAATTTCATTAACTATATTATGTTTTCTGTTACAGTCGTCACTTTCATTTATAATGTATTTATCTATTTAAAAAAATTAATTAAATTAGACTTTGTTTACTTAGATAAAATTCAAATCTAGGATTGGCTATTTCTCTTTATACCCGCTCTTAAATTGATTTTTCACCAAAAATATATGCAAGTTTTTTTATATTACTTAGTGCTTTTTCGTGATCGTAAAAATGAAAAACTCATAGTAGTTACTTTCCAACTCGTGGTCACGCCTCTTGTAACACCATTAAAAGACATTGATATAGTGCGCTATGTCTACCCAATTTAGTGATATAGGAGTGGAAAAGTGAATTTAGCACAGGAATAGGCCAATTTGGTTATATTACTGGCAATTTACACGCGATCGTGATTGGCTTCGAGTGTTATTTATTGACAGAATTGAACAAGAACACAATTTTTATTAGTGCTATTGCTTTTATGGGTGTATCGTATATTTTTCTTATTAAATCTATAATATAGGTTGTATCACAATAGTATCACGTCTGTACGGCGGTACTCTAATATACACATACTACCTAATAGTTTCATGTTTAAAGACACAGCAATAAAACAGCATGCTGCACAAAATGAATGTTATTTAGAAAAATATTACAGAAAAATTAAAAATATATATTAGGTATTATTAAATCAATTTTGAAATACTCGAAAAGCTTATAAGGAGTCAAATGGATCTGGTAATTTGATGTATCGACGTATTGTATCACCAATATTCAGAATAATTTCAAAAGAGAATGAGTGTTTGGGCTTGAACATTGAATGGCATAATATTTGTGCAAAAGTTTATTGGTTTAATCTCTTTTAATCCTCCTTGAATGGTCCTAAACCTCTTAATCCATTTAATATTTAAACATCAATAGACGAGGGTGTAGTGTAGGTAATAAAATGAATGATGAAAAATATGCGCCGGCGCATAACTAATACATTTCATCGGCAAAATATGTATGTCTGCCATGATTGGCGAATAGCCAACTATTGGCAATCATTGTTATAGCGCCTAAGCACAGATCGGTTGCCCACTAAAATAAACTTCGTTCATTGATCTTAGCGGATATGGAGTTGTTAGGGAGTTGCGTCGCTGGTCGATAAGTTGGTCACTTCGTCTACGAGTATACACACAACTGCCTCTAGAATATTTAATCAAGGTCTGAGGTTAAACTAACTATACGTAAGCAAATGTGCAGACACGGATCGTTTACGATTTTATTACAATAATAGCTGATGCCCATTGATTTTATACATACTTCGTCCGCGTTCTCTTTAGCCTTCCTCGATAAATGACTATCCAACACAAAAAGATTTTTTTCAATTTGAACCAGTAGTTCCTGAGATTAGCGGGTACAACCAAACAAACAAACTCTTCACCATTATAATAACTATATTGGTATAGATAAAAATTACGTGTCACATGTTCCTCCGCGATGAACCGATTTTAATCAAACTTTGTAACTATTTGTAATTTGGTCCAACTTAAAAGATAGGATAGTTTTTATTTTGAACTCGGGCGAAGCCGGGAGCGTGTAGCTAGTATATATAGGAAAGATGTACAGAAGAAGAAGATAGAGAAGAGATGTGGTAGTAGTAGTGGTATATATTCATTCAAAGTCATTCAATCGATGACCAGTATTCATCATGTTGTTCAGTAGTTACTCACTCATATAATATTTTATTTTCTCATTACGTTTTGCAATAATAATTATACGTGTAGTTGCTACACTCGATATCTTTAATATTGTGTATCAATCATGATAACGTGTAATTATAACCCTTCTTTATTTTACGATCGTTAACAATTCTGGTTTGTATTCGAGGATTTTGTTTCGTTATAAAATTAAATTTCGTATCTTATATTCTTCAATGTCAAATAACTATTTCTTATTAAATGAAACGGAATAAAAATAATGGTTTAATATGTATGACCGAGCACAGCGATACGAATGCGGGCGATATTGTTGGAGACGTTTTTATTTACATACAAGTACTGTCCAAGAACATTCAAGTATATAAAACTAGCTGGTGCCCGCGACTTGGTCCGCGTGAAAAAATGAAAAATATATCTCACATTTACGACGGTGGCGCCAACACAGCGATAGAAGCGCTCAATTTTTTATATTATGACAATCTCTCGGGAACTTAATATTTTCCAGAATAAAAAGTATCCTATCTGCTGTGGTGTGTTATCCAAATTTCATCCAAATTCGTTGTAATTTTTGCTTCAAAGAGTAACAAACATCCATCCACACAATCTTTCGCATTTATAATATTGTGTGTACACGCACATACACAATGCCTCCTTTAGTTATTAATTGCTAATACGTTTAACCTCAAGTCGTTACACAGACGAAAATGTAAACATACACCCACGTATTTCGTTCGTACACTTGCCGTGTCCGCAGTGTGGGATGTGGTGTTATTATCTAACGAGAAAAAAATCTGGTTTTGATTTTCATTCAGCTTCTGCAATGTCAATGCCGTCTTACTAATCGATTAAACAAGAGTGTCACATCGTGGTCCGGCGCAGCGCCAAGTTTTTTATCACATCAAACGTATAACTTAGTGTACCTACCTAATTTTGCTTTCAATTTTAGATAGGTATTTAAGTATACAGTGTGGAAAGATAAGTCGGGCCCTGGAGGGAAACTACCTTAAATCCTTAAGTTGGCTCATTTTACATAAAGGAGACATTCCTTTATTTTTAAAAAGAAACAAAACTGCATTCAAAGATTTTCTAAAATTTTCTATAGTCGTCGGCAATAAATAATATTCTTGAAATTTGAATCAAACATTTTACGTTATTCCTTTTTTTAAGATATACATGTACTATGTTACTTAAGAAGAATTATTATTTTTTGTCCATTCTTTCGATTAGCATCATAAAAATACGAGTGTTTTTTTTTTTACATTTAAGTCGGTTCGATTCCCAGACGAAGCAAGTAATTTTTAGAAAATCTTTGAATGCAGTATTACTAATTTTTAAAAACGAAGGAATGCCTCCTTTATGTAAAATGAGACAACTTAAGGATTTAAGGTAGTTTCCCTCCAGGGCCCGACTTATCTTTCCACACTGTATAATCTATCTATAGGTACTATACCTACTAATATTATAAAGAGAGTAAATTTGTATTTTTGTTTTTATTGAATAAACTCAAAGACAACTGGATCGATTTTAAAAATTCCTTCACCTATAGAAAGCTACGTCATCAGCGCGTAACATCTAGGCTTTATTGTTTTATGAAGTTGCGCGGACGAAGTAACGTGCAACAGCTAGTATAATAACATATTATGTTATTGTTACTGCAATTACATATATACCCAAACAAATCTTCCTACTTTATAGCTCTTTCCATTAGTAAGAATCAATAGACCACCGTTGCCATTGGGTGGAAAAAGTTAGCGGAGTAACAGTTTGCGAGTTTGATGGAGGTATTTTATTGGTTTGATTTTTTTATTTATTAGAGATGGGTTTGCTCTTGGCCAGCATTCAGCCGTGTAGCGAAGATCAGGCCTATATATGCCATGACGGAGCGAGCTCAACCAGAAGATGCATATTCACTCCGACTTAAAAAAAAATTGTGTTAACTATATGAGCTCGGAAACACAGTACACGCAGAGCGCATTATAAAGTTACCAATCGTATTATAAATTTAAAAAAATATTGTACAAAAAACGATTTTTTTAAACTGGTATCACTGAACACGTTAACTGTAATGTTGATCATAATCTGACTGTTGACCTTGTGTGTATGAGCGTTGAATTAGAACAATTTAAAACAGGTACATTTACATTTTATTAAACGTCCTGTCTGACGTGCAATAAATATGTATTACACCTTGTGAAATATATTTTTAAATAGGTGTGTATAATATACCCAGTTAGAAATACTTATACGTTAAATATTTTATTGTTTTTTTGTTATGACTGTACCATCCTTTAAAACTAGGTCACGACCAGAACAAAAAAAACCGTTAACTCGAATTCCGGTTTTATTTCATGTGAGGTCCGAACGGAAAATGAAAACTATATGAAAAAAAAACTAGCATAGTTAACTACATTTCGTACTACCACAGTAGTTACTACGTACGAAATGTGTATTTTTATAAGTTATAGCCCATGTATTATTCTGAAGTTTCATGAAAATCCGTTCAGTAGTTTTTGCGTGTAAAGAGTAAAAAACATTTGAAACCGAATTAATTTCAAATTATTTGTCGTGGTCGCAGCCACCAATTTAAATTGCCGTGAAAAAGTGATTTAGTTTGACGTGAGTCGGACACAATGTTCTTATTTTGAAACGTAACAAACAACTCTCGAGATGTCAAAAGGAAACGATAGTGGATGTTCTAAATTTAAAACCGCGTACCGCGTCTGAGCATGTGTTGCCAGCTGCAACGAAATGTGCAGCCCCTATTCTCGATTACAGAGTTTGTATTTGTTTTGAAAAAATAAGAATAAAAAATGTTTTACCAAATTTTGACAAGAAAATTTTAAGATCTATGGATGTGTAAAGTGTATAATATCTGTTTACAAAATTTGTTGAACCACTCTAATAAAATATAATAGTTTTTAAAAAGTGTTATATAAAATAATGATTTGGATACATATTATATTAAAAATTCAGGTGCAAACCGTGCAAATGTTAATTGAACGATAGTTTAACAAGAGTTAAAAAATATTAAATAAATATTATTATTTTAGAAAAGAAGAAATTTTTAATTTCCAGCCGTTAACACGTGTAATGAACAATATCCAATTTTTTTTTATTAGCAGTATGACGTAAACGCATATTGACGCATTTAAGCATTTTGACTAATATCTGTAGAAATATATATATTCTATATATTTCTAATTTACGTAATATTTTTTTTTCATTTTTATATACTCGTATCTGTATATTTGTTTCTCATAGGCAATCTCCAAAATCGAATAAGAATGATTTTTTAAGGAACCTGCGTTGAGAACTTAACATTAAAAACTTTCATTAGAGGTCTTCTAGACTACATTTTTAGGTTTTAAATTTTTAACGATTTTTAACTATTGTAGATTAACAAAAAGATGAAACAATAACAATGGAGAACCGTTCCTACGCGCTGATATATAGAATTAGATCGAAACGTTGATTGACATTTCTAGTTTAGACAGACATATTTATAACACAGCGCGTGAGGCAACCGCACAAGACAACTGTGAAAACAAATTAAGGTGCGAAGAAATGCGTTATGGATGTTAGAAAAAATGACAGTCTCACGAGTAATGCAAACTTTTTTCATGTTTCTGAGCACAGCTGCGTTTCATTCAATATTGCCCAAAAGCGTTAAAACAACAGTTATTCGTCATCGCTGCAGTAATTGCAAATGAAAGTAGATCACTTGACGCTTCTTTTTCGATAAAGACTTACTTTTTTAACCTTGACCTGTCCTGTTAATATTTAAACAATGGTTCTGTTAAAATAATTGGTTCAGCCACTACTGAGATTCGCCTAGACAAAACAGACAGACTGGCCTGGCAGCAGACATCACGAGGAATTTGAAGTCATTTTCTAAAATCACACACATCCACAGATTTTTTTTATTCACACCGTTTTTACTTATTGAGTATACTCAATACGTATAATAACGTATTGAGGACATACCACAATTCTTGGAAAATTCATGCGCTTACAATGTATAATGTATATTTACGCCTTTAGTTAAATTGTTTGCGGATTTTTACGTCTTGGTGTGACTCAGTGTTATTTATTATGTACTCATTCTCAACACTTAGCTAAAACATTATACATTGTGATAATAAAATTATTACTGTGAAGTATCATCAAAAACCTTTTGGTAGTCATGTATGTATGTAGATTGTGCAGATTTCAAAGATAATAAAATGATATTTATTTTCAGTTTCCTTGGGAAATTACATTAGTTATTCAAGATTTTGCACGATGAGAGACCGTATACGAGTTTTTAGGATTAATTAATTGTAACTAATATTACAATGAATTGTATATTTAAATGAAGGCATGCGCTATTATTTTTATGTCGGCTTCTAGGTGTGTGTAATCATTAACAGTTGTTCGAAGTATCAAATTCGTTCCAACAAACCGCCTCGTAACCTTTTTCATGTTCCAATAACTCCATTGATTGGCAATGAATGTTTAACTATTTGGTTTAGAATTTTATCTTTTCATCGGAAAACCGATTTTTCGGTTTCATTCGAGCAAATTTGATATGCTCTCTAGAACGTCTTGGCCCTCGTATTGTTTGTAGAAAGAAATAAACGAATGATACTCGTACTAGGGCAAGGGAAGCTTTAATTCGACACAACTCGATAATTGTCTGCGTGGCTTCCTTTTACTTTGCTTCTGTGCTTTGCCCGTATATTTTCTGAAGTACCCTCAAACGGATAATTGGTTTTATCTTGGCATAATTTACGGTTAATCTTGTTTCACGAGGTAGTTGCTTAATGAATTGAGGCAGTGTTACTCTTTATTTCTGGCTACACTATTAAAAAGTAACTATATGGCACTAGAGCTCTTATCCTCTGTACTCAGCTCTTATATGCCCGTTTTTCCTGTAGATTACAGTTTCGATAAAATGTAGCCTCAACGCCATTCTATATTGGTCAAAGAATTCTTTGCATTGGCTAAGTTGCACATACAAACAACTCTTTATAAAACATCAGCTGTTGTACGCGACTTTGTCCGCGTAACTTTATAAAACATAGCCAATGTCACTCCCTGATAATGTAGATTTGTATAGGTGAAAAAAAAAATTAAAAATAATTCCAGTAGTTTTTAAGTTTATTCATCAAAAACAAAAATATATAAAAATTCATTTTTTTTTCTTTTAGATAGATTAGTCAGGATTGAGTAAAATTTGATAAAAATGTAAATAAATGAACAAAATTCTCTTTAAAATTTTTCAATTCAATTTAATTATTTAATATAACTAATTCCAATTAATTTTATCTTAATGTCGGAACGCTTACAGGAAACACACGCTCTACTTTCATATTGTAAAATTAAAAATTATGTTAAACATTACAATGTACAGATAAAAATTGGGAAAAGTATCGTACACTATACATAGTATGTAACATACGTCGTGTATATATTTTTTTGTAGGCAATTCTAAAGAATTTTAACTTATTAGAATTTTAACCAGTGTTTCATAACCTTAAATTTTATTTTGAACCAGTCTTCTAAATCAACTGTAATATGTATAGTTACTGAAAACTGATCCCATATTATAAAAAAGTTCTTTTAAAACGTTGCACTTTATTTATGAAATACATTAGTTATCGGTTGAAAGGTTAACCAGTTCTTATCTCTCAATCATGTCATGTAATACTTTGTACTTATGTATGGAAGGTAAAGGCGATGTAATATATTTTGGGGAAAGTAAGCTTGAATTTCGTATTATAAATAAATATTATAAAATTACTTGATTACAAAATTAAAAATAAAGATTTTTGAAAAAATAAATAGTACAGAGATAAAGTAGAGAACTGAGTGCGATGTTGATAGAATGTAAAATTAAAATTTCAAAATTACTTTTATAAGAAACTAGCGACCCGCTCCCAGCTTCGCACGGGTGCAATTTTTTCCCCAAGTTATATATAAAAAGTTAAAATCCTTTCTGTAGTGTTAAATATTTTTTTCTAGACAAACAATTTATGAAAAAAGTAAATTTCTATTTGAAATATCCAAAACTACTCTTTTACACAAAACTATGTTCCTACTACACTAAATTAGGCCTTGAAATTGCGTGCAAATTGCAAGTGTTCTATTAAAAATAGAAGACCTAGCCAGAAGACTAGAACACCACACTTTCAAATTATTTATCTCATCTAGTTCTGCGCCCGCGCACATCAGGATATTAGTTTTATGCAAAACGCCACAGTCATTGCTTCACAGATATCAGCACTCTTGATTAGAATAAAATACCAGTATTAAATGAAATTTTACTTTAATAAAACCACTAGAATAATATGTATATATATATATATATATATATATATATATATATATATATATATATATATATATATATATATATATATATATAAAAAAACATCCATCCAAAACAATCAGTGTTCCCAAAGGGACGCAGACAAAGTCGCGTGCAAAAGTAAACTTTCTAATAGTTTTGTAAGTGTCCTAAAGCGTGACGATATCCATTACCCAATGTTTCTATTAAACAATTAATGCAACAAGGTCCGATTATATTGTAAAGGTCGAATGGGGGAGATACAGATTCTGACTTGATGTAATTAAGTTTGGTTGGTTTTAATTACAATATTTTGACCATATAAGTATTGAAAGGAATACCTATCTGCGCAAATATCAGTAACATAAATTTTCTTAGAATACCACACATACTAATATTATGTCTCGATACCAGCGTTAGAATGTGAACCTCGCCAAGTTATGGAAGTCGCCGAAGGCAATTAAAAATCTATTCATTCTGATATTTAAGTTTGCTGAAATGGAATTGAGGTTAGAAATATTATTTTGGTCTTGTTTAAGTAACCTTGCCACTAAAGATTTTTCAATGATTCAATGTTGTTGTCAATGACAAATTGATTTGGCTATTTTATATTCTAAAGTCCTATATAGTGGCCGAAATTTGCCAATTGACCTTTGATACTATGATTGGTATTCTTGCCAATACATTTCTCTCAAGTGAGGATATCAGTAGATATCTAAAATTATAACTATTCAATACAAATTACAAAATAAAGTCGCTGTCCTGTTCTGCCTGTTTCCCTGCTAACCTTTTCTAAATCACTCGACGTATTTTGATACGTTCACACTATGAAGTTTTAAAGCTTCATTCGTGTCATTAACGTGAACGAAGAAGGTTGGTGTTTATGTATACATATTTCCAAAAAAAAAAAAAGTCGCTAGTAAACACAAATAGTTAGTAAAATTTGGAAAAAATTGTAGAAAATTTTTATCGACTCAAAGTAATTTCATTGTTCTTTACTTTGTTTTAAACAATAATATAACTTGAACAATATAACTTTAGAATAACGTAGTGATTACGAGTTTTAATATTTTATTTAAATTTTAATGTATTATTGAAATTCCTTAGTCTATCTATGGAGGTAACGATTACTTCTGCCAAGTTGCTGTTTCTTCCTGCATACTTGACACGTCAGTTTATATCTCATTTGCATTTCAAATATGTTATTCAACCATAATTGGTTTTTCATAATATATACATTAAATAATATTTATGTTCTGTCATTTCTTGATGGAACACTTTCCTTTTCATTTTCATCTACAACTCTGAATTGTATTCTTAAATAGCTATTTATTTCATATAACGATCGTGAAAGTGTACTGTTACCGTAACATTTATTCGACAATAAATTGTGGAAAGTGAGATTGCTGTGCATAGTTATACAAGAAAGGCATTATATGTCTACTTTATTGCGAAAGATACATTGATGTGCTTGGTCCTCTTTATAATTAATATTTTTTTAACTAAGGTCATCAAACAGGTTGACGGTCCACTTAGTGGTAGGTGGCTACAGTCACCTATAACACAAGCAACACCACAGGATGATTGAGGATGAGGGATTGGCAAGGGAAATAGGTTCTGGCATCCCTTACTTTACACACAACAGCACACAATACTTTTATTTAAGGGTAATCTTCTATAAAGAAGTGACTGACCCAAATGACATAGAAAATTACGAATAATTTGAAATTTGTAATGAGGCTTTGCAAACTTAAGTTTTGTCACTTAGATGACTTTTCTTATTATAAATTTAGTTAGAGGATGAAAATGGCAAAAAAATATTTAAAAGACATTTATTAAGTAAGTATTTAATTTGTTAAGATTATGGTAGTTTAAAAATTGCAGCTGGATCTGATTTGGTATCTAATTTGGAGAGTTAAGAAGCCTTAATTGCTTTTCGCATCTGCTTTAGTGAAAGCATTGCATGTTTAAAATGTATTTTATTTAATACTTACTTTTTTACCCTAATTTTCATCTATATGCAATTAGTCTTCGAATTATTTCATAACTACAATTCAATCCTTCCAGGACATATGGTTTTAAAGTTTTAACAGCAACGAATACGTTTACAATAACAAGGGGTCAAGAACTCCGTGTCTAGTCGTATTGAGCTGCTGACTCACTAACGAAATACACCGTGTGAAAAGTCGGATGTATATTTTTATTGCAAGTGAAAAGATACCTTACGGCTGCAGCAATTACGTTGATTTTCCTCCAGTGTTTGTTGGTGAGTGAGATAATCGTGGCCGAGTGTAATGGTTTCGCCACAATTAGTTGCAATGTAGACTTGCAACCGAGAGACATGTGTTTAATTAAACTATAAACTGTTAAATTACAATTAATTAACATTAACTAGGGTCACAAGATTTGTCTGACAGCATTTATGTCATTGCTTTGCCCTTCAGAATTTTACTTATTTCTAAGTTTACCTAATATAAGTTATTGATTAACTTTTTCTCATTAAAATTTACTTGTGTAGATATGTCAAGAACACGGTCCTTCGAGCCGATTTATTTTTTCACTTGGAACTTTTGTTCATTTCTTTTGACAATAACTAATTGTTATTTTTGCGATCACAAAACTAATGATTATAATAAATTCTAAGGTTTTGTGTCATCAATGCTGTCGAAATGCAACTAACGCCTACAGATATCCTGTCTAACACCCAGCCTTAGTTGATTCATCCTAATCTTGCCCATTAATCAAACCTTACTTTATAGAGATTGCAGGCAACAAGTAGGTACATGCGTATCTGTCGATTTACTTTCAATATATCCAGACTTCCAGTGCGTACTCTCATTCTACTGTTGAAAGAGCAATTACTTTAAAGAAAAAAGTTGCTAAATTTGAATGAAAAGTGTGCTTTAGAAGATAATCATCAGCGTCTAGTATCAGTACCTAGTTCGGTTCAGTGATTGTTAGCAAAATAATTTGAATGATATATTTTAAAGTCTTAAAGTATTCATCAACAATCATAATCAACAGTGTCCATCCATGTTCCGAGAAACACACAAACAATTTGTAGAAAAATACGACTCAGTCGTTACTAATTTGTGAGTCATCTCATCTTACCTACTACCTGTTTGTTATGTTGATTAGATCGTCTGTAGTAAGACGGATATATGATGAATGGAATAGATCACTCACTATAGTCTGATACATTGAGTATTATATTGAAATTGGTCTAAGCTAAGATTTCGAAAACCACAACAACGGGAAGCTTGTTGAAATGTCTTAGTGTTCCATGGACCAACTGCATTCTAGATTTCAAGATAAAGATTCAAGACCCAGATACATTAATTGCTATTTGTGTAAATACCTTATCGCCGAGAGATAAGAGTTGAAACAAGGTTGTGATTAGTTACCTCAGCGTAGGTAGTTAGCACAAAATTTTATATAAATAAAATTTATTTAAAAGTCGAGTGTTCCTCGACTTGTTTGTAAAAACTGCGCTTTGTTTAAATTAAGGCTATTTGTTTACACCATAATAGTGTCGAATTTGGTTAGTATACATTAGAAACGTTTATTATTCTGGTCACATGCAGTTGCTTGCCATATATTGCTTAGTGATTTAAAATTTTAACCTCTTTCTTCTAAGGTCGTAAATGGAATGATGGTACAGCCCATTTACGAACTAAACAGCGTCACGTTTTTTATAGACTTTATTTTTTATTTGACACCCCTACGATGCAAGGCGAAGGCACACGTGCCGTATGCAGCTTTGTTGATTTCATGTTGAATGCTCTGTAAATTGGATTGTTTGATATTATATGGACATGTTTTTTTTCTCTCTCGTTAAACCCATTGTTGCCCTTTCAACCCCATTTAAGTAGAGATTGATTTCTTTCGCCTCTGTTAGATTACACAATCAAATTGTTACAACTATCGTGGATATTCCTTTCTTATATCAGCACATATGAAATGGGTTTCTGAACGCAATCAGACCGTCAGACAGGGCCACAGCTCTCAAATGAGATTGCGTTATCTAAAAGCCATATACGACGTTGATGCATTTGCATTTTAACCAAGAACCTTGTACGTAATCTTACTTTCATTGTGTAAATAAATCACTTATGATTACTGCAAGACTATGCGAGATCGATTTGCGGTTATTTCAGGGTCTCATTATTAATTATGGTTCCTGTAAAGCCTCTTATTAAATTGTCTATTTATTTTAAAAGAGTTTAACTAATAAAGCCAAAATCTTGGGTCTGACAAATCAACACTGATTATTTACTAAAAAAAAATCAAGTTTAGTTTGGGTATTCTGACAAAAATATATACAGAAGCAATAAAGATTGAATAAAAGTTTTTAACACCGAAAAAAAGGGGGGCGCGAATGAAGTCGCAGCCAAAAGCTAGTTCTTATGTCCATCGAAATATGTCTAGCTAGGAATGCGTAAGAGGTGCGGAAGAGGCTATATAATCCTTTATTTTATTTTATTAGAGATTGGTTAGCTCTTGGCCAGCATCTAACCGTGTAGCGAAGATGAGGCCTAGTTATGATGAGCGAAAAGATTTGGGTCACCCAGATGATGCCTATTCACACTAACTTTGAATAGATTTGGGTTATATGAGCTCGGAAACATAGACGCCGGCAGGGAATTTACGAGTTGTAAATGCACCCTTTATTTTAATTAAAGAGAAAGTCAATGCTTCACTAAGATGTCATTGGTGATATATAAAAAAAAATCCGTTCTGTTATGTTAATAATTTTATTATGTTAGTACTTAGGTGAACCATTAAGCCTGCTTGGAAGCCTTCGGTGTGCCTGTATTATTCTAGGTTAACATAATTTTATGGCAATATACCCTAACGTTTACAATATTTAATAACAGAGAAAGCAACTGGGCGACCTTGCGTGAGCCGTACAGGTTTCTTTTTATTAAAAAAAATAATGTTGCAATAGTGCTCTGTTAAGTAACCAGAGACGGTTCACTTAAGCTGCAAATTGGCTTTAAAAATTATATTTATTGCTCACCGTAAATGCACAAGATACGTAGGCATATTATTACTCAGTAACTGCAGGATAATAATATTCTTTTATGTAGTTATATTGCTCTGTGGCTGTGACTTTCCCGAGACTATTTTTCCGTATGTAACTGTACCAGTTTTGAATGGTTTCAAACTTTGACAGTAGTTATTACAGAATCTCTGGAGAAATGAATCGCTGTTTGAATTATCCTTACTATAATATAATAAAAGATTTTGTATAGGTGCACGTTGTCAGGGGTAACTTTCATCCAGAAGAAAAGTGGTGTTCTGCAGGGATAAGAGTGAAAAACTAAAAATATTAGCTGGAGCCTTCGAAAAGTAAACGAGCAATAATCATGTTTATTGCTAATCTTGTAAAGATAAATTGTATTAAAAATATAAAATGAATTCGGGGTCGCAGTCTATCTATAACTCGAACAAAGTCTAGCTAGCACCACCGTTTAAATAATTCGCATATACATTTCAATTGACCAAATGTCAAGATAATCGTATAATATATGCATTGTTTCCTGGTTGTGTCACACTGTTATTTAAGCACGTACAGCCATCACCAATTCGTATACTTATTGTATCCGTGGTACATACACGCCAATCTTTAGGTTACTGAATTATCTATAATACTAATTATTTTGAATTAGCTAAGCTAGTGAAAACAATAGTCTATAAATTAATGCCCATATCCCTTCATTCACTGTAACCCGAAAATAGTTGGCTGTAAGCAAACTTTAAAACAGGACTAACAAAGAGCTTGATTAAAAAAAGTACTTTATTTCTCACAATGGGAGGAAGTTCACAGACTGTGCGTCATCGTGTATTAAAAAAGCAAGAAAGACACACACGCATTTCATATTTATTTTTTACCTCGCGCCTCCCGAGCTCCGTTCCGTCGAGGGGATAATATTTAAAAAAGCATCACGTCCGTTTAGTGGCGGATAAGCCGCTTAATGAATCCGTTTTGAAGATTACACGGCTTTCGATAAAATATAATGTTTCATATTATTTTTACTGCGACTAGGCCTCATGAGAGACCCTTTAAAAATCTACCCTCAGCTTTATTGGTCCATATTGAGATATGAATCTATCCAACTGTGAGAATCGGCCGTATCTAAAATGTATGTGCTTGTTATTATATCTCAAGGTGGGTTTAAGTTTCTCCTTTATATGAGAAGGTACCGGTTAAAATTCTAAACCTAGACTAGACCAATGCTGATTGGTATTTAGACACGAAGGAATGATCGCTTATCATTATAATTTCTATTGTTACTAAGCCTAAATAGGTGCTAGTCATCCTTGACATGCAGTATTAATCACAGTGTTTCTTACACCGTTACTTATTTATCTTTTTTCACACATGAAATCAGAAAGGATCGGTGTTTCAAACACTACAGAATTTGAATTTGCATCTGTCTGCAGCTGAGTGTCCGTCACAATGAAAGATATGCATATAAAAACCAAATGACCTATAATAATAGACCTGATTCGCAAAGAAAACTAGTGTAAGATGTTATTGTCATAGCATCGTTCAGCATTTCAAGTTACTCAAGACTCATCGCTTGACAACGATCTCAGAGGATCTACGAGTAAAACCAAAAACAGAAGATCTTCTCATATAAATATTGTATTATATTAAAACCAAATATTAAAAAAAAAATATAAATGTCCATCATAGAATATTATCACTTCTCTTCATCAGACTTCATCAGACGTTATTAAGTAGAGATAACTGCTGTGTTTGCATAGGATTAGGAGCTTTTATAGTATGTTGACAGCGCGTGGAAGTAGGTTATTTGCTTTTAGCATTCGTGTCGTGCACAGCTGATACCAATTTTATTTATAACCAACACGTTAGATGAACACATGCATTGTTGGGATGAAGGCTCATTAATTTATGAAAACAGTGTTTCAAGAGAAGAAAGCTTAGGTAACTTTGTATAGCTTTGGGAAAGAAATTCAAAAATCCTGCTAAAATTTTTATTTTTAAGATTAAGATTTTGTCTTTTCTCAAAGAGTAAATGAATTTCTCCAAAATTGTCTCTCTTAATAATTGAATCACGTCTGTACTCGTTTCGTTAACTTGATATTCAGAGTACATATTGAAACCAGGGACATTTTGTAGGCGACAGCGAAGCGATAAAGATCTATTTAATTTATTGACTTACTCCTAATTCCTAATTACACACTTTGGTGAGAAGTGGAATAACCCAGTTAAAATATGTCTGAAATGATCTCTTGACGAATAGTAAACAGATATGCTGTTTAAACATAACTAGCGACCCGCCCCCGGCTTTGCACGTTATGCAATTCTTTCTGCAAATCATGTACAACACAAATTTTCCTAGTCTATTGTTTTCATGAGTGAAAACCGTATGAGTGAATGTCGTGTGGTATAGAGATATTTCATCTCAAAATGTGAATTCACAAAATCGTTTTCGGATAAATGATACAACATGAAGGGGGGCGGTAAAGAGGCAAATGAACCTTAACGGCCTATTGCGACACTTCAAAATGTCTGTGGGAAATCTCAAGTCCTTATCTGCCACCGATACAAGATTATAGCTTCATGAATAGTTATACTACGACGCGTTTAACGTGTTCATTTGAATCGACTTGCTTATGTATTTATTTTTTACTATCTGGCGCCCGCGACTTCGTCCGCGTTGAAAAAGAAAAAAGTAGCCTATCCTGTGTCCCGCACGTCTACATGTTTATCTACCAAGTTTCATGAAAATCAGTTGATTCGTTTAAGAGTTATGGAAGAACATACATACATACATACATACAGAAAAAAATTCTAAAAATGGTCAATTTAGTTTCAGTATCATGTATAGAGCCTATAAACACGATATCTCTGAAAACAAAGTAACTTACTCCATAACCAATCTTTACAGATTTATTATTAATATTGATTTAAATTGTGATTACTGTTTAGGTAATATTAAAAAGGTATTTATCTAGAAATCCATTTCTTCACATTTTACTATTGGAGAATAAAGTTTTGTTATTTTGATTTGATATTAACTATTGCCCGCGACTTCGTCCACTTCCCTCGGGAGCAAAAGCACACTGCGTTTTGCAGTCATAAATTGGGCAACCCGTCTTCTAAAAGACCACCGTGAAATTCTCTACTGAGCTTTTGGTTGCGACTTCGTCGAAAGATACGCAATTTCATGAATTATATCCTATATATCAAGCTGGAAATTAACATGTATAAATTCACAAAATTTCATTAAAATCCCTGAAGGATTAGCGATAAAGAACATCTTTACACCGTTTTTATAAATTAACAAAATTAAGATTTAAGATTAGGAATCCATAGATTCTCTGGTTCACTAGATGTCGCATAAAATTGTTGCATACCTATTAGAAAAACTAAAACAAACAGACGGACAGAAAGACGCGGAAAATGCGTATTAGAGATAAAAAGTTTATGAGCGACACCGTTTACTGTCAAAATTAACATTTTCTATTAAATTAGACTTTACGTGAAAGAAATAAGAGCATTTTCTCCTTAAACGGCGTGTTTTAAAGTCAAGGTTGGCTGACTGTCAAAAGCACCAGGACAATAGCTTTGCCGTGAGTGCTGGCGTGGTGCAGGGGTCATGGTTCGTCGCACTTCATTATTATGTTAAATAACAACTGTGCAATGCATTTTTAGGTATATAAAACTCGCTTGCATGCGTTCAGAACGGATATCCTCGTAAATATGAATAATTTTTCATGACTCATCCTCCCATGTACGTGGGATGTTGTTCATCTGTGATAGAAAAAAGCTCTTTTTTATTGAATTCTACTTTAAAATTTTAAATATTTAAAATCCTGTGCTCATTTTTTTTCGTTTGAACTTCGTAATAAAAAGTGTTTAAATACAATGTTTGTAAAAAATTCAACTCAATATTTATCGGCTGATTTTCGAGTTTTGTGAACACAAACATACGAAAGGTAGATTATTTTTATATATAAAGATATTAAGGTGTTAATAAATTCCATAATTGTCTTTGTTTTAACACAAAGACAAGTGGTCCAGACCAGAAGTAGGTACAGTCAGTTATCCGTTATGATTCATTCGGTTTAATCTATGATTCGATATGGAATTGCACATTTGCCAAGAGTTGTGGTATTTATTCTAAAACATGGTCTTATCAAGGTTTCATGGTTCATTGGACAATTGTGTAAAAGTGAGTTATAACTTTGCAATGCTTTAACCACAATTTCCTGCTTGTATTTTGTGATATTTTAGTAAAATTCACTCGTCACGTGGCGCTCAATCGAATGCGTAACTTGCCCCTATTGCAGATGGATGTCGTCTTTTTAAGGCCACTTTTTCTGATAATTACGTGTTAAAATATCCTTATTATGTAAGATAAAACAAAGTACCCCGCCGTGTCTGTCAGTTTGTGTATGTCTGTATTTACGTTCGCGATGATCTCAAAAATTACAGAACGAATTTTCATGCAGTTTTCACACATGAAAAGAAAGTTAAACGAGGAAGGTATAATATATAATTTTCAGAAAAAAAAATGCACCACATGAATTTTAAATTTTAAATCTTTCATGCAGATATTATTTTTGTATGTAATTAAATACCTACATACAATAAAAATGTGATAAAGTTTATAAAATTATAATTGTTTAAAAAAAATATTTACTCTCATTTTTAACATACTCATTGGACATGATTCTGAAATAAATTTAATTTCAGACAAGCTAAAGCCTTACTCGTTCGTCACGCTAATTGTGTGATAACACCCTAAATACAAACAATTTAAACTCGTTCCTCCTTCAATGCCCAATACAATGTTTTGCCATTTTCGTTTCGTGCTACCAGTAATGGAGTATTATTAGCTTGTTTAAAGTCTTGGAAGTATGTTGCGCTACAACTAATCGTGACTAATATAGAAAGTGGTAAAGTAAATAAAGTATATGTACTTATACTAGTCCATGTATTTACCTACGTGTTAATTAATGTACTAGCAGACCACAGTTGTAGATAAATGTTTCCGCTTATATTTTCCGTAAACAAAATGGCTCTAGGTAGACCGGTGAATATCTTGCAGTAACTAAATAATTATTTTTTGTAACTGACTGTACAAAAAATAAGCATAGTATATTTTGGGAATAGTAAAATAAATATTTATTGAAATATGCAAAATGTCCTCAAAGACAATTAAAGTGGGATATTTTGGAAAGAATAAAATATATTTTATTTATGTAATTTCCAAAAATGTCCCAAAGAGGGACACTTCTTGTAGCATTTAATGGGAATAGACGGAATTATATTTTCTAAATCGAAGTCAGACTATAAAAATAATGTCAGGATATTTTTTATTTAAGTTTCCGTGTCTGTTACAAGCTAAAATATATTAAGTAAGTATAGATTTCAAATACATAGAAAAATTAAACAAGAATTATATTGAATTATTTTTTTTAATGCGAAATTAGTTTTTTACATCTTTTTACGGCGAGCTAAGAATAGTAGGTAAATTATTTAATTAGGTCATGGAAATTTTAAATGTGAAAGAATGCAACGCGTGTGGCATGTTCTATATTAATACGAATATGGCACGTATATTCATACCGATACGAGTTATTTTTTAGCTAATTCAAATGTCCTTGTTGTAATTTTAAGATAAAGATATTACTAATATAAGTTATTATAACTAAGCGATGGTAATCACTAAATCACCTACCGTAATGTGGACTGTCAATCTGTCTGGCACCCCTTAACATATATAAAGTCAACAGAAAAGTAATCTACGTACATGTTCCATCGAACTATTCGTTTACAAATAGTTTATGGGCCTATATAAGAGTAAAATATTTTTGGGATATATTTGGAATTTAAATACCTACGAACTATCTGATTGTTCTACTGTTTTGACACATTATCATATTAAATGTAGCTCTGTCATTGTGTGACCTCGACATTATATTAATTTGTTAGCCTATTAACCATGAAAGTTGACATCAGTTTTAATTTGTAATCTTAGATTTTGTTTAATCTATAGTCTTTATATATTCTTGAAATTTTGTCATACCAGATACAGTTTGGTCATCAGGTTTGCATAACCAATTTGTGTCTGTGTGTATACTTATATATTTTTTATATACAGACATTGCCTACCACAGAAAGAATTAATAACATTAAAAGTATTAACTACAGACAATCAAAAAACTATCGAAAAAGATCGGTATAAGACTAGTGAAGACAGCTAGAAAATATCACGATCCTAGCCTTTGTTAGTGTAGTAGCCTCGAGGCGCATTCACTCACATACACCATACAAATGGGTATACGAGATGGCACTTTTAAACTCTGTGTTGCAGACAAACTTCTGAACTAAAATAACTGCCTATTTGGTTTAAATATTTCACTTTCTTACAATAATTTAACTACTCATACGGTGATTAATCGCGTTATATTGTAATTACGAACTGTTTTCTTTGCCTTGACTGAGCAGTTGAATTTCGGTCAGTCAATAAGGAATGCCAGAGCCCACTTCCCTGTCTCCTTCTAATCTCTTATCAAAGGACACTAACTACTAAGGTCAGCAGATCAATATCTCTAAAGATCTAAATCAAGATTTCGTTTAATGTCTTATCCTCTATACTACTAAGGTCGACAGCTCATTTGTAGCACCTATGGCTTTGCTTGTGTTGATGGTAGCCACCTACCATCAAGTGGACCATCAACCTGTGTGGCTTCACATAAAAAATTCAAATAATTAGGTAATTTGTTCTTCATTGCAACTTGTTACCTAATTTATATAATTTTAAAGGACACAAAATTTTATGTTTCCATACATGTTGTATTTTATTAAATTATTACTCAAACTGCGACATACGAACTCGACAAGCCATAGTGCCTGTTGTCATGTGAGGTCTTTGTTTCCTACGACAAAGTCACTTCAAGATTTCGTTTAAACGGCAACTTTGTAAGGGTTTCTCAACATTTTTTCTTTCAACAATTTTGTTTTTTTATGAATACAACTATTGTCCGGCAACTATCATGTTCCACGATAATTTATTATCAAATACACAAGGGGCAATTGTTAAAAAGTCACACACACACACTGAGCAACTTTGTAAATATATTTATGTATCTTAGTTAATTCGTTACTCTCTTATCTTATCATACATTTTTATTCCAATTAATTTGATGAATTAGTTTGTCAAATTAATTAGAAGATTGGTAGACTGTTACATATGTATGAAAGTTATGTTACCTACCTACCTATGGTTATTTTTTCTTCTATTTATCGATCATGTAATAAGATGTTGCTGAAAAGTCATTTAATAAGTACCTATCATAATGAGTTTCAACATTTGTGATTTTTATTTTGAAACGCTTTGCTTTTTGTCAAAATCCTTTTTGTTAAAAGAAAATTTTAAAGATCATGAACCAATACCTTAGTTATTATACATATTAAATATACAAATTTACTCCAAGAGATGTGTCCCAACAATACCGTCCGCCGAAACTATCAGCGGGAGCGGTATTAATTTATTGTTAACTATCTGCCGCCCGCGACTTCGCCCGCTTAAATTTGTAAATTATATACTAAAACCTTCCTCGAAAACCACTCTATCCATTGGTGAAAACAGCATGATAATTGTTGCAGTCGTTTTTGAGTTTATCGCGAATAGATAGACGCGGCGGAGAACTTGTTTTATAATAAATGTAAGGATAATATAATGTTTCAAAATTAAAGGTAGTTTTTAAACAGTAGTAAACAATTATTATTATTAATTACTCGTTTCACGCAAACGTGCAAAACACATAATACGCACACAATTTGTGTAGTTAGTTGATGAGGAAACCTGTGTTGTATACGCGCGTCTGAATACACGCTACGTCCGTTCGTGACAATTGAGGCATATCATGGTAATAACGGCTTGTTCAATTTTAGGTCACAACTATTAAACATTTGACTATAATTCAACGTATATTGCCTGCTTCTTTGTCATAGTACTTACCGGTTGTGCTATATGCCCGGTCGCGGTCGGTTGTCATACTTGTCAACCGTGCACAAGTTAGACAACGCTCAAGTTGTAGATATGATTGGTCTCCGCTGTGAACCAATCATTAATCTGAGCTGAGACCAATCATTAATCTTAAGGCTACAATATTTGGGTTATAAAATCTACTGATAATGTTCGTAGCAGAATTTTCAACGTTCTTGGATACTGATGCGGATTTTAAGAGGCTCTAAAGTATTTTTTAATAGATTAAGACTTGAGTAAGTAACAAAGACTTTGAGTAATGTAAATAACTAGATCCTTATTTATTTAAAACAAAAATATATACTGGATTCTCTCTCTTCTTCCTTTCTCGGTAATGCTCGGGTTTTCATTAAGAGTTATTTCTTATTACATATAATATTTTGCACGACTCCTAAGAGTTCATAATATTGTTACTACAACCTTCCTCAAGAATTAGATTATAAGATGCAAATAAAAAATTTCAAATCCGAATGGTTGTCTCAGAGATTTGCGAGTTTATATACACAAAAACACATTTAATACTTATTGCAGACAGTAACAGAGTTTCTATTGTTACAGAACCACCAGCTCAAGACTTCAGCAGACATAGACTAGTACAACCAACCATATACCATGGCAGAACAAAAAGAGAGTTATCATCGACAAGAGATGAGGTAAGAGACATGCCAGCGCTTATAGTTCTTCTGTTGGTAACTTAAACAATGTACTTTTCATACTTTACCTTTACGTGGTATGTTTGCTAGCATGCCGATATGACAATGCAGGCTCGCATCCCACTGGGGCCGTAGGCTCATTAAATATGTAGTGTATTATAATGACCCATACCCATATGTATGTAAAGGCATATAACTACAACGACAAAGACGATGTATAGTATAGAAAACCTCTTTTACATTACAGAGCGCATCACATCATCCAGAGGTGACGATGACTGTGGACATAGATGGTGAAGAATACATACTCGATCTAACGTTGAATGAAGATTTGATTACTGACAACCACATCTTCAGATATCAGAAAAATGGGAAAACTGTACTCCACAAGCCTAAAAGAGAGGTAATGTACATTTTTTTTAATAGTTAATAAGCGATCTTGAAATTGTTTCTATTTAAAACCTGTCGTAATATTTTCATTTATATTTTAATGTATAAAAATAAATGTTTTATAAGGAAAAAGTGCCCATTTTATGGAGGAAAGGAATGGACTTTTAAAGTTATAAAAATTGTAACGCATGGTTTTCAATGTTAACTTATTTATGTTTTATAGGTCACTAGTGACTCGCTCTCGGCTTCGCCTTGGATGCAAATTTTATAATATAAACCTTACCTGCTTATCCCCGATATTGTTAATAATAGAGCAGTAGGTAATTGGTTGTGCTCAAGTAGGAAGATAGCGACGAGATGAGATCACACAGAGACCAGGAATGTTCATTAACACGTGTGTTATCACATGTTATAAGTTAGAACATGTTTTGAAAGATGTCTAAAATTTTGTCAGCTAATAAATATAAGGGATAATTAGTAGGAGCAACAATGAGTCTAGCATCCCTTACTCGCTCACCGCAACACAACAGAAGACATGCTGTTATTTCACTTGTCTTTTATAAGAGGGTGACTCCACCAGTCAGTCTGCGATCACAATAGTTTATGGCTGCGGAACGCACTGTGCCTAGACACAGAGTTTGAATCCTGATTATTTAGTAGTAAATTTAACAACCAACATTGTATATTTCCAGGAATTAAACTTGTGCCAGTATTCGGGCACAGTTAGAGACAGGCCGGGGTCAAGTGTCGCAGTGTCCACCTGTCACGGCGTAAAGGGAGTCATCTATGATGGTGATATGATGAGATATATAGAGCCTGCACAAGGTACATATTTACTTACATCTCTACTTATTTACTAATATTATTACAGTTATGGTATTTTGTGTGTTTCACATATTTGGAAAAATCTATTTGAATGTTACATTCATAAATTTGTAGATGAATATGGGCTATGTATTATACTATAATACTCGCATGTTATGAAAATGTATAGATACTTGTTTTTATTATTATAAAAGTGTGTCTCTCAAAGAAAATTCAATACAATGTTTAAAATTTGTATAAAGAGTACAGCCGAATTAATATGGGAAATCTGCCCCCGCGGCTTTTTCGACTCGAATTCAGGGGATCGATTTGGTGTCGAATAAAAATAATTCACCTAAATTTTTAGCTCTTTAACTCAAACGGTTTTCAATATTTAAAAAAAAAAACTGTTTTATTTTTATTTTATTTTTATTTTTATAGTAAAATTCAAAATTAATTAATGATGATTTTTTCCCCCAATTCTTAGGGGTCTAAGATATGAAAAAATAATATTGTCATAATTTTTAAACTAAAAGCCGATTTTTGGGCGGAGAAAAGAAAATTAAAATCTTTATACTTTTAGCCTTATTAAAATATGTCACTCACCAAAATTCGTCAGATAATTCGTCAGTTTTTTTGAAAATCTCGAAAACCATTTGAGCTAAAGAGCTAAAAATTTAGGCGAATTATTTTTATACGACACCAAATCGATCTCCTTAGTTCGAGTCGAAAAAGCCGCGGGGGCAGATTTCCCATATTAATTCGGCTATACTCTTTTCAGAGATTTCAGAGAAAATTACCTTTTTTTTATTCAATGTTTAAAAATATATCTTTACAGGACCAGAGATTGGATTACAGCATTATATCTATGATCACGCAGACCTGAATAAAGATTTCCATTGCGGGTACGAAGGCGGAGTGACCAACAATAGTAATTACGACCCGCAATTACTAAAGAAGCACCTCGAAGAAAAGGAGATAAAACGCAGTAGAATTGATCGAGTAAGTTAATTAGTAATCTATATATAAAAATGGTGTGTTGGTTTGTGTATTACTTAAAATATCGAAAGCTAGCCGACCGATTGACTTGAAATATTTACACAATATGCAATTCGCTTCAAGGATTGATCATATCTATTTTCGGATAATAATATAATCTCGATTGTGAGTAAAAAAAAGTTTTTTTTAATGCGCCATCTGCTGAAAGCGAGTAGAACTCACTCGCAAACGAGAACCGCTGTCACATTTAAAGTGGAAGTTAGCCGTTGTTATGGCAGCCAAGTTAATATAAGACTGAGCCACAACGAAGCGTGGTCGGGTTCAGCTAGTTTTATCTATAAGATAATGTCTAGTCTATAATTAATCTAGTCCTGACTGAGCATACTGACAATTTTTTTAAGGAAAATTAGTTTAACATTTTCCAGTCATTAATTTCATCAATTTACTGTATGAAAAAAAAACATGTCTCTTTAGAAACCTATAGTATCGAGTGGGGTATCTATTATATTATAGAATGAATGGGAAATGGGACATTTCGGGGAAGACATAGTGCGAGATTTCGCTCAAGAGTATACGAATAGTGTGCGTTTGTCTGTCTTTGGTTTTCATTGTATTTTTGCAATGTTCACAGTATAAAAGAAGTGCGAGCGAAAAAACCGTTCAAGGCCCGTACAACGCGAACAAATTGTCTCGTTACGTGGAGCTGGTTCTGGTGGCCGATTATGCGGAGTACTTGGCCAACGGTGAAGACATTCAATTGGTTCATCATCAGCTGAAAGACGTGGCAAATATTATTAATTCGGTAAGAAAGTTGATTAACATATTATTATGAATTTTGAAAAATGTTTTTCTTGAGATTTCTCCTAGTAACGGCAAGTGATGATGAAATCACGCTTGGACGTTGAAATTTTACAAAAAATGTATTGATCCAATCTATCCAATTCCAATCCTAGATTTGAATTTTATCTAAGTAAACAAAGTCTTATTTAAATAATTTTTTTAAATAGATAAATATATTATAAATGAAAGTGACGACTGTAACAGAAAACATAATATAATGAAATTTTCTCGATAGAAAAAAATCACCAAGTGAGCTCTTCCATCGATTTTAGTTTTATTTTCAAAATGACACACATTACAAAGCTAAAAGTGTATCAGTAATTTCACTTCACATATTATCTAAGGCTGTATGTAACAATTTTTCATTTGACATTGTAGTTTACGAATAATTAATATTTAATACTTTTGGCACTTATAACATTTTTATTGAGCGAGATGCGCTATCTTCCGTCGCATGTTGTGCGTAGTTCTACGTATTTTGTGTCACTGTCATGTCCAAGGGGCCACGCGGGTGAAATTACAAATTTTGTTTGCTTTATACCCACTCTTAAAGCTCTACCATAAATTTTCCAAATAGGTGGAGAGGGAACTAAACCAGGCGATTTTATTTATGCTTAGTTTTCCAAATTTATGAAATCTAATTCTGGTATCAATTTCTAAACGTTACTTTAATATGCTGGTTCTGAGCGTGATTAAGTAACTTATTCTAAGTCCCGCAACGATTGTAATATCTCTATGTAAGTGCATATATTCATAGAATTTGGTCGTCTTAAATTTCTACTCCTGCTGTCTGGGATAAAAGCTTCATCATAATCTAACGGATGCAATTCAGAACATATAAAAGCTTATAATTCTAAATTTCATTATCACAGATTATATCATATATTACAATATAAAGTACTCTGTGGCATGATATTAAAACGTAATCGGACAGTTTAACGATCGCGATCGCGAGAAGACCTAAGTCTTTGTCGTATGTCCGCGCATCTTACAGTTGGAATTGTAGCTCTGATATATCGGTCGGACAATAAAAGTATTGAGACTAAACATCATAATGTGGTTTAATTAATGTACCCGAAGTAGAGATTACTATAATTGACTTGAAAGTCCTTCAATTGACTACCGGTTGTTTCAGGTGTACGCCCCTCTGAACATATTCATAGCCCTGGTGGGTGTGGTCGTTTGGTCGGAGAGAGACGAGATAGAGATAGACAGCGACGGTGACGTCACGCTCACCAACTTCCTCCTCTACAGGCAGAGATTGTCCCAGGAAATACCCAACGACAACGCACACTTACTCATGTGAGTATTTTCAATTGTTCGACATTATATACCAATACATATTATAAAGAGAAAAGATTTGTATTTTTTTTTGTAATGAATAACCTCAAAAATTACTGGAACGATTTTAAAAATAATTTCACCTATAGAAAGCTACATTACATTATAGTAATATTTTGTAAAGTTATATGTATGAATTCTTGTGCAACAGCTAGTAATTAATAAATAACATATTATTATTCGTTTGTAGCAATGTGACTTTTTCAATGGCAATTTGTTTTTTGATGAATATAAAATCTGAGATATTCTCTGGAAGCAGGTTTTCCTTTAACACTTTAATTTCATAGCCATATTTCGTTCCTTAAAAAATGATAAAATCCAAAGACATTTAAAAGCAATAATTCTCCCTAGCATCTATACTGATATAATTAATTAGAAGAGTTTTTTATTTGGTTTTAATTATTTAAGTACATAATTTTAATTATTCCAGCCGTCGCGACCTGCAGAACGGCGTAGTGGGAAAAGCGTTGAAGGGGCCGATGTGTACTTACAACTTTTCCGGGGGCGTTGCCTCAAACCACTCGTCTGTGATCGGTTTAGTCGCGACGACAATCGCCCATGAGATGGGCCACAACTTTGGCATGGAGCACGACAACGAAGTGGACTGCGAGTGTCCCGACGAGAAGTGCATCATGAGCCCGTCCAGTACCTCGGTCACTCCGGTGCACTGGTCCTCGTGCAGTCTCAAGTCTCTGGCGTTGGCCTTCGAAAGAGGAATGGACTATTGCTTACGGTGAATACTATTTCTTATCAAGCGCACATAGGGCCGGCGCTGATGACAGCACGGCATGGAAAAGGATCTTTATTTTTAACCTTATTGCAATGTTCTTTAGCACTCATACTCCTTTATTTTAATATTAAGAGCACCGTCATACATGTGATGCGTCGGCAAGTCGCGACAGTACACTGTGGCATGATGAAGGTAATCTAAGTTTAAACAGTTTAACGAACGCGTCCGCGAAATGAGGTCTTTGTCATATGTAAGTAAGACGCGTGTAAGTGAAGCTAAAACTGTTTTTGTCTGACAGCAACAAGCCGACGCGGTTATTCGAGTCGCCGACATGCGGCAACGGGTTCGTAGAGCCCGGTGAGCAATGCGACTGCGGCATTCGACCCGACCCGGTGTGCTCGGCCTGTTGCGACCGTTGCACGCTGCGGGCGAACGCCACGTGTGCGGCCGGCACTTGCTGCGATATGCAGGTAAGTTTCTATAAAGTCGGCGCCAGACATAGCAACAGTATTTGAACACTTGTGAGGCACGGGTATTTGAGTATTTATTCACATATTTTCACTTTGCCATTCGGTGTCGGTTTTTGGAGCGCACATCAAAGCGTTCAAAGTTCAAACATGTGCGTAGCTTGCTACACTTACGCAAAGTTCAGTGGAGTTATTGGTATAATAACTCTTTTTTAGCTTAATAATAAAAAAAATACCAACTTAGCTTAACTTACTTAGCTTAATAATAAAAAAATAGAGAGACTTTTAAGCTTAATTTTTTGTGGACTTAAATAATAGAGATATACTGCGTCCATAAAGTCGTAGTCCATCTTGTTATCTATTTGATTACTGTGAAGCGAACGTGTTTGCAAACCATGTCTGGCAAGTACAACAAACATATGTTCAAATGTGTGAGCAAAATAGTTTAATGTCTTTGTTCAAACATTTGACTGTGTCTGGCATCGGCATAAGCGATATGTGCGTGAGTCTCAACGTACGGTACGTTAAAATTTGGACTTTGCATAAGGTACACAGTGTTCAAATTTGTCTGTGATGTAAAGTATATTCTTTACATTCGTAAAGCTTTCTTGTGTTGACGTTTCAGACATGTCGCCCAAAAGCGGCCGGAACTGTCTGTCGAAGCGCAGACCGCGAATGTGATCTGCCCGAATACTGTTCCGGACACTCGGAGTTCTGTCCAGACGATGTGTTCAAAATGGACGCCACTCCGTGTAACAACAATGAGGTATTTCATTTTATATTTTACTATTTCCCACGGTGTCACAGGCGTAGGTAATTAAATTTCTTTGCCAGTTATGTACCTTTGTGCATGTATATATCGCGAGGTCAGTAGAATATGACTGTGTCACATGGCGTAGAAGCTTGCTATTTTTTTACCATAATAAAAGTTTTCTATCATGGTTAAAATCAAAGACTAAACAAAAATTTAAAATAAAATATATATATTTAAGTTAAAAAATTTAAAAGTTTTGGTTAAAATAAGGAAAATATTTATTTTCTTCTATTACAAAAAACTGTGTTACTGTCGTTTTGTGTTAGTTTGCACATTATACAAGAGGCACACACACACAAATTAATCTTGTACTGATTTCTCGGCAAAATGCCCTGACATCCGTAACGTTACTGACAATATTTTTAGTTCGATATGATTTTAAATAATAATGTAATATAATTATTTTTTTTTGGTATCTGACAGGCATATTGCGTACGCGGTTCGTGTCGGACGCACACAGACCAGTGCAAACTACTATGGGGCACGACCGGAGAGAGCTCCCCGGAACAATGCTACAAGGGGTACAATGTTAAGGGGACCAAGTAAGTGTACACCTAATTGATTATAAAAACTAAAACAGCAATAGAAAGTGAACAAATTATTGCTGTTATATTTTGTCAGGTGTTATAATTTTTCAACGCGGACATCATCTAGTAAGCTATAACTATATTTGCTTTGGTCTCTATAGGAATGGCAATTGCGGCTACGAGCGAGTGTCGAGCTCTTACAGCGCTTGTTCGTCGCGAGATGCGCTGTGCGGAATGCTCCACTGCCGGCATCTAAACGAACGCCTGGAATTCGGTATGGAGTCCGTGGCCACGCTCTCCGCTGTCTTCATCAACAACAATGGTGAGGGATTTTGTCAATCACACGATCAAATCAAATCACGATTTTTGAGTTTAAATATCTCAAAAATCGGAAACAACAACAAGTCGAAAAACAACTACAATGGCGTTCTCGAAGAGAATTAGATGGGTTTGCTCTAGTCCAGTATCTAGCCGTGTAGCGAAGATGAGGCCTATGATGGAGCGAGCTCACACAGAAGATGCCTATTCACTACAACTTTGAAAAGATTTGGGTTATATGAGCTCGGAAAATACAGACGGCGGCAGGGAGTTCCAAACCTTGGCAGTGCACATTATAAAGGATGTTTCGACAAGATGAGATAAACAGCATTGTTTGACCGACAGGAACAATAATACCTTGTCGGACGGCGATGATTGACCTGGGTCTGAGCGACACCGACCCGGGTTTGGTTCCGGACGGCGCCCGATGCGGTCCCGATATGGTATGTTTTCACTTCTCCGATGTCTATACCGATAAATAGTAGATTGTGTCTACTAAGGCCTATCACATACATACGTAGCTATAATTTACAATTGACGCCTTTTTAGGCGTACTTTTATGTGCCGCTTTGGTATTTGTGACTTAAATTTCATAGTTGTAGTACTTCGATGAATAGTATAGATGTACATATTTGTATATGAATACTTGTATAGATGTGCATGAGTCAACGCTGCGTGAGTGTGGCGTCGGTGCGGGCAGCGGTCGCCGCACAAGCCTCCGCCGTCTGTCCCTCGCTGTGCTCCGGACACGGGATTTGCAACTCTCAAGGTAAGGCCATACGGTCTAGACTGGCCATACACAGGCAGCTCGAGTAGTTAGCCAGTGATCAACATACCGCTCGAGCAGTCATAGAGAATTGCGGAAGCAGTTGGTATCAACTGCTCGACAAATCACGGACGAACGAGAGGCGCGCGCGACGTGGAATGAAAAGCGCAGGCGGAGGTCACTGCGCGAGAGCAGTCGAAAACTCGAGCAGTCCGTGTATGTCTGCGCTCGAGCAGTTTTGCTGCTCGACCGCACGGTGAAATTTCACCCCCCTGTTGACCGCCCGAAGCAGTATCACAACTGCTCCGCGGTTCCGTGTATGTGTGCACATACCCATACACTCATCTGTTTTTTTATATTTTTTGTTAATGGAATTATGGTTAAAACATGTGGTTGAAACAGTCGTTGCGAATTAGCTTGGTGATTATTTTTCAGGTCACTGCCACTGCGAGCCTGGATTCGCGCCGCCTATATGCGCTCTGCCAGGCCCTGGAGGTTCTATCGACTCTGGACCTGCCACCGATCCTTCAGGTTCGTATAATTTTCTTTCTATTATTATAAGCCGATTGTATTATAGCTCTTACTTTTGGAAGGGAACCTTATCCCTTAATCTATCTAAATCCTTCTATGGTCGGCAGAGCACATGCAAGCGCATATGGCGTTGCTTGTGTTATTGGTGACGGTAGCCACCCACCATCAAGTGGACCGACAGCCTGTCTGTCAACCTAAATAAAAAGAATAATGAAGCGAATTGTAATGTTTTTTTTTTTACTATTACAGTTCAAAGGAAATTCATGGTGGCAATGTTCGTGATATTCCTCGGCATCATACCAACAATAGTGCTGATTCTGTTCCTGGTTCACTTTTCGCGGCACGACGTCCTCCGCTGGTGGAAGAAACCACGAAAAGCGTACGTAAATTCCATACTACCGTGCACCGAACGCGTGTGCTGTTTACCAAATGTTTTCAGCGGACTTTCCAATTTCACAAACAACTCGACCTCTTCGTTGAGACGTTTGTTTTCAACGCGAAAATCCAAAGACAACTTTAAAAGGGAGTTTAAAGTTGACGAAGTAACATACGCCAACATAGCGGTGGTAATAAAACAGCAACCGGCTGAAACAATAAAAATCAGCGAACCACAATGTTCCCCGATCAAAGGGAGAATACCTTTTCTGGTACCGTATTTGAGTGAAAAAGATGCTGAGACCACACAAGTGAAGGCGACGCGAAAAATATGCAAAGAAGACATTAAGGTTGGGGAATTTTTGAGAAAAGCTCCATCCGTACCCGACCCAGTTGATACACAACCAATTAAATCCAATTCAGATATGTCAAAATGCTTTAAATCAAAGATAAACGAAGTCACACAGGCAGACAAGTCTCAACCAGTCGAATTGGTAACTGAATCAGACAAGTCAGCGTTGATTCAATCGCAAGTGTCGCAAGAATCAGATTTAGCACAGTCCTTCAAGTTAAAACTTAAAGAGGCTTTGGCTAATTTCACACAATCCGAAACGGATGCGTCTGAATCAATGGTTAAAACTAATGACACATCATTGGTTGATAATAATTCTGCGTCTTCAAAAATTGGTGAAGCTAATAAAACGCAGGCTTTTAAAACTAACCTACAAAGTGTAAACGTGAAAAAAACTGATGCATTTCCGATTATTAAATCAGAAAAAGAAAATCATAGCACGAGACCGGAAGTTATGAATACTAATAAACCGTTTAAAAGTGATTTAAAAATTAATATAACACCACGTTTTAAACCGAATATAGGTCCTAAACCAAATGCAGAAACAAATAAACCTCACGTAGAGATTATAAAAACAGGTCTTAAGTCGACCACTAACGAAATGATAGGACAGAGATCAAGAGTCTACAGTATTAGAGAGAGTGGTTTATATGTGAGTGGTTCAAAAGACATTAAAGTTAGGGATTTTAAATAGGTAACAGTTAAGAGGCAGTAAAATAAATTAAAAAAATGTCACAAACTCAATAGTTTGAATTTTAGTCATCACATTTTAAGTGTGACAGTTTAGTTATAAATATATGTCTATAACTCATAAACTTGAAAATTATGCCAGTACAAAAGTGATATTAATTACGAAGCATGAATAATTAATTTAATAAGCTGATTTGGTTAGTTAATATTTTAAGTAGTCCGTCGTATCGAGCAACTATTGACTTTTGAATCGAAAATTGTTTGATACGGACTCTACAATTAAATTCAAAAAACTATTTTTATGGTTATTAGGTTATTCTATAATAATTAGTTTGGGAATTTTTTTTTTTGCTTAGTTAGTAATCTATTTGCACAAAGTTTTTATATAGATATAATAACGTTTAGTTGTATTATACATTTTTTTTAAATTTTGCATACGTTTGTAATTTGTATTATAGTCCCAACATACACAACAAACCAGTAAAAAAAAAATCAAGATAATTAAAAAAATCGTTTTAGTTGTCAAATAGGATAAATAGAAAATGAAATGGTCCTTTTCTTGATTCCCCTTAATATTCGAATTCGAATATTGTCTATTCAAATATCACTAAAAACTGTCAAAAAAATCACTAAATCGAGTTCCAAATGACTTCCTTTTTGGTTTGATTTTCTTGGAGTTTGATTTTCTTATGCGAGAAATGTAATACAATAATTATGATTGCAAAATTTTCTTCCAGACAATCTCGTCAATATTAAAATTTACTTACAGAAAATTTAATAGAAATAGTCCTACATTTTCGAAATAATTTAGGATGCCTTTTGTTATATAGTAATAAGATTCGCAGTAAAGTAACCCAATAAACTTGCAAGTAACGGAGTAATAAACGCGTTTGCGTATTCTGATTCTGGTTTGTTTTGTATTTTGAGTATGTAATGTGGAATGTGAAAATAAATCAAATTAATATTTCTTCTTCTCTTTTTTTCTTTAACTAACATATTGCCAGATAAAAAAAAATAAGATTTTTAAAATTTTAGATATTTTTTTGTATACTATACTTTTATTATATAATTTACTGTGAAATCGGTTTATATTTCTACATACGTTTTTAGTCGATTGACTGCTTATTATGATTTAAAAAATATGTTGTATCCGTCAATGTACTACAACTATGGATTACATGACATAAATGCGTAGAGCATCAACACTGTCATATGTCATTTAAAACCAATCAAGTATCTGCCATTTAAATGTGGCAGGAAATGTGACTTTACGTGACAAAACATTGGAGTTCAAAATGAATAGTAGAAGTTGGTCGTTACTATCTTTTACCATTGACTCCGCCATGATTCCGTTTGAGGTGTACTTTTCATGTGCCGCTTTGGCATTTGTGACACAAATTCCATACTGGTAGTACTTCAATGTTTGTATGAATTTAACTTAGAAGGAAATATGAGTAGATATCTAAAATTTTCATAAAATTTAATTTAATTTTTTTTCATCTGGCAATTAAATCTTTCACTAATAAAGTAGATAGATGGTGTTGTGTTACTGCATTCGTTGGTGAGTGTTTTCATTGGGTTTTCTTCTGCTGATATGCATGTATTAATGCAAGCATGTTTTTTGTTTTAAATAACAGTAATAATAAGTTAATGTTATTAATTTAAACTAATAATTTTTAATATTTAAAATATAAATTCTTTCTTGATATGTTAATAATGTTTATTAATTAACTTTCATGCTTTGTACTAATACCAAAATCATGTTCGTGTACGTTAATATAATCTATATATGTCATTTATATATGCCATTTATATATGCTTAAATTATTTTTTATTGAAGTCAAGATTGGTATAGATGAGCAGATGTTATTAAAGCTAAAACTGTTGCATTGAAAAACAGTTTTAAATTATATTTTTCGTTAACTATTGCTTTTAGTGTTTCAAAATATGTAGAAAATTATAAAAAGTTAACTATTATAAGAAGACACTTTATTTAGTCTTAAAAGACTTTCAAACAAATTTATGAGTTTTCCAAACAAAAAGAGTTAATTTCTAATTTGCCAATGTTATTTTGGACTGAAACGAAACTGAATATACTTATACATAGTAATCTAGTTAATGATTAGATTTGAAATTGATTTTGTTTTAGTAATGTGTGGTGAGAACAATATACAGAGAATTGAAGGTTACTTTACTTTTACTTTCAAAGTTTCATTTTGATCCAAAATGTTATTTCTAAATTATAAAATAACTGCGATTGTGTGGAAACTTATTGTTCGAAGGACTCTTTAAGCAGATTTGTGATACGTCATCCATTCAACACTTTTGTCATACGACTTCGTTTGGCTTTTAATTTAATTCATAGAAATCGGACGCCAGATGATTCAACTTTCGCTAACTCTAAGTGTAGCCATTATGATAGGCTACTAATTGCCCTATACAAAATATTTCGTTACTTTGAGTTTGTAAAAAAAATTATACAAAAAAATAGATAAAAGTATTTGTAGTGTTGAAAAGTTGATGGATCAAAATAATACTTACATGTGTGTCGTTCATTGTAAAAGTGGTGTAACTCCCTATTTTTAAAACCATCTTTTCTTGCCTAATGGTATCACATTTAGTCATAACTTTCAATATAAAAGTGAAGTAACTCCAATAGTTGCATTAAAATCCCATAGATGAAAACAATGAATGAATGCTTATATTTTTTTTCCTACTCTATAATTCGCAAAAAGCTCGTTATTCTAAAATTCAGTTACAAGGAGATAGTTCACTTTTACAATGAACGACCCATTTGTGATTTATACGCCCAACGAAGATTGTTATAGCAATGTATCCCCCTTAATCATAGCTCACTCTGTTGCCAGATAGTTGACGAGTGTTTTTTAATATTTACAGGGCACAATCACCGAAGAAGACGAGTCTTCAGCATCGCATATCTCGAAGCGCGAGCAAATTCGCCGCCAACTTTCAAAGTGCCAACTCGCAGAACAACGCTCAGCCCGTCAACGTGCACACTCTCTCCAACCCCGACGACATGAGCTCGAGTCTCCTCAGGAGCGACTCCGATCGCAGCCCCTCGGGAAACGTCAATCCCTCTGTCAATTTCTTCGGCAACTTCAAAGGATTCTCCCTAACACCGATGGAGAAAAACCAACCAAAAGACGAAGCGGATATAGCCGTAATTAGCACGGACAAAGTCGCGGTTAAAAAGACAGACACAATAAGTCGCAGCGCAAAAATAACACCAGTACACAGAAGCGGTAGCATAAATCAGAATGTGATAAACCAAAGCGTCCTAAAACCGGTTTTGAGAAGTGCACCTCCCTTGCCGGTGGTGCCTGCTACAGTAAAGTCGAGTGAAACATCCAGCCCAACAGTTAAAAGATCAAACAGTTCAGTACAAAACAGAATAAAGGCTTTAATAGGCGCGGAAAGATCAGAAGAAATGCCTCCAATGGTGACCAATCCACCGCAGAGGCCAGTAATATCGAGTCCTATATTGGAAGCCTCAACGTGCACGGCCAAGGAGTTAATATCGCCACTTCAAGGCTCAAAAACGTTGGGCCCCTCGAGAACAGCCCCAACTGTGCCCCTAGGGTCCCCAAACTCTCAAAAGAGGCCAGTCAGTATGCATTCGGCCAGCAACGTTTTACAAAAACCACTGCCGGATGAACCCAAAAAGGTTAAGGAAGGCATATCCCTGAATCGGATAGCTTCGTTTCTGAAACACGATAAGGGGAAAGATAAAGAACGCAATCCCGTGGAAAGAAGTCACTCGATGCCCAAAAATTCTAACCACCAAATAAGAGTGCCTAAAACCGCAGATAAGGTCCCGTTGAGGAATTTGCAGATATCGAATCCGATTCTGCAGAAAGAGATAGAGTTGCCAGTCAACACTGTACCTGTCGTGTCCGATACTGAAGACTGTGAGGATAATAAAGCTTTCGCGAACAGAGCTCAAAGTATGAGAGTTCCGTCTGCACATAAACCAGTTTTGCAAAGTTTCGGCTCTATGAGACAAGCGTCTTCAAATTCTCGACCTGTTTCTATTGTCGGACGACCGACAGCACCTCCACCGCCATTGCCAAATCATATTCCCGATAACCAACCATCCATATACCAAAATCCAAGGCCAGACGTGAAGTCCACTGACTACGTGGACTGTATAGAGGAGAAACAAGCTCCCCTAGCGCACATTGACGAGGAATCCAACGATAATATTTACGCGATCATAGAAGAGAGTCCAGAAAAACACTCGAAACCTTTACCCGGTGTGCCTCCGGTTCCTGTGAAAACTATACCTCAAGCGCCACCCGAAGGTTACAACACTCCGAAACCTATCACTTCCAACTCTGGAAGTACAGAAAGCATGGGTTTGTTGGGGGAAATTGTGAATGAGATACAAAATCGCAATTTTGAATCCATTTATTCGACTTCGACTCTCTTACGTAAGAAGAAACAGAAAGAGAAGGAAGATGGCAACAACAGAGACAGCACTTACATGAATACTGAACATTATAAAACGCCTGAGAGCGTTTACAGCAATTCCGGTGCTAAATCTAGCGTTTCAACAACAAGCAGCGGATATTTACATCCGTCTGCCGTCAACGTACCTGCATATATGAACAAAGATAGCGAAGAAGATAACTTAGATAACGATAAATCGCCACCGTCACCTACTCTAAAAGTGAACTCAAAAATACCAACGTTCACTAGACAAGTCACACCGCCGGGATTAAGAACGACAACGTTCAAAAGTGTACCCTCACCCCCAAAGAATATAGTGAAAAATGTAAACACAAAGACAATAAATAACAGTCCAGACGTAGTATCCAGTTGTGCCGTGCCCGACACGAAGAACGTTAAAGCACCTGACGTAATAAATAATAATAATAAATTAACAAATGAACAAACCAACAAAGCGACAAAACCTACAGCGAAAGCTGTCGACAATAGACCTCCGCTAAGACCCGCGCCGGCGGTTGAAAAAAAGCCAAATTTGAAAAGTTTACCCCCAGTAAAAACGCCCAATCAAATCACAAACGCAAATAAACCTCAAATAGAAAAGAATCCGCCCGTGAACCGAGCCAATTCAAAAATAGACTCTTCTAACGTTAAGGCAATAGGAGATAATTTAAATAAAAACAAACCTAAAGTGGTACCGAAACCGACCTCCATCTTACAAAGGACAGATTCAAATGTTAAAACTAATGCGACAAAATTGACCGCGAAACCTTCAAATGTTGCCAGTTTGCAGCAAAAATTTGAAAACAAAAAACCGCTGAACAAAGAAGTTGTGTCGTTTAAAAAATAAGATTTATATGAAGGTTTTAAAATATGTAGATTAGCTTGCGGAAAAAGCCTTTTTCGTTAGTTAGGCAAAGTTTTTTGCAAATTTTCGCTAGAAAATATTTTGCAGTTACATAATATTTAAGAAGATTTTTTATCTAGTCGATAACTTAATGTTCAATTTGTGACATAGTAGACATTATTCACTTAAATATTTACACTAATTTCGTTTTCGAGCCAAGATTTGATTGTTATTTTTATACAGAAAACTAACTTTGGAAACGAAAATAATATTAGCGATGAAATTTACTAAGAAATAAAACTCCAATGATATTTTGATACGAGGTAACATTATCCCTAAATTGAGGAAATAATTTAAAATTATCATCTACTTAAATAAGTAATATTTATATTTAGTTCTCGAATAGTGTAATTTTTACCACGACGCTATAAACTATAAAAATTCATGTTAATCGTTTAAGATTATATTGTAAATATTTGTCTGTCTGTATACTCGTTTCAATGTAAGGTATGGTAACACCAAGGTTTTCGGTTTGCGTGAAAAATACTATATATTTTATTACAAAAGAAAGAGATACCTAACAGATTGAAAATGGACTTTGTATATTGCTATCTCTGTTTTTTTATGTAATGCTGAAATTCCTTATTTTTTTAAGAAATTCTACGAATTTTCTAATAAAAAAATATTAGAAACTCGCTCTCTAGGCTATAATTTTTCTTATAAAAAAAAATTTAAAAGACAAAACCGCATTTATTGCATAACTGATCTCAAAATTGGCAACGAAAGTATTTTATATAAATTTATCAAACGTATCCAAAACATGAAAAAGTAGCATTTACTATAGATTTTATTGGTGTCTTTTGGCGTTCCAACGAACGATTACAAATCTTAAATGGTTAAACGAACGATTACACACTTGATAAGGCTCAAACGATTAACGAAGAAAGCTTAAAACTTACAATTAACCTTAGATACAATATCAATAAGGTTTAAAATACAATGCGGCTGTTAGTTTTGTCTCATTCGCACTCGCGTAAGATGGCAAGCGTCGCACGCTAACATGGCGGGCAGCTGGCGACCAATGGATTGCTCGATAGCATTTACCACGCTTTGAAAATTCGTCTTCTGCCCAGGTACAGTCGTGGTAAGAAAAGGTTCGTCACCTTAGTCGACATTTGGTTGCACCAGGACAATTGTCAGTCATGTCAAAACTTCATTTCAAACGTCTGTCACTTATGTCCTTAGGGCCGGTATTTTAACTGTTACTATTCTTAGGAATAAAATTTATGTGACACTTAGGGCCGGTATTTCAGTCTTCACTAAGTCTTACACTTAACTAAGCTTCACTTTACCATAAAGCTAAGCTTCTTACTCAGGAAAGAATTTGTGTTGAGTGAAAGTTGATATACGCTAAAGTATAGTTAAGCGTCATTTAAATTTTATTCCTAAGAATAGTGACAGTTGAAATACCGGCCCTTAACTTTACTATAGCGTATTTCAACTTTCACTCAACACAAATTCGTTCCTCAATAAGCTTAACTTTATGGTAAAGTGAAGCTTAGTTAAGTGTGAGACTTAAGTAAAGACTGAAATACCGGCCCTTAGTGCTTTAGTTTCAAAAGGTGCTACGAGTCTGAGACTTTGATAATTTGAAAACTGACGAAGGTTTTCGTACCCCGACTTTACATCGGTAAAGTCATATCAGTTGGGTACTTACTGTATTCGTAGTTGTAACGTCAAAAAGTGGCTAATAATAATGAACTAACTGCTTTTAGAATTGCAAACAGAATGCGTTGGTACAAATCATGCCTCCCAATTAATTTATACATGAAGTGTCTTATCACATACATAGCCTTAAAAACAAATTAAATATATTGTATAATTTGTATTTTTATAAGAAAATAATATTTTTAATTGTAGAAAATTAAGTGTATGAGGGCCTCATACATGAAGACGTGGACAAAATTTCTGGTGATTTGATTTCTATCCAAACTCGAGGTTCAATGATTTTTTATGTGGAAACTTGATAAGTTTTAGAAATTTCTTTTATTCTATAATATCTTCAATCTATTTAAAAGATTTCTAAAAATCGTATTTTCTATGCTTTCGTGATTTGATTCAACAAATGGTGAATTCAACAAAAAAAAAATTCGATACATTTTTTTTCTAAAATTAATTATTATCTCTTAAAATCAATAACATGTCCTCAATAATTAATTGTATGTATGTATGTACCTATATTTTTCAAAAATATTTCTAATGTTACGTATCAATTGCACATTGCTGCGTTTGGATTTTTCAACAATGGGAAAAAGCTTTTATTTTTTCGCCATATTAAATTCATTGATCTCAATTTTTATCAACTTTTAATCTAAGTATTAACAAGAGATAAAAGCCTACGTTTGCTAACGTAAGGCTGTTTAATAAGGTTTTTAAATTCAGTTTTTTCACACATTCTCTTTCAGACATTTCTCATCGACTATGTTTGATACAAGAACAAAAAGAAAACTCGTGTTTTATATAAATAAATAAAAAAATGGCCTCTCCATCGTATGAGGCCTTAAGTTACGAGAAATTTTTAATTTTATGTTCAGGTTTTGTTTTTAATAATAATTGCTATTTTAGTACAAAAAATAATAATGTGGGTAATTCTCTCTTTTCGCCTTTATAACATACTAGCTGGTGCCCGCGACTTCGTCCGCGTTCTCTATAGTCTATAGCCTTCCTCTATAAATGGACTATCCAACACAAAAATAATTTTTCAATTGGAACCAGTAGTTCCTGAGATTAGCGCGTACAAACAAACTCTTCAACTTTATGTATTGGTATAGGATAATAACTTATTATTATTACTTGGTTTATTAAGTTGTTAATATAACTTATTGAAAACTTGATGAACATTTTTACACGGACTTAAATCTATTTCTAATTTAAGTATTTAATGTTGCGGTTTTTTTTTAAAGCTTCGTTCGTTGCGATAATAAAGAAAAAATATCCGCGTGAAAATAAAAACTTATATATTTTTTTTTAAAAGTCAAATAATAGAAAAAATTTAAAGATTTTTTCTCATAACTAATAGGATTTCTAATTGTATAATAGTTTTAAAAAGTCACTCTGTGTTCCTAAAATTAAGAAATGACTTGATTTTTTTTCCTATATATATATATATTTTAAATTTACTTCAAACTTTTTAAGCTTTAAAAATAATTTTCACTCGTGATTAAAATTCGCATTAAATGTTGTATATTTCATACATGAAAAAACTTAACTTTTGAATGACTAGCTATGCGCTTTGGCTTGATTCGCTTTAAATTTGCCATCATGTGTTTATATCACTAAGTGCCTGCCTCGAAAAAAATTGCAATAATCGGCGCTTTTTTGTAATTCTAATATGATTAAATTCATTTATCAAAATAAAACAAAACATAGCCTATTTCACTCACAGATAGTTTATTGATGATGAAATATATTTTGAATCTACTTTGTAGTTTCAGAGATATTTAGCCATTACAAATAATTTTAAAATAATTTTACTTTACCTCCTTTCAAATCAAAATTAAATATTAAATAAACTATTAGAAGTCCCAGAATACCGTTTAATTCCGGCTGCTATATAATATATACAATTTTTCGGTCAATTTCAACGTTTTCCCAAGCAAATTCAACATTTTTACAATCAAATTCCTAAGGAAAATGTTTGGGAAATTGTCATTGACCATTTTTCGGTTAATTTCAACATTTTCCCACGTTATTTCAAACAATTTCCCAAGCATAAGATGTTGAAATTGCTTAGGAAAATGTTGAAATTGACCGAAAAATTGTATAAAAATATTACAAAAATTTAACGGTAATAATAGAAGACTTAAATATTTGTATGTGTTTCACATCCAGACTTCACTTTGCACAGCAGAGGGCTTAATAAAACTTGTTCATTCATTCATTCATTAATAAATTGTCTTGTATGGATTTAGTTAATAAAACTTCCTCATTCATTAAATCCATACAAGACAATTTATTTTATTTAAAAGATGGCTAATATTAATTTCGATGACAACTTTGTTAACTGGCATTTATTTTATAAAGCGACATCTAGTTACAATAAATTTCACCTTAGTGCCATTTCTATACAGTGTGCTTATTCTGCTTTATCACAAATAAAATAGATTATTTATTTAAAAAAAAATAAAAAAAATTAAATACTGTTTATCGAAAATATAAAATAAAAGAATGTCTTCTTGTGTAATCAAAATACGTTTGCTATATAAATACAATATAACTCACTGCCAGCACATGGTACAAACAAATGGTGCTTTCGTGTCTCAACAACAAACAAATAATTATAAATATAAAAAAGTTCTTCCAATTTTGACTAAGAAAACCTCTAGAAATAATAAAAGTTGACAAAAATTGGATGAATTTTTTTCTCTAATGTAACGCCGCCCATGTAAAAATAATATCAAATAGCTTTATTTTCTTGCAACCAAGTTTAGTTTGTTGTTTAAAAAAATATCAAGTGTTTTTGTTTTTTTATTAATAATGAAGTCAACTACCGCACTCAGAATACATAACAAACCTAATAAGTTTTAAAAATAAATATATATATATAAGAATAAACTTCTTATGCACTATTTGTAATCCTATTTTTTTTCGTAGTAAAACCAGAAGTGGAAACTGGAAATGACAGGACAGCATAGTTTAATTAAAAAAAAAATCATGTAAAGTGTGCTTTGTCCGCAAAATGACTTCTTGCTAGCAAGTTATTGCAAGTTAATTTTATTTGGAGTAGCACAAAACTACTCCAAATAAAATTAATTATAATGTGATTTCAAATTTGATATAGCAAACTGACAGCTAAAACAATAGATCCAAATAAAAAATCACCCTATATTATGTTGTTCGACTTTGATGCGCGTGCGCACATTATGGCTTGTTTAATATTCTGAGACACACGTATGATATAAATAATAATATAATTATTAGTTTTAATTAATAACTGAATTGTAAAATGTGAATGTTTTTTTTTATATATAGGTAATTTAGTTTTTAGTTAACCGGTTTTTTTTTTGTAATATTTTCAAAATTGTGACATACGGAAATTGATTCGGTGGTGGTTCTTTGGTTCCGTAGAAACTGTTTATAAAATGTATTATAAAAAATTATAGTTTTGAATCTCGTAATATGATGCTTAGTGAATAATTTTTACTATAATGAAGACTGATTTCGGATTTTTTTTAAGAATGGTATGTTCGTTTTATGTTCGTTTGATTTGAAATTTATTTTCAGGTTGTAATTTTTAAGCTTAATAGAAAAAAAAGTTAGGTTTTTACAAAAATAAAAAAGCAGCGGGCGGGTCTATAGTTTATTTGTGCTTACGAAATGTCGAGCCTCAACAAGTAAAGTAGTTGTGATATAAATAAATGTAGTACATAACAAATTTGTAAATAAGACCAAAGAGTTATAGAAACGTCTTATCGTCACATAAGTTTTAGTTTGTTTTTGAAAAAAAAAACATCATTCATTCATACTCGTGAAAAAGCATTTTTTTAAGAAATACGATGATTTACGTTTCCACTAAGAATTTTTTTTTTTAATTGAGTACTAAGAATCGTAACGTAACATTATAATAAAAAAAATATGTTGATTCATTTCGCTGTCAATAAAAAAAACTTAATTTTTTTTTGTTCTAATTTTGAATAAGTATATAATTATAAAATCATACCAAATCGATATATTGTTTTATTTTGACACCCAAAACTGTTTTCATCATGAATCATGAATGTCCATTATTAGAACGCAGACGAAGATTGGACGTGGGCTTTTATCAGTGGCGTAGCTTGGCCTAGATAGCCCTGTAATAAATGTTATGGCCCTTCTTTCTACCTGACAGTGGAGTTGCCCAAATGGTGGGCAATTTTTTTATAAAATAAAACAAAATAGCCTCTAAACTTAGCTTTCGGCCTAAAAATTGAAGTCGAGACTATGAATTAGGTATATTTTACGAATTCTTTCGTACACACGTCGGGGCCCGGTGGCCCCATATTATTGATACAGAGGTAGCCACTACGTTGATATTATGCTTCTCCTTTTTGCTTGTTTGATAAATTGCATAAATCCTTTGACGGGATTTAATAAAATAAAGTATCTAAGCCAATCAATTAGGTAAGATAATCCATTCTCTCGCATAATTTATGAATCGTTGATTGTTTTTAAATAATAGTGGAGCATTTTTTTTTAGCTCGGGAGCAGTTTTTTCGCGCAACCTAGACAAGGAAATAATTTCTTAAGATGTGCATTGCAATGGTCAAGTTTGTTTTTGCAAATATCATTATTTATAAGCTGGAACAGTTTTTGCAAATTCATAATTAAAGTGGAGCATTTAATTATACATAGATTTAAGTTTTTGCTCTTGCATTATTTGTAACTTATTATTTTATTGTTCTGTGACATAATGTCATTAAAGTTTGGATGGAAGTGGACTGGAACTTACTTATATCAGTCAGTCCTGTCATCCTGTCAATCAATCAATCAGACAAACAAAAAAGGCGAGAAGAAGCGTCTTTCTTTTTCAGATTTTCAGCACTGTTTAGTTTGCAATATCATCGTCTTATTTTGTATCTAAATATATATAATGTAAGTATTTGATAAGGTATTTCAGTAATCAGTTTATGTTTACTTTTCTAGTATAGTACTAATTACACTTTTGTGTTAATTACACAGGGCGACTACTACCAAGCCACGTTCGGAAATGAGTTTGGATGAACTCTCCAAAATAGAAGAGGAAGAATTTAGCACTGGGCCACTGTCTGTGCTCACACAATCCGTAAAGAACAATACCCAAGTCTTAATAAACTGCCGCAACAACAAGAAATTGTTGGGACGCGTGAAAGCTTTCGATCGGCATTGCAACATGGTATTAGAAAATGTTAAAGAGATGTGGACAGAGGTTCCTAGGCTTGGAAAGGGAAAAAAGGTAATTAGAAATTCATTATTCAGACTTAATTTTTCAGCGTATTTATTTTCAAAATAACTTTTTTAGTTCTCTTATAGGTTATGTTATTGACCAATTGTAGGACGCCGAAACTATACAATACGTTTATTGTTCACTAAATTTACGAGAGGGTAAACGAAACTGTTACATTATGAAAAATAAAGAGTGATAGACTATAATTTCTTTCAAAATATTTGTTTGCTAAACCTTAAATAATTTCTTAAATGTTTGGAATATTCTTTAGTCAATTTGTAAACTTGTAAACAAATGGCATTCATAGACATATTGTAAAATTATTGTTTCTTTTATTTAGTTTGATTCCTAAACATTGTATATGTTGCATAATATTTATTATGCTGTTGGATGACCAATATCATGAGCATTTTGCATGAGCAAAAGTAACTACTTTTATGTTTCTTATGGGAAGGTCCAAGGACAAGATGTTCAAAACTATTTTACGTTTTTATGGGAAGGGGCAAGGAAATGGGCTCTTACATCCCTTACTCACCAAAACACAATAGCACAAATGCCCTTATGTCAAAGTGGTCTTCTGTAAGGAACCACACCTTTTGTAAGGATGTCATTGCATGATGGTTTTACTATTAGTAATCTAGTTATTCATGACTAGCTGGAGCCTGCAACTTTGTCCGAGTTCTCTATAGCCTTCCTCGATAAATGGACTATCCAACACAAAAAGAATTTTTCAATTTGAACCAGTAGTTCCTGAGATTAGTGTGTACAATCAAACAAACATAATTTACAGGTTGCATATCTATACTTACTTTACTAATATTATAAAGAGAGAAGAATAGTTGTAATGAATAAACACAAAAACTACTGGATCAATTTTAAAATTCTTTCACCTATAGAAAGCTACATTATGAGCGAGTAACAGGATATCTATACTAATATTATAAAGAGGAAGATTTTATTGATTGTTTGTTTGCATTGAATAGGCTCCAAAACTATTGGACTGATTTGAAAAATTCTTTCACTGTTGGGAAGCTACATTGGCTATACTTTATAAAGTTACATGGGCGAAAGTTATGTTACAGCCCGTTCACACATGCTCTCCGTTTTACTGGTCCATTTTATCGGATACGTTTTATTTAATTGATAGCGTATGGAGTTGTATGAGCAACTTCACACACGACACAGTATTTTGGATACAGTAGAAAATACCGGTATGACAAATTATGACATTCCGTTTTGTCATCGAATACTGGATGACGGAACATAAAAAATGAACGTATCCATATAACTTTCATAGCTTCGTATAGCTTTCATCTAGTAACGACGGATACGCTGAACGTAGTACAGTGCATATGTGTGAACGGAGCATATTTTTTTGTCGTATCCGTTAAAAAGGCTACTGTAAATACGGAGAGCATGTGTGAACGGGCTGTTACATATTATAGTAAAAATGTGATGATTGCAATGACAAAAATTTGGAAAGAATGTACATAATTGTTTCTTTTCAGGGTAAAGCTGTAAACAAGGATAGGTTCATCTCAAAAATGTTTCTGCGTGGTGACTCTGTGATCCTAGTATTAAAAAATCCATTGGCAACGGCCGCCGGTAAATGAACTGGAATCCTCCACTGCTCATAAGTTTTTTAAGCATACTTTGCAATTGAAACATTATGATATTCCAATTTAAATATAAAACTTAGGTTAATTTGTCGAGTGTAATTTTTCAATACTTTCAGTTTAAAATAAAATTTAAATTAAAAAAATTAAAAACGTTTATTATTTTATACCGTTTTTAGGGGATCTTTGTACTGCATTAGTGAGATACATTTCATGTTATACTAGCTGGTGCCCGCGACTTCGTCCGCGTTGAACTATGTCTTTTCTGGTGTCCCAGACAACGTGTATGCAAAATTTCAGTTCAGTAGTTTTTGCGTGAAGGCATAACCAAACAAACAAACTCACATTCACATTTATAATATTAATCTTGTCCAAAACAAGATACAACGCAAGATGATGTAACCAACCTCTTCAGTTTCGATATTGATTTTATCTTTGATGGTAATGATAGGTTTTAAATGAAAGTATCGTATTTTGAAATAAAATATTTTAATTTCACTGATTTTATTTAAGGGGAGTAGTTAATATGAATTTGAAAAAAATCACAAAACCATTTGCAGTTCTCAATATATATTTTTAAATGCAAAATAAAAATAGGCATTTTGTATTTGCATTTCAATCTCTAGCTAGTCGGAAGAGAGGTAACAATTAAAACAAATATCTATTTTTAAATGATTTATTTATGATTGCACTTATTATTCATATAAGTCCTTTCTTTATTATATTTTATTGTTACGTATTTTATAAACAAAAAATAATCATAGTTGCGTCTTACAAAATTAGCAAGTTTTCAAATTGTCTGCTTTTATTTTCTACGTATGTATGAGAAATCAATTTATACTTATTTGGAAAACATTGACTTTATTAAATGTTTGGCATCCATTAAATATAAACAAGTAAATATCAAATTATAAAATTTTATATATGTAATAATTATTAAATTAATAAAGTCGGAATATTTTGACATAAAAAAGCCGAATCTACACAATGAAATTAGTCGCATTGATTAAACATATGCAATTTTTTTTTAAATTTACGTAATTTTTTTGAAATTTTTCTGATGTGGATCTCACGCAATAAAGTTTTCCTGGATATGAAACTAGTTTCATGAAATTATTACTCTATGTAAAAAAAAAAAAACTAGTTTTGTAATGTAAATTCGGCTTTACATTTAATTATCAATACCTATCAACGTTTTAGAGGGTTTTTAACATGACATATAAAGTGGACGCTGTCATTCTTTTTCAAAAAATTATAACGGGGCATAATTTCATTACATGTTTGTAAAAATAATAATACCTTAACGTAACGTAAATAAAATCTAAATTACGATGACTGCAACGGAACAATTCCAATACATTCATATTCCATTTGGAATATTTTCTTCATAATATTTAGCCTTAGGGAGGTTGCACATTGGATACTATCTAGGTACGGCTTCCATATTGTTGTTTGCGACAACTTCTCTACTGCGCAGACGCATTTGCGATCGTCCTTGTCGCTAAAAAGAAAAAGTAGCCTATCCTGTGTCCTGTACGTCTGTCTAAATGTTTATCTACCAAGTTTCGTGAAAATCAGTTAATTCGTTTAAGCGTCTATTTCACCAACGTCAAGTAGGCTAAACTGTCATTTAAAGTCACCGGTAACCAGGGAAAATGTAGCTGATATACCTTTGTTTGTACAGTAAAAGTCTCAAACATTAAAAAGAAAATAATAAAAAAAATCACCTATCGAAGGATGCGCTAAACCGAGTGCATAATTCAATAAAACAGAAAATGATTTCTAAAAGTAACTAATCAACACTTTACTTGTAGTTGGTGAAAGAGGCCCTTAGAGTTATGGAGGAACATACATACATACATACAATACCTACACTTACAGATTTATTATTAGTATTGATTGATTGATGGAGGGTAGAGGTAAGGAGGACAGACTCTATGCATTAACTCCTTATGCGCCAGAACTATTTTCGTGTCAATTTCGCCAGAGCCGGATATATATGACAAATTCATCTACTTGTATAATGTTTAATATTAAATCAAGTTGATTTCTTTAAAAAATAAATACGAGTCAAGCGTTAGGGGCTACAAAACTAACTAACCAACTACAAAACCATGCGGATAAAGGGTTAAAAAGTGGTCCCAGAATACTAGCAAATTTTGATGGCGCTAGTGTAGCATTAGCGAGTAAATTAGACAAAGATAGGTAGATACAAGTAATAGACATTAAGATAGATAGAAGACATGCTTCACTAGTGCCATTGTGGCAACTTTTAGAACCTTTTTTATTTTTGGAGGACCATTTTTTTCAGTTTCATTGTCATATTCTCGGTACTCCTCACCTCTACCCTCTATATTATGAGAGAAATCAAACAGTGTTTATGATACAATGCAGAATGTACGTCCTTCCACAAGAATTTGAATTAAAAAAAATATCTTTGTACGTAACTGGTTTCGTATCAAGAAAAACCATTCTTGTCACGTAATTGGTTACGTAGCGTTGGTTTCGTAGGCGGCCGAAGGGGAGCTTGTATGTGCTTTGACGACACGTTTAGTCTAGCTAGTGGCTAGTAACCCTAGCTGTTAACCAAACGGTCGCGGGTTCGAATCCCGCTAGGGGCAAATTTTTATGTGTTAACATTTTACGTTTGTACCTGAGTCGTGGATGTTTTGTATTTATAATATATGTATGTATTTACAAAAAAAGTAATCTATGTAGTATAAGCACTGTGGTATCCATAATACAAGCATTAGTTGTCTATTTTAGAATTAGATGCAGGTGCTGTGTGGAATGTGTGATGATATTTATTAATTTATGGAATTTGATCGCTCTAGCGACAGATTAGTCGCTTATGCAACTATTTTATCGTGTACGACAAGATAGAATATGTCGCTTCAGCAACCGAAAATATCGCTAAGCTATATTAGTCAATGTGCGGCCTACCTTAGAGTTGAACGTCAAAAAAATTTTTTTTTTCAATAAATAATACTAAAAAACAGGCTAATACATACAGACAATGGATATGAACTACTCTTATCGATTCGCAACGATTCTAAAAAAATCAGTTCACCGAAGCACACGATTGGCAGCACAAATTAAAAAAAAAAATCATAATCATCATAAAGCTATTTTGTTTCCTCTAATAATAATAATTTATAAAAAAATTGTTTTTATTTTTACCTTCTTAATGAACATTTTAATATTTATAATACATTTATTTATGGCTTAATAACTAATGAGAGTCGTGTCTAGATGTTGAGTCAACAATACATTTAAATATGAACATCTCAACAAACGCTTTGGTAGAAAATGTTATAGAAATGTCTCCGCCATATTATGAATTTCAAAACTATATAGGAATAAAAGGGCCTACACGTATCTATTTTTACATAATATTTAGCATTTCTGATAGGCCTCTTTCAGCTGTAATAAAGAAGTGGATCTTTGAAAAAAAAAAAATTTATTCAACACTGAGTTTTATATCAAAAACCAAAATCATACCCTGCGTCTATCTTCGGGATTGTTCTGTCGGTATGAGTTATTATTAGTAAAGCAAATGTTTATTAAATAAACAAAAACTTAAAAAAAAAATAAACTATGTGATACTGTGTGTTTGTTTTTCACAATACAGAACTTTTGAATGCCAAAGTAAGGTTAAAAAAATTTGTATATTAATATTATTTTTGCATTCTTTTTCAAGAACGCACAATTTCTGCTTCTTTCTTATGGATGCAAAAGTTAGTACGAAATTATAATGAAAAAAAAAAAAGATCATAATCACGTCTCTACTCAATGTGAAATAAAAATCCATTTCATACAGTTTCGTATCCTGTTATGAAAAATGGTTACGAATGTGGCTGAAGGGGTCCTTTCTATGTCACATTCAATTTTTTTTTTTTAGAAAAAAAAGTAGAAATAAATGTTTGCCACTTTTTATTTTAGGTATTTTGACACAACATCTAAATACTAAATGCTATTATCAATTCGCGATATATTTATTTATACATCATTTACACTTGTTCAGTCGTACGAAAATAGTCATAATAGTAGTCTTGTCAAAGATGTGTATTATTATAATATATTTACATTACAAATAAATTTTACAATATTTTTTTAAAGTATTTATAATTATGGTATTTTATTTTTTACAAAATGGAAAGTGTATTGATTCTATGGGCAGATTTTACAATTCTATCGTTGTGATTAGCTATAATTATGGCTTTGACTGTCTAAACTTAGTATAAATAGCCCAGGCGGTGAAAGTACGAGAGATTTCTTTTTGATATTACTCCCACAAGCAAGCCCAAAAGAAATGAATAAGAATAAGAAAGAGAGAAATAAGAATAAGAAACATGAATTTTTTTTTTATAAAATAAAAGAAATTTTCTATTTTCTCAATTATATCTCAGAAAATATGAATTTTAGAGAAAAATGTTAAGGAACCAATAAAACTTTATATGTTGCAATTTGAATGCAAAATAAAAATAAAAAAATTGCACACTATTTTTATTTTATTTTTTTAAATACTCATATTTATAGTAGAGCTTCCGTACACCTATTTGGTAAAAAAAATATTTTGATAACTTGAGATTGATTTCAAACAAAAATCTATCATACTTTCAAATTTACCCAAATAATATGTGATTTTTAGCAGACACCGCTTGGACTATAGCTTTTTTTTATTCAGTAAATATCACCCATTTTCACATGTGACTCAGGGCAATTTATTGCTTTTGAACTATTGTAACTATGTGTTAAAAAAAATGCATATCTTCACTATAATTAAAACGATAGGGAATATTTTATAAACAGGAACCAATTGCCTTAGTAAGCCTTTTAAACGCTACCTTGTATTCGACATTTGTTTTTTATTTATATTTTTACAATTACAACATTTTATTACACCTATGTTTCATTCACTATTAAATGTTCAAAATCCACTTTTCATACGTAAGCACCTATATTTCGTAAGCGAATATAATAATAAATAGAAAATAAATAATGCACTATCCTAATAAAATTAATACAAAGCTAGAGAGAATTTGTCTTTTCATAGAAAAAAAAAATACAAATGATAAAGAAAATTCCGGACATTTCAACGTTTGCCCAATTTCATAGACACACTAGCTAGCTACAATGTAAATTAATGATTTTCCACGTATTATATATATTTATATTTTGGCAACTTCTTAAAAGGAAGTCAATCGATTAATATTATACAAGAATTAATTTTATATAAGCGTTTTTTTTTAAACTACTGATGAGAATATACATTATAAAATTCATAAATAAATCTGCACTATTAAAATAAAAAAACAATATCAAAACTATTGTATAGTAATAAGTCCGGATTAATTTCGAAATATCATTTATCTCTGGGCCACGAAACCAACGATAGAAGCGAATTTGCTATGCGCTACAAGCGTCAAAAACATTATGGTTATAGTTTATGACTTTTTTTTCCAGAAAATTAAACCTTATTGCCACAATCTTACTACTCACACTCCTATCCAATACCAAGAGGCCTTTGCGATCCGCGTCATGCCACGTGATGCTTGGGCCACGTCTTTTTTTATTATAAACGACGAATATGCTCTTGGCCCAGCATTATGAGGCTTATGATGGAGCGAGCTCACTCAAACTTTGAAAAGATTTGGGTTACAATATGAGCTCGGTAACACAGACTCGCCGGCATGGAATTCCAGACCTTAGGATTACAAAGGATGCCGAGGTATGCAAAGGAGTGTGATTGTTAAAAGTATTGCCAATAAATTTAAAAATAATATGTTTAGGTAAAAAGCTTTTGCTGTGTCAATAAGCGCTGGCCCTAAGAGGCCACAAAACGGCGCCGTTTAAACGCTCGATGCGACGCTTGAAGCGCTAAGCGAAATGGCCTCTAGCGTTGGTTTCGTGGCCCCGACATTAGAGTTTATCCTGTGCAAACTGCCAGTAATATTTTATCCCCAGCTTATTCCAGCTTGAACAATCATAAGCCTTTCAGTTTCCAGCTAAAATAACGGTTAGGATAAAAACTAATTACCAACACTAGAATTTAGGACGAAAATTAAACTTGGTGTTTTTACGTTTTCAAGAAGGAATAGAACGACTTTTTAATTTATTTATATGAAAAGGATAAGAATCTTCAATCTTTTAATATTGAAATGGTAAATTATTCCAAATGGCCATCCCAACTAATATTGTAAATGCAAAAATGAGATATGTTTCTTACGCTTTCACGCCTTAACTACTCAACCAATCATCGTGAAATTTTGCATACACATTGTTAAGAATACAGAAAAAGTTTTGTCTCCGGGAGGTCATCTAAAAATATAAAAATGTCAATGCGAGATGGAAATATAATAGCAATAAAGATTCAAAAATAAAACAAAGCTCTTATATTTTTGTCAGGCGTTAATTTTATTATTATTCAACGATTTTTAAAAAGGGGTGCGGACAGAGTCATGGGCAAAAGGTTTCTGATATTATCACGAATAATGCCAGGAGTTAGTTATTTAGCTGGAAACTGACTGGAATAACATTGAACAAATGTCTGTACTTTGGATAGGATATTTGATATTTAATTTTTCTGTTCAATTCTGGACACACTACTCTAAAAAACATATCTATAATATACCAGTTCATGAATATATACTAGTTTTCGGTCAATTTCAACATTTTCCGAAGCATTTTCAAAATTTTCCCAGGCTATTTCAACATTTTCCCAAGCATTTTCAATATTTTCCCAAGCATTTTCAACATTTCCCCAAACATTTTCAAAATTTCCCCAAGCATTTTCAAAATTTCCCCAAGCTATTTCAACATTTTCCCAAAAATTTTCAAAATGTCCCCAAGCATTTTTAAAATTTTCCCAAGCATTTTCAATATTTTCCCAAGCATTTTCAACATTTTCCCAAAAATTTTCAAAATTCCCCAAGCATTTTAAAAATTTCCCCAAGCATTTTCAAAATTTTCCCAAGCTATTTCAATATTTTCCCAAGTATTTTCAAAATTTTCCCAGGCTATTTCAACAAATTCCCATGCTATTTCAAATTTTTCCCAAGCATTTTCAACATTTTCCTTAGGAATTTGCTTAGAAAAATATGTTGAATTTGCTTAGGAAAATGTTGAAAATGCTTGGGGAAATGTTGAAATTGACCGAAACATGGTATATCATAAGGACACAATACTTTCATCCAAATCACGTGTAGAGGTATCAACAGTCAAAGGCAAACATAATATCTAGAAAAGATTAAATGAAACGCAATATAAATCATCCACAAATACGACGCCAATTTCTATACTACGCATAAGATTATAAAGAGAGTAGATTTGTATGTTCGTAATGAATAAACTCAAAAACTACTGGACCGATTTTGAAAATTCTTTCACCTACAGAAAGCTACATTTATCAGCGAGTAACATAGGCTATATTTTATAACGTTACGCGGGCCAAGTCGCGTGCAACAGCTAATATATTATATTAGATTTCGTGTGATCTTGGCCTGAAATTTATGGGCGACTTGAGACTGGCCTTGAATTAATCGATTTAAGTATGGAGTACCTAAAATAACCTGAAATCTATGAATAATTTAACTGGCATTGACAAAATTGTCTAAATTTCGTTACAGATTTATAGATGAAAATTTCATAGTTTCTTTAAGTGATCTCAGGTTCGTAGGCCACATATTCAGGCAGATTTCGAATTTGTGGATGACTTGTCTAGTTTTGAATTTATGAATAAATTAACTGGCCCTGAAATTACATTTGCCTCGACTGGTTTCTAGATTATTCAAATGTACCACCTCCGAAACGAATACCATAAGTTTTGTCACTATATAATTTACAATAATTATCATGGCTCAAGTTCTTCACTTATTGGTGAAACACAGTACAAAATTAACACTTATTAAGTTAAAGTTTTTGAGTATTATATCGTAATATAAAATGTTTGAGCAATGCACTAAGTGTCCGATGTTCACTCATTTACTATCACACTATATACATTGGAGTTACGCCATCTGGAAAATAGAAAAAAATATGAGTAATAAGACATTTTGTAGTAGCAAAGCACACTGCTCCAAAGTTTTAAACTGTGCAACCCTTCTGGCAGCAGTGACCACCCTTTCTCAAAAGGTCACCGTGTGTGTATTGTTTCGGGTTTAACGGATGCCAAAGCCTCTTTTTGTCTCTATCCTATCAAAGTCGGCAACATAAATGAAACCCGTATGGTGTTGCTTTTTATCAAAAAGGATCAAAATAAGTCCCATTCGTTTGGGAGCTATGGGGGCATTTTTTTTCCAACTTTATAATAACAATCAAGAGTTTCTTGGAGAAACCTATTTGACGAATTAATATTTTGATTTTGATACACACACAGGTCCAACACCTCTTGTGGGGCGGGGCACCGATCTAGTGTCATAATGTCCACGCGGCACCGCCTATCTACGGCCGCGGTACAAAGTCTTTAGCCGGGTACGAATCCGACATAACCCTACACTGCCGGGTATCAAAGAGGCCCAACACCCCTCTTGTGGGTCGATAAAAGAACTCACTCGCAAGTGACGGTCAGTGCAGCCGGCGCTTGTGGTGCGCGGTGTGGTGACCCAAGGTGACGAGAGCGGAGGCGACAGCCAGCCCGCCTAAGGGCGGCGCCCGGCCTGTCCCTCCCGTTGGTAGACGCACCAGCAGTGATAGTACCGCTGCGCGACCGCCCCGACACGGCTCTAGTGCCACAGGCGCCGGCACACCGCTCCCTGCACACATACACATCACATCATCGTTACATTATTACACACAAACCTACCAGTAATCGGACTCCTTTGTTGTTGCATGCATGCCGCTATTGCGCGTATTAACTCGGTCAAATCAGGGTTGTCACAACAAAAACCACTTAAATATTTTAAATAAAAGTTTTAATTTGAAATAAATAAAGAATATAACTCCTTACAAATCTGTTATCACAACTTATGAGGACATTTCAAGGAACATGAATACTGACCTCCCCCTCCTCTCTCGAGTTCGACGCAAACTTGGCTGAAAGGCCGCGACGCCATTTGCTCCATTTCCACAAACAAACGCTGCCGCCTTCTGTACAGGTCGTATTTCTGTTGGCAACAAAAAAAAAAGATACTTATTTTTAAAAATTCTGAATATACATAACCAAGTTTGATACTATAAAATCTAGTAATCAAGTACCTGACAAATAGGACACATTTTTCTTCTTTTATTTATTACAAATTCTAAATTCTAGCATATGTCGCGAGTCACTAATCTTCCCTTCTTTGCATCTATCTACGATTAAAACTAAATTTTGGAGATTACGATGATATCTTAAGATATTTTATCACGATATCTTAAGATGTTGTTGATATCCTAAGATATCAAGAGTTCGGCACGTATTTTGTTTACATCGGACCACAATTATTGGTACCTGTTTAATTTTCCACAACGCCGCTGCAACAAGCAGCAACAGCAGGAAGCATGAGGAGAAAGTGATGAAAAACTGCTGCAGATTTAACTTGGGATACTGCGAGAACGAGATCTGTATCCACAATGGCGGTTTGAAGTCGTACACGTAAACGAAGAATGTCGTCAGAGTCACGTTGTCTTCCACGCCGAACGCGTGTTCGGACTTTGCGAATCTGAAAGTTATATAAACATTTTCATTTTAATGTTTATAAAATAACAATGGATGAAACCTGCCATGGTATACAGAGTACCGTGGTCGTAAATTATGCAGGTGTATAATCTTTTAAGCCTAGTACACACTTCTAGACTTTGATGCGCTATTTGTCTAGACACGGTTCTTTGTCTCGTCTAGCATCCACACTACTATATGAATTTCTCGTCTCAACTTCGCAGTGAATATTTAAATGGTCGCTCGCTCACTTGTATCTGAAGTTGGTGCAGTTGAGGTCGCTGAAGAGCGTGCGCTCGTTGGGCTCGGTGCGCGTGCGCACGGTGAGGTTGATGCGCGCGTGCGCCGAACACGTGATGCTGAAGTCCGCGTCCACGTCCGGCTTGCCGGGGCTGTTGCGGAAGTTGATCGCCGACAGGTGGCGGTCCTCCTTCTTCGACAGGTTGAACGTGAACTGATAGTCCACCGCTAGATCGTCTGCAATATCGTATACCAAGTCCATTTTATACACGAAATCGTGTGTGACTTCGTTCGCGTCAAGATAAAAGGCGGCTGTCCCTTATATTAATCGTACATTATTCGGGAAAGGTTTTTTCTTTTACACTTTCAGCGCCAGTGGCGTTGTTTGTATTATAGGCGACAGTAGCCACTCACCATCAAGTGGACCGTCAGCCTGTTCGCCGACCTTAACATAAAAAAAGTTTATTCTTTTTAGTATTAAATTAAATAAAAATAAAATGATTACAATAACAGGCTCCCTTGTTGTAGAGATCGGCGTGGTAGTGGTTGGTGTTGTCGCACTTGTCGCAGCGGTCGCCGGCGAGCCCCTTCGTGCTGCAGTAGCACCGGCCCGTGTCCGGCGCGCACGCCACCGCCTGAGCGTTGCACTCGCACGCTACACACAATGGCACGCTATATCAGACATCTCAAGTCAACAAAATAAACAGTCAATCGAATCATAAAAGAACATCACAAATAAATAAAATTTAAAATAATTTAAATTGCTTTTAAATTATGGTGCGGAATTACCGACATGTGAATGTGTGGTTAACTGGTTACAGAATCGTACAGTGTAGTAAAGTGGGATGGGATGGGATACATACGTTGGCAGTGTCCGCCGTTGAGGGGCGAGCCCCAATGTCCGGGCGCGCAGGTGTCGCAGTGCTCGCCCAAGGCGCGTCCTCCGCACGGCTGCACGCAGCGACCCCAGCGGTCGCATATCGAATGACCGTTACACTGGCACAGCGGGCATCGCGTGAAGTGCCATCTGATGTAAAAAAATAATAATAATAATATAGTAATATAATATAATTACTAGCAGTGTCCGCGTTTTTTGAAAATCCCACAGAAACCTAGCACCACAGAACCTAACTTTTTTCCAGTATAAAAAGTATCCTATATGTTAATCCAATTAATAAAGTAACGTGTGCCAAATTTCATTCAAGATCATTCAAGCCGTTTTTGCGTGATAGTGTTATAACCATCCAAACGTATTCTAATTCTTAGAATACATTAATAAATTGCACATTGCATTGCATACTTTTTCTCAGCACTGCTGAGAAAAAGTATATTGGGAATGGCACAAGCTATGCTATAAACTCGACCCCTGTCGACAATCCATCCAGTTAAGAAACGCTTCTGTTGTCTGGCGACTAGTGGTACTTACGCTGTTACAAAATGAAAAATAGAATAAATGTGATTATAATTATGTTGCATTGCTATATGCAAGTACATTCGTTTCATAGCTCTCACCTGTGTTGCACGCAGACGTGTGGCGCGTGCGGTCGCCGCGCGCCTCCCGGTAGACAGGTGCCTTTGCCTGCGCCGCTGCCGTCGTCGCACCAGCCGCACGCGGGCTCCGCGCGGCACGAGGCGCACGACACGTGGGCCGCGCAGCCTCGCACAGCGCCGCAGTAGTGTCCCGGCGCGCTGCTGCTGGTCGACCAGGCGCGGCACCCGCCCAGCGGAAACGACGCTCCGTACGCGTTCTACAAAAACACAAGTGCTGTGTCTTTAATTAAACCCTTGTGATTAATTACAAATAGCGAGAGAGAGAGAAAGAGAGAGAGAAATATTACTCGTATATCGAAGTAAGCAGGACACTCTTGTGGTTGCCATAGCCAGCAATCTTCATACAAAACATTGTTAGCCTGAGCGTATGCCGAGACGCATTTTCACGCAGCATATTTTTATACATAGTATAAATTAAATATCTGCCTCTACTGTCCTGACATGCAAAATCTGTACTGTGCAACGCTGTGTTGCCTGCGTCTGTCTGTATTTAAACTATTCTGAGCTCATATTATGTTTAGTATTGTATTGTATGTAATTGAAGCCCTGGTAGAATTAAAATTTATAATGACAATAGAAAGTGTTTCATGTAGACACATATTTGATGAAAATAAAAACTTTCTCATAAAAACAGAAAGCTTGGCAAATAAAGTCACCTTGTCAACGCATCTCGCTGCACTCGCGCACCAAATACATTCTTCCGTGGTGCAATTAGAACATGTCTGGAAGGAAGCACATGACGCGCTGCAACCGCCCGCGGACGGCACACCCCTGAAAATTAAAAAAAAATTAACGCGAGGAAAATTGCATGTGGAGCATGCACCAATGCGCAGCGGCATAACCATTTTTATCCTATGGCCATTTGCCATTTGCTACCATCATGATAGTCTAAGAGGCCTACTCAAATTGTAAAGAAACGATAAGATCAATAATATATTATATACTTTTTTGCTTAAAAAAAAAAACTTTTAAATAATATAGGTTATTCATTAAATATTTATGTACTCACCTAATGTCTTCGGACGAGTTGACCGATTTGCACTTAATTGTATCGTAGTCCCAATAACAAAGACGTTGTTGATTTGATTCTTCGCCTCCCTGAAAATAATAAAAATTAAATATAATAATGGTCATCAAAAAGAAAGCTGAATCTGAGGAAGATTAACATGAGTAAGCACTTAAATTACTAAATTTAAATCTCTTTGAATTAGCTGAAATTTTTTAGCGACGGTAGCCACTAAGCGTGGACCGTCAACTTTTGTGTCGATCTTAAATTTTTGTGTGTTACTCCTTTATTTGAGTAACACATTTTTTTTGCATTTGCATTGCATTGCATTGCATGCCAAGGTGTGAAATACTTTGGCACCTCAAAAGATTGCAATACTGTTCGACAAAGGAAAGCAGTACCAAAAAAAAAACTATTGATACATATTATTAAAATAGTTAATGTGTCTTGTGTTCATACATTTACATTGCGAAATGCCGAGATGTTTCCGAACGGCTCAGAGGTAAGGAAAATGTTCTTACGTGCACATGATGGTGCTGATGCGCGTGGCAGGCTGCGCAAGAGTGGTATCGGCCGCACGCCTCTCGCGCCATCTCTTCACTGGCCGCGCAAGATTCTATCGAATCGATCATCTGTAACAAGTGAAACGTTTATATGACACTAGCGGCTCGTCTCCGGCTTCGCACGGATGATTTTCTGAAAATCTATACCCACTATAATATTTTATAGAGGGTAGATTTTAATTTTTGCAAAAAAACTAAGGCGTACGTACAGGGAGACAGACGTTGGAAAGCGACTTTGTTTTGTACTATGTAACGAAGAATTATTTCATCAGCCAGTCGCGTGGTGACCACGCGATCGATCTGTTGTTATTAAGATTTTTTTTTATTAGAGATGGGTTTGTTCTTGGCCAACAACCGAGATAATTTAAGCTTTGTTATTTTTGTGTTAACAATTCTGGTGACGGTAAGTGGTAAAGACCTGGTGTCGATGCCTGGCGCAGTACTGCGGCGGTCGACAGCCACCGCACCAGGCGCAGCCGGCTGCCACGCAAGACGCGCAGCTCTCGGCCACAGCACAATGCACTACGTCTATTAACAATAACACAATATGGTCAAGGACAAAATGTACAGAAAAAACATACAAGTAAACAGAGGTGTAAAATGTTATTGTGCTAAAAATATAAACAATATATGATCTATTCTTTTTTCATTGATCAAAAAGGTAAACAAATAATTCACTATATAGAACTAAAAAAACAATACGAACAAATTCTAAATGAGTTAATCACTGAGTCAACTCTCTTTGATAACGCCTAATGTACAAATTCCATCTTTAAAACAGTCCAGTGACCATGGCGACGCTATATTTGTTTACGTTTTTGATCAATAGAAAAAGAATAGATCATATATGGTTCAAGGTCCAATATAAACATTATTGATATTTTATATTGAAATATGATCAGAATTTTTGCAGACTACCTGCAACATACTAACTTTAAAATTATTTCTCATGTAAAATCTAAACCATCTACCAACATTATAAAAGTGAAAGTTTTATAATGTTGTTATAGTCTATCAGATTCTAACAACATACGCGGATCCAGTCTGATCTAACAAGATACTTTCAAAAGGAAGTAATTTTAAAATATAAATAAATTTACCTAATGTCGGTTCCACGGCGCACGCTTTTACCGCATCGGTGAATGATTCGGACCAGCCGACTTCTTTTAACTGAAACGACATAGGTTTTTCTTATGTATACTTACTTATTATACCGGTCAAATATCCCAACCTTTTATGCCTAACTTTGTAATAGGCTATATATATAATTTTTTTTTTTTTATGTATTTGTAAACTATTATACGCTTTAAGGTTAGCTGTAAAATAAATAAATAAATGTACCGGTAAACAGACGCTATCTTGATGTCTCCAAGCGCAGGCCACTGCCGCGTGCAACGCGCTGTTGACGCACGACGCCTCGTTCAAATGTGTCGCGCAACTGTCGCCCGACTCCAGCGACAAAGCGTCCGAACGCAACCGGCCGTCAAAACTAATTTTCATACGAACATACGTTACATTTCATACGAAAACGTGTGAATATGTGTTTTATGGAGATTATTTTAAGATTGAAGAGCAAGCACCAATTCAATTGGTTATTTTTTCAAAGCCTTACAATCGAAGCTATATTTTTATAATTTGAAAATCAAAGCAAGCAAAAATATGCGACAGAGAAGCATTAAGCATTGTAATAGAGAAGGACTAGAGATGGAAGTGGGCAGAATACTTGAGAAAAGTAGCCTCCAGGAGCTGTTGTCTGACGTGGCGGTCAGACATAAATTTATAAGCTACTGTATAAGGATCGCGGGTGTGGTAGCGAGGGCAAATGGCTCGACGTATCATCCAACTTAATATAGTATATTATATTATAGATGCATGACTAAAACTCGCGGCTCATACTTCCTTGTCCTTTGCTCCCATTCTCGTTTTTTTTAACAGACCATCTATTTATCTTTTAAAAAAAAATGGCCGATCAGTACTCTGTACCATATGTATAGGTGTACGTTCACATCACAGATTAAGTAAACACCATGTTGTCTACTCTGCCAGCTATAAAAGATCTCTGACCTGTGTTAGAGGAACACCAGCCGGTAGGACAAAAAAAAAAAAAAAAATAGAGAAGGACGCATCATAGCAGATAGTTTTGAATTGAGTATATCCTTGAGCATATTTTAATAGGCAACACAATCGCGATTTATTTTCTCATAGATAACAATTGATAAAATATACTTTTCTTCTGGTAAACATATGGGTGAAGGATGACCTCTCTTCGGATCCTGTACTAATTATAATTAATAACGAGATTTTTATTAAAAATGCTCATCATGTTTACACTTTGTTAAAAATTGTGGATCTGCCTAATAAATCTTTAAGATTCAGAACTAAAAACTACATTGGACTATCATATCAGTACGTTATGTTCTTCGTTTTCAAATATTATCCCTAAAAAGTTCATACTTTCATCCCGACCCATAGTGTGGACTCACCCGCCATATATAATAGCAGTGCGACGATTGCGCAACGGCAATATGGCGGCAGATGCAGCCGCGCGCGCACTGTTCGGTGGGGCGGGAATTGCTCTCCATGTGGCACATCTGAAACGAACATTCCTCTTAATCTTAAACCAAATCTTTCAGAATTCAGTATTAATCATAGACATAGAGATGTAATGAGCGTTCCGTATCTATCCAACAATAAAGTAAATACGGGCAGATAGGTGTGAGAGAGACGAAGCGATCGTGTGGCATGTAGTTGTCTTTTTCGAGAATTTAGATCGGTCCTAGAAGTTACTACAGACCTACAGAAAAGAGAGGAAAGAGATATTGGCCGCACGATCGTTTTCTCTCTCCAGAACTTTTCACGTGCTCATCTATAAATAAAAGAAAAATTCAATGCCTGACAAAAATATATAAGCAATACCGGTTGACTATATGTTGTAACACCTTTTTTGTTCCGGCTAATCTAATGAAACGGCTGCTCCGTATTGAACGGGACTTTTACTGGCAGATAACTAGTGCTATAAGGAGTAACTTAAGCTGCTTTAATTTTAGAAAAAATAAAAATAAAATAAGCAGTATCCAGTACCGCGACACCACAGTGAAGTGTGGCCGGATCCATCTAGTACTTTAATAAAAAATAAAAAAAATGTTTCTACTAAACTGTTTCTAAATAAAACTAAACACAAAATGCCTGCCATCATTTTCCCTTGTTATCCGTTCTGTATTTCTGTCCTGCCTCTATTAAAAAGTTTGGTACGATGTTATGAACAAAAAAAACCGATCCGATATTTGTACAGACATACATAAGTACTCAGAATTATGCATCAATTTGGTATTGACCCAGTTGAGTCGATGTACCACTATAAACGCCATAATGAGTCCGATGAAAATTGTCATGCCGCGCCGCGCCATGTCGGTTCCGCTCTAAATCACGAATAGAGGACTATTGTCGCCAATAGAATAGTGATTTTTCGGCTAACTACAGATTCCAGCGACACTGCCTTCGGGTTTACTAAGCACACGTACTGTAAGGTCATTGCTACTTTGAGTTTTAATATTCCTACATAATATTATAAACATAGTATATTATAAAATAAAGTCGCTTACCGCCGTCTATATGTACGCTTATATCTTTTAAACTACGCAACCGATTTAAATGAGGTTTTCACTAATGAAAAAAGCGTTAAAAGATAAAGGTTTTTATATGCAAATTATTTGCAAAAAAAAATAGGAGTGACGTGTCACGTCTTAACCATTTATACCGCTCATTATGAACTTTGCACATACGTTGTCAAAAAAGAAAATAGGGTACCTTTCATCCAACCAATGAAAAACAATATTCCAGAGGAAAGCGGACCAAGTCGAGGGCGAAAATGTGTTTTAATAATATTTTCTCGGTGATACATTGGAACTATACAATTCATGCGATTATTATATTTAGAAGAAAAAAATTTTTTTTTAATGTTCAGTATTTTATTGGCATAACAGACCTATAATAATAAATTAAAATTACTAGGGGTACGCTCATATTGCTCATATAATAAGAACTCTATTGTGTGAATAACAACAATAATTTATTTCAGACATATTTCTATGTGTCCACAATGATAAATAATAAAAATACAATAAAAGTATATTAATAGCGTTAATATAGAAATAAACATTACAACTTAAATCTTAACCTAACTTAATCCTTATGTACTGTGTGTTGTTTACAATTTCAACGATCACATTTCAATTTTACATTAAATAATAAAAAATACAAAAAATATATAATGATTACGAAACATTCTAATTATAAGTCCTACTCGACCGAAGTGTTATAAACTTATTAGTATTAAATACCTATTTTAATATCATGATTGGAGCTATTTCGCCACCTGTGGCTGTGCTTGTGTTATATTATAAGTAGTGATATGCCGGATATCCGTATCCGTATCCGCGGATATCAGAGGGAGAAGAAAGATCCGTATCTCTTACTTTTTGGCGGATCTATTATTGCAATCTGTTTGTGTACTTTATTAAATAAATAAATTTAAAATGTTTGTAATTGCCTTGTAATTTTTGATTACAAATAACCCAAGTCCATGAGCGTATCTATGGCTCCACTGACAAGTTTCCTCAGTTTGTCTTGTGTTTGTGTATTCGTATTAGTTATCCTCAATGCTTCCATAGTTTTATCCATGTCTGTTAAGTCATATGCACCTTCGTCCTTCACATTTATGACGTCATTACCTTCTCGCACCAAAACATTGGCCATTGTACACCTTTGAGCTAGGCCCAGTTTGGCATGAACCTTCAAGTCAATGTCGAACTTGTCTCTTGGATACACAACAGCTGCATCGAGACCGAACTTTTGTAAAAATGCACTTAATTCCGAGTAATACAGATCGAAGTATTGTCTCATACGTTCTGGTGATGTGTAGTAAGTGCTACAATTAAGGATGAGGTAGAATAGGTCTACAACTGGACTACCTTCCCTGCTAAGTTGGTAGTCAATTAATATCGCTGACACTGGCTCCGATTTCTGCAATATTTATTTCAATGTATGTTATAATCTGAGTGGATTTTTATGAATTATATGGAATTTTTTTTTTAAAGAGTGTTCAAATGTATAAACAAAATATTGTCATTTTGTCTTACACACGTGATTTAAAGATAATATTTCGGGGAAAATTAGAGCTTTTTAATTTCAAAATAATTAAAATGATTAAAAAAGAACACAATAAGAAACTGTGCAGGAAGTTAACTGTTACTTATAAAACAATTTCTGTTTTTAAATTAGATTTTCAACTTAAATTTTTAATTAAATAAAGTAAAACCAAACTAAGTATTTTCAGTCTAATTATATGTAATAAGTTTAACTGACATTTCGTTTTGCATATAGACTTGAGTAAGCCTTCGGTCAATATAACCTCTAAGTGGATGGTGGAGGGCAATGGCCCTTTAAAAAACTACATTGAAAAAGAAATAGAACCAATTACAATATACTCACATCTGATTTGAACATAATATTATTTCCCCAACAGTCTCCTTGTAAAATTACTGAATACTTTGGTTCACTCGAATTCAAGCGTTCGTCCAAGTCCACAGATATACTCGCCATCTGACTAACAACGTTTTTCACTTCGTCCTTGTACTTATCTCCATCTAGAACCTTCAATATATCATTTTCGAGCATTGTAAAGTACGCTTCAATCTCAGGCTTCTTGTGCATAAGAATAAACAAATTTGAAAGTTTTTTCTTGTAGTTATCAAACTTTTGCGGCTCTTTGGCTTTCAGTGCGAACGTTAGCGTATGAAACATTGCCAAATTCTTTATAGCCAAATTTATACTTTTCTCTGACAAAGGCTTAGTTCTATCGAAAATTGCATATCCATATTCGCTCAAATCCTCCAACAGTAGAATCTCGTACGGTCTTTCACCTAGAATCCCATAACAAGCGGGAAAACGGAACCTTTCACTTTCTGGTACACCAGCGATCAATTGTAGCTCATTCAATTTCGGTAACACTTCATCGTACATCAAAATTTCATTTGCAAATATCGCGTCTTGATTCATCTGAGTTCGGATAATTTCAACGGAGGATGATACTTTCGCTATCATATTGAACGTCGCCCGTTCGTTTTCAGTTACGGTAATCCTTAAAACGGTCGCTATATAATTATCGCCTTTTTCTCCGACCGGTTTCACGAGCACTTTTTCATTTTTGTATCCGCGTTTTTCTAAAACATCTTTAATAAAAGCTAATTGACGTTCACTGAGGTACTTCAGTTCTCCTTCTATGTTCGATTCGGCCATTATTTTAATTTAAAATACTTTACAAAATTAAATTTCAAACACGAGTCCACTGCGCCGCGATATTTAGATAACAAATAACAACTGAGAGTATTGTAAATTTTATGGGTGTTGGTACTGTTGGTTGATTGCTATGTTAGTGGGAGCTTGACCTTGACGCGGCTAACTGATCGTCCAACTTGTCGTTTGAACTTTAAATTAAATAAAAACCACTTATGACCGCTTAGGGTATATTGTACCGGTTTTTTTTTAAATATGAAAAGCTAATCTATTTAGAAGAATATTGCAAGAAATGTCATAAGTGCTATTTTTTAATTTTGATGCAATCCCTATAAATTTATTAATCTTAAACAAAATATTTTATTGCCAACTAGGTTAGAGGTTGACAAAAGTGTTTTTGGTAATTACTTTGATTTAAATTTGTGTTACTAATTTGATATACTGAATAATATACTGAAATTATAAGCTAAATTATTAAAACCAATATTTGCCTAGGTTTTACGTGACATTTCTTGTTTTTTTACATAAAAGTAAGCAGTTTCGTTTTGAACCAAGGTTGTTGTTGGTGACCTTGATCTGACTGACACGCTTCTATCTATTTTTTGCGAATTACAGCTGACCTTTGGTTTAACTACTTGTTGACCATTATTGCTTTGTAAAAAAACGACGTATTTTTACGCATGAATCGGACAATGCTTGGAAGTTACACATTAAATACATTGACCCAATTTTCTTACGAGAAAAAATAGTTCTTACAGGTTATTTTGATTTCAAGCAACGACCAATTTTCTTTTATTTTAAGCTCGACAGACAGGTTAACATTAAGGGAAGTTTTCAGCTTGCCTCAAATACCTACCTGAAAAATATGTCTACCATCTCTCGGAATAATAATTTGCTACGCTGAGTACAGTCGGGGTTTTAAGAAAAGGTTCGTCACCTTTAAGTCGACATTTGCTTGCACTAGGGCATTTGTCATTCAGGCCAAAATTTCATTTCAAACGTCTGTCAGTTGTCTGCTGAGTAGGGCATACTATTCGAGTATTCGAGTATTCGTTTTATTCGAGTATTCGCCTATTTTTACTATTCGAACACTACACAATTAACTATTCGAGTTTTACGAACTTTTCGAATAACAGTTATTTTGTTAAAATGATAGGAAGATTTTTTGATATGGCAACCCTAAAACGTGGCAAATGACGAATGTGTCTATTGTACAACTTTATTTTATAAGCTGTCCTGCCTGTGATACTAATTCTGTGCCACAACACAAGTCACAATTGCATAGGGAACGCCAGTCGTACCGTACGTAAGTTATAACGTAATCTTTTTGATTCATGTTAACCAATCACTAAATAAGTTATTACTTCTCGCATGGTTTTTTGCTTTTATAAGTTATAAATTTTATTTTAAGCAAATACCTACCTAATAATTCATGACAGGCCTATGTTTGAGTTTAAAGAATATTATTGCTTAAACATGTAAGTACTTAAACGTATTTATAATATAAGCTGTATAAATACGTATTATATAACGTGCATCAATGACACATAAATGAATAAATATGCGTACACAATACACAAAACAGGAATTCAAAGAAAGAATATAAGATAAAATAATATAATATAATCTATACTAATATTATAAAGAGGTAAAGTTTGTTTGTTAGGTTGTAGGGGGTAATCTCTGGATCTACTAAACCGATTTTGAAAATTCTTTTACCAATAGAAAGTCACGTTATTTGTGAGTGTCATAGGCTATATTATTTACCCGTGCGAAGCCGGGGCGGGTCGCTAGTATAATATAATACAATATAATATATCTTGAGACGATTCACACAAATTGATCTAGTCCCAAATTAAGCAAAATTAGACAACGATATATATATATACTTCTATAGATAATCGTCGGATATGATGGATTATTCATTATGCTTTTGCTATTATTGCTTGCAGAAAAAGAAAATGAGTGGAAATTTTTCGATTACATGAAAGTAATTGAATCGGTAATCGGTGTCCTAAAGGTTAGATAATTTGGCGTAGTCCGTTTTCTTGTTTTTCTAAAAAGTATTCGAATAACTCGTTTTACTCGAATTATTCGAATATTATATAGGCTAGTATTCGTAAAACTCGAATACTGAATTAAGGCGAATAATGCACGCCCTACTGCTGAGTGCTTTAGTTTTAAAAAGTCCTAAGAGTCTGCGACTTTGATAAAGGAATGAATATGAAAACTGACGAACGTTTTCCGTACCCCTACTTTACATACATGAACTTTTGAAACTGTCTCAGTCTCTTGTGTCTAACCGAAGATTTTTTTGTGACTAGTGTGGCTAATGAACCACAGCAGGCGTACCTGAAAAGAAAATTCCTTCGACGTACCTAAATAAAAAAAAAATGGAAAAAATACAAAGAAACTCACCTGACGTCGTATAAAAATGCGGAGTCTGAATAGCAACGCGCGCTTCCAGGCGAACCAGCCGCCGTATCGTTATGCGCGTTCCCTCCAAACACCGCCATCACACCTTCAATACAATGACTTCTATATTACTTCGTAAGGACAAGGCTAACGCTCCTAGTACGTGGCACCGACGCGCCGGTGTCAAAATCGAAAATTGGCACCAATGACGGGTGTTCATTCTGTGCGTAGAAAGATACGAAAATGCCTACTTATCAGTGGATATGTCCATCCAACCAATGAGAACACTTTACAATAACAGAATACGCCAATAAGAAATAAAAATACGTTAAGATGGCAATAAATACAAATTATTTTTAGTAACTAGATGTGCAAATTGGAGGACCATTTTTTTGTCACTAGTAGTATGGTAAGGGCGCATCCTGTCTTGTTTAACATAATTATCACTGCTTCAATATTATATTGTACTTTGTAAACACGAGAAAACTTGACAGGCAAGATACCTATTCTAACAAAGTTTTCATTGTTTTGATTATTTTTGGATAAAAAAATATCAAAATTTTAAAAGTAGTGACAGTGCACACTAAATCAACTATTGAATTTATGACTCCATTCAATAGTACTTACAGTTATATTTAGGATTGTAAAAAAAAAAGTGCAAAATTGGAAAATTTGTGATCACAGTACCCAAAAGTGTCGTCTAGGGTGGCGATTTTCCTCATATTCAAATGTATCTCTATTATTTCTTAACCAAGTGACCTGAATTATTTAACTAATTTTTTCAAGAGCTGGTATGACCTAGCGTATTTCCCCGTTCCTGCTCGGCGTTGACTTTTGGGACATCCTGTATAAAGTGTAATTGACATATAAAACTTACCCGGCGATAAAAACACCGCCGTGTGCAAATATCTAGCGGACGGCGCGGACGGTAGCGGCTTCCATATTCTCGTTTCCACGTCGTATTCAAATAAACCGGCCGACGGTGCCTGAAAACATTCTTCACCTTTAATTAATTATTCATGTCAATAAAATTCATTTATTATGCATTTTATCTGACTCAAAATAATCTAACGACTATCTGTGGAAACGTCAAGCGGTAGGCTTTAAGGTATGGTCGACGCGAAACTAGTAACGGTGATGTTAGCTATCTGTAACGACAGAGGGCGCCTTGCGATCTGCCTATAACGATGATCATTATTGTAAACTGCAATTTAATATTACAAGCATCGAAGCTTATTTCGTGTTTTCGGCTATTCCTGAGCCTGATGATACCTATACTATACCCTCTTTTAACGTTTTGAAATCCTCTTGGATACCCAGAAGTGTAGGGGACACAGCCGGATTAGTACCGGCTAAAGCCCAACGACTTTCTAGCGTGGCCGTTGATGGGCGGGGGACGATATGTCACAACTTCGGTGCCCCGTTACGGCTATCCAGCGCGGTGAGGGCTACGCGCCCTGTCAGAACCTCGGCGTACCCGAAAGTGGATGTACCTAGGAGCACGCCCCGTCATATATATAGATGTTATACCTGTGTGGCCTCCGACTCGGATACAAGTCCCCCGTGCACGTAGACCTTCTGCGAGAGTTCGTCCCAAACGGCCGAGTGGCCGAAGCCAGCGCGTGCCGCCCAACCGCGCGTGTTCGCCGCTGCCCATACATTCTCCTCTATGTAATACTCCTACGGAACCGACATTAATACATATTATTATATACACACCTAGACATAGATAAACACAGATAGACTATAGGCTTTCTGACTGTGATAAATATAATCATGAAAAAAAATATCATAGATTAGATTTTAAAAGTATAACCAGCGAGCGATGGAACAAAAGCTTAATATTATCAAAGATTTAGTCCGTTACCTGTACAACGTGTAGATATCCATAGTGTGGAGAGTGTCCGAAGAATACCAGCATAACTGGCTTCCTAGATATGCCTAGATGCACTAGAACCGCCGTGTGACCAGACACGTGTAGACCACCTATCAAAGAAACGTCATTCAGTCAGGATATTAAAACAAATATTTGAGATGACATAATTATCATCATCATGACATCCACTTCTGCATATGGGGAAAATATGAATAAAATTCATTTTCTCATACACTTTGTATGGAATGGTATTTTAATATTATGTGTATCTAGTGTTTGTATTATGGAGGGTAGAGGTAAGGAGGACCGACTCTTATGTATTAAAAATTGGTCCCAGAATACCAGTAAATTAAGATGGCGCTAGTGTAGAATTGAGGAGTAATAGGCATTTGCTGGGTGAGCTCGCTCCATCATAGGCCTCATCTTCGCTACACAGCTGGATTCGCCAAGAGCAAATCCCATCTTAAGTAAAATAAAAAAATAAGACAAAGATAGATACATATATAGAAGACATGCTACACTAGCGCCATTGGAGAGGACCATTTTTTCAGTAGATTGTCAAATGAGTCGGCGCACCTTACCTCTACCTTCCATAGTGTGTATGCATATAAAAGAATGTTACCGCAGTGCTTGAGCGGTGGGGGCCTGTGGGGCGCGCAGGCAGTGGGCGTGGCGTTGGTCCACAGTGGGCGTGGGGCGCTTTCCAGGTTCACTCGCCACAACTCGTTCGTCACACCTCCCCCGCGGCCCTCCAACCCCGCCAACCCACTCCTACAAAGGAAACGAACAAAGAACTTAAGAGGGGTATAACAGTTTCACAACGCTTACACGATATTCTGAACATGAGATAGAGCTTGAGGACTATCTCAGGGGTCCTTTTGCCATTACTTTAGGGGGCGTTCAAGTGTTACGTAACGCAATTTTACAAGACACCCCTCCCCCGAAATTATGTTACGTAATACTTAATTATTAACCACTCATCCAATGGGATCTACTAAATCATCGTTGGTTTTCAACTACATGTAAGAGATCATTCATTAATTACGTAAGATCGATTTTGGTAATTTTTAACCCCCTGCCCTCATGTAAGAGTAAATATTACTCGGACTCCCCCCTCCCCTCTATTACGTAAGATTTTATCTCTTTTAAGAGAAAGATCAAATGTACTAAAACTCCTAATTTAATGCAAATCTGAAGAATTTTATACAAAATCAATTTTCATATAGAAACTGCACATTTCGGATTTTGAAATATTACGTAAGAATGGTTTTGATCCTCTTTTCCCCCGAGATAAGGACATGTAGAGATTTTCCCCGTGATCCCCTTACTTGATTACTTTACTTGCTTAATAATAATAATAATAATAATCATTTATTTCAGACATTTGATCCATAATTATTAACTATGTATTAATTAACAAAATAATAACAAATATATACATCTATGTAAAATATACATTTATGTGAATAAATGGCTTAATGGCCCCTTAATGCTTAATGGCTTAATGGCGAATGGCCCCTAATTAATAAAATTGATTATTACCCTCTCTCCGGGTCATCGTTGGCCACGACCCCTCCATAAACTATCAGTTCGTGATTATATATGACGGCTGAATGAGCGAATCGAGCAAGCGGAGGATTCTGCGTCTCCACCATTTGCCATCTCTTCTCCAACACCTTATACCTGGTATAATTACAAAATTATTTTAACCATATATAATAAAAATATATTTGATCAATGTTCTCATAACAATTTCATTTGACTAAATCTTAAAAAAAAAGGAATTCCTTGAAATAAATATAAAATAAAATTTTGGCCATTATTCTTTATAGCTTAGTAGCATTCATTCTTTCAGCTTTATTTTACCTTACATGAAGAATGACATTGTGTGTAAGAGCTAAGCAATTTTCATTGAAGTCTTGCTAATTGGACGACAAGCATAACATACCTGTACAAAAATTCTGCTTGAGAGAACGTCTCCCCTCCGACTCTCAACAGATCGTTGCCATAGTTCAGTAGGACGTGTCCTGCGGCGGGGGGAGGGTTGTGCGCGGGAGGGGGCTCTCTGCCTTCCCCCTCCTCCCGCCACGCCCACCCGAACCCCGCGGTGGTCGACTCGCGACCGCAGTCTGTGCCCGTCCGTGGCGGAGTGCACACGCATCTCGCTGGCGTACACGTGCCGCCGCCGTAGGGCTCGTTGCACTCATCTGTGAAAAAAATAATTACAATAGCTAGTTATCTATTGCCTTCTTACAGACGCCTTAATAGGGTGCTTGCCTTCCAAGACCTGGATGGTAGTCTTTGGGGAGACTACCATCCGTTGTGAGGTCTCCAGAGACCAACGCTACAAAAAAGGTGCTTGCCTTGACGCCGTGTTTCAGGGGTCCCAGGTTCGAAACCCTACAGTCAACTTTGGAAATGAAATTTGCAAATTTGGTTCTGGTCTGGATTCGGCAAATAGTGGCTGGGAACATAGCGTTCCCCAATCATTTGAGCAGCGCGTATGGCGGCAGTAACCACCACTTTACAGAAAACCACCATGAAACAACAACATGGTGTGCTTATGTGTTTCGGTGAGTGAGTAAGGCTACTTAAGAGTGAGACAGAGATGCTCATAAAAAAAACATGCTTATAAGCTTGCTTAAAACTAGCATTCTCCAGTAACTGTTTGTCATTTAACTGTCCAGTAACTGTCACATTTGTCAGGAATAAGCATGCTCGTTTTAAGTACATATACTCCTAAATAAGCATGGAAGCAGTGTGGTAGGGGAACACTCCTAACACTCGGAGCATGCTCAAAAACCAAACAACTGTTGATTTTTTTGAGCATGCTAAAAATAATCATGGTCTTTACTAGCAATGTTGTGCTACACATAGTTTACACACATGCTACTAAGTAGGCAATTGCTCAATAATAGCATGCTTTTTAAAGATTTTCTTTTACAGTTACATATTACGGATTTACTTGGACAAATTGGCTGATCACATGCTATTCCTATCCACCCTGACTCGCATCTGCATGTGCCGTCGTCACACTCTCCGTGATCTGGAAATTAAATAGAATCTGTTTTATATATATATATATATATATATATATATATATATATATATATATATATATATATATATATATATATATATATATATATATATATATATCTATCTATATAAATAAAGCCTGGCATATAAACGCAAAATCGCCTGTCTGCGTGTCTTCTATAAGAAATGTCGCCTTATCCTTTTGGACATTCAGACGTACAGCAGGTTACCCAATCTCATCTTGTCAAAACTCCTATATTTCGATTAAAACGTTTTAAAAACTCTTTCATAATATGCACACTGCACTGCCGAGGATTGGTACTCCGGGCCAGCATCTGTGTTTCCGAACTCATAACCCAAATCTTTAGTTAGAGTGAATTGGCATTTTTTGGGTTAGCTCCCTATATCGTCGGCGTAAGAGCAAACCTATTATTGAAATTAGTAACCATACAGTATAACCTTTACCCACAGGGCGAGCAGACTTGTGAGAAATTTCAATATTTTTTTTCGACAGACAGGCTGATGGTCTACTTGATGGTGGGTGGCACAGAAGGATTAAGTATAATGTGGCCTTGTCTGCTACGCAAAAGCATATAAAAACTTACTTGAACAATTAGTTTGATGATCATTGGACGGACAGGAATAAGCCGCGTAGGTAACATTGAATCCCTCCATAGCGTAGGCGTCATCCGAGAAAAAATGCAGAAGGGCACTACCCGATCTCGCTATCACCTGACTAGTCCAAGCATTCTCTTCTGACCCGAGGACACCACTGGAAATCACAAATAAACAAGGTTTATTTAAATATTTTTACTATAAACTAGCCAGAGACTTCGTCCGCTTTTCTTTTCTTAAATGTTGAAAAATAAAATAAAATAAACCCCTGACAAAAATATATCAATTTTTATATCAATTTTCGTTAGGCATTGAAATTTTATTTTTTACTTTTGATAATCCCTCGGAAACAGTACTGTCTTTTTGGATGAAAAATACCCCATGTTCTGTAACCCTAATAATGTGTATGCGAAATTTCATGAAGATCAGTTGAGGTGTGCAAGCATAACAAACAAACAAATGCACTTCCACATTCATAGTATTAGTTAAAACAAAAAGGATTAAAAGAGGATAAACACAGAAGTTAGAAGTATGTACAATGCTATTTTTTGAGTCAGTAGCCCTTAAAGAGCACTCGCTTTTTCTTTTAGCTTCCAAACATAAGATAGCCATGATGGTCACCAACAATAAGATGAAAAAGCCTCTGAAGAAGATTTTTACAAATCAATCCATGTGATGGGAAAGAAAAGATAAACTACAATAGAGAGAAGTAATGCCGGCAAATGCTTCCATAGTTACCTAAACACAGCCAGTAATTTCTCAGCTCTGACACTGTCTCCATCGTACACATAGAGGTGGTCCCAACCGCATTCCGTGGCGAAACCTTCCAATCGTATACGAATGGGAGGGGGAGCCGGGCCATGCCAGGGAGGTGACAACAGCCATGAACACTGCGTGCTGACGCTGTAGTTCCCTGGACCATCTGTTATAATTCCTGATGGTGATGTCAACCTAGAAAATAATTATAATAGTGTCATTCGTAGTTTGTAGATGATCAACAGACAATATTTAGTACTAAAATAAGAAGCATTAAGTTTAACAAGCTGATGGTCCACTTGATGGCTACAGTCGCCTATAACTATAACACAAGTAAGCCATATAGGTAATATAGATTTCTGAAAATTGTTAATTAAATAAATATTTTAATATTTTTTAATGCAGTAAATTAATTAAGAAAAAAATATACTAATCTAATCATTTTACAATGTAATAATTGTATCAGGTATTAGGTACATAACAATATGTTCAAAATAATATGTTGCCTCTATATAATCGGTAAAATAACTAATTTTAGTGCAATTTATAAGTTATGGGAAGGAAATAGAATGAAGGGTAAGGGACAAGATGAGACTATTCTGATCTTTCTTTTTGACATATTCTCATAGGGAAGGGCACACTGGCGAGTTTCTTACCCTACTGGAAAGGAACTCTCCAGGCTGCCCTGCCAATCCAATCTCAATGTTTTGTGACTGTCAACTTATATTTAACTTAGTTTTATAAGATAATATTTCAGTACTTTGTGTCATTTATTACAAAAGATAAGGCATTGTTTTTAGATGAGGAGTTAGGTGTTGATTGAAAATACCAGTGATGTACAAATTGAAAAATTATGTACATATATATAACAACTTTATATAAATAAGAATTAAGATGTTTATTATTAAGAACTTGTTAACAATTTAAAATTTCACATCTATATGTTGATAGGATTACAGATTCTATTCACACATGGACATAATATAACTATTGAAGATTATAATTAAATACATTATACATCACTAACATATTATAAAACAAAGTCCTCCACAATGTCTGTCTGTCTGTCTATCTGTTCGCAATAAACTCAAAAACTACTACACAGACTTTCATATTGTTTTCACCAATGGATAGAGTGGTTCTTGAGAAAGGTTTTGGTATATAATTTGCATCCTTGCGAAGCCGGGAACAGACTGCTAGTCTAATCTAATTGGCAGCACAAAACCAAGAAAATAATGCAATAATATGCCAAAAAAACCTTTAAACTTCACACGAGGAAACTACTTAAATAAAGTGGAAAATTGAGTGATGTAGGTAATAATAGTAGGTACTAGGCTAACATAAAAGTAAATAAAGTTACAAGTAGGTAATTTTATCTTATTCTTAGAAATTTTTTTCAAGAAGATTCTTAATCTTAATCTTAAGAAGATTCTTCAAGAACTTAAATCTGAATCTGAATAATCAATCCAAATTAAGAAAAAAATATCCAAAACATGTATGGTTGCCAAAAGTATATTGAGAGCTTTAAAAGTATGCCAAAACAGAATGGAGAGGAGTATGTATGTTAAACATAAAATTAAAGGACAGAATTATACTTTCAATTATAAGAGAAAAGACAAAAGTAACAGATATCACATAATACAGTAGAAAGATTAAAATGGAAATGGTTTGGACATACACATGAGAAGTAAGAAAAATAAATGGTCGACAAAGAAAAAGATGGGAAGACGATATCAGGGAATGGCAGGTCCACTATGGAGAAGGAAGGCTATGGACAAGGGATTGTGGCAAATTCTAGGGGAGGCCTTTGCCAAAAGGCAAGCTGACACAGAAAAGGAAAACCAAATATACATAGTTCCTAAGAAGAAAAATGAATAATAATAAAAAACAATGTAAGTAACAAAAAACTAGAAATATTGTAAAAAAAATGTCAAAAATAAAGGCTTTTTTATTTATATGAAATATGAATAAAAATAAATTGCCACATGTATGATGTATGATGGAGTATAATTTGAGAATAGCACAACTAATTTTGTTGATTTTTTTGGAGTTTACACCTTAAGAATCGATTTCATATATATATAAGCATGGGGTATGAAAATTTATGTAATACGTGTAATATAATATATTAATATGATTTAATTACATAAATTTATTAAACTATTTGTTTATTGTTCGTAATGAGTAAACTCCAGTTGTGCATCGGAGCTGATACACAGACTTTTTTATAATTAAACAATACATTTATAAAATACTATACACATGAATGGGATTAACTATTACTTGATAGATAATTCACATTTTATATGTTAAGGTTGTCAGACAGGCTGACTTTTCACTTAATGGCAGGTGAAGTACGCTGCTGATCTGGTATCCCTTATTCACTCACAGAACATGTACAACTATGCTCTTACTTCACTGTGGTCATATTATATGGTTACAGCCGTTAGACAGGCTGCCTAAATGACTGTAAAGCAATGTGCCCTGCCACTAAAACATGTTATCTATGTGCTACTTTCTAATGGCATGACAATAATTTCAAGAATGCGAGTTCGAAATAAAGTAATAATTGTTTCAAATTAAGGTTACAAAACATTCTAACAGTATTTTTGTCGTAGTCTCCGACGAGAATTGATTCTAATGGACACTACGTCACGTTTTATAATTTTTTGCATAGTGTCGTAATAATAAAGTGAGTTGACCTTCGCAAACGCGATCTGAAGGAGCTAAAGAAGCCAAAGAAAATAATTGGATAATCTGTCGGTGGCTTTCTGTTGCAAATCTACATGTTTTCTGTAGGACATCGCGAGCGTCTGTCAAATAGGTCACTGAACTGACAGATTTTAGAGTAGTTTCTGGTAGTTTTATAGAGCAATTGGCACTTACTTGACCTTCCCGCCACAGTATTGGCATTCAGCACCCTGCCAACCCTCGTAACACATACAAGTTTCATTTTTACACACACCACTTATACAGTTATTCTCGTTACACCTAGTTAGAACATCATCACAAAACAATAACACTATGAGAAGTGAACACAGGAAAGGGGTGAACCAGGAGAATTTTCGTCTGTATTTCGATTTGAACAAGAATAAGAACATTTGTAACGATTCTACCATTTTGATGTATGCATTTTCAATTAATTTTGTTAGGTCGGATGTTAAAAGAAATCCATCCAACGTCGTAAAGTTTTCGTACGGTACTAAATTCGGTGTTGTCATTACATAAAATCCATATTACCACTAAATTAAATTAAACTGGTTGACAGAGTACATTGGTTACGATTTTCATTGTAGGTGCATTTTTTATGTGACAACGTGTCTCGAAATTATTTATTTATTTATTTGCAATAATAAATATGACAAATATACATTCCTTAATTTTACATAGATTTCTATATAATTATGTTTCAACTTAGATACATATACCTATATGTATTCTTTTTTCATTGATAAAAAAGGTAAACAAAAATTCATGATATAGAACTAAACAAACAATACGAACAAATTCTAAATGAGTTAATCACTGAGTCAACTCTCTTTGATAATGCCTAATGTACAAATTCCATCTTTAAAACAGTCCAGTGACCATGGCGACGTTATATTTGTTTACGTTTTTGATCAATAAAAAAAGGATAGATCATATAATCACTGCAATGTGGACGGTCCGCGCGCGGATTAGTGCATGCGTCTATCGCGTTTGAATTCATCGTTCAGTTCCATGTGGATCATGATCAAGAGTACCAGTCTTGTGTGGCTTTTCTATTGTTTACTGCCCTCCTATAACATCATGTGACGACCATTCTTGAAGAAAAATGGTCGTCACATAAGCCGCGAACCAGGTATTATTTTTGGTATTTTTTTCTCTATCACTTCTCACCCTTCTTGTCATACACATATAATTTCATTTTGTTCTTTTAAGTTTTGAATTCATTTTTTAACCAATTTGCCCTTATTATTGTCATCATGTTGTCGTATATATATAGCAACATTACGTTTGACATTTAGACTTTTCAATATTATAATTATGTACTGTCATAAAATATTTATAGCCATTATAAAAAATAAAAAAAAAACTAGGACCTTTTAAATGGTAGATAATTCTTTTTTAACTTTAACTCATCGATGTTTCATAACGGTATTCATTATTAGCTAAAAATGACGACATATTTTTAATGTCATAACTGACAGTGCCATCTATTAACGTAAGTTAATAACAATATCTAATGTTATTCCTACTGTTTACTAGAGAGGGCGCTAGTATATACAAATTAATTCTATGATAGAATGTTGTCTTGTACTGTCTTTATTTCAAAAATTATATTGACGGAGTTAATACGCTTTTATCTGTTAGGTATTCCTCCTATGATTTTTTGAATATCAATAAAAAAAAATTTTTTTTCTAATGCTGGCAGTTAGGTTAGTACAGTTAGGTATATTAGGTATATATCTAAACTAAACCTGAGTATGAAACATAGTATTTAGCTTGGAATTTGAAATTTGCCTGATTTTCACCAGGCAAGTAGATATTAGCTTTTGGCTTCTACTTTTCCCATAGTAATAGGACACTTCGCAGGACTACCATTGATTCCTTTAATGTTTTTAAAGATACCTATTTCTTATAGGTAGTAAAAAGAATTTCTTATAGTAATCTTATAGTAAACTGAACCTACCATAAATACGATAAGTAATTATTTATGTGAATGTGAAATCTTACTCTATTTGATTGTAAAACCGACCAGAATTCATTTACCTATAAAGTGTACTATATTTCACTCTACTATGTCCGCGCAATTTTCTTAAAAAGAGTAGATACCAAAGTTTTAGCTACCCTTATTAATAATAGATTTAAATAGACCATTATTTTTATACAAACACATTTTGTAAAAAAAATCCAACCCTTCGCCGTCATGCGAATAAAAATAACAAAACAAAAAAATCCTTCATTATTTTTACTCGGCTCGCGAAAAAAAGACATTGTTGCAAGAAAACGAACCTCTCGGAAATGTATCTAACTTTTCTTTTGTTGTGAAAAAATATTCTTTTTACGTTGACGGAATCATCCATTGCTAGAAATACAATGTTCGGTAGGTATCCGCTCTAGAAACTATCATAGCTAATTAATTAGCTGGCTTGAAGATGGAAAAGGTTTTAAATTATTATTCATTATTTCAATTTGTTAGTTTGTAGGTGTATCTACCGTAAACATATACCTACATACATATTATGTATTAGGATACCTATACTCGTATCTACCAACACAACACACCTACAAATTTAACCTTATCAACTAACCAACCAGTTAAGTTTTTTTTTAAGTTTATTTGTGTATAAAAATTACTATTAAAATTACCAGTTAAAATGTAAATGAACATAAATATTCGAAATAAAGCTTTCAAGACTTGAAGAGTATACAATTAATCAATACCTACTAAACCTACTAAGAATTATTAAGAATTATTAAGATTGAAGGTACCTACTAAGAATTATTAGTATTGTATGTATACCTATGATGTTCCTTCATAACTCTTAAACGAATTCATAGATTTTCATGAAACTTGGTAGAAAAACATTTAGACGTACAGGACACAGGATAGGCTACTTTTATCTTTTTCAACGCGGACGAAGTCGCGGGCGCCAGCTAGTACGTATAATATACTAGTGACCGCTGTCGACTTCGCCCGGCGACCAATTTTTTTTTACATACAAACCATCCTTGATTATCTCTCTATCCATAAGTGGAGACAGAATTAAAATCGGTCTAGCCATTTTTGGAGGAGTTCAGTGACATACACACGCACAGAAGAAATATATAAAAAAACTAGTGGGTGCTCTTTTTTTTACCCATTTTTTTTTATTTACAAACCATTCCTGATTATCCCTCTATCCATAAGTGAAGACAGAATTAAAATCGGTCTAGCCATTTTTGGAGGAGTTCAGTGACATACACACGCACAGAAGAAATATATAAAAAAGATGAAGCATTAAATATAAAGTTGTATATTAAGTAATTCAGAAAATATCATTAGAATATTTAGGTACTCATAAAAAACCCTCGAGAACACTACTTTTTATCTGAATGAAATGTCTTTTTCTGTACCCCTGACAACGTGTCCTTGCAAAATTTCATGATGATTGGTTGAGTAAGTAGTTCAGGTGTGAAAGCGTAACAGACATACAAAAGAATCTCATATTCCCATCATAATAAACTAGCTGTTTCACGCGACTTCGTCCGCGTAACCTTATAAAATATGGCCTATGTTGCTAGCTTTCTATAGGTGTAAGAATTTTAAAAATCGTTCCAGTAATTTTTGAGTTTATTCATTACAAACATACAAATTCTTGTCTTTTTATAATATTAATATAAATAGAAAAATATAGATTTGTATGATTACAGGAATCCGCTGATAGGTGAACCCTAATCCCATTGTTCATATTAAAATTACTTAAACGAATTATGTACCTATATTTACTTACAGTTTTTGTTTGACTTGACATAATGAGTTCCTTAGAAACTTAATGTTTCATATTGTAAGTTTATAATATTAGAAATAAAAAGTAAAATCAAACGGCCATACATTTTCTCTAATTAATCAAAATAGTTCTAAGCGACACGCTCGAATTTGTTGGGTTTTCAACGAAAATGCTTACGTTTGGACTAATGTAAGCTATGCATGCAATGACATTAGCAGCTCGTTTCTACTTAATCGCAGCGCCCATAACATTTTTAACAAAACATTAAAAAGAATTGTAGTTTCCGTACGACAACAGTCCTTTCTGCTATCCTGTGGAATCTATGCTTAGATACTCTATACATTAATATTATAAAGAGAGAATATATTTGATACTTTTGCATTTTGTAATGAATAAATTCAAAAATTAGTGGACTGATTTTGAAAATTATTTATACCTAAGTAAGCTACATTATCAGCGAGTAATATAGGCTATCAATCATAATCAATACTAATAATAAATCTTTAAGTGTAGGTATTGTAAGTATGTATGTATGTTCCTTCATAACTCTTAAACAAATTAACTGATTTTCATGAAACTTGCTAGATAAACATTTAGACGTACAGGACACAGGATAGGCTACTTTTTTTCTTTTTCAACGCGGACGAAGCCGCGGGAGCCAGCTAGTATTTTATAAAGTTACGCGGGTGAAGTCGCGTGCGACAACTAGTTAAATATAAATAGGTTTCTCCGATAACTTCTTCCAAACAATTGAACGAATATGGATCTAGTTTTCATTTATGGATAAAGTGATAAACTTGCAGAAAAATTGCATCCGCGCGAAACGGGGCGGGCCTATTTACGATTTACTGTACGATTTCATAAAATGTTGTTTTTCCATACATATATAATTATGGTATATAGGTACAGCCTGTCTTGTGTCCTGTACGTCTAAATATTTATCTACCGAGTTTCATGGAAATCAGTTAATTCGTTTAAGTTACGTAGGAATATACCTACATATATATACGGAAAATATCTAAAAATTGTCAATTTAGTTTCAGTATCATGTATAAAGTTTGTCTGAGATTAAAAAACAGACTGTAGAGCCTAATAAACACAATATCTCTGAAAACAAAGTAACTTACTCCATGACCAACACTTACAGATTTATTATTATTCCCACATATACATATTTATGTGTAAAATTACTAAAAAAAAGTTATAGGTAGGTAGGTACCTATACGAAAAGCCGAATTGTCGGGCAATTGGTCCCCCGCAAACGCAGCTGCATTGTCCAAGGTCAGTGGCATTGTGCTTTGGCGAGTGCATTGCCCAAAGACTGCACGCGGCGAAAAATACACCCGCACATACAAACAAACGACATCTGTACTTATTCGCCCATTACCTATGTCAGTGTAGTGGTTCGGGCACACGCGAACCGTCCGACAAAAAGTTTCCGAATTGTCGGCCAAAGATTAAATCTATTCAGACGTGAATTCTGTTTTTTCTTTAAATGTTAAGGTTAAATAACTTTTTGACATTTTGACGTTGCATTTAGGTATAGGTACCTACATATTTGTACGTTTAGTCTCTTTAATTAATATGTCTAATAAGTGGGCCATCGATGGATATTTTTTCCCCGCGAACCTGTTCGTTACTTATTTGGTACTTTAGTATATAACAATAAAAGAGTTTTTGATGGTTTTATAAGCAGTCGAGAGATTTCATACACTTAAGTCTGCGACCGTAACTTGTTTCGTATAAGAACAAAATAGTTTTCCATCGTAACTGGTTTCGTACAAGGCCAAAAAAGTAGTCGATCGTAACTGGTTACAAAGCTCAGGTTAAGTACGCGGCCGAAGCCAAAATTGTTTTAGACAGCAAAACGAACCAAAAGTACGGTGTTTAGTGTCTATTCACTTAGCACTCTTATTAATAGATGGCGCTGCCAGTCACATTTTTTTAAACTTTCAGTCAAATATTTCAGTAAGTTAAATATACCTTAAGTAATATATAAACCAAAAAAATGTACACTTATTTATATCTGAAAGCTAGTAAGGTGTACATATTTCATATTTTCTATTTTATTCAATTTATCATTGGATCACCTAAATTAAAATTTCTAAGTCTTTATTTTAATGTAAGTTCTGGAAACTTTTAATTAAGTCGAAGCAGAAAAGCGTTATTTTCGTCCCCTAATTTGACGTTATTTTCATGGCCTTTTTTTACAAGAGGTGATCCATCATGGATACCCGAGGGCCTGGGGACAGACCGGTGGGTTTATACGAGTATGTATTCGTTTCGACTCATATGTTGGACTCCTACCCCGAGATGGTAGTGGGGTAGACCTACCGACAAAAATTCTTGGCGTCCTCCGCGTCCACTATAAAGAAATAGGGGTGTGCACGAAGTCGCGGGAAAAGCTAGTATCTACGTATATATTTGTATAAACTGGACAACTGCCAACCTTATTAATGATTAAAATAATCTAGCTGTTGCACGTTACTTACTGATAATGTAGCTTTCTATAGATGAAAGAATTTTCAAAATTGGTCCAGTAGTTTTTGAATTTATTCATTACAAACATACAAAAATGCAAATCTTTTCTCTATAATATTAGTACCTATATAGATAGTGTAGTACATCACTAGGGAAATCCTCACATATTATAAAACAAAGTTCTCCGCCGCATCTGTCTGTCTGTTCGCGATAAACTCAAAACTACTGCACCGATTTTCATGCTATTTTCACCAATGGATAGAGTGGTTCTCTAGGAAGGTTTTAGTATATAATTTACAAAGTTACGCGGTTGAAGTCACGGGCAGCAGCTAGTTTAAATAGAAATTCTATTAAGCATTTTGATTTATATAAAATCTAGGTTAAAGTTTAATAATAGTTAAACCCATAGTGGTTAAAAGAAGATAATTGCAATTCATTGGATACAGTTTCCGAAGAGTTATAAACTAAGTCCTCTCCGAGAGATAGTAGGCGAACTTCAAAGATAAAGCCTCCCATAAATAATTATGCGGTGGTAGAAAAGTAAGGATTTTGGAATTAATCGTCTCTATGTAATGTATGTGTTTCTACATGTTATTATGTTATTATGTTATTTAACAGTTTTGGCCAGTTCTGAGGACATAATCGGAATTGAATCTTAAGGATTTTAGAATTCGCTTTTTAATTGCTTCCTTCGTGTTTAAAAATGTGATATTAATTTTAAAAATGTTAATATTAAGTTTTTTAAGGATTTAATTCTGCATTTAACTGTTTTTAATTTTGTGGACACTCATAGGGGGCGTCCTAATTGGCCACGATCGTAGATACGATCTAATCGTACGATAGTGATTTCGTTTTACGCATACAATGATTACTCAACACAAAATGGCGGCGGACCGCGAGGAGCAAGCCGAGTGAGTTCTATATTTTTTTAGAACTTGTCGACAATGTAAATTGTAAAAAAAAACACGAAAAACGAAACCATCGTGCGATGGAATCGTGGCCAATTAGGACAGCGCCTTACATAGTTCTGAACTAGCGACTGTATTATAAAATATGAAAGCGCAAATTTTTCGGGCAAATCTAGTAATGTTTATAAATCACAGAACACTATACATATACTTAAAAGGAGGTGTATTTATATAAATCTAAAGGATAATAATATAATTTTGTATATTATGTATAATAAATTATTGTAGGTACATAAAAATAATTAACTAAGACAGTGGTATATATGTCGATTTAATCTGGGCGCTGTTGGGGCGTAAAATGTCCTGCGCCCTACTACTTAATCTTTGACAAAAACTCAAACAAAAAAATTGCAGCCAACTTACCCGAAATGCACGCACACATTCAAAGACAAACACAAGTCAAGAGCAAGAGAGTAAGGTCATGGCTACGCTTTTGGCGACCGAACGCTTTTGGTTCGTCTGTCTTCGGATTCGTTCGGCTTGTAGCTGCGTGTGCGCAGTTGCGAGCGGTCAGGGTTGGGCTGGGCGGTGATTTGTATTCATTTTTTGCTTACCTATATTCAAAACCTTTTTGTTTCGTGAGCTTTTAGTTTTTTTTCTTAACAAAGTTTCGGCTTAGTTAGAGGTACATATCTAATAAAATATATGTACACAACTGACAGCTATATCCATACTGTCTAAGTTTCCTTGCGCACTCTTTTAAAAGTTAATGTTAATGTAAACGTCCATTGTTTTCAAATATATTTATGTTTGTAATCTACATCAATATAATAATTAGAAAAAGCTCGAATGGCCAGCGTTTGAGTAGTTCTAGATTCTAGGACATATTTTTGTATTTAATCTGAAAATATGTGCCTTGCAAGAAAGCTATGGTGATGGTTATGCTCGGGGTCACTCTGCGAGATCGAATCAGGAATCACTTCTCATCCGGCAGATTAATAAGTTGAGGTAGTACGGAGAGCCGTCGGTCGCTAGTACTGAAAAGGTCTCGAGTAGAGATCACGGTCCGGCAAAGATCTCCATCCATAAGATCAACTGAGTACATAATAGTGGCCGCTTGTAGACGCTAAGAAATAGGGGAGACCTACATCCAGCTGCAGTACATCATCTCAGACATTGGACGCTATGTCTGAGATGACGATGATGACGATGGATATTTCCTTAATAAAAATAAAATAAATCTTTCAATCTCTCAGTTTTGCTGAATTACCTGTAGGCAAAGATTTAAATCGAGAGATGCGGCATTACTAGCGAAAGTGTGTTACAAAATACAACATACATTATACTAAAGACAACAGTATAAAATACATATACCTTTGTCTAAACACACTTTTAAACACAGACAACACATTCCTTATTTAAAACGTGACTGTGACGATAGCGACGCTCTCAACAAGCGACCGTCACTCACTGTAGCTGGCGTGCAACTGTAGTTGGGTTGAGCGCCTGCGCCCAACCCATTGATAAGAATTTTCGGTGTGTTTTTAGTATGGCTCGAGGAGATAACGCCGCATCTTTCGATTTAAATCTTTGCCTGTAGGTATATATATTACCACCAGTTGTTGTCCGCGACTTCGTCCGCGTTGAAAAATAAAAAAAAACATAAGCAATATGACTCCTGACATTTTTCTTGCTATCACTTTTGCCAGGCGTTAGTTTTCTTAATTTTACATGATCCCTCGGGGGAACAGTAGGTACATTTTTCTAGATGAAAGGTACCCTATATGGCCATTCTTGTATCCCTGACAAAGTATGCAAAATTCCAACAGAAAAGGTAACAGAGACAGACAGTTACTTTCACATTTATAATATTAGTATGGAGCTATGGATAGTTATGTAACCATGAGATTTATCTTTAAAGGTAACTAATACTTAAATTGATGCTATATTGAAAAAGAGCTCCAGTTTCTTTCTTTGGAACCCTCGACCTTGATGCCAAGTGCTCCATTGCTTGCGGCTAGCACGAAATTCACTACTTTTGTCAGTTGGGCTGCAGTTTTGTGGTTACATGACCTTAAAATGTTACTTTAGCTTGTGAAGTCACGACATTTGGTGGACACATGCTTGTCATCTTTATTGAATAGGTTCTTGTAATTATCTATCTGCTACCAAAAAGCTGTTTCAGATGTCAATTTTAAATTATATATAAGACTAATATAAGTATATTAATTCAATTGTATAGTAAATACTACAGTAGCAATACGTAGGTATAATTTATGGTAATGGATAATCTTTTTGAATTACCTCTGATAATAATTTATACTCACATATGATGTGAAATTAATTTTTTTCCATTGTTTTGATAAAATAGTTATTATTTTCAGAATGCCGAAACAAGATAACAAAATGTCACTTTAGGTATATCCACAGTTATAAAATTGACAACTATTAAGAAGACTACCTACTGATAATATGATAAAAACCTACTGATAATATGTTTTGGTGGATAATATGATAAAGGAGAACTAAAGAGTCAAGAGCTCATTTCTCTCACCCTACACCATTCATTCTACACCTCGCTGCTTAAAAACTAAAGGGCCATAAAACAAAAAATCCAAAAACGTTTTTATTGCAAAAATACAATCACAATGCTTCATATTGTTATGTTGCAAAAGACTTATGGTTGTTTTATTCCATATTTAGTATATTTTGATCATTTTCTATATATTCAAAAGTAACTTTATAACAAAAGAATCTCTTCTTGTATTCAGTTTATTATAAAAGTACTTAAAACTTTTAATGCTACTTAAATATACGCTTCTAACGATGTATAATATGCATATATTTGATATATATCTAATGAGAAATAAATAGACAAAGAATAATTTAATTTTTTTTTCGATTAGCTCTCCTGTAAAAAGTGTAATTTTGATTTGTGGCCCTTTAGTTTTTAAGCAGCGACCTATCCTATCAAAATTTGGTTTTGATTCTATAATGCACTGATATTTTAGTACCTAATTAGGTAAGTATAGTTTTCTGTATTAATTTTAAGTGCTTTTGAACTATCAAAAAGGATATTTATTGAGACTTTGTTCAACAGATTTTTTTTATGAGAGTCAACGTTAGCTTTATCATTTTGGGTAAGATTAGAAGATAAATAGGAATAAATAGACTAGAATTATCTCCGTTGAACAATTTGGCTCAATCTGGCTCAAACCAGATTCGTAAATAACCAGATTAACAAAATACCAGATTCTACCAGATATTGTTCTAGGTTGCTCTTTTTAGGAAATTGACGGCCAACCTTCACGACTGAAATGGACTAAGTAGGGAAAAATGTTACTTTGAATATCCAAATTATAAGCAAAGGTTTATAGAAAATAAAACAAAACCTTCAACAAATGAAAGAAATTTATTGTATACAGGTTTTAAATATCGTCGAGCATTCTTATACCTGCCTAACCATCCACATCATTTAGATATATAACGTAAACATATAAAGATCTTATTACATAAAGGACAAATTACATAGGTACGAAAAAAAATTCAAAATGACGCCTACATTTTTACATTTATACGCAAGAAACAGTTTGTTTACAAACATTTGTCTACAATTCCACAATTTCAAATTCATTTGTTAATTTTAAAGTCGCCAGGCGACGTTTTTTTGGACGTTTCTTTTCGACATTTTCCTTTTATAATAATTCGTCGATATATCTTTTTTTTTTTTTAAATTTTCTCTCCTAGATTTGACTAGATTTTAATACAACGAATAAGAGCCAATCACATTAATGTTACGACGCCAATTTTATTAATAAACAGTTTTACAATAATCTTAACAACTGCATGTAAAATAAACAATTAAGTAAATGTAAAATAAACATCACTTTTATTACTGAGGAAGTGAAAAAGATTTATTATAATTTATTTATAATAAACAATATTTTATCGCTCATTTGAGCGACCTTATTTGTAAGATGAATTGATTTTTAGATATTAAATGGAACATATATAAAAAATCTCGAGAACATTCAAATCCGATGAAGTAAAGCAATGGCTAACATTAGTCCTGTTAGCCAATGTTAGCCATTGCAAGCATCGGCTAATGACAAATGAAAAACATTCAAAATTCTAGTCATTTTGAAGAAAATCCAAGCGCATTTCTCCGTAAATCTGAATTGTAGCAAATTGTGAATTAAAACAGTAAATAAAGGATGATGTAAAGTTACAACTATAGCGTTATAATATCTAAAAATCAATATGATTATTAAACAATAATAATAAAAAACAAAAAATAACAAAAAATATAGAAGCGAGTAGGATATATTGAAAAAAATATATAGTTTATTAAAACTTGTACTCAATAATAACAATATTATAATTTGATCTTGTTAGCTCTTTTAGTGGTTTATATATTTTGAAAAATAAAACATGAGCCTTTTTTTAATAATAACAGTGTATTATTCCATACATTGGTCCATTACCTAACAGGGTACCTACCTATTCGAATATAAAACCTGCAATTTCTGACGGATATTTTGTTAAGGAACTTTTAATCGTTCTCGCGAATAGCTGTTACAAAAATTGATAAAAAATAACCGAACTGTCGAAATAGCAGGTTTCAACTACGGATTAGGTGTCTTTTTTTAAATTTTTATTAAAAAAAATCACAACAAAAATCGATAGTTAAACTAGAAACAGTCAATTGTTTCCTCAGTGTGATGTGTATCGATATAAGCGTTGTGTAAACATGTTTAGGTAATTTTACAATATGTCTCGATTATATTAAAAATATTTCTAAATTAAATGCTTGTTGTTGTACATACAGAACGAACGTCGATCACTTTCGGAATCAAGGGGTCCTTTTTTGACGTTTTTGACATCGCATGCGAAATTCGTGACGAGCATAGAAACTCGTTTTGGGAATCACCCACCTTTTCTTTGTATTTTTTGTACGAGAAATGTTTTTTGAAAACTGAAATACAGTTATTCCAGATAAAACTGAGATGAAAAAATTGGACCCCCTGTATATAGAAAAAAAAAAAAACATAACACTAACTTTTTTACGAAATCTAAATGTCGATATTAATATGACGATTATTTATGATAAAATTAATTGTTTTAATAATTAAACCTCTTATAACATATAGGTACAGCTGTAAGGGAATTAAGTGACAAAGGTTGGACTTATACATTTAATTAAAGGAAATACATCCAATGTTTAACTAAAATATACAGAGAAATTTAAAATGTTGAGCATCATGTAAGAAATACCAAGTAAAGTACTTTAAAAAAGTATTTTCTGATGCCTCAATAAGTCCGCATTGTCCTATCAATCGGACCAACGGATAAAAAAGTCCACGTCGTCCGGTCAATCGGACCAACGGGGAAAAAAGTCCGCGTCGTCCGATCAATCGGACGTAGCAGTTGGGCCACGTGGTCTCGCAGGTTTTCATTAAGAAAATTATGTACGATTTAAATTTCTTTGTATAATGTAGTTATTAATTGTTATTAACACAAACATATTGTTGCAAAAATAACATTTAAAGAATGCTTATATATATAGGCAATGTCTTTTATCGCTCCCTCATACTCAACATAATAAAAAAACTATATTTCGAACCGAAAAAGCATAAAAATGTAACATTAATAAACATTAAAAGAAACACAAAAAATATATAGAATATTTATTTAATTAAAAACACGTTGTGATGTGATTTTAAGAATATTTCAATGTCAATTTAATATTTATTTTTTTGTTAAATTATTATATTTTTTTTTTTGTGAAATTGATATCACATGAAGGTATATTCTATTCTATTGTTAACTAGCGACCCGCTCCCGGCTTCGCCCGCATCCGATCGCTACCAAACTTCACAGGATTACCCGCTGTACTAATCTGAAGATTGTCTGAAAGTTTCATCAAAATCGGTTCAGCGGTTTTGGAGTCCATAGGGAATGTACACACACACACACACATCGCCTTTTATATCCTTACATATTATAAAACAAAGTCCGCCGCGCCTGTCTGTCTGTCTGTTCGCGATAAACTCAAAAACTACTACACCGATTTTCACGCTGTTTTCACCAATGGAAAGAGTGGTTCTCGAGGAAGGTTATAGTATATAATTTACAAAGTTACGCGGGCGAAGTCGCGGGCAGCAGCTAGTATTAAATAAAAGATGACATTTGTGCACACGTCTTGTCACCGGACCTAACGCGGTCATATTGAAATTGTATCTTTATCACAATTTCAATATGAATCAAAAAATTTCATTGTATTATTTTTGAATTTTTATTATTGTACACCAACTGTACAATTCAGAAATTCAGACAATACTTAATCGATAAATTTGCCAAAAAGTTGTATAACAGTTAAATTATTTGCAGTCATTGCCAAGCAAGTTACACATTATTTAAGTATACGACTTTTTTCTTCGATTTTTGCTTCAAACTTACAAGGCCTTATTGATTAAATGCCAGCAACAGAAGACCTTGAAAAACCTAAGTTTACATTGATTACGATGTTTAAAAAAAGGATAAAAAATAATAATATTACAAAATTATGCTTTCCGGATTTCGAAATTAAAAATCGCACATAAAAGAGACGAAAAATATGACAGTTTTTTAATGCAAAGTTTACGTCTTAATATGGAACAAGTTAAAAATATTAGTTTTTTTTTAATAATTTAAAAATGCAATTTCCTTTCATTGTCTTTTTGTTCCTGGACCAAACGAGGACCATTCACGACTCTAAACTAACCCTTAAGAATTTATTACATTTATGAAAAAAAAAAAGAAATAACAAAATATTAAAGAATTACTACCGGCTACCTATTAATTGAAAATTACTCTACATTATCAACTAAAATACTTAAACTATGTGGAAAAATGATTGAACAATATACAATAAAAAATATTTACTAATAAAAAAATCAGTGGTCTCGCTAATAGGTTCTGACATATTGTTTCCAAAATAATTCTTTTTTTTTTAATCTGTTGTTTTGAGGTATTTGAGCACAAATGTCCAATGACATTCTATTATTTTTTTAAATATTTAACAAGCTTGACATCAAATGTTTTCAGCTTACTCGTAAATCAATAAATACGTTCACTTTTGATGTATTTTATTTTTATTTTCATAGATTTCTTTGGTGTTTTATTACAGAGACCACTGTTATATAACATTTTTTTAGTGTTAAGGCGGCGTATACCATTTGTACAGACCGACTCAGCGCAATACGCACTTGGTTATTTTCTACTACATATCAGTCGCAACTCTCTTTGAATCCGGGAATCGAACCCCAAACACTTTGCACAAAAACAATGACATGTTTATAACATCTCAATATAATATAAATTGATATATAAAGGTTAAAATAAGCCACTTAAAAATTAACTAACGTTACCAAATAAGATTAAACAACATAATGATTTGTTCCCGATGCAGAAAAAAATATTTTATATAATCATTATTAAAAAAAAAATCTAATAACATTCTAAACGGAATGTTCATTAATATCTAAAATTCTCTTTGCAAATTGTCCCATCCTATTTCTGTACAAACTTACACAAAACTAACCTTTTTTTAAGCTATCAACAATGTCAGGCAAAACATGGGCAAAATCGTGGCTTTCATTTATTTTTATTTTTAAACTCAATTCGAAATGCGGTTCGGTGTGACTGTGGCTTTTGAAGATATTAAGAAAACGGACAGAATTTAATTGTTTGCGAAAATTAAATTCGATGAAATTTAGGAAAAAAACGCTTCCAAGTTAGTTATTTCATTTCACAAAGTACAGAGAAACTTATAACGAAAATTTGCACTAATTTTGGGTCGCAAAATTGCAAACTGTCGCGAAGGGTTCATCACTTTCATCACCAAAGAGGTACAAAAACTTACCACACATATAAATGCACAATTAACGTTTAAATATAGACAGCTTTAAATTCTAAAAAGACGTCAAAAATTATGCACAGAGAAACAAAATATGTATGTGAAACATGCTATCGACTAGTTTAAAATTTTGAATATAAAAATTTTTTTTTTTTGTTATCTCTTGAGACCGATATCGATATTTCAACATTTCAGGATATGTATTAGATTTTGGGAACTTATAATTTATACCGACGACAACCATCTTGTGTGTACAAACGCCACTCGCAGATAGGTACAGGTTTTAAAATGTATATGACAATTTTTTTTAAAATTTAAATGTTGAAATGTCGAGGTCACCCTCAGTACGTAGTTCTATTTTGCACATCGCTCGTGGTCTCTGAAGAAAAATGACATTATTTTTTAACTTGTATATGTATAATATATGTATATTTCAATTACATACACAATACAAAGACTTCTTAATTTTCATGAGGCGAACATTTACACATAACTTACAATTAATATCGTATGATAATTTTATATCCAAATAGTTTTTACCTAAATTTAATTTTTTTTTGAGAGCGTATACATTTTCTTCGTCTCCGTACTTCCATAATATACTTTTGATTGAACACCAAAAAATTTCACAAATTTGAAGATACTTATCAATTTTTTTGAGGATTTTTTTGGGCTAATTATAATTTTTAAAGTTGACAAGAATATAATAATGATTATCCATATTTTTTTTGTATAGTCGATAAAACATTTAAAACTTGGACCATGAAAAATAAGAATATATCTTCTTAAGATACAATAATAGTACATAAAATATTTAAGATCACTAGATGTATTTAATGTTAATGTACGTGTATATTATAATAATGATAGTGGCGCGGCGCGGCGAGTGCGCGATGCGAGCGGAACGAATACTCGCGGAGCGAATATTAGCGAAGCGAATACGCGCTAAGCGAATACTCGCTAATATGCACAAAGCGAAAGCGCGCGCGCCGCACCGCGAACGAGCGAAGCGGATACGCGCGAAGCGAAAACACGCGCACCGCACTCGGGTCGACACGGTCGACAGGCAAACCGCACTCGTAACACCTAAATATCACATTCAGTAATATGGAAATCCACGTGTTAGATTAGACACAGTTTAAATTACTATTTTATACAAAATAATAATTGCACATAAGTCCGCTCGTCGCCTCGTATACGTCGAAGCTCACCTGACTCTTGCTGGCACCTCTGCGCTCGCAACCTACGTCCCCTATCTTTAGTCCTCGTCACGGACTAAAGGAGGACCAGCGCACTATCCCTGAATAGCTCTAATAATTTCATTCAATATATTACCTATCTAATTATAAAAACACCGCACAAAATCTGCAATATTTCACTTAAAAATCGATTAACATTTACACTCGTAGCTAGCTTTATAATTAATTTGTTACATTGTTTTTTTTTTAATTACTTAAACATTAATTAAATAGTTAATTTTATAACATTAACTTTTGGTTGTCTTTTACTTAAAACGAGTTCAAAAAACGAGGCTCTGTTGTTTTGCCGAAATTTTGGACAACCCGACATCTGTGGTGGCATATAGTGTCACTCTTCACCTTTTTTTAGGAAACATCGCTTCTGCGACATCTGTTGCTCTATGAGCACCATTCCCTGTTTCTACCGTTTAAATATCGAATAACGTATTCCAATTATGAATTTCCAAAATGGCTGACACGTTTTAATCCTCCTCCGAGTTAATCTGTTTTTATAGGTACCGTTTGTTCGTTCAGAATAACACTGTAAGTCACGACGATGGCAATTAAAACGTGTAACTGTCTAATTGTTGCGGATATATCTAATGCTATTGTGATTTAGTAAAGCTGTGATATATTGAACTGGGTGTGACTGTAGGTAACTATTGTGATATTTGGTGATAATTATAACCATAATGTGAAAGAACGCTGGCTGGGCTGACAGGGGAAAGCAGAAACGGAAACGGACACTACTAGTAGTAAGTATATTGCATAGTTATATATATGTTATATGTTAACTGTAAATGAAACAATACATACTTAATCAACCCAGTTGATCGTATACCGTACGGGTAAAGCCTGTAACTAATGTTATTGTCACTACAACAGTACTCATAAATAGGTAATGCGTGAATTTCACATGGAAAATCCTTACGACATAGAGGTTCTATTGCACTAACATGTATGTATTCAACGTAGAAACATTGGGTGGGTACACCTGAGTGAAGGTGACGCCTAGGCACAAAGTACTATTACCGAACGACGAACGAAGATGAGTGTTAAAGTATCGTCACGAATATCGCCGTCTGTGAACACTCGCCATTGCGATCGGCTGCGGAAAACCTTGACATTTAACGCCGAGGACCCGCGCCCTCTCCTAACGGAATGTACTTTAAATAATATTATCACAAAGTCTGAGGAGATCTGAACGTCTCGACGCGAGCGTGTGTCGATCACTCGAAGGCTTCGTCCGAGTGGTCGGACGCACTGAAGTCGCGGGCGTTTTCACTGGAAAGGGTAGAGCGGGTAGCTCGAAAGGCAATACTAGGCGCGGTCAGGGGGTGCGGCTGGTGGTGCAGGCGGCGGGGAAAGAGCTCCAGGAGGCGTCGGTGTACCGTTCCTGGGCCTCATTTTATCCGCTCGCAGCTTTTGTACTGCTTCTCTCATCTCCGCCGCTAGGCGGAAACTATCGGTGCGATCGGTTAAGTCCGAGCTGTCCATACGAGGGCGCCTTGCCGGTGGGGAATCTTCAGATGAGGGCTCACCGGCCAGTCGTCGCAGTAGACTTGGCGCATCCGGAGTCGGTGTCATAGGTGGCCGAGGTTCCGCAGTTAATCGTTGTAATAACGCAGCGCCGGGTCGCTCGAGACTCGATCTTATGATGCCCTCAAGAAACGAGCCATTAGCAGGCGGTGGTGCATCTTCGCGTAGCCTGCGCATCATTTGGGATGCATATAAATCTGGGGCCGGTGGATGGGCGAAACCAGCGCCGGGCCAGAAAGGGTAGCTTGGTGGATATCCCGACGTTTCGGGTCCGTTGAGTCCATTCGAAAATGGTTTCGACGGCTTGTTAGGTTGCGGCGGTTTCGGTGGCTGCGGTTTTGCATCCTGTGGTGGTTTTGGTTCCCTTTTCCTCGGTCTCATCAAATGCCTTTCCTTAACTTTATATTCGAGCGTTGAATGAGGTACTCCATAATAAGAACCGGCTCTGTGAACTGACATTTCACCTCTTTGAACCGCCTTCACCGCTTCTACTAGACTGTCTCGATCGTAGTTCCTGTATTTTCCTCGCTTGGGCCTCGTGCCTTTACCACCTGCAGCGGGTTGACCATTGTTATTCGCTGTCGCTGCCCTGGAATTACTCGGTGTTGGAAAGTTTCTTTGATTATCTGGCGGAGTTTTTATTACGGACACATGTCTATCTGGTGCTCTCATGAAAGACAAGTCGCTGTGTTGTGGAGGTCTGTCTAGCGGTTGTTGGAACTTCTGGCTTATACTTTTAGCTATGACGTCACTTAAGGAGGTGAATAGATGTTGAGTCGACGGCGGATCGACGAAGACTGAAGGTGGTAAGAGTAACTGGGAAGGCGCACTTAGAGGCGGTTGTGGAGGTGGAATAATAGGTGTTATTGGTGTGACGGGTGTAGTTCCAGTAGTAGCTGGCGAGGGACTCTTGTCATCAGGCGGTGGAAAGGTGGGGATTTTTAGTATTACGGATGGCGGTGATTCGGTCCGTTCCGGTTCGCTGTCAGGTTCAGAATCGTGTCCTTGTTCGGAGCTATGACCGAATTTGTTGACTTTGTTTCGTAGCGTTGATCGCGGGATGCCATAGACAACAGCGGCCCTACGGGTGCCAAGTCTTCCCGACTGTATGTCTCTAATGGCAGCTGACAGTTCGTCGTCAGTATACGCTCGCTTGGTCGCGCTGTTGCCTGCACTCTCTAAAGCAGAGCGTTTCAATCTGAAACAATATCAGAAAATCACAATTATTTAAAAGTTTCATTCAACACCAATTATTTATTCAACAAGTTGCTTGATAAAATTGTTAGCAGGTTAATGTTTTTAAAGCCCTAAACGGAGCTGCGTCACTAATCCAATTTAAGACCGTAGGACATCGGTGCTAAAATTAAATTACTAATTCAGAGACTCAGTCAAGTTCAGTACACAGAAGCGTTCGTTTTATATGAAGCACCTTTCACAGCGTTTTCTATGCGAATAAAGGAGCTAGAAACCCCTTAGATATTGCATGTTTTAAATGCATTTAGAGGCCCCCCGCATATATGCCGCAAGTATAGATGCAACTTAATACACCCTTCTTCGAACTTACACATTTCCCTTATGTATAAAAGAAGACACGGCAGGTAATCCACCTTGTTAGTCCTGTGACACAATATATCTGCAGATTATAGTCTTCTTCGAAATGTAGGTTTGCCAAAAAACAGTCGCATGGCAGTGCGCACTTGGCAATGTGCATTATAGGTAATATTTTAAAAAGCTTGGTAAGAAAAAGAGAATTTCGACAAGACGAGGATAGTAACCAGCCGTACATCTGAATGTCCGATGGAAGAAAGGGGAATGTGGTATGAGCTCATGCAACTGCTAAAGAAAGTGTTATGTGGAGTATTGTACTGTAATCTGCATTAGAGTAGACCACAGTAAAATAACAAATTGTGTGCAGTTCCAGTTTGTAAGGGATACCAGATACCATTCCATATCTTCACATTCTTTCTCAGCTTTATACGCGTTGACATTAAATTGCTTGTGCAATTAACCGGCCTGCCACCCCCCCAACATGAACTTATTCGGCTTGTTGTTGTTTTGCCACAGTTACGAATGTTAGTACTTCTAGAAAGCTACAAATAAAAGTCAGTCAATATTACGAAATGTCGTTTTACAATTAAAAAACCATTCAACTTGACAATGTAGGTCAAAAACTGGTCAACAACCGGCAATCGCTCGAATGATCGTCTAAATTCAATATTTCAAAACAACCGTTGCTGTATTAATCCGAGATAAGCAAAATGCGAAATATTTACTCGTCGGAATAACCGATAACGGACTACTATGAATGCATCTTTATCTTTTTCCTTTGGGTTTTATTTTAGTACGGAGAACAAATAAGAATGCACTTCTAAATGTTAACCATTGAGTTCAAATTCGTTTGCACATTGTCTCCGTCTTCAGTTTCATCTTGCGTCTTACTTTCTTATTTTTCGCTATCGTTAGCGACGCATTTTGAACTTTAAATGTTGAATGTTACGACATATATCTGGATGATGTTATCAGCGTGTGGTGCGAGGATGCAAGGTCAATGCACCGGGACTATCGGTGCATTTTTATTTGTTTTGGCTCGAGTCATGCGACCCAGATCGTGGTCCCAACGAATGAATTTATTCAGTTATCGATTGGGTATTCTGTATAATATTGGTGCTGAAAATGTAGACATTATCAGGAACACGAAGACATTACTATAATTTTAATATCCTGCCTTGATTTGGAGCGTAATAAGAGATTCACAAAATATGTGATAATGAAAAGTGACATCCAAAAATATTTGTGTTAGGTACCTAGGTACTAATTCGACAGATATACCGCACCCGTACTTATCTTTACATAATTAATAGAAGGTTTCCTTTATGTGAAGAAGCATGCGAATTTTTTACACTTGAAAATGTTTTTGAATTTTGAACAATAAGTAATTCTTATTTCTAATTGATACATGAATCGAAGAGAGTACAGTCCAGGCCAATCGTCTACATCTCTTTAAATAGATATATGACAAATTCAAAGACAAAAATCATTAAACAGAGTTTTTATAATATTTTAAAATCCTGTCTTATTTTTATGTTGTCGTGACTTCCCACTAAATGGTTATTATATATGACAATGCTTACATATTAAGCAAACCCATTTTTTTCTAATTAATATTTGTTAATACTTTGTATAAAACAATTATTTAACCTTAACATATTTTGTAGATTGTTGAAACGCTGATCAGAACTTAAATAGTTTTCAGATTTTCTATCTGAATAGTGTATATTTTTCACAATATTATAAGTCACTGCATCACAAATTGGGATTGTAGCCTCCTAATTACACAAATTGTAAGAAAGGTAATTGCGATTGATGTCAGAATCATCCTCTTTCAAAAGACCACCACGAACTAAAAGCACGTTATGTCCGGTGTACCTACCTAAATATTGGTTCGTGAGCGGGACTCTGTTTCACATAATTCCTATCTATTTGAAGCTATTTTTTTATTAGATATGGGTTTGCTCTTGGCCAACAGCCAGTTGTGTAGTGAAGATGAGGCCTATGATGGAGCGAGCTCACCCAGAAGATGCCTATTCACTAGGCTCGAACTTTGAAAAGATTTTGGTTAGGTATATGGTCTATAAGCGATATTTCATCTGATAAGCATTGACACACATTTCATAACTCTAAGGGGGTGAATACTGCCACCAAATGGACTGCCTAAATGACTGTGAAACGAAGGGGCAGGGCACTGCCACTAATAAAACACGTGTCCTAAAAAAGTGAAATAATATAACAAAATTCAGTAAATATTTAGAAAATATCATAACTAAGTAATAACATTGGAAAAGGAAGAAAAGTTTGCAATCACTCAGCATGATTACCTATGAGAGATTTTATCCCCAAATTTTCATGGAGCCTCAAGTTTTATGAAAATACTAATTTTTATATTATTAAAGAATAAAACTCATTGTTTTTTTTTTAATTTAAAATTATTTATTTAATTTATTTTTCACGATGGAAAGTCAATTATTGTTTTATTAATTATAAAAGTTGACAGTATTAAATTTTTGAATAGGTACAGGTCAAAGATAGGTGTGTATGTGAAAGCTATGAGGACATGATATTTGAATAACGTTGAAGATACGAGTGAAAAATATATATTGAAATTCACAATCTAAAATGAGTCAACGTTAGTAAATAATAAAAGACTTCGTTTGTGGGTCTGTTTGTGCGATAAACTCGTTTCTTTTGCAATGTTATTCGTCATAAAATAGTCATGGTACATTGACATCGGCTTCTCAGATATGGGTTCTTTGACTTATTAAATATAGGTACATAGTATGAATACTTGTTGACTTTTTAATATATGATATTTTTACAATCGGGCACAGTCGGGGTTGCCATATTGATTTGACAATAATATTGTATCTTTAACTTTTTAAGGATCTTAAGGATTTTTTGTATCTTTAAGGATGAGGGATTGGGAAAGGAAAAATTAAATTAATAGGTATATACTTACTTAAATTTTAGTTATATTTTTTTTATTTCTTATTAAATGGATGTAATATTTTATTTTTCGTAGATGGCTACTATAATATGGATGTAATATCTGAGTTAAATGATTATATTTCCTTAATGCTTTCCTTCAAAATTATCTACTAATAATTTAGCTATTTTTGACATTATAAAGACAGTCCTGATTTATAGATATTATTATGAATTTATTTGTATTTTTTTTTTTATATATTTTTTTATTTTTTAAAGAGAGAGGGAATAGATAGAGAGAGAGACAGAGAGAGCGGAAATTGTAAATCTCTATCTTCTATACTAATATTATAAAGAGAGGATTTTTTTTATTTTTTATTTATCTATTTATGAATACAGTAATGTTTACATTTAAATTAACATTGGTGTAAACATAAACTCTTTAGAGTTTCACCGCACACCATGTTCAAATTCAAATTCAAATCATTTATTAGATGTAAGTTTTACAAAACATTTATCTTCGTCACAATTACAAACTACCACCGGTTCGGAAAGCTGTTTCTAGGGGGAAGAACTCGGCAAGAAACCCCCTAGTTGCTCTTTTCATAAATCAGTTTACAACATACGAGTAACACGTAACAATACATAGACATCAAAAGGATATCAATCTAATAACACAATATTCAACTCCAAGGACGTTCATCATTTATATAATCTAATATCCTATAATAACCCTTTTTGCACAGGGTTTTCTTAATATAAACTTTAAATTTATTCAGAGATAATTGTTGTATATTAGCAGGAAGTCTGTTGTAGAAGCGTACACATTGTCCCATAAAAGAGTTGCTAACCCTGTGGAGGCGAGTTTTATTCAGTTGAAGCCTATGCCTGTTTCTAGTATTCAAACTATGAACATCACTATTTCTACTGAAAGTGCTAATATTTTTGTGAGCAAACAAAAGATTTTCAAAAATGTATTGTGAGGCTACAGTAAGTACATTTATTTCCCTAAACTTATCTTTTAGCGAGACCCTGGGACCGAGCTTGTAGATGGCACGAATAGCCCTTTTCTGTAACACAAATATAGTGTTTATATCCGCAGCATTACCCCAAAGTAAAATACCGTACGTCATTACACTATGGAAATAACTAAAATATACTATCCTCGCTATGTTTACGTCAGTAAGCTCGCGAATTCTTTTAACAGCGTAAGCAGCCGAACTTAATTTAATGGCTAGTTTATTAATGTGTGGTCCCCATTGTAGTTTAGAATCTATATTTATACCTAAAAATACAGTCGACTCAACCAGCTCAATGTCTTCACCATTTACGTGAACATTATGATCAGTTTGTTTGACATTAGGTAAAGTGAATTTAATACATTTTGTCTTTTTATTATTCAACAATAGATTATTAGCATTAAACCAATCAATAACCTTAGACATCGCCGAGTTAACATGACAGATTTCTGCTATATCCAGGTAATCTTTGTGAAGTTTTATGTGGTTTATTATCAACTGTGAGATCTACATGAGATGTATTACATTTACAGGAAACAGCAGAAACAGCCTCAGCTTCGACTAAATCACTGTATAAACACTGTGTTTTGTGATTGTCAGATTGAGTAAACTGTGTTTCCAACTGGGCTATGTACTCCTGAGCCTCATGCAGTTGTTTTTCTAATAAAGTTATAGAATTCAGGGCTACCTCATACTCTTCACAACATTTATCAAATCGTTGTATAGCATTTTTACAACTGTCACACTCATCCCTTAATGTTATATTTTGTAAGTGTAATTGTGATAGCTCTTGTTTTAATAATTTATTTTTTTCAAGAACTTCCAATAATTCTTTTTCATTTTCATCCCTTTCGCGTAATAGATTATCACACTTTTCCTCTGCAATCCTAAGTTCCCGTAATGTTAATTGAAGTTTAGACTCCGCTTTGCGTGTCAGCATTTTTTTATTTATTTAAATAATTTATAAAAATTTAAGCAAGAATTGAAATTGATGTTACAGTGAACCTCAGAATGCAGTAGACAAGCGGAGTCACTACCTAAATAATAATATCAAAATTTATTTCAGAACATAGAAATTCAAATAGTTTATACTTTCCTTACAAAGGATTTGATTCAAAGTACCTTTCTTCGAATATCGCGCACAAGTTCGTGTCTCAGCAATTTAATAACTAGTTTTGTAGGGTACATTTAAAAATCATATTAAATAAGACTTTATATTATTCATTATTTATTATCATTTGAATTTCTATTAACTGTTTTACTTTTAAAAAAATTACTGTCATTTATTTATTTATTTCTCACAACTTCACTATTGTATATCTTTGCACAATAGGTACATAATTGTTTCCGTTGTTATTGTTTTATTCACTTACGTGCACAGTGCGACAAAATTCGTAATTCAATAAGAGTAACTAATTGTATATAGATTCTTATTTAGTATTTCACTTTTGTATTGTAAATGCACAGTATTTTATATTTTTCAGACTATATTATACACTATAACTAATTAATAATTAATTAAAAACACAGCAATAAATTATTATCAACTTATCTGTCGACTACCCTATCGACTATTGTCAATAGTCAGTTCAATAGTCAATTCAGTTTACATAATCGTTAAAATTTGTAGGTACACACAAATAATTTATATCAATATATACATAAATATAGATAATATTAAAATATATACATTTATACAGATACTTATTATAATTTATTCCGATTTCCCTTGATTAAACCTTTTGTTGACGCTCACGAACACTTTCGATTCTTTAGAATTACCACTTTAGCATTTTAGAATTCCAATTGATTATAACATTTTTATTTATTTATGAATAATGTACATTTATTGTTGTTAAAGATTATATTTATCTGCAGTTAATTGTAAAAAGTATTGTTTTAGCTTAGATGATGTTTGTAATGAATAAACTCAAAAACGACTGGACCGATTTAAAAAAATCTTTCATCTATAGAAAGCTACGTTATCAGCGAGTAACATAGACTATATTTTATAAAGTTACGCGGGCGAAGTCGCGTGCAACAGCTTAGTTTGTTCATACGTGGAATTCGCTTTCGGCACGCTCGAAGGAGTCCTTATGATTTTCTTAACTCGTCCAAAGTAGTAGGAAATTCAACAATAGTTTATGGTCACAGACCCCCTTAATGGCCCACGTTTGCAATGGACGCGTAATAACCACTTCCTATAATACGTGAACATGCTACTCATGTTACTCGAACAATAGTATGGCTAATGTTCCCATTAAATTATGAAAATGAAACTGAACGATTGACACGAGTTCATTCAACTTTTGACAGTCGCCAGTGTACCCGATGACGTTATATGAAACGTGTTATCGAATGTTTATAGCCCAACATTGTTAGGTCTATTGCGAATTAGTCTCCTCTTCCAAACACTAATAATGTCTGTAGAATTTTAAGCATCTATTTAAAAGTGGATTCAACTTGCATAGACACATTGGCGCCGTCTCATTTTCATGAAATAAAATATGAAAAGTAAAAAATATATCAAAAAAACAGTTTGAATGTCATCTCCAACACACTACTGAAGTTTACTTCTTACGAACGATTATAAAATTTAAATTTTCACAAATTCGAACACGCCGAAAGAACAATATTGTTCTTTTTTAAATAATATTGTGTAGATGGCGCAATATCTATGAAAGTTCAGATATTCTAAAATATTCAAAAAAATAGAACGTAACTAGAAACGCATAACAACGCATTCGTGTAACAATAATTTTGATTTTACTCCCATAAATTTTTATACCACGATATATTATATGTATATGCAAATCGATTCTTAAGGGTTAAACTCCTTAAGAATCGAATCTCAAAGTAGACATTTGCTTGCATCAGGGCAATAATTATTATCCATCATACCAAAATTTCATTTCTAACACCTGTCTGTCTTCTTAATGTTTTTAGTTTCAAAAGATTCTACGACTTGATAAAGGACTGAATTTGAAAACTTACGAAGGTTTTCGTACCCTGACTGTACCTATGATTTAGAAACAGTTTTGATTCATATCAACCTTGGCCCTTTTCTTGTGAATATAACAAGTGTTTAAGACACCTGCATAGGAGTTAGTACACGGTTTGAAGTTGAAACTACCCGCGACCAACCCGCGACAATGTAAAATTACCCATTTCAATTATTTAACACCTATGTACCTACATGTTCACATAGTTTGTAAGTTATGTAAACTATAAATTACACCGAGATATATATTTTTTGTTAAGGTATACTAAAAATTTCATGATATACTAGCAAAACCCAGCTCCTCTTAACATATTTTTTATTTTATTTTTATATAATAAAAGTAGCCTAAGTTACTCCTTATAACGTAAGATTTCTGCCGGTGAAAGTCTCCTCAAAATCGATCCAGCCGTATTAGATTATTATTAGCCGGAACAAACAAGCAGGCAGAAAGACAAATATATTTTTTGTACAAATACCGTATATTATTAATTAATTTTTTTTAAATCAAATATACTTTGATAAAAATCAATTAAAAAGCAGTTATTTTGACATTATAAACAGACACTTCAATTTTATTTATTAGTAGGTATATAGATTAGATTGTAACAGCACCTAATCATAAAAACATGGCTGCAGTTCAGTTAAATTAAGAATGAAACTGATTTTAACTTCACACTAATTTTAAAAAAAGAACCGAATTTGTTAAAAACATTTTTTAAAAGTTTAACGGGCTTGGAATCGGAGAGTTTCGCTTTGATGACTTTTGAATTAGCGAAAAATGTTAACACATTGAATAATACTAGTAATTTACGTAAGTATTATGTGGCAGCATTTATAATTGTTCACATTGACACCGCACAAAGGTAAAGCTTGCAGGTTTTAAATACTTAATCGCGATAAAAGTACAAAATGCATTAAACATTAACCTGTTGACCTTAATTCGAACACTGTCGCGTCGGCCATTCGTTACACCTTACAGACATTATATAATTTCAAAATCATTTCAAATTTGTAAATATATTTGCATTTATATACCTACCTACTATTTTTTAAATAATTCATTTTGCAATTTATTACTATTATTATTTTTATTCAACTAATATGTTCCAAAAGTATTCAGCTTGAACTTTTTTATATTAAGTTCGTTAGGCAGGTCCAGTTGATGACACCGTTTCATATGTTTTAAATCTAAAGGTGCTGATCCACCGGTGTTCGGCACATGTTCTGTACAGTAATGTACAGAATGCTTATGTACAAAATGTTCGTGTTGGTGTTTTTTTTTTACAAGAGGAATCCATCGTGGATACCCGAGATGGTAGTGGGGTGAACATACCGACTAAACCTCTTGGCGTTCTCCGCGTCCGCTATACCTAGGCGAAGTTGCGAGGTCGGACGAACACTCTTCCGCAACTCCGTCAAGGTTAAGTGAGTACCTAAGTTAGTAGGTATGAAAGTTACTTACTTTCATTGGTGATCACTTGACATGAACAACAGAATTAGTATGAATAATAAAAATTCTCACCTAGCATTGTCAAGGGTCTTAGCGTCGGGAGGCGGAGTGCCGCTAGTGCTGGAAGTAGACTTTGCGCTTAGGTCCAGGGGCTGTTCGGTGAGTGTTGGCGACGAGTTCGGTGCGGTCACCTTGTCTCCAACATCCGTCGGTAACCTGTTGGTAAAATAAAGGATTTTAAATTAATACCTACAATTTTTTAATAGGTACTTTACCAAAAGTAAAAAGCATAAATAAAAGAAAAAACCTAAATAAATAAAGAACATAAATAAAGAAACATAAATAAAGAAAATAAAGGTATATAAAAGAAAGAACCAGAGCCTACTTGTCTATTTTCCCCTGCTTATATTTTATCCCATCGAGGTAGGTAGCGCAATTGAGACCTCTATGGCGTACTGCTGACCGTCAATCTGCCTGCCTATCTTTATTTTCTTTTTATGTTAAGGTCGTCAGACAAGCTGACGGTCAACTTGATGGTAGGTGGTTACCGTTGCCTATACCACAAGCAACGTCACAGGTGCTGCAAATTAGCTGCCTACTGTTACTACAGTACCTACTGGTAGTGAGGATAAGGTAAAGGATTTAAATAAAAGAAAATTTACAATAAATATTAGTATTGTACCTAAATACATTTTTATTTTTATATAAACTCAAAATCAGTATATTTATTAGAAAAATCTATTTAAAAAAAATTAATTCTAAGCTCTAGAAACCAAAAATAGTTAAATGTCTGGGAAATACGTTAAAACAGTATAATAGCAGAAGAGGGAAAGAGACGGGAAGAATCATGTTTATTTTTATTTATTAGAGAAAAACAAAAGGCGACGTTTCGAGCAGATTAAAACAATCTCGTTTTAAACTATCGTTTTGTTAAATACAATTGCATTGTTAAAGTTTTCATAATTCCACAAGACCATTCAAGGAGTTTCAATTATATCTAGTCAAAGTCGTCTATTTCACAATGTCTCCAACGTGAATTTCCATTTGTTTGCAACTTGCATCCATTTTAACCGTCTCAATAATAATGAATAGAGGAACATTGTCAAACTGAGCAGGTGACGGGCGTTATGTTGGCGCGACGATAATGGCACGAGACAGAAACGACATTGATTCCAACTTTACACGACGATCTATATATGTAGTTCTACATCTAAATTTCTATAAATTTGTATGATTTTTTTATATGTATCTATATAATATATTAAAGTGCATTAGCAGTCAATGTAGATATTTACTTTAAAAAAGGGGAAGCATTGATTTTATTGAGTGGAGCCAGAAAAATATTCAAAATAAATAAGAATTGAATTACTAAAACATTGTTGATATGTTGAATTGTTTATATATTTGAGGTGCTTATATAAGTATTTGAAATAAAATTAGTGCGGTATTAAGAAGTATATTATGCGGTTGTTAAGAAAATTTTTATATCTTAAAAGTAATACCCATTCTCTATTTATAAAATCAATACATTTTGTTGTGTTTTGATATAAATACTGTTATTAACAATTCATTTAAATTTTTATAACGTTCAAACATTTACCGATTTTTATCAATTATTATTTGTTATAATTGTAATAAGCACACACCTGCTGAAGATCAATATAATGAAAATAAGTGTGACAAATTATACTATTTTTAGTTTTTTTTTTTTATTATTAGATGAGTTTGATTTTGGCCAGCATCCAGCCATGTAGCGAAAATGAGGCCTACTTTGGAGCGAGATCACCCAGAACATGCCTTATTCACTCGGGGGAATAACTCGGGGGACGTGGGAAAAAAATTGGGTTATAACTCGGAAACATACAAATACAATAAATACTATAATATCAATAAAAGTCTACACTATGCTATCACGTAACCAACAATTTACTCTTCACTCTAAAAAGCTCAATTTTAAATGGCGCTAAAAACAAAAAAGCAATGAAAATCCAAGTCAATGCCATTCACGTTTTATTATCGTCCTCCCGAATAGAACCACGAAACAGCCGTCTGTGCAAACGAAAAGCATCTCAATAGCAACCGTTCAGCACCATTCTGTCGGACGCGGCGAGGCGACAAAAGGCGCGTCGTGATGTGTCCCGCGTATTGGAACAAACCATAACATATTGTGTGCCTACATTTACTTATTCTTATATACATATCATGATATTTGCTACCATTTTGTTTGGACATTATACGTGTCAAAATATTGACTTTTCAAATAGTTTGCTATAAGAATTCCCGTTTTTCACCATTGACACGGATTTAAAGTAATATTAATTTTTGAAGTAAATACGTTTTTAGTGGATACAATTCAGAAAACTAATAATACTTAGCAAAATCGGGGTGTAGAGTTTGATGCTGTAGCTCTACATAGGTATCTATCATTTAATTTCCATTTACTTCAAAATTAATTACACCATTCGATAGCTAAAGGATCAATGATTTTTTAAAATATATTATACTAGCTGGTGCTCGCGACTTCGTCCGCGTTCTCTTAGCCTATAGCCTTCCTCGATAAATAGACTATCCAACCCAAAAATATTTTTTCAATTCGAACCAGTAGTTTCTGAAATTAGCGCGAACATTAGATAATATCTACATTTTGTAACGGTTAATATTATAGAAAACTATAGTGAATTTTTTAACTAAAAGAAAGGAAGAAATCTTTTTTAAAAGAATTGAATGGACAAACAAAAAGATGGAGACAAAGGGTAAGTTTAATACTACTTAGAGATAAATATAAAATGAAGCTTGGATAGATATGACTGTGCCACTCTTTGAAGTTGCTATTAGAGTTGTTATCGGCGTTGGGAGAAAACCTTTATAGTATGAGAGCTGTTGGACAATTTTTGTCAAAGGGTATTTTATGCATAGTGATACTGTGTAGTACAATACACAGTCATGATATGTGTAAATACAATACTTTTTCTTGAGAAAAAAGTTGGTGAGGCGTTGTAAATCTAGCTAGATATTATTAAATTTTTTTTAAATTTTTTTTTTGATATTTTTGAGGCCTATTGAAATTAGGTACTAATTACATATAACTAAGTTTTAAAAATTCAGATCCTTTGGTCCCGTATTAATTGCCAGACGGTTTTAAAATTGATTTTCATTTATTTCGACAAAAATATATATTTGAAACGAGCTGTGTCAAAATTACGGTTTTTTTTTTTATGAAACTTTTTTTTTAATGTAAAAACAGGCTGACGATCTAACAGATGACAGGTTCACCATAGCTTAATCTCTTATCACATAATTATGCACACAGCAGGAGATAATTATGCTATTTCACTATTTACTGTGGTATATTCTGTTGTTAAAAATGCTGTATCCGCAACAAAAATACCTACTTTAAAATGAAAATATTCAAAGACGCCTTGGGCCTTAAATCACTTAAGACAACACAATGTATGCAAATTTCAATGTATCCGCAAATCTGTCTGTTTGTCGGATCATTAATAGTTTATGTAATCTTCGTAACGCACAAGGTCCCAGGGAACCGAACAGACGCGTCTATAACCATAACAGTAAGACCTTGTAATACATTACATACATTCACACAAGCGAAAACCTAATTGCGAATGCCTTAAAGTTTGTTTTTTAATCTCAGACAAAAATGACATTACATTTGACATGCATTACATACATTTCATGGTATCATTATATGCAAACTTGACATTTGCATGTGTCATTTTTGTCTCCGAGATTAAAAAACAGACTTTAGCAGTAAACTTGGCGGCCCGCAATTTGTACATCGGAAGTTGTAAACCTCATCTTTACAAAAAAAAAATTGTGTGTGTCACCGCCTGGTCACCTCCGACACACGACTGGAGTTTACTACTCCTTACGAAAGATTATAAAATTTAAATTTTCGCAATTCGAACACGCCGAAAGAACAACTAAATAGTATTGTGTAGATGGTGCAATATCTATGAAACTTCAGATATTCTAAAATATTCAAAAAATAGAACGTATATAACTAGAAACTCATAATATAACGCAATTCGTCACAATTTTGATTTTTTTCCCATACATTTTCATACCATGGGCTTATATGCAAATCGATGCTAAGGGCCTCTTTCGCCAACTAAAAGTAAAGTGTTGATTAGTTACTTTTAGAAATAATTTTATGTTTTATTAAATTATGCACTCGGTTTACTGCATCCTTCGATAGACGATTTTTTATTATTATTTTCTTTTTAATGTTTGGGACTTTTATCGTACAAACAAAAGGTATATATCAGCTCCATTATCCCTGGTTACCGGTGTCTTTAAATGACAGTTAGCCTACTTGACAGATGGCGAAAGAGACCCTTATACATATCAATATGTCGTTCTATTAACATATTGGTTTTTGTCCAACCGGGTTTCGAACCAACGCCTTCTGAATTGCTTTAAAGAAGTGAAAGAGGCCCTTAAGGAGTAAACTCCAATAAAGTTAAAGTACATTTACAAAGATTTTAAGCAATGTTTCTACAAAGACTTTCCTTAAATGTGATTGAAAGGTAATGGTTACTTATTTAGCTTCCTTAACCATTGTTTAACTAATTATTGATTAAGGCCTAAAGGTTTTTTCATAATAATTAAGACAGATTATGTTTAATGTATTATTAGATTTAATAACGATGTCGTTTGACTTGTCACAATAGTTTCCTACAACAGGATATTTGAGCGGCCATTATCGAATTAACCTGTCGCAATATTTAGATAAATATTTTTCCTCCGTCTCAGTTCTTCTTGGTATTTTATTTTCTTCATTGTCTGTTAATTTATTATATTTATCTATCGTCACACAGTTCCGAGAATTTCGTAAGATTTCTATTATAGTATAAAAGAGGAAGCTTTGTTTATAAAACAAAGCTTGACACACACAGCTTCTAATTTTATATTAAGAAAAATCCAAAAAAAATAATAATAATAAAAGTAGGTACCCAAAATTTGTTATTTCGAAACATTGGGTACCTATGTTAAACTGACTGCGTATGTGCTAAGTTCGTTTTTTGAAAAATCTCACAGCAATAATCTGATATTTTTCTAGGATAAAAAGTATTCTTGGTATTCCAGGCAATAAACTATCTATGTGCCAAATTTTATCCAAATACGTTCAGCCGTTTTTGCGTGATTGAGTAATAATCATACAACACATACAAAATCTCATTTATAAAACTTACTAGCTGCTGCCCGCGACTTCGCCCGCGTATACAAAATAGATAAAAACCTATTCTCAGACCTACCTACCAAGTGTAGGTACATATAAAATTTCATCAAAATCGGTTGAGCCGTTACGGCGGAGTATGGCAAATATTAGAAGTATAACACGATTTGATTTTGGCGCGAATTCATTCACAATTCTTTGCTCTTTTTGCCTGACTAAACACAATTGTTGCTTATGTCTGTTATCCTCATAATGGAGCTACAGTTTCAGCTTTCAGTCTATCTGCATGATTTTACCGCTTTTGAATGGAAAATTCAATGTTAGTCGAGGTTTTCTATGTCGATGCTGCACATTCTGTACACTTGGATGTTTACTTAGATAGGCACTGTGGATATTTAAGTATACTTAACTTACTTAGGTGTCCGCAACATTTTAGAGTAATCGAATTAGTAGAATTAGTAAGTTTAGGGTGAGTAATCGAATTTAAAATCAGCTTTAATCTATTTTAAATGGCCGTAGATTTTTTTTTAATCTACAGAGAGGAAGTCATGAAAATGGGATTTCTTAGATCAGAGAAAGAAAAAAATCTTATTTAATTTTTGTCTAATCAATTTTTTGGGTTATTTAAATTAGTTGTGTCATTTTTATGTTAAAAAATAGCGGGCAGTTTGACGATTCACTTGATTTTAGGTGGATACTTCGTCTTAGCATATTTGACGACCACATCATTAGAAAAAAAAAAGAAAAAAAAAGCGAAAAGTTAAATGTCTAGGGTCTAGCATCATACTAACTCAAATAATAAAGAAACAATTGTTAATAAATTCTAGATAAGGAAAAATATTCTAAAAAAAATATCAATCAATACTAATAATAAAATCTGTAAGGGTCGGTCATGGAGTAATTTACTTTGTTTTCAGACATATCGTGTTTATAAGCTCTATACATGGTACTGAAACTAAATTGACCATTTTTAGAATTTTTTTCTGTATGTATGTATGTAAGTATGTATGTTCCTCCATAACTCTTTTTCAACGCGGACGAAGTCGCGGGCGCCAGCTAGTTCTAAATAAAGTTTTTAATATTCTAGATAGAGGTCTTCAGTAAAGAAGCTGGCTGCCCAGTTTAAAACTGCGAAAGAAAGTTTTCCCTGCCCATTTTGTTTGTTAAAACTAGTGAGTGACAACATGTTGACTTTGATTAGAAAAATTATATGTCAATCGAGCATTTTAAGCATTCATTCGAGCAACTAAATTGCAATACACACTATGTAGTAATTAGTAAACACGGGTATTTCGTTTTCCTTACAATTTTCTTGTCGTTTATTCATGTAGGTAATAATAAGCCCATACAAGTCTTTTGTACAAATCGTAATAATAACCCTTGAACCGGTAGACACCTTGATATTTTACCTCAAACGGTTCTTCAATGCCATTAGAATGGTGTTTGAATCAATGGTTGTCGAATAAACAATAATTTTGTATGGAAATTATGATGTCATGGGTGAGGTCTACTCGCAAAGGCCACAAAGGTCGCATGGCCGCCATCGCACATTTCTGGAAATCACTAAATCACCTACTACTTACTTAGTTGAATGAATACCTTCTTTTTTAATGTATAAATAGCGGATTCCGGTATTATATTTTAAGAGAATACAGTATCTAACAGTCTCAGAAAAAATCTTAAAAATTCAACCGATGACAAAAATATATATAGAAGACTAAAAATATATTTGCTTAGCATAATATTCTGTGTATAATTTATTAAAATGTAGGCTTTGAATTATAAATTTATGTTCTTAATATTAATAATTTTTGTATTAAATGTTGTAGGTACTGTTTATTTCTTAACAAAATTGCCAATATTATGATGTCATACATAAAATCAAGTATAAATTTAATAACTAAATTTAATACGAGAATGTCATGTGTACTTACATTTCATTGTGTAGAATGTCTAAACGTAGAGTTAAGAGGATTCATACATGATGTGTAGTATAAAACCCGTTTTCTAGGTTTCAAGTAAATCCCCACTAATTTTAGCCGTGCGTCAGTAACTCCTGGCTCGTGGCACGAATTTTTCCACAAAGATTTTATGAAAAAAAAACATAACAAAACTCACCTATCAAGCTGTCTCGTTTGCACCAACCTCTGCATGAGGAAAGCAGGCGTGAGGGCCGGAGACACCAGCCCCGTACTGAGAGCTGTCAACGCAGCTATCATCTGCTGAAACTGAAAAAATGCAAGTGAATATACTAAATTCATGGTTAAAACGGTAAACTACCACAGCAGAACAATGCAGTAGATTGTGGGCGGGTACACTTCACTCTATATTTTTAAGCTAGGAACAAACAAAATCATAGAAATAACTTGGGCGGTTGTTTTGTGAGTGAGTAACAAGGTCTATTTATTATTTCCTAATTGCTTTACGTTTCGGCTAAGGGAAAATCCACCAAAGGGTGGGTTTCAGTGCCAAATCTCCCAAACAAGCTAAGCAAGTCAGTATTGGCGAGTATTGGCAAAAACCCTCGATGATCTACAAGAACGCTTGTCTTGTCTATACTAATATAATAGAGAAAAGATCTCTATGTGACAGAATAAACTCAAAAATTATTGGATCGATTTTGAAAATTATAAAAAAATTTAGACAAAAGTTTAACATCTAGGTAAAAGAACATGAGTAAGGTACCTACTGGCCATTCGGAATTTTCTATTTATTTTGTGATAGATATCTTTATATATTTTAACTAGGTATCAAAAGAGATTCTGTTTTATTTATAAGGGGAAATACGGTCGTAGTTGTAGGCACTTTAGGCCAGTATTTCCCCTTGGAAAAGGGCACTGAAATAAACTCCATACAGAAGCAGGTACTCTTCGTTTAAAAAAGTAGGTATTTAAAAAATGTTTGTTAGAATTAATATGTTTTTACTATACATTAAGTTGGTCATTTCGTACAATAGATGTGCGTATAGTGTGCGTATACAAGTTTATAAGATGTACATATTATGTGGAAGTGCAATAAGTAGATACCTATTCTCGGTAGAAAATAAAAAAATCTGTTTTTAAAAAAACCTTTCAAAAAACCAAGTGATTTGAAATTTTATAAAAGTTTATAGACGTCTGAGGAGACTAGTTTTTACCTAGGTACCTAGGTATATTGTTTTATGCTTTTGTCAAATTAGAAATGGAATTTCTGTGTACATTCTGTGTCCTGCATGTTTTTTAGTGTTAAAAATGACTTTGTAAATAAAAGAAAACCGACTTAAAAGTTATTTTTACAAGTGAAGACATGTGGTCTTATGTTGAAATTTGTATGAGATCATAAAATATTGGTCACACGATTGGTCTGAAAAAATTGAAGCATTCTTGAATTTTACAATCTGTAGAATGTTTAGAATAAACATATCAATAAACTAATATTACTGAGTCCACTCCATACCATCAACTCGGCGAAGAGCTTGATGCCTTTGGATCACAGAATACACAGAGCAAAAAAGATTGAATTCTTTAATTGTAATAGAGTAGGGACTAACTAACCTGTGCTATGCCTTGTGGTGTCTGTGCTTGTAATTGCACCTGTAATAAATGCTGGAGAAAGTTCGGTGCACCAGCTGGACTTTTTGCGCCCGACACTGAACTGCTGTCCGATTCCGACGCAGGACTCTGCAAACAAAGTTTTTTTTATAAAAATTCATATCAATAAGTCAATATTCCTTGAAAAGAGAATTTCAGGCGTTTAATATAAAAAAATTGTGTGTGTCTGCTCCGACGCACGACTGGAGTTTACTCCTTACGTACGATTATAATATTTTTTTACAACATTGTTCTTTTTTTAAATAATATTGTGTAGATTGCGCAATATCTATGAAACTTCAGACATATTTAAAAATATTCAACATTAGAACGTAATTATAAAGCATAACATAACGCATTCGTGTGACTAAGATTTCTAGTATCCAAAAAAATAAACTCCCTCAATTTTGTTTATATCTAAGCCAAAAAGTATGATATCTTATATTCACATTATGCGACGCTATCTTAAGATTTCATTGAAACAGTTCATATTTAAGAATTTATCTTTGACATATTGGTAGGTATGAATAACGTAAAACATATTGTAGGTACCTATATCTGGTTGACATGTTTACGAAAACTTCAAAGATATTTCTTGCAATTAGGTCTAACGAAATTTGCATGCCCCAGAGAGTTTTGTTCGTTCAAATTTAGTACCTATAGAAGCGTAAATTTACTTGCAAGTATACCTATAATGCAGCTAAACAATTTGCTAGTTAATATTCAAGGTAGACCTGATTAGTAAAACGTCAAGGTGAGCCCGGTTGGACTATAGCCCGTTTGTTCTAATCATTGTACTTATAATCATTCACAAATATTTTTAAATACATTTTTTAAAAATTATCCAATTATTTTCTAGTATCTGTGCCAGCAACTTCTCACGCACTGTATTTGTATTTTGAAAATCCCACAGGAACCTAACATTTTTACAGGATAAAAAGGATCTTTTATGTTAATCTAGGTCATAAACTATCTGTGTGCCATATTTCATTGAAATCCGTTTTTGTGTGTGAGTACTTTAATATTTTCGCATTTTAATACGAGTATTATTAAGGATGGGGCAGCTCTCTCCCAAATGACTCGTCCGAGGTTTCGACCTCTTTAAAATGTTATAAAAATACTGGCACTCGAACTGTCAAACTCGTGAACGTCACTTTTAGTAATGTGTAGGTAAAGTCGGGGTACGAAAACCTTCGTCAGTTTTGAAATTCATTCCTTTATCTAAATCGTACTCCTAATACCTTTGAAACTAAAGCACTAAACAGCCAACTGACAGACGTTTGAAATGAAATTTTGGCATTAGGTACTGACAATTGTCCTGGTGCAAGCAAATATCGACTTGAAGGTGACGAAACTTTTCTTACCCCGACTGTACCTAAAGAGTGCTGATATTGCAAATTTTAAAAAATGGCTCAATTTTTATCTAGAATAATTTCTTAATAATACCAATTTGATATGTTTAGAAGACACAAATAAAAATTCATTGTATACTTTACTTACGCGGAAACACGGAAAATGATTGAATTATACAGGATCCTAGCATTTTAATAGATTCCTTCATTTATTTGTCAATAAAAAATACATCTTTGTATTTTTAAAATGTAATCAAACAACATAACTGCGCTTATTTTCCTGCAATATAAATCAAATGTCAGCCATCTTGTTTCCTTGACAAACAACCGAGTAATTAAATTCGAAAATGCATATAATATTAAAATGATTCTAAAAAAAATGTCCATAGATAATTGGCCGCGGCGACCGACCAAACCGGCTATTGGCCGTTTCTAATACCATTCCTTTTTTCAAACGGCCGATGACGGGGAATCAATTTGAAAAGCGTAACAGCTGCATAGGGCTTGACTCACACTCAACGCCTCAACGACTCTTCCGACTCATCGCCTCAAAAAAATGTCAGTGCAGTTGTGACTGGCAGAACGAGCGTGTGAAGTGTGAGAAATGAAGCGTTTTCGCGCGCTACTCGACTTGTCACAACTCGCGGTGACGTTGGGGGATTTCAACTGTTATTATTTTCGAGTGCCACCCATATAACTTAACTGTGACGTGGAATTCTTGAGAGGCGCAAACGAGCTCTCGCAAGAAGGCACAAGCGTTTCTTCTGGACGTGCAATGACGAATTCACACATTTCGGAGTAGATTGTAGTCAAGGTGGCTTGGCACTCCTCCTTTATTAAATATTTCAAGATCACGATACAAACAAAAATTTCAAATATAGAAATATAAATGCGTATTTTTATATTTCGGTTCTTTGATGTCCACATTGAATTTTGAACTACATGATCAAATGCTTGTGTCTTGCGTATTCGGACAAATAATGAAAAGAGAAACAAGGCAAATAATATACATTATAGCTATTCTTTGTCAAATGTACCAATTAGCGGCCCGCCCCCGGCTTCGCACGGATTTTGCTCTGCAAATTCGATATAAAAACCTTCCTCCTCTAATAATCTTTCCATTAGTGAAATCCATATGAAAATCATATCACATGTTTTTGAGATTATCGTGAACATACATACAATAATATGGGCAGCACCTTAAATTAATATAATAAGTATAAAGTATAACACAAAAGTATTTCATTATGTTTTGAAACATATTATGCTTTCTTAATCGTCATGAAATCACCATAGATATATGTATAGCTAAATATATGGCTAATATTCATATATTCATGGTGATTCCAAGAAATAGGTATAACTCAAAAGAATGCCTCGTATCGAGTGAGGTGTTTCGATAAATTACCAGTGAAAACCGGATTCGTCTCAACACTATACGGAGAACAGCTGCTCCCATTATTTGAAGTTGGTGAAAAAACTGGCTACATAATTTACCGCTCGCCAAATGGTGGGGTCTACACATTCTAATTCTAAACTCGCGGCCTCGACCAATAGCGGCCGAGGACGAGCCAACATGGCGGTCGTGGGAACCGGTTAATGGGCCGTTTGAATTTAGAATAGTATTTTTATTAATGCGTTCGTTATGTTCGAGAACAATTGTTTTTTTTTTTTTTCTAATAGTTGCTGTTGTTAACAAACGGTTTAGCTGTGCGCTTTGTTCTCTTTTATCAGAATAGAGTACTAATAATCCTAATGCATTTTTGTTCTGAAATTTCGCAGTCAATAAGTAGAGAATGCAAAGAAATTATTATTAATTACAAATATTGTGTTACGATACTAATCGGGGGGTATATAAAGAGCTATTATTTCTCAGTCGGTCAGTTTACACTAAAAGTTTGACTATTTGTAGTTAAATGTGTATGTTGATCGTGATATAATTTCTTATTTTAACGAAATCGGTGGCTGTATCTTTAAAAGTTATTGGTTTTTTTTAAATTGATAAATGTGCTATGGAAACAATTGTTATGGAAAATGTGGATTTACATGATCAAAATTCAAAAAGTGATTTAAGTACAGTGAAGTGATTTTTCAAGTTCAAGAAACATTTTTCCACTTACTTAAATGAATCGTCTTAGTGTCGTCGATACTAATTTATTATAAAGAAGATTAGTATGTTTGTATTGAATATACTCAAAAACTACTGGACCAATTTCAAAAATTCTTTCACATATAGAAAGCTACTTTATCAGTGAGTAACATAGGCTATCTATCAATCAATCAATCAATACTAATAATAATAATAATAAATAAAATAATAAACCATAACTCTTAAATGAATTAACTGATTTTCATGAAACTTGGTAGATAAAAATTTAGACGTACAGGACACAGGATAGGCTACTTTTTTTTCTTTTTCAACGCGGACGAAGTCGCGGGCGCCAGCTAGTTTTACAATATAGATAGATATCGACACACAGTCACATTTTATATTAGCTATTTATATTTGATACTATACTATATGTACTACTATAAAATACTTTATAGGCGTGGAAAAATGAAAAAAAAAAAACACCTTAAAAATGTCTTACATCTTTATCGCTGTTACGACAGTGGCGCCCAAATTTTTTATATTTTTTGACGATCCCTCGGGAACCTAGCATAAGGAGAAAAAGTAGATATCCTAATATGATAATCCAGGTATAACTAACTATCTGTGTGACAAATTACCTAATTTCTTTCAAATCCATTAAGCCGTTTTAGTGTTTTAGATTTTTTCCATGATATTCTCACATACTTTCGCATTTATAATATTACTTAGGATTTTTTGTGGCGCTAACCATAAGCTGTTGATTAAAAATTAACGTTAAATTTATGAGACAAGCTTAAAAAAAGTTAGTACCAAATAAGTAGGTAGGTAGGTACCTACTCATTTATTATGTTTTAAATAATCATAAAAAAAATTCTAATAATTATAAATGCGAAAGTGAATGCATTTATTTTGTTTGTTACTCTTTCACGCCTTAACTAATCAACAGATCATCATGAAATTTTGTATAGCCCTGAAAAGTTACCTTTGAATTTCTAACAAAATATAATATTTATATTATACATTTTTCAAGAAAATATAATATTGTCTATATATTTACATATATTTTCTTGGAAAATATATTAAAATCATTGAAAGTACACGTTAATACATTACAAGACAACACATTACATCGCCACAGGTTAAAAAAGTTTTAATGTTTAAAATCATTAGGTAACAATTATGTTCCGATTTCTTCAACTAACCATGAAATGGCTTCATGTTATTTTTTCTTCCATATCACAGTAGAAAAAAAAACAAATGCCGAACTAAACTGGTTGGTTTCCGTTTACAACATTTCCGCTGCTTGAACACAGAGTACTTACACATAATAAAAAAAAAAAGAAAGTGCGAGCAAAAATTATATTTTAAACTTCGAACGCGCACTCATTTTATTTCTTGTGCCGCTAACCAGTGTTTAGTGTAACTTATTGCAACAAACACAAAAAAGACCTCATAACAAGAATTAAAATTTAAATGTGGAACGCGCTCATTCCGTTCTCTTGAATTTTCACAAGCGGCAATGATTAGTATATAAAGAGGTCTGTACAAACAAAAACGCGTGACAAAAATTAAATTTTAAACGTCGAATGCGCGCTTATTTTCTTTTTTTTTTTGCGAGCGGCAATGATTAGTAAAGGCGTTAGTACACTGAGGCTATTTGGCTGCACGTGTTTCACAGTGAGGGGTGGGCCTTGCACGTGAATTTTCCGAGGTTTCCACCCTCTGCGGACCGCCCCTATAGGCTTTTCTGTCCGGCCTATGCTGTTTAACCGATCGGACAGCGAGATATGTGGAGTCGCTCGCGATGTACAAATATTATAATTAAATTTTATGAGTTGCGTGCGCGCCCAACGGTTTTTACTTGTATATTTGTAATCTAGATTTAATATCAATGATAATTCTAGTTCGAAATTAATTTAAACGCATTCATATTATTATATACGTCGAAGTAACTCTGTCTGTCTTTTTATACGATATCTATAATCTAACTAGGACTTTTGTGCAGCCAAAATCTAGTAATTAATTAACATTAATTAAATTAATTAAGGATCTAATTAAACAAAAGCGATTATTAGGTAACAATACTTAATTGTAGTACTCTAAACTAGAATGTATAGTCAGCTCGTTTCTTTTTGTATTTTTTTATATTTTATGTATACGAGATATCACACAAAAAATAATATTTTTGCCAGTGACAATCCTCTTTGACGATATAGAGGTGTATTAGATTTAAAGAGTGCCTAAATTGAATATATTTATTGTCCCAAATAAATAAAAATCAATTTTAAAAAAATAAACAAAAAATGTCTAGCTCAACGTTTTTATGTAGGTATATTACATATTATATTACAATATATTACATATTCATAAAATATATTTACCTATGTGTTTTCATGTTCTTAACAAAAATATAATATTTTTTTTAAAATTACCTATTCAATGAATATTTTAGATTAAAAATATATTATTTACATATTACCTACCTACTTTACTTATGTAAAATATTATATATTTATAAAAATTAACAAATTACATTTCACTTAAATAATATAATACGTCATAATATTTTTAGAACGTGTATTACATTCCTTTATTTAGGAACTTATTATTATCGTATTTATTTGAAATAAATTATTCTTTCTATTTGTCTAGATGAATATTTTCTTATGAATGACACATACAATAATTAAAACATACGTTTTTAGAAGCCACGCTAATTAAAGTTTCAAATAAAAGTTGTAATAAGAAAGTGCAGGAGAATCACGACGTGTAACGTATAATCTTTGAAGTTACAATCCGAAAAATTTAAGACGCCAACTACAGAATGTGTTGTTCGAGTTTGTTTCACGGTCCACAAATTTCGGTCGTGTTATTATTGGCTAGACAATTGGCAGGTGTAGTAGAATTTTTACACAGTAGTAATTAGCATTTCCCTTTTTTCTTCCGCTTCTGCATACATTTATTATTATAGAAATGCATTTCGTTTGAGATTAAATACTTTCCAAGCATTCTATATTATATCGAAAGAAAAGGGTCTCTATTAGTTTCTTTAACTATAAAATATTGTAGATTTTTTTTTACATAAATTAATATAAAATGTAAATTTATACGTTATCAAAAATAATAGCGAAATGTCTACTAACGTGATTTTAGGTTTCTTAAGTAGTCTGAAAAATCTTAAAAATATAGTTTTAATGTTTTAAGTTTATATCCTGAAAAAAAAAAAATTGAATGTAAGAAATCACAATAAATCTAAATTCTAAAACAATTTTAATAAACACATTTTCCACAAAAACTCTTAACTATTAAAAAAACTGCTTAGAACTTAAAAATCGTTACAGATATTAAGATCAGTTTTTAAAAAATTTAAGAAACAGTATTAAATCAGGTAAGGTAAATTCTCTGAGGAAGTGAAAGGGCCCTTTTTAAAAAAGAGTGTTTATTTAGTATAAATAATATATTTAAAATAAATCAAATTTAAAACAAATATTTTTATTGAATAATACCGAGATATTAAAAAATAACTACGAAAAATTTAATGCAGGTAAAAAAATCGTCTTGTTTAAACAAAGTAGGTTAGTTACCTACCCATATCTTGGATATTAAATCTTGATTAATTATTTAAATGCAAATGAATACTTGTATTTCGTGACTATAAAATACAGATAAATATCACTTAATTTTGAACAGTTCTATTTGCATTTTACACAAAAATTGAAAACATTAATTTGCTAATTAAGACAAAAAGATGACTATCACCTTTTAAACATTGTTTTAAATAAGATCGAAAAAGGCCCGATAAAAACTATGGGAATTAAATGTCTTTATTTATTTAAAGATTCCAAATATTTTATTTTATTTTAATTACACTTTAGGTATATAGTAAAATTTAAAAAAAGTTTAACATACATAAGTAAAGTAACAGTGCAATCAACATCGTTTTTCACGAATTTTTCACGTTATCTGGTTCTGGTATATCTGGTTCTCATACATTGAAGTTAATTAGCTGTAAATTTCTTAGATTTACCTTTTCATACTAGTTGGTGACCGCGACTTTGTCTCCGTTGGAAATCCTATAACACCTGATGGACATTGAGGCCTGACATTATTCTTTTCCCAAGCGTTGGATCTTTATTTTTAGATAGCTGGTGCTCTATTAGAATATTTAGCCTGTGTTCATCCTGAAATTCTTTTCTAACTATTTGTGAAAGAATTTTTTAAGATTGGATGAGTAGTTCCGACATACAAACAAAACAAACATAAAACATTACATCTTTATAATATTATATATTTGTATATAAGACATTAATGAAATCATCAAGAAAATAAAAAAAAAGATAATAATAGTATATGAAAAATAAAATTAACCTTAATTATTATTTAAATATTTCAAAATTTGATACAAAATTTCAAAAGTAATAATTTTTAGAAATTTTAAAATATTAGAATTACATTAAATAGAAATTTACATTGCATGCATTACAAACACACTCACGCACCTCTCTTTGAATTAAACGAAACTGTCATACAAGATGAATGACAAGAAGAATTGAAAAAAAAGCAACAAAAAAAATTCTCGAAAAATAAAGTCACAATAACCACTCCGCGCACGGCGATGTTCGACTGCTGCCTACTTTTCATGCTCTACGCCTACACGCTTACTATTTCAGTAACAACGAGGGCACCAGAGCGAAAACGGACCTTAAAACGTGAACAGCACGGTTCAAAGCCACTTGTTATGAACACACACGCACCCCGTCTCTTTCCTGCGTAGTAATCAAAATACGAGTTTTCTACTTTGACGTGGAATCGTAGAAAATGGATAAGTCATTGTTTCGTAAATTGAAACTATGGTTGTCGAGCCGCCACTGTACGCTGACCCTCTCCTCTCCTCTCCACACTTGAAGATTGATACGAAATCGACGTCTTTGTACGTGATTGCATGGCTCTCGTTAAACCGGACATTGTTAAGCTTGGTTTAGACCAGTATAATTGCTATTGTAGGCTAAGGGGTTTACAATAAAACTGTAATTATGAACAGACAATGATTAGAAATACGACGTTGATATGGAGGCACCGTCATTAATTTGTAGTTTTAGATTATACCCATATGTATATTATGGTTATTTCAATTTTTTATTATCCAACCCTTGTTTGCCATTATTGTTTTGTCTCCTGTCTAGCCATCCAGATTGTGTGTACAATGCCTATATTTTACTGCAATGTCTGGCTGGTTGTAAACTGTAATTTTATATTTCGATTTTAAATTGTCGGTAGTTATGCTATAAAACTTTATTAAAATAATGTTTATTGAAACATTTGAAATAGGAATAGACATTTAAGCGTATATGGATTCCTAGGTATACCTAGGTATTTGAAATAAGAATTTTAATTAAAACTAATTTTAACTAATAAATTACTTTTTGTAAATACATATGTCACTAAAATTAAGTAGGTAGGTAGGTACCTAATTTAAAAATTATTATTATAATGGGTGATCGCCAACGTCGTGGAGACCTGATAGGGTACTTAAAGAAGAATATATTTTTTAATTATTTTAAAAATTATTTTGAGAAAATTATTAAATATTCTTAACTTAATTTCAAGAAAAAAAAATTAAATGTGATCAGAATTTCGTTTCTAATTAATTAAAATAACGCTTTCATGGCCTTTATGTAGGTATTTTTCATTATATCTTAATCTCAGTATAAAGAACAAACAATAAAAAGCATAAAAAATTAAATGTAGCCTGTGTGTTTGTGTGACTTTATACATGAAATTTATAAGTAATAATTCTTTCAAATTGTTTCCGAATAAAATTCCATGTATAGAGGCATTTTTACAAAATAGTACGACACACGACCACTTGACAGTTTAAATAATATGTAGTTCATGTGATGTGAGCCTTGTTTAAAGAGTGACTTTTATGTGAACGTTGGCAGGCAGATTGATGGTCCATTTGATGGTACTGACTGTGGCTACCTTAGCCATTGACACTACCGTAGGAACGTCGTAGATGTACTCGTACTATAGTGCATAGTAGACTAAAAGATATCGTCCATTTCTCACTCTCCGAAACACAACAACATACATACCGAACATCTCCTTACTAATATTATAAATGTGAATGTGAGTTTGTTTGTTTGTTTGTTTGTTTGTTACGCTTTCACGCAAAAACTATTGAACCAATCAGCATGAAATTTTCCATACACGTTGTCTGGGACACCAGAAAGGACATAGGGTACCTTTCATCGTTCAACGAGGACGAAGTCGCGGGCACCAGCTAGTAATATAATAATTTTAAAATAAAATAATAATTTTATTTTAAACTAGCTGTTATACGCGACTTCGTCCGGGTAACTATAAAATTTATCTCATGTTACTTGCTGATAACATTATAGCTTCCCGAAAGTGAATTGAAGTGAATATTATTATTCCCAAAAGTGAAAGAATTTTTCAAATCGATCCTGTCTGTAGTTTCGGATATTATTCAATTCAAACAAACAATCAAATCTTTCCTCTTCATAATAATACTAATGTATAGAAAATACATGTCTGTTAACAAACTTAAAATAAATAAGAACGGTATAGAAAATCCATATTTTATAAGTTTTAAAAAGAAAACGTGTAGTCAATTTTTTTCACGCCACTATTCCGTTTTTTCATTGTATATTTTCATGTTATCTCCTCACTTCACTTCATTGCTAGGTGTGAAGTTGCATTGTTGACCTAGCCCATAGTGGACTTCTGAAGAGGGAACACTGTAACTTGCGGAACATTTTTATTAGGGTACCGTTGCCAACCAAGAAAAACCTTTAAGGTGGCGCTGGACGAGCGTGGGAACTCAGTAATAGGTATTTGGGAGAATTTGTTGTCTCAACTTACTATAATGCTAATAACCCAAGACAGAATGCGAAGCAACACATTCACGCACTTATTCAACTAGTGAAACATACGCCAGCAATTCCAATATTTTAGAAAAACCTTTATAGATGGTAATTATGGACATCCCAATTTTTTATGTACATTATAGCTAGGATGTTTTCATTGAAAAACATTATTGGCTTTCAGTCAATAATTACGAGAATTCAACCAGCGAAAATGTGACAAATTCTGCACATTTTAGAAATTATTTATACTAGATATAAAATAAATTTCAGTTTTTTGTTTCGATGCAAACCTTCATATTATGTCTCAGAAAAGTCATGTTTTTTCATGTATTACTACGATCAATAACAAATGAGTAATCATGGAATTACGTAGTATGGAATTGGTAATCCGCTCGAGTTGGAAAGTGGCCTCTTAATGCCTAATCTTATTATATTAAGTACTAGCTGGCGCCCGCGACTTCGTCCGCGTTGAAAAAGAAGAAAGTAGCCTATCCTGTGTCCCATACGTCTAAATGTTTATCTACCAAGTTTCATGAAAATCAGTTAATTCGTTTAAGAGTTATGGAGGAACATACATACATACAGAAAAAAATGCAAAAATCGTAAATTTACATAGTTTTAGTATCATGAGCCTATAAACACGATATCTCTGAAAACAAAGTAACTTACTCCATGACCAACCCATACAGATTTATTATTAGTATTGATGATGATTTTACATAAGATAATAACTAGCTGGTGTTCACGACTTCGTTTGCGTTGATAAATACAAAATATACAAGCAACATAAAGTCTGACATCTGCATAAATTTGCCTTGGTTTCTTTTTTAAATTATAGATGATCCCTTGAGAGCAGTATTCGACCTTCTAATTAAACAAAATTTTATCGACATTCTAATTAAACGAATGAAGTCGATGGAAAATCATCAATTACACCGATCAGTGCATCAAAATTTGATGCGAATATACATGTATGAATGTATATTCGTTACCGAAGTTATAAGTAAGTCAGCGAAAACTTGTAGACGGCTGGATCGATTCGGATATTTTTTAAAACTCTTTAAATTCTTAAGAAGAGAAAAATTGGAAAAATTGCCCAAAAACACGTATAAACCTCATTTCCCATCCAAAGTTTCTTAGCTGACAATTCAAACATTTTAATCAAGAGCTTTCAAAATCGACTAGTCAATAAAGATTACAAATATACCTAAGTAATTTATAGAGTAAAATAAATAAAGAGTTGGTCTTATGCCCAAAAAAAAAGTAGGATTGAACTTTTTAGGTACACGATTTTAACAACAATGTGTGTTGTTTTTATTTTTGATTTTACCTATGCATTGATGCAATTTAAATTATGGTGTCAATTTTTTTTTTTTATTAGAGATGGGTTTGCTCTTGGCCAAAATCCAGCCGTGTAGCGAAGATGAGGCCACTCCAACTTTGAAAATATTTGGGTTAGGTATATGAGCTCGGGAACACAGATACTGGCAGGGAGTTCCAAACCTTGGCAGTGCACATGAGCTCATACCGCCTTCTCCTTTTTTCCATCGGACATACAGACGTACGGCTGGTTACCATCCTCATCTTGTCGAAATCCCTTCTTTTCGGTCCAGGCGCTTTGAAACATCCTTTATATATTATAATGCGGACTTCCAAGGTTTGGAACTCCCTACCGGCGTTTGTATTTCCGAGCTCATATAACCCTAATCTTTTCAAAGTTCGAGTCAATAGGCATCTTCTGGGTGAGCTCGCTCCATCTTAGGCTTCATCCTTGTTACTCAGCTGGTTGTTGGTCAAGAGCAAACCCATCTCTAATAGTGCTTTTAGTGCTGGGTCCGAAAAAAGAGGTTTTCGACAAGATGAGGATGGTAGGTAACTAGCCGTACGTCTGAATGTTCGATGGAAGAAAGGGGAAGGCGGTATTAATATGTGAATATTTAATACTAGCTGGCGCCCGCGACTTCGTCCACGTTGAAAAAGAAAAAGTAGTCTCTCCTGTGACCCGTACGTCTAAATGTTTATCTACCAAGTTTCATGAAAATCACTTAATTCGTTTAAGAGTTATGGAGGAACATACATACATACATACATACAGAAAAAAATTGTAAAAATGGTCAATTTAGTTTCAGTATCATGTATAGAGCCTATAAACACAATATCTCTGAAAACAAAGTAACTTATATACTCCATGACCAACCCTTACATATTTATTATTAGTATTGATTCTAAGGTAGCGGTATAAAAAGAAAATTGAGAAAATATTGAAAATAGGTAGGTAGGTGTATGATGTCGATTCCGTGTGAAGTGGCATAAATAAAGGTCGATAGATAGATACATTGGCACATTCTTTCATTTTGTCTACAGCACTGTCAACAATAACGCAGAAGTAATAGAAAGATTTTCCACTTATACTGTAGCGAAGTTTTTGTCGCAAACAGTCATTTCGTCTTGATTGCCGTTTGTGGGAATCGACAACAATACAAAACAGTTTCCCATTGTAAAAATTGCGAACCAAAACCGTACTTCAAAAGAAAATACGAGTTATGATGTTAAACAGGCTGTTTGTTGTCTTGGAGCGCAAGTCTTTGTGTCTTGAGCTAATCTCGAATACAAATTGCGATGTCATCAACCTTTTTGTTGAAAATCTAGTGTTAGTATAACTATATTATAGGCCTATAGGTATATATTACTAGCTGGTGCCCGCGACTGCGTCCGCGTTGAACGATGAAAGGTACCCTATGTCTTTTCTGGTGTCCCAGACAACGTGTTCCTATGCAAAATTTTATGGTGATCAGTTCAGTAGTTTTATGCGTGAAAGCGTAACAAACAACTAAAACGAACAGTCACATTCACATTTATAATATTATAGTAAGGATAAGGATATATGATTTAAGTAGTGGTAGGGCACATTGCGTTTCGCAGTCATTTGGGCAGCCCGTCTGGCGGCAGTAACCACCACCTTACAGAATACCACTGTGAAATAACAGCATTATGTGCTGCTGTGTTTCGGTGAGTGAGTAAGGGATCCCAGAGCCCATTACCCCTTTCCTTCCTTTATCCCTTATCCTTAATCCTTCTATGGTCGGCAGCGCACTTGTAGCACTTATGGCGTTGCTTGTGTTATAGGCGACGGTAGCCACCTACCATCAAGTGGACCGTCAGCCTGTCTGTCGACCTTAACATAAAAAAATATTTTAAAAAAATCATTATAATCATCCTAGCCGCAGGACGTCCACTGCTGGACATATAGGCCTCCCCCCCATCATTTTTCGCTAAGACCGGTAAGAATCAGGTCATCTGTCCACCTTAACTTTTACTGTTCCGCCGGCTTATGTCGGTAACTTTCATACGTTTACGGATCTCATGTCTTCGATCTCGTAGTGTAACCCCGAGCATAGCCCTCTCTCCATAGCTCGTTGAGCAACGCCGAGCTTTCTTACGAGTTCCATAGTAAGAGACCACGTTTCAGCACAATACCATCATTGGCATGGCAACACACATTGGTGACATTGGTCGAAAACTTTTGTTTTGAGACACTGAGGAATTTCAGACGAGACGATGTCTGAGCTTCCCTAACGCTGCCCATACGAGCTGGACTCGACGATTGACCTGCTTCTTGAAGTTGGTCTCATTGCTACTACAAGTCCATAACTTCGAGAGTTAAATTCCCTAACTTTCGTCTTGTCCATATTAGCGATTCTACAGAGGTTTGTTTGAAACAGAGCTTGTTTTTGATTACACTGTTAATTTTTTTATAGGTAGGTAGGTCTCTTAATAAATGGGCACTATCAAAATTTTAATCTGTTTGTGATAAAAACAAATCAATGATGATTCAAAATGATGAGGCAATGGAGTGACGCGAACGAACCTTGATCCTTTTACTAAATGTTACTCAATATTGAGTCAGAGCTGCATTAGATTTATATCTAGTCACGATTAAGTGTAATTATAAGTTCTGGTACCTATACAATTTGCCCTAACAAGATTCTTAAACATTTTTATTGCTCACTCGAAGCTCTGACAGTACACTGGTTGGAATACTTGGCTATCAACACAGCAGACACAGGTTTGAATCCTGGTAGGGCCTGCAAGTATGATATTTTTTCGATTTAAGTTAAAAAAAAAATTCAGCGAAGCATGGCCGGGTTCAGCTAAATAAAATATTTTATAAGTGACCTCTTATAAAATAGCGCCTCTTTCACCAACTACAATATTCAAATATATTGAATTATGCACTCGGCTTACTACATCATTCGATAGGCGAATTTTTATTATTATTTTCTATTTAATGTTTGGGACGTTTACTGCACAAATAAAGGTACCTATATCAGCTAAATTATTCCCGGTGACAGGTGACTTTAAGTGACGGTTTAGCCTACTTGGCGTTGGTGAAATAGGCGCTTATGATTTAAATTTCTTTACATATTTTAAATTAACGAGTAGCACAAAGAGTTTCTACTGAAATTTATTTTACTTTTAAAAAAAGATCATAAAACTGTAGCTGGCCACAAATCTTGTATTCGATTGAAAAAATAATCTCCTTGGATGTCTCTTTTGTGCAGTATACTCTCTGTATATTTTGATTTAAATATAGAACATAAAATAGTATTTGGCCACAAATCTTACTCATCCGTTTGAAAAAAGAATCTCCGCGTGTCACGCTTATGCGGTTCTCTATCTATGCCGGAACAAAACGTACGGGCTGCCAAAAATTCGTTATCAAAAGGGCGTTACTTACCGTTGCGCCGCCCGCTTGCCTCGCCTCCCCTCCTCCCGCCGCCTCACCCCTCTCTCCGTCCACACAAAAATAGCATTTGTCCGCTGGCTTCCAATCTGCTGGTTCTTCTGCCACCTCCAGCTTGGGTTGTGTGGCTGGTCGCTTGATTAGACTCTCTAGAATGGTCTCTTGTCGTCGCGGCGTCTTCTCTTCCTCTGCCTTGGGCCTTTCGTCTTCTGGTGCGTTGATCTGCTCTATGGTTTTGATCTTGAGAGCTGGCGGTGGGTCGGTGGCCGGCATTGATTCGTCTTCGCTCGACTGTTCGGCTTCTATACGCTTCGGTAGCAATGCGTCCTGGTATAGTTTCCATTTTCTTCGACCCATCAACTCCTCCGCCACCCGTTCTAGACCTTGAATTGAAAATAAAAAAGGTATTGAAACGTGCTGTGAAACTTTAACAAGTATCAAACAAACTCAAAGAGGAAAGTCCAAGAGAATGCAATTAGTATCTACCTACACTATAAACCTATATTCCTTTTAATGAAATAGACACTTTACTAATAAATTGTAGTTTTATAAAAATAAAATATATATTATCAATTTTTATATAGAATATAAATAGAAATGTAAGATCAGTCTTATTAATTTTAACGCTTTGATCACCCGGGCCTCCTATGACTCCTTTATTTCTAATTTGGTATAATTGGTATAAAGTAAAAAATGTCAAAAATAAAAGTAAATACTTATTGCTTTGAACTTAATATGATTGACAATGTCTTGTGGTTCTCTGCATTAAGTAGGTATGTGCATAAATCTGTGGCATAAATGCACAAAAAGGTTACAAGAGAAATTTTCTAAATAACAGTGGAAACCACATTCGTGTAGTTCAGAACTTTAGCTATCGAGTGGTACCTTATCAAATTCCACTATGGAAGCAAATTTAAATTTAATCTTGTCAAAACTGACCGCAACTAATTTATTCGAAATTTTAAATTTATTTTAGTTCTATTTAAAAATGGAATCCGCACAGAACTTCTTTCAACAATACAATACAGACTAAATAAACGTTAAAAGTAACAAAAATGTCGTCGAACCCAATCGTTTGAATTTATGGCCGTGTTTTCGCCACACGGTACTAATATAATTATCGATTTATTAATTAATGCCGATATTTATTGCGGACAGCGCGATAAATTTTCATGTGCATGTTGGCAACATTGGATGTGCTCACAGAGTAAAATTGCTTGGTGTGCGTGGAGCGCGCAGATAGTGCGTCCAAACGGCGGTCAAGGTTCGAATTACGATTTGAATGTATTTTTCTCACACTATCTAATTGTCAAACGTATAATTTACGAGTACGATACGGCGAGTTCACTGGTTCTGTGATTCGATTGTTAACAAACGACATTTAAATTGTTGTTTATCGAGAGCGAATGCTTGACATTTTTAGCTAAACATTTAAAAAAATTAATTGTCCTAGAATTGCAAGTAATACGAGTAAGTACATAGAAGAAAAAGTTTCTCCGCCAAATTCACGTAAACTTTTTGGTACACTATTTTATAAATTATACTTTACAATGTACCAAATTAACATTTTTTTCTTTCTTTAAACCTACCAACGGATTTAGATAGGTTTTCACTGATTGAAGAGCGATAAACGAGGGAGATGTAGGATACAGTTATTGTGGCGTTTGCTAGTTTCGCTAGTTCGCGGCGGGTCGCTAAGAAATGATTGTTTTTCTTATCAAATAAGAGTGTTTCATATTCTTTAAACTATACCTACATTAGACACAAAAAGGACTAGGTATAAACAACATTAAACTTAATGTTTAAACGAGTCGTTAGATATTAAATAGCAATCATTATGGATGAAATTAGCATACTCTGTGGCGCAAAAACTAACACTCGTTGTCTATGTCTTCCGCTGTGGGATCGTCAACCTTTTTTGTGGCTCCTATCAACGTCAGAAACTTATTGAAGTATGAATTACGATCATGTGTTCTCGGAACCATTTTACAAAGTATTTCTTCGTTGTTATAGAATCTCAAAGACATTACGAAACGCTACAGGAAATAATTACAAAATGATGCGGAACATTGAAATATTTGCAAACTGATGTGGAAAATTTAGAACGTTATCATATTTTGGTAAAGAATGGGGAGCTTTGCCAATACTTGGCACGCTTGACAGGCGGGTTGGCGAGCGCAGTTTGATATATAACTTGTACGCAAGGGCACAGGCAAAGGGCGCTGCTGCTGCTCCCCACCCTTTGGTAGCTTTCCCTAAGCCCATTTATACGGCACTCATTAACTCCATTAGTTATATCTGGCGTATTGTGTTGTGGGGATGTTATGGAGAGCCTAAAAAACGAATAGAAGTATTTAAAATGTGAACGTATAGGCGCATGCTGTTAGCTGAATTCAAAAGGCAAAAACGCAACCTCTTACTTACGTTGAAAACTCGAAAAGTTTTCTACCTAGGTAATATTCTTAGACCACTTCATATACGTTCATAGGTTGAGCGATACAACTTACTTCAGCTGGTAAAGTCGCGGGAAAGAGAAAAGTTGGACGAAGGAAGAAACCGTGGCTGAAGAACATCAGGGAGTGAACCGGGATAGCTAACGCACGAGAGGCACCGCAAGAAGCGAAGAATCTTTCAGTTACAAATTTAATAAATATCCAAAAAATGAGTTTTTATGATATGTAAAATTATTGCTTATTATACTTAGCTCGAACTATCATCAACGGAATATATAGTCACGTGGGGCAAGTATGCGCAGCGGGTAAGTGTACGCATACTAAGTATCTCGAAAACAGTTTATGACTAAGAATCGGCACCCCCCCCTATTCAGTGCCGCACGCAGCGTCGTCCAAAGCGTGCGAGTGTCAGTGATCGCCGGCGCGCCATTTTGTCTTCACAGGTAAGAAATGTTTTTTACTTATAATATTACGATATTTTACAGAATACAGCGTGTAATCTTTTATTGACGTAAATCATTTATAAAAATTTGCTATAAATCATCGATAACTGAGTAATATCTAGTGCAACTAGTGGTAATGTTTGGATGGTTATGATGACGCAATTGTGAACAATTTTGACTGAATCTCGTTTGGATGCTTTGGGGCAAGTGTGCGCTCACTCTTCTTCAGTACTCTTCGAAAACGCTTAAAAGTTGGAATCACAGCAAAAAGTATGGGAAGATTTACTACATTTACGAAAGCACAAGAACACGACATTTTCGAGTATGTGAAACAAAACGACGATCTTTATTACGGTCTCACTATGAGTAGCCTTCGACAGTTGATATATGAGTATGCTGAGTTGAATAATATTCCACACCGCTTTAATACATCGACAAAACTAGCTGGTCGTGATTGGGTGTATGGGTACCTTAAAGTGACTGTGTGATAGCGCACATTAATTATCGAGATAGCTTAAAATTCAGACTTTTTTATGTTGCGTACACTTACCCGCAATACTGCGCACAGTTACCCCTAGTGTAGGGTAAGTGTACGCATTTTGACTATGTTTGTTTTGCTTATTTCTCAAGAATATGTAATATCATTGAATAATGTTTCTATGTTTAATTTGTTTATTAATAAATACTCTAACCAATTAACCTCGTTTTGTTTTATTGAACCTAACATTCTGGCTTTTATGACGCTTAAAACCTTAAGTGCGCACGCTTGCCCCACATGACTCTACCTAGTTGCTTCATTACAAAAAAAAGCTAAAACAACGCCATAAAACAACTTCCAGTACCTACATTTAGGTGTGGCATTAATAGTTTAGCCGTATCACTATAAAAGGATTATTTAAAAAGGTCATCAACTTGGCAAACCTTCGTACGATCATGAGCTATCATTAGCCCGTATAGTTAGTTAACTGAAGCGAGACCCTTCGTATGAATCAACAATGGCGTGAAGTGATAAAAAAATGTTATACTTAATTACATATTTCAGTTGCTTCCCAGTAAATCAGGCTAATGTACCTCGAAACAGAGGGACTGCATTGAAAACTGTATTGGAAAATACGAGTCGGCACTTTAATATCGTTTTGTAATATAAAAAAAATTCTTATTTAATATTATTTTTGTTGTTATTTCCGTATTTAAAAACAATATCTTTATTTTTTTCAATGTCTTTGGTATTTTTAAGTATACGGCATGTCTTTAAAAGACAGAACAAATATTCTACGTGACTGGATATTACAAAGTGGGACTAATAGTATGAAAGTGCACATATAATATATTGTTAATAATGATAATATCTTTTCTTTTCATTTTCGTATTTAATGATAAACCGTACCAAAACTGTCCAAAAGGAAATACAGATTTAACTGTATACAAAAATAATTAATTCTGATAGAACTAATTCTGTAGAATAGAACTAATTTCTCTGGTTTTGGTTCGCTGTACTGGAAATTAATTTCAAAGTATTAATATTAAAAATGTTTTCTCTACGTAAATATAAAGCTTCCATTTCATTTATTCAAATTCAAACATTCGTTTTGAAATATATTTATTTATATAAAATCCATATCAAATAACATAGAATGAAATGAAATAACAGAACTAACTTCTTGCATTGGGTACACACTAACGAAATTTAAAAACAATATTAACCAAGTAAAAATTATGGAAAGAAAAATATTCAAATGACATTAAAATTTGCCTAGTAGCATTATGATAAAAACTAAGTAGTTTCGGTTAAACTAAACAGTACTAACATCGAAATACTAACAATGGAATTTGCGTCAAAAATGCCAAAGCGGTACATAAAAAGTACGCCTTTAACAGAATTATGGCGGACTCTTGCCTTCGCGCGTCAATGGTAAAAGGTAGTAACGTCCAACTTCTACTATTCATTTTAAACTTTAGCGTGTTGACGTAAAGTCACATTTTCTTTAAATGACATATATTTGGTTGGTTTTAAATGACAGTTCATGTTCTACGCATATGTCACTTTCAAATGTTCCATAAAGTTCGTAGTGTTTTGTATGGCACGCGGATTCCATGTTGTATTAGTTTGATGAGTACCTACTAAACAATCTAACTAGAAACGCTAGAAGGTAACAGTAACGCCAACAGATAAATTGGCGAGATAGTAAAAACGAATTCTAATTTCGAAACGCAATTTCCTAATAAGCCCCCTGTCTATTTATTTAGGTAGCCGTTCCGCTGATGAACTGTACTTATTTGATAGAGTAATTTATTATTAGCAAATTCTTTCAGGCGAGCATATCTTAATAGAAATATTTAAAATTAACCACGCATTCTACTAAAACCGAATTGCGATTAATTGCACGCGATTTTGTTCGTCTAAATTACGTCTACTTTTTTCTGTCAGTTTTTTTTATTTTTTTACTAGTGTTTTTGCCCGCGACTTCGTCCGCGTCAGATCGCTACCAAACTTCACAGGAACACCCGCTATACTAATCTGAAGATGGTCTGAAAGTTTCATCAAAATCGGTGTAGCGGTTTTGGAGTATACATACATATCGTCTTTTATATATTAAGATTTAAAACAAAAGACAGCAAGGTACTAAATATTTTACATTAAAAAAAACTGTCCAACTAAGGGCTTGTATCAAGGAAACCATAAAGTCCACAAACACATTCAAATAACTTTAAAAGGATTTGAAAACTATTGAATTTAATGTACTGGAAATCTTGGACTGTATTGTATTGGAACTTTTGGACTGAATAGTTTTTATGGTACAGGCGTTATCTGGACTCAATGTTTTCTGAACCCATGTGTCCAGGAAACTGTAGGTCCAGATGACACTGGACTCACTTTGAACCAACAAATGGATAAAATAGGGCCTAATTTTCAATTTAACTCGCCATTTTTAAAAAAAAATACTCAAGCTTAGTTCAATATTATGTAAATTGGAATCCTTTGTAATATTTATACTAGTTAATCGTCCAATTAACGCTGTAATGGGTTTAAATATATTTGTTATGTGTATAACATTATCTTTTATTATATTTAATTGTTCAGAAGCGAAAAATAGACGCATTAGATATACCTAACAAGGTAATTGTTCAATTTTATTACCCAAGTAGTACCCACCTACCGATAGTGGTGCCTCAATTATTTTGAGACCGTGTAATTAAAAAATATTCAATTCAGATAGACAAATAGATAAAAAAAAGATTTAGTAGTGCTAAATCTATAGCCTATAGTATGATCTAATCTAGAGCGTATCTGGCTCCAGTAGCCACCCCCGCACAGAAACCATAGTGAAATTTCGAGTGAGAGTTTCGGTGAGTAAGTCCGAGCACATTTATTATCCCTTACCCTTAGACCTTCTAAGGATATGTGTAATTTTGCTCGTATTAATTAGCGATGGCAATAGAACGTTAGCTTCCCTAACTTTCGATCAACAAAAATGTGATTACAGAGTAAATTGTTGATAATTATATTGCTCGAAATGGAAATGGGTTGCTCGAAAAAATGGGCCAGTAATTGTTGAACACTTTGAATAAAACATAATACTGCTATCTTCAATCTAAGAGAGATTTTGTAGACACATCAAAATTTTATATTGAGTCATATCATGAGATTTTTTGTAGAAGTAGAGCATTTTAACTACTCCCTAATGGACACAGCAACGTAGTACAGTAACTTTTTTTATTAGAGATGGGTTCGCTCTTTTCCAGCATCCAGCCGTGTAGCGAAAATGAGGCCTATGACGTACCGAGCTCATCCAGAAGATACCTATCCACTCGAACTTTGAAAAGAACTTTGAACTTTGTTTCATAGTGAGCTCGGAAACACATACAACTCTAAAAACATAAAAACATGAAACCAGTTAATTGGTATAAAAATAAGTGACTTCCTTTAAAAGGTTATTTTTGAAACGCGTAATAAATGATAAGGAACAAAGGATCGTGTGCATGCCTGTTTGGACTACTGATTGGCTAAAACTGCGATTAGAGTAGTCTATTTCAAGGCCAATGTGAGTCACAGTTGCATTGGTGTGTGAATGCATATGGTTCGGTCCAAGTTTAAAGATATAAGCGGAAACACCATAGTTACTTTTGACATTATGAAAACCATTGATGATTAGGTAACTGGTATTTTTTTATGTTTATTTATTCTTATTTTTATAACAATGCTTATACAGTTCAAAATTTTTATTACAATTTTGTAGATTTTTTTTACGTTAAAGTGTAACTCTCTAAACACGCTAGTAGCAAATACCTACTTTAGTAGGTAATATTCCTTATTATGACTCGAAGAAATAAGACGATAGAAACCACCGACTTAATACTGTATTTGATTATAATGAAAATATATAGGTATTATTATTGTTAGGTTAAAAGAATTAAAAAAAATCTACAGTGCCGTTCATACAAAAAGCACCTAGCAAATGTATTGTGTTTAGCTTTTTGGTGGAATTTTATTTATTTATTTTTATGGAAAATAGAGAAATTCACAAAGAATTAATCAGATTGCAAGTATATTATGCTATAATAAATAATTTTTAATAATTTTTCTTAAAACCATATTAGAATGGTTAGATTACAGCAGTGACAATTCATCAACACGCCCAAAAACGATTTGAACCGCTAATATCTTATAAATTGCGCCACACATGAATCAACGCGGAAACGTCCCATGTCCTTGTTTGGCACATCTCGAATGTGCGCATTGAATTGCTCAGATTATTTGCCAGCTATTAACATTATTAAATAATAACCATCCACAGAAGGAGTTCAAGACAGATATTTTTCTAATTTTATGGTCACACACCATTCCTGACGAGCTTTTCAAATACTTGTCATTATTAATGTTTTTTTTTTATATATAGGTATGTAGATATGAAAAACTAAAAATTTATTTTATATTTCAAACGATTCTAATAATCGTAACTACAGTTAAATATCAAAGTAGTAGTAAAATTGGAAATATTGGAATCACAAAATAACAGCTTGATCTTTAAAATTTTGCTTTATACTTGATGATGTTGCCAGATATGACATCAACTATGAGGAAATGTCAAAGATTTGAGTAGGTTATAAAATAAGTATTTTTAGAGCCACGAAGGCTACATTCATACATCAATTCTCACAACCTTTCGCATTTATAATATTTTCTAGTACGATGATAAATTACATTCATATTAGAAATATCTACCTAAGTACTTATATAATCCTATGATAAATAATAATCCACTAAAGATTAGGAAATTCGATAACTTGATTCGCAAAGCATCTAAATCATAAAATGAACATTGAATTACAATGAATATTTATTCAATAGTAAAGGTAAAAACAAAGGCGTAGTTTGACAATAACTAGACATCAAATCTCTTAAATCTCTTACCACAGACAATGAACGACCGGATGTCGTTCATCTCACCCGACCTTTAAACTAGGTGATACATAACTATATGAATAACCGCTGTATGTAAGTAAGTAAGTTTAACTGTTGTTAAATAACCTAAGAAATTCTTGTTCATTTCAAAGAAAATATATTTAAGAGTAAGTGATAAGAAATCGTCGCTCAACGGGCTACGGAGAGGGCTATGTCTATGTCAGCGGTGACATACGAGTATGGCGCTAAAACTTACGTCTCTAAGTAGGTATATGGGCCTTTTAAGAAAGCTTAACATGCTCAACGCACTATGAAGAAGGCTCTTATCGAAGTTACACTACGAGATCGAATCAGAAATGAGGAGATCCGTTGACGTACGAAAGTTACTGACATAAGCCGGCAGATTAGTAAGTTGAAGTTGAGGTGGGCAGGACACACAGTACAAAGAGGTTACACTGCGAGATCGAATCAGAAATGAGGAGATCCGTTGACGTACGAAAGTTACTGACATAAGCCGGCAGATTAGTAAGTTGAAGTTGAGGTGGGTACACAGTACAAAGAGGTTACACTGCGAGATCGAATCAGAAATGAGGAGATCCGTTGACGTACCAAAGTTACCAACATTAGCTGGGGGATCAGTAAGTTGAAGTGGCAGGTGGGCAGGACACATATAGAGTATCTACAGAGAGGTTACACTATACGAGATCGAACAAGAAATGAGGAGATTCGTAGATGTACGAAAGTTACCGACATAAGCCTGCGGATCAGTAAGTTGAAGAGGCAGTGAGCAGGACAAATGCGTTTTAACTTCATCACCAACATTTAAAAAAATGTTTAATTACTTATGTAAGTACCTAAGTTTTGCAAAAAAGTTTAGTTACCCGAGTCGTAATTCTTAACTACTTATACTGAACATAGCGTTTTTTTTTTCTTGGAAAGGGTTGTAGAGGTAATGTTTCCTTTAATACGTTGAATAAAAACTTGTGTTAGAGCAGACCTGAACACGTCTTATAAGTTGTAAGGTATATTCTCAGTCAGTGAGGATGGGTAAAACTTGTATGTACATATATGTGTATCATGTTTAATTAACTAACTAATTATGCAAAACTTATAATAACTGTTTCTACCTACGAATGGAGGAAACTGGTGTCTTATGTAATTCGTTCCGGCATCTTTTAATGCCTTTTATATTTACTTTACGTATTTAAAATTGAACCAGAGACATAGCTCAAGGGTCGATACGTAAAGAAAGGACAGTGTTGCTTATCGTTGTGAAGTGTGCGCTATGAAGCTTTGATGAAGCTATGAAGCTTTGATGTGAAGCTTACAAAAACTTCAAGCAATATTCTTGTTTTACACTTAAAGGGTTAATTCAGCTCTGACTGACACCTCAAACAATTAGCAAATAAAGACCGATCTCTACTGATAAACATTCTCTTCCTTTGATTATAACTAATAAATAACTAAGTAACTATAAAATAATAACTAAATAGCCAATATTTCTAATATTGGCTATATTATATATTAGTTATGTTGGTTTATACTGCTGTTTTTACATTCATTTAGTATTTAAAACGATAATCTTATTCTCCATCAAGGTAGGTATATCAAGAGGGTAGTCCCTTTCAAAGTAGGCACCTTCATAATAAAAAAAACCTAATCAAATTGAAAATAATAATAATTTGATTGATTATTAACTAGGCAATTTATGTTTCACAGATACTCGTAGGTGTTGTTTTTGTTAATTTTACCATAAAAAAGTAGATTAAGTGAAGTTTAATTATTTGTTAACCAAGTATAAAAACTTATTAATACGGAGTAGGCAATAACGAATTAACGAAACAAATAATAAGTTTAAAAAAATATATATGTATACATACGCTATGAAACGTTTTTTATCTGTATTCACATCGCACCAACTACTCACGCAACCAACCATAGATACACACTAAAAAAACATAATGGCTACCTATCTAGAAATAAAATTCACAACGAAACTGTCCATTATAATGTTCCAATAAAATTGTACATTGAAACAAAGTTCCGTTCTAACAAAACTAATTTCCTTCCGCATAATGAAAAATAGTAAAATAAAAATTCCAATTAAAATCGCACCGGCGAAAGGTTACGTGCCCCTGAAATCGAACACAAGCCATTTGAATGAGAAATTAGAATAAGATCGCAAAAAATATAAGCATTAGAAAGAGTGGAGTGATCGCTGTGCGACAAGGACGGAAGATAATTCCGCGCTGCCATTGGCTGACCGCTTTTTATGCCTTAGTTCCCCTAATCTTTATTTTCAACAACATCTGCTTCGCTAATGTTTACTCAAAATAGTTCTTTAAAATGAACACATTACGATCTCGTTTACAATTTCACGGATGCTTCTTATTTCTTATTTATTTTTATTTATTTTATTATCTTGAGGCAGGTCGTTGAACAAAAACGTGTATTCAATTTTTAATACATCCTATGGGTACCTTTTAAGGTCATCGTTTGTTGGAAAAGGGCCATAGTTTGAATTATTTTTTTTTACTCTCCGTCCATCGCTTGGCAGATGGATCGCGAAGGCAGTTATAGCTTAGGGCTTTTTCAAGTTATAATCGTTACACGTTTGCTTGTACATTACGTGTGCAAATGTACAATTATATTGTAGGGAAATATAATTTATTGCGTGCCTCTTTTTATACTTCTTCTATGACATTTGGATCGTTTGATACGAATAACTTACGATGATGGGTCGCGAATTGTGGAGGCCATTAATTTTATAACCATTATTAGTTTAAGAGCTATCGTCAAGTTCACAAGTCAAGTTAGTAAGGAATTTATAGTGGACATATATAATAATAGATACATTTTTTTATAAATAAAAGGGGTTCTTATTTACAAAAGGTCAATGTGATATAGGTACCTAATCCATTATCATACAGACCACAGTGAAATAACAGCATGTATGTAGCTACAGTGTTGTGTTCAGTCAGTAAGGGAAGCCAGTAATTTTTTTATCCCTTCCTTATCAAGGATAATTCTTATCCTTAATCCTACTATGGTAGGCAGCGCACTAGCAGCACTTGTAGTGTTGCTTGTGTTATACCTAGGCGACGGTAGCCATTTACCATCAAGCATCAAGTGAACCATAAAAAATATTTACAACAAACAATATTAAAGCAATGCATTTTTATGAATAAACAATTTTATGAATAATTAAATTTTCAAGATGTAGCCAGGAACATATTGCAATTACGTTTTCTGTTACTCCTACTTTCAGATAAATATAAAATTACATATTGTTAGGCAAACTTTATTAGCAATTGTATATTTTTTGAATAAATGTATTTGCCAACCAAACAGAGCAATTAGTTTTATAATATACGACTTAATATAGTTTTATTTAACATCCATTAAAACAAATAAAATTATAAAACAATGCAAGTTTAAGTGGTCACAGAAATGGCTCCTAATAGCACCTTGGAACCATTTCATGGGACAATAAAATTCACAATTTACTCATACCTATGTTAATGTTAACCACTATTAGGCAAAAAATCGTCCGAACCCCACTCTGCTTCTACCAATAATTACATCTAACTTAATTATCCAGCAATTGTATTAAGTTAATGGCGAACATGTGTATGCGACAGGAATAAATTTAAAAACATACTAGCCCTTATCGATAGAACTTCATTATTGGAATATTTATATCGATATTTTATCGTACCGAAGAATGTTGATAAACTATAAAACAAAAAAATTAAGTGTTTTAGAAATTAAAACCGAAGGTTGATGATGACTGGCTAGCGAATTTTTCTTCATTTTTATGATAAAATGCAAGTAGACACGCTGACAGTCACTATGGTAAGGTAACTATGTCCATAGTTGAGTAAGTATTTAAAGCATCATTACCAGTTGAAAGACGTAAGGGTAATATAATCTGTAGGGGTAAACAGGTAATTGTGGGCACATGACGTGTTTTGATTTGCTCTTGTTTTTTTAATAGATGTATTTAGTAATTATATTTGTACACGAGTTATATGTTATGTATAAGATAATACATACGAGTAGTTTTACAATGAAAACCCTTTAAGGTCCACAAATTGTTATAGAAATTCGGCAGGAATCTTGTTTAGTTGTAACCAATCTGTCGTTATTCATAAAAAACACATCACTATTTTTTTTTTAAAAGACAATAAATTTATAATGACAGACCATTAAAAAGGTTTGATGTTGATATGAAACTATTTTATTGGTCAGAAGTGTATACCATATTGATCCTTGTTGTCATATACAGTAAGTTTACTTTCATATGCAGTTGTCTGCTTATTGTTCTTTTTTTCGTCTTTCACTTCAAAAATACATGCCTAAGTTCGAAGAACAATTTATTTGGTTACGAAAATGATTTCAAATTGAAATAATCTAAAACCAATTAGTAAACTAATATAAAATACTCTACAGCCATATAATAGCAGCGGGAAAGAAGTAATTTCCCAAAAGATTAATTAGTCACCGATCCGCGTCTAATATTTCACAGACTCCTCGGCCTGTCTCCAAAGAACAAGGATTTGAAAAAGGAATAGAAAGAGAGAAAGCAGCCAGTCTTTTGTTTCTAGCCAACCGTCAACTGAAAGTTCCAACTGAAATTTGATTCTTTTTAGTTTATTCAAACGAGATCACCGAAGATTGTCAAAAAGAAAGCAAAAATGCTTTCGGACGCTTCTAATTTGTTTTCCAGCCTCCAACTAAAGATGACTGTTGTTACTATCTGAATTAATTCCTCCGAAGAGATTTTGTTTTTTTCTTAATGAAACTACTTTTTCTTTAGAATGAACGAAGACATACTTTATACTTTACTAAGCTGGCCCGCGACTTCGCCCGCGTAATTTTGTAAATTATATACTTAAACCTTCCTCGAGAACCGCTCTATCCATTGGTGAAAACAGCATGAAAATATGTACAGTAGTTTTTGATTTTATCGCGAACAAATCGACAGACAGACACGTACAGCGACTTTTATTTCAAGAAAATTATTTATTCAAGAAAACCATGCAAGATTTTGATGCAATTTTTATTAATAGAAAGAGCGATACACGAGGAAGGTTTCCGATTATAATGTGCAAAAAAAATTGCGTAACAAAGAAAACAAGTTACGAACTTAATTTTTTTTGTTGGAGCTAATAAATGCATTATTATTATTATTTTTTAAACTAGCCACGAATAAAGAATTTAAAAATAATTTTTTTCTCGTAATTTATAGCTACTACTCGTAGTTTGGATGACCTATCACAATGAGCTGTCAAAAAATAATAAAAATATATTGTATCTACCTATGCAGTCACAAATAGTAACAAACAAATTAACATTCAACCGACATAGGTAATCAATCAACCTAATTATCATTAAATAAGTATACTCGTATATCCACACTCATAGGTAGGCGATTGCATTGTGTAAGTTTAATTTATGTGTTTTGACAAGGCAACGCGGAAGGCAGTGTGTGGATTTGAAATTTAAATCGATGTAAGAGAACAAAGTCTAGATTTGTGCATTTTTAATTTATTTTTTTATCTGTTACCTGTTTTACCTTAAAGGGTTGTAATTACTTCTAATGTCGCTTCCCGCCGTCTGTATGTTTTTTTGGGTTTGCTCTTGGCCAACAACCATCTGTGTAGCAAAGATGATAGTACAATCTGTCAATGGAGTGGTGAAAAAATTTGCGGATGGGTGAAGTTGTTTTATTCATTGAAGATTCATTGAAGCTTAAGTACATCATGTACTTAAGCTACTTTTGCGATGGGCATGTGCTACTTTGATGCGTCTTTTTGAAAACTCAAAAAAAGTGAAAAAAAAAAATTTAAATGCATTTTTCTTGAAATGTATGCATTTCACAGGAAAATTTATAGAACAAAAAATGTAAAGGGAGGTGCAATCTACAATTAATGTCATTGGAGCAATGCTGTACAGCAAGAAATGCACACGGTAGGTGGCGCTGAAGTCCCAAAAAAAGTGTTTTTCCACTTTTTCGCCATGTAAATATTTTTTAATGCAAAAATGTAAATGAAAAAGTTGTTCCTTTGAATGTTATGAACAACTTTTATTAAAACATTTTTTTCATAAATTTTTTTCTTTATTTTATAATTTTTTCTTATATAAAAAAAATGTAACCATTAATATTTTTTCGAATTACTTTCACTACCTTATATTTGAGGATATAACTTCTGAAATGTGGAAATATTGGAGCACCTAGACAAAGAAGTTAGAAAGTTATAACTAGCATTACCTAATTCAGATTATGTACCGACAAAATTCTAGTAGGAATTCATTTTTAAGATATTATAGAGCTTTCGTTCAATACGAGTATGATGCGGTATCAGATAAATACTCTTAGCTCGGCGAAAATGATATATTAATGAAAGTTTTCGCATACAAAATCGATCTGAACTATGTATAACAATTTTAATGCGAATAGTTTCTGAACACTTTCTGTTGACATCGTCCCCACTATTACACAACCGATCCCCGATAAACTCGGACAATGGATGCTTATATTAAAATAGTTTCACTAATATTTTAAATTGCGTAACCGAACACCTGTTGGCTAGGAATTGTTTTCTATTAAAGAATAACTTGTTTAATGACTGGCTGAAAATCATAATCAAAGTAGATTTCAATGGGGAGCTAACGATGTCGATCATAAGTGTAATAGATATTAAGAAAATACTCTGTGGTATTTGTATAAAGCATATCCTGTGACAATACATAATATACATATAGATCATCGAAATACTACAATGAAATTTGCGTCACAAATGCCAAAGCGGCACATAAAAAGAACGCCTTTGACAGAATCATGGCGGACTCTTGCCTTCACGCGTCAATGGTAAAAGGTAGTAATGATCAACTTCTACTATTCCATTTTAAACTCTAATGGGTTTACGTAAAGTCACATTTTCTTTAAATTACGTACTTATAATTATGTTTGTTTTGTTTTAAATGACAGTTCATGCTCTATGCATATGTCACTTTTAAATGTTCCATAAAATTCGTAGTGTTTTGTATGGCACGCGGGTTCCATGTTGTAGTAGTTTGATGATATATGTATATATGTAGAATAAGTATCGAAGACGTGAGTTGTTATAAAGTAATCTATACTAGGTAATATTATAAAGCTGAAGAGTTTGTTTGGTTGTACACGCTATCGAAGCATTATTGTTGCGTTGCTTGTGTTATAGGCGACGGTAGCCACCTACCATCAAGTGGACTTAGTCTTGTTGACATCTGTCGATTAAGACAAATAAACTTTCAACAAAAAGCATGAAAACTAAATACCGACTAAACAAGTACCTCCACAATTAAGCCAAAAATAGCGACTAATGTGTTTTAAACTACTTGGCTTTTATAAAATGATGTAGCACAAACCTACGGGTCTATAGAACCCATAATTTAATAGGTGAACGCAGCCACAACAGGTAATTTTATAATGTTGGCATCACTGCCTAATGACAGTTGGAAGCGCGCGTAAATTCCAAAATGGCCGACGCAATAACGAACATTGATGCGTTTCGAATCATTTAATTTATTGTCTGAACTTCTTATTCAACTTAATGAAAACTTTCTTGTAACATGCAAGTTTATAAACAAATGAGGTTTAATAACACTATTCCTCTTAATATAGGTGATATAGGTGATACGAAAGAGAGTAGATGTGATTGTTGTTGATTGAAGATATGTTTGGATATTTTGATGTTTAGATGTTTCTTCCTCAATAACACAAAAATGGATAATATTTTTGGGAAAATCTAGCGATCGTCTAAAAAAATTAAAAGATAAGACGAAGATGTCAGGTGTTACTCATATATTTTTTCAGGTGCTTAGTTTTTCATAGAAATATATGGCCCACGGAGGTGGTGTAACCCCAGAGGGAAACCTAAAATTAAAAAAAACCCACATCTACATATCTGTAAGTTAGGTATAGTTATGGAAGATAACTTCATCACATCACAATCTTAAATAATACATATTTTATAAATGCGAAAGTGTGTATGTTTTCACCTCCACCTTTGCATACACGTTGTCATAGATACAAAAAGGACATTAGTGTATACCTATGGTTGAGGAATAAGTAGGTACTCACTGTTCCCGAAGGATTGTATCAAAATAATTCTGTTATATAGAGTATTTTTAGATTTAACTAGCTGCTGCCCGCGACTTCACCCGCGTAACTTTTTAAATTATATACTAAAACCTTCATCAAGAACCACTCTATCATTGGTGAAAAAAGCATGAAAATCTGTGCAGTAGTTTTTGAGTTTATCGCGAACAGACAGACAGACATACGCGGCGGAGGACTTTGTTTTATAATATGTAAGGATGTAGTGATAAATACACCTTTTTTAATGTGAAAATAAATAATACAAGTTTTACATAAGAGCGAGCTTACCAAGATGATTTAGCATAGAATAATGTGATGGAAATCAGTCAAAGATGAGAGGCCAGGGAGGCCAACTTTCTACCTAAATAGAGAAATTACCTAAGCCGCTGGAATTGTTGATGGCGCGCATTAAGTACATACATTTATCTCATTTATCATTATTATTTACTCGTACCTACCTACACACTGAGAACTTCAAAAACTTTAGTCTTCAAATTATTACTAAATAATCTACTGATTTATTCAGACGACATGTTTTTGGGAACGCAAGAGAATAAGATTACATTTTTTTTGGGATTTTATTGTTATTTGATAATCAAAGTGTAACTCTTTGGGAAGATTTCTGAAAAAAATGTGGGAGCTTTTTCGTGGAAAAGCGTGGGAAAAGCACCAAGCGTGGGAATTAACACACCAAATGTATGGGCCGAAATAGGCGCTTATGGGATAATCATATTATAACGGATGAAATCCTGCTTATCTAGACGAAGGCAACTTTAAAAAGTTCATTTTCAAAGTTGGCCCTGCCAATAAACGAACCCGACTTAGCTGAGTCAATCTAAGTCCTTAACTACTCGACCATCAAAATATAGGAATTTCTTATTTCAATACTTCATTTCCTTGTTTGCCACAGTCTTAAATGCTTTAGGGATGTTAAATTTAATTACTTTAGACTAGAATTATTTGAAAGTGATAGGTATCTAATGTGTGTATTTAATTGGTCTTGCATAAATTTTTACCCGCATACCTAATCTTTTTTATGTCGACAGACAGGCTTTTTTTTGGGACAAACAGTATTACCTAGGTAGAGGCAACTTCGACAGAGAGGTCAATCGTCGAATCCAACTCGGATAGGCAGCTTTAGGAAGCTCCGAGATATCTTCTCGTCAAAATTTTTTCAGTGCCTTGAAACAAAAGTTTTCGACCAATAGTGTGTTGCCAGTGATGACATAAGGCGCTGAAACGTGGTCTCTAACTATGGGCATCGTAAGGAAGCTCAACGTCTTTCAACGAGCGATGGAAAAGACTATGCTTAGGGTTACATTGCGAGATCGAATCAGAAATGAGGAGATCCGTAGACGTACGAAAGTTACCGACATAAGCAGGCGGAACAGTAAGTTGAAGCAGCAGTGGATCCAGGCTGCTTCTGACAGGTCCTTTTGGAATAACATGGAGATGCTTATGTTCAGCAGGGGACGCCCTACGGCTGAGACTCTAAATTGGCTGTATCCCAATGGGCTATGCACTCTATTTGGCCATGTACTTTAATGAAATTCAATCACACTTTTAACGAATAACCCTTGGTTTGTATTAAAACGAAACAAAGTATGAAGGCCACGTATTGGGACAAAGTGTAGGACGATCGCAGTGCCGTCCTAAATTAATATCTATTGAAGACGTGCGTCATCCAACTAGCGATATGCGATCGTATTAGCATATATATTAGGGTGTATATCGCATGTGGGATATTGCGCTCCACACGGTCGCGTGTTACGACCGTGACACACAATTCAGCGATGCATGTGTTTTTATGTATGTGTGTACAATTTATGCCGTATCTAGTTTTGTCTCTACTAAAATAGAATAGCAATTTTCATTGGTGCCTAAGTATTGGTTATATGAACTTGTGTGGAACTAACCTGACATTGGTTTCATTCGACTGATCGAGGCAAAGATTGGTGGGGAGCAAAATGTACTAGATTTTAATGCACGAAACCATCCTTGGTACTATGAGAAATATTATTGGGATGATATCCTAACAGCGTTGCTGCCTGCGTCTTATAGTTTTTTTAAAAGTAAAATCAGTAAAATTTAATTTTCTTTAAAAGTTAAGTTAGTAATTAGTAAAAGTTAAGTTTAAAAAAAGTAAAGTAAGTAAGAGGCTTGGTGGCTACGGTCGCCTATATGAACACAAGCAACGCCACAAGTTACAGAAGTGGGCTGTTGACCTTAGTATGAATAGTGAAGACAAAAAGGTAATAAAGGGTCGGATACTAACCGACATCAGCTATTAATCCTCATAAAGCCACACATTATAATATGACATATTTATTTATTTTACAAAACATAATATATTTTATATACTACCTATAAACTTAATTTATCATTTCTGTAATTAATGGGTGAAAAAAAATGTATTTTTTTAAGGTAATAATAGGTAGACGGGCTGAATCGCATGAAATCAGATTGACAAATTGATTAGAAGCAATACAAATTGTAGTTCGCAGAAAAAAATTATGTCCATGCGAAGCCTGGGGCGGGTCGCTAGTATGTAGGTATATAATATATTCATGTTTTAATAGAAGAATTTCTCATTGACGCTGTAGTTTTCTTGTAAAAACATGCGTTGAGTATATACCTAGAGGTTTTATGCTCGATATGTGGACTTCCATTTAAAAGTCTAAGTGTTGGTTTTGTGGTAGCACATTTGACATACTTTAAAAATCTTTTATATGTCTTTAAAAACCTACGCTACAACTTGAGCCATGTGTTTAAAGGGTTATATTTAAAATAATAATGTCTTTTTCTGTTCGCTCAATTTTTCGAACATAATATTTACTTATAGTGATTTTCAAGAAGCAAATCAGGTATAACCATCGAAATACTACAATGGAATTTGCGTCACAAATGCCAAAGCGGCACATAAAAAGAACGCCTTTGACAGAATCATGGCGGACTCTTGCCTTCACGCGTCAATGGTAAAATGTAGTAACGATCAACTTCTACTATTTCATTTTAAACTCTAATGGGTTGACGTAAAGTCACATTTTCTTTAAATTACATACTTATCATTATGTTTGTTTTGTTTTAAATGACAGTTCATGCTCTACGCATATGTCACTTTTAAATGTTCCATAAAATTTGTAGTGTTTTGTATGGCACGCGTGTTCCATGTTGTAGTAGTTTAATGGGTATAACCAATAGATTCCAATTCTGAAAAGCTCAACTTTGATTTCTAGCTTTCATTCGTTGACCGTTGTTATGGCAACCGTGGAACGTTTCTGGCTGAACAACAGCGAAACGTGGCCAGGTTGAACTAAGTACTTACTTAGTTATTTACAAAAATAACAATCTAGGTCTAGTATGTTAAAGGCATTCATAAATTTCTACACTCTTGATAAAATTAAGATCTACATTGACGGATGATTTAAATTAGCATACCTACCTATTTTTAAATAGGCAGTTAAAACGTAAATACGTGAATCACGCGAACGGTTTTTCATAATTAAATGTTGAAACATATAAATCATTTGGATTCCGTGACCACGCCCATTTCAAAATGGCGATTTCATCATAAAAACGTATTTTCCTTTAATTCGAGTCATGGTTTTCCTTCCTCGTGCACTTCCTGCATTTAAACGCATTCGATATAAGTAAATAATAAAATTTGTTTTATTAATTTTGATTACCTACCTATATTCACGTAGGTACCTACCTACACTGTCACGTAAGTACGGTAGGGGTACGAAAACTTTCGTTAATTTTTCAAATTCATTCCTTCATCAAGTCGTAGATACTCTTATATAAATTTGAAGGAAATATTATATAGAAACTTTTGTCAGAAATAATCATAATGCTATTCGCGATATGAGTAAATATCTGGAAAATAGTACCTTCAACCTCTCCTACACCCTCAGCACAGCCTATTAGTACCTTTTGAAACTAAAGCACTAAGCAGATAACTGACAGACGTTTGAAATGATTTTTCTTCATGACTGATAAAATTATTACTGTTCTGCTACAAGCCAATGTCGACTTTAAGGTTATCTACGAATCTTTTCTTACCCCGACTGTACATGCCAGTGCCTGCAATGTGATTTCTTACTTACCTAATATTAACACAATAATAGTTTAGCTAAATCAAAGGGACTTACAGATAAAACCCAAAGCCCAATAACTTATTTTCGACTTCTTCCTTGTCTTTTTTTGGACTTTATGTCCTGTGTTCCTTGTCTTTTATCCTTTCAGGGTTGCCATTACACTGTTTTTTCCCCTCTGGTATTGGTATTGGTGTTTCTAAACTATGGTGGAAGAACTACAGTTTGTCTACCTATCTTTATCATAAAGAAACCTAGCAATATATTCAAAATTTTGATGACCCACAGTTGTGTCGTTCATTGTAAAAGTGAACTATCTCCTTGTAACTGAATTTTAGAATAACGAGCTTTTTGCGAATTATAGTGTAGGAAAAAAAATATAAGCATTCATTCATTGTTTTCATCTATGGGATTTTAATGCAACTATTGGAGTTACTTCACTTTTATATTGAAAGTTATGACTAAATGTGATACCATTAGGCAAGAAAAAATGGTTTTAAAAATAGGGAGTTACACCACTTTTACAATGAACGACACAGTTATTGCAGGTCAGGCTTCTAAGATAATAAAATACTTAATTCAAATTAAAAAAAAAAACATGAAGGAGCGATCGCAAATAAAACTACAAAAAACTACTCTTATTTGAAGTAGCTCAGTCCCTATAGAGAAATTATTATGTGGTAAAAATTATTATGTGGTTTATTCGGATATTAAGATAGGTATTATACCTAATTTAACCCAGTTTTATGTCGACGTGTATAAAATGCTAAACAATAGGATGTCAATAAATTCATGTAAGTACGAGTAGAAAGTTTCATGAATTTGATCTTCCCGTCTTATCATACTTATACGAATAGATTTTTCATGCCTATCACAAATGTTTAACTTAATTGTAGATTGTAGAAATATTTAATTATAATTCAAAACTTTTTTGTTCTATGAAGTTTTTTTTTTACTGACAATGAGATAATATAATCAATTATATATACTTACTAATATTAAAAATGTGAATGTGAGTATGTTTGTTTTCTACGCTTTCACGCAAAAACTACTGTTCCTATCACCGTGAAATTTTGCATACACGTTGTCTGGGATACAAGAAAGGACATAGGGTACCTTTCATCGTTCAACGCGGACGAAGTCGCGGGCAACAGCTAGTATACTATAAAGAGAGAAGATTTGTATGGTACTGGCCCTTGGTCTTGCATTTATTTATAGGAGAGATAGCCATCTACCATTTATAGCGAACAGTCAGCATGAAACTCAAAAATTATTAATCCAATAACTTGAAAAATTATTAAAAGTTTTTAGTTCAGAATGTAATATGTGATTAATCTTCATTATAGGTCGCACTGACACACGGTTAGGTAATCTTTGGTGACTAACTGTCATATGTAGATAGGTACCTATACCATATCTAGGTGTGTGAGTAAATGCCTAGGATAGTACTAAAATGCGATAGCATAGTAAGTAGATTCATTATATAGGTAGGCACGATTATATTATTTGTTATTAAGGATACTAAGCGACTCTTTCACGAACGTCAAGTAGGCCAAACTGTCATTTAAAGTCACCGGTAACCGGGGATAATGGAGCTGATATACCTTTGTTTGTACGGTAAACGTCCCAAACATTAAATAGAAAATAATAAAAAAAAAATCGGCTATCGAATGATGCAGTAAACCGAGTGCATAATTCAATAAAACAGAAAAATATTTTTAAAAGTAACTAATCAATACATTATTTTTAGTTTGTGAAAGAGGCCTTCAGGGTGCAAAATTATAACGACTATTTTTTAAATATAAGCCTTAATTTATAAAAAAAAAATTGGATATACCTACCTAATTAATTGATATTCTAGCATTAATAAATACCAAAAGAACCTTGAATACTAGGTAAATAAAAAAGTGGAGGCATATATTATTATATATTACTCGTGTAACTATATAGATAAGCTATACATGGTTAAAGTATCGGAAATCCGATCCTTAAGACACTGTATAAAAATAAAAATATACAGCAGTTGACTTACGATTAGGTTAGTAGGTATATATTATATATTTTCCCTTATATCAAATTCAGTCGAAAGATCCTTCTACATGACTGTGGCGTATCCCAAATGGATCGAAGCTAAAGATTTTTTTAACAAAAGCTCGCATGTCTTCAGACACTAGGTGTTCTTTTAGATTCTAAAACGCTAAATTCGTAGTCGTGTCCTACATTATACAGCTTTAGTTTAGCGTTATTACGTTAGGACTAAAAATTTAAGGAAGATTTTTGATACCTACTTAATATTTTACTGATTTTTGGTTACACTGGTCGGAGTCCATGTAGGCCCTTATACAATTTGTTATGCATGATTAGGACTACGACCCTTGATTAGGGTGGACTATTAATAATTAAAAATAACTTCTGACACAGACGAGATGTCATTGTCACTTTGTGCCTAGCAATTGTGCGTAATCCTAGCCTAGTAGGTAATATTATAAATGCAAAATTTGTATGTTTGGATATTTGTTACTCAAAAACTGCTGAACAGATTTGGATGAAATTTGGCGCAGTGATAGCTTATTACCTAGGTTAACATATACAATACTTTTTATCCTGGAGAAATATTAGACTCCTGTGGGATTTTCAAAAAACGAACTACAACGCGTATTTTCGGGAACCAGCTAAGTAGTATAAACGACATAGGTCGATACGAATAGGTTGTGATGGCCTTAAAATTGATAATATAATTTATTAAGGTAATTATTTATTTATGTGACCCATGTTATTTATTTTGTCTTATTCTAAAATGACAATGACAATTTGCTAACCTTTTATACCGCTCGGAGATGTCCAATTTGTTCTATATTTATTTTAAAAATACACTTTTAAAAAAATTACTTTTTTATGACTAATCACTACCAACATTTAGGTATTAAAAAAAACATGTCTGACTATTAAAAAATGTTCTTAAACTGACAGCAAAGTCAACGAAAATATTTATGACACCTATTCAAGTCGGATGCAAAACTTCTAAACTTCTAAATAACAATAAATACAGTGTACCAATAGTACCGCCCATTTTATCATACGAAAAATGCACCAATGCCATGTCAAATAGAAACCAATTTACCTTGTCAACCGTTTAAACAACAAGACGAACTCTAACACGACCGCAAACAGTCCAAAGTCCATTGACAAATGATTTTGTGGCGCGCAAATAATGTTGGGCTCGTTTGTATTAGCACAATAAACACACTCGTGAATGGGTACGCACACACGCAAACTCGTCGCGAATGTCACGAAATCCAACCAGTTTGTAGGTTAGAATATGCGCGGGCGCAACTGCGGTGACCATGGCTTTTGATTGCGGAAAACTCACAGTACCAATATTTCAATGGATAAAGTTAATTAAAAATATACATTCAATAATTTATTTTTTAAAGCATGATGCATTGGTAAGCTGCAGAGGCAAATAAAAACACAACTTTATTATTCCAGATTTTTTAATTCTGGATTCCCATGTGTTTATCAGAAACACAACTTAGGTAATATCTACTCAAATAAATTCTACAGATAGAATATATGTAATATGCATATTTTTCAAAAACATATAAATTAGACACTAAACCTTAAAAAGCCTCCCCACAATTGAAGAATATGTAAACAGCATACAAAACAACATTATTGTCCAGTAACCTAACAAAAACAATTAGGTAGGTGGCAAGAACACTTTGCAAATTGATTTATAGCTTCAAAAATTGATAAACATATAATGAAAATTTATTTATTTTTAGGAAATAAACAGATCACTTAAATAAATAATCAAATAAATAATGACATTAATAGAACATAGGATTAGTTGTTTGGACATAAAATTTTGCATTCGACACATGTTATTTATTGTCCTTGGACTTGAGAGTGGCATTGTCACCCTACAACAATGACCTTGCCTCGACTCTGGCAGCGCGCGGCCTAGACTAGCGATTCGCTGTTTATTTCATACATAACTATCAAACCTGTTACCGAGCCCCACTACTATACAGATGAAATTGTTTTCAAGACATATTAGATGGCTGTATCTAAATGGATTTGGTTTAGATCGGAATTAGTACACATTTCTAGTCATTTTAGCTACAAACTTGTGTTAGGTAGGTATACTTGAAGCGTAATTTAGCGAAGAGTAAATTAGATAACTAATCGCATATCGTAAACAGTCCAAAACCTTTTATATCATTATATCAACAATAAAGCAATAAAACCATACGACAATATAAAGTTTATGTGTTTATTGCAAGTACTTTATTGAGCGATGCGCTTTTAACAATAAAGAGTTAATTTTATTTTATAATGTGCTAATTAATTCGTTTAGTGTCGATTAAAATTTGAATTGTCCTAAGCCTATTTTCCTAATTGATATCTGACATAAATGTACGCGTATTGTATTAGCGCCTCTTTCACCAACTGTCAAGTAGGCTGTCATTTAAATTCACCGGTAACCGGGGATAATGGAGCTGATATACCTACCTTTGTTTGTACGGTAAACGTCTCAAACATTAAATAGAAAATAATTAAAAAAATCGCATATCGAATGAAGCAGTAAACTGAGTGCATAATTCAATATAACAGAAAATGATTTCTAAAAGTAACTAATCAACACTACTTGTAGTTGGTGAAAGAGGTCCTTAATTTAATAACTTGAAAATCGTCAAGCTAATCAAAACAATTTGTTTGTTTATTCAAGCTAACATTTTGTTAAGAATCCAATGAGAAAAATTTTTGCCTTTGACACTTTTTTGATGTTTTTTTTTAATTTTTTTATGTTAAGGTCGACAGACAGGCTGACGGTCCACTTGATGGTAGGTGGCTACCGTCGCCTATAACACAAGCAACGCCATAAGTGCTACAAGTGCGCTGCCGACCATAGAAGGATTAAGGATAAGGGAGGGGTGGGGTAATGGGCACTGGCATCCCTTACTCACTCACCGAAACACAACAGCACATAATGCTGTTATTTCACGGTGATTTGTTTGTCTAAAAACATAGAATGACCGTATACTACGAGTATAATATAAAGATTTATCTAAGACGCAGTCTAAATATTGAGTTAACTACAATAAAGATGCAATATATGGTTTCAATCCCTTCACAGAAAGTAATAAGTAATCACTAAATTTAGAAAAATCTTATGTAACATCTTCGAGCACAAATAGCTGGTTTAAAGTAAGTTAATACGAGTAACAATAAACTCTCTGCCTTTTTTATTAAGTATACTTCTTAAAAGGTCCAATCATTTATTAAACAGTTTCATCACTATTTTAGTATTCAGTGCAATACCTGAAGACCTAGAAAATGAATTGTATTTATGGTTATACAAAATTTTCCTTTTAAAACGCGGAAACTAGTGAGCCTTGCAATGTTAGACCTTGCGTTTGACTAGAATAACAGATTTAAAAAAATAGTTTTCTTAGGTATCAAATGTTAATTCTTTCAAAAATTGTACAATATTTCTCCCTTTCATTCCCAGACTTTGAGATATAACTATTTATTATTTTGTGGAATTTCGTCGTAACTAATTGCTAAGCGACTTTTAGTCTTTCTGAAGAATCCGTCGCCAAATAAAGGTATAATAAGTGACCTGACGACCCCGATGAAGAATAAGAAAGAAAGAAGAGGAAAACGTGCTTACACAACACAAGAGCACACGTGCTACAATGTTAAGTAATGTTTTTACCTAATCACATTTAAACTTGATCTAAAAAGCTGGTCGTCAATCAAAATCAATCAAGTGCAGTCAATCGCAAATGTCAAGTCGCTGGACAGACAAAAGTAGAACCTTTTAAATTACATTTAATTTTAATTTTTTTCTTATATACAGATGTGTATACATATTTCCATTAATAACAAACATAGAAATGCCCAAAAAAAACATATTTTAAATATCTTTATTTTATTAGTTATTAAGGATATCAAAAGTTCCACATTCAAAGGAAGGGTTTATACTAACTAAAATAAATTTTTATACTAATCTGTAACACTAGTCACTCACCCTCGGCTTGACACGGATGCAATTTTTTTTGGAATAGAATAGAATAGAAAAGATTTATTTGCAAATTTTACAGACAAATCTGCCTGGTTTTTTTTCTTTTCATTACCTTAACAAAATCCGATTGGTGGTTTAGAAGAACATACACAAACAGACAGCGTGTTTATTTTATAAGTATAATATCAATCAATACTAATAATGTATCTGTAAGTGTAGGTATTGTATGTATGTATGTATGTATGTATGTATGTATGTATGTTCCTCCATAACTCTTAAACGAATTAACTTATTTTCATTAAACTTAGTACCTAGATAAACATTTAGACGTACAGGACACAAGATAGGCTACTTTTTTCTTTTTCAACGCGGATGAAGTCGCGGGCGCCAGCTAGTTTTATAAAAAATTAATGTTATTTTGCTGCACAGGTAAAACAGCGAAATACTGTCAACAAAATAATGTCAAGGTGAGTATTGCGTGCGTTTAAACTATGCCATAATGTACAGACAAGCTTAAATATAGATCTCATGGGTCTCTCTGTAAAGGTGTGCAGGTACAGTCGTCATCACAACACGGCATGCACTGAAGTTCCAATATAGTCTTTAATGTTCACAAGTTAAGGTTCACTAGGGCGAAACGGTCCGGTCATTGTAATAAATAATGCTCGTTAGGTCAACTCGACTTAATTTAGTATATTAAAATGATTAAAAATCTTTCATAGTGTGCGGTTATGAAAGAGAAAGGACGCAAGTGAAATAAGTGATTCGGGTAACTTTAGCTCTAGGGGGTAACTTTGGCTCAAAATAAAAAAACGTTTCAAAATTCCGCTTCTTTGCAGATATGATAGTAAACAAAAAAGTTCACTTTAGAGATGTTAGATGGTCTTAGTGGCGCTTGTTTTTTGTTGGTTGCACGAGTATTTACTTGGTTCAAACTGTTTTTGTTTTGAGCCAAAGTTACCCCCTAGAGCTAAAGTTACCCGAATCTACTGTACCAAACACATAATATTAAAGGTGTGCTTTGGGTATTTATAATAATAATCACAAAAGTTAATAATTGTTTCAAAGTAATTAATATTCAACTGTTGGTTCGCCTATAACACAAGCAACGCTACAGGATTACAGGACATGTTCTGTTGATCAGGCTGAGACATCTTTCGATGAATATATAACTAAATTGTTTGGAATCTAAATGATTATAGGCTTGAGAATTATATCTTACTATTATTGTATTTTTTTATTAGAGATGAGTTTGCTCTTGGCCAGCATCCAGTCGTGTAGCTAAGATGAGGTCCATGATGGAGCGAGCTCACCATCGATGTTTATGGATGGGCCTTTTCAAACAAAAAAAAAATCACTCCCTCAAAATCAATCTGATTCGCAAAATCAGATTGATTTTTGTAGGTAAAAATCGGCCGTCATGTAGGTAGGACTCTTGGTCGTGTTGCTCGGCGGGATAAACGAAATTAGTAGAGTCGGTTGTTTACTATAGTAATATAATGCTTTTGGTTGCTACTTTCGAACAAAGTGAACGAACAGTGTTATTTGCTATGGAAAAGGCCCATCCATAAACATCGATGGAGCTCACCCATCGCCAGGGAGTTCCAAACCTTGAAATATTAGAAGTAAGATATAATATTTCAACTAGGAAATATTATATCTTACTTCATTACGCTATATGGAATACAATTTAATTTACCTACATTTAGCGCCATCTGTCGTCATGCGAAAAGTGTAAATGTGCAGAGGGCCTTATGTCAAATTGACCTAAATGAACTGGCTGATGTGGCTCGCTAACGAGCCGTTTGAAATGTCACTTGTAGCCATGATTAACGATTGCTAATTGTGGCAGACTATTAGTGAAAACAGTCGAGTACTATGATTAGTTGTCCACTCGTCGTGTGGCGTATTGCCGTCCTAATATAATGACATGGTTATTCGACTTTTTAACAGGGAAAATTTTGCAATTTTTCATAAAGACCTTCTTCAGACTATTATTAAGTATGTATATTATTGAAAAAAAAAATAGCTGAATTAGTCTAGTCGTTCTTGAATTTTGCGCTTAGCAACAATATTAAGCTATTATTTTTTATTTATCTCAGACTATTAGGTCTAAAAAGATAATTCTAGTCTCATTTGTTTGCAAATATCTCTGATAGAGCCTGCTAAGTGTTCTCGAGTGACGTCTTTAAATTGACTAGTTTGAAAAAACTGATACGAGTATACATTGTAAAAAGCCTTATCTTAGAAACTATTTGGTCTAAAGAGATTATAATTCTAGTAGGTATAATGTTGTAGAAAATTTAGTTGACTTAAAAAAGGTCAATATCAGCAAAAACTAAAGTCCAAAATTTCGCAGTTTTTTTTTAATTTATGATAAGGTTGCGTTCGGCGCTTGAGGTCTCAATCTTTGATTATCTATTTATTAGACCAATATCATAAACAAATTAGCAAAAAATCAGAACTAAGTACCGAATTTGACGTAAGGCCTGGTGTATAAATAAAGTTACTGGACTAAAATAAAAATCTGTGTTTCTAACCAAACGTTACGTTTATTGAAAGTCAATATATATTATAGTCAATATAAGTAACAAACAATAACTTACACACATCTTGAGATTTATTCAAGAATTTATGCATATACTTATGAATATTAGTGACGTTATTAGTTAGTAACTCACAGAAACCAGCCAGAAATTTTTTATACATATGTTGGAGGTGAAACAAAACGAAATTTAATGTAAGTATAAGATAAAAGATGTGTAGGGAACCCCCAATATAGTTATAGTATTGATCAAAATTATATAAAGGAAGTTCTTGAGATAATAACACAGTTGGTGCAGATTATGACGATTAGGTATGATGTTATAAAAGTTTTGAAATCAATTCTCGAAGTTGTTGAGGAATATATTTACCTACTTGGATTGGGACAAACAGTCCAATTAAGTAGAGCCAACTTCGAGAAGGAGGTCAATGGACGAATCCATGTCTGATGGGTAGTGTTCGGAAAGTTCCGGGAGATCTTCTTGTCCAAAATTCCTCAGTGCCTTAAAACAAATGTTTACGAGCAATTTATGTTGTTAGCGACGGCACGATACACTTGCAGCATCTACGAGTATGGCAACACAAGAATGTCATAGATGCTGCAAGTGTACTGCTGACTGTAGTAGCTAGTATAGGATAAAGAATAAGTTACACGAAGGGATAAGAAAAAGAGCCTTGGCATATGTGTCGTTCATTGTAAAAGTGGTGTAACTCCCTATTTTTAAAAACATCTTTTCTTGCCTAATGGTCATAACATTTACATTTAGTAACATTTAGTCATAACTTTCAATATAAAAGTGAAGTAACTCCAATAGTTGCCTTAAAATCCCATAGATGAAAACAATGAATAAATGCTTATATTTTTTTTCCTACACTACAATTCGCAAAAAGCTCGTTATTCTAAAATTCAGTTACAAGGAGATAATTCACTTTTACAATGAACGACACATATATTACTCGCTCACCAAAACAAGACAGCACATAGGCTGAAGGGCTAGACTAACTGGCTGCCCAAATTTATGACTAGGAAATGCTACCTACAAAATTTGCCTACTTTATTCTATGTTCAAAGGTTTAATATAATAGGCAAAGCCGGTTGATCAAACTGATATTTATTTCGAGCACTAAAAACGCAGGTCTCGTTAATACCGGATACAGGTGCGTTAGCCATGGGGTCTATGCGCATAATTTTCTTACATAATATACGTCTATTCGCATGCATTTTAATAGTCAATGACCTGTGTATGGCGTAAACTTAAATGGTTTAACGTTAGAAAAATCCTATGTCCTTTTATTGAACGTTTAAGAAAGTACAGATAGGTATAACATACAAAATTAAATTTAAGGCATTAAGGGCCTCTTTCACAAACTACATGACAAGGTGTTGATGTTACTTTTAGGAATCATTTTCTGTTATATTGAATTATGCACTCGGTTTACTGCATCATTCGATAGCCGATTTTTTTTTATTATTTTCTATTTAATGTTTACTTTACCGACAAACATAGGTATATTAGCTCCATTATCCCCGGTTACCGGTGACTTTTAATGACAGTTTGGCCTACTTGACGTTTGTGAAACAGGCGCTTAGACTAAGTAGAGATATTATTTTTTATGTAAGGGTTGTCAGACTGGCTGAGGCTAGGAATATCGATTACAGTCCTAATAGACTAATCATCGAACACAAATGTGGAGTTCTGTTAATCCGCAGTGATCTAGGTATATGGTAGGTATATGCCTCTTCATGGACCTGGGCGGTAGTTTCAGGGGAGACTACCGCAATCTTGAGGTTTTCCTAGATGGGCAGCGTAACTCCACTTTCGGGTACGCCGTGCTCGGCGCTCCTGCGTAACCCTCCCCGCACTGGACAGCCGTGATGGGTAGCGAATCTACGGACGCGCTAGAAAGTTGTTGGGTTTTATCCTGTTATTAGTCCAGCATAACCGAACAGAGTCCCCTTACGCTACCGGGTATCCACAATCATTTCCAATCGTAAAAAAAGCGTTTAAATTGATTGATTGGGAAAAATAATCAATTATAATTTAAGACGTGTCATTGATTCTTCTCTAATAATTAAGGTGAACATATATAACATATTTTTTGTGATTAAATTCTTCAAACTGAAGTCTTTAAGATGATTCTTTGACATTTTGAAACTGAGATAACGTAATAATTCGTATGCTAGAATTATATTGATCTGATTCGTTAGAATCAATTAATAATTTATGCGATATCAATACATAATCGAGTAAATATTTATTATCTTGTTTTACGTCGAATACAAAGTTTATTATTAGTCTCCTATGTAATTTCATACTTTGGAAGGTATATTATTGACATTTGTCAACAGATAAAGTCAAGTATTAGAGCAAGGCTGCAACCTTGTCGTTTAGATTAGATTTCTGGTGCATACCTACATTGATAAATTAAATCCGACATCCAATAAACTGTCCAATAGATTCGTACTTTATGGCTTTATTTTTTCATTAAGTATTATTCATACGAATAATGCTCAAAAATTAGATTTTTTTCGTTAAAAATCTTCCTGGATCATTAAGCAGTAGGTACAGAACAGAAATATGTACATAAAGAAATAAATAAAGATAGTAAGACCATGATCAAATTGATGTACATATTTGATAGGTGAGATATAGCAAAGAAGATCTCTGTGCGAAGATAATTCGGCAATTCCTTCACTAAGTGCCTGAATAACTAATCTATTACTAGCTGGTGCCCGCGACTTCGTCCGCGTTAAAAAAGAAAACATATACAGATGTAAGAATACATACAGAAAAAAAAATCTAAAAATCGTCAATTTAGTTTCAGTATCATGTATAGAGCCTATAAACACGATATCTCTGAAAACAAAGTAACTTACTCCATGACCAACCCTTACAGATTTATTATTAGTATTGATAAAAAGGTACTCATATATTTTCAATTTTTATGTACCATGGTTAAATTTATTGAAATGAATATTACCTATAGAATATACATAATTGAAACTGTTAAACATGTGCTTCTCAAGTTAAGAATGGAAAACTATAAACCTTATAAACTATAAACCTGACCAACCCTTACAGATTTATTATTAGTATTGATTAGTCCAATTATTAGTCAACTTAGTCGAATTATGTGCCTATAACGTCTTTTATTTCGACTTTTGTAGTGTCTAGATTGTAGGGCGTGCGATAGGCATTTATGTTCCAAAAATTTTCTAATCTATTCAACGTAATGCGGAAAATGGATGGATGCCGTTTGGGCCGTTATCTAACAGTGAAAAAAAATACGCCCGCCTACTTCGCCTCTAGCTTACGGTATTTCGATGGAGAGATAAGGACAGTTGCTAACATTCGCATTTGTTGGAAAGAGACGGATGCATTTCCGCGAGTATGTTTCTAGTTTGGCCTAAATGAAGTTTTTTTTATTAAATTAATGGTTGTTTTGTTTCGGTGTTTGACTTTTGTATGGAGAGCTATTGTTTGCACAAACATTAATGTAATTGGAAATGAACGCTTTCTAGTTATTGGAAGAAAACCTTGTGTGCCCACTTAAATGTAAATTTCTTTTAATTTTCTATATGATGTTGACTGTTTTTTGGTTTTTCAATGTTATCAACGATGGACAAGCAGAGAGACTCGATACTTAGTAGTTACTATAAACTAAAGTGACTACTACATACCTACTACTTGTCTACAGTGGCTATACTATAAGAAAGAATAAATCAAAAAGGTCATTGCTAAAAAAAAGAAAAAAGAAAATAAATAAAATGCAATTTAAGATAAATAAAAAAATAGACGTGGGCGATAAAATAGGAATCAAAGATGTGTAGCTATTGTATGATAAAGTATATGCATCCTTATCTTACTAAGATGAGTATAATACTTTTGGCATCCCTAAACACAAAAGCACACGTGCTGTTATTTTGTGGATATATTTTGTAAGATACAGTAAGTTAACTTGTAGTTGCTGGCTGCCGTAACCAAACCAACCGCCTATGGTTTTTTAAAGTTATTACTTAAAACAATAATTATACATGCATAAATGAGGTTTCTTATCGTGTTCTTCCTCACATAATCAGCATTCGTAAGCAACGGTGATTGTAACTGTATGTTAAAATCTAACGATGGAAGGTACCTATGTGGCTGAAATATAGATATTTTATTTATCGTATAGTGTGATATTACATACGAATTAATAAACATAAAAAATAGATGTAGATAATTATGTACATTGTACATACCTAATTGTATGTAAGTTATACCTAATCACTTCGCTGCTTAAAAACTAAAGGGGCACAAATCAAAATTACACTTTTTACAGGAGAGCTAATTGAAAAAATTAAATTATTTTTGACCATTTTTTTCCTTATTAGATATATATCAAATATATGCATATTTATATACATCGCTAGAAGCGTATTTTTAAGTAGCATTAAATGTTTTAAGTACTTTTATAATAAACTGAAACAACGCTGAAAACTAGAAGAGATTTAAGCATATACTTAAGTTACTTTTGAGTATATATAACAATGATAAAAATATACTAAATATGGAATAAAACAACAATAAATCTTTTTGAAACATACAATATGAAGGATTGTAGTTGTATTTTTGCAATAAAAATATTTTTGGATTTTTTTGTATTATGGCTCTTTAGTTTTTAAGCAGCGACTTATAAATTATATAATTTTCTTTTTAAATAGATTAAAACTATGGAGCTACATTTCGTGCTATTTAGCTACAAAATTTTGTGTTCTAAAAATAGAATCGATATAGGTATTAGGTATAGAACGGTCAGGTTTTAGGCTATGTGTTCTGTACTTACGTAATTCAGAGCAAAATTAATTTATTCCAATTTGTGAAACGACAGCTAAGAAAATGGACCTATTATGTAGTCCGAAGTTTGTACTTTTAGTTTAATTTCAAAAACAGAACAAACGAAAACGAATGGCGTTCGAAATTCAATTACCTTCTACTTTGCTGGCTGGAACCAATCGTGGCAAGTTTTCCGCACTACCCACCTGCTTGGCTTCCGAGTTTCAGAATAATGTTTTAAAACTTGCACCTATAGCTCACTAAATATAAACTTAGTTCAAGAGATCTCACAGTTTCCGGTGACCTTGGCAATCCATAGTAGGTATTTGCTGTATGATGACAAATAGGGAATATAATTATTGATATATTATATGTCAATCAAATACAAATATATTTTGACTGTAATTACACAGTTACATAAGTAATAGGTACCTATGTTTTGCTAAAAATAATTGTATAATTTCACTAATACCTAACAATAATGGCGAAAAGAAAAAAAAACACATAATTCAGACACAAGTACGTCCTCAAACAAACAACACATAAAGATTTTTGAATAAATAAGGTACGAATTATTTTTCCGAACAACTCCATTAAAATCAACACTTTTTTTTATTGAAGATTCATTATTCTTTCAAGTATAATATTTATATTTTCAATACTAACATTTTTTTGCATGATAAATCTAAATTTTTAGTGACTAAAAATGTTACAATTATTTGAAAAGACAACCTTTGAAAAAACCTTTAAACCTTTAAAAATCAGAAAAGTTAAATGGTAATAAGGAGGTTATAGGTATTTAAATATATCTACTGTCTATTATATACTAGTTTAAAATACGCAGTTAATTTTAGGATAGGCTATAATCACAATAATATTTTGAAAAACTAAGGAATTGAATATCACAACAAAAATAATATCACTTTTCCATTGGGCAGTGTATCTCTTCTATAGTATTACTAACTTAGAAAAAGCATAAATATAAGTAGGTATACAGTATGTATTCAGTCCCCTGCGCAAGCGGTCTCCCAGCAGCTAGACCTAGCAATGACCTAGAGCTAGCAACCTACAAAGCGAAGCAAGTTTGCGGGCAACTTACACCGACTAGTCGCTAGAACGATGTCAACGCACCGACCTTGTCTTGATCCAGATGCTGAACGCTCACTCAAATAGGTACGGATAGAAGAAAAATTTAAATACAGTTGTATTTTTAAAAGAAATCTGGACATAATTTATTTATTTATATTTTATGTAAAAGTGGGAAACAGGCAGGAATTATCTAATTATTTTTATAGGAAAGTGGGAATTTGCTAGGAATTATGTATGTGATTTTTTTTATGTAAAAGTGGAAAATTGATAAACATTATATAATTATTTTTATGTGAAAGTCGGAATTTGCTAGGCAATATTTATTTAATTATTTTTATGTAAAAGTGGGAAATGGGCAAAAATTATGTAAGTTTTTTTTATGTAAAAATGGGAAATTGGTAGAAGGTTTTAAAAGTATTTAACAGTATCCTCTGTTCACACTAAACATAATTTGCTTTACTTATAGTTATGAAACGAGCAGTGAATTTTCGGTATATTTTTATTTCTACGAGGGCCTTTGATTTTTACATTTACATTTAAAATTTTTAGTATAAAAGACTAAGGAAACGCGATTTTGTTCCTCTACTTACTACTAGCTTTTGCCCGCGACTTCTATCGACCCCCTTTTTCAACCGACTTCCAAAAAAGGAGGAGGTTTTCAATTCGACTGTATTTTTTTATGTTTGTTACCTCATAACTTTCGACTGGGTGAACCGATTTTGATGATCCTTTTTTTATTTGAAAGCTGGTGCTTCCCGTGTGGTCCCATTTCAATTTGGTCTAGTTCTGACAATGGCAGCCATGAGAAAAGACCTTGAGACGGTTTGAAGTCGGTTTATTTTTGTTGACTTTTCAACATTTATGTCTCTTTAGACATTTATTCAATCTTTATTGCTCATGTTTATATTTTTGTCAGGCGTTGATTTTTTCATTTTTATATGTAGACTAGCTGTTGCACGCGATTTTGCCCGCGTAACATTATAAAATATAGCCTATGTTAGCCGCTGATAATTTAGCTTTCTATAGTTGAAAGAATTTTTAAAATCGGTATACCTAGTAGTTTTGTAGGTATTCATTACAAATACATACAAAAATACAATAATCTTGTCTCTATATACCTAATATTAGTAGATAGTAGATACCTCAGGAAAAGTATCTACTTTGTTTCTGGATGATACTTTATGGTCTTTTATATAGGTATATCCTTGACAAAGTGTACCTATGTCAATTTTCATTGTTATCGGTTGAGTTGTTAAGGCGTGAAAGCGTAACAAACAAACTCACTTTCACATTTATAATATATTATGATTTTCTTCTTGAAAAAATATCATATTTAAAAACATTGTTAAAATATATTTCCTTGTTAAGTAAAATATCAAATTCTACATCTGCTCACCACAGATAACTTTATCAGAAGGAAATAAATATCAGAAAAGGTTAATTTAGTTAACTACGTTAGACGTAGCATCTTTTCCTTGTGTGTTATTACCATAGTTATGTATAATTGAGCTCAAGGGCATAGATAACGAGCCACATCATAATATATTAACTGATGTCTCTAATTATGGCTTATACAAGCGTTTCGTCTGTCCAACTTCCTACTCATTGAACATGCCGCAACCTCTCATTAATTCATTACAATATTAATCTATTTATTACCCACTAGCTTGGTGCCCGCGACTCTGTCCGCGTTGAAAAGTAACGCTTGACCTCTTGTTGCTATAAGACATTGGCCAGGCGTTAGTTTTTTTAATTTATTTTAGATTAAAGTAGCTGTTTGTTGCACGCGTCTTTGCCCGAGTAACTTTATAAAATTTTATACTTTGCTGATAATGTAGCTTTCTATCGCGTAGTTTTTGAGTTTACCTATTAATTACAAACATACAAGAATATTTTAAAAAAATTCTCTCTTCAATACTAATAATAAATCTGTAAGGGTTGGTCATGGAGTAAGTTAGTTTGTTTTCGGAGATATCATGTTTATAGGCTCTACATGATACTGAAACTAAATTGACTATTTTTAGAATTTTTTTCTGTATGTATGTAAGTATGTATGGTCCTCCATAACTCTTAAACGAATCAACTGATTTTCATGAAACTTGGTAGGTAAACATTTAAACTTGCAGGGCAAAGGATAGATTACTTTTTTCTTTTTTAACGCGGACGAAGTCGCGGGCGCCAGCTAGTTATAAATAATTTAATATTATAGTATAGATAATGGCTCGGGAAGAGTCATTTCTTTTCTGGGGGAAACGTACCCTCCTGTATCCTTCCTGTATCCTAGACAACGTGTATGTAAAATTTCATGATGATTGCTTATTTAGTTAAGGCGTGAAAAGGTAACAGACAGACAAAGTTACTTTCACATTTATATTATTATTATGGATTTAACAGTTACAATTTTAATTTTACTTTAAATAAAAAATATGCTGTGTTTTACGACTGAAGAGTGTACGATTGAAGAGAGAATGCATAATGAAAAGATTCATGTAAGCATACCCACATAGGCATTAACTATAGTTAAGATAAACAACAAAATTACTTTGTTCACAGTACCAACAGCAAAAGCGTTATCACAAGGTTAAGCATAAGTTTTGTTTAGGTACGGACAAAATGTCAAAGAATTGGTATAGATAGGAGCTCGCATGATTCTTCCGGATCAAAAAGTCAAGGGACACGCGGGCAGAGGCCGTAACGAGATATGAGCGATGTTAAGATTACAAATACTATGAGAAGTATTCAATTGTTGCAATAAAATTCAACGTTTTGAAGAAGAATACACTTTTTACGATATATATTACCTGTTGCACGCGAATTCGCGCGCGTAACTTTATAAAATACTAGTTGGCGAATTGAAAAAGAAAAAAGTAGCCTATCCTATGTCCTGTACGTTCAAAAGTTTATCTACCAAGTTTCATGAAAATAGTTAATTTGTTTAAAAGAGTTATTATTATTAGTATTGATGATAGCCTATGTTACAGATTTATTATTAGTATTGATGATAGCCTATGTTACTCGCTGATAACGTAGCTTTCTATAGGTGAAATAATTTTTAAAATCGGTCCAGTAGTTTTTAAGTTTATTCATTACAAACATACAAATATTCCCTCTATTATTAGCATATAAAATCAATTCTTCTTCAAATCAGCTTGATTACATCAGGCATATTACGTTGTCAACCACAGACAATCGTAGCTCACTGATGATAGTGGCTTTCGTCTCCCAAAATTGGAAAAGACACTATAGAATGATACGGGAATGGATACTAGGATATCTTTTCTGGTAACATCAAAACAGATTAGCATACATGCTATAAACTTAGGTTTTTACAACCTGCATTAATGCTGAGGATATTTTTATTTTTGTCTTTCTTATATTACTTATGTATTTTTAAAATGTTATTTTCTACAAATAAAATCTTTATATATATATATATATGATGATTAAAATATCCCAACATTTTTATGGTCACCCTGCAAACAAAGCATTATAACAATGACGCATTTGTTGCATTTTCGGAGTTGCACAAAACTGGTGCTCTTGACTCTCTTATCACTCGTTATCACGTTTTTGATAACGTCCCTGCAGTTATATTACAGCGATAATAAATATGTACCCAACACTTATATAATAAAATTAATATGCTGAACGATGCAATATATTAGGTATGTTCGCGGTTTTATTGCATGCGTGTAGGCATTATGACATTGTTATTTAAAGGATGTACCTAACTAATTCCTGAAACTTAGCTTCGTCTTACTTTTGAATTTAAATTTAGGATTACTTTTGATAAAAGAGTAAACGCAGTTAAGAATTTCCAAGGGAGTGTGGGTTAAAAAAATGATAGCTCGCTCTGTCTGGGTAGGAAAAATTTGAAGTAGTCTTGTGTTCTGAACTATAAATTGAAATATAAACACTTCATATAGAGCGCATATAGAGTAGCAAATTATTTTATAAATTCTATTAATGTTGTTCGGTTTGTATTTTACCATGATTTTACCCATTAAAATTAAAAAGTTTTTCTTTTAAATATATGTCTATGTATTTGTCAATACATATTGTATTGTATTTTAGAAGGTGTTTTTTTTAAACTAATTCGTTTACGTTCTTTCATTTGCTGGAAGTTATATTCACACTAATATTAACAAAATCGATGCGAGGTTAACCATAATCGGTTAATAATTTAAAGAGATATTGGCATATATGTATAGGTACCTATTTTAGACTAGAGACTACGTTTCTGGGTCTGGTCAAGAAGAATTTTGAAAATTTGTACAAAATGATAACACAAAACTTACCGAACTAAAACTTACTACTTGCATTTTCTTGAAAAATAATTTGTAACTTACCTGTAAAGAAAAACAATTTGTTAAAAATAATTGCTTGAATAGTGCACACTATATTCACAAAACATATTTCGCTGTTGGTCATCAAGTTACTTAGAGATGTAGGAACAAAATATACATTGAAACATAAAAAAATTTCAGATATGACATTAATATTAGTAGCTAAGTTTACAATACCTACATAATAATATGTTATGTACAATACAATAGTTAAGATGATTATAAAAAAAATCAAAGATGATTATATTTCTCCAGCATGGCTACACAGGCTTAACGTCTATTACCGCAAAACACATTATAATTTGTTACATTACGAATGTTAACTTTATGAAACATGCATAAAATATGTTCAAATTAATTCCTAAATTTATGTATGTGACACATGGGAACATAATGTTATCTGATCGGTTGATTAAATAAACAAACAAAAGCGTTGCAGACAAAAACCATAACGGACAGGACACATAATGCATAAGAAATGAGAACAAAACGATTTGACGAAATAATGATAAGGTTGGCGCTGCGTGCATAAGCGTAGCGGATGAAATAGCGAATTTTACATAGTGTTTAAGTAGATACTTGTTTCAAAGTGTGAGTTCTTTAGCATATTTAGCATACGTCATTAACACTCACTAATTTAAAAAAAATCGGATTTGTTATGTTGCTTTTATTATACACTTGCTGAAGCCGCGACCGCATAGACGAATAGACAAAATCATTTGTTGTCGTATTCACGTACATAAATTTCTATAACTTTTTTGATATCCATAATTTGGAAACCCACTTAACAAACACGCGAATAAAAGAGTAATAGCACTTTATTTTGATTTTATTTGAAGGAATTGCATTTGTACTAAAAACATACTATTATTGAATTAAAAAATGACAATGTTAATCACAGATCGTGTAATTATTTATCCGTAGAACATCGTTTAGATTTTATTCCTAATATAGTAAGTATAAATTAAAAAATGTAGTATTTGTAACACCAATGAGAGTGCTTATATGAATAGTAATTGTTATTTTTAAAATTAAAAATATATTTGATATAGAAACTACAGCACAAAGAAAAAATATTTTGAGAACATTTTGAGTGGATTTCTTAATATAATGAATTATATAATTTTATTCGCAGTTAGAATTTACGGGTTGGGATCATAACGACTACATTGTCAAAACGACAAAATCATCATAAGGTCTAGATCTCAAAAGGACCATCTCTGTAGAAAGTCATCTTCGAATGACTAGGCAGCAAAACGGCTGGTTCTTAAGAAGACCACATCGTTAATAGTCCACATATCACAAAGACTAGTGGGAGCAAAACGACTAGTTCCTGAAAAGCCAACGTCATTAATAGACCACATCTCAATAAGACGAGATAGCAAAATTACTTACTGAATTTGTTTCTGTGCAAGTACAGTTTATTATATATTATTTATTCATAATATAAAAACGCTGGAACAAAATAAACAGTAAAACAAAATAAATTTTATTCATTCATTAACATAAACTTATAATTAAATTCCAATAAGCCGTCAACCGTGTCCGCTTATATCTGCGCTCATCACAAAGAGCACAACTTTGGAATAATGAGTCAAATTCATGTCCGTGAATTCACTGTGACATTGACTCAACTGGGTCACTGAATACAATGCAGCTTGATGTAATATCCCGCAGATATAGTGCACCAGTCCAAACAATATTGGGTCTGTTTTAAAAATTACACATTACACTCTACTTTGTATAGTATATCATAATAATTTTTTCAGCATATAAAATACAAATTTATATTGGCAGGGAACACTGCGTTTTGCAGTCACTTGCGCAGCCTTGCTATTTGGCAGCAGTAACCACCCCCATACAATTTATAGACAACCATGAAATCACACCACTTCTGCTGTTTTGTTCCAGTGAGTGAGTAAGAAATGCCAGAGACCCTTTCCCTATACCTTTGCCTTATCCTTATTCTTATGGTCGGCAACTTGCACCACCAACTTGATAGGGGTTTAGGAATGAGGTTATGAAAATTGGCTCTAGCATCTTTTACTAACTGACAAAAAGACAAAAGCACATATACTTTTATGCACTTCAACAGATGCTGTTACTGTAAAAAATATACCTACACTAGCTACACGCTCCCGGCTTCGTCCGGGTTCAAAATAAAAGCTATGCTATATAAAGCTAAGCTATGCTATACCTACACCTTGCTAAGACTATATTATTGTCTTCACTTCACCCAAATAATTAATTAAACTAAAATAAAACGGTGTTGTAATAGCAACAGAAAATTTTCATATTTTTTGTTCATTGAACAGTCATAATATATATTTCTTTTTCAATAATAATATTATAGAGATTTTCATATTATAGGCGACGGTAGCCACCTACCATCAAGTGGACCGTCAGCCTGTCTGTCGACCATAACATTAAAAAAAAATAAGCAACAGACAAAGCATACGTACCGAATCACAAAAAAGGTTATGCATAACACACCTATATATTCTATATATTCTATCTTTTAAGTTGGACCAAATTACACATACTTAGTTACGAAGTTTTATCAAAATCGGCTCAGTAGTTGAGTTCACTGACATCAAACATGTGACACGAAATTTTTATATATATAGAGATAAGTTAGGATATATTAATTAATTAATTAGTACGGAATATTGTTAAACACATATTTTTAAAACTCTAAATTATCTTCAAGTATTTCTTTCTTTTTATTGTAAGTTTTACAATGTAGTTAGTTATAAATGTATTCATAAATGATTTATACACACGGCTAGAGTTCGAGAACAAAGTAAAACTCATTTAAAAAGTCAGCACCGAGAGGCGAGATTAGGACATACCTGGAGAAATTGCTAGAAAAATGTCTGGGGAGGAAAATGAACTTTCTTAAAAACTAGAAGTCGGACCTACAAAATTACTTCCTTCGGACAGCGCAATAAAACTCTTTGGGCGTAGGGTGTGGTCACGTTTACAGCGGTGATGTTGAATAATATTTTTAAATTAATATGTTAACAATAAATTGTTGAAAAGTCAAAAAGGAACATTGTTTATTTATTTGTATACCGTTAAAGTATTGCCATTGAGGCAAGCAGTTTTTTTAATGTTTGAATGCTGTCCAATTTTCATGGAGACGAGAGACAAGCATACTTTCCAACCCGAGCATCATACCAATTTTATTCCATGATTACTCATTAGTTATTGGTCGTAGAAATACATAAAAAACATGACATTTCTGAGATATAATATGAAGATTTGGATGGAAACAAAAAACTAAACTAATTTTATATCTCCATTAATTTCTAAAATGTGCAGAATTTGTGACATTTTCGCAGGTTGAATTCTTATAATTACTGACAGAAAGCCAAAAATGTTTTTCCATGAAAACATTTAATAAAATCAATAGCTAACATCTATAGAGGACTTTCTAATAGCCTAAGATCCCACTGCTTGATCCTGCAGGTATCTGTTTTTTTGATGAAATTAATTTTAAATAAATCTTGAGAATATATGCAATGGATTAAGGATAGGTTGCCTTGTTAAAATTAGCCGCAATTACCTGTAATTAATTTTAATGTCATTAATATACAAATATAACTTGCAGCTATATGTTTTTTCAGTCAATTTTACATCATTTGAAAGAAAATGATGCCAGCTCTCAGTCGGCCGCAGCGTTAGGGTTGCCAGGTATAAACAGGTATATTACTGTTAATTAACTGCACTCACCTGTTTTTTTTTTTTAAATTTTGATACAAAATTAAAGTTTTATATATATTGAACACGAAAATCCATGGTTGCCAGTTGCACAATGGCCGCAAACAGAGGTTGCCATGATTTTTGTGAACGACTCTCGCTCCAGGTAAGTGGAGGCACAAGAGAGAAGATATACCTGTTTATACCTGGCAACCCTAACGCTGCGGCTGACTGAGAGCTGGCAACCATTTTTATTTTAATTTGTTACATCATTTTCTTTCAAATGATGTAAAATTGACTGAAAAAACATATAGCTGCAAGTTATATTTGTATATTAATGACATTAAAATTAATTACAGGTAATTGCGGCTAATTTTAACAAGGCAACCTATCCTTAATCCATTCCATACATTCTCAAGATTCCTTTAAAATTAATTTCATCAAAAAAACAGATACCTGCAGGATCAAGCAGTGGGACCCTGTGCTATAAAATAATAGAATTGCTGGCGTATGTTTTATTATTTACGCGAGTTCAATAAGTGCCGCGAATGTGTTGCTTCGCATTCTGACTTCGGTTATTCATATTATAATAAGTTGTGATAACAAATAATCTCAAGTTTACCCTATAACTCCCAAATCCCCCCTTTTACTGACTTTCCACGCTCGTACAGCGTGTTCTTAATATGTTAACAATAAATCGCTGTCAACACTACCATCCACCATACGGGGGAGGGTCGAATAAAAGTCGAAGTAGGTTCGAGGGTGGAGGCGGGTGGGTTCACTGGGAAACGTAATTGGGACTTTTTCTTTGGACTTGACTTTAGCCTTTTGTTTTGCAAAGCGTCTCTTTCTTGTCCTGCGCTCACAGAGGAATCGATTGAGGAAATGAGCCGTTTTTTGCTTCTCCATCTAGTATTGGTATCGGGAAGCCGAAGCCCTGTGGACAATCGCGTCTTGAACTCTTTTGTTTTTCGTCTCGATTTGCAAGTCAATTGTCTTTGATTACGTGTCAGATTATTGGGAACGGATCGAATTGGAAACTACTAAAAACAGTTATGCAAAAGAATACCTATAAAATGTAAAATGTCCCAACCACAGTCATTTGTTGATGAACCTTTATATTTGTATGTTCTTATTTATTAACTGCCTTTTATGTTTACCTTATTCGAAGTCAAATAAAGGCAAAAGAGTAAGGCCCAAGCTACTTGAGGTTATGGCTGCAGAATGAGAGATGTCCTTTTAATACTAACTGTGTCAAGAAGTAAAGCCTGGTGTGTCTATCACTATCACTAGATTCAGCCATCTTGCGAGAACTTATTGAGGTGATGATAGAGGCTCCTTGCTATAAGATCCATAAAAAAGACATATTAGGAGAAACTATTAAATTACGAGCCATTTGCGAACTAATTTCTCTAGAATTAACATATAATTTCTCTATTTTTACAGTAATGAATATTGTTGCCACAGCTTTGTTCGCCCAATTATTAAACTGTTTCTATTCTAATTAACAAATATCCATTTAGTGAATGCGGGCAGAACATCGACAGGGTGTGGAGTTGAATTGAGATTTTAATGGAATCAAAAGATATGTTAATCTAGAGCCCACTTAATGACTATTATTAAAAACTAGCGGCCCGACCCCGGCTTCGACCAATGTGTGGTTTAATAGATTCTCAATACTTTATGAAGTAACATAATTTCTTTTCTTTTTTAAGATAATTTATAAATGATTGAAAAAAAATGACAAAAACGTTAACGCCTTATTATTATTAGTATCGTAAGCAGTGAAATTATTTAGTATCAATACCGACTCTATTCCTTTTCCGAAGCAATGACAACAAGGCTTTGCTCGTATTAGTCGAATTAATTGGATGAGTATAGAAAGCGAAACACTATCTTATAATAATTAGTTATTGCATAAATAATTTGCTTAGTAACATGTTAGTTAATAATTTATTTAAATTTTTTAAGGCTTACTCTATCTTGTTTGTGGTTTATAATTTCAAAATACAAATTCGTCTGATGTAGAACATTCGACTCCTTGTATTGTCAAGTGACTAATAAATAATATTCGTGATGATAACAATGTTCCGTTATCACAAATTAATAAGCGCAATTTATTTTTAATTGATGACGAATATGTAGAGCATTATTTTTTATGTTATTTTTTTCTGAAAAATGTAACATTTCGTTACATTGTAGAGTATATACCTATATGTCTTCCAAACCACTCTTTGGATATTGAAATAATATTTTCGTCCTTACTTTGTGTCCACTTCGTTCACTTCGTGAACAAGTACCTAACAGACAGTCAGTTACTTTTACATTTATACCTATTACTAGCTTGCGCCCGCGACTTCGTCCGCGTTGAAAAAGAAAAAGTATGCTATCCTGTGTCCTGTACGTCTAAATGTTTATCTACCAAGTTTCATGAAAATCAGTTAATTCGTTTAAGAGTTATGGAAGAACATACATATATACATACAGAAAAAAATTCTACAAATGGTCAATTTAGTTTCAGTATCATGTATAGACAGAGCCTTTAAACACGATATCTCTGACAACAAAGTAACTTACTCCATGACCACCCCTTACAGATTTATTATTAATATTGATTGATTGATGATGATTGATGATGTGTGGATTAGTATGGATTCTTCAAAGAGTGTACATTATAGAATCCTGTAAGTATAGTAAGTTACATACGCACACATGAATAAAAGATAACGTACGCAAAACTAAAGACACACACATACGCACATGTATAAATTATATCTGTGCACGCAGAACATTTGGTGTGTGATAGTGCACCCTAGCAATTTTTCGCCTAGGTCCCTGTCTAGGTTTGTAACGAGTCTAGGGTATAGGGTGCGCCTAGATCAGTGTAGCGACAGCAAAAACAATTCTCTATATTTTTCTATTTTTCATTTAATATTGCTAATCAATTTTATTTTAAGAAAAATAAATGTAGATAATGTTTTAGCCTTTAATTCATATATTTCTATTTTATGTGTTTTGTATTTAAAAAAAAATATATTTTTTTTTTATTTATTTATTTGACAGTTTGACACCAATTTGAGACTTGTTGAGACAAATTTGGACTTTCGTCTTAATTTTCTTACAATAATTGATGAAATTGATATAACATAACGAAATTAATAAATTAATATGGGTCATTGGTTTTGAACCAATGACCCATATTAATTTATTTATTTATTTTATCCCATCAGGGCCGGTAGCGTATTCGCAACCCCCTTTTTTGCTTACCATAAAATGGACCGCCAGGTCACAAAGTTATCTAATTTTAGGCACACAAATAGTTTAAAAAAAAATACAAAATCAGGGGATACAGTTTGATATTGTAGCTAATTTAATTACACCACTCGATAACTAAATAAAAAAAATGGTATATATATATTGGTACAGTCTATATCCAAATTCGTTGGAGTAACTTACATAATTAAACGGTCAAAGAAAAAATTACTCTTAGCGCCTATTTCACGAATGTCAATTAGGTTAAACCGTCACGTAAAGTCACCTGTCACCGGGAATAATTTAGCTGATATACCTTTGTTTGTACGGTAAACGTCCCAAACATTAAATAGAAAATAATTAAAAAAAATCGGCTATGGAATGATGCAGTAAACCGAGTGCATAATTCAATAAAACAGAAAATGATTTCTAAAAGTAACTAATCAACGCTTTACTTTTAGTTCGTGAAAGAGGCCCTTAACGTATGGTAGGTACACACATTTAAGTAAAACACGGTAGTGTTCATGTTCTATAAATATTTTTGTTCCTATAAATATTTTTAAAATTTCAAATTATTTTTTTATTATGTCCCTAAGTCCTGCGTCAAATATCTTTACTAATAAAACTTAATATTAGGTCGTCGATCGACGTATTAGGTATAAATAAATTATCGACGTATTTTTTCACCTATTAATATAATATAATAATCTATATAATAGATGTAGTAATAAATAAGGCTAGAAACATATACAGTATTATTTCCATCACTACATAGTATAAAACTAAGACGTTTCCCGCTGTCTGTCTGTCCCTATGTATGCTTAGATCTTTAAAACTACGCAACAGATTTTGATGCGGTTTTTTTAATAGATAGAATGATTCAAGAGGAAGGTTTTAGTATATAATTTTCAACGCTGGCGAAGTCGCAGGCACCAGCTATCTACTAAAAATAAAGATACAACCCCTGAAAATTTTATTACAGCAAAGATATCAGGCGTTATATTGCTTTACACATTTAGTCAGGCGCTACACATCCTTTACTTTACACGCGGGCGAAGTCGCGGGCACCAGCTAAGTTGTGTAACACACCGCCAGTATTGCCGCATGGCAATAAAACAATTTTAGTTATTAAAAAGTTAAAACACAAGACTTAAAATTAACCATAGTAATAATTATTATTGACAATTAATTGTCATTAAATAATTGCAATTACATGTAGTGAATCATTAACCAACGATAGGCGAATTAATATTAGAAGAAAATGGTAAAGAAATAGCACATATCTTGAAAAATCCTATAAGACTATTTGATACCTATAGTAAAGTTTTAATTTTGCAATTGTAGCATTAAAATCTAATGACACGAGTAGATAAAACCTACTAACATTATACGAGTATATGTATGGAGGCTTTTTACTTTTTCACGTAAAAACCACTACACGGATTTGGATGAAATTTGGTAAACAGATAGTTTATTACCTGGATTAATATATAAAATATTTTTTATCCTGAAAAAAAAAATAGATTCCCGAGAGAACGTCTACCTTTATGCATATTTTCTTTTTCAACGAGGACGAAGTCGCGGGCAGCAGCTAGTTATAAAATTAATTCGCTATTATTGTCTGTCTGTTTCTCTGATATCAAAATTAAAAAGTCAATATTTAGTTGACTTAGAAGTCTGATTTTGAGACCGTTTTTCCTAATATAAAGAGCGATAAACAAGGGAGGGTTTGTGTCTATAATATTTTGTAATATAAAATTGCAACCGTGCGAACCCGGGGGCGGGTCGCTAGTGGATTATTTAAAAAAATGCGAATACCTATTATAATATTAAAAAAAAAAAATCTATTTTTTCTATCTGTACTGTAACCGAACCCTCTACAACGATTTGTTTTAGAGGTCGTCGCCCTCTCTCTGTCCCTTTCTGGCAGGCAGCGATGGACATCTGCCTTCTCGCTCGCACGCAAGAGGGATACACCGCGGACGGAACCCTATCAACTGAAGGCCTTTCATTTTTTTTAAATAACCGGAAGTTTGAATTTTGGTCATATTTAAGTGTTGAATTGGGGATATTTCGTTGTTTTAATTAAGAACTGTTTTTATTTTTTTAATTATTTAGCTAAATTTTGGTACTTACCTATACCACAGATCTCCTCTATTTACATTTATAATAATAATATTATAAATCCTAAATAACAGTTATAATTTATATTGAGTTAAAATGCGAAGGTATATGTCTAATATTTGGATGATCACGCAAAAACGGCTAAGCGGATTTGAATAAAATACTCGCTGGCGCCCGCGATTTCGTCCGCGTTAAAAAAGAAAAAGTAGCCTATCCTGTGTCCTATACGTCTAAATGTTTATCTACCAAGTTTTATGAAAATCAGTTAATTCGTTTAAGAGTTATGGAGGAACATACATACAGAAAAAAAAATGTAAAAATGGTCAATTTAGTTTCAGTATCATGTATAGAGCCTATAAACACGATATCTCTGAAAACAAAGTAACTTACTCCATGACCAACTCTTACAGATTTATTATTAATATTGACTGATGATGATTAATAGCCTATGTTATTTCCTGACAATGTAGCTTCCCAACAATGAAAGAATTTTTCAAATCGGTCCAGTTATAGTTTCGGAGCCTATTCAATTTAAACAAACAATTAAATCTTTCCTCTTTATAATATTAGTGTAGAAAAATGTATATTATACAATAATATAGATTGTAGATAGATAAGGCAAAAAAAAAACGTTCTTTTCTTATTTTCCACACACACGAACATTAAAATTCCATTATATTATTTAAGTACAAGTGAATATTATAAACCAAGCAGTTCTTTATAAGCTATGTCTTTAATGTTGCCTTAAAAATAATATTATAATTAAATAATTTGAAATATTATGCCTTAAATTACAATTAAAAAAAATACTTTTAATTATGGGGGAGGCCTATGTCCAGTACTTACCTACCTATTCTGTGCTAGTACTCAAGATAAAAAACAACAGGAAGATAGATACTCGTAGATACATCGCCTACATTACCTCATAGGACTAGGGCGTTCCTTTTTTAAAAATCCACCAAGCATTGCTAAAATTAAACATTCTAATATTTGTGCAAAGTTTTGAAAGGCCTCGCGCACTTTCACTTTACAGAATAAGCGACGCACCAAACTGGCACCTTAAAACCCGTTTCTTTTTTCATTTTAAAAATGGAACCTTGCGTAGGTCAGTAACCTAACGTCATTCATTCCAATTTCAAGTTGGAATTCCGAGCGAAGAAGGCACGCACACAGACGCGCCTGTGCTTATGTGGGGCACGCACACAGACGCACCCTATATGGGTCGGTGCACGCCCACACACGCACACGTTTCAAAGAGGCCCTCATTAATTAGGTTGTATAGAGGATAATGATCCTCCTTTAATATATATTCGATTTATGTTTATTATTATGGTTAACTGCATTGTTATTTGATACAGTTGTCAACCGATTTTATAGTTTTCCATTCTTAACTTGAGAAGCACATGTTTAACAGTTTCAATTATGTATATTCTGTAGGTAATATTCATTTCATTAACTTTAACCATGGTACATATAAAATGAAAATATATGAGTACCTTTTTATCAATACTAATAATAAATCTGTTAGGGTCGGTCATGGAGTAAGTTACTTTGTTTTCAGAGATATCGTGTTTATAGGCTCTATACATGATACTGAAACTAAATTGACAATTTTTAGAATTTTTTCTGTATGTATGTATTTATAAATGTATGTATGTTCCTCCATAAAACTAGCTGGTGCCCGCGACTTCGTCCGCGTTGAAAAAGAAAAAAGTAGCCTATCCTGTGTCCTGTACGTCCAAATGTTTATCTACCAAGTTCCATGAAAATCAGTTAATTCGTTTAAGAGTTATGGAGCAACATACATACATTGATTATATAAATTTTGAATTTTGGTAAATTTTTCGTAAAATTTGTAATTGCCAATAAATATATTTTCCTACTGTAGGACATGTACCTACCTATGTTATGTCGACATTTTGACTCTTATCTTAATGTGGACTAAATTAATTCTTCCGCAGATACTCGTATAAGGGTATCCTGCGCCATTTTCGTCACTGATATATCAAGTGATTGTTAATAATTAATTGTAATCCACCCATAAAATTTTTTTTTTTTTAAAAAAAATTTTTCGACGTTTAAATAACCTACTGTCTGTGTTTAACCTATTGGCAAAAATCCGTTCGATAATTTAGAAGAACTTAGTGGAGAACAGACAGAAGCAAATGGGGGCTTCTTAAAATTTTATAATTAAAAAAAAAAACAGTACCTACTTATAAAATGTAACAGTAAAATGTTCACAAATAAAAAAAAACAGCAAAAGAAATATATATTTACCCTTTACATTAGTTATTCAAAAATGGTGTACTAACAGTTTATAACGGAACCCATCCAACTCTTGTTCAAAGAATTTACGAGTAAGGAGTGTCAGTTATAGCGTTATTCTAGCGAGCACATGCTGTGTTTACATCCAGCGAGTCATATACGATTAAATTGTTGGTTTTTTGTATTTAAAACCTTCCTTTGCTAAATTATTTAAAAAAAATCGATTAAAAAGCCAGAACTGGAACTGAAATTTAGAATTAAATTAATCTTTCAATATAAAATTGGATGTATACATCTTTACTATCTTACTATAGTATAAAACAAAGTCGCTTTACGCTTAGACCTTTTAAATTTGGAAACGGATTTTAATGCGATTATCACTAATGGAAAGAGTGTTAAACGAGGAAGGTTTTTGTATATAATTTGCGAAATAAATAAAAATGAAAAAATATGTCCGAATCCGGGGGAACCCCGCTAGTATAATCCTAAATTTGATCTACCATAAATTTTGCCTAAAATGTTATTTGTTTGTTAATTTTATTCAAAACCATATCCTTCTTTATTACACTATATATCTTCATAGTAATTGGCAATAACGAACTGATAACCTTTTTTTTTTAATATAACGTCGACGGGGATAGTAATAATTAACGAAAAGAATCTTCTACTTAGAATGTATAAAAACATTTAAAAATGGAACAGTACAGATAAATCAAACGTCTCCGAAAGACACGAACGCACACAGTCAAACGCAAGGCGTTGTCGAACGCACACAGGCGCATAGTGCGTTTAGTTGGGGTAGGTTATATGACGGAATTGGGGTGGCCCCACGCCGCACCAAATGTTGGCCTAGGTTGCGTAAGGTATAGTCAGGTAATTGCGTATTGGCCGTTTGAAAATTATCTATTGTTTTGTTACTATATTAATTCTTTACTGATATTGAGAACATTTTGTAGATTTATTTTTATTTGGAGGGTTATTTCCGGAACATTTTTGTCTATTTGAATAATTATTTCTCTTTTTGATAACTATATTACCTATTTCAGTTGAATGTAGGCTATACATATACTGTCTTCCCTAATTATACTAGGGGATAGGTGGGATTCGTCGGTCTACCAATATTATTACAGAAAGAGTTTTGTAAAACAAAATAAAACAATCTTAGGAATCACTGCAGTTATTTTAAAATTAATTCACTATCTGAATGAAAGGTAGGTACTAAAAAAACTTCCTCAATTGCATCCGTGTAAGGATAATTGATATTAACTTATGTAGGTATACTAACTCCAACAATTGGGTGAAGCCGGGGCGCATCGGTCTATAGTTTGAATCCTATACGAAAAAGAATATGTTTTAAGTTTTTTCTATAAATAATAAACTAATTTTCTCTTGCTACTAATTATGAAATATGACGTTTAAGCATTGAACTCTATTAACTTAGTATGTTACGTAATTCGAAATAAAATCTCCTACTGTGAGTGTCTACTAATATGTTGAACTTCGTAAATTATCCTCTCACTTCGCAATCAAGATGTTATTTTCCGATAGCATCCTATCAAGGTTCAGTTACCCGATCGTTTTCATTCTTATTTTGTATTCAGATGTTGAACGCGTTATATTGATACAAGTTAATGGCACAAAAGAAAAAAAAAAGCTGGTACTGGTTGTTACCGGTTTATTCTGGTTTCTAGTTGAGCGTGAGTTCTCAGTTGAACTACATAAAACTTTACGCAAATGAATTGGAAATAGGCTTGGGAGAATTTTTTTACAAGATTCCTCAAATTGTGTAAGATTTATTGAATTCAGTTACTAAACTTCCTATTGAAGTTTTAATAGTTACAGCCGAGTATATCACCAACAAAAAAAAAACCAATTCGTTTACTATGGATTTACATGTAAGAGAATTTAGCCAACATGCGCTATTAGGCACTTACTTCGTTTTCACTTAGCATTTTCTCTGAATTTTTCTTTGTGGCTCAGCTTCTAAGTGTTGTATTGTGATGTTAAAGTGTCCAGAAATGGGCTATCAAATGCACAAAGAGTTTTTTAAGTCCAACTGGTGGTTCCAAAGCTTTGCGCTTCTAAACAAACACACAAACTTTTCAGCTTTATTATATTAGAAGAAGAAAAGCGAACTGTCAGCGCTACATTTGAACAAAAAAAAAACATGAATAGTAGTAGTAGATATTTTTAATTATGAATAGTATTTCCTTTTAGCGTTACAAGAATCGTAATAAGAAGCGTCATGTTATCGTCACACAAAATTTGACCTTGAAAATTTACCCCAAAGAAATTTCATTTCAAAGTTGATGAAATAATAAAAAAAAATGCAACGACCAATACTGTTTGGGAGTAGTATGCGGTGCGGCTGAGTTCGCTCGCAAAAAAGCGGGGTTGACGACCCCGCCGCGTGTCCTTCGGTTGTGCACTCGTGTGCGTCAGTGCGTACGTCGTGCGCGACTTCGCATTTTTACGCACAACGTCACTCGCGCGCTCGTGTGCGTAACGCGGACGCTTGCGAGTGCGTTAACACGCAATACGCACGCAAAAAAAGCGTGCTATCTTTATGTGTGTGACAGGGTTGCCAGATGTGACAGGTAAAAGTGGGCAGTCGGGATGAGAAAGGGGGGAGGAATTTTTTAAAAAATTAACACCTTTTAGCTGTTTTTTATTTTTATTTTGCACAGATTTCGTACAAAATAAAATCGTGCGAGACGATAACAAAACTAGTATTCGCAAACGGCTTAGCCCACGCAAATAATTAAATAATATACCTACTATAGCTATAGTTAATGGGATTCATGATATCCTACAATACGCAATATTGTGTAAACAAACGTATAAAATACAGAATATTATAATAGTGTTAAATGATATAATATGAACCACTCAAAAGTGAGGACCAAGACCTTTCTTCCAAGTGCCATCTCTAAATACGGCCAGGAAGATAATATCTAGAAAATGTTATTCGGATTTGTCAAATTTAATAATCTTCTGAAAATAATTTCTTACTCGTGTTCATTTTACCACACATAAGACTGATCGCACCGGTTTAGATTATATGCAGTTGGGGAAGTTAGCATAGATAATAAGTAAACAGCCAATGTCCGTCTAGCTATAGTAGGTACCTAATGTACCTTTCAAATAGTGAAAGAACTTTTGAAATAAGTGCACTGTTTTCGGAATTTATGCTCCGCATAAATAGATATACACAAACTTACAAAATCCACTGACATCGTCTCTCTATTTTTATTAGGTATTAATATTAATACATCTATTCAACAAGTAGATGTCATGTATATTACAAACTAAATATAAATTAAATATAAAATATTGGCTAAAGTTTTGTTAAATGTCTATCCTGCAAACACTGCTGTATATCTGTACCTATTAGCGTTAGAAGAGCAATAATGTTAAATTTTATTATCCGTCGAATATTTTACATTTTTACATTTCTTTTTATTTCACTGGCAACACAGTGTATTATAGTACTATGTATGTGTGCGTGAACGGGTTACGCTCTTAATTTTGCCATTACAACGCTGCATTGTCGACGAAATTACAGACATCGGGACGTGATTGCCTCAGTTTTTTGTCCTCTGGAATAGGCTCTATTCTAAAAGCACTTTTTATGTGCACAAATTACGTAATCGCTCCTTATTTGACACGGAACGTAATTTGAACGACCGCTCCCACTATGTTTTCTTTTTCCATTTTCAACCTAGTATATCTCAATTATTTTGTATTCTATCAAACTAGTAACATAACAATCTAAGAATTGGAATTATAATGTCTGTAATATAATAAAAAAATATCATCGACGGTCCCCTAGATGGTAAGTGATAGACACTTAACACTATGGTAGGTATAACATAATATACTCGTATTATAGGCGCTTACTAATAGAGCGCAAGTGCACTGGCGACCTTATCTTACACAAAATAACGTCTACTTTTATTTGTCAGTGGTCTTCTTTAAGATGGCCGTAGGTCAGTAATCTTTAGAACTTTGAGAATTTATAGGTACCCAGACACCTATTTTACAACAGGTAGATAACTTAAAACAAAAAGTACAACATTTAATTAATAATAAATTTTATTATTTTTATTTTTTATGACTTTAGTTACTTACAATTATTTTTTATAACTTCAATGTACACAATTATGTATTATATTACTAACAACAATATGGTATACATTTACTTAATGTTGGGAATCTCGTATTTCTCTTCATATGAGACAGAACATTATGTTAATCTATGTAATTAAATGGAGTTATAAGACAATTTGGTTCTACTTTAATGATTTATATAAGTTTATAATTAATATTTTGGAAATTTTTACTAAATATATTAAGTATATTTATGTCAAAATCTCCAAACACAACAATCAAAGGAATATAATGTAAAGTTTGAAAAGAAAAAAAAACAACAATACCTAATTCAAAACCCAATTAGGATAAAGGCAAGCGCACACTAACGTAAACATTGGGTGTAAATAAAGGTGGGCATTCGTAATGTGTGGTGTGGGAGCGCCTGTTACCTATATTTAGTACGTGTTAAAAGAATATGTATATTACAGGTCACGACACGGTTACGATTCGGTTACGTGGTTCATTTAGTCTCTGCGTCTTCCCATTGATGTCTCAAATTGCAACTTGAATTTAAGTCTTCTAGAATACACAAATTTTTGCTGTTTTTTCTGTCTTCATTAGACTGAGTGACTTTTATCTATAATCTCGACATGAAATAGAAAAAGATTCAGCGGTGCAGGCCTAAATAGGATTTGAATTTGCGTCTGGTCTGTCGACTGACAAGCAGACGACCTACTGAGCTATCACTGTATATATCTAATAATACCATTTAGTATAATGAAATCAACTTGCACGTTTGAAAAATATACTTACGAGTATATAATATACTCTGATGATGTACTATGTGTGTTATTGTAAATAAATAAAATAAAAAAAAAATACTCAATATATTTTACCTACATTAGCTTTTAGTTGTTCTGTGACATTGTTTGCGTGAGAAAGCTACTCCTAACCACGTCAAAGTTTTTAACTAAATGTAAAATGGGCATGGCTTATTTTTGAAAGCTCCAAATTTAATTGTTCGCCAATCTAAAAGTGTCATACATTCATTCCCAAGAGCTCCGCAAAAAAGAAATGATTCTACTAATATTATAAATGCGAAAGTTTGTACGTTTGGACGTTTGGATGTTTGTTACTCAATCACGCAAAAATACACAGATAGTTTATTACCTGGATTTACATAAAGGATACTTCTTTTCTTGAAAAAATGTTAGGTTCCCGAGAGATTTTCAATAAACGAACGCACATACAAAGTCGCGGGCACAGCTATTAAATAATAAAAGTAAGAACATACCAACTGACTTTTGGAGCTGCTGGGAACATAATCGTGGAGCGGGTGGGAACAAGCCCTTAAAATGTACCATGTATAATTCAAGGGATATACCTACACAATTTACAATGTAGTTAGATAATGGTTTTATCGAGGCTTTGTATATATTTTACAGTAAACGAATACATCTAATGCTGCATTCATTATGACTGAATTTATTTCACATCGCCCGCGTTCTATTCTAAAGCAATTAAGGCAAACCTTTTAGTGTAGGGTACCCTATGAGTACTTTCAATAAGGTATATTATAATACACTCACTGTTTCTAGTAGGAATGTGGCCAGGCAGTAGGGCTTTGTAACACATATCTGCATAAAAGTAGATATTTATATTTATGCAAGTTATATTTAAGAAAAATATTTAATTAGTCAGACTTCGTCCGCGCCTCTTTTTCTTAAGGACGTTACAAAGTTAGAATAACTTTGGAGTGAAAATTTATGATTCGCGGCGGCTCATATTGCCATGATGTGTTTAGTTTGCAGATAAGATATTAACGTCATATTATTTGTAGTTTTATAAACTACATAATGGCTCAAAAATATAAAATATTGGGATAATTTTCTCATTAGAACAGTTTTTAAGTAGCCCTTTTTTAAAACTAGCGGTCGATGGTGACGCACAATTTAGTAAAATTATATGTGAAAAACTTATAAAAATATTGATTTTCCAAAAATTCATATAATTTATTAGATAATAGTTGTAAACCTGATTCTGATTCTGTAACGCTCTTAAGTGTTAAAACAAATATTCAATCCGCATAATTGCTCATGTATTTTTGTGAGGCATTAAATTTATATTTTTAGATGATCCCTCGAGACAGGTAAAGGTATATACTCTTTTCAGCATAAAGGGTACTTACCCTTTTGTCCTTTCCTGTATTCTTGACGTGTATGCAAAAATTCATGACAATCGGTTTTTATTTTATTATTAGGTAGGTATGTTATTAAAATTAGAGCCTCTTTCACCAACTACAAGTAAAGTGTTGATTAGTTACTTTTACAATATTTTTTTATGTTTTATTGAATTATGCACTCGGTTTACCGCATCCTTCTATAGGCGAATTATTTTTATTATTTTCTTTTTAATGTTTGGGACTTTCACCATACAAACAATGGTAGGTATATCAGCTCCATTATCCCCGGTTTCCGGTGACTTTAAATGACAGTTAGCCTTCTTGACAGATGGTGAAAGAGGCCTTAATAACATAAAAAATACTCATTGAAATTATGTCATTGATTTTTTTTATAGATCAAGGCAGCGCTTGACAACAATCTCACCTGATGTGAGGTGGGGCAAAAGGTGGACCACGTTTAGGTACCTAGTAAATGCCCATTAACCCTAGTTTAGAAGACCCCGAGGTTGTAGTTTTGAAGGAGCACAGACGCAGGCGATGAGTTCCACTCCTTATTATTTCAGACATGGAAGGTGGAAACGTAACGCTTCGTACGTGACCGAGGAACTGCGATTAAAATAGATTTAAAAAAATAGACAATAGGTATTACGATCTTATTTTTTTAGGTTAATATATTTTAGGTTAAATTAATATCTTTTTTTTAGATTAATTAGTACAGACAGGCTTCTGATTTACTTGATGGCAGGTGGCATGGATATAGGAAAATTGACCACGTTTTCCCTAAATATTTTATAAGTACGAGTAATGTACGTAAATTTTAATGTTATAAAAAGTAGCATCTAATAATGATTGGACAGAGCACATTACAACTAAAAGTGTTGTTTGTAACTGTTACAAACTTGTTAAGTTAACTACAGATGGCGCTAGCCACATCAACTCATAGCAAAGTTCTAAGCTTAATCGGTGCTAATTTTCACGAATTGAACCGATTATTATTTTATTTAAATTTATTAAAATAGAACAAGTCAATGAACGTCAGGCGAAAAAAAAGTTAACAAAACGAATCTGAAATAAAAAAAAAATCACAAAAAATATTTTATTCATGCGAAAACTCAACATGAATGGATGTGACGAAAACGAGGTGTTTTTTTGTTACACAAAAGGTTTATTTAATGTGCATATCAAAAGGCGTGTAACACTACTAATGGACGGACAAAATGAGATTGGCCAACGAAAATGTTTAAACACAAAAAAAGCTGTCATTGTTTGCAAACAGACAAAAAAACTGGGGAACAAAAAACTGTGGGGCCACGAAAAAGGAACTTTTTTTGTTTAAAAAAATATCCTAACGTTTCGTTCCGGATCATCGAACAAACTAAAAAAAGTCATTGTTTTCACCAAGTCAGTGGAATTGACAGGCCCCGCCCGCGCACGCGATTGGAGGGCCGCTCTTCGAAATTTGAACAAAACCCCAACCTAGTTCCGCCTTCTAAAATGTTTTTAACGAACCAAAATGGCGGACCGCTCTATTTGTTTATAGGACGCTAGACCCGCACGCTTTATTGTTCCGGACAACTTTGGATCTGAGGAGGGAATGGAGCGTCCGATAGTCAATTATATAATTTTACTAGTTGCTGCCCGCGATTTCGTCCACGTTGAAAAACAAAATATAACACTTGAGAAAATAATAATAATAATGATAATAATAAGTATATGTTGTTTTTTTTTAATATATAAATTTATATTGTAAAAAAAATAAAATTAAGAAAATGAAATAAATTAAGTGCATAGTGATAATAATATCTTCACACATTCCATCTACGCGTTGATATAAGTACTACATAGATTCCTTTTTTTTTAAATACATACCTATATATTATAAATTAAAACATCCATGACTCAGGTACAAAGGTAAATGTTAACATATAAACATTTGCCCCTAGCGGGATTCGAACCCGCGACCCTTTGGTTAACAGCTAGGGTTACTAGCCACTAGACCAAACGTGTCGTCAAATATACGATTACTAGCTGCTGCACGTGACGTGGCCCGCGTAACTTTATAAAACATAGCTTAAAGCTTTTCAAGATAAATGGACTATCCAGTACAAAAAGAATTTTTCAATTCGAACCAGTAGTTCCTGAGAATAACGCGTTCAACCAAACAAACTCTTCAGCCTTATAATATTAGTATAGACGAATAGATTTGTATGGTAAAGACCAAGGGCCTGTACCATACAAATCTTCTCTCTTTATAATATACTAGCTGTTTCCCGCGACTTCCGATGAAAGGTACCCTATGTCCTTTCTGGTGTCCCAGACAACGTGTATGCAAAATTTCATGGTGATCGGTTCAGTAGTTTTTGTGTGAAAGAGTTACAAACAAACTTACATTCACATTTATAATATTAGTAAGGATAAATTATTTTTTAATTGATTACCTAACTATTTTTCAAATTATTCACCTAAATTTATATAACAGCCTTTTTATAATTCTACATATATGTAGATTCACCTTTTATAAATAGATAAATAGATCTATAGACTTTTAGTAACTTCGTGTCACGTGTGCTAAAAATTTCAGATAACTTATCGTTTGGGCACTAACCAATCAGGTTACATTCATATATGAAACCACTACAAAATGGATTATTGGTCAAATTTATCAGCTGATAACGTTTTAAAGCGGTTGATTAGATAGGGAAGTATCTATCCAAACTACCTATCTATTTATCGACGTCTCTGACCTATTTCAAAATATATTTTTTATTAGTACCTACATAAAATTATTAAGTTAGGTGCTTTAAAAAATATGATATTTTCGGAAGTGAGTAAAGGGATGCCAGAGTCCTTTTCCTAACCCTTCCCAAGTAATCCCTTAAATTGTAGGTCGCCAGCGCACTTGTAGCACCTGTGGCGTTGCTTGCGTAAAGACGACCGTGCCAACAAGCCAAAGTGACCAAAGATTTAAATCACAGATGCGCCCTGTGCTTCTGAAAACTGTCCACGTAATATGTCTGTATGCAACGTGAACCTCTCTCTGCTTTGTAAACTCGACAAATAAAGTGCTTTATCACCCCAAGGTTGAACATTCTTTGTATTTTGTAGAATGATAAAGTTGTTTTCCTTTGAAAATTCAAAGTGACAATTATGTCAATCAGTAATCAATACCTATTTCAAATCTAAGCCTTAGCAAATTTTGAAATGAATGGAATTTGTTATCGAAACTGATAAAGCACTTTTTTGGTCGGCTATACAAGCGACTAAGGCGGGAAAAGTGAGCTCACTCTTCACAAGGATGACACATTTTCGGCCGCCTGAAGTGTAATTTGTAGTGTAATACCAGTGGATTTGTAATCGAACAGATCTCATTCATGTTCAAACTAAACTTGTTGTCATATATTATTCTAAGAACCACAATGAACGCCCTAAAGTTTGGACGGTGGCCAAACAAGACACTAAGTATTTTTAACCATTAGTTACCAACTTAAGTACCTACCTACTTGCCATTACCAAATACTTAGTATGTTGAACGGGTAAAACCAAAATTAGACCCAAATAATTTTGATGTAGGACAAATTTATTTTTTTAACGATATTTTAAAAAAATAAGGAGATTGTTTTGTTGACAGAAAAAATATACATATAACATTATTTGTAATAATGAAATTCTTATTAGTTTTAAGTAAAAAATAAATAAACGAAGAACGCAGTGAACGAAGATAATTTCTTTTTTATTATTAAGTAATAACGTATTGTACCACAACATGGCCTCTTACGCAGGACTGGTCCACAAGTTCAAAGTCTCCCAGCGAGCTATGGAGAGGGCTGGCTTAAGGGATCAAAAATTTTGAAATTCTTCCATGAACCAAAGTTGTCGACATAGCCGAAAGAATAAGCAAGCTAAAGTGGTAATGAATAGTTCGCCATTTTTGAAGACTATTAACGAAGGTTCAGAGGCATCTTTACGTTGTAATTTTTTAATCCCTCTTTATAAACCTTAATAAAAATTTTTGAGCGAATACCTAACTTAACTTAGTATACGCGTAATTTCACGTGTCTTTGTCTGACATTTGTGGAACATTTTTGTAGGACCTTTGACCGTTTGATGTGCTCAAAACACTTTATATGAATATTTGGATGCGGCATTATTTAATATTTTCATTTTCCTTGTACATACAAATAAATAAATAAAATTTGATGAAAATTAAAAGTATTGAGTAGATCAATTCTATAAAAAAATGTCGCCGTAACTTAGGATTTTCCCACGACTTCGTCTGTATTGAAAAATAAAAAATATAACACTTCATAAAGCCATCTATCTATCCATTGTAGTTTAAAATAAAATTAGATGGAGCGACAAAGAAGCTCACGCGACATCTATCGGATTTGGGTAGAACTGCTTGATGATATTTTTAGCGATACGCTCCCGGCTCTCGGCTACGCCCGGTTGCAATTTTTTCTACAAATTATAAATATAATAACCTTCCTCGTTTAACGCGCTTTCCATTATTGAAAACGGCATTAAAATCCGTTGCGTAGTTTAAAAGATCTAAGCGTACATACGTACAGAGCGACAGTGGGAAACGACATTGTTTTTTATTTATGTAAAGAGAAGTTATGTACAAAACTATCCTAATTTAATATTAAAGTGAGTTTTTTTGTTTGTTTGTTACGCTTTCACGACTTAACTACTTATCATGAAATTTTGCAAACACATTGTCAGGGATACAGAAAAGGACATAAGAGAGGTACTTTCTATCCAGAACAAAATTACTGTTCTGGAATCTAAAATACAAGTTTTTAAAAATAAAAATTTAAAATGAAACCACTTACACAAATATATTTTGAACTACTAGCTGGTGCCCGCGTCTTCGTCCGCGTTCTGAGTGAAAGGTACTCTATGTCCTTTCTGGGACAACTTGTATGCAAAATTTCATGGTGATTGGTTCAGTAAATTTTACGTGAAAGCGTAACAAAAAACAAACAAACTCACATTCACATTTATAATATTAGTAAGGATAAAGATTGAATAAATTAACAAATAAGAAAAAGGGACGCAGATGAAGTCGCGGGAAAAAGCTAGTCTCTATATAGTCACAAATATTCTATGAATACTGGTAGTTCTATTCAGAGTTAACACATAACAGAAGTCAATTCATAGAAAGTTTCAAGTGCCACATCTCAAAATTTCTACTCACTCGTCCCAGCATCAGCCGTCTCCGTTTTATAGGTCGACTCAATCACCCACTCGACGTCTCACTATATCGATCCGACGAACTTCCTTATCTTTGATGTTCAGATACTAACAATTATATAGGCATGTGATGTCATCATTCTTTTGAAGTTTTCAAAATCAAATTTCAAGGCGCTTAATGCCGTCAAATGGGTACCTACTTTCTTAAGCCTATACTCCTCGTTTATGGATTGATCAAAAATCAAAAAAGTTTAGACAACATAATATTTTGGTACATTTTTTTAATATATTATTTTATAATACGAGTAAGTTATATAGTGTGGAATCAGCCCCCTGAAGTTTATTCACGTTCTAATTATAGGTAGATAATTCCATAGAGAACTTAACTTATACAAGGTTCAGTTATATTTATGAATTTTGTATTTTTTGTTGATAGAATAGAATAGAATAGAATAGAATAGAATAGAAATTTGTAAATATATGTAACTTAGTTTTAGATATAGAATAGTTGTTAATTTATTAATAACTAATTTTTAAACTTGTTTATCATATTTAAACATGTAAAACAGCACATATTCTGTTTCTTTCTGAAATCTTTTTCAGATTTTGTTTTACACAACCGCCAACCGCGGGTTTCGAACCTACGCCTTCTGATTCGCTTTAATAACATTTGTTATTTAACATGAAAAATGTTAAGTTTTATTAAATATTCGGAATAGTGAGAGAGCGTTGCTCCCAATTTGGAAGCGTCAATGTCCAGACAGTGTTATACTTATATATAGGTATATTCTGAAAGAGAATAGACGAAACATTGTGAATAAAGATTGCTCTATTAAGCTCCTTTTTTATATTGTTATGATCAATTTATCGTAAACAGCTTAGCATATTGGAAATTTATTTTGAGTGTATGTATTAGTTTTGATTTTTATCACTCCAAAAAAGGACTCAATTCCACTCAATTCGACTGTATTTTTTTTATGTTTTTTACCTCAGAACTTTCGACTGGGTAAACCGATTTTGATGATTCCTTTTTTATTTGAAAGCTAGTGCTTCCCGTGTGGTCCCATTTCAATTTGGTCCAGTTCTGACAACGGCATCCATGAGAAAACGGTTTGAAGTCGGTTTTTTTTTGGTTAAAAAGAGTTATTTGTATCGCCTTAATAATTAGTAAATCACGCAGTTTAGTCAAATGGTAATTAAATCTATATACCTACTAATATTATAAAGAAAAATGATTTGTATGTTTGTAAAGAATAAACTCAAAAACTACTGGACCGATTTTAAAAATTCTTCCACCTATAGAAAGCTAAATTATAAGCGAGTATCAAACATAGTAAGATTTTATAAAGATACGCGGGTGAAGTGGCGTGCAACAGCTAGTATACCTATTATAAATGCGAAAGCGAGTATTTGTTACGTTTTCATTACGTTTTCACTACGCAACGGATCATCAGGGAACTTTACATACACGTTGTCAGGGACATAGAATCTTTTACCCAGAAAAAAAAGTACTGTTTTTAATACATTTCATAAATTTGAGGGAATTAGGTAATTGAATTATTTAAGAAAATTTGGTTATATTGGTTTTTTTTTGGTGTTATTTTTTTAACCATGACATAAAGTTTATCGATTATTATCAATACTAATAATTAATCTGTAAGGGTTGGTCATGGAGTAAGTTACTTTTTTTTTCAGAGATATCGTGTTTAAAGGCTCTATACATGATACTGAAACCAAATTGACGATTTTTAGAATTTTCTTCTGTATGTACTTATGTATATAAAGTATTGTGTTCCTCCATAACTCTTATGGACCAAATACACGGTCATGCGTTTGACGTGGCTCCAAACGATTTAAATCAAATGGAGCCACGCCAAAAAATTTGCCCACACACGGTCAGTTCAAGTTTCTGTCATTGATGCGTTTAACCGGGTCGAGTGACGTTGACATGAGCTCTGATTCGGAAGCGCGACAAGATGCCACGGCGTAGTGTTTCTACCAAGGAGGATATACATGTATTCTATCCTCCTTGGTTGCTACACTCACGATCAGTTGGCGCGATGAACTGACGTGACGCAACGGCGCGATTTGAAATCCAGGGTTTGACATCAAGCCATCAGTTTTTACCATTCACGGTAAAATTTTGGCTTCACGCCAGTTAATTTGACCCGATGGACTGACCGTGTATTTGGTCCATTAAATGAATTAACTGATTATCATAAAACTTGGTAGATAAACATTTAGACGTACAGGACACAGGATAGACTAAGTTTTTCTTTTTCAACGTGGACGAAGTCGCGGGCACCAGCTAGTAAATGAATAAAAAAATTGCTAGCGTGCGAAGCCAGAGGCGGCTTGCTAGTAACATATATAGTACATATATCTACATAATTGTACCATATGAGTCTGCATTAAATGAAAGTGCAAATATAAAATAAACGTAGTTTTGCATCCATTGAACAATTAAGATAATCATATTATTTTTTAATGCAATAAAATGACCTCTAAACACAAAAGTCAATAACATATGGGCAACGACATCGTTAATTTGTTTAATATATGACAGAGAAAATGAATAATAATTACTTACGCATTGTATCTATCTGGCATTTATAATATTTATTGCATTTGGCATAATGTATCTATATAATAATAATATTTGTAAAACCTTTGCATGACTTTTATTAAAAAAAAAGTGTCAAAATAAAACAGACTTTAGTTGCATTCAAGTGTTTGCTTTATTTTAAGCGCCTCTTTCACCAACTGTCATTTAAAGTCACCGGTAACCGGGGATAATGGACCTGATATACCTTTGTTTGTACGGTAAACGTCCCAAATATTAAATAGAAAATAATTAAAAAAAAATCGCCTATCGAATGATGCAATAAACCGAGTGCATCAATACTAATAATAAATCTGTAGGGATCGGTCATGGAGTAATTTACTTTGTTTTTAGAAATATCGTGTATATAGGTTCTATACATGATACTGAAACTAAATTGACGATTTTTAGAATTTTTTTCTGTATGTATGTATGTATGTATGTATGTATGTATGTATGTATGTATGTATGTATGTATGTATGTATGTATGTATGTATGTATGTATGTATGTATGTATGTATGTATGTATGTATGTATGTATGTATGTATGTATGTATGTATGTATGTATGTATGTATGTATGTATGTATGTATGTATGTATGTATGTATGTATGTATGTATGTATGTATGTATGTATGTATGTATGTATGTATGTATGTATGTATGTATGTATGTATGTATGTATGTATGTATGTATGTATGTATGTATGTATGTATGTATGTATGTATGTATGTATGTATGTATGTATGTATGTATGTATGTATGTATGTATGTATGTAAGTATGTATGTTCCTCTATAACTCTTAAACGAATCAACTGATTTTCATGAAACTTGGTAGATAAACATTGAGACGTAAGGGACACAGGATAGGCTACTTTTTTTTTTCAACGCGGACGAAGTCGCGGGCGCCAGCTAGTAATTCAATAAAACAGAAAATTATTTCTAACAGTAACTAATCAACACTTTACTTGTAGTTTGTGAAAAAGGCCGTTATATGAGTAATTTGTAATCAAATAGCTGTTTTTGTTATTAAAAAAAAGCTCGCGTTTGCTTGACTGTTATTAAAAAAATGTCAAAATACACCATAATTTAGTTGCATTCAAGTATTTTCTTTATTCTAGTATGAGTAATTTGTAGTATGTTATTGTTTTTTTTTTATATAAAAAATATATATAGGCACGTTTCTTATGCGGCCGCGCTAGAAAGTCGTATTGGGGTATTAGCCGGCATAACCCCGCAACGTCCCGTACGCTGCCGGGTATCCATGTGGAGTTCCCAACGTTAAAAAGGTTCGTTTCTTATTATTATATAATAGTGGATTCATAATAAAATGTTCCCTATATTTATTTAGTTTAGTATAGTTGTGAAGTAATTGAAAAAAATCTATGAAATATGTAAATATTTCAAATATATATTATATAATTATGTGTTATGAGATTGGAAGAGAGTACCTAGTAGATATATATACAATGCAAAATTATCTTTTAATTAGAATGAATAAAATATTCTAACCTACTATTTATAATGAAACGTTCCCTACATGTTAATAGAACCAAAATATACATTAAAAATATTAAATTTATAAAAGAAACAAAAATAATGTCAGTTTTCTTTAAGATTTAATATTAAAATATATTGTGTAGCTTCCTATAGAATGTCTAATAGGACTAGCTAAACACATTCATAGTTATCTTTAAACTTTTTAGTCTTTTTATGCATAAACACATATCTGTATGTACCTATACGAACAGTAACCAGATTTAGCAAAAAAAGAGTAAAGATAACATTGACAGGTATAAAAATAAAAAGGTCTCAAATGCCTCCCTGCCTTTCCTAAGCCAATCAAAGTTTAAAAAAAAAACTGACGCCCACAATTCAAAAAGAGTACGCGCCTCAAAAGCTGTCAAACTGCCCGCGCTGACAACCAGCGTTCTGAAACCTGCCCTGTCTCAACCGCGACGGACTTGCGGTCGTTCACCGACGATTTATTTTGTTTTTTACCCACAAACAAACTAAATGCACACTTATATAGACGTAATAAGCGCGTTTCAGATATAAATATAAAGCATAACTCGAGTATCTGACGTATAAAACTGGTCCATAACAGGATTCTGCATGTTGCGTCCAGTAGCTTTGGGCTGCGTCTGCGACTGAGTTTAATGTTTACAATTTGTTTCATATGAATATTTTAATGACCTCGGTTTATCGTTTTTAATTCCAAAACCAATTATTGTACGGTATCAACTTAATATCTAAAAATATATACCTATAGAGGACTAAGGCCAGTCTGTATTAATAATTTATTAATAGATGGAAAAATTAATCTAATTAAACAACAAAGTTACAAAAAAGAAAACTTAGTTATAGATTAAGCAATAATTTGTTTGGCTGTATTAATCACAAAAAGTTTGGTTCATAGATAAAATGTCCAAGATGGCTCTAAGTGACAAGTTATTGGAAAAGCCATTTTTACCTTTTTCTTACCATTCTTCAATCATATCATATTTTATTATATTTTATTTTTAAGTAAACAAGTAACAAGTTTTAAATAAGCAATAAATACATAAATCTATAATTTTTTATTAAAAAGCTTTTTAAGAAATCAAAACAAAGAGGTTTGTGAAAATTAGTCCTAGAGTAGAAAATAATGTATGACTGGCTTTAATATACGTACGTATACATCACAGATTATAAAGACTATGTTGGTATACATATAAAATAAACACAATAAAAACACAAATCAACAAAACATTTGATCCATAGACAAAATTTTCAAGATGGCGTCTCTAAATGACAGGTTTGTGCATCTTAGCCGTCCATGTAACGCGGCGGTTGGTTTTTGTAATGTTTTATTTCTCATCTTAAACCGAGAGATGATGAACATCAGTTTTTACTTGGCGGAATTTATTTCGCTTCCCGGCAGGGTTGCCAGCTCATCTCTCGGGTTATTTGATATTGTAATAAATTATTATTTTACAGTCTTTTGATACTACTTAGCGCATTGTGGCAACCAACACTCAATAATATGGTTTAATCCATTTTCTTTGACTGTAATTTTTTAATTGTAAAAAATATCTTCATAAAATAAGGTACGTAGTAGGTATTTATTTGAATTCCTTTAAGGCTTAAATTACCTGAAGCAAAGTGTAAAAATATAACAATTTAATTTAATCTACTTTATTCAGTGTTTACAATCAACACGACTTTTTAAATATTTTTGACTACATTATCCCATATTAAATTTAATAATGCTATTTATTTATTTCATTTTATTGTTAAATTGGACCATTAAATGAGAAGAATAATAGCGTAGTAATGTGAGTATAATAAAGTTTAATTTAGTGTAAATTAAAAATATTAATAAAATTAAAACTATTTTTAAAATTTATTTATGTTGTTCTAGCTTCATAGCAACAATAGGTGATTTTCACTATAATTAAACTTTGACGTCACATATAATGTAAGAGTCAAAAAACAACCTAATTTTGTATAAGATTCGCATTATGAAATTAAAATGATTCCACAGACAAACAAAAGTATTCAAAAATAATAATATTATTAATATCAAATTGATTACTGGCAACCTTACCCCTTGGCGGTTCTCGCGATAGGTCCAAGTTAATCTATCTTTGCACGGCCGCCATTTTGATTTTAGCTGTCCGCTACTTGAAATCATTGCTCGAGGTTATACAGAGTTTCGTTTTTTTGTAGTATGCATGCATTCTATTTAAAAAAAGAATAATATTTAACATGCACTTACAACTAGAATATAGCTTCAGTAGCTTGTAATTTTCAATATGTTGTAACTTTTACTTACTTTACTACTTTTACTTATTAGGTATGACCAAGAATATTAGATGCAAGTATTTTAAATCTAATTAATTTTGATTCAAAATATTATTGTTACATTTGCGAGTAACTTGTCTAAAGTTTTCTTTTCTAACTTCTTTTGGTTGTCATCAAAAGGTCATTAATTTATATATTCTTTTTTTAATTTTTTTTATTTATTTGCACAAAAATATTATAAATTATACTATATCATTATTACGGTAGGTTGAACCCTTGTAAATTCTATAATATATATAGGTCCTAGAATCAGCTATTAGTATATGGTGAGATAAGTGTGCATAGCTAAAATTGACAGAGAATTTTTAACCCAGGCGCCCGAAGCAAATAGAGGTGTTATAAGTTTGACCTGTGTAGATACCTGTGTAGATGTCTGTGGCAACATAGCTCTCAAAAGGATGCACAGATTCAGGCGTTTGAAGATCATCAACTCACTTCCTAGTCGACGAAGTGGTGACACTTTGATATTTCCTTTGAATAAACTTCTTGAAAAAGTAGTTTAGATATGTACTTAAATGTTTTTAAAATATTTTAAGATATTCACGTCGTGTTGTATCACATACTTAGTAAGTGTAGAATTTATATACAAATCTTGATTAAGGAAGAGATTAAACATTATGTTTACATATTAATTAAAGATTATTATAAATACACGAAGAATTTATTGTTTAAAATTTCGCGTTTCATCAGCTGAATTGTCACGGAAATAGTATAAATATTAGTTTTGTTTTTTGTAAACAAACAAACACACACAAATACCGAATCATAACAAAAAATATATTAAGTAATAATTGACAATGTAAATTATAGTGAGTAAATATTGTGTGATGATTGTGTATTTAGTTATACAATTTTATTGAGTTCCAAATGAATTTAGTTATTATTTCAAAATATAGTATATCAAGTGACCCGCCCCAACTTCAAAATATAGTATACACGGATGCAATTTTTTTTCTGCAAATTATATACACAAACCTTCCTCTTTTATCGGTCTTTCCACTAGTGAAAACTATAAAAATTGATTGGGTGGTTAAGAAGCAGTTAGAACAGACAGAGGTTGATAGCGACTTTATTTTATAACTAGCTGGCGCCCGCGACTTCGTCCGCGTTGAAAAAAAAGTAGCCTATCCTGTGTCCCGTACGTCTAAATGTTTATCTACCAAGTTTCATGAAAATCAGTTCATTCGTTTAAGAGTTACATACATACAGAATACATACATACATACAGAAAAAAATTCTAAAAATCGTTAATTTAGTTTCAGTATCATATAGAGCCTATAAACACGATATCTCTGAAAACAAAGTAACTTACTCCATGACCAACCCTTACAGATTTATTATTAGTATTGATAATTATTTTATAATAGGTATACAATATTACAATATAATAATAATAATATTACAATATTTAATATTAATATTGAAAAATAAAAAGTTGTAAGTAGTCTCCGATTGGGATACGAACCTGCGTATACCATGTCGGCAGTCAAAACTCCTTTTGAATGAGGGATTTATTTCCCGCCTTAAATTTCATATGCACACGTGAATGTACAATGGATATTTTAAAGAATATCAACTGAAAAAAGGAAACGACAAACAGACAGACATCGAAACGAGGTCATTATAATTTCGGGCCCGCCGCGAAAGCGGACAACTTTTGCTTTTTGTTTTCCCATTTAACTCTTTCGTTTAATTTCGTCTGGAGGGCATGGTCAACTCTCATTGTTGCTGGCTGGATGCGGCGGGCAGATGTTTCGACATAAATTCACTCATGACTCAACCACTGTCGTTTTCTGTAATGGAATACGAGTTCGTTTTCGGGCCCGAAATAACGCTGTGAGTAAATTTTCCCATTTAAAATCAGAATTCTCTACCTTCTAATGAAAAGTCCTCTAACTATGACGGTCTATTTAATAGGAAGTGGCTATTACCTACCTAGCACAAACAACGACATTGCAAGTGAGCTATCACAAGATCCTGATAGAGTAAAGGACAAGCATGTCAATAAAACACAAATTAAACATGGCCTATTTTTTAAAAATCAATAATAGGTTGGCTATTGGCTAGCATCTAGCCGTGCAGGAAAGACGAGGCAGACGGTGGAGCGAGCTAATCAAGAAAATGCCTATACACTCGAACTTTAAAAAGATTTGTGTTACATGAGCTCGGAAATACAGACGAAACAGAAGAGAGTTCCAATCCTTGGCATTATTACATGCTGGTCTTCTCTAAGAGTCTTTTTCTCTAAGGTCGCTTGTTAATAAATAATTTGGTTCAAACAAAAATGCTGTCATACTAAAACCAGTAGCAGGTAACTTAACTTCAAACGACATATTTTCTCAACGCGTATTAAGATTAGAAAGTGTTTAATTTCATTCACTTAAACTTGTTTAGAAATATGTACTTACTCTTTATTTCTTGGTAAGAACCTAGGTATATCAACAACAGTTCTCATTAAGTTTGTTCTGTAGTTATCTTCAATCTTTTTTTTTAATATTTTCTTTTTTTAATTATTTGATTTTTTAATGAAACACCAATAAATATGTTTAACAAATTTTCAAAAATACTCGTAAGTAAATCTACTGATTAATTGATAATTTGATTGACAAAAAAAAACAAATAAATAGGAAGGATTCAAGTATTTCCCTAATTGTCTTCTATCATAGAATGAATACTAAAGGGCTGAATTAAAATACAATCACCACGTAACTACGTAACATGTGTACCCATCCATATACATAGTATATACTTAACTAGCGACCCGACCTCGGCTTCGCGTGGATGCAATCTGCAGACTTATATATCGCTCTTTCTTTTATCGCTTATATCTCTTCTTATATCTTTTATCGCTCTTACATTGGTTGTTTGGTTGGTCAAAATCCGTTGGTTGCTTTAGAAGAAGTTAGCGAAGAATTTATTAATGTAGATACATATATCGGATTCTTGATTAAGAAATTATTCTAGTAAAATTTTGGTTAAAATAAAATATATTTTTCTATACTTATATTGCAATAAATTGCAGTGCATTAGTATCGCGGTAAAAATTGAATATTCTTCTTCTTAAGTTTTCACTTATGTTTAGTAAAGAGTCTTAAAGTTAAGCCTTTATCGAAGTGACCTCACAATAAAAATAAAATCGCATGACAGAACAAAGTTAAGCCTATTTTTGCTCTGAAACTATTCTAGAATAATACTAGAAAAATAAACCCTCTTTACTTACTGTAAGGTCTCAAACTTAGAAAGGCAACTTTGCATGTTATAAATAAATAAAGTTAAACTTTAAGTGTTAAAGATATAATATACTCGTACATACCTACTTACTATTATTATTAAGTATCCGTTCTCACGTGTCTAATCAAACTCTGTGTTTCGCTGTTGGAAAGCCTTGTGTAAAAGCTGCGCATGAGTTGCGCAAGTGACTTTCGCCTTGGCCGCGGCATAGAGCTAGATTTGCCTACTTATTTTGCCACCTATCTTTTATCTGTTTACTATTACGCTCTTTGCATTGTTGAAAATCGAATAAAAATACTTTGGGGGATATAGAAACGGACAGAAGCGAACTGATACCTAAATAAATTATTTTATAATTATGTAGGTTAATAGTTAATAGTGTAATAAATTAATAGTATATAGTTAGATTTTTAGTTATAATTACAAATTACATATAACACAAGAATAATATAACACAAGTTATTGTTACCATTTTACATGTATTATAATAAATATAAATTACATAAAACCTAATATTATAGAACCCTCATGTATATTGTATATCCTAATTAAAATTTTAAAATATATATTAACTAGTTAACCTTATTATGCCTTAAAATATTATTAAATAATTTTAATTAGTGTAAAAGAAATGTGTAGGTATAAAATAAGTAAGTACCAAGTTACATAAACGCAATCTCAAAGTAAGATAAGTTGTATAACCTTCAAACTAATCCTAAGTCAAAATGGCGGACCGCGTTGCTAACAGCTAAAGCGACTGGTGGTTGTAGGTTATGTAGTAACATTGACAATCGCCGCGGGAGTTGTGTAAGCGCTGCCTTGGCCGCGCCAACCGCATGCGCGCGCGCAAGGACTCGAGCGCGTGGCGTCATACCAAATTCAAAGACGGTTTTATGGGAGAATTCAAATCCTTCGAATCCGAATTCGATTCCTTTTATTTAATAGAAATGAAAATAAGATAAAAATGCGGAAGATCCGTGCTGACCTGTGCCAGCAAAATGCTGAGTAGAGGGACCTTTTTGTAATTTTCTTTCTTGCTGATTACTGTTTTATCCCTCTGTATTTATTAATTGTATGTTAAATAAGTTATAAATAAATTGATACATTTATTGATAGACATTTTATACTTATATATTATGATACTAGCTGTTGCAATACAGGTATAGAAATAGGTGAAAAAATTTCTAAAATCGGCCCAGTAGTTTTTGAGTTAATTCATTAATAAAAAATACAAAACCTTCTCTCTTTATAATATTAGTTATACTATAGTAATATGAGTAAAAAAACCTGTAAATTGGTATATAAATTTATCATTTTACCAATACCAATTGATGCGATGATATAAGAGTATGAAAATAAATCAGTAGGTATCTAAATACTTAGTTTAATGAGTAATTCTTGTTGGTTTAATTTGTAATAGTTTAAAATAAAAATAAAAATGTAATCAACCTATTTTATCCTACGTGACATGAATGAGTTTTGGAATTCAATTATTGTTTTTGAATCACCAAAATAATATAAAAATATATTTTTATTTCATGACCAGGTTTTGAATTATCAGCATCCTGAACGCTGACCTCATTTTAATTTTAATATGTTTTTACCGTTCCGTGTGTACCTACTTAATTTCATCAGATAATTTACCGTTTAAACTAGGTACTTATTATGTCAACCAAAAATGTTTTGACGAGATGTTAATAAAAAATAGTTACATAGGGGCATAGGGATATATTATTTTATTTCTTTATACAAATTAGTACAAAAAAAAATTAAAATTCAGATTTAATGTTAATTGCTTTAAGCACATTATGATTGGCTTGTTACAAAATTCTTCCCATTTTAAAACTATCTATGCATTGAACGTAAATTTATTAGTTTTCAAACAAAAAAATATATTTGAATCCTATAAAATCTATAAAACACTATAAGCTCCCAAAACGAAGCCTGCAGACATGTGGACAAAAGGCAGGCAGACATTTAGTGTAATACATAATATATAGATTTAGTTCGATCACATACTAATAGAAGATAAAAACTAAAAAGTATCTAGTTTTGATTAAAAAAAAATTGGTAGGTACCTATATGTTGTATCAAACTACATAGTTAAATTCATAATTATCTAAAGTAATATTAAGTAAATACTTAAAAATAAAATTATAAAAAGGAATCATTTTTACTTGAGTAGAAGTAAGCTAATGCAGATAATTGATTGTTAATTGTTAAATTTTAACCAAAATAACATAATGTTTTCATTTCAAAAGGAAAGTTATTAAAAAAAAATCATCCTCAAATCAGATCCAAAGTTTCCATATATCAATGCACCATTAAACCAATCTCAATTATGCTTAATGAAATTAATTAAATAATAATAATTAAAAACAAAAAAAAATTAACGTCCATCCGTAAAAAGTTCCGTCGGTCATATTTTAGCCTAGAACCTCGCGTCAGACCCTCGTTAAAACTAATAAAAACTATTAACGACCTTCAAAAATATTTAATCTCATTAATTTGCTGTAAATTTTTTTTATAATACGCCTTTGCTATTTAATTTATAATGAGATTTAATTTAAAAAAATGTTTTGATTTTGCTAATCAAAATATCGTTCAATTCTTACGACTCTCACAAATCATAAATTTTGATTAAGTCTTTTCAAGTAAATCGTTAAAGAGTTGTTTTTTTTTGTATCTTTAATTGCTTTAAAATGTTAGCGCAGTTTATCATTGGCCTTCGATCAAAAAATATGGGTTGAAATCCCCATACATACGCATGGCCACGCACACAAATGAACGATGCGTTGAAACAGCGTAGTTATAGAAAAAGAGTGGGACAGATAAGGCATAGGTGGGGAGCTATGGCGAGGGGAGGGGGGTACTAGTAAGAAAAACACAAAAAATGTGCGTGCACACACACACATCAGCATACTTTACGCGTGAATCAACGTCTTCTAACGCACACACGCACACACATAAGATCACAAATCAAGACCTAAGCTGAAGGGCAAGTTTGGCAAAGTAGAAATCGCACTTTCGTCAAATTCGTGGTACTCACATGCGTCAGAGGTGGCTTGCCGTTCTTCCGTCCACTTTGACAATTCGGTGGCAATTTTTGTCGAAAAAATAAGAGTGTCAAATTCGTCAAACTCTCGTCACCTCGTCATAAAAGAACACAATCAGCCGTATTTCACTGGAAGATCACTGTCACAGTATAATATAATATTAAAACACATCACGATTGTCGCGAAATACACAAAATATTATTCTATTTTTGATTTGTTTTTAGTTACAATTTAGTTTAGGTAAATAAAAAACTTTGTAGTTAGGGTCCTAGGTTTCCGTGTGATATGTTTTTTTATTCGCACAGCGCAACAATAAAAAACGCACTATACGAGGAGAAATTCGGAAAAAATTCACTAAATCCCAAAATATTTCTTTTTTAGTTGAATCTCTCGTCGAAACCACTACGCGAATGATATGAATATAAGTATTTTTTAATTATTTTTTTATAAAATATAGTCTGTGGTCAAAATATTTTTTGTTTAAATTTGGGTTCCTGTTTTTTTCGGAGGTCTCTGTCGGTTACGTCGCGTGTTTTTGTCCTTTAGTTTGTTGCAAACGGATATGCGACTCTCTACCGTTTGTGCATAGACGGGACTGCACCGGCGGCGCGCTCCGTACTAGACCGCGTGCGTACTTAGCCATTACCTTGTATTTACTGCGACCAAAACACAGCGGCTCAACCGTCTTGATACTTGCTCGACAATCATAAAAATTAATATAAAAAATACAATTTTTTTATTTTATTTCTACACAAAGTTCTGTGATTAATACAGAGAATTTATCTAAAATTAAAATAATCTTGCATAAGATCAAATTTCAGTCATAATAATGTATAACTTTGTAACATTTCAGTTACTCAACGGTACGGCACAAGACCTTATTGGTATCTCAACTTAAGGATTACCAAAGGCTTTATATCCGAAGAGAGATTTAGCCAGAAATTAAAGCCAAGCATATCGCACCACATATTATTGTAGAATGTCGAATACTTATGGGTGTTTCACCCATAAGTATTCGACAGTTTATATAAAAAGAAAGCACTGATTTCACTTCACAAACTTCACAATACAAGGAGAGAAGGGGAATAAGTGGCAAATAAGTTAAGTTGCAATTAAACTGACAATATATCTAAATTTTTATAATGGTCACCAGTCTCGAACCAACAATAAACCTCACATACTGTTCTTAATTACAAACCTCTGATACAATCACTACACAGTAGTTGCTGTTAGGAATTACTGTATAGTGATTGTAGGTTGCTGATTTTCTGTTAGGAAGTAGTTAGTTAATTACCTATATTTTGATTTACGGCATAAAAGTACTAAGAATCAACTGGTTTTTTTTTAAACAAATGTTAAAATTTTTGAGAACAAACGGTTTAACATCATTAATAACCTCTTTACAAAAGAATTACGAAGGGATAGCAAAATGGACTCCTTCGCCGAAATACACTAAATAAAACATTTTAAATTAAAAATACTTAATTTTTAAAACACCCCTACGATTTCTACAACATTCTAATTTTCTTAGGAGAAACTGTTTTGTAAAATCAAAAAAAATAAAATAAAAAACTGAATAAAAGAAATTAAAAGTATCAAGACTACAGAGTCACAGTATATGACTACTACATGCAAACAGTGCAGCGCTGTCGCCACACAAGCGCGCGTGTGTGGGTGACCGCGCTGTTTAAACCTTGTAGATTTTAATTTTTGCTTCTTATCTGAGTTAATAAAAATGAAACTAAAAATAAATATCTGAAGTACTCTTTTGTTTTAGCCCAAAATATCAGTCGTTTTGCTAGTTTAAAACCAAGTTTGGTTCGAGAATTTTTTATCGTGCTTCCTTACTTCTTTGTGTGTGTGTATCAGATTATAAGCCGTTTGCGTGTGTGGGCGCGCCAATTGCATAGCTGTGTCTGTGTGAGTTGTTCTTGGAAGAAATAGTATGGTGAAAAATTTTGTCGGAATCCCTAAAGATGGCGTTGCGATGGTGATGAACTGAAATTATTACTGTCACATCGATTTTTCTATATCATCTGAGCGATAGAGTTCAGAGTTGGATGCATTTCTTAAACGGCTCTTATTGGATTTCAGCGAAACGTCTTCAACGAACGATTGCTCTTTTGCTTTCAGTATTTTGTTTTTAATTAATTAATTGTTTAACAAATTGTGTGTGTTTTTAAAAATAATAAATAAAATGAAACTTGACAAGTCGCCCAGCCCGGGCGAGATAAATTCGGGCGATTTGTCTATGCACTCTTTAAAAAATCTATTTTTTTTTATTAATTTATTTGTTACCATTTGTTTAACTTTACATACCTATATAGTGATTAGCTGACTCTTTACATAGAATTTGTATCATAGAGAATATAAAATTATAAAACTTTTTCACCCATTTCCTGTGTATTTTTATAAATTACTAGCGACCCGTCCCCGGTTTCTCTTCGCACGGAGTAAAATTTTCACAGACCTTAGGTATGTTATACACTTAGGACTTATGTTAGGTTCCATTCTAAATTTTAGCTTTCTAAACTCAGTAGTTTTGTCTGTGCGTTGATGATTAGTCAGGACAACTTTTCTATGCAACTTCGTCTGCATGAAAAGTCATGACTTCGCCCCTTCGCAAGAATACTATATAATCTCAAAATCTACTAATTTTACAGGAGAGCATTTTAAAGATTCAACGTGTAATAGTTTTAATAATAATGAGCTCTTCAATGTTTATTTTTAATTTTTGTCTAGGTACGTTATCTATCTTACAAAGTAATTTAAAACTATTATATTTTTTGCTACATAGTAGTCAATTTTTGATAAAATGTTGCCAAACATAGTTTTGATGAAAACATAAGGCAGTATTATTCATTATTCTATCACAAAAACTGTACAATTACCTAATTATACAATTTTGAACGGAAAATTGATTCAAATTTTGTAAAATATTTAAAGCAATAAGAGTGTATTATTTTGAGATAATATTAATGAAAAAGAATGCTTACTCTTGCCGAAAATTTTCGTTTTTGAATACTTTTGAAGAGACACAGCGCGTGAACTGCTCGGTCGCTTGATCGTAATTAACTAAAAATTACATACTATTCGCGCGACAATATACATAAAAATTACATACTTCGGCCAATTTAAAACTATACATAGCGCTCTCTAGTGAATGTTGGTTGAATTACGCTCTTTAATCAATATTTAAGAGTTTCTACTGCTGATACCGAACGTTTCCGCACATTAACTCAATTTTGAAAGTTTTTGGGAATTGTACAGTTTTATTGCGAAGGGGCGACTTGTGATCTAATCGTGATATAACATCAATTTAAACTCATTCCAACGACCGAGTATTTTCGGAGTTTAGGTGGTTACCGTCACCTATACTTACTCACCGAAACAACAGCATATGTGCTGTTTTTGAGGTTACTGCTAATTAAATTGGGTAAACATTTGATTAATTAATTAACATTTGATTGATTTATTTTATTTTATTTTATTCCTCTTATTTAGATATAGTTATAATAGTTTATTTGTCTTTGATTTTGGTCTTTTATTTGTTCTTTGTTTGCTTACAGTTATTTATTGTTTAGTTGTTATGCGTGTGTTATCGATCGTCTCAATTTCTAGTTTGTAGTTTATCTGTGTATACCTTAAAATTGACCTATAAGTAGGTACCTATTGTAAGTTTTTTGTTTGTGCTATTGGTGTACCTTTTAGGAAATAAATAAATTAATAAACATTATGGCAAATTTCGGTCATTCAGTTCCTAACAAGATGCGGAACTTAATAATCCAATCATTACCTTTTTAAAAACTACTCTGCACTAGTATTGAAACCTAATACCGATGATTTGTTTAGCCTGCCCATACAATGTGTCTGCTGAATATATTTGCTGGGGAAATAACAACAACACAGAGTCGTTAAGTGCGAGAATTATCGCTTAATGAGTGTACTAACAGTATACTAAAACTTGTGTTTGTTTTCCAACTAAACATAGATGAGTGCTGTGTCTTCAGTAGATTTGTAAGGCAGTAAATTCCAGTGTATCTTTATGACCTTTGTGTATTTGTTTTCTTTTACTGTACCTATAGGAGCTGGATTAGTACGAGTACCTATATTAGCTGGATTCAAATGTTGACCAACGTAAAAGTACTGATTGGCTAAAAACAAACTCATGCTCGCCGTGTATCTGGGTCATATTTTTACAAAATTTGACGAGCCCGTTGGATGAGTGGCACGGGGGTCTTGCGTAACGTAATGTCTTAAGGGCCCCGGGTTAGATTCCCGGCTAGGTCCACTTTGGAAATTAACCTTTCAAATTTGCCTCTGGTCTGGATTTGGAAAGTAGTTACAGGGCACATCACTTTTTTTTAACGTTGGGAAATCCTCTTGGATACCCGGCAGTGTAGGGGACACTGCGGGGTTATGCCGGACATTTTTTTATAGAAAAGAGTGATGGGCAGGTTGACGTTTCCTTGATATTAGTGGCCATTGTTGTCATTGTTTTCTATAAATACAAGCTAGGCTAGACTAAGAAAGGTCGGCTGCCATCAGGACATTACAAAGGGTTAAATTAAACTGACATCCATTCAGCACTAAACAATAGTATACCTTGCCATTATTTCAAGGTGATGGTCTTTTATTATCGAAATGATGTTGTCAATAGATGGCGAGACAAGTTTTTGGGTGAAAAATGTAATGTCCCGTTGATATTTTTGGAAAATCTCTAATCCTTTAAAGAAGATTCTGAATGGCAATCCAAAGATTTTTATTATGTTACGGTCGGTCATTGCCATTGTAATAAGAGATTGGGAGGGGATATTGAAAATGCGATCTGGTATTACGGAAATACAACAGCACACATGCTGTTACTTCACGGTGATTTTCTGTAACATTTTTTTCAGGATAAAAGGTATCCTACAATGTAAATCAAAGTCTCTTGAGCTGTTTTTGCTTGAAAGAGTCACAAACTTTAGCATTTATAATATTAGTTAGCTTTTAAAACTTTTACTCAAATTTCAACAAAAAATACCTACAAGGAAATAATTCATTAATAATTAATTCATAATATTTACTTAGCTCAAAATATAAAAAACGTATCTCTGTTATTTTGAGCAAAATACAATGTAATACGACGTAATATCTACCTACTTGAAAGTTTCTTCAGTCGTGAATGAATCAGTCAGATAAACATATAAATTAGGTTTTTGTGGTTTCAATAATAACGTACCCATTTGGTATTTACAGGAAAAAATATGATAAAATCAATAACATTATTAACACTGAACTATGGTCTATTTATATTTTATATACTTAGCTGGTGCCCGCGACTTCGTCTGCGTTGAAAAATTAAAAATATAACGCCTGACATCTTTATCGCTGTGACGACGGTGGCGCCGCCACTGTTCACACTGGCGCCCATACTTTTATATTTTAAGTAGATCCCTCGGAAACCTAATTTTTTTTTCAGGATAAAACTAGATATTAATTATCCTATATGTTTATCTAGATAATAATTTAGCTGTGTGCCAAATTTCATCAAAATACGTTTAACCGTTTTTGCTGTATTTAGTATAATTAACTATTGTTAACAAATATGACGACACACGTTTGGTCTAGTGGCTAGTAACTCTAGCTGTTAACCAAACGGTCGCGGGTTCGGATCCCGCTAGGGGCAAGTGTTTATGTTTGTACATTTTACCTTTGTACCTGAGTCATGGATGTTTGTATTTATAATATGTATGTATTTACAAAAAAAAAGTAATCAATGTTGTACCTATATCAACTGTCTGGTATCCATAATACAACCATTAGTTGCTTAATGTGGAACTAGATGGTGCTGTGTGGAATATATGAAGATATTTATTTATTATTTATATTTTCGATATTTCAATATCATAATTTTCTGTGAAATTGGAAATTTGGTTAAAATATTTTTATGTACGTCGGTAAGTTTTTTCAAAGTTCGAGTAAATAGGTCTTCTGGGTGAGCTCGCTCCATCATGGGCCTCATCTTCGCTCCACAGCTGGTTTTTGCCCAAGAGCAAACGCATCTCTAATAAAAAAAATGTATTCCTTAAGTAAAAATTACGCAATTTAATTAATAGTAGGTAAGTATAAACAAAGCAATGACTCACTGAATAGAAGTATTTGCCAAAACCTTTCCACATTTTCCGTATACATCGTTCTTTGTTAGTCATTATTTTCTTTCAAACTCATACCTATGTATGTAGGTACCTTCAATACGCTAGTATTATTATATATTCTGAGCTATCAACCTTGGATAGGACATTAGTATGCTTATAAACTACTTACTATCCTTAGCTCGCGAATTCGTCCGAGTATCTTCATAAATACAGACTTACGTGTTATTCTGACGTTAATAAGACAATGAGCACTGTGGCCTATGGCGATACTTGCTTATGTTATAGGCGACAGTATAGCCATCTACCATCATGTGGACCGTAAGCTGTTTTGTCGACCTTAAAATGAAAAAAAAAATTGGGTGTGTCAGTACCTTTACCATGAGTTATAATGACCGCACTCGCTAGCGATAGCGTAAAATATTTATATGGAATATTGTCAAATTGACATTGACAGTTGACAGTTTTTCATATATAAATATTTTACGCTCTCGCTAGTGAGTGCGGCCATTGTAAACTCATGGTAAAGGTACGGCTCCGACACTCGACTGGAGTTTACTCCTTACGAACGATTATAAAATTTAATTTTTCACACTTCAGAAACTTTAGATATTCTAAAATATTCAAAAAATTAGAACGTTAACGCATAACATAACGCACTCGTGTACCGATTTTGATTTTACTCCCATAAATTTTCATACCACGGACATATGTTTGCAAATCGATATAAACATAATTATGACATACTTAGACGAATATTAAAACCTTACTAAATTAACATAAGTAAGTTTTGAATTTGTATATCATAAATTATTTTAAATAAATATCATAAATATAATATGTATAATATATATAATACTTACGTTTATAGACATACCTAGACAAAATACCTTTTCAAGTTTAACTTCCGCATTATAAAATTCTATAATAACCGTTGAATGAGATAAACTGGAAATGTCTAGTAGTGGGTACCTACTTTAAATTGTTTTGTGGAAAACGAGATACTCAAATAATAATAATGATTGTTTTTGCGTTTTTAGAACTATTGAAGGCTAGCAATTTAACTCTGCATAATTAAATTAAAAAGAAACATGAAGAATATTATATATCCTTTCCTTACATATTATAAAACAAAGAGGACATATTATAAAACAAGGAGACAGCCACGTCTGTCTGTCTGTCTGTTCGCAATAAACTCACTGCACCGATTTTCATGCTGTTTTCACCAATAGATAGAATGGTTCTCGAGGAAGGTTTTGGTATATAATTTGCATCCGTACGAAGCCGGGAACAGGCCGCTAGTAATTTTATAAAATATAGTAATTCGATGGTTGTATTATTCAACTCTTTAGAATGAAAGAGTGAACATTAAAACGGAAAAATTCCGTGATACTTTCAACTACGCTCAAAAATTTAATTGTATGTCATTTCCAGTTTCTTTAAACCGATTTAACACAAAAGCAATTACATAATAATATCCACGTTGCATACGTTTTCCTGTAAAGTAGGCAGCCAATTAGGAACGTTAAACTTTTTATGCTACTTCTAGATTGTTAGGTATATCAGAATCCTTTATAATTGTTCGAATTGTTGCGATGTGTCAGCGAGTTATGCTACTATTATTATGCTGAACGCTTTTAAAAGATAGAGTATTAATTCCCAGAATATTATTCGACGCTGTATGCACATTATGCATTTTTTCAGGTCCGGATACAAATAAATTAATGTATGAAAGAAAGATAAGTTAGAAGTATGTAGGTGTTGTGTTACTAATCTTATAAAGAGAAAATATTTATTTTTGTTTGTAATGAATAAACTCAAAAACTACTGGACCGATTTTAGAAATTCTTTCACACATAGAAAGCTATATTATCAACGAGTAACATAGATCATTTAACGCAGACGAAGTCACGTGCCACAGCTAGTTAATCGTAAATTTAAAATACTGATTGTACCACTTAAGAATTTCTGAATTTTATATTTTTTACTTCGATTTTATGTGACACTAATTTTTATTTTTTCCTACATTAATTTTAGATTTATATATACACTTATTTAGGTAGGTATAGGTATTTCTTTTTATTAAAAAATAAATTAGAAAAAGAACCTCCCATACTAGGTACAGTATTAAGAATTAAGGTTACCCCTTTTTGAACGATACTTTACTATTATTGCCAAATATATCAAAATCAAAAAAATCAAAATCAAAATATTTATTTATCAATTAGTAGGTTTATACAAGAAAATCTTATGATCGTCATTATAAATTTAAATTTACCAGGGTTTCGGAAAAAAGCCAAGATGACGATCCTGAGAAGAAACCCCGAAAGAAACTCAGGATATTATTCTTTTTGTAATTTTTAAAAATTTTTCAATTTTTCAACAAATTTTATCAATGAGTAAATAAGAAATTCTTGTTAGGGCCTCTTTCACAAACTACATGTAAAGTGTTGATTAGTTACTTTTAGAAATCATTTTCTGTTATATTGAATTATGCACTCGATTTACTGCATCATTCGATAATCGATTTTTTTTTAATATTTCCTATTTAATGTTTGGGACGTTTACCGTACAAACAAAGGCATATCAGCTCCATTATCCCCGGTTACCGGTGACTTTAAATGACAGTTTGGCCTACTTGACGTTTGTGAAAGAGGCGCTTATAGTCATTAATTTGAGTCTTAAACAAAAATAATATTGCTTAGATTTTATTTTTAGCCAACGGTATGAAAACTCAATAATTTTTGCATAACATTAAATTCGAACCGAGTTGTCACAGACAGGGCAGGGCACAACCCACGTATTTTGGGCAATGAACCGTAAGGGGCACGTCAAAGACATCCTAAAATGCGTCCGACGAAATTTTCCACTCAAAATATCTATGACGTGTTTCCGGATTTCTGTATTACAAACACAAATATAACCCCTCAAATGACAGTCCAGTGCCACTGTAATAATAATAACTTGAAGTCACAATATCTTGAATTTTTTAAACCAATTAGGCTCTAAATAACATTATTACTTACTAGCTGTTTACACGAGATTTCGCCCACGTTGAAAAAGAAAAAAGTAGCCTATCCTACGCCCTGTACGTCTAAATGTTTATCTATCAAGTTTCATGAAAATCAGTTAATTCGTTTAAGAGTTATGGAGGAATATACATACGTACAATACCTACATTTACAGATTTATTATTAGTATTGATGATTGATTGATTGATTGATTGATTGATATCCTATGTTACCCGCTGATAATGTTGCTTTCTATAGGTGAAATAATTTTCTATTACAGTCCAGTAGTTTTTGAGTTTATTCATTACAAACATACAAATCTTCTCTCTATATAATAGTAGTTAGATCATCAATCAATACTAATAATAAATCTGTAAGTGTTGCTCATGGAGTAAGTTACTTTGTTTTCAGAGATATCGTGTTTATAGGCTCTATACATGATACTGAAACTAAATTGACCATTTTTAGAATTTTTTTTTTGTATGTAAGACAAATTTTGACAGATTTATTATATTAGTATTGATGATGATAAAACCTTATTTACAGTATATTATAACATATTATAACCTGGTGACATGGGAAGTTGCCATAATTACACAATAGGTACTTACCATAATAATTTTCATACTTTAGACAGGCTTATTTAAGTAGAATGACTAAGATCTATAATCTAATAGCACATTAGGTCCTAACATTATTCCGTTGGCTGAGATAAGTCTTTGAAATAATGAAATACTCGTGGCTTTATTAGATCTTCATGAGATTACAGGGAATATCTTGAAAATTCTTTTCTACTGTTTATAATAATGATAAGTATATACGAGTATAAATGATATTGTGTTATTTCAGCTCTAAAGGAAAAATATTGTTTTGCCATTCTTTAGTAAAACAGGATTTTTCTTGCCTTTGCTTCTATATGACTCATTATAACTAATATCTAACTTTGAAATCTAACCTATACTAATATTATAAAGAGATTTTTTTTGTGTGTTTGTATTTTTGTATTTTTAATGAATAAATTCAGAAACCACTGGACCGATTTTATAAATTTTTTTATTTTACATATAATGTAGCTTTCTATAAGAACTATGTACTAATTATATCGTGTATGGAAAAATCGCGATTTAAGAGATAAAAAAAAAAATTTTTTTGATTAAAAACATTCATATAACTATTTGTTCTTATTCCAAAATTTGTTTTGCTAATTATAACAAGAGTTCATTTCAATTTACTCGAGTAAATTAATTATGTGAAAATAAGTTAAAAAAATACTAAGTATATTCGCACACTAAAATTGTTCCGAATCTTGTGTAGTTTTAAAAAGCGGTATGAGGGACGCCATGACACTTTTTTTGTCGCGGATCTAAGATGGCGCGTTTACTTCGGAAGCCTTAGAAAACAAAAGAAGTGCATTGAGACGCCCCACCCATTTTTTTCACACGAATTTTTTTTTAAATTAAAACTGAAAATTACAACATATTTCGACTACTTAATAATAACTTGAAAAAATGTATTCGCAAAACGGGAAACGTGAAAAGCTAAAAAGGTTTAACGGTTTAGAAATACTCGCAAAGAAGTGTGCAAGCTAAACAAATAATATCAGAGTGTTGTTTTATCAAGAGAAAGCAATGGAATTCCAAATTTCGTCGTATGCCCCGGCACAGAACATGTACGGGAACATAATCCCGCAAAAGGCATGCAAAGCTGTGTATAACAGTGGCACATTTACCGGGAAAAGCATCAGGCGACCACTTGTTGCGCAGTTGAAACTTCTAGTTCGCCGACTAACTTTGGTTTCTCCCGACTTCGTCCAATTATTCCGACCACTACTCTTCCCTAAATTGCGAATCTGACTTAATTAAATTTCAATTTGAAGCGACACTAACACGCAATATTACAAGCTTAACCGAATGATCGGTTACGGAACTTTTTCTTTTAACAGGAACTGTTTAGTATTTGAAAATTATATAAAATACACTTGCTATACAACTTTAAATTTTTTCTCGCGTAACAATATATACGATAATAAAATATATATTACAATCTGAAGCAGCACCTGTTTCAATCAATTCACACTTCACTGCACTGAACGTCTTAAAAGTGTCAAGACACTGGCTGGTTGCACTTGGAAGAAACGTATAATCTTATATGCACGGAACTTTGCGGCCGAAAGTAATAGATTCGAATTTTGAATTTGGAATATGTTTGCGGTTAATTCGCTTGGTTACTAGATATTTGGGGTGTTGAATTTTGTTGTATTTTAGCTTGTGAATCGAGAGGAGACAAGTTGCATTAGTGCACGCCGGCCTAGTTGCAACAGGTTGTTTGGCGGAGAGGAATCAGGGCGCATGCGTGCATCGTAGACCGATGCACCGCGCCACAGTGAACACGGAAATAAAAACACAACGTGGCCTCTTATCGAGCGTCTACTGATAACGCTCTCAACAACACTTTTGGGTGTCTTCCTGCAGAATTAAGCTGGAATTTTAGACGTGTTTAGACAAAAGTTCTGCGTACATATCCATACTTCCACACGAATCCTTACTAATATTATAAATGCGAAGGTTTGTATGAATGTATGGATGTTTGTTACTCTCACGCAAAAACTACTGAAAGGATTTCAATGAAACTTCACGATAATATAGCTTATACGTCAGAATAAGACATAGGCTATATAAGACATAAAAAAGATAAAAAAAAAGATATTTCGTCGTCATAGCGATAACGATGTCCGGCGTTACCACGGACGAAGTCGCGGGCACCAGCTTGTACGCCTTGACTTTTCACTTTTCACGCCTTGACTACTAGACCAATCATCATAAAATTTTGCATACACATTGTCAATCAGGGATATCGGAATGAACATAGTGTACCTATCATCCAGGAAAAAAGTACTGTTCCCGAGAGATCATCTAACGCCTTGCAAAAGTGTAGGTAATAGCAATAACGATGGACCCATTTTTAAATTTGTTTCACCTATAGAAAGTTAAAAGCGAGTCACATAGTATGTATTGTTAAAACATAAAGTTGCACCAACGAAGTCGCGTGCAACAGCTAGTCAAGGCATAAAAAGTGTAATAATACAATGATCCAATGGCTTCAATTTTGCGGCCATTGTAGAGAGCCCGCCTACACAGTTCTTGGCCTCTATATCCTGGTATAGAATTAGGTGCAACCAGATCCCCAATGCCTTTTATCTCCACTGTCTATCCCGAATTATAATCGGTCTGGGGTGGCAGAATTTAATTGGAACGACCTTCATTAAAGTGGTTTTGGATCGATTCCAACTCGGTGCTTGTTCTGTTAAGATTAAAAAAAAAACATGTAACAATGAACACTGGATATTGTAAGTATTACATTAGGTAAAAGCATGCGATTATATTATATGTGATGACGTATTTGTACAACATAGAAGCCACAAGAAATGTTTTTTTTTCTATTTAAAATATTCCATTGTTAATTTTTATGTGTAAAAATCTTAAGTTTATATAAGTACCTAAATATGTACAACTTAGAATTAAATGAAATATTGGTGTAAATTGTGGGGTATAGATTATATATTATTAAATAGATTAATAAATATTAAATAATAATAATAAAAATAAAATATTATTTGTTTTAAAATGTTATTTTATATATTTTTAATAAATTATGGGCATAGTTAATTAATTATTTTGTATATTTTTCAATATTAATGTTAAACAGTTTGAATAAATTACTTAAGAAATTCGTCACCTAAAAGAGACATTTTCTTGAAACAGGGCAATCATCAGATATGCCAAAAAAGTCTGTCATTTGTCTGTTTAGACGACTTAAGTTTTCGTATCCCGACTGTACTGTTAAAACGTTACTGCAATGAAAATATTCAAGATAGCTTAAGATAAGTCAAATTAATAAAAACTCAGTGCCTATATATGTGCATAGGCTGCGCCCTGCTCTATTACGCGACTCAATAGGGAAGTTAGGTTGCTAACATTGGCACAACTCGAACTGGATGTAACCGCATCTCAAGGTCTCAACAAGTTGAACGAAGTTAAAATGCATCTACACTCCAATAGACCAAGAGTTCCGGCTATAAATTTAATCTAAACTGTCTCCATATCTTAACAGTATGTTAACAAATTTAGTTTGATCTAATCCTTGCTAATAATATAAATGTGAAAAGTAACTCTGTCTGTCTGTTACCTTTTAATTGGTCAATTGATCATCATCAAATTTTGCATACGCGTTATCAGGGATACAGGAAAAGACATAGTGTACCTTTCATCCAAAAATAAAACTCTATAAGCCAAGCCAATAAAAATGCAAAAACAAAAAAATGATTGATTATATTTTTTTTTAAACAGCCTTACTTGTCAGTTGCTAAGGAAAAATATGTTTATTTTATAGTATAAAGCAGATATAAAGTGATGAGATTGAGAATAATAGCATCCAAGGGGTATTCTTACACCTAGGAGACCTATACCTACCTAGAAGTCCTAGAGTAGACTACTACCTACCACCTACCTCTAAGAGAGGGCTAAAAGAAATTAAAAGACGACGTCAACATTGGTTTAAATTTTAAACAGAAATTAGCTTTAGAGACAAACAATATCATTATGTAGAATGTGTTTGTTTGTTTACTAAGTCTGAGTACAGCTTTATTGCGTGTGCCGAGTTTTAGGAATCCCTGTTAAAACAAAACTTTAATACGAATATGAAGGTGAGTGGGGGTACAAGTTGCTTGATTATTGCGAAAAGTTCAACTGCAGAATATATTATGCTGCCTTGGAGTAGAGAGATTTCTATATAATCAATATTGGGACGGATATAGAGACATGTGTGGGGTGGGCATACCGAATTTTCCCTATTGGTAAAGAGTATATAAAAAAAAATATATAAAAATTTTCATCTTTCAAAAAAGATGTTACTCTTAGCGTAGGTACACACTAGGCGTTTTGAAGCGCGCGTTAGCTTACGCGCGCTTAGAACTATGAAATTCTAACGCAACGCTCAATGTGTACTCGCTCTGAACTTCATACTCGTAGTTCTCAAAGCGCGCGTTAGTAAAGCGCGCGCTTCAAAGCGCCTAGTGTGTACCAGCTCTTGAAGCTTTGAACAAAAAGAAATATTTTATTTAATACTCTATAAAATATAAGTATATTACTGATGGCATATTGTATGCGAAAGTTTGTGGGGATGGATGTATGGATGTTTGTTACTCTTTCACGCAAAATCGGCTAAACGGATTTTAGTGAAATTTAGCACACATATAGCTCATTATCTGGATTAACATATAGGCTACTTTTGTTTTAGAGAAATGACAGGTTCCCGAGGGATCGTCTTAAAATATACAAAAATTGATATTTTCTCAGATGTTATATTTTTCATTTTTTAACACGAACAAAGTCGCGGACACTAGCTCATTATATTAAAAACTAAGTAAAAAATAAAAATTTGTAGGTAACTAATAGAATATGCGGGGGGTTAGGGAGGGTTGTTCGCCTACACGGAGGATTTTTTTACTTTTATATCATTTAAATTACCTTTCACAATTTCTAAACGAAAGATCTGATTTAAAGTGAAAAGGGAAAGTTATGGAAATACCAGCGAAGTAACCGTAGATACCAAATTTCACATCAGTTGAACCTTTGGAAGTTAGTGAAATTCTTTCGTCTTCAAACGCCTACAGATCTTTATAAATTATAACAAGTATCATCCCGATCACGTCAGCTCTCAAACAAAAAAAATTGATTAAAATCGGTCCATTAGTTTGGAAGCTACGATATACAGACAGACAGATACATGTGAATTATAACGCCCTGTTTTTGCGTCGGGCGTCGGAGGTTCAGCGGTACCTAAATAATACACACAAAAATATACTCATATTCTTCATTTTAAAAGTGAATAGTGTTGTTTGTTGACAGGGTTGTCACTCACCGAGAATATGGACCATGTTTTTGGTCCACCGCTGCAGTTCCTTCCGTATCGCTCGACGTTCCTGTTGACAGCGTGCGAACGAGCAATCCGCCATGGCATAAATGCGACAACCCTGAAAAAAATATGGTTTGCTTTAATTCGAATGTTGGAGATAGATACTTATTTTGGACTGTGTATTCTTAGTTAGCAACTACAATTAAAACTTCGAGCTAGAACGGTTTAAAACCAATTCTTCGTTCCCCAAGTCTTTCAATAGCTAGTTTACTAGTTGAGTTAATCTTACTTCAAATTTTAAGGCTGAACTTGGTACGGCTGAAGGATTAAAATAAGAAAGAGTATGATTTTACATACAAAAATTTATTATTTTAATTTCTATGGCAAAATTCAAATTCTTCTAAATTTAATGAACATAATATTATGTTATAAGCATAATATGTAGGTGAACTAAAGTTCAAATGGACAGTCTGCCTGCGTGGGACCATAAAAAAATAATTAATCAAAGTTCACATTTATTTCGAATAAATAAATAAAACCAATCTTACTTAGTCTTTCTTCCAAACTCAATTTGTACTATATTTTTACAATATCACAAGTTTTCCTATTAAAAATAAAATACAGTCTCGTCGGGAAACAAGTATAGAAAGATGCAAAAAAGCAAACCGTCCCCGAATCCAATTACTATATAACATTCATCGAGTATCGACTAGCCGGTCAACGAACTCGGCTGGAGCTAACGAAATTCCTCGAAAAACCTCCATTCTCATCAAGAAGTAACCCCGACACCCGCCGAATATGGCCCACCCCACCCGAATCTGGCCCCCGAATTCTTATTTCAAACTCCAGACGTAGGGGGGTATCGCGAAACTATTCTTATTTTAACATCTCTCTACGGAATATGCCCCGGAAGAAGGTAGACAAGCGACTATTTTCAGGTTTCTCTCATTTTTTACTCGTAATTATATTTCACTTTCATTTATAAACTGAATTTTATAAGTCACTAGCTGGTGCCCGTGAAGTCGCCCGCGTAACTTTGTAAATTATATACTAAAATAAAAACCTTCCTCGAGAACCACTCTATCCATTGGTGAAAACAGTAGTTTTTGAGTTTATCGCGAACAGACAGACAGACAGACGTGGCGGAGGACTTTGTTTTATAATATGTAGTGATTATTAGATGTTTCGTTCGCGTATATAACTTTTATCATATATTAGCCTAATTACTCGCTGATAAATATAGCTTTCTATAGGTAAAATAATTTTTAAAATCGGTCCAGTAGTTTTTTTTTTCATTACAAAAATAAAAATCTTTTCTATTTACCTATAATAAGTTTTCTCTTATAGATAACTGAATCATTTACATATGTGTTGTGAGTGAAACATCTATTGAACATATTGTTATTTCACAGTGGTCTTCAGTAAGGAGATAATGTCAGCCAAGTAGGCTACCCAATTTATGATTGCAAAACGCAGTGCGCAGGAGTTTATGAAATATGCTAAGGAGTCATCCTTAGCATATTTCCCTAACCATATCTTGTCTTAATACATATTTTTCTTACTACACTTTTTGAGACCATCCCGATTTTGCAGGTGTTCTGCAACCTTAAGATAGTTTTGATGAATTATCAACATCAGCCTCTGTTGGATAGTCTCCCAAGACTTGCCACCATACACGGTCCTCTGCGTTTAGCATCCAGCTATTTCCCACGAAGCCTTTCTGGTCGTCTGTCCACTCGGCCAGGGTGTCCCACGATGCGTTTTCCAATTCGTAGCCTCCATTCGAGAACTATTCTATCCCATTGTTTATCTGCTCTGCGACATTTGTGACCGACCCATTGCCACTTGTTGATTAACTTAATAAGTGGTTGATAAGTTATAAAAAAAAATATTAAAAAAAAAAATCTCACCGAACACACCAGACAGGACAGTTTGATATTATCAATATACAAATATCACGTTCCACCGAAATTTTCTTATTTTAAAAGTTGAGAGGGGGCAGGAGTGAGGTGGTGGGGGGCAGTGCGAACGTTCTTATTCCGAAATCCACCCCGTCCTCCCTAGTGGCCAGTTATGATATTCTTATTTTAGAATCGCTCGAAGCGTTCGGGATTCCGTTATTAAGATGTCGGTGTGTGCTCGCCTTTATGAGACCGCTCCGACGTGGGCGTCTAAGACACAAAGACGTTTTAACATCCCTTTACTCGTACTATTAGAATCCGGGTTCTGTATTGAACGGTGTTACGGGCCAACGCTTAGCACAACCTAGTGGGATTTATCTATAACTAAAAACAAACAATTGACACTCAAAATTTACCTAATTAAGTATGTACAATCGGGGTAAGAAAATTTTCGTCAATTATCCAGTCACGCGAAAATTTTATATCAAACGTTTATCAGGTGTCTGCTAAGTGCTTTAGTTTCAAAAGGTACTAGGAGTCTATACGATTTGATAAAGAAAATAATCTGAATACTGACGAAGGTTTTCTTACTCACTGTACCTAACCTATGAGTGAAAATTTTATTTAAAGCTATTTTTTAGTGATTTTGTTTCTCAAATGGATTTGGAATTTCTATAGCTGCACTACAGACATAATAAAAACTATGTAAAGTTGTGGGAAATATGATTTATTTGTCTATATAGAACTTATATGCACCTTCATGTCAAACAGCGTCTTTTACTTATCACGACAATCTTTGGGCACAGGAATATGGAAGAGAGAGAAAGGAAGGTGCGTTTAAAAAATATAATAAAACGAGATACAAATTTAACTCACACCAATCTGAAAATTGGAATTTAAAAAATACACAGGCGGGCCGACTTTATTTTATAATATGTATAGATATAATTATATAGATATTAATAGTTTATATGTAAATATTTAAAACAAAGTATTACATACCTAATTTTGTGTCTGTTTTATTATTCTCTTACTACAAATGAAATATAAGTATTCATTCAGTTTAATCAAGAAATTTGTATGTATTGATTAAAAATATCAACTTTTTTATTATTAAAAAAAAAGTTTTTGTAAAACGAATCTTTACCTATATAATTACTATAAAAATAGGTACGTTATATTATTTATAAAATGTTTACACTATACTTTTTTTATACTATACTTACAATTATATATTGGTTTATTATTAAAAATATTTCAAGCAATTGTTTTGATAAAGAAAATCACTGAAATAATTTTTCATGGTCATGTTTGTTTCATGAATATTTTAGTGACTTTCGATAGATATCGAACCTACTTCATTTTCCTTGCGATGATTCCTTGCCAAATTGTATTGTTTACAGTAAAAGAAATTGTGTTGAAATCTTATCTTATCTTATCTAAATGTTCACATTCCGTTGTGAAGTGAGGTTTCGGTACAGTACGTTTACCCCCTCGGCCCCTGACCTAACCCAACTCAGACACAGTGATTCAGTTGCCCCGTTACATCATAACCAAGGGAACATTTTGTGTAACCAATATATTACATTCTTTGGAAAGCGATATTTTCTTGTGTGTAATTATGAAAATTTATTTTTTATTATAGAATAATGAATCGTATGTGTTCTTTAGAAGTAACAACTACCTATTATTGTTTGATTAGTACTTTATGCTATAAAATAAATCTATAAATAACTGCATAAGATATATATGTCCTATTCGAAATCACTGGATGACGATAGTCCGATATTCTTAATTATATAGATACCTAATCTTAATGCTAATATCTATTACAAAAAAGAAAAATGTATATGAACAATAGTCTGAAGTAAAGGTTTTTGTGATTCCATCACAATATTCACAATTAGTTTGGTTATAAAGAAACTTTGCCATAAGAATATATGTATTTACCGTATGATAGATAATATGATTTTTTTAATATATTGAAGATCTAAAACTATGTAATATCCTCAATTCTTTATAATTTTTTAACCCCACCTGTCACGGTTCGAACTTATTCTATGTTTTAGTTCATAAAATCATAGTAGGTAATGAAAGCAGCTAATTTCGTTGGTCGCCAACCAAAGACACAGCAAGTTAAAATGTAAGGTAACTATAATAACCGAGGGACCGTGGAAAAAAATGGTAAAAAGCGCGCGCAACCAATAATCTTTCCCGCCAATTTCCATCGCTGTCAAATTTGGTACCGCGTCGCCACCCCCTCACCCCTTCGCCTCCCCTTCCCAGATCAATTTACGATAACTCGGTTTCAGCGCGCCGTCCCTCTCCACCTTAAGACACCCGGCTATGGCCGTCTCCCCCCGGATAACTTCTAGAACTGGGCTAGAGTGTTGCAAAACAAAACCGAGTATGTGACATTTTTCCTTGTAGAAGATAATAATTTTTGGTGGATTATTTCAAGGCACTCAAATTCAAATTATTTAGTTACTAGTAATACGGGCCAATGTTATCCAGTTTTAGTATGCATCCTCATTACCTACAATACCATATTTAATAGGTATAACATATAAATTTATTAAAACAATGAAAAAATCATAATTTTTTTTAAATATTATTAAGCCTTGCCGAACATTTAAAACCTAAGAAATAGAAGCTTCTCGAATTTCAACCTCTTAAAATTTCATTACTTATAATCTATAGCCACCTAACATCAAGTATAACGCCAGCATGTCTTAAGCCTTCGACATTAACATAAAAATAAAGAAAATTAAAAATTAATGAAACTCAGGTGTAGGCCCGATTGTGATTAGTATTTACTCCAGCTTTCTCTATAAAGAGGCGTTCCTACTACGGGCCAGCTGACTGCTTATTACATACATACTTCCTGTACAAATTTCGCAATTAGTATTTTATACAATAAAAATTGCCACATACACATTCTTGATTCACATCAATTGAAAGACCATTCTCTCACGCGGATATGGCCCGGGACTTATTTTTAACTGTTGTGTGCGTTTTTCAGCGTGTGTGTGCGTCAGTGTGTGTGCAAGGGTGGGTTGTGCGTATGTGTGCGTGCGTTTGAAATATTCCCCTGTAACGCGGCCTCGCTGAATTGATGTTTTTAATTAGTTTCAAATGGTTTTTCTGGTGGACAGTAATATTATTTGTTATTCCTTTATTTGTTTTCTAACTGTCTCTCGTTTGTTACATATTATTGGCAATTAAATATTTATTGTATTTTCAAAATTAAAACCAAATTGTTTACGTAAAGTCTTAATATTTATTTTGGATATAAAAAAATCAATATAAATTACCTAAAGTTAGAGGACCTAACGCTTTAACAACTCGACCTGGCAGCATCTGGCAGCAGTAATTCATTGTTATCGCTTATCCTATCAAGGTCTATAGAGTTGCTTGTATTTATAGGCGACAGTAGTCACATCTTAATCTTATAAAAATCTTAGTCGCGTTTTTCTTTTTTTTGCTTTTCATATAGCGCGTTGTAATAAAGGCCAGCTAAGAGACACCGCTTTATTTTGATGACGGATTAAACAAGGTAGGCTTCTGTTAGTGTAGAACAAAACTTTTACTAACACAATACAGGATTCATACAATTTCGTCAAAGTTACTCTTAAATATGGAATGAGAGCGCTTCGGTCCTAGTGTTGTACCTACGCGTATTTATCGATAAAAATGATATTTTCTTTTAAAAGCCAATTTAAAAAAAAAATTATACATTTTAATTTTAAAATATTTCTTATGATTTTTACTAAAAAATTAAAAATAAATTCATATAACCACCGCCTTACAGAAGATCAGGGATTATTTATCTGCACGATTTATTGTACGGTGATATAATACATTTCCTTTATCCTTAATTTATTCCTAAACTTATCCTTACAACATCTACCCTAAGGTTCAAACACTAAACTTGTGGTGAAGGTTTTTCTCTGTTTTAGGGTCCCAGGTTTGATTTCCAGCTGGGTCAACTTTGTAAATGTATTTTCAAAGTTGGCTCTGGTTTCAAACTTTTCACAGTGCTTTTTGCAGTCAGTCAGGCCAACTCATCTGGCGGAAGTGAAGACCGCCGTAAAATGACAGCGTATGTGGTGTTTTGCTGTTGTGGTGGTGTTGTGTGTGAATAAGTACGGGATGATAAAACCTACTTCCCTATCTATTCCTAATCCTTAATCCAACATTGTCGTCTTACTCCTGTGTGTCGTCGACCTTGCATAAAAAAGTTTGCCAAGGCAAGGATGATTTTTATTTCTAGGCTACACGTAAGTGCACCTTATCACAAAAAGCGCAACGTTAGTCCGAAGCTATGTTGAGAGTTTATCGACAAGTAGCTTCCACATCACTCTGGTTACCCGGAACGTTTCCTGAAAACTTTTCCTTTGCACAAAATTCAATAGGCAGGAAATACTGTCCCGCGAACTACAACTCATTGTCAAAAGGTTAACTGACATTGAAAATATAAAAGTACTCTTTTATTGTTAAAAATTAAACTAAACCGCTGAAGCATACGAATAAGTCAGTTATAAAATTTAATTGTTTGTCTTCACTGACCATCAATGCATAGCCAAAACGCTTCTAGAAAGCTCAATTGAGTTTAGAATTTGTTAAAAAATTATTTACGATAATTTCGAATCAGGGGGCGGGTCGCTAGTAATAATTGTATAAAAATGGTATTAGTATGGATTCATAATATGTAGCAATCCATTGTTACATATTTAAAATATGTAAATATGTAACAAAATATATTCCCCCCTAAAAAAATAAATTCCCACAAATAATACTAAGTTTAAGCGCAAACAAAGTCGGGGAAAACCGCTTGTGTGTAAGCCACCTGTTGCTAGACGCGCTTTCCTTTGTTTTTGTTGATAGTCCACAGTTTCTGTGAGCTGGCAACGTCGCTCGAATCGAGAACAACTTTATTACAAAGTCACGTGACTCCGGGCCTAGGAAGGACGTTAACGAAATAAAATTCATGGTTCAAATGTGTTAAGTACTTGAATCTTTTAATTCCGACACAGAGCGCAGGATTTGTTAGAGGCGTTACTTCGAGGTGTAATTTGTCAAGTTTTTGAATGACAGAAACTATTACTGTAAAAGTAGATATGTGTCGTTCATTGTAAAAGTGGTGTAACTCCCTATTTTTAAAACAATCTTTTCTTACCTAATGGTATCACATTTAGTCATAACTTTCAATATAAAAGTGAAATAACTCCAATAGTTGCATTAAAATCCAATAGATGAAAACAATGAATGAATGCTTATATTTTTTTCCTACATTATAATTGGCAAAAAGCTCGTTATTCTAAAATTTAGTTACAAGGAGATAGTTCACTTTTACAATGAACGACACATATATAGGTAGTATTTTTGTACTTTACTGTATTTATCTTAAGTATATTATTATATAAAAGTTCTATATAGGTAAAAATAACTTTAATCAAGTTATTATGTTTATTATAATATTAACTAAGCAATAATTTTTAAAAATGATTTATTTAAATACATTTTCACCTCCTCTCGTTAGAATGGGAACTTGAGATTTTTCATAAGAAATTTAAAATTATTATTTTTTTAAGTGTAGAACCTAATTGGTTAAAACCAGGTTAAAACCTACAAAGGTTGGTCCGACATAGGGCTTCGATGTCATAGAATGTGTAAAAATAAAAATAAAAACTTTTTTTAATTCTAAGTAAAAATAATTGTCATGCTAATGTATAATATTTCTGTATATGTAATAATATGTTTGTATAAAGTCTTGTCGAAGTGTTTTATTAAGTTTATTTACCTAAAGGTTAGATTTTAAGGCTATTTAGGAAATGTTTCCTTACTAAAATTTACATGAAAATAATTTGACTAAGGGCCTCTTTCACCAACTACAATTTATGTTTTATTAAATTATGCCATCATTCGAATTCATTCATTAATTTCGAATGATGAGGTTTACTACATCATTCGAAAGGCGATTTTTTTTTATTATTTTTTTTTAATGTTTGGGACTTTTACCGTAAGTACAAACAAAGGTATATAAGCTCCATTATCCCCGGTTACCGTTGACTTTAAATGACAGTTAGCCTTCTTGACGGATGGTGAAAGAGGCCCTATGAATTTTCCAATACTTCTCGAGATAAAACCTTAGATGCAATCACAAAACTTAGAACAGTCTATCGGAACCTTTATAGTCTGGTAATCATAATTTAGGTATCTACCCTCCAAAAAGTGTTATCCTCGCTTATCCCAAGTTCTGTCGCGGGGGTTACGCTCCCACCCTCCAGGGGGTGGGAGCTCCTCCGCGCCTGTGTGAAAGAATGCCGGGGAATCAATACAGCGGTGCACATTAAATTGGCCAGGGTATGGGGTACGCTTGACCCCATTTTGGGGCATATTTTCGGGGCTGATAACATATTTATATGACATAATATGAGTGGTCATCAAAAGAACTGTGAATCAATACATAATATGAACATAAGATTAATAACTGGCTACGAAAAGATAGTTTTTTATGATAAAGAGCAACAGGCAGGAAAGCTCACGTGACGGCCCAATCGGTTACAAGGGACAATAGTCTTATATGAACTGTAATATAATATCAAAGTTTAATTTTTTTTTAAATAAATATACCTACTTATTCATGGAACAGTTTACTTATTCCTAATTTATTTTAATTAATATTTTTAACTTTTAATTCATTATATTATTAACTTATTGATTAGTATCAATTACTACTGAAATTGTAAGTTTCTTATAGAAAACTTCTATAAGACTTCTAAAGCTTTGAGTCATTCAAAACAGCATAGTGTGTACTGTTTTAGAAACTTAGGCGTTGTTTACATCGTTATAAGTTTCCTTTTAAAATAATGTGGATAGCTATTTTCCCTTTGTAGGTCCAACATTAAGTTCGGAATGTCTCGGAAGTAATAAGGCTCTATACGGCATCCCTATCCCTATTGATAGGTCTCCATCTATAATATCTGCTGTGGTGCTGGTTCGACCGGATATCGAACAGGCATCAATCATAGTGTTAGCCGACATTAAAACTTTAATGCTAAACAATAAATAAAATGATCAATACATACATTTATTTAAGAAGTTTTTATTTATGTAAAATTTATTAAAAAAGTATTGTAAATTGTAAAATGTATAGTAATTTTTTTTACTATACCTAGTACAAAAATTAAAAATATTACTTAAGAATTCAAAAGATATGCCTAAGTTAAAAATACAAAAGAAAAGAAAAAAATATCGAATTAGAATAGTAAGCGCCTCTTTCACAAACGTCAAGACGTAGGCCAAACTGTCATTTAAAGTCACCGGTAACCGGGGATAATGGAGCTGATATACCTTTTATTTGTACGGTAAACGTCCCAAACATTAAATAGAAAATAATAATAAAAAATCGGCTATCGAATGATGCAGTAAACCGAGTGCATAATTCAATATAACAGAAAATGATTTCTAAAAGTAACTAATCGACACTTTACATGTAGTTTGTGAAAGAGGCCCTTAATTTAATTAATTTAAAATCTAAATATGTTTTGAATCATAGAGTAAATTGTTTTGCTTTTAGAGTTGATTTAGATTATTTTAGATCGTCAGCTTGATCGAGGATAAACCTCGAAATAAAACAAGACCATAGAAGAAACAGTTGAAACGAAATGTTACAATTGAAACTTAATTATTACACTTAGCGCTTTTTAAGAGAGGCAAAAATTCGCCATTTTTTTTTCGCCTTACGCCACAAAATTCACGACCCATTTACATTCGACAAGGCTTAATTGTCGCGACCGCTTGAAAATAGGCGAGCAGTCGAAAAAAAGAAGTGTTCGAATCCCACAGTTGAAAATCTTAACAAAACCTTGAATAGTCTGAAGAAAGGATCACTATAAAAACAATGCTAGAAGAACGGAGTAAAATTGGTCATAATGAGTGACCCTCCCTCCACCCCACTCCCCCCCATAACCCCGAGGGGTTCACGGAAATTGAAGTTACAGAAAAGTATTTCACCTTTTTAAAAAATAATGACTACCTTAGCACACCAGACTTTGTCTGTCTGTGCTTCCGTCACTGACAATATTATTAATTAACTAGTTGGTGACAGCGACTTCGCCTGCGTTAAAAGTAAGGGATGTGTAGCGCCTGACTAAATGTGTAAAGCAATATAACGCCTGACATCTTTGCTGTTATAAAATTTTCAGGGGGTTGTATCTTTATTTTTAGTAGATAGCTGGATTTTGGATTTTTTTGTTTTATGGCCCTTTAGTTTTTAAGCAGCGATATATAAGTACGTATAGTTGCAATAAATTATAATTTTATTAGTAGGTACTAATTTTGTAAAAATCTCGAATTGGATGACAAACAAACTGACGAATTAACTTCCTTAAGTAATAACTTAAGTATTAACTTTCCTTGGCAAGGATGTTTTATTGTCTTTGACATAGCGTAGTAAAATATTGTAGACACCATATGTATGGCAGTAATACTCGTATGAACTTATGTTCAATTGAGGTATAATATTGTATGAATTCATTCATTATTATTAAATTAGGCATATTTTCTAATAACAAGGAAGGTTTGTCTTTATATAATAATCTTTATATAATTTAAGGAAAAAAGTTGAATCTGTATATGGGCTTTCCATTGAGATAAATATAATTATAAAATTGATTTAATACTAAATAATTATCAACATAACATCAATTATATATTTAGAAGATTAAACTGGACACAGAAGGGAATAAGGATCTTTGATAGATATTTGAATCATCTGAGATTTGCGGACGATATTGTCATTTTTGCGGAAAATCCTATTCAATTAGAAAAGATGATATGTGGTTTGGATGGAGAAAGCTCAAAAATTGGACTGGAAATGAATGTTTCAAAAACCAGAATTATGACGAATAGTTTTAAAAAACCTATAAGTGTGAAAGGACAGAATATAGAATATGTTGATAGTTATGTTTATCTCGGGAAACAAGTCTCGTTAACTAGGGCAAGTAACGAAGAAGAAATAGATAGAAGAATAAACATAACCTGGCAGAAATTTTGGACACTTAAAGAAATTTTAAAAGGAAATTATAGTTTGAATTTGAAAAAAACTGTAATCGAAACATGCATCATACCATGCCTACTGTACGGAAGCCAAACGTGGGTCTATACAAACAAAATTGAATCTAGAATTAATTCCTGCCAACATGCTATGGAAAGGAGTATTTTAAATTTGAGAAAAATTTATAAAATTAGAAACACAGTCATACGGCAAAAAACTAAATTAACAGATGCTCTCCAACAGGCATTAAAACTTAAGTGGCAATGGGCAGGTCATATTTCTAGATGCAAAGACAAAAGATGGACCATAACGACAACGAGATGGAAAGGACCAGAAGGGAGAAGGAGTGTTGGACGTCCCAAGGAAAGGTGGTCAGATGACATTATTAAAATAGCAGGGAAAGATTGGTTAAACATTGGAAGTGACAGGAAACAATGGAAAAAAATGGGGGAGGCTTTTACCCAAATAAGGGATCCACAAGCCCACAACTAGCTTATGTATTAAATTGATGTCATTTTTATTTTTGTTAATTGTTTGTGGAAATAAATAAAGCTTTATTATTATTATTATTATTATAATTATCAACATTTGGCGTGAACGAATTTGTTTTGAATCTACTCGTAGTCCATAAAATTAACCACCCAAAACTTATCGGGCTCAATCCCATAAACTACTATTATAAATTTTAAATCTGTTTTATTTATTGTGAAGAATTTTTGTGTTTGTTGTCTTAAACCGAATAATAACAATGAACTAGTCATTGTTAAACCGAATAATAACAATGAACTAGTCATTGTTATTATTCGGTTTGCATATAAAATGAAATTTTAAATACTTGCAGAAAATTATGTTTTTGCATACACACTGTCCCGGGTACAAAAATGTACAAAAATGTAAAATGTTCCCGAGAAATCACTTAAAATTAAAAACATTAAACCTTGACAAAATATATGACCAATTAAGATTAAGAACGTTTTGCATCTAAGAAAATGGGCACGGACGAAATCGCATAGTAAATTATACAGGATGATTATTAAAATACACTGACCGGGCGCGTACGTAATCGTAGACAAAAACTAGCAAATTATACAGCTGATTATTAAACTATAAAGTTGTACCGGGCGCGTACGAAATCGTAGACAAAAACTAGCAAATTATACAGGTGATTATTAAACTAAACTACATAATCGTAGACAAAAACTAGTAAATTATACAGGATGATTAAACTAAAGTTTGACGAACAAATATCTTCGTTAGCGTTAATTAAAAAAAGGGGTACACATATTTAACTCCATCCCCCCTTTGCCGGGCGACCTCTCCTTTGCACACTCTTAGAACGATAGACGTTATCTTCGGCAACACACACAAACTAATAATTAATCATCCAGCGTCTTCCCCACATCTTCCCCCCGGGACTACCGCCCCCTAACACCCCCCAAGTTTAATTCCTGGTACAACCCCGAGCGGGCACCCCACTTTTTTCCGAAGCATGTTTTCATTTTGTACGTCTGTGAGTGCAAGGAGGTGCAGTCTTCTGAACGTAGAAATTGAATTTTGTGGTCTCTGTGAATATTTTACAAATGTTATAGAGAGGATATTGGGTGGTTTCGCCCCATCCTCCCCTCAGCTTAATTTATATTTTTTTACTTAATATTTATATTTCGTACGCTCTGGACTTCAGCTAAATGAATATTTACATACTTACCTAGTCTAGCAATACATAGTATAAAACAAAGTCGCATCCCGCTGTCTGTCTGTTCCTATGTATGCTTAGATCTTTAAAACTACACAATGGATTTTGATGCAGTTTTTTTTATAGATAGAGTGATTAAATAGGAAGGTTTTAGTATATAATTTACAACGCAGGCGAAGTCGCGGGCACCAGCTATCTTTTAAAAATAAATATACAACCCCTGAAAATTTTATAACAGCAAAGATGTTAAGCAACACAAGCCAAGCAACAAGTGTTGCAAGTGCGCTGCTGACTACAGTAGCATTAAGAGTGCGTATAAAGCAAACAAAATTTGTAATTTCACCCGCGTGGCCCCTTGGACATGACAGTGACACAAAATACGTAGAACTACGCACAACATGCGACGGAAGATAGCGCATCTCGCTCAATAAAAATGTTATAAGTGCCAAAAGTATTAAATATTAATTATTCGTAAACTACAATGTCAAATGAAAAATTGTTACATACAGCCTTAGATAATATGTGAAGTGAGATTACTGATACACTTTTAGCTTTGTAATGTGTGTCATTTTGAAAATAAAACTAAAATCGATGGAAATGAGAGCTCACTTCGTGATTTTTTTCAATCGAGAAAATTTCATTATATTATGTTTTCGGTTACAGTCGTCACTTTCATTTATAATGTATTTATATATTTAAAAAAATTAATTAAATTAGACTTTGTTTACTTAGATAAAATTCAAATCTAGGATTGGCTATTTCTCTTTATACCCGCTCTTAAGGATAAGGGATTGGAAAGGTGATAGGGAAACTAGACTTTGGCATCCCTTACTCACTCACCGAAACACTGGCTAAGCGCTTTAAGGGCGCGTATAAAGAGAAAAAGCCAATCCTAGATTTGAATTTTATCTAAGTAAACAAAGTCCAATTTAAAAAAATATTAAAATAGATAAATACATTATAAATGAAAGTGAAGACAGTGACAGAAAACATAATATAATGAAATTTTCTCGATAGAAAAAAATCACCAAGTGAACTCTCATTTCCATCGATTTTAGTTTTATTTTCAAAATGACACACATTACAAAGCTAAAAGTGTATCAGTAATTTCACTTCACATATTATCTAAGGCTGTATGTATCAATTTTTCATATGATATTGTAGTGTTTCCGAGCTCATATAACCCAAATTTTTTCAAAATTCAAGTGAATAGTCATCTTCTGGGTGAACTCGCTCCATCATAGACTTCATCTTCGCTACACGACTGGATGCTGACCAAGAGAAAACCCATCTCTAATAATATTAATTAATTATTATGCTGTCATTTCACGGTGGTCTTCTATAAGAAGGTGGTTGATGGCTACTCAGATGACTGTGAAACCAATGCATTAATGCAATACGAAGGTAAATGAAAAAACAAGCACCTATCGGCAATCAGTTATCAAATATAATTTAAAGTTAGATGTAACTTCACGAATACAGGATTTGTTATCCCCCGGAGAAATTATGTTCCAACGGGTTTTTTGTTTTTAGCGAGACGAACGCGGCACAATTTGCGAACTTCCAAGCAATCTACTCAGTTTTTTGTGTTAGACATTTTTTGTTTGAGGTTTGCGTTACTGTCATTATTCCTTCATTTAATTAATTAAAGACTCATCAAAATTTAATATGAGTTAAAAATGTTAACTTCTAGAAAAGTAGAAAACGACATACCTACAGTCATATCTATACTAATACTAGTGGCCTGCTCCCGGCTTCGCCCGGATTCAAAATAAAAACTATACTATAATTTAAGTTGGACCAAATTACACATAGTTACGAAGTTTTATCAAAATCGGATCAGTAGTTTAGGAATTCATCGCGCACAAACATTGACACGTAATTTTTATATACATATATAGTTACCTAGAGAATATTAAGAGGTATTTGTATGAAAAGAGCTAATCTCCAAAACTACACATCTGATTTAAAAACACCGATTAAATCCAATCCTACTATTAGCGCTTGTGGCTGCTTGTGTTATAGGCGACGGTAACCACCTACCATTAAATGGCTGCCAGCCTGTCTGTTAACCTTAACATTTAAAATAGTCACAGTGATCCCAAATGACTACGAAACACAGATACCAGAGCCAACTTTAAAATAAAAAGTTGATCCTGCGGGAAATCGAACCTGGGAACCCTAATACGGAGCGTACCCTTACCATTCATCCAACAGGCTTCTCCAAATTGTTTGTCCAAGCTTGTCCAGCACATTTATACTTACTAATATTATAAAAAGAGAAGATTTGTATGTTGAATAAACTTGAAAATTACTCGGTTTTGAAAATTCTTTCGCCTATACAAAGCTAAACATAGGTTACATTTTATAAAGTTTCGCGGGCGAATACGAGTGCAACGGCTAGTAATATATTCTATTCGTTGTTATTTAATCTCTATACAATATATAAAATTTACGTGTCACATTATTTGTCTCCAATGAACTCCTAAACTACTGTACCTATTTTGATAAAACATAGTAACTACCTATGTCCAACTTAAAAGAGTTTTTATTTGGTACCCGGGAGCGTGTAGCTAGTTTAATATAGATAGGTTTTAACAAACTTTGTCGCTAGGAGACTAGCGTGTTAGAAAAGACCTACAATTTTCTAAGATATATGAAGTCGTCATGAACGCCCAAATGTCAGAGGCTAATTGCGGAAATTGTTTGAGGAAAATAAAAAGGAAGGAGCCTAATATCAGGGAGTATGGGATGCTAGAGTCCATTTCCATATTGTTTCTCAATTTTTTATCCCATTATAGCGCGCTTACAGCAGCGCCTGTGGTGTTGCTTGTACTATAGGTGACGGTAGCCACATACCATTAAGTGGACCGTCACGCCACGCCTGCTTAACAATACATTAACAAATATATGTTATTAAAAAGAGCATTTTATTCCAATTTGAAATCGCTGTAGATATCTGAAAACAAACTACATCCACAGGTGTTTACGTCACCAAAGAGAAGCAAATAGACACACACACACACATATATACAGCGCAAACGTAGATTGAACATAAAATTAAGTAATTCTGTGTAATTTCTGTCAAAAATTACCCAAAAAAGGAAGCCATTAACCCGTCTAATTAACAATTGCGCCGACAAAGAATTCTTTGTAACATCTTACGTTCGCATCCGGGAGTCGAGGGGGGGGAGGACCGCGAGAAAAATGCAACCTTCCCATCCCGCCGTGGCCCCGTTTGGGGGGGACATCCCCCACACCCTCGTAGGGGGGGTGTATACATTTTTTCTTTTCCTTTTCTTAAGACGAAAATTTGTTACGCTTTTTATACTTATACACTCGGGGTGGTTTGGGCCCCGATCAATAGCTTGGGGGTGGCCGCCTTATCACCCCCCTCCCTTATCAATTTTTCGTGCTTTAGTTTTTTTCTCACCGTACCTGCTGTGTCCACAATTAATTGAGCGAAACGGGACTGTATATCTCGCGTCGTGTCATTCATAGAGTAACCAAACGTTATCTGCTTATTTATTTATTTATTTTTAATAGAACTTTTGGTCCACTAGGTGATAGGTGGCAACCGTCGCCTATAACATAAGTAATGCCATAGGTACCTACTGCAAGTCAGTGTGCTGCCGAACATAGAAAGATTAAGGATAAGGGAAAAGAAAGGGATCAGCCAATGGGGTAACTGTAAAACACGTGACTTTCCATCCAGTAACATTTTGGAACTATTAAAATTATAAATCAGTTTAGAAAATTTCAGTGCTAGAATATTTTTAGGTACCTATCAATGCCAAAATTGCCGTCGTAAGTGAATCACAGTTGATTTCTGCGTAGATATCGCGCCCTCAGTAATCAAGCTGCAAAATCTCTTGAAATGGCTGTATACTATACTGCTTCTACTATATTGTGTCGTTCATTGTAAAAGTGGTGTAACTCCCTATTTTTAAAACCATCTTTATTTCTTGCCTAATGGTATCACATTTAGTCATAACTTTCAATATAAAAGTGAAGTAACTCCAATAGTTGCATTAAAATCCCATAGATGAAAACAATGAATGAATGCTTATATTTTTTTCCTACGCTATAATTCGCAAAAAGCTCGTTATTCTAAAATTCAGTTACAAGGAGATAGTTCACTTTTACAATGAACGACACATATGTAGGTACTTTAGAATACAGAAATATACTACGAGCTGTAGAAATCTGCTTGTAGTATGCTGCTTCTATAAGTTAATTGTATAAGTTTATGTGATTCAAATATTTTGTTAAGTCACAATATGATCAAAATTAACTTAAATTAAATTAGACGAGAATAAGCGCCTCATTCACCAACGTCAAGTAGGCTAAATCGTCACTTAAAGTCACCTGTCACTGGGAATAATTTAGTTGATATACCTTTGTTTATACGGTAAACGTCCCAAACATTAAATAGAAAATAATTTAAAAAAATCACCTATCGAATGATGCAGTAAACCGAGTGCATAATTCAATAAAACAGAAAATGATTTCTAAAAGTAACTAATCAACACTTTACTTGTGGTTGGTGAAAGAGGCGCTAATAGTAAGCTTCATCTTTAGTATATTCTCCTACATATTATTAACGTAAAATCATTTTGTTTAATAGAAAGAGCTATATAAACGCGGAAAGTTTATGTATTTTTAAGTAATAATAAATATATAATTTGCAGAAAAAAACAATGTATCCGTGCGAATCCTGGGGCGGGTCGCTAGTGACATTTTTTTACGATTACTATAACTTAAAATTACCACAAAATAACATGGGTCCCATAAGGTTTGCCTCCCACAGATTATTAATTACTATGTCTATGAATATGACTATATATGAAACACATGTTACATTTAAAATTAAAAATATGTATTTTTTAAACCGTTAAAATGCCTCGAGCGTTATTCCTTCAATGTAGGTCGATACCTATGTTATAATTAAAACGTTTAGACTATTCAAAAGTAGCTCTAGGTAGCAATTTTACAATGCAACAATGTATATAATAGACACTCAATTATAGGCAATTTTTTAAAAAAAACAATTATTGAAGACGTGAGTGGATGAAGGTGGTATGTCGCATTTTTGGGTTTTTTTCGTTTTTTGCATTGATGAAGGTAATATGTCCATATAATTGATTACTGATCTTAAGATCGTAAATTTAAGACATTTTTGGAAATTAAAAAGTTGAAAAAGGTGTTATTATACAGTTAATTTTTAAAAGCAAAAAGTGCAGAAAAGTTTACTTTTTTTAATGGAAGAGGGCGCTATGTATGACTTTCTTTTAAATTAAATAATAGAAGTGTTTCATTGCTATCATACTATTAATATTTTAGGTTGTTTACACAACTTAGTACACAATAATTTAGTACACGAAAAAACAGTGATGAATATACTTAATTATTTTTATTAACTAAGTACAATAACATTTTACTAATTATAACCTATTTTGCTAGTTTTAGTAAATAAAACTAATTGTAAATTTACCACATAAATGTAAAATTAATCAGGTAAGACAATTACTATTATAACTATTTTGATTCATATGTGAAAAATGGTTTATCGCGTTCAAGGAACCCTAAAAGTGTGAACATTAAACCTTGAAACAAAGGTTATCTGACTGCTAAGTTAATGCGCAGCAAAATGTTAAATGCATTTAACAACGTGAATTTACATTGAACGTTTGAAAAATGCACAAAACCGGTCATCTAATTAATAGAAACAATGACACGGCCTGCGCGGGCGACTGACGCCATTTTGAAATTTTGACCAATCAGAGAGCTTCGCGTCAAGGTTACGCGCAATGTCAAAACTAGATATCGCAACGCAACACGCTTCCTAGAGTCGCTGGTAATTTGTCTAGGCCAATAGTTTGTTACTATGACAGATAACGGACCCTTGTTTGCAATTTAGTTTAGGTATAAACATTGTTTTATCAACGTTCTCTCATTGTCAAACCCTTTGATAATATAATATCATTAAATACATAATATTGAGAATTATATATGTTTTTTTAAATAGTTTTAAGCCTAACGGAAATATATTTTAAAACACTGCTTTAAATACGAACTTTGTTTCCCAAAGAAATATATGTGTTGCTTTATATAGGTAGGTATATTTTTTTAAATATTCTAACACATATTATAGTTGTCAAAAACTTATCGAAGATATAGGTAATTTTATAATAATATAATATCTTTTATTCAATATAGACAATATAGTTTTTTTTTTATGTGGCTACTGTCTTCTATACCACAAGCAATGTCACATTTATTTATTAATAAACTTTATACCACATAAATGTCAATAAATGACAATTCGCTGCTTAAAAACTAAAGGGCCACAAATCAAAATTACACTTTTTACAGGAGAGCTAATCGAAAAAAAATTAATCATTTTTGTCTATTTTTTTTTTCTTATTAGATATATATCAAATATATGCATTTATACATGGATAATGGCCTAAGATTCATTATTCACTAAGGCACCTGCGTAAATTAATAGGGTAGGTTTCTTATTTATGATTTCTCACTAAGTAATAAAAAAAAATATTTGAGCTAGATCATCGAATTGACCAGTAGAAAGATTTTTGGCAACACAACGTTTTCCGGGTCAGCTAGTAAATATATAAATATCTGGATATAAATCTTTAATATCTTCTACTGTCAAACAAATGCTTAAAAAAATGTTGAAACATTTCAAAATCTCTCCTCTAATGCTACAAGGTTACTTATTAAAGAGAAAGGTTGAACTTTTGGCCTTAGAAACTCGTTTTGTATGATCGGTGATTTAAATATTTTCGCTTACTAATAAACGTCGTATAATGTTATATTATTATTTTATTATTGTTTCACAAAAATACGTACTTAAACTTGGGAAGCCATGATTATATATACCTACCAATTAACTGGCTTTTGCCCGCGACTTGTGTTTCTGCAGGTGAGTAATCTATGTCAAAGCCCATTAATTATCCCTTCTTAACTTTTAAGTGGGCAGCAGCCCACTTTCAGCAACTGTATCGTTGCTTGTGCTAATAGCAACAAACTGTCAGCCTGTCTAACAACCTTTACATAAAAAAACTTCTTTTATATAGGCGTATTTTATTACTACCTAGCTGTACCGGCAAACGTTGTTTTGCCAAAAAATAAAAATAAAAAATTGGGGTGGGCCACCCTTATCACTTAGGGGTATATAAAAAAATATAATAATAACAAAGCTGTGTTTTTTATTTTGTTACTTTAAATTCGTATTTTCGATATATTGATGTTAAATGAAAATATGGGCCAGTAGGACGCAGACTGGGAAAATTTGTCGTCCATTCCTATCCCGAAACCCATGATAGTAGTATGAATTTGTAACGAAACACCCGGTTGAGGATTATATAGGCGGCAGTGCCAGTTTGCGTTGGCACGGATAAAATGTGCTTCGGTTAACCGGATAGTGATGTGCCGGACAGGTGGCGTTAAGATAAAATTATCGATAGATTTAAAAAAATATTACATTAGTACTTATTACTTCATGGTTCTTTTAAAATTTTCGTATAGTTTCTTTATTTTTATGATAAAATGATTATGATGTGTTATTTTTATGATGAGGCTGCCGTTGCTTATAAGCAGAGGACCCCAAAGCAAATATACTCCAAGTTTAGCTGTTCCAAATACGATTAAGATTACTGGAAAAGGTGCAGATTTAAAAGAAAAAAGACTAGTTTTCTAGTTACTCTAGACTAGTGATCTAGTTTTCTTCAGAATGATTTTCCCATTAGTGACTAGTTGCTATGGAAAAGTCATTTTTTACAATTACTATGCCTTAAAATATGTAAAAATCCGAATGTATTAAGGTTACAATTAATAGTCACCTTTCCATTTGCGAATTTATTTTTAGGGCCTCTTTCACAAACTACAAGTAAAGTGTTGATTAGTTACTTTTAGAAATCATTTTCTGTTATATTGAATTATGCACTCGGTTTACTGCATCATTCGATAGCCGATTTTTTTTATTATTTCCTTTTCAATGTTTGGGACGTTTACCGTACAAACAAAGGTATATCAGCTCCATTATCCCCGGTGACTTTAAATGACAGTTTAGCCTACTTGACGTTGTGGCGCTTAATCTAATAAACATCGACATTTAAAAGGACACCTGTACGCAGCACTATTTATTTTAAATCGCGTTATATTACAATCAGAGAATACAACGTGGCGCCGCATTTCCTACCAGCCTGAAACTTTCAGTGGAGGCTAACAAAGAATTTTCAGCCAACTTGTACGTAAATAAAACTGCACTTTAACCCCATATATTTAGAGGCTCCATTCGCTTGGGATCCTTGGGAGTTTTCTGTGTTGTTTTCGGATGCAAGTTATTTGTGAAAACACGAGTGAGTGAGACGGGTATAGTTGTAGTTATTGGGTAGGAATAGGATGGGAATACACTAAATTTACGAAGCCACAGGTGGTGTGCCTCGGGTACTGATGCAAGCAGAGTTGGAGCTAGCCTTTTAGGATCTTTTCGTATATATAGAAATATTGGACAATTATTGTATATGTATTGATTTCCATCAATTATTTGATTTATTTTAATGTTGAGGTTGATAGACAGGCTGACGAACAGCTCCTAAAGCAGCTATGGGGAAGAAGAAAGAAGTGTGGAGGTGACACTAAGTTTTATGGCAGGAGATTTTATTTTTATGTTTAGTTCGTCAGACAGGCTGACGTCATCTAGATGACAGTATGTGGCTACCGTCATCTATAACACAAGCAAAGCCACAAGTGCCAACCATAGAAGGGTTAAGGATAAGGGGTTATCCTTAATCCCTATACCTTCCCTTTCTGAGATTCTATCTCATTTCTGTAGCTGAGAGGTAAAAAAATCGTGTCACCTTTTGAAAGTTTTGTTTTTTAAAATACCTAAAATAAAAGAAATAAGGATAATACGTAATAAGCATAGTATTTAATAAAAAAGCAATAAAGTTACAAATTTTTATTTTCAATCTCGATTTTAAATTTCAAATTTTTCTAATTAGCTCTGTAATTAATTACTGTAACCTTAGGTCCTTTACCTCCCAGCTACAGATTTGTTTTTTGTGTTTGCAGATTGCATGCAAATCATTTTATTGATAGCCGCAGTTGAAACAATGACTAGTGGATAATGACATCTTTATCTTATCACACAAAAACTCAGGTGCTATTGCGTGCTCATTAGAATAATTATTTAGTAGGTAACAGAAAAAAATGTTGTGGTAGGTAACTTAGGTTTAAGGATTCGGTTTTCTTCTAGGTTTATATAGCCTGTTTAATCTTAGTTATGTTTAATAAATCTATCGAAAATTTAAAAAACATTTAATTTTTTTTAATTTTTTTGCATATATTTTTATATGCATTTATATATAATGATGAAAACACACAATTTAATTGGTTTCATTGCGTGAGTAATTTCTATGCATTAAGTTGGAAAAATATTTTCTCTGCGTAAAAAACAATACTTATTATACAATTTTTTGTAACAAAAATAAACATAGAGGAATATATTTACACAAACAGTCGGCGAATATAAATATTTTAACGTGTTGTTATTCAAGTTTTGATTCATAGTCAAAAGCATTACAAAATCTCTTTGATTTAACTGAAGTATGAATTCTCCATATTAAGTATTCATAATAAAATATTTAAATTGTGCATTTTATGTTTAGCTAAACCACTTTCGTTATTTCATATTTATAAATGGCACATTGTTTAAAGTTAAAAGTATTTAAGTCTGTTAAATTAGCTGTGCAAAAGTGCTTTTTTACATTTTTAAATTTTGAGAGCTTTTTTTCTCTCTGTGCCACTTCAGTTTTGAAGGTTAACCGTCAACTGAACCCTATTTTCGATAGCTTCAAAAAGTATGGTGAATTGATATGGTGAATACCTTATTTTCATTAAAATATTACTTATAACTGAAAAATAAAATAAAAACATTAAACTAGCGTGTTAACTTTTACGGTTATCCTAAATCAACGTATTCAAATTTATTATCGATATTGTTAAATCGCATTTTTTTTTATTTAATAAAAAATTAGAGGCACTGAATTTGACTTTCAATTTGACGAATGGAAATGTTCATATTTTAGGCATTTTTTAACACCCAATAAAAACTAAAAGAAACATGTGACCGTGCTAAGTTCACGCACATATCTAAGTATTAGGTAAGTATATTCAACAATTAAATTAATAATAAATAATAAACACATGTTGTTTTTCCCAATGCCACTTGCAATTAGGTCGTTTTGTATTAAAATATAATATTTCAGAAGACTTGGAATTTTTTTTTACTTATATATTTTTTTTAATTTTCTACAGTCACAACAAAATGTATTATTAAATCATTAACAACAAAACTAATTACACAGGTTACTATTGTAAGATTACAGTACTCATAATATTGCACGCGTTAGATGGGAAAGCACAGCTGTGTGCTTCATAAGCTTTTTAAGCTGATGTGCCGTAGATATAGCTTTGATTTTCATTCGAAGGGAGATGTAAAATTAGATACGAAAAACTCTTTTCTCACACATAAGTAATAATTTAAAAAAAATTGTGCGCCATGCGTAAATATGGCTTTTTGTGTTAATAGTAGGTATGGTTAAAATTGTATATTATTAGTAAAACGTATCAGATGCATTTGATTTTCAATGTTATAAATTATGTCGTATGGGTTTTTATGAAAGAAAGAATTGTGAAATAGTCGGCGAAGCGAACAAATTCGAAATTTTTTTCAAAAAATAATTTAAAAAAAAATTAAATTTCAAATTGGTTTGGATATTTTTTTGTTTCGATTTATTTTCCCTTGTTGAAAGTTAGCTGTAAGACCTGGGCTTCTCTCATAATTTTCTAGTAGGATCGGTCAGAACTATCCTGTATATTTTATCGTTAAGTATGTCTTATCTTGTAGACTCCACATCTTAATTTGACTTTGATACTTCAAAATTCAAATTTTGAACAACAAAATTACTTTGATTTTTTCCAAATTTACTTTATTGTGTAAACTTGTAAACCAAACTTTTTTTAAGCATTTATTTAAGTCTCTTTTACCCTTTTTTATTTAAATTAGTTACTTGAAATAAAAAATGCTTGAATAGGTATACAAATATTTCTCTAATCTGGAATAAAAAATCTATTAAAAATTTTGTTTTGTTTTCAAACACATAGAAATCACTATGACAAATCTAAAAATACGCCCTTGTCAACCAGCACGTTTTAATTGCAAAAATATGAATTAGGTAGGTTCGTACTAGTCATATCGAACCGTCGTGAATTTCAAATAGGCCTAGGTAAACGGAATTTACATTTTGTCAATGACACACCTTAGTTCTTTACCTACCAAGGTTATTGAATAAAATAATAAACATTCGAACATTGAAGATTAACTTTGCTTTAAAAACGAAATTTTAATGAATTTCAAATGCATTTTAATCGATGTACATTTTTAATAAATATTAAGACTGTTCTTAATGAAAGTTTTTTTTAAAATAAATAACAAAATAATACCAAGTAGTTAGATAAGATTAACTAACTAATAATAACTAGCTAACTTTCTTTCTTGAAGATCAAAAAATTAAAAAACTTTTTTTTACTGAACATGAAAAAGTCAGGATAAATAGTTAATCCAGGTTATGAACTATCTGTGTGCCAAATTTCATCTAAATCTGTTGAGCTTTTTTGCGTGGCTGTGTAAAACATCAAAATAAACGTAAAAACTTGTATTAAGGATACCATTTTTTTACCAACATTCATGCATATAAGTATAAAGAAAAACTTAATGGACTTAATTTTATGCCATACAATTTAAGTATGGTGCATTCAGCTTTAAGTTTTGTACCCTAATTTTAAGATAGTTTAAGATCTCTTGAGTCGATATGCATATACTTATTTCATTCCTATAATAATATTAATTTAGAAATAAACCCTTACGATTATAATATCAAATTAAAACTATCTATATAATGACTGGGTTAATTAAATTATACTGTGAAATCGATTAGGCAGCCATTCCTAATGGGAATTCCAACAAATGTCTAATTGGGATTTATTTTGCTACTGAAAACGCAAAATTATTCATTTTAATGCGAGTATTGCGCTAGATAACTTTAATAGAGAGATAGATAATGAAACTACACTAAACATATTTTATGACTTAGGTATAAATACTTGACCACATCATTAAAAAGTAGTGGCAATTGTCAGGGAACCTATGAATTGGCCAGACATAGTATCATACTATGTCTGGCCAATCATACTATGTCTGGCAACAAAACATTGCAACACTGACATCCCTTACTCACACAAACTCACGTAAGAACGTGAGTTTGTGTGAGTAAGGGATGCCAGAGTCCATTTTATATAACTTAAAATTGCCTGTCCATATGTGTCTTTTATAAGAAGTACTTCGGAGAGTGTGCTCAGAGCTGCATGAGCTCATACCGCCTTCCCCTTTCTTCCATTGGTCATTTAGACGTAGGGTTGGTTACCATCCTTATCTTGTCAAAATCCCTCTTTTTGGGCCAAGCGCCATCTTTTATAAATTTTTTTAAACATCTTTTCTTTTTTTTTCACACATTCCACACAGCACCGTCTATTTCCACACTAAGCAACAAGTGATTTTATTATGGATACTAGACATAGATTACTTTTTTTGTAAATACATACATACGAGTATTATAAATACAAACATCCATGACTCAGGTGCAAAGGTAAATGTTAACACATTTGGCCCTAGCAGGACTCGAACCCGCGACCGTTTGGTCAATAGCTAGTGTTACTAGCTACTAGACCAATGGTGTCGTCATGCAGGCGTCTGTATTTTCGAATTGCCCCGAAACCTCACTGAGCGTGACGTAACAGTCACGCGAGTTCATTCAAGCACGAGTTCATTTGGTATGGAGAATAAGCTTCCCCATAACAAAAGTTCCCAACGTGCCAAAAGAAGTTTTCACTTGATTAAACTCAAATATTCTTCTTAAACCTTAGAATTATTCTTTCAAATCTGCTAAGTTCCATTATACCGGGCGGGTGTACGCAAACTGTTGCTTCTCGGTTCGCGGCTATACATAGCTATAGGGCATGTTAAAAACACTTGTATTGTATTGATTTTGTTCGATTCTGGACTGAGACGCGACAGTACAAGGAACTTGGGCTGTCTAGTTTGTTTACATTCGACGCGATATCTCGGCAGAGAAATTACTTTACATTTATCCTTCTTGTTATGGTTTTCCTATTTGAAAACCTATTAAAAAATCTATTATTTACATAATACATATTACGAAATTTGATTTCGTAAAGATTCTCATTCGTAATTTTATTTACGATTTACGATAATTTTAATAATAACTAATATTATAAATGAGTTTGTTTCGCGCCTTAACTATTCTATCGATCATCAAGAAAAAAAGTATCAAAACAATAGTACCAGAGGGATCTTCTAAAAATAAATATATTATCGCCTGAAAAAATTAATTACTTAAATGTTTTACATCTAAGAAAAAAGAGCGGACGAAGTCGCGGGCAAAACAATGCCATAATTTCTAATGCGGTTAAAGTAATTTCCAATGTTTTTAAGCCCGTTTGGCATCAATCTCCAACTCCTTACTGAAAACTTGAATCTTGAAAAACAAAAAAACAACATTAAAATATCAATTATTTTAAACTTAACAGGGCATCAACCCTGTATTTAAGTAGGCAACTGTATAGCTTAAAGATGGAACCTTGAATGGAAGCCTAAGTAACCTAAGTAAACTCGACAAATAAAGTGCTTTATCACCATAAGATTGAACATTTTTTGTGTTTTGTAGAATGATAAGGTTGTTTTCCTTTGAAAATTCAAAGTGATAATTATGTCAATCAGTAAATCAATACCTATTTCAAATCTCAGCCTTAACGAATTTTGAAATGAATGGAATTTGTTATTGAAACTGATAAAGCACTTTTCTGGTCGGCCATACATACACAAGTAACTCCAGAGGCAATCAAAGTTTTCAAACGAAAAAACCCTATGTTGTTGCTATGTGGAAAAACCTCAGCAGGTTTGCTCCATAGTTAGCGTGTCAGTAAGATTTTTTTGTCCTCAGGATTTTCAGTAATCCTGACTTCTATACTCTGTATAAATAGGTTTTTTTTTGAAAATTCAAACATAGTTAACCAGAAATATGTAGTCTCCCTTCCCGATTTCCTTTTGAAGATTTAATTACGAGTCAACCCCGATTCCTTCGGTGACAGAACTTTGCCATTACTTCGATGCCATGCCATTTTCTTCGCCTCACGTAAACCACATTTTTTCGTCCGAACTTCGTCCCATTGTCTCGGTGTCGTTTTAAAACGACGCCAGAAAGTGGGGCGAACAAAATCAATAGGGGGTGGTTGGTGGTTAGGGGTAAGGGGAGCACTAAGTGAGCGAAACAGATCGCTTGGACGAATGTCGAACCTAGTGGACAATGCCCCGCAACGTAATTCTGTAATGAGTTTCTTTTTTCACTACATTATGTCTGGATTTTGTTTTGTCTTGAATTTCAACTTGTTAGGCAAATTGGCTTACAAGACACGATTTTTAAACACTCTAGAATATGTTATGGATTTTTTTAAAAGCTTTTAGTTTTAGTTCTGAAAATACATGATAGTGCATACTAATATTCCAATTTTCACATTTAAAAAAAAATAACATGAAATTAATACTTTATAACTGGTTTTTTTTTAGGTTCTTAACATTTTCGGATAAAAAGTAATATTGACTCCCACTATGGAGGATAGGTACTATTTCTTTATGAAAGGTACCCCTATATACTTTCTCGTATCCCTGACAACGTGTATGCAAAATTTTATTATGATCGGTTCAGACGTTAAGGCGTGAAAAATTGACAGACAGATAGATATACTTTCACATTTATAATAGTAGTATGGAAGTATGGATTTGATAGGTTGATATAGGTATAGGATGATAGGTACTCTATGTCCTCCTTTCTTATATTCCTGTCAACGTGTATGCAAAATTTCATGATGATCAGTTCAGTAGTTAAGGTGTGAAAAGGCAACAGACAGACAGACAGAGTTACTTTCACATTTATAATATTAGTATGGATATATCCTCATTGGAACCGCGCGAATCCTTGGTCCGTGTATCTAGTACCTATACTTTTTTATTGTTTTAGTTTGAACTCACTGCATATAAGGACTCAGCAAGACAGAAAATAATGTAATTGCGGAAACGGAAACACGTTTCCCATAGCGGTCTGGCTGACCTTTTAAATTATATTTTTATATTTGGGCTCACAATTGAACGTAGAGGGGAGGTAGGGTAACTACCCTTTCCTCCCCCCTACCCATACCCATAGAAAGTCAACTTGTAGACGCAATGGGTAAACAAGAATATGTGTTACGTCATACCTACCCACGTCGTGAAGTCTGCCTGAATCAACAAGTATGAATCTAACCGGTGCCCTATCTATAGTGTTTACTTATTACTATTATTTTTAATGGAAAATAACATTTTTCCACTTGATTCTGAATTTATAGAGGAAAATGATTTTTTATATACTTACAAACTAGCTGGTGCCAGCGACTTTGTCCGCGTTGAAAAATAATAACAATATATTTAAGCAATATCTGACATCTGTATTGCTATTATACTTTTGTGTCAGGCGTTAGTTTTTTTTTTTAATTCATAACGTTACTCGTATTACTCGTAACGTACACGTATACACGGAAACTTAAAACATACGGCCGTGTCCACGACACAGCCACACCCATTTTTATTTTTATTTTTAAAATTTCTGTCAATAAAAATAAAATTTCTGTTTTTCTAGAAAAAAGTACCCTTTGTCTTCCTTTTTGTATCTCTGACAACGTCAGGGATACAAAAAAAGGGTGAAATTTCATTATCATGATGATAATCACGATAATGATGATCGATTGTGAGCAGTTACAACGTGAAAGCTCAAAAAACAAACTCATAATCACATTCATAAAATATTAGTTAGGAAGTAAAACGATTAACCTAAGTTCACACTATGTATATGACACAACACCCTTCGATGTCCACATGCACAAAACTGTACACACACACACGCACACACACAGCGAAACCTTTCACATATTGGATTTTGTTTATGCAAAATGGCTTCCTTTGGGACTAACGTTCATTTAAATAGATTAGTAATTAAAAGAGACAGATAGTTGAATTTTCATTTAGCAAAGACAAGGATGGAAACACTTTGTACTATATTAGCGACACGTTCTGTCTTCAGTCGGTTGCTATAAAAGGACAATCCTTACTCGAATAACAGTTTTTTTAATTGCCTCCCACAATGCAAGACAGACTTAGATATTAAATTACTTTTTAGACCAATTTTGCATTACAATGTAGAACACAAAACAAACCCACAGAACAAAAATATACTCGTATATGCTCAATCCTTCCTGCTTTATTGAACAGGCATTTAAAAAATATACGTGTTACTACGTGTAAATCAAGACCTAGGTCACCTGAAACTGCATATTCCCAACAAAAGAATACATTACAATATGATTGGCCGATATTACAAGACGTTATAGAATAAAAAGGTCAGAATATGGACATTCATCGGATCTGTTTTTTCTAACATAATGTTTACATAAATAAATTTCACATGAAACTTGTATGAATTTATTTTAAAAACGACTCGAGAATCCTAAATTGTAACCCATCTAATCTAATCCTATACTAATATTATAAATGTGAATGTTAGTTTGGTTGTTTGTTACGCTTTTTGATCGGTTCAGTAGTTTTTCAGTAGTAGCAAACAAACTCACATTCACATTATAATATTAATAAGGATATTACTCGCTGAGAACGTAGCTTTCTATAGGTGAAATTTTTTTTTATAATTGGTCCAATAGTTTTGAATTTATTCATTACAAACATAATTATGAATCTTCTTAATATTAGTACTGATAATTTATTTTTTATTTTTCAACGCGGACGAAGTCGCCAACAGCAGTTAGTTTAATTATATAAGAATCATAATGACCTCACTTGCAGTTAGATAAAGTGAAAATATATTAATTCACTTAAGAATAACATTTATTATTTGAGTGGCATAACTTTGATTAGAATCCAAACACTTCTATTATTTCTATAGCTAGATTTAAAAACAAATCTATTCGACGCTTGACCTTCCGAACTGCATTCAATAGGCTATGTTTAGAGTTACCTATGCATTGTTAAGGGATACGGAATCGGTTGACGAATCATAGACGAGGCCTAAAGACGATGTTGTGAATTTAACAGTTTGTTTAATGACACATCAAGCTAATTCTTTTACAGTACAATACCGCTTAACGTAACTAACGAGGCTCAGCTTAAGCTATTTCATTCTCTGTCTGATTTTGGCTTAAATCAATATAATACTGTAGTTAATGGAAACAATCGGTTCCTGGATCTTGTGTTTTGTACTCTAGAAGTGACTACTGCTCGTTGTACTCTTCCTATTACTCGGGAGGACATGCCACATCACCCAGCACTCGACATTGATATTCCAAACTTAACTATTAACAAGGTGTTGAATAATCCTACTTTCAAAATGTACAAATTTAAGATGGCCAATTACGGTGCAATAAAATCTAGGTTATTTTCAGTGGACTGGACCACTGTTCTTAAAGGCGGCAACGTCAATGACATGGTAGATAGGTTTAATGAAGTAGTCCATGGTATTATGGATAGTGAAGTACCAAGTTTTATGACCAGCGGCTGTGGTTATCCGGTGTGGTTCTCTAAACCTCTTATTAAAATTATCAAAGAAAAATCTAAATACCATAGATTATGGAAGCGATTTGGAAATCAATTAGATTATGACTCTTTTGCTCTGCTTAGGAAGCGACAGAAGAGCATTTTACGTGAGTGCTGGAAAACATATGTGAATAATTGCGAAAATTCAATTAAATCCAATCCTAGACACTTCTGGTCTCACAGTAAGTCTTTGCGCAGGGACAGGGGTGTGCCAACTCAGATGACTTATGGTAGCAGGGTGGCTAATGGAGGGCCCGAGATTTGTAGCATTTTTTTACAATATTTTCTCTCAGTTTACGTACGACCATCTGGCCCAATTAGTAATGATTCTCTTGCTATGAATTTAAGATCATCTCACATAAATACAATTTCTTCGGTGGAAATATCACAAGCAATAGTCCTAAGATATATAAAGAAGTTGAGCGCCAACAAAGGAGCTGGTAGTGATGGCTTTCCCTCGTTATTTGTAAAATCTTGCGCTGAAGCGCTTATCCTTCCGTTATCCTTAATTTTTAGACAATCTCTTGACAGTGGAATTTTTCCGAACAAATGGAAAGAAGCTTACATTATACCCATCCACAAAAAGGGTTCTAAACAAATGGTTGAGAATTATAGACCAGTTTCTATTTTGTCGGTCTTTGGAAAGTTGTTCGAGTCTATCGTTTATGATCAGTTATATGTGGTTGCTGCATCGTATATTCCGACAAGTCAACACGGTTTCATGCGCAAAAGATCCACTATTACCAACCTTGCAGTGTTTACCGATAGCGTCACGAGAAGCATGGATCGAGGCTCTCAGGTGGACGTTGTGTACACTGATTATTCGAAATGCTTTGACCGTATTGACCACAGTATCCTCATCTCGAAGTTAATAGATATCGGTGTTCATGGCGACCTACTTAGATGGCTTGTTTCTTATCTTGAGCATAGATTGCAGGCTGTCAGGATTGGGGTATTCAAATCTAATTTCAAAACTGTCCCTTCAGGCGTGCCACAGGGATCTCATTTGGGTCCTCTGCTTTTTAATATTTATCTGCATGATATTGGAACCTGTTTCAGTCATTCTACGGTGCTGATGTATGCCGATGATAATAAAATTTTCCAGCCAATAGACTCTTTGGATGATTGTTATAGGCTTCAATCTGACCTTGAGAGACTTTCAGTGTATTGTAAGGTGAATCGCCTAGATTTAAATGTTGATAAGTGCCAGATTATCACCTTTACTAGAAAGCGCAACTATATAATACATAATTATGTTTTAAATGGTGTTTCAATTCCAAGAGTTGAACTGGTTCGCGATCTTGGAGTCATGCTCGATCGCAAACTCTTATACACTTACCACTATGATCACATCGCGCAAAGGGCTCACCAAATGCTTGGGTTTTTGCATAGAAGTGTTAAGTGCTTCCAAAAAATTGAAACATTAAAAGTTTTATATTTCACATTCGTTCGGAGCATTATGGAATATGCCTCTCCAGTGTGGTCCCCATCGTATGTGACCTATATTGCTCGGCTAGAATCTGTTCAGCGGCGCTTCACTCGAAGCCTAAATTACCGTTTGAAAAGGAAATGTGATTATGCGGATAGACTTATCTCTTTTGATCTGCAATCGCTCGAAGATAGACGGCTGGTGGCAGACTTGAGGTTTCTGTTCGACGTGGTCAATTCTGTAATAGATTGCCCATATCTGGCCGAACGAATAGGATTGCGTGTTAGTGTGGCTCACACTAGGCGTAAATGTCTTTTTGACGTTGGCGACGCGCGTAACAACTATGCCAGGAGCTCTGTGTTGTGTAGAATCGTGCGTACATACGAGAACAAATTTAAAGATCTGGACATTTACTTTTTGAGTAGACGGTCATTTATCGGGCGAGTGTTAGATGGTCTGCAGCATATTGCAAAATGACCTGGTCCCCTCCACTGAGCAGTACCACACACACACGCACACACACACATACACACACATACACACACGCGCACACACACACACACACACACACACACACACACACGCACGCGCACACACACACACACACACACACATACATACAAACACACAAATTCACGCATATGTGTTTATATCTATGTATTTGTATATAATGTATAATATGTTTATATAATTTATAGATGTACTCGTATATTGTTATCTATTTTTTTTTTTAATTAGGTACTAGCACTTTTTTTTGTACATATAAATTTTAAGATGCCTAACCTTGTAATAGGCTATATAAAAATTTTAATCTATTATATATAATTGTTAAATATTAAATGCTGTAAGGTGAGCTATTAAATAAATAAATAAATAAATAAATAAATAAAAATACTCGTATATAAGTACATATACATACTTATATTATAAAGAGAAAAAAAAATTACATTTTTGTTTGTAATGAAATAATTCAAAAACTAATGAACCTAATTTGAAAATTCTTTCATTGTTCTTTAATTCATTTTAGTCAAATAAGAAAAAGTGACGAGCCTATTGGTTGAGTGGGTAAGATTTTGTCTCAGAGGTTCTGTGTTCGATTCCCAGTAGGGCCAACCTTAGAAATTAACTTTTCATAGTTGGCTCTAGTCTGGCAAGTAGCAGTAGGACACTATATGCGGTCCGCAGTCATCTGAGCAGCCCTTTCTGGCATTCGTAACCGTCCTTGTAGAAGTACTAGCTGGCGCCCGCGACTTCGTCACCGTTGAAAAAGAAAAAAGTAGCCTATCCTGTGGCCCGTACGTCTAAATGTTTATCTACCAAGTTTCATGAAAATTAGTTAATTCGTTTAAGAGTTATGGAAGAACATACATACATACCATACTTACACTTACAGATTTATTATTAGTATTGATGATATTGATATTGATTGATGTGTGTTGTGTTTCGGTATACATGACTCGAGATCACTCATTCTACTGAAGTATATAGTATGTAGCATAAGTAACCCTCTTGTTCCCATCTTGCCTGAGCATTTTAACACATTTTTTCTACATACATTAAAAAAAGTGTAAGATTCGTCAATAAAAAATTTAAATAAATTACTACAGAAAGAATAATCTAATAGGAAAATTATCCATATTTTCTTAGTTTGTTTTGTATTTTTTTTTGCAATAAGTGGCTTATTATGCGTCTAGACTAACAGAATTTGTCAAGGTCGTTGCATTACCTATTTTTTACTTTTTGATATACTGCAACTGCAGTTACTGTAAGTATGTATGTTATGTACATTCATAATAACTTTCTGACAGGTTTATCAATCACTAGCCCTTGTACGCGACTTCGTCCGTGTAACATTATAAAATAAAGCACATAAATATACTCGCTGATAATGTAGATTTTTGTGGGTGAAATAATTTTGTTATCGGTCCAGTAGATTTTGAGTTTACTTATTCGTCATTACAAAGATAAGATTACTTTTTAACCAGTTAAAATATTGGGTTCCCGGGGATTTTAAAAAACGAACACATCGCGAAGAAGATGTGGGCATCAGATATCTTGAGTTTATAGGTGATCGTAGCAAACCTATCAACTATAGTTGATAGGTTTGCTACGATCACCTGTACTCTCACTATAGTGAACTCTCAGATTACCTGCCTTATTATATCGTAAAAATATCATCCTTACATATTACAAAAGAAAGTCCTCCGCCGCGTCTGTCTGCCTGTCTGTTCGCTATAAACTCAAAAACAACTGTTTTCACCAATGGATAGAGTGGTTCTCGAGGAAGGTTTTAGTATATAATTTATAAAGTTAGGCGAGTGAAGTCGCGGTCAGTAGGTAGTTACTTCTAAAAAACGTAGGCAATACTTAGGGTCTCTTTCACAAACTACAATTAAAGTGTTGATTAGTTACTTTTAGAAATCATTTTCTGTTATATTGAAATATGCACTCGGTTTACTGCATCATTCGATAGCCGAATTTTTATTATTATTTTCTATTTAATGTTTGGGACGTTTACCGTACAAACAAAGGTATATCAGCTCCATTATCCCCGGTTACAAGTAACTTTAAATGACAGTTTGGCCTACTTGACGTTTGTGAAACAGGCGCTTAATGTTACAACATGACTACATCTGTCATCTGTATTATGGACTTTGCTCGTGCCAGTTAAAAATCCAAACACGTATTAAGCAAATAAAAATTCGGAATCACAAAAAAATGCTGATTTTAATTGCAAAATGCTACGTGCAAAAAACTCTGTCAAATTTCATATGACATAGATACGAAAAACTAATAAGACAATTCCAAAATATTGCTGATTGTTTGTAAATACGCAGCAATTGTGAGTTTTTAAATAAGTCTGATTCATTTAACCACATGTTGGTTTGTGATTAAATTTATAGGTAAACAATAACCACATTAGTATATTATTTTGTTTTCAGTTTTATCTTTTTTTTTGTATAAAGAGCGTCAGACAGGGTGACGCTCCATTCTATCGGGAAGAGTGTACCTAAATTTTTATGCTCGAAATCGTACCCTATGTCCTTTTCTATAACCATGATGACCGCTTGCAACCGCATCAAAATTCGTTGGTTAGGGACGTACAGACAAATGTTGAAAAGCGATATCAATTTATACTAGGTATGTAAAAAAAAGAAGTAGATACCTACGATTTGACAAAAGGGCCACAGAGTACATACAAAAACAAAAATATAAACAGGCCAAAACTTTTCGGCAATTATTTTTGTATAAGTATCTTTTTCAGAATTTTTCGAACCACTATAGGTAGGTACATAGGTAAAAAAAATATTAGTTTTCGTTGTGTCGTACGAGTATTAGCCAATGGTTTTGTATTTAGTCGCTGATATTTTAATTAGCGAAAGGTTTTTAATTTGACTCATATTTCTTGAAAATAAACCTGCAAGTTCGTTCAGATAAGCAAAATCGCAAGCATATCAAAATTGGTCATCACAAACAAAATCTTCTAGTTACAGTGGCAGATAAATGTTAATATCAAATGACGCCACGTTGGCAACACCGTGTGAATGTAAGTAAAAATTATTTCGCAGGCAATACTAGAATGAACTTTGAAACATTTTAGTAAATATTGCATCAAAATATTCATTATCATTTTGCGGTTTATATATTTTTAGAAGAGGTTAATAAAAATATTAACTCATTATTATTACAAAAAGTAAACATTAATTTTTTTAATGAAACTCCAGAGCGTATCTAAAAAAATGACATAAAATAATCTTTTGTTTGTTATTCATGACGTAACAGTTATTCTTGTGTAAATAAATAAAACAAAAATGCGGATATATTTGTCACTACTTAAGTATATTGAACGTGACTCTTTCGTCGAGGGCAACAGATAGTTCGATATATTCATTGTATTCTTTTTCTTATGTAAAAGTCGATGGACAGGCTGACTGTCCACTTGTTGGTAGGTGGCTACCGTCGCCATAGATGCTGAAAGTACGATGCCGACCATAAAAGGATTTAGGATAAGGGATAAGGAAGTGATGAGGTAATGGGCTCTGGCATCCCTTACTCACGCACCGAAACTCAACAGCACATATGCTGTTATGGCAATACTGTTATGACCAAAGCCAACTTTAAAAAGTTCATTTTAAAAGTTGACCCCGCCGGGAATCGAACTCGGGACCCCCTCACACGTTAGGCAAGTACCCTTACCATTCATCCAATAAAATCAAGTTTCACGCTATTCACGCTGTCCCTATGCAATGTAAACACAGTCTTAAGTTCTATGTCAGCTCGTAACCTAGATAGAGAGCGCGCGCGCACGAGTTAGGTACCAAAAACAGCGACCTAGATGCAAACAACCTTGTTCCTTTTACTAATGTTGGTATGTTTGCTAGAGGACATTTTGATGTAATTGGATATAGCTCTGTCGTATTTATTAGACTTAACATTGTATAACGAATCTATTATAACAAATAAAATTTATTTTACATCTGAATGTAATGTTAAAATAACTGCTTTTTACTAAATGTACATCAAAGTATAATACGGTATTTATAACAAAAAAGTCTGCCTTTATATGTGTTTGTGCCGGCTAATCTCCAAAACAGCTGAACCGATTTAGACGATACTTTCACAAGAAGATAGTTGATATTGTAAGGAGTAATTTGCTACTTTGACTAGAAAAAAAAAACAACCATCATCATCAGTCTATTTGCGTCAACAATTGGACAAAGGCCTAATTAGCTAATGGAGTGCCATGGTTGGCCCATAGGGCTTTACGAAAGTGATCTACATGCCCAGATTTTAATATTATTAACAAATAAATATGTATACGAATATAATTTGCAGAAAAAAATCCGTGCGAAGCTTTAAGGTTCTATCGATATAAATTTAAAATCATCCTAACACGAGTTCATTTATACACAGAATACACCGAGCAATGAACCGTGAAAAAGGGAAAAATCGAACACGTAGTGGGCTCATTTAAAACGAGGTAAACGACACTTCGTTTTTCGTCATTCGCTATTCTTTTTCGCTGTTTTTAGGGTACCGTACATGGAAAAGTCTAATATGAAAACCGCTGGAATAAATGGAATATTTCGCCAGACAAGACTAGGGCGGTAGATGGGGGACTCTACCGCCCGCTTTATCCTAAGAGGCACTGTCCCCAGACATGGGTATCTATGATGGATTCCTCTTCTAAAAAAAAAGGGAAAAGGGCAGAACCCATCAAGTTTTCCGACACCTATAACTAAGTCCTTTCGTTATCAATTATGACTAGAATGACTAAGGATAGTGACCGTTGGATCACTGGTTTGTTTTGAAAGAACAAAAAAAAGCTCAATCGGAACCCTTTAGCGTGTATGTCCGATTCGCAGATGCAGACAATTTTTGTATCGTTTTTGGCCTATCGACGGCGTGGTCGACAGCGCGGCACGGCCGGCTAGCGGCCGGCGACAGGCGTTTTAGTTTTTTGTGTTCGAAATTTCACCGGATTCTCACTTCGACAACGACATATGGAAAAAAAGGTGTACACAGGGAACTTTGTAGTTTGATTTGTTTAGTTTAGTTATCAAACCGAGTCCAGTTCGGTTAATCAAACGGGAAAGTTTGTCGATACGAAATAAACGATGAAAAACACGATTCGAAATCTGTGGGGTTTCATGCAAATAAATAGCCGAAAATTTACGTGTGTACCTGTGATTTCTTCTCTGTGGGACTTTCAGAAGTTCATGTGGTTTTTTTTTCAAATGTATGTCTTTATTTATGTGCATAAAGATTTGCAGTTCTCTTAAAAACAGATTTTACAAGAACATTTTCTAATCTATACTATTATATAAAGCTAAACAATTTGTTTGTTTGTTTGGTTGTACGCGCTAATCACAGGAACTACTGGTTCGAATTGAAAAATTATTTTTGTGTTGGCTAATCCATTTATCGAGGAAGACTCGCGGGCACTAGCTAGTGTTTTATATTTATAAACTTGATATATGTATATTTTTTCAGTTAAGCTCGACGGACAGACTCTTGATGATAGATGGCTACAGTCGCCTATAACACAAGCAACGCCACTGGTTCTGTCAACTATAGTAGGACTAAGGATATAAGGGATAAGGAAGGATGGGGTAGTGGGCTCTGGAATCCCTTACTCACTAACACAGGCGTCACAACAGTGAAACATTTCTCAAACGAAATCTATACGTAATAGGTACATTCACTACTGTAATTATAGTCAGCATTTAGCGAAATTGTTCGAGACCTCATTTTGGTGCACAAGTAACAACCCTCCCACGTCTCCGTTAAAATTGCACTATCTGTAATTATCCTGAAAATTTCAGGAAAACTTCCCTTAGGAGCTTCAACAAAAAAGAACCTATTACCCGAAGATTACATGCGTCGAATTTTACTTTTTGGGGTTCGTTATTTAGGGGGTAAATTAGGGAATCCATTTATGGCTTAGAAAAGATTGGTGCTGGATGCTGGATGGTGGCGTATAAACATAAGTATTGCCTATAAAAAAAATAAAGCATAAAGCGTTCCAACAAGAGATGGATCGTCCACTTGGTGATCTTTTGGTGCTATACGTGACCAATCCTGAAAGAGTAAAATGCAAGGTACAAAAAGATCAATAAAGGTGCAGCTGGACTCAAAAGACTAACATAAGCAGTCAAAATCACATTGAATCGAGTACCTTTTTGAATAAGATCAATCTCGGCTGTGATTTGCAATAAATATTTACATATTAACATTGTATAAGCAGGTATAGGTAACAGGTGCATTGGATAACGGTTGTCGTATGCTCAGTACGGGTTCCTATTCCGTGTAATCTGCGACGATTTCGCTGACGGCGCACCGTAGGCGCCGCTGTTCCATTCAACATGTACGGACAGCATATTAGATTCTATAATTACAAAAAATATTGAAATTTTTTATTCACTAATTTTTAAATGTCGATATATATTAATAATAATAGCCATTTATTTCCGAACTCTTACATTTTTTTTTTACATTACTCTAGAAAATGTCTCTCAATTCGGTGTGCCTTTCGGCATAAACCTCCTCCAACTGCTTCCATTGTTCTCTATCTAGAGCCACTCTCGGCCAATATATATTAACTCTTTTTTATCTTTTTAAGATAGGATATCATGGCGGAGTCTTGCCTTCGCGATGGTACAGGGTAGTAACGACAAAGTTCTACTATTGATTTTAAACTCCAATGTGTTGACGTTAAGCAACATTTTCTTTAAATGACAGATGTTTGGTTGGTTTTAAATGACAGACGACAGACTTCATGCTCTACGCACATGTCATTTTTAAATGTCCCATAAAGTGTTTTGTATGGCATGCGAAATCCATAGTTGTAATAGATCGATGCTAACATATTTGACCACACTGAAAACAAACTGACGTGTGCTGCGTTTACATGGTTATATTCTGTAGAGAGATGATCAGTACCACGTGGCTCCGTTTGAGATCCATTCAGCTACACCATTTTTGCCCAGTGCCACTTCAACATACTTATCCGCCGGCTTATTTCAAAAACTTTTTGTTTGTCTATGGATCTTCTCATTCCTGATTTGATTTCGCATAGTAACCCTCTCCATAGCTCGTTATGCGACGTCGAGTTTTCTTTCAAAGCCCATAATAATTAGAGGAAATTATTAAATTAAATTATCATTAAAAAATTTCTTGCCAACCGTACTAGACTTCCGGCGAGTTGTTCACGCGATGTTATGTCTGAGATTCGGCCGCATCGCACTGATACAACTTGTTTGCTGGCTGTACTTTCGTGCGCTTTTAGAAATCAGAATAGTGCAACGTTCAGACAAACTTTATATGCGTCTGAGTGGTTTCAACGTGTTATTATACAATAGCTTTGGTTCAAGAGGGCAATCGAGATCTCCTTCAGTCACCATCTTATAAATACCTAACAGTCTTAAAGAGTTTGATAAATAATTTAATTACCTAAACACACTTGGCAGACTAGATTACTGGTTAAGTACTATTTACTCTATGCTAGATGGCAATAAATTCAAAATATTAATGGTGCTTCGTATTCGACTAAGTTACTTATACAGGACGACTAGCTGGTGTATGCGACTTCGTGTGCGTTGAAAAATCATCATCAATACTAATAATAAATCTGTAAGGGTCGGTCATGGAGTAATTTACTTTGTTTTTAGAGATATCGTGCTTATTGGCTCTATACAATATGATACTGAAACTAAATTGACCATTTTTAGATATTTTTTCCGTATGTATGTATGTATGTATGTATGTATGTATGTATGTATGTATGTATGTATGTATGATCATAACTCTTAAACGAATTAACTGATTTTCATGAAATTTGGTAGATAAACATTTAGACATACGGGACACAGGATAGGCTACTTTTTTTCTTTTTCAACGCGGATGAAGTCGCAGGCACCAGCTAGTAAAAAATATAACGCTTGAGAAAATATCTGACATATTTATCGCTGTGACGATGGTGCCACTGCCACGGCGACAGTGTTGCATTTTTTTATTTTATTTTTGACGATATCTCGAGAACCTAACGTTTTTCCAGGATAAATTTTGCATATTGCATTGCATGTCCTTTTCTGTATCCCAAATCCTATAGATAGGGTAGGTACTTCTATAAAAAAAAGTACTAGGTATTTATCGAAAAATAAAAACAAAATATTCAAAGCACTCATTGCTCTGAATATTTTGTTTTTATTTATTCAATACAAATTGAATAAATGTTAAAAGTCGAGCGGAAAAGCTACTTTTCTATAAATGATTCGAAGATTTTCCGCTGTGCTTCGAAGATTTTAATTGCCTTATTAAGTTGTTAACAAATTTCTATTCTTATTCTTTTTATATTAGTTTATTGAGCAGATTTCGCCAATGTTTAAAGTAAAACTATTCGCCAATGGGTGTGTGTGTGTATATGTGTATACATGTGTGTTTATACGTGAACCATTAAGTGTAATTTGTCGTTTCAAATGCGAAAGTAAACTATCTTAGTATAGGTGGTATGTGTGCGGTCAATAATTTTTTATTGAGTTTCACCTTTCTAACCAATTAAACCGTAAATTCATTTTAGTGGCGTTATTTTCAATTTTAGACATTTTTCGCATAATTATTTATTTAAAAAATCTCGTTACTCATAGTGTTGAATCTTAATTCATACAATATACGGCAGATACAGTATACAAAATTATTTCTATTGTTTTAATCTATTGTAATTTTTGATAATAAATAAATAAATTTATGAATTATTTTTTTATAAAAATTTTAAGTCATAATAGCAATACTTTCAATTAAAGCCCTTGTAAATTTAGGATCCAGTACCTAGATAATACCTTTATGTTATTGAGTAATCGACATTACATTAACATTTATATTATATAGAATTCTATAGTCTACATTTTTGTCTTTGCAATAAATTAATTTTCCTAGTTATTTTGGCCCATATTTCACTATATATTTTTTTGTAACAAATTTAGGTAATGATGCGAAAAACATTGAAACGAATGAAATTGAAGTCTAGTTTATAGGATAATTATCACATTATACATAATTAATTTTATACAATCGTATAATACTTAGATCAGTTTCCCACCCTAGATTATTAGTAGGTATGAAAACCTTAGGTTATTAGGTTAATAATCTCATTTAAATTTATAGTAACAGTGGCTTGATAACAATTCTTTTTTTGGATCGTAAAAAATCTCGTATTTGTTTTCCACGAAAGCATTCTGAATTCAAACAATAACTCGAGTGTCCTTCTCCGGAATTGGCGCGGAAATTTTTGTTATCAATTCGTGTTCCTCGAACGAATTTTAAATTGAGAACACAAATACTGGGGCACCTAATACGTTGCTAATAAATAAAAACTTTGTACTGTCTTTATAAAGTCCAACTTAAAACCAATATAGGTTATAACTAATATAACAGAGGTATTTTACGAATATATATTGCAATATATGCTCCTTCTGTAATTACAAATATGTTCAAATGCTTAATACTTACCACTTACAATTTTATTGAGTTCTGATCTTATTTATATAAAAAAATCTGGGAAAGTATATTATTCTCATTGATGTTTTAGAAGTTTTTCTACAAAAATACTTTAAAAATCACATTGAGCATATTTATACATTTATTAAATACTAGAAATACTGTATGTATACACAAGCAATACTGGGCAATGGAAGTCAGAAATAAAATGCCGATAAGGGATAAGGGATATATTTTGTATAACAGTTTGTCACTACTAAAAATGAACTAATAAATTAATTAAAATATATTATAATTATATCATTTATGAAATGAAGGATAAAAATACCTGCTTCTTTTTGCAATCATTGCCTTTCTTTGAAGGCCGCTCGATGATAAAGTATCAACGTATCATCACTAGGTACATAGTATAAAACAAAGACCCGCTGTCTGTCTGTCCCTATGTATGTTGTATTTATGCTTAGAACTACGCAACGGATTTTGATACTTTTTTTTTAATAGATAGAGTGATTCAAGAGGAAGGTTTTAGTATATAACTTTGATCGCGAGCGAAGTCGCGGGCAGCGGCTATCTACTAAAAATAAAGATACAACCCCTGAAAATTTTATAACAGCAAAGATGTCAGGCGTTATATTGCTTTACACATTTTGTCAGGCGCTACACATCCCTTACCTTTAACGCGGGCGAAGTCGCGGGCACCAGCTAGTTTACAATAAAGTGACTAAAGTGAAAAAATAGAAATAGGAAAAGGCAGCCAGACTGCGTAACTCAGTGTTACCTAGTACTTATACTCGGTATTACTCAGTTCTGCTATACTATACCTCAGAATCAATACTAATAGGTAATAAATGTGTAAAGGTTGGTCATGGAGTAAGTTACTTTTTTTTTCAGAGATATTGTGTTTATAGGCTCTATACATGATACTGAAACTAAATTGACCATTTTTAGATTTTTTTTCTGTATGTATGTAAGTATGTATGTTCCTCCATAACTCTTAAACGAATCACCTGATTTTCATGAAACTTGGTACATAAACATTTAGACGTACAGAACACAGGATGGGCTACTTTTTTCTTTTTCAACACGGACGAAGTCGCGGGCGCCAGCTAGTATATAATAATACTAGCGTACCCACCTACTACCTGGATCAAAATCATTTTAGCAAAAATACGACGGCAGACGAAATTTGATTAATTCTATAAACAAAGTGGCAAGTATCGACAGCTGATTTTTGTTTGCAGCATTTTAGCGGCGCGGTTTCGTGTTGCCACCATAACCGAGTGTGATAAGAGTGCATTGTTTTATACGTTTCGATTTACGAGGTACACGAACGTGACCGATGGATTTTCGTCCAATCAGCGAATAGTAATTTTCTACGAAATCCATGCTAATATTATATGTAAATGCAAAACTGTGTCCGCGTGATACATTTTCAAAGCTTAATTCTATTGATAACCGAGATTAGCCGTAACAAACAGAGACAAGTGGACAAAAAAGTGCAATGTATAATTTTAGCATAAGACCATCGAAATATTACAATGGAATTTGCGTGACAAATGCCAAAGCGGCACAAAAGTACGCCTTTGACAGAATCATGGCGGACTCTTGCCTTCGCGCGTCAATGGTAAAAGGTAGTAGTAACGACCAAATTCTACTATTCATTTTAAACTCCAATGTGTTGACGTAAAGTCAGATTTTCTTTAAGCGACACACGTTTTGTTGGTTCTAAATGACAATTGACAGTTGACTCTACGCATAATATGTCATTTTTAAATGTTCCATAAAGTGCGTAGTGTTTTGTATGGCACGCGGATTCCATGTTGTAGTAATTTGATGCATAATACACTCAATTCAAACAGAAGACGAGTGCGTTAGATGAGTGGGAAGGGCCAAGGGTTCGATTCCCGGTGGAGTCAACTTTGAAATAAATTTTTCAAAGTTAGCTCTGGTCTAGATTTGGAAAATAGTGGCAGGGAACATTGGGAAGCCCGCCTTACAGAATACTACCGTGAATTAAAAGCATATGTGCTGTTATGTTTCGGTGCGTGAGTAAGGAATGCCAGAGTCCACTACCCCATCCCTTCCTATCCCTTATAATATTTTTGTGTCGGCAGCCCACTTGCAGCACCTATAGCATTGCTTGTGTTATAGGAGACGGTAGCCACCTACCATCAAGTGGACCGTCGGCCTGTATGTTGACATTTATATAAAAAATACAATTCAAAACACCCAATACCTACGCGAAAACAACTTCTCTAAACTAGTGTCCTAGGAAAATTAAAAAAGAAACAAGAATTTAATTATTGTAGAAATACACCAGTTCGTCGACCTAAAACAAGCCTCTTCTGTATAGGTAGGTAACTAGCCCCTTATTAAAACAACAATAATAGCGAAAACAACGCATCCGTGAGAAATACGCATACTCCAAACGTATAGTTAAATAATACTGCAAAACATCGGGAGCCCGCGAATTCAATGTAAAGATCAAGACCTTTTATTACGACTAGCGTAAGAAAATGACAACCGACTGCGCGCGCCATTTACGTTAGGACCAATAAATAACAATTAAAAAGACAAATCAAAATGAACTCTAACACCGTCGACTAAGGTCCACAGCGCAGTTCAATTTAGAGCGGTTTATGTGTTTAGAACGGTTGGAAATGTCAAACCTTAACCTCAAAACCGTGACGCTACGAACGCCATGTTACGAAGCGTTCGGAAGTGTTCGGGAGTGTTCGGATGACTAACGCTATTTGATCTCCTTCGTCGCTCTGCGCTTGAGTTGTTTACTAGACGAGCGGGGTAATTGGGTGAGTCGGTTGGGGTCAAGTTTAATTTGCTAATATATAGTTTCGTAGCGAGATTGAGAAGGGTGCCATTGAATGATAAGGATGTATCATAGTCATAGACAAGTGTGCATAGTCTTCTAATAAGTAGATTGCAAAATAACTAGCTGGTGCCTGCGAACATGATAGGACATAGGGTAGGTACCTTTCATCCAGAAAAAAGTAGGTACCATTCCCAAGGGATTACGAACTAGGGCATTATATGTATATTATGTACACATATAATATGTTATAGGTACTGTCATTATCTAGAAAATAAATATTCGAAATCAATATAAGAATTCGTCCAAACAAGGAATAAGGTCCACGTTGAAATAGTTTAGATAGAAGTTGAAATATATGTAGCTATGCTTATACATATAATAAAGTGCCTGCATTTATCGCTTTAATTATTCGGTTTTTATTACTTTTAATGGTAGAAAACTGTCTATCGTAATAACCGTACGTAATCATTGAGGGGATCTGACGAAAACACAATATTTCTTCCAGCATAGAAGCAATTTTTCAACATATTTCAATTAAATTTGAACTCAATCGGCTAAGTAATAGAGTATAAATTCTAAAACGAAACAAAACAGTAATGGCTGCCGTTCGCGCGTTCGTTCGAATTTTAAAAATGACTAGGCGCGTCTAATGACAAGGTTAAGAGTATGAAACTCAAGAAACTGGTTCTAAGTATTCGCGGCCGTTAGCGCATAGACAAAAAATGGCCGCCATTTTGAGATGCGGCTGCTCGGTTTTAATTTTATGTACTCGCTTAGGTGATAGAGATGGATAGAACCAAAGTCATTTTATGTTGTTTTCAAGCTTTTTTGTTCACTTCTGCATTTTCTCATCATCGAACTAATGGGAAAGTCAATTAGGTATGTTAGAAGATACATCTAGGTACCTATAGGTGAGTAAATACCATTCAGAATATAACTAATTTGAATTCATACTAAATTATATTTACCAAGGATTGTTCTGATTTATATCAAGCCCTGGGAAAATATTAAAAAATATAATATACATAAATACAGTGTACTGTATATTTTATAAGTTATGTAGTTTTTTATATTAGTTTATAAATAAACTAGCTGGAGCCCGCAACTTCATCCGCGTTGAAAAAGAAAAAAAGTAGCCTATTCTGTGTCTTGTACGTCTAAATGTTTATGTACCAAGTTTCATGAAAATCAGTTAATTCTTTTAAGAGGTAGAAACATACATACATACAATACCTACACTTACAGATTTATTATTAGTAGGTATTGATTACTTAAGTTTATTATAAAAATATAAAGTGGCGTAGTTTTTTTATTATATATGTTTACTAAGGTATCACCAGATAGTACCAGACGGATTATAGTAGATAAGTGTAGGTACCTACTTAGATACAAAGAGATAAGTGAAATTTTTTTCCACTTATCTCTATCAGTATAGGGTAGGTGGAAATTTGTCTTCCTTGTGTCCCTAATACTACTTAAATGTACTATTAAGATGAAAAGCCATCTATATAATTTAATCGGTAGAACACTTTTATTGCAATTTAATAAAAATGTGAAGTTCGTCGAAAGTCCTATGAAATCGATTCTCCAAAAAATTACGGGGAAACAGACAGAAGCAGATATTAAATAATATTTACCGGTATACTAACAAGTCTATTATATATTATAGAAATAATTACCTAATGCCATTATGGGCAAAGCTTTTCGAGCCATTAGTGTGCTTTTTTAAAGTAAAAAAAAACTGTGTAGGTAGTGGATGTAGATGGATATCTAGACTGAAGCCAAGCGAAAAACATTTGACTTCCGTGACAAAACCTAATATCAAGCTGGTGACTTAAAAAAACGAGTCACACAAAATGTACCGCAAGCCCCGAAACGCTGCACCGATAATGTGACAAGCAACTAGCATGAACACACTCCACTATTTTTATTTATTTATAAAATGTATGATTTTAATTTTAAAAAATAATTGTCTATTAGCTTACTTGTTATTTTATTTATCTACTAGTTGGCGCCCGCGACTTCGTCCGCGTTGAAAAAGAAAAAAGTAGCCTATCCTGTGTCCTGTACGTCTAAATGTTTATGTACCAAGTTTCATGAAAATCAGTTAATTCGTTTAAGAGTTATGGAGGGACATACATACTTACATACATACATATATACATACATACATAAATTTTATAAATTGTAAAAATGGTCAATTTAGTTTCAGTATCATGTATAGAGCCTATAAACACGATATCTCTGAAAACAAAGTAACTTACTACATGACCAACCCTTACAGATTTATTATTAGTATTAATGATCTATACTAATATTATGAAGAGGAAAGGTTTGATTGTTTGTTTGTTTGAATGGAATAGGCTCCGAAACTTGGACCGATTTGAAAAATTCTTTCACTGTTGGGAAGCTATATTATCAGCGACTAACATAGGCTATCTGTACTAATATTATAAATGGGAAAGTTTGTATGGATGTATGGATGTGTGTTACTCTTTCACTTTATAAAGTTCGCGGACGAAGTCGCATGCAACAGCTAGTACACTATATAAAAGAGTATCAAGCATCCAATATTTCGCATCCTATTTTTGGGTTCCATTGAAATAAGTATTTTACGCTCTATTTACTTACATGTATCACTTTTTAAGTCCTATCAAAGAAAACAAAAAAGTTTCGCCTTTGTTTATGTTACAAGTCATGTAACAAATCCAACTCGTTACATGCTTACACTCAGACGTTTTAGTACCTTATAGTACGTGTAGGTACTGAATAATTTGCTAAATGTGACTTAGGATAGTATGCTTCCGATATACATCACTATATCACTACATATTATAAAACAAAGTTTGTATGTTTGTTCGCGATAAACTCAAAAACTACTGCACCAATTTTTATGTTGTTTTCACCAATGGATAGAGTGGTTCTCGAGGAAGATTTTAGTATATAATTTACAAAGTTACGCGGGCGAAGTCGCCGGCACCAGCTAATAGTTTATTATAAATGCGAAAATGAGAGTGTTTTGTTACGATCATAGTGAAATTTTGTATTCAGAATAAAGTGGGTACTTAGGTATCTACTGTTGAAGGTATCATCAAAAAATAAAAAATAAAAAATCAACGCCTGAAAAATGTATCAGCAATAAAGTTTAGAATAAGATTGAATTTTAACACCTAAGAAAAGAAAGCGGGCGAAGTCACGTTCAAAAGATATAGGTACTAAATGTTTGCAACATTTAGTACCTATATAGGATTTTTTTCACAAAGTGTAATTCTTGCAAACCACGTGGTCCTTGAATATACCTCATACCTATTCAATTTTTTTATTACGTGCCCAAATACAATTTATATGTGTAAACGAATTCAAAAACGTGTCTGAACATAAACAAACCCGAAATATACGACGAATGTTCAATCTATTATCTAGAAACATTAAGGTAAATAATTTTACGTGACAAATTTCAAAAGTATGAAATTGCTGTTCTTTAATAATTTATGTTATTTGGGTTTAAAAGAAGTTAGCGCAGAAACAGACAGATCTAGCAGTTAAAATGTAACTAACAAAATACTCAGTTTATTTTCATATTTTTCTAACATCATAAAGCACGAAGTCTTCAAAGGCTACAAATAAAAATATTCTATATTGCTAAGGTTCTGATTTCTCCCAATTTAAACATTTTTAATGTTTAATAGAAAATACATGTTAATTTTATAAAATACTAATCAATTTATACATTTATCATGTAACCTTAAACGGTGAATCAGATAAAAGAGATATGCGAAAGATGATGTAACATTAGATTTGTTTTCATCATTTACGATTTTTTGTTTATTTTATGTAATACTCGTATCTACTAGATTTTTTCAGCGATTTTTGTCGCTGTTTTGTCGTGCGTTTGATTTTTATTTTTAGATGATCCCTTGGGAACAGTATAAAACAACGTGTTATGTTTTACTGGAGAATCAGACTCTGAATAAATTTAAAAATTTACTATAATAAAAGAATTTGAATTTATTTTCGAAACCGTAAAATAATGTATTTGTATTTGTTACTAGCAACTCGCCACTGGATTCATATGGATGTTATTTTTTTATAAAAAAACATAAGTATTTTACTTATACTACACAAATTTTTCCTCGCTTATCGCTCTTTCAAAGAGTGAAAACCAATCCAATATCAAAATCTATTGATTGGTTTAGAACAACTCAGTTAAGAGACAGACAAAGAAACAGAGATTTTATTTTATAATTTTTAAAATACCACAGAAATCTAAAAATTTTCCAGGATAAAAAGTAACCTATATGTAAGTCCGAGTATTAAACTATCTGTGTGCCAATTTTCATCGAAATATTTTAATCCGTTTTTGAGATTAGCGTGCACAGACAAAAACACAAAAATTCCAAAAACCATTTTTTTTTTTGAGCTTGTAACATAAGTATAATTTGATTTTCTACGCTATTTCTAAGTTTATGTCTAGGTCTGCCTAATTGAAATATGTGCCTATAAAATTGACAAAGAATATTTTTGCATTCGCGATTCGTGTGTCGTGCTAGCGGCTCTGAATATTGATCCTAAACAATAATGTCCAAACGGGTTTTTAATATTTCATTCGGGCGCAATTCGGCCGGCTACATTGCTGGACAATCGATACTAACTAGACCGAGTGTAATGCACTTCCAACTTGCATTCTATTCTTTTTTGAAATTATAAGGTCTAACCATAAAGCCCGTCACACACGTAGCTATAATAAAAATTTATTATAAACTAGCGGCCCGCTCTCGGCTTCGCCCGGGTGCATTTTTTTACGAAAAAACCTTCCCTGATTATTCCTCTATCCATGAGTAAAGACAGAATTATAATCGGTCCAGCCATTTCCGAGTTTTGCGCTTAGCAACACATTTAGGGATTAATTTTTATTTATAACCAGCGACCTGCTCCCGGCTTGGCCCGGGGAGAATTTTTTTACATAATTTTTTTCCCGGATTATTCCTCTATCCATGAGTAAAGACAGAATTAAAATCGGTCCAGCCGTTCTCGAGTTTTGCCCTTAGCAACACATTTAGGGATTCATTTTTTTTATAACTAGCGACCTGCTCCCGGCTTGGCCCGGGAGAATTTTTTTTACATAAAATTTTTCCTTGATTATTCCTCTATCTATGAGTAAAGACAGAATTAAAATCGGTCCAGCCGTTCTCGAGTTTTGCGCTTAGCAACACATTTAGGTATTCATTTTTATTTATATACTCGTAGATAGAAGAAGATTATACTCGTAGCAAGGCATATTACGGTATATTTTCCAAAGATTTAAATCTTTGATATTTTCTATACAAATATTGGAGTGACCAAACACGCAGCTATAATCAATTCAATACTAATAATAAATCTGTAAGCGTAGGTATGTATGTTCCTCCATAACTCTTAGGGCCTCTTTCAAAAACTACATGTAAAGTGTTGATTAGTTACTTTTAGAAATCATTTTCTGTTATATTGAATTATGCACTCGGTTTACTGCATCATTCGATAGCTGATTTTTTTATTATTATTTTCTATTTAATGTTTGGGACGTTTACCGTATAAACAAAGGTATATATCAGCTCCACTATCCCCGGTTACCGGTGACTTTAAACGACAGTTTGGCCTACTTGAAGTTTGTGATACAGGCGCTTAAACTGATTTTCATAAACATTTAGGGTTTTTCCAAACTGTTCTACTATTTGTTCTACGATAGAACAGTTTGGACAAAAAAATTCCAACTAGTTCTACTGTACAGTATGAAAGATTGGATCCGAATAATTTTAATGAAACATGTCCAAACTGTTCTACTATAGGCGTACATGACACAGGATAAGGCTACTTTATATTCTTTTTCAACGCGAACGAAGTCGCGGACGCCAGCTAGTACCTACTTATATTTCTATGACGTAATTTATATTCTTGCATATATGGTATAGAAAGACATATTTTGACCAAATGAAATGAAGGCAAAATATATCTATATTATAGCATCGTCTCCGTGTGTGGTAGCTTGCTATAATATAATTATATTATAGGACAGTATATTATTACCTATATATGTGTCGTTCATTGTAAAAGTGGTGTAACTCCCTATTTTTAAAAACATCTTTTCTTGCCTAATGGTATCACATTTAGTCATATCTTTCAATATAAAAGTGAAGTAACTCCAATAGTTGCATTAAAATCCCATAGATGAAAACAATGAATGAATGCTTATATTTTTTTTCCTACACTATAATTCGCAAAAAGCTCGTTATTCTAAAATTCAGTTACAAAGAGATAGTTCACTTTTACAATGAACGACACATATTATACTCGTAACTCTACGTTTGTGACGGGCTTTACAAGCCGCATGTAAGCACGTGTGTATGTCGTCTATATGAGCTGAAAAACAGATGACTAACTCAGTATTCAAGGTAACCTAATTTCACAAATCAATTTGGTAAGCGTTTTAATAATGTTACTATAACTAAATTAATCCATATCCATACTAATATTATAATAAATGTTACAGTACCTAACTCTGTCTTTTTGTCTGTTACTTTTATACGCCATAACTATTCATGGTAGGGGAGCCCAAGAGGGGATTTTTGGATTTACTGGAGCGCGTCAGATATTGCCAATGTATACACCTCACGTGTCTCCGATAACGGATATGTATTAATTTGACGGTTTGGTTGGTGGGGTTGGCGGGGGTGGGGGTAAAATTTTAAATACAACTCGAGCGCGTCAGATTTTCAGAGGGGATGTTAAGTGAACCTAAACTAAGATTCCATTTAAAATTCAGACGATTCGGATATAACGCAAGCTCGTGGCAGCTTTTTGAAAAAGCAAAAAATATTTTTGACGATTCTCATTTTGTTATACCTGAGCGCGTCAGATTTTCATACAGATTTAGCATAAATTCCTGATCGTGCTGATTCTTAATCTGACGATTATATGGAGGATTTTTTTTAAATACAGCGCCTACAAAATTTTGAACGCCTGTAGACGCTCACCCCACTGCTGAAATGAAAAACTTCATATAACCTTTTTTTCTTCTTACCATCCAATCTTCAAAGTCCAATAGGTCCCCACGACGCTCGAGTGACTACACTTTTAGCATCGTGGGCTTCCTAACCATCAGGCGTTATTACCACTCATATATGTTCTTTTTCAACGCGGACGAAGTTGCAGGTATTTTTTTACTGCTGCTAGACGGGCTGTCATCTCAGTCTAAGCTCAGTCGGCCGAGAAAGTTAAAAATAATTCTTATTGAAAAAGTAAACAGAGGTCCAAAGCCGCCAGGGATACGACTCTGCGTCTGCGTTTCGGCAGCCATTGTTTGATCATCTTGTCTATCACGACTTAGAATTGTGTCTTTCATTGTAAAAGTGGTGTAACTCCTTATTTTTAAAAACATCTTTTCTTGCTTAATGGTATCACATTTAGTCATAACTTTCAATATAAAAGTGAAGTAACTCCAATAGTTGCATTAAAATCGCATAGATGAAAACAATGAATGAATGCTTATATTTTTTTTCCTACACTACAATTCGCAAAAAGCTCGTTATTCTAAAATTCAGTTACAAGGAGATAGTTCACTTTTACAATGAACGACACAATTATGATTTTGATTAAAGCTATATCCATAAAAGCATAGCTCTAAAGCTTTGGTTATGGTAATAGCTTAGTTGAAACTTATAACTAACTGTAATTTTCGTGCATATTTTGAAACGTATTTCAAGAAAAATCTGAACATTTGAGTATTGCATTTTTTTAAATTTTTTAAAAACATGTGATTATACTCAGATTCATTTTTAAAATCGATTAAGTATGTTTACAAGGGATAATTTTTATTAAATAATATCCCATTTTTTATTTAGGGAGTATAATCTGTTAGCCTACCTTTTTTTTTTAGTTTAGTATTTAGTTTAGTTTTCTAAAAACAGAAACTTTTCTAAATAATTTTCTGTTCCTATAAGTATTTTGTTAATTTTTTTGCTATTTTATTTCATTCCCAAAATAAAGTTAAGAATAGTTTTATCCCTTTACTACAAATGATTAAGTAATATTTTGTTAATCGAAACTCATTAAGGGCCTCTTTCACCAACTACAAGTAAAGTGTTGATTAGTTACTTTTCAAGTAAAGCTTATTGGCGAGTAAATGTTACGAGTATCTTATGTCAATTTCATTGAAATTACCCTTGAGTAATGCTACTCGAAGATGGTGAAACCTTTACGCTTTCTTACCGGTGACTTTATATGGCGGTTAGCCTACTTGACACAATACTCAAAGATGCGTATTTAGCAGCAGCAGCCAACTACAAGTAAAGTTACTTCTAGAAATAATTATATGTTTTATTAAATTATGTCCTCGGTTTAGTGCATCCTTGATAGGCGAATTTTTATTATTATTTTCTTTTTAATGTTTGGGACTTTTACCATACAAACAAAGGTAGGTAGGTATATCAGCTAGGGCCTCTTTTACCATCTGTCAAGTAGGCTAACTGTCATTTAAAGTCACCGGTAAGCGGGGATAATGGAGCTGATATACCTTTGTTTATAAGGTAGGTAAAAGTCCCAAACATTAAAAAGAAAATAATAAAAAAAAAATCGCCTAACTATTGAAAAATGCACTAAACCGAGTGCATAATATAATAAAACATAAAATTATTTTTAAAGGTAACTAATCAACACATTACTTCAATTAATTGTAGTTTGAGAAAGAGGCCCTCAGCCTACTTGGCAGATTGTGAAAGAGGCCCTAAGATTTATAACCGTCAGGTTGGCGACGACATTTTGATGAGAACTGACAGCGCTGGTTCATAAATTCCCTACTTTACAATTCTAAAGTGACAATTACACAGTATTTCACACCATACTGCGAAGTTTACACCGTTTGCTCTAGATCTAAAATCGATCGTTTTTATATTGCAAACCAATTTATTTACCCTATGAAGCTAGCCGCAGCTTTTTGACAGCGCTTTGTGATACTTACTTCTTTGTTGGTTCTAATCCCATATGCTTCCTTTTATTTATTTATTTAATAAAGTACACAAACAGATTACAGATTAGTGCCTTAATTCCAAAAGGTACCAAGTGTCTACGACATGATAAAGGAATGAATTTGAAAACTGACGGAGGTTTTCGTACCCCGACTTTACATGAAAACTTTAATTTTATATGTGAAAAAATTGTATTGCAATTGCACTCTTGCAAAAGGTTACCTAGCTGTTTTGTGTCTAATTGAAGTAATTATCTAATTGTCTTTTAAAATGCAAAAATCTTACGTTAGATATATCCAATTTATTTACATTTGGGATCTTTCAGAAAGAAAACAGATGCTGTTAGTTTCATTTAAATATTGAACACTTTCCTTTTTTAATTATTTTTTATATATTTTTTCGTAAATGAACGGCCATACCAACATACTGCTTCACGTAATGCCAATGATCTATCAATTTTGACACGTGCTTTTAGATTTAACTTTTAGTTTTTAGCTTTTAGATTAAAATAACATACTCTCACTTTAGATGTACGAAAATTTATATTTGCAATCTCAGTAAAATAATTTATTATTCTAATTTTTTATGCCGTAGATCAACGACATCCTACCTGCTTCAATATAATGGCAACGATCTATCAATTTTGACAATTGCTTTTTGTAATCTTATATTAATTAAATAGTAGCATATTATGGAACATTATGGAATTCATTTATCAGTAGGTAATGTACCACAGTCCTACAGTACCTACCTGGTAAGAATATATATATATATAGGTAAGTATGTCTATGCAGTAAAGTGATACGGCGAAGGTCATTGTACCTAGCCAGTGTAGTTGTACATAGATATGTTTGCCCATTGCGAACTGCAAAAAGTATATAATATGTACGTGCGTTTATAACACAAAAATACCTTAAAACAAGTTCATCAACCCAAAATTATTCAACGTCAAGCGATTACCGACAGTAAAGGTATGTATGAGGAGGGAATTAGGTCGAATCTTCTGTGCGCTAAGATGCCTAGCGAGCGAAGTTGCAGCTAGACACATGAGTGAATTTTGTACTCGCGAACTGGGAATGCATCAGACCCGTTGCTAACTTAACGGTAATGGCAATGAAGTTCATAGATTATGATTGGCGTTCCATTTTACTAATTTAAAAAGACGTTCTTCATTCAAAATCTCTGTAGATGAGTATACGCATTCTTTTTTTAAATAAACACTCCACTCACCTTTTAGAGTTTACATCCGGCCAGTCCATATGGATTCGATTAAAGTTTCAATAGGATTAGTTCCCAAAAAATAGTTTATTATAAACTTATACAATTATAACTAACTTTGCACTTGACATCACATAGTTAAATTCTTAGTTTTGTACGGTAAAGGCACTAATGTTCTAAATCACACGATTGAGCTAAGTAATTGTTAGTTTCACATAATGAGGTCAAATAAAAGGAGGGTCGTAGCACACTTTGGGTTTTTCGCGTTTGGAACACATATAATTTTAAATTGTAACGTTTTAGCGGTCACGACATTCGAAGTTCATTCGGGGGATATTCGTAATTCGAACGCGACGCGCGTGCGAGGCTTCCAGCCAGCTCGCGCGCAACTGAAGTTTTGTCGTAGGTTAAGTTTGTTAAAAAACTTCGCTAGCTCAATTTTACGGATCGCGATTCCGGCGCAGTTGACACACAAAAATCTCGTGTCATCCGATCATAGCACACCCCGCACCCACACACGCAAAAACAATCGCACACAAATGTCCTTTCCATCGGTCATTACGAACGCATGCCGAGGTTATTGATATTGTTTTGACATTTCCATGAATTGCAACCATGTGTATTGTTATAGTACTATCGCGAGCCGCGATATGGGACGTGCAGGTGGCGCCACCGATCCCCGCTAGGCGAAAGTCGGCGCTTAAAAAAAACTATATTTCAACCAAATAAACTAGCTACGCGCGTAAACACAACGAATTTACTGAATGCCACTTTTCATTATTATATTTCGCTATGCACCGGGCCTACGTCACCGAAATAGAGGAAGCGAGCGCGTACAGTCGTCTCTTTCTGGCGCGAGAGTGCATCTCGATTGCGCGGACATTTCACATCTAATTTCGTACATTTCTAATGCGAATGTGAAACGTCATTTTTGACCGTTTTTCTCCGTTCGAAATACAAACGCGGGGTTTGTACAGTTTTATTTGCCTATGACGCGGCGCCGCTGGCTGCATATAATATCGTGCATGCCTCCACGGTACTACTGTTGCACTGAGCTACATAGATGACATTCGCAGAGGCTCACTCAAGTTCAGACGGATGCGGCGTCAATAACTGGACGAATGCAATGTTAGTAATGTATGTTTATAGTTTTATAACAATAATTCTACGCCCAAATAAAGCACTTGACAAAAGCCACTGCAGAATTTGGAAAATTCTATTTATTTTTAATTTTATATCTAGGTATACAGGTGTCCCAGAAATTAACGCCAAGCGGGCACGTGACGATAGGTTAAGTTATGACAACTTTAGAATTGGAACAAATAAGAAAAAAAAATCAGGTCACACGGTTAAGGAATAATAGAAATATATTTGAATGTGGGAAAAATCGTCACCCTGGACCACATTTTTGGGTACTGTGATCACAAATTTTCCAATTATCACTTTTTTTTGGTGAAATGTCATATAAACTGTGTTGTTGATTGATATAAACAGCCAACTTTGACACATCGTCTTTAAAAAAAAAAAGAGTAGGTACTTATTTATTAAATTATTTATTTATCGTTTGTAAGGACAATTTTTTTAAAACGTGGTTTCGTCCATCCATAAAATTTTATTGAAAATCTTCATTATTTTTTGTCAATACCTACTGTTCTGCTAAAAGCAATTTTAGGTTTGTACCAAAATTTTTACGTTATCTACTTTGCGATATCAAACCAATACTTAGTAAGTATATAAGTATATAAACACTTGTATTAGTAGGTAGGTATAAGTTAAGGGCTACGGTCCTTATTGTATAACTCTGACGTACATACTTAACATAATATTTAGATATATAGGCACAGAAACATAATAAGACAGATACAGGTGTCTAATAGATATTATAATTTCAAATTTCTTACAACAAAAGAAATTTATCTTCTATACGAATTAAACAATAAATAGACAATGAACTTTACGTGAAAACAATAGGTTCAAGTCAAAAAATAATAAAATACTTGTCTTCATATATATTTACTGCATTTTTATTGTCATTTTTAACACTTGAACAAATAAAGTGCATGCAATAATATATACATACATTAAGAAATATACCTACTTATTAAAAATATATGCGATCGTATTCGAGAACGAATTCGTATCACTTTTAAATTTAAAATTCGAATGCGAAGTTCAAGGCTCCTCGTTTTCATTCAGTGAAAGTAATATCTGGTTTGTTTAAAAAAACCACCTCCTGCCAAATGCATTTTAGTGATGCGCCTCTCTGTAAATCGTTCCACTAAGGCACTCCCTCATTGAGGTTGACTGTTGAAAAGAATTTGTAACTTTTCCGAAGCTTTATAAAATATAGCTTTTTATAGTCGCTTATAAATAATGTAGCTTTCTATAGGTGAAAATTTTCTTTTTATCATATAATATTAGTATTATATATATATATTTATATATTAGTATTAGTATAGACTTATGCCAACGCGTTGGTGTGATAAAAATTTATATATTAATAGGCTGATTAAATATTTAATAAATAGCCTGTTATTAAATTGAAATATGCTTTGATGTATAAAAGCTTTTAATTAACAAACTAATATACTAATATTACTAATATTTTCACACATTCCACACAGCACCATCTAGTTTAACACTAAGCAACTAAATGCTTGTATTATGGATACCAGACAGTTGATATACTACATACATATTACTTTTTTTTGTAAATACATACATATTATTATCAATACAAACATGCATGACTCAGGTACAAAGGTAAATGTTAACACATAAACATTTGCCCCTAGCGGGATTCGAACCCGCGATCGTTTGTTTAACAGCTAGGGTTACTAGCCATTAGACCAAACATTACAATTTATAAGAGAGTGTACCAAAATGTATGGTCTCCTTATGAATGTATAAATATTTCGATAAGAGCGTTTCGCGTCACTAGTAATGCATCGGGCATTCATTTTGTGGCGGTGCGACTGCGGCCCGATGTCAAAGACCCCCAGTATTCGGGCGTCGACGTCCATTTTGTTGGGAAAGGTCAGGCTTTATTATAAGTGCGTGTGTATGTCGGTCTATGTGTGTGTATGTCTTCGTGCTTGTGCGAAAAAAATTGACGCAAAATTTTTGATTTTTACATTAGGTATATCTTAAAGAATAAAGAATAATTCTTTTTATTTATTAAGATTAGTTCTCATATTCTAAAATAAAACTAGTTTATGGTGTGTATAAAGTTCTTTTTTTTCATATATTCCAAAGGAAGGCAAGTCAACTATGAAGTTGGGTACTGATGTGCAAAAAACCATGAATTATCCAAAGATAATTAATCCAAAGATCCAAAGATGTTCAATTGAACCATTTCTTCATACAATTCAAAAATTGTATGAAGAAATGGTTCAATTGAACAAAATATCATTATTTACCAAAGACAAGTTAGACCAGGAATATTTAATCTATTCCGACAAGTACAATGTATCAAAATTCATACAAATTTAAATAAGGAATTCGTTTCATTTTTTTTATATCCGAGTACCTACTAGTACTTTTTTTTAATTTAATTCTAATATTCAGGATTTGTATTGAAAAATCAAATATAAGTAGGTAATTTGAAAAATCTAGGTAAATAGGCCGGTTTTGTGTTTCCCTATTATGTCTTTATGTGTTAAAGTAAGTTAAGCCTCTATCGTTTTCAACTTATGTTTCTAATACCTACTAATGTAACTAATCTATTAAATTTCCTTTTTATTTTCCTTGTCACGGGAAGAACCCGAAATTGTTTTCGGGCACCAATTAATTATACAAGGAAACAATAAAATTTAAGGAATAAATTCAGTAGGTAATTGCTTCATTGTTTTTTTCCCTTTCAAACGCTTTAAAATTATGAGTAGGTAGGTACTTTATCAGCTCTGTATATGACACACATTATGATTAGCACACAGACACGGACCTTGAAGATTAATGTTGTGTTTCAGCACACATGCTATTATTTAAAACGGATTACAATCAAAGACGCAGGTCGGACAAGGATTCGAACCTGCGTCATCTTTGACGGCAGCCAAAGAGACATCCAAGCAGCTATTAATATATATCGCTGCTTAAAAACTAAAGGGCCACAATTCAAAATTAAACTTTTTACAGGAGAGGTAATCGAAAAAAAATTTATTATTTTCTTATTACATATATATCAAATATATGCATATTACACATCGTTAGAAGCGTATTTTTAAGTAGTATTAAATGTTTTAACTACTTTTATAATAAACTGAATACTAGAAGAGATATAATCATATACTTAAGTTACTTTTGAATATATAAAAAAATGATCAAAATATACTAAATATGGAATAAAACAAACATAAGTATTTTTGCAACATACCATGAAGAATTGTGATTGTATTTTTGCAAAAAAAAATAAAATTTTTGGTTTTTTTGTTTTATGGCCCTTTAGTTTTTAAGCAGCGATATGTAATATAACGCTAATACGTATTTATAAAGCACATATAAAATTAAAAAGAGACAACCAAATATTGATAATTAAATATTTACACTCTCCGATTAAAAAGTCCAAAAATAACTTGCGCTTTGTAACAATCACCTGCTCAACAGTACTCTTCTAGAGAGAGAAAGCTATATATAATAATTTAACGAGCAAGCGAGACAGCGAATACCATGACCTCGGCTAAGTCACGCCAAATTGTCGGGTCAGTGACAGATAAACTTTGCGATAGCATATCTGCCGAATTTCGCTTGAATTACGAGTAACTTGATATTATTATTTTGTAAGTACTGTGGCTGCATTCAGTCTACAACTGATAAGAAATAATATCAATTACAGCATAGTCGTTCACTGTTTGGTTACGAGAAATGAATTTAATATTTTTTATTACAGAAAATGTAGTCTTTTGTATAAGCTTTCAATGGATAGCCTATACTAAGTGGAGTATACAATATTTTAAAAGAATTTTTAAATGTGAATATATGTAAGGATGGTTGTATACTTTGTTGGCTTCCTAATACATAAAATAAATAACATTTTCTATCTATATAAAGTTAAAAATATTAATTTCCATTTTTTTAAAGGAATAAAGTCTTTAAATTTGTTTGCATAGTGGGAGGCAATTCAGATAACTGATGATAACAAAATTCGGGGGATATACAATTTGATGCTGTAGGTAAATTTAAGTATCTATCATCAACATAAAAAATTAATTACACCACTCGATAGCTAAAGGATCAAAGAATTTTTGGTATATAAGGTATAATACTTTATATTGCGCACCGCCGAGGTTTGGAACTCCCTGCCGGCGACTGTATTTCCGAGCTCATATAACCTAAATCTTTTCAAATTTCGAATGAACAGGCATCTTCTGGGTGAGCTCGCTCCATCATAGGCCTCATCTTTGCTACACATTTGGTTGTTGGCCAAGAGCAAACCCATCTCTAATAAAAAAAAAATGAATTTGTTGGATATACATATACAATTATACATATATTACGCTCAAGGAAAATATTACTCGTAATGTCCTGTATTCGTATAAGACACGGTCGTGTCCACGGCCATCAACGACACAGCCACACTCCATTTTTAAAATATTTTCTATAGTAGGCAAAGTTGATAAGTTCACCCTTATGACTAACTAGCTGGTGCCTGCGACTTCGTCCGCGTTGAAAAAGAAAAAAGTAGCCTATCCTGTGTCCTGTACGTCTAAATATTTATTACATACATACATACATACATACATACATACATACATACATACATACATACATACATACATACATACATACATACATACATACATACATACATACATACATACATACATACATACATACATACATACATACATACATACATACATACATACATACATACATACATACATACATACATACATACATACATACATACATACATACATACATACATACATACATACATACATACATACATACATACATACATACATACATACATACATACATACATACATACATACATACATACAGAAAAAATTATAAAAATGGTCAATTTAGTTTCAGAATCATGTATAGAGCCTATAAACACGATATCTCTGAAAACAAAGTAACTTTCTCCATGACCAACCCTTACAGATTTATTATTAGTATTGATTCAACAGTTTACTTTTTCTATTTCTGACGTCCACAGACAGACAGGCGATTTGTGAGTCGACGGTGGGTCCAGGCTGCTTCTGAAAGATCCTTTTAGAAAATTATGATGGAAGCCTATGTCCAGCAGTAGACGTCCTACGGCTGACTATCAATTTCAAAGACAAAAACTGTCTTAGTTTATTATTAAAAAAACATTTTTATCACCATTAAAGTTTACTTAAGATAATGACGCATGAATAGTGTTTGCAAGTATTGTACACGGATATCGGTCATAGAACTCAGATAGTGTTAGTATCTTTTAAATCCTAAATGCCTAGAATTTATTTTTGAAGTTAAAATTTTACTACAAAGTCGTTGTAACGATAAATAAACGATAAAATGATAAATATTGTCTGCAAGTAGGTATCACATTCTTAGATAATTGGTGATAAAATAATTTTTCAGTAGTCATAGATTTTAAACAATAAATATTAAATAATCTTGTATTTTGTGTATAGGTATGTATTATATTATTATCCATACTAAAATATAAATGTAAAAGTAACTCTGTCTGAATGTAACACCATGAAATTTTGCACACACGTTATGTCAGGGTATTAACAAAAAAGTAGTTAGGATACATAGGGTACCTACCTTCCTTTCGTTTAATTTACCATGTTTGTTAGAGAGATTTGATCTTCATGATTGTCCCTATTGATGCCATAAAAGAGTAAAGTATATTTGTACTCAAAAATTTAAAAAAATATTCAAAAATCAAAAAAGCGTTGGTATCGTAAAAACTTAAGATTGGCTATAGTTTGTTTTTTAATCTCAGACAAAAATGACATTACATTTGACATGCATTACATACATTTCATGTCATTTCATGGTATCATTATATGCAAACTTGACATTTGCATGTGTCATTTTTGTCTCTGATTAAAAAACAGACCATAGACTAATATTAATTCGGTTTTGACTCATGGAAGGAAGGATAAACTGGGAAGGTTTGTAGATAATGTATATAAAAATTGCACATCGGGCGAAGCCGAGAGCGGTTCACTAGTTGTCTTATATAAATTGGTCAATACGGAAAATTTATAAAAAATTCAGTATCAGTTTCAATTAAATACTCTAAATAAAATATATTTCCTCGAAATTTTATGTCATACCTAAAGTTGATTGGGCAATATCCTGTTTATTTCTCGTTATCTGTTTCAAATTCGGCATTGGTATAATCGTTGTGTTTGTGGTCAACCTTTTTCATAATTAGACAAAACAAAATAATTATTTCAAAATGTTAGCGAGTAATTATTACCAATTTAATGAGGAAATTAGAATTAGGAAATTTAGGAGGAGTTTAAAGAGAACTTCAGATGGGCCAGTAATCATCTTGTATCTTTATGATAAAACTAGCTGGCGCCCTCGACTTCGTACGCGTTGAAAAAGAAAAAAGTAGCCTATCCTGTGTCCCGTACGTCTAAATATTTATCTACCAAGTTTCATGAAAATCTGTTATTTTGTTTAAGAGTTATGAAGAAACATACATACATATTATATACACACAGATTTTTTTTTAATGGTCAATTTAGTTTCAGTATCATCTATAGAGCCTATAAACACGATATCTTTAAAAACAAAGTAACTTACTCCATGACCAACCTTTACAGATTTATTATTAGTATTGATGATGATAAGTAGGTATGATAAATCTATACATATAACTAAATTGCAACCCGGGCGAAGCCGGGGGCGGGTTACTAGTCCTTACATATACCTATTATTTAATAAAACAAAATCCTCCGCCGCGTCTGTCTGTCTGTCTGTTCGCGATAAACTCAAAAACTACTGCACCAATTTTCATGCTGTTTTCACCAATGGATAGAGTGGTTCTCGAGGAAGGTTTTAGTATATAACTTACAAAGTTACGCTTGCGAAGTCGCGGGCAGCAGCTATATTATAAAATAAAGTCGATGTTTGTCTCTGTCTGTTTCTAATATCACTAATATAAGTCACTAATATAAACCACCTAACAGATTTTGACACTGTTTACGCAATCGAAAAGAGCGATAAACGAGATAGATTTTTATATATAACTAGCGACCTCCCGGCTTCACTCGGGATGCTTTTTTTTACGTAAAAACCTTCCCTGATTATCCCTCTATCCATGAGTGAAGACAGAATTAAAATCGGTCCAGCCGTTCTCGAGTTTTCCGCCTAGCAACACATTTAGGGATTCATTTTATTATAGAATTTAATAAATATACGAGTAATAATAATAATGTAGAATCTTTCCAAATCTTTCAAAGTTGTAGTGAATAGGCATCTTATTCTGTGTGAGCTCGCTCCATCATAGGCCTCATCTTCGTTAAAAGGCTGGATGCTGGCCAAGAGCAAACCCATTTTTAATAAAAAAAAGAAACGAGAAAAAATATAATTAAAACCGTGGGCGGGTCGATAGTATAATAATACAACTAATTTCGCGAACACTTAATAGAACAGTTTTTAGACTAAGTGCCTCTTTCACCAACTAACAAAGGTATATAATATCAGCTCCATTATCCCCGGTTACCGGTGACTTTAAATGACAGATTAGCCTATTTGAAGTTGGTGAAAGAGGCGCTAACAGTAATTTCAATCTACAATAAATTTGCAATCATTTATTTTACCATTTCATAATAATGTATAAGTTTAATAAAAAAAATGAGAATATCATCTGAAAAAAAAAATGCATTCATAGTAACACAAAAACTCACTAATTTAAAAGATAATTCACACCTTCGGCAAGACAAGAGCATAACTGCACTTTTTGTAATTTTACAGGAGAGCCATTTAAAGTTAATTTTTTTGCATTCAATATCGTATTCTTCTGTTTATATTGCTTTTAAACAATTCTTCATCAAATAAGCCTCATAGTCTTGTAAACATTTTTTAAAATTTAATAATGTTTTTAAGACATTTCAGCATATATTTTAAAGTTTAACTCATTTAAAAAAAAATTGTAAGTCATGCCCTTGTCTTACCTAAGGTGCGAAATGATATCTAAAGTCAAAAGTTTATTCACTTCTTTTCCCATTACACCTGGACAAACTTTATGCATTAATTTTCGTTTGACAAACAAAAATACTCAAGTGCTCGAGTACACTCATCGTCAAAACTGTATATTTACATGCACCTAGTAACTCTGACTGTCTGTTACCTTTTCACGCCTTAATTACTTAACCAACTATAAGAAAACTTTGCATACACGTTGTCAGGGATACAGGAAAGGACATAAGATACCTCTCATTCAGAAAAAAAGTACTGTTTCCGAGGGATTATCTAAAATAAAATAAAAAACTAACGCCCGGAAAAAGTTTAATAGCAATAAAGATGTCGTACGTTATATTGCTTATAAATTTTTATATAGGTATAATATAACGTAATTAACAAAATTAACATATGTAATTAGGTATATAAAAAAAACACAATTATATAAGAAAATAAAAAATTGACACCTGACAAAAACATATGAGCAATAATTCACAGGGAAGCCACTAATTATCTGATTTCGTTAAAAATAATTTGAATATTTATTGTTCGTACACTACTTACATTGCTTACATAAAGCAAATTTAGGTAAATAAACGTCTTTAAAAATAAATTATACAAAGAAAATACATTTTATCACATTTTTTTGGTATTTTTTTATATTGTGTCAATGCCTAGCAACGCATTTTTACGGCGCATGACTCGTGACTCTTGATGTAGATGGCGGTCAACACCACACATTGTTTTTTTTTTATAATTTCGGATAATCCTTCGGGATGAAAGGTGCCCTATGTCCTTATCTGTATACCTGACAACGTGTATGCAAAATTTTATAATGATCATTTTTTAGTAGTTAAACCCTGAAAGCTTAAGGATTAATTATGAGAGAAAATGAAGGGATGAGGTAATGGGCTCTGGCATCCTTTACTCACTTACCGAAACAGAAAAGCACATAATTATGCTGTTATTTCCTGGTAGTCTTCTGTAAGGTGGTGGTTACTGTAAGGGCTGCCCAAGTAACTGCGAAACGCAGTGTGCCCTGCCACTATACTAAACCGTTAGTGAGAAGACTATATACCTTTTGAGTTATTTAGTGTTACATCCGTACTAATTCCGTACTAATATTATAAATGCGAATGGATCTATGGATGTATGGATGTTTGTTACTATTTCACGCAAAAACTACTGAACCGATCACCATGAAATTTTGCATACACGTTGTTTGGGACACCAGAAAGGACATAGGGTACCTTTCATCCAGAATAAAAGGACTATTCCTGAGGGATCATCTAAAATAAAATAAAAAAACTAACACCTGGCCAAAGTGTTATAGCAACAACTTTTATTTTTCAACGCGGACAAAGTGCTACTAAGAAAAGTCATTGGACGCTATTCTTGATATAATTATACTTTAGTCTTAAGCAGGACTTGGTCACGTGTTTAGGCACGATAGATGTCTGCTCCAATTAATTATGATGGATAATGTGGAAGGGAAGAGACGTGCTGCGCGAAGGAGAAAGTCATGGCTCAGAAATATCCAAGAGTCGAGCAGCTATTCCAGTTGGCTCTTGACAGAGACCGGTTCAGTAAGTTGACGGCTAACCTTCAGGACCAAACAGGCACACGAAGAGTGACAGAAGTCTTAAGACTAGATTGTGGTGATAAAATGTCTCTTTTGGATATTCTTTAAAAAGAAAATGTTCCAAAAAGCTATATTACAAATAAAAGGGTTAGGTTACCTACGTTAGCCGTTAGAAAGCTTCAACACGAAAATTCCATGCAACTTTGAAGCCACATCATTAAACAAATTTAAAACTGCGGTGTAGCAAGAGTTGTGCTTATTACTCACTAGCGACCCGCCCCCGGCTTTTCACGGATGCAATTGGTTTCTGTAAACTATCTACCTACTATATATCTACCTACTACTACTAACCTTCCTCGTTAGCGCTCTTTTTATCAATAAAAACCTTATCTAAATTTGTCTGGTGATTTTGAAAAAGTTAGCGGAGAAACAGGCGGCAGCAGATATCGATTTTTTTTATATATTATTATTTTATTAACTTGCAATGTATGTATGTATGTATGTATGTATGTATGTATGTATGTATGTATGTATGTATGTATGTATGTATGTATGTATGTATGTATGTATGTATGTATGTATGTATGTATGTATGTATGTATGTATGTATGTATGTATGTATGTATGTATGTATGTATGTATGTATGTATGTATGTATGTATGTATGTATGTATGTATGTATGTATGTATGTATGTATGTATGTATGTATGTATGTGTGTATGTATGTATGTTTGTCCGGGTGCAACTGCAACTGCAACTGAATTTTAAATCAGTTAGGTATCTTTAACCGCTGAAATTTGGTATACACGCTTATTTTGGATGACAAATGCATGCTTAGCTATGTGACATCATTCTAATTCCAATATGGCGGATGATCCAAGATGGCAGACTAGTTTTTTTTCTGCACTACCACAATATGTTAAATTTATACTAGCAGTCCCGACAAACGTCATCTCAAAATCGTCTCCTCCAAAGTCCTCCTCAATTGCTCATTAACCTAGGTACTTACAAACTCGTTCGTAGAATCTTCCTATCCGTCAACGGAACAGCCCATCAAAATTGTGACAGCTTATTATGTGCAATTAAAAAAAATCAGAGCATATTTTCCAATTTTATAAAAAAAAACGGACTAAAGAATATTTAAAAAAAATTGCACATTTTTTATTGATGCAGTCGTTCTCGAGCCTTGAGCTTATAGTAAGTACATTTAGCGATAAATTTTTTTATGTACCTACCTAGTTACCTATGTAAAAATGGACAAAAGTACATTAAAATATATTGACAAGCTATAACTAAAATTATAAAGTATATATTGATACTTATTATAAGTAGGTATAATGATACGTAGAAAGAAAATGTAGGTAACAAATGTGTAAACTTTGTTGATTCATATCATATAAGTACCTAAGTACCTACCTATATACTTTTCAAGCTTTTTGATCTAGCCATAAACATGCAGTAGGCTTAAGAAAGCTGTTAAACTTATTATTAAGTAATAAATTTAAGTTTATTAAGTTTATTAATATTATTAAGTTGAACCGCCAGTAAACAATATTGATAAGGCATTAAACACAAATAAAATCTATAAAACACAAATAAAAAGGCGTGTTTTTTGACATTGAAAGTAAAAGCCAACGCTCCGAATATAGCTGGATTTATTGATAAATCCAACCATATTTATCAACCGAACTGAGCCTGTTTTAGTTATCATTTTTTTTGTAAACGATAAAAATTGATAACAAAACTGATTTGCGATAAAAAATTAATAATAATAAGTTAATAATTTAGCAGTAGCAGGACACTGCCTTTCGTTGTCATAATACGAGGAGCCCGCCTCGAGTTAGTTAATCATCCTCTTACAGAAGACCACAGTGAAATAACAGCATGTGTGCTTTTGTGTTTCGTTGAGTGAGTTAAAGGATGCCAGAGCCCATTTTCCTATTCCTTCCCATTTGCTTACCTATCCTTAATCTTACTGTAGTCGACAGTGTATTTACAGCACCTGTGGCGTAGCTTGTGTTATAGGCGACGGTATCCACACACTTACCATTAAGTGGACTATACTATACTTACCATACATAAAAAAAGATAAGATTAAAAAATCTATTTGTAATACCTGCATCAGTACTTTGCATACCTACTTAATTATGCATAATTCCACTTCATCCCCGAGGGTTGGTCCCCGCCTCAAATTTACCTGCACTATGTGTACCTATTTCGTCCCCATCATAACTTTTAGGTGTCCATCGTCCCCACGCTACCGATGGTTTTAAAGTAGGTACCATCAACAAATCAAATGAAATATACGTGTTTTGGAAAGAACTCTTTTAGTATCAAGGTCGACAGTCTGACAGTTTATAGTAGGATTAAGGATGAGGGACTAGGGAGGCATAGAGAAATGGGCTTTGACATCTCTCACTCACTTACCAAAACACAACAGCACACATGCTTTTATTTGAATATTGTATTCGGGGACTTCTGAGGGTGACAAGAATAACAAGATTTTTTTTTAATAAAATTGACATCCCTAATAGTTGAACGCATTTGTCATTGAGCAGGTCAGTGCCGCACCGAACGCCGATAATACTCGTCATGTTATATGTTTACGCCGAAACGTACAGCTACTGCCGATACTGCCCCTTATTTAGGTCGGTTAGGCTCCATGTGCATTAGAACGATATTTTTCGTAGGTATACGTAGGTATATGGAACGAATTGGTACAACTTTTTCTTATAATATATATTGAACAGAACGCTGTAGTGGTCAAGCAGTATGAATTTTGCAATCAGAGGCAGTCCACCTGGAAGCAGTAAAACCCTCTACTTCCTCTTACAAAAAGACAGAAATACTTATCCTGTTGTGAGAAAAGGTCTTAAAGCTCTTCCTTTTAGAATCCTAGGTTCTCGTGTTGTCGAAACACAACAGCACACATGCTGTTATTTCTTGGTTTTCTTCTGGGGGTGATTAAAGTGCCAAAGGGACTGCCCAATTAACTGCGAACGCAGTACACTTAATTGAAACTCAAAACAACCTGTTTTGAAAAATATTGATTCCTTAATATTTCTACAATTTTGCTTTATTTATTAAGTTTAATTAAATTTCTAAATGAAAATAATAGATTTGAAAAATCATCTGAATTATTATCTAATATTATACTAAGTATACGGTAATGGGAACATTCAGTCAATACCTACCTTAGATTATGCTAAGTGCGCCAATGAGAATGTAGCTGAATTTATTGCAAAAATAATTGCAATTTGTGCGTGTGTGTGTCATATCAAATATAACCTCAATAGGTCCTTAACCTTTACAGGACATAGATTTAAACAATTTTTTTTTAATATTTACAATATAATTTTATTAATTCTGTGTTGGTACCTACCACATAAAACTTCATTTACTATACATACTTACTATAATAAATAAGCAGGTAGATATGCTGTCCTTTTATCTGACTTTTGTAAAAGAAAAATGTACCTACTAAAACCAAACTAAACTAAAACTAAGATGCAGAGCCAGGCAAAATCGCCTGTCTATGTGTCTGTTATAAAATGTACTTCGAAGAGTGTGCTATGGAGTTGCATTAGCCTTCCCTTTCTTCCGTCGGAAATTTAGACGTACGGCTGGTTACCATCTTCATCTTGTCGAAATCCCTCTTTGTCGGACCAAGCGCTTAAACACATCCTTTATAATACGCACTGGCAAGGATTGTAACTCCCTGCCGGCGTCTGTATTTCCAAGATCATATAAACCAAATCTTTTCAAAGTTGAGTGAATACATCTTCTGCGTGAGCTCGTTTTATCATAGGCCTCATCTTCGCTACACGGCTAGATGCTGGATCACTAAACCTTTTACTATTCTGTGACTGAACTTCTTGTATATTCTTTGGTCGAAGGAGGTATGTCACTTATAATAAACTTAAAAAATGCTCTTAAGGGTTAAGTTAATTAGGAGTTAATCAATCAATATTAATAATAAATCTGTAAGTGTAGGTATTGTATGTATGTATGTATGTACATATGTATGTATGTATGTCCCTCCATAAAAGAATTAAATCATGAAAATTTCATATAAACGTGTGTCCAATTGTATAAAATTTATATATTTTTCCCTATTCTGTGAATGCTTAGTTTTGTTACCTAATTAATTTTATCTACAGTTTCAAGTCATGCCCTTATAACTACCTTCTTTTGTCTTGTACATCTTCTTAAAAATAACGGGCTGGTTGTACATCTAAAAAAGTTTACGTTTAAATAGAAATATATATGAAACATAATTCTTATAAGATTTTGTACATACATAATTATTTTTAGTTAGTTTATAGTTTGTAAGTTATTAACGGTGTTAAGGAATTAATAACAATAAAACTCCTTTGTGTAATATTCTAATTTTGAATGTGTCGAAACTCTTTCTCTTTGTCAACAACCACTGACTACCAACCTAACAAAAAAGGTATAATTTCCAAATTTAAACAGAGCTGACTCACTCGAACACAATGAAAATGTGAACCGGGACGTTCCAAATTTGAATCATTTACACTCCCCTTTGTTGGCGAACTCGTTGGAGCGTCAAAAAACGGCTATCCCCAAAACCCGGTCACATCACGGCAACCGCCAAAATTGCACACCGATCAAGGTCGCCGTGAGGCAGGTCAGAGCCGTGACGTCACAGCCGCCCTCCAAAACACCGGGTCGGTGACCGGCAGCCATTGCGGAAACTGTGTTGTTCGCGTACGGAATTCGAATTGGGGCTTTCTGAGCTTGTGTGCGCGCCATTACGTACGTATAGCGACTTGTTGTTGTCTGGACCGGTCGCTGTGTGCGCGCAATTTGGGGTTACCTCTTTTTTTTAACCCTCCTTGACGGCGGACTCGTGAGACAATGCCGATTTTATTACTGCCTTAAGACGTTTCCTTGTTGTTGACCGGCGCATTTTTATTTTATTTTTCTCTCTTTATATTCGTGGCATTGATATTTCGAATATTGCTGCGGATTAATTCGTGCAACTGTGATGTATGACAACTTTTTTAAAAAATTAAATTAGCAAATAAACAATATCATTGAAATTGTTTCAAAGCCCCCAACATTTAATGTTATATCTTTAGTTACATAAAATAATCTAATTTTCCCTATACCTTTTATCCTTAATATTACCACAATGCCACTAAGGTGAGTGAATTTGCAGCATCTGTGGCCTTGTGTTGCATCTGTGACGACCTTAACATAAATAATAATAATTATTATTATTATTTGTATACATATAGCAAAAACAATTAAAATAAGTATACAAAATAAAGTATTGTAAATAGTCATAATAAAAAAATATTAATATTGACATAGGTATGTCTGCTCTTTCATGCAGGAAACACTAAGCGAAAAATAATTAATATAAAACCAAACAAAATGAAAGATAGGTATTTACCTACTTAAAGTTACCTAGTCTGAATGAGTAAATAGTTCGCTTCTATAAAAACGTGGCCATTTTGTTTCCCTATTTGTAAACGAGAATCATTAAAATGCAGGTTAGAAACCGGTTCAAGTGATTAAAGAAAAAAACGAATATAATGGTAACGGTTTGACCAATCGTGTTAGAGCCACGAAAGTTCTTTACAATTCGGATGCGCAGGAGTGGGGGAAGCGTTAGACATGGTTAGACGCACACATAGACGAAATATATCTGTGTGTGGTGTAGCTAGCTATGTGCTATTACCTAGAGCACTAGAGTATGTACTTAATAGGGAAGTCTTTGCCATTATACTTATTAGAAAGAAAAAATTGTCAATCGTATACTATTTTAGGGGGGTTAGATACAATATTTCTATTACTACATCTTAAAATCTACAATTTCATACCTACCTACTTATTTAGAAAAAAAAATGTTTAAATTAATTCCCGAATTAAAATTAAGCTAAAAAAAATAATCGTATAAATTCTACCTTATTAGCTGGTAGGTAAATACTATCTATTGGTACATAGTTCTACGTGATATAAATTTAATGAAGTACCTAATTATTTCAAATAAATAATAATTAATAATTTAATAAATCAATAATATATATTATATTATCAATACAATATTTATATCAGTGAAATCAAATAATAAATAATTTAAATCCTATTATGATAACCAGCCAACGATTCTAATACTTAAAACATGGCTTGAAAATGTAAATAACAATTTCCATTGAAAAGACAGGATACCATAAATAAAAATAACTACATATTACAAGTACAACAAAACTATTAATAAAAAAAAACTGGCCATTCACAAAGAATTCGGACGCCATGTGCTTTTTTTCTAAATTCAAAAACAACCAATCACAGCCGCTCAAATTTAGAAGATGCGTTGGAGTGGCCGAAATTATAAACGAGTTAGACGCACACATGCGCAAACGCTCTCTCCCTATTTGTTGTGGATGTGTGCGCGCAGGTTAGTTTGTGTGCGTGTGTGAGTGCGATTACCATTTGAATAGACGTGTCAAGTGTTCATGCTGAATTATTTATATTATGAGCACGGTTTTCGGTGGTCCCTGTATCCTATACGAGGTATTGTGATGCATTTTAAAACAATATCTACTTTACAATATAAGTAATTATATTTCAAATGAATTGCGTTTTTGACGAGCCCGTTGGACGAGTTAGGTTAGGGTGCTTGCCTTAACATCCTGTTTCAGGGGTCCTGGTTTCGGTTTCAGGCAGGGTCAACTTTGGAAATGAACTTTTCAAAGTTGGCTCTGGTCGGGATCTGAAAAGAAGGGCTCTAGCATCCCTTACTCACTCATCGAAATACATCACACATGCTGTTATTTCATTGTGTATAAAAGGTAATAAATGTTTACTTATTACCTATTAATGTTAAATCAATAATTAGGTAAATTATTAAACAACTATTGGGAAACAAAAGGTCGCGATGACGGTGTGATTGTCCGTGAGATGACGGTGTGGTGTGACGGTGGCATCAATTGATATTAGATTATTTGAAAAATGTTTTACGATACCTACTAGGTCTAGTACCTAGTAGGTATCGTAAAACAGAAATTGTCCAGACCTCCAGACCCCTTTCTCTGTTTCTTTCCACTTATTTGCTCTGTAATGTAAGTGTTTGGCATCATTGTACACTGTGGGACACGTAAATAGGATTACAATACCTACGTAAAAAAACAGATACCTACGTAAAATTTGTTTATTTTTTTATTACTACTTATTTTTTGAATACATTAATCAAATAGGTCTAAAACTTCTTAATTTTAATGTACCTACAGTAGCAATTAAGTGAGCTGTATAGTTTTAAAAATAATATTATATTATTACAATTAAATATTATTCTGTGCACTTGTCAAACATTACTAATTGTTCTAAATCCTGATGGTTGTCCATTTACCTATAGTATAATATATGTTTTCCTTATTAATTATTCTTATATTTACATTAATTTGGTTTAGGAATAGAATATTTGTACTTAGTTTGTAAAATATAGAGAGTAGAGTTTGCTCTACTATAAAGACAGAGCGAAAATCAGTGAGAAGAGACGAAACGTCAGAATTAAATAAATCTATTTGCCGCCAGCACTTATGTCTTAATAAAACACCTAGGTGTCTACAATATCGACCTTTGCATGATCTAAATCATTATGGGATTTTGTTCATTAGCACATTCACATAGATCTATTCACAAAAGTGAGAAATAGTTTAGTTAGTTTAGTTTTTAACACGCTTCATCAATTTTAAGACAGCAACCTTTTGTATTGCCTTACATTATAAACCAACTAACACAATTAAATTACAATTTTCATTCCATTGTCCATTTTGGTGATCGCCAGTGTACGGTACAATGGGCGCGCAATTTTTAAGACTAATTATCTCAGTACGTCAGTGTCGTCCGTTGACATAGAACATTTGTAATGACTGTACCTATTGTGGATATAACTATATTGGTAGGTATGTAGGTACTCATTCCACGTGTAGATATTAACTTACTTCATTGTTGAGACGTTCCACTTCGGATTATTGAAATTATTGTACGGTCTTGTGTACCTATTGAATTTTTTCCTTGACTTGTTCCGTGCATCAGGGGCGCCCAATTTTTTTAAATATCTTTACACGATCCCTTAAGTAACCTAACCTAACATAAATAATATCCTATATGTTGATCTGCATGCCAAAATTCATCCAAATCCATTCAAAATAAAAAAAACATCCATTCATACAGCCATTATCAATGAGATTGAGAACATAGTATTGAGACCAATGAGACATAATAAAATCGCTATGAATCAAATATGATACGGGAAACTGTAGGTACCAATTATGTAGTGGTATAGTGAGTGACTGCACGATATCGTGTCGTAATCGTCCCGTACACGTGTCGTATAATGTGACAACTAGCATCAAAATGTCGTTAATGCATGTCCCAGGGAAGCGCGTTGTTTATTTTGGTTTGTTCTCGCTCAACGTATAGCTATCTATCAACACGTTCGCTCGCCCCGAGGGTGTGGTGCAAGGTAAAAAGGATAGCGGAACTGGACACTTCTAAAAGGGAAATTTTAAATTTAACTTGATTTGGTGTAATTGAATTGAAAGCATGTTTTTTTATTCTCATTTTATTTAATTTTTAAGATTATCATCTTAAAAAACATACCTACCACAAAATATCCTTCTTTAACAGTTTAAATTCAAGGCAACAAGGTGATTTTTATTTTTTATTATATTATTTGATTTTGGTTTTGGTCCGCCGGTTTTATTTTCAAAAATTCCCATCTTCAAAAAGATACTCTATGCCCTATACTCTAATCACGTGAGGTTACAGTCCTCGAGTAAGAAGGTCCCTCGCAGATTATGTTTCAAATTTAAAGATTTTTACAATCGACGACAAGTAGAAAACTTGACCCAAAAACACACAACTTGGTGAAAATTACTATAGTATTAATGGTACACTGATATCCGCAGTCTTAACAGGGATGCTAAAGAAATTCCATATCCTTCATTATTCCTCTCCATATCCTTTATATTTTAGCTTACCAAAACTCCTCTTATTCTATAAATAGACGACGGTAACCACTTACCATCAAGTAGACCATCGGCCTGCCTGCCGATCATTTATTAGGTAGGTATACATAAAAAAATTAATAATTATAAAAATATTTTAAAGCTAGATAAAAACATGTTACTCGTTAAGCTTAACACTTAGACCAGCAAAAGGCTTTTAAGCTAATTAAGCTATTTCCAGCAATTCTGTACAGTTCTTTCCGATATTAATTGTTATTTTTACATTTCAACGCTGGAAGGAGATTAGTAGACTGTTTAACATGAAGCTATGAAAAGATTTCTTATTTTTTTTTTCAGTTTTCTTTTAACTAAGACAAATGGTTAGTACCTATATATAGATACATTTAATAATTAATCATAAATCAAATAATCTATACTAATATTATAAAGAGAGAATATTTGTATGTTTATAATGAATAAACTCAAAAATTACGGGACCGATTTTTAAAAGTTAGTTTAATTTTAAGATCTATTTCGAGGGTGGGTTCTTCTTATCTCCGAAGCAGTAAAATGTAAGATATTGTAATAAATCATAAGGCATTATTTACATGTAACATACGCCGTCATAAATATAAAATGAAGTCCGGTTGGGGGTCATATTTGTACAGTATGTCACACCAATTGAAAAGGGTGACCATATTTTTATTACTGCCCTAGACTTATAAATTAAATAATTTACAGAACAAATACTTTTCTTTTATATTAAGGTCGACATACAGGCTACTTGACCATCGCCTATAACACGAGCAACGCCATAGGTGCTCCAAATGCGCTGCCGAAGAACAAAGGAAGGGACGATAAAACTTTGATAAAACTGATATCAACATCGGTCTAATTTGAAGGATTCTATCATTATAACAAGTTTAGTCAACTACTAAAATTCTTCAGTACTGGATATAGGCCTCTCCCAGAGCTCGCCACCACGCTTTGTTCTCTGCGCAGGCGCATCCAGCCTCTTCCCGCGATGTCTTTCAGGTCGTCTGTCCACCTGGCAGGGCGTATACCACACTAGACTGTCGACCGTCGTATGGTCCCCCGAGATGGCTGGCGTACCTCCACTTTCGGGTACGCCAAGGTTCTGACAGGGAACGTAGTCTTCCCCCCGCGTGGGGCACCGAAGTCGTGTCATAATGGTCGCGTTAGAAAGTCGTTGGGTTTTAGCCGGTAAGTACGAATTCGGCATAACCCCACAGTATCCCCTACACGGTAAGGTATCCTAGAGGATTTTCCATCGTTTAAAAATAGTGCGTACCACGTACTGCGTCTTCCAATTCGTAGCATTGATTCTAGAACTCGTCTATTCCATCGGTTATTTTTATGTCTCTACGACAAATGTGACCGGCTAATTGTCACTTTAGTTAAATCCACGACCTTAGTTCTTAGGAGAAATTCTGAATTTCTGGCCTTATTTTTATCTGTTTGTCTGTGCATACCAATCGCAAAAACGGCTTTACCGATTTTAATGCGGTTTTATTTGATATTTTGATGATTACTTGGATTAAACTATAGGATAGGTACTTTTTATAACGGAAAAAATGTTAGGTTCCTGTGGGATTAAAAAAAAAAAAAGAAGTCTTATTAGTATGCAAACAAAATTTTTTAATTGATTTTAAAATGTTTTCCACGATAATTCAAAATCATACTCACCCAAACCATACTGGTGAAAGTTGCGAAGCAACCGCCCAATTAGTTGGCGCAACCACGCGAATTCTAACTGTAAATTTAGATGTGGGCTCTTATAGTAAAATTATATTATAGGCAATTTTGTTTGAGAAAACATTTATTGTACAACTAGCTGTTGCAACTTACTCGCTGATAATATAGATTCCCAACAGCGAAAAAATTTTTCAAATCGGTCCAGCAGTTTCTGACCTATTCAATGCAAACAAACAAATCTTTTCTCTTTATTTAGCATAGATGTCATCAATATCAAATATTAATTTCTGTTAATTTCAAATCAATTTATTTAAAACTAGTCGGTGCCCGCGACTTCGTCCGCGTTCTGAATGAAAGGTACCCTATGTCCTTTCTGGTGTCCCAGACAACGTGTATGCAAAATTTCATGGTGAACGGTTCAGTAGTTTTTGCGTGAAAGCGTAACAAACAAACAAACAAACTCACATTCACATCACCACATAGTATAAAACAAAGTCGCTTCACGTCTGTCTGTGCCTATGTATGCTCAGATCTTTAAAACTACACAACGGATTTTGATGCAGTTTTTTCCAATAGATGATTCAAGAGGAAGATTTTAGTATATAATTTTCAACGCGAGCGAAGTCGCGGGCACCAGCTATCTACTAAAAATAAAGATACAACCCCTGAAAATTTTATAACAGCAAAGATGTCAAGCGCTATATTGCTTTACACATTTAGTCAGGCGCTACACATCCCCTACTTAACGCGGGCGAAGTCGCGGGCACCAGTTAGTTTATAATATTAGTAAGGATAATAGCCCTTAACTAGTTGGTGCCCGTGACTTCGCCCGCGATAAAAGTAAGGGATGTGTAGCGCCTGACTAAATGTGTAAAGCAATATAGCGCTTGACATCTTTGCTGTTATAAAATTTTCAGGGGTTGTATCTTTATTTTTAGTAGATAGCTGGTGCCCGCGACTTCCCCCGCGTTGAAAATTATATACTAAAACCTTCCTATTGAATCACTCTATTTATTAAAAAAAAAAAACCGCATCAAAATCAGTTGCGTAGTTTTAAAGATCTAAGCATAAATAGGGACAGACAGACAGCGGCAAGCGACTTTGTTTTATGCTATGATAAATACTCGTAATAAGTAAAAATAGTAAGTAATAATGGATTTGTCTGAGAATAAATTTTATTTTATTTATAATTAAAAATAATTTTCGTAAGTATTGTTTGCTATATACATTTGAGAATATTACCTAGACCTAAATAATTCCCGAGACTGTTGTTTAATCTATTAGTACAATGTGGGCGCAGACAAGTCTACATTCCTACCAAATTGATACGAACGTCTGCACGCTCCAACTATATTTAGATCCCACTTCATAAATTGGACCCTATTTATTGTCATAAAATGAATTTTTTTCCTATACCTAACAACCTACTATACATTACTGTTTTAAAGGAATAGCAAGTACTTTTTCTACTTGCAATAGCAAGTAGAAAATAAACATTTAATAGGATCCAAGAGCCATCCTACCATCAAGTGGGCCGTCAGCCTGTATGTCGTCGACCTTAACATAAAAAAAAATTAAAAAAATTGTGAGACACACAAGTTTATTCTTTACGAACGATTATAAAATTTAAATTCACAATTCGAACACACCGAAAGAACAACAATGTTCTTTTTTAAAATAATATTGTGTAGATGGCGCAATATCTCTGAAACTTCAGATATTCTAAAATAAAAATAAAAAAATTTTTTTTTATTTATTTATTTATTTAATAGCTAACCTATTAAATAAATAAATAAAAAATATAAAATATATAAAAAATATATAACGTAACTATAATGCATGAAATAACGCATTCGTGTGACTATTCTCATTTTACTCCAATAAATTTTCATACCACGGGCTCATGCAAGGAGTAAACTCCAAAATCTTAACATAAAAAATCATCCAAAATTTTGTTTGTCTATTGTAGTTTCTCCCCTGAAATGTCTTCTTTTTTAAATGTTACAAATTGTGCATAAAATATAATCTAAGCCAAATAGGTTTAAATTTTTGAACATGTACCGGCAACCCTCAACTAGTAAGGTTTAGTTTACGGTAAACATTGCTCATATAAGCTACGTGCATAGGTACTCCTTTGATGTATGTGGAGGTGCACAGTTCGTATTAGCGTCACTGTTGCGGCTTCAGTTTGTACTAAGTTAATTTATTTCACAACCTACCGAACCTTTCAGTAGCTTCACTGCCGGTTCAACTATTAGCTATTAAGTACCTAATAATACTAGTAATTACTACTAGGTTTTAAATAATTAATAATCTTAGTATTTAAAAGGCGACGTGTGTTTGTATGTCTCCTTATGTCTCCTGTACTCCAAAACCGCTGAACCAATTTTGATAAAACTTTCAGACAATCTTCAGATTAGTTTAGCGGGTGTTCCTGTGAAGTTTGGTAGCGGGAAAAAACACTAGTTAATAAAAATTAATACTTAATAGCAAGCAAATCGTTGCCTTTAATTTTACTAATTTATTAGTAATAATTTAACCCCAGTCACATCCGGATCAAAATTAACTATTTTCGAGAAAATCGTGTTTGAACATGTGTCAGGGATTTTTTGTTTTGAAACACTGTAAAAAATAAATATGTAGTACCAAAAAATTAATCAAAAAATTTGTACCATTTAAAAGCTAACTAAATAACATAACGACATTAAAATACCTATATTCTATATTTTGTATTTCATTTTCATATTTTTTGAAGCAAATTATCATAATAATATATGTTACTATGGTCTATATATGATATCAATACATACATGTATTGTACATACACAGAATGTATCGTACATCTACATACATAATACATACTACGATATAATATCTATATGTAGATACTTTTTTGTTTGTACCCAATTTGTACCATTTAAAAAGCCAATAAAAATAGTGATTTATTTTTTTAGACTAGAATAGAATCCCGATCTAAGTGAAAACTAATAAACCGCTGTGCCATAAGGTGCGCTGAGTTTAGTAGTATTTTGTGCCACGGCAAATCTTATTAGTCGCCGTCGAACCAGCACCCAACTGTTATGTAATTATCGACCAAACATCGTGTTACGTGTTGACGTCCCTTTTTTTTTTTTTTTTTTTTTTTTTTTTTTTAATCTTTATTTAAGGCTTTTCCCTTAGGGACATGTCGCCTCATTGGGCAAGGTCTTATATACAAAGCTAAACTATACTATACACTACTATACTAAACTATTACTAAATCTACAATGGTAAATATTGTACAGCTCCCTGGCATCATCAGATAACGGGAAAGCCAGGGCGCTGTTCAGGTCACCTACTTGTAACCTAAATTGGCCACTGAAGCCCAGCCTACGCACTCTCTCGTTCCGGACACATTCCTTCAAAACATGGTACACGTCCTCCACAATGTTGCATTCAGCACAATTCGGCGTCGCCACTTTTCGCATCATGTGTCCAAATTTGTTTAAAGGAATGTGTCCAGAACGCAGTCTCATCGCTGTCACAACGTCCCGTCTGCCAAGCTAAGCATTAACAAACCATGGTATGTCTAGAGGATGTGGCTGGATGGTCTTATACCAGATACCTTTTTCCAAAGATCTTTTATCAAAATATTCTTTCCACATTTCTTTACAGGTCTTCTTTAATGTGGTCAATACCTCGGTATAAAACGGAGGAATTGATAAAGGTACACCATCACAACGAGCTTCAGTGGCCAATTTATCCGCCCTCTCATTTCCTGGGATGTCCACATGTGACGGGATCCACTGTAACACCACGTTCTCCTTATTGTCTACATTTAACTTATAAATAAATCTTAAAATATGATACGCTATTGGGAGGCCTTGGGAACCCAATGTACACCGAACTAAATGTTGAAGGGCGCTCTTCGAGTCTGTAAATATAACTACTTTATTTAATTGTTTCTCTATTATGTATTTTAACGCCTCTGAGATCGCAATTAGTTCTGCGTGCATTATACATATTTCGGTTCCTATTTTAAACTTAGAGTGAAAGTTTGATTGGTAATCAAAGAAAGCAGCACCCACACCATCACAATTCTTGGAACCATCAGTAAAAATTTGTAGATAGTTTACATATTGCTCGTTTATGTAATTTGTACAAATTAAATTTAAATTTACTGTACTATATTTTTGCTTTGCCTCTTTTATTCCAGGAATTAGTATATGAACTACATTAGATATATTAATATAGCTTATCCATATATCTAACGAAAACATTTCAAGAAAAGGTTTTGAATAGATTTCGCATGATTTTAAGGAGCTGTGAACTATAGACAGCAGTGGTTTCTTCTTTCTTTTCCAATATCTGTTATTAATGACTATGCTATTAAATTGTTCCAAAGCTGGGATAATAGTACTGTCATTAAATGACTTGGACTTTAGCCAAAACTTAAAAGCTAATAATTGCCTACGTATGAACAATGGTGGTATACTAAGTTCACTTTCCATTACATGTACTGGGGTAGATCTTATAAAACTCCCTATGACTCGCAGAGCTTGATTTTGCAAAATATCCAATTTATTTAGATGAGATTTGCAGCTATTATCATATAAAAAACATGCGAAATCCATCCGACTACGTACAATGGCGATATATAGCCTTCTTAAATGGTAAGGATGAACACCCCAATTATGTCCTGCTAATACTTTTAAAACATTGATATATTTTGCCACTTTGTCTTTGGTTTCATTAATATGTTTTCCCCACTTAAGAGAACGATCTAACCACATTCCTAGATATTTTACACAATCTACGACTTGTAGTTGTACATTATTAATTTTAATATGTGCCATACTAGGGGTGCCACCGAATCCTTTTCTGAACAAACAGATTTTACTTTTAGTGGGGGATATTTCTAAACCCAAATTTGGCAATCGTTCACTTAATGTATCTAAGGCCATCGTCATGTTTTGAGACATAAGGCTGGGGTTCAAATTAGAAAAATAAAGTACAAAGTCGTCCGCATATTGTGAAATTCGTATACTAGGATGCAAATTCTTACATAAATCAAAGGTAGCAATGTTAAACAAAATAGGGGATAGTGGGTCACCTTGCGCAAGACCTCGAGCTGTACATCTGTAAATAAAGGAGTCTCCTAACTTTATTCTTAAGGTTATTCTTTGAAAAAAGTTCCAGAGATAATTACATATCAAACCTCCCACATTAAGAGAGTCCAATTTTTTTAATAACGAAGTTACATCTACATTGTTATATGCATTATCTATATCTAAAAAGCACGCCAGAGTCTTTTCGTTCTTAGAAAATCCTATTTGAATATCTGTGACTAGCCTACTTAAGTTATTGATACAGGAGTGAGCCTTTCTAAAGCCAGTCATATCCTTTGGAAATAAGTGATTGGATTCGCAGAACCATTCTAATCTATTGTTAATGACAGAGTGGAACATTTTACACATACATGACATGAGAGATATTGGGCGAAATGTAGATACAGAATTAGGTGATTGTGCAGGTTTTGGAATAGGAACTATTTGTATGTCTCTCCACTGATGTGGTACAGTGTTAGAAGACAAAATTAAGTTATAGATAGAGAGTAAAATCGATTTGCCTATGTCTGGAAGATATTTAACCATTGAAAAAGAAATTTCATCAGTTCCAGGACATGTGTCCTTGGATTTCATACATCTTTCAAGTTCCTGCTTCGATATTTGAGATTCTACTTTTGGATTGTAAGAATAAAATCTTGGTGTTTGAGGGAGTACATAATCTGGGTTGACGTCCCTTGATATCTTTATTTCGTTTTTAGAGTTCCGCATATCAATATCGACCATCGTATCATTTATAGGTATAAATCATATAATAGGGAGTTCCAAAAAAAAAGTGTGTCAATCAATACAATAAATAAAATAAAATAAATTTTAGTAAATCCCATCATAGGCCTCATCTTCTCTACACGGTTGGATGCTGCTGGCCACTAGCAAAACCATCTCTAATAAAAAAAAAGTTTATAGTAGGTACCTACAGTAGACCAGCGTGAAATAACAGCATGTGTGCTGTTGTTTCGGGGTGAGTAAGGGGTGCCCTTTACAATATTTACATACCTATCCTTAAACTACTATGGTCAGCAGCGGACTTGCAGTACTTGTGACGTTGCGTAAGTTATACTAGCTGGCGCCCGCGACTTCGTCCGCGTTGAAAATAAAAGAGTAGCCTATCCTGTGTCCTGTGCGTCTAAATGTTTATCTACCAAATTTCATGAAAATCAGTTAATTCGTTTAAGAGTTATGAAGGAACATACATACAATACCTACACTTACAGATTTATTATTAGTATTGATTGATTATATAGGGGACGGTATAAGAAGGGAACCTTAATATGTAGTTGGCCAATTAGTTATCTGTCAGCTAAAAACTTAGCTGCCACGAGGTTTAACAACCAAGAAATCAATCTCGGAAAATCGGTACAAGCAACTTCCTTCAACACCGAGAACTAACAAAGGTCTTTAGGGTATACATCCGCTTGCGACTCTATTGCCGCTAAAAATATCAAACAAATAAACAATATCAATATTGAATTAACTGTTTATTAACTTTCAAATCGACACACACACACGGAAACATACGAAGTTGTCCGACGACATCCGACAACCGCCGATACTGTCCAGTGAAAATAGCCGTCGCGAAACTATTGCACACTAGGTAATAGGGTGACACGGACTAACCAGTTTTGGATTCGTCTAAAGAACTGTCACAATTCTTGCATACATTGTCTAACATTGATATTTTACAATAGACGTCCATTAAGTTCGAAATTCATTCCAAAAAAGGCATAGGAAAAAACGTGGATATAAGCAAAAAACGTATAGGTAGTCGACGAGGGATAGTGCGTGAATGCGCTCCTAAAAAAAAATAACATTCCGCAATCGAGAAATGGGCTAAATCAAACTATATGCGTATAACAGTTATTTTTGTATTGCAATTATTTTTCGAAAACTTAAAAATGTAATAGAATATTACTAAAATATGACATAACAAACAAAATTCGAGTCTATGGTATTTTCATGCAGTAGGGTAATTTGTGCTAATCATGTAGTAAGAATTCAATGCACTAGGTATATATGCAAAGAATTGGAACATACCGGGGGGAGAACCTTAATTACAACCACTATTATACCTTTGTTGAGACAATATTCAATTTAAATTGTCTAATCCAAGCATTTATATGTCCTTGTCGTTCCTATTCAGAGCCGATGCGTTTAATATAAATTTTATATTGTTTACATTTAAACGAATACACAAAGAGTAACATTTATGTCATAACTTCATTATTTTTAATAAATTATTAATTAGACTACATTTTATAGTGAAGTAAAAACTCTGACTGAAAGTATCTTGTTCACAACATGACAATCTATTGTTCATAGTACCTAACTTTTGGATTTCTGCTTCATTGAAAAAATCTCTTCATATTTAGTAGATATTAAAACGAAAATAATATGTGACAGTGAAATTCTTATTAAAAGCTTCTATTAAATTATTTGATAATAATATGGTATTGTTGGTGCCAAAGTCTATTTTCCTCTCCCTACAATGCTATCATGGCCAACGCTGCATACCTACTTATAGGTAAGCAATAACGGAGGGATGTAAATTATTTCCCATTTATATAAAAATTCACCATAGGGTTAGTATGACTTTTGAGAAAACGCTCACTCAAGGTATGCGCTGAATAGAGGTACGTATAGGTCTAGTAATTTTGGTATAGTACGTGTCAAAAAGGTACCTAACTATACCTACCTACGTTCTTAGAGACAATTTGAAATTGAATTTTCGTTCGTGAAAGTTTTAAGGTGGATATTAAAAATTTAGCACTGGTCACCAAACGGCACATTTCTTTTACCACTTGTACATTACCATTTGTTGCAATCACACTTTGAAGTCGATTGACTGCAGTGCAGTGGTAAAAGTTTACACTTTGATAATTTCTCTTAATTCCTTTGAAGATCCCCTTGGTCAATTGTTTAAGGTGCTTGCACTATCTCAAGATTAGATTCCCGACAGGGCCAACTTTTGAAATGAACTTTTTTTTAGTTGGTTCTTATCTGGATTTAGCAAGTAGTGAAAGGCCAAACTGCGTATCGTAGTCATTTGGGCAGCTCGTAAGAGGTAGTAACCACCCCTTCACAGAAGACCACCACGAAATATCAGCATCTCTGCTGTTGTGTTCCGGTGAGTGTCTAAGGGATGCCAGAGCCCATTACCTTCCTTATCCTTAATTATACTATGTTCGGAAACGCAATTGCAACACCTGTGGCGTTGCTTGTGTCATAAGCGATGGTAATCACCTACCATCAGGTGGACTGTCAGCTTGTCTGACGAACTTAACAGAAAAAAATCTTTTAGTTGTTGAACTGCACGTCAGAAGTGAAAACTAAGCTTCACAAAATTACATTACATTACATGACAGTGTCGCGAGTTCAATTTTATTGTTTTTTCCATCTCAAAAATAGTTCTTTTTTTATTATTTTAAATTAATATCTGAAAATATACAGAGGTTTCGGTTACATTACATTACATAACATGACAGTGTCGCGAGTTCAATTGTTTTATCCCATCTCAAAAATGCCCAATGCGCCTAAAGAAGTTTTTACTTCAAAAATTGCAAAGTCGTTGTAGCCGTTCTCTAGTTTTATGATTAGCTGTTTAGCAATTCATTTTTATTTGTCTACGAGTTTTCTTAAAATAATATGCTTCTCATCGAGAACAAATGGTTGGGTTGTAAGGGGCTAATGTAGAAGGCAGTTACGAGCACTCTGTATTTATGGGTTGACATAAACTGAAAACGCTCAGTCGCACCTCGGATGCCACCCGCTATAGTACCTCCTGTTTATACCCACCTCACCTATGTACCTATCTATAAAACTAATGTATCAGTTATCAATAACAAATTTCACTATGCGATCTATCAAATTTCCTCTTATGGAAAACCATCAGCGATTTGCTAGTTAGGTTTGACGAGCCCGTTAGATGAGTGGCAAGGGTGCTTGCCTAACGTCTCAGGGGTTCCGGATTCGATTCAAGACGGGGTCAACTTTGGAAATGAACTTTTCAAAGTTGATTCTGGTCTGGATTTGGAAAGTAATGGCAGGGCGCACTGCGTTACGCAGTCTGTACCTACATTTAAATTTAAAAAAAAGCATTTTGGTACACGTTGTACAAAAAATATACTCATTAGTTTTTAGAATTTTTGTCTGTTTGTCTATGCACGCCAATCTCAGAAACGGCTTAACCTATTTGAATTCGATTTTCACTGATATGTTTTAACAAGATTCATTTAAAATTTAGGTTGTGTTTGTGTTGGAATGAATCCAATTGTTTACAAACAAAAAAAACTTAAATTAGCAAGCGAAAAACGCGCTTACGATTTTACAGGCACAGCTAGTTAAGAATATGTATAAACAGGTATCATTTAACTGGCCTACTAATAGCTAAAGGGATGCTAATAATGAAAAAAAGATATTTTTATTGAGTTTGTGAGGGCGGCGCATAGCACGCTCAATTTGGTCAGTGGGCTTGCACGGTTGTTCGACGCTCACAGCGCATCGAACAAGCGTGAACATACGTGAACCCTTCTGAACACTATTCTATGATCACCGCCATAATTGCCCAATCGAACCTTCCGTTCCGATGGACATCAATGTCGGGTGGTTAATATGAAAATGCGTTTATCAACTGTTCAACCGAAAGACTGTGAAACGCAGTCACCTATGTTCGTGTATTCGCTCTTTAATAACATTCTTACATGGCTCTAGTCTGTGACTTCGTCCCCGTTTAGGAATTCTTCGTAAATTATGTGGTTTTCAAAAGTATAAACTATAAGTATTACTGTAGAGTTTCATCGATGCCTGTTCAGTATCTAGCTTTTTTTGTGAATGAGAGACAAAAATCGATACAGACATGCTTAAGTACAAACGTACGTAATTATAATTTACTAAGTATTATGTTTACAATCTATTTAAATATTAAATACTACCTGGTGCCCGCGACTTCGTCCGTGTTGAAAAATAAATAAATGTTATAGTTGGCATTTATAAATTTTTTATAGAAGATTAAAAAAAATCGAAAATAGTAAACGTAATGTATGTCATATATTTAATTATTTTTTTTTTTCATTTTTTCAAGGTTGATCATTCGAAACATGATCTTATGCGAATATTTTAGGTATATTTACTAATGGCTATATTGTTTCAATGTTACAATGATACTTACCAACGATAAGGAAAGGTCTGCAAAAATAATGAAAATGTAAATATGTTACATATTGTTTTTGCTCACCTTACACATCGGAAAGCAAGTAAGCGTGTGCTTTCCGAAGCTCACTGCTAGAGCTTTGTGTAACTAATAAACTCATATGCACATTACAGATAATTTCCCTACTTATATCTAAATGTTTAAGTGAAAATACCTCCAATTTTTTTTTTTGACTAAAAATTCCCAAAAATAATAAAGAAGAATGTGTTGAACTATCAACACATTCAAAATTTACCAAGCGTTGAATATTTTTTCCGCAGGCACCAGTTTACAAAAAAAAAATAGAATATTTAAAGCCTATAATTATGTTCTTCTTGAAATTCTATTCAAACTATTGGTGAAAGTTTTTTTTTTTAAATCGTATAAGTAGTTTCGATGATTACCTTCTACATATAAACATACAAACGTATTATAATATTAATATAGATAAACATCTCTAGGTCTAGGTATATGTAATGACTGATATATAGGTTTTGTTAATAAAGTTATAAAAAGTAATACTCATTTAAATAGTTTAAAATTAAATTAGACAGCTGTTACATAGACAACCTATATTCTAATCAAATGTTTTCACTGACATATGCAATTGTAATGAAAAGAAAAAAAAATAGTTGTTAGACGAAGGCTGACCATATTTGGACGTTAGCTGGTAGGGATACATCTGCCACACCTGCTACAGGTGGCTAACGCCCGTTTAAGCTAAACTATAGCCAAGCCGTATTAGGCCTTGGTTAGGGTAACAATCGATGAGCGAAAAGCGATTTCACGAGTTGAAGCACAAGTTTTATATTCGACTAGCATGAGTAGTTATACAGTTTAAAGTCTAGATTAGCTTTCAATTAGATTTATATTTGGCATAAGCATTTTTAAAAGTACGTTTCAAAAAATTCAATAGATAATGATACACATACCTACTCGTACTAGAGATACAAATTCAGTAAGTCATTAAAATAGATCGTGTAAAATTCTAACTTTTACATTATCTGTAATATTATTTTTTTTATAAATTAAAAAAAAAACATATTTGTTATGATATATATCCCTAATAATATTATAAATGCGAAAGTTTGTATGAATTATGAATGTTTGTTACTCTTTCACGCAAAAACTAGTGAACCGATCACCATGAGATTTTGCATACACGTTGTCTAGAACACCAGAAAGGACATAGGGTACCTTTCATCGTTCAACGCGGACGAAGTCGCGGGCACCAGCTAGTTTCTCATAAAATATTGTATTTCAACTCCAAAATTTGCGAAGATACCATTATCTACATGCCATGGAAGTAAAAAAGTTACAAAAATATTTCATGAGATATTTAATGGTCTCAGATAGTAGGTGTTATATTTCCATGTTTCGACTCGGTCTCTTAGTAAATTAATAACCTAATAATTACGACCTACAAGGTACTTTGTTACAATTTGTACAAAGTTTGTAAATACGCTTTAGCTTTTGACTTGTAAGCGATATCCTACGAGGTTACTGTTAGACATGAGTGAGGTTGTTACGTAACTGGAAACCGCATTATAATTGCAAATAAAGAGTAAATAATACGTTTTGTTTGTCTAATTGAAAAGATACTTACCTCGATCCAGCAGGCATAGCTCAGAGAAAAAAACGAGGGAGAAAGAATTTAGAATAGCTCAGAGTTCTTTTTTGGAGTTAACTCCTTAAGTACATAAGCCCGTGTTATGAAAATTTATGGAAGTAAAATCAGAATTGTTACACGAATGCGTTATGTTATGCGTTATAATTACGTTCTATTTTTTTTTTTAATATCTCTGAAGTTTCATAGATATTGCGCTATCTACACAATATTATTTAAAAAAAGAACAATGTTGTTCATTCGGCGTGTTCAATTTGTGAAAATTTAAATTTTATAATCGTTCGTAAGGAGTAAACTCCAGTCGTGTGTCGGAGCTGACATACACTTTTTTTTATTATAATAACCGGTGGAAGGTTAATATTATTTAAAAAAAAAAGAAATTTTGAAAGAAAAAATCAAGACCTAAGATGGAATTAGACATCACTTACTTCATTGAAATAAGTAGGCTAAGAACACCGCATATGCTGTTATTATATTTAAATATTGTTATTATGTTTGAATATTGTTATTATATTTGAATATTGTTATTATATTTGAATATTTTTTGAAAATATTTGAAAAAAAAATTGCCAGAAAAATTCGCCCGTTCTCGAGTTCTCGTTTAGCAGCACATAGGATATTAACGATTCATTTTTCATTTACTTAGATTATAATTATTAACTAAAATAAAACTAATAATTATTTAATTAAAATAAATATTATTGCAAGTCTATATAAAAATTAACCTTGCCATGATATTTTTTGTTATTATTATTTAACTATTAATAATTATATTTATCAACTGAAATATCTCTAATAAAAATAATTTTGCATCTGCACCAAATAGGTGAAGATATCTCTTAATTAAGGAACATATAAAATTCTTGTTTCAAAACTTTTCAACAAACCCATGACCTAGGCACCTCGATACTGCATTCGTATAAAAAAAGGTGTCAACGAACTACATCGACGGCACACATTAACACAACACACACATACACACATGTACACATCAGAAACGGGATTTTAGTGCAAGCACTCACTAATTGTGATATTTTTTATTATGTTGAGAGGAAGACAGGCTGACGGACCAATTGATGGTAAGTAGGTGGCCACAAGGAATTTGCACACCGCTTGTCGGTAGAATATATGGACTAAATATTTAAATTTACAACAACTTATGTATAACTATATTCAGCAAATAAATTATTTTGAATTTGAATTTGAAGAAATACTTACCTACGTCCGGATGACCCCTTTAAGTAAGGATAAGTAAGGACAAGCTGAAAATATAGGAAGGTCTATTATCTCACAACACAAGCGCAAATTTAAAAATTATACTAATTTATTATTAACTTGCGACCTGCCCCAGCTTCGCATGGTTAGTTGCATTTTTTGCAATTTATTTATTATTAAAAAATAATACAAGTACTAATAGCACAATAGTGACTGATGAAAATAATATTATAATATTGTAATACTATACATCAAATCTTTAACTATATAAGGTACTTACCTATAATTAAACTATAAGTATCGATATAATTTCGCTGGCATTTTGAAATTGGGTCTCCTTGAAAGAAGCTCATAGCAATGAATAGCAGCTGACAATAATTGTATATTGGATGGAATTTTTTTTTTGTTTATTATAAAATGTGTGTCCCTTTATTCAATGTTTTTATTACAATGTAATGGCACGTTAAATGTCTTCTACGTGTCACAAAATGCATGTAACGAATTCGCATGCCCGAGCTCTTACGCGTTGCAATTGTTCGCGCGGCCCTATGGCATACTTAAGTAACTTAGAAGGGACAAAAAATTGTGAAAAAATTAGTGATGATTAAAAAAAATACTTGATCCATCAAAAGTATAATTTAAGGTAATAGATTTTTTGTTTATTTTGAAAAATCCATGATCGTATATGCTCACTTAAACTATAAACTGATTATTCCACAATATTTAAAGTATTATCGTCTTCATCAGCTTGTGTGTTCTGCCCTTCGTATCCAGCCGCTTCCTGCAAAGCCTTTCAGGTTATCTGCCCGCCTTGCTGCAGGACGTCCAAGTTTCCAAGGCCTTTCCAAGTTGTGACCTCCATTCTAGAACTCTTCTACTCCATTTTGTTATCTACTCTTGGCTATTTCGACAACATTGGTTCTTCGGCGAATTTCAGAATTTCTGACTCGCTCTACCACACAGATATTTCGAACATAGCCTGCTTCCATAGCACGCTGAGCGACTTTGAACTTGTGGAATAAGCCTGCACTGAGAGGCCACGTTACGTCGTCTCTAACAGGATGGACTGTTATGTAACTTGGTCTTCAGACATCGCGGCAGTGGTGACGATAACATGTTATTTAAAGTAAGTATACTTATTATTATTAATTTAGGTGTTATTTCCTTATTATTCTTATAATTAAGGTATTCATAGATTTGAAGATATAGTATTTTCTCATTCGTCCGCAACCGTCAATGGCCCGTGATCGGCGCAGGCGGCGAATTCGTCGCGGCCTTCACGTCGGTCGTCGACTTGGCCGCAAGTTTTTATTCGCGAAAATAAGACGAATGGCCACAGAAGAGCGAGATAGATACATTTTGTCTCAAAACAGCGAACCGGGTGTATTTTAATAAAGAAATTTTTGATTTAAGACCATTTCCTTCAATGACCATGATTTCGGGAAGTTTTTTTTTAAATTAAGCCACCAGAAAATACCATATTATTATACCTGCACCATATTTTTTAATTCAGTCTTTTAAAGGGTTTATAAGGAAGCTATTAAAAGTTTAAATTTAATTTAAAAAAAATGCATGGGTAACCAAACTGACTCCACCCTGAAGGTCGATGGCCTTAGAAGCGTCATTCTTATATCGGCTGCATTTTGGCCGATAGGAACAGAGGAAATATCGTCGTCTCCCTCACACTTACCATTAGGCCCTATTCATTTTCGTGTGCGTGATGAATACCGATTATCTCATTCGTTGTGTTCTTTTTTTAAAATTCTATATTAATGTGCGTGCCTTCGTCTGTCTATGTGTGCGACACTAAATTATTTGTTTCGTGTCTTGTTCCGAATGCGAATTGGTTTCGAAAATAGAATGTTATATGAATTTTTTAAACGGTTTTAAAATTCGAATCGCGCGCTCACGCACACACATACTTAGGTACTGGCCACAAATTTTATTTTCGTATCTACCCTCCTTTTAGAGTGTGAGTTAATTTATGTAACATTTTTATTGTTTCGATAATGCAAAGCATATTGTGATAGGTCGCGGATTTTATGGTCATAACGCGTTAGTGTGAGTTATAAATCTGCTGTTGTGTGCGTCGGTGTGTGTACGTGTTTCGGTTTCGGTAAATCTAATTCGAAACTGGATCTGACCGGCTCTTTGCTTTTTGTATTTTTACTGCTTTATTATTGGCTGGGAACTGAGATCAAGTTTTAGAAGGATGTAATAAGGGGTAGAGTTACATTTATTGCTGGCTATCTGTTTTTTTTTAATTAAAATCTACTTACCTAAGTTAGCATATTCTTTCTGGGATATATATTTTACAGGACACGCTATTTTTAAACGAAATGAAACTTTTATTTGTAAAACCTTTTATTTATAGATCAGAATAAAAGGGTTTATTAATAATGTGTTGTGTAAATTTAATTAATTTTGTGAATTGATCCGCTCAATATGCATCTGCCTGTGTGTAGAAATCTTATCAAAATTAGTACAGCAGTTTAGCGGTAGGTAACACTCAATAAAACATTCGCATTAAAAATCATTATAATTTTTTAACAAAATCTATATAATATATAAAATTCCCGTGTCACAGTGTTTGTAACGTGTCCCCCGACAACCTTTGACTTTGTGGCTTTGACCAATTTTTATGATTTTTTTTATATTCGGTAAGTAGGTCTGAGAACAGGTCGTAAACTATTTTTTACCCCCAAGTGATAAGGGTGCCACCCCTTTTTTTTTTAAATGGCAAAACAACGTTTTCCGGGTCAGCTAGTAAATTTATAACAAATTGAATCGTAACAGTATAATATATATATAAAATAAAATCTGAATGGTTTGTTGTGAAACCCGTTCACATGGGGTGGTTGACCGTACGTAACAATAAGAAGAGTTGGTATCCCGTCACCTGCCGCTACAAAAACCTAGTCTTACGGCCACAAGCGGACCAGTCCTGCCGGACCGGACCTGATCATTTGCTGATTTAATGATACAACTACATTATTTAGAATACATAGATAACGTACACTTCTATAATTTAATACAAACTGTGATTAAAGTACATATATAAACCGCTAATGCTCAAAAAATTTACCTAAATTCGGTTTTAAGGGCGCGTATAGGTAAATAGAAATAGCCAATCCTAGATTTGAATTTTATCTAAGTAAATAAAGTCTAATTTAAAAAAAAAATTAAAATAGATAAATACATTATAAATGAAAGTGAAGACTCGGACAGAAAACATAATATAATGAAATTTTCTCGATAGAAAAAAATCACCAAGTGAACTCTCATTTCCATAGATTTTTGTTTTATTTTCAAAATGACACACATTACAAAGCTAAAAGTGTATCAGTAATCTCACTTCACAGATTATCTAATGCTTTATGTATCAATTTTTCATTTGACATTGTAGTTTACGAATAATTAATATTTAATACTTTTGGCACTTATAACATTTTTATTGAGCGAGTTGCGCTATCTTCCGTCGCATGTTGTGCGTAGTTCTACGTATTTTGTGTCACTGTCATGTCCAAGGGGCCACGCGGGTTAAATTACAAATTTTGTTTGCTTTATACGCACTCTTAAGACGGTTTTAACACCTACATACTTGCTGGTCTTCTGTAAGAGGGTGGTTACTGACGAAAGACGGGCTGAACAAATGACGCAATGTGCCCTGCCACTACTTTCAAATCCAGACCCGAGCCAACTTTGAAAAATATATTTAAAAAATTGACCCTCCCTGGAATCCAACCTGGGGCCTATGAGACTTTAGGCTAGCACAATTTACCACTCATCCAACGGACTCGTCAATTCAACTTGTGTATATAATTTTTAGAAAAAAATTGTATTCGCGCGAATCCTAATAGGCGCGTCGCTAGTAATACTAGAATCTATAATTCTATACTAATATAAACAGAGAAGATTAAATTTCTATTTTTGTATGTTTGTAATGAATTAACTCAAAAACTACTGGGCCGATTTAAAAAAAATCTTTCACCTATTATATTAGGTTACACCTTACACCTACAATTATCTTACACCTATTATAGAAAGCCATATTATCAGACATCATCAATACTAATAATAAATCTGTAAGGGAAGGTCATGGAGTAAGTTACTTTGTTTTCAGAGATATCGTGTTTATAGGCTCTATACATGATACTGAAACTAAATTGACCATTTTTAGAATTTTTTTTATGTATGTATGTATGTATGTATGTATGTATGTATGTATGTATGTATGTATGTATGTATGTATGTATGTATGTATGTATGTATGTATGTATGTATGTATGTATGTATGTATGTATGTATGTATGTATGTATGTATGTATGTATGTATGTATGTATGTATGTATGTATGTATGTATGTATGTATGTATGTATGTATGTATGTATGTATGTATGTATGTATGTATGTATGTATGTATGTATGTATGTATGTATGTATGTATGTATGTATGTATGTATGTATGTATGTATGTATGTATGTATGTATGTATGTATGTATGTATGTATGTATGTATGTATGTATGTATGTATGTATGTATGTATGTATGTATGTATGTATGTATGTATGTATGTATGTATGTATGTATGTATGTATGTATGTATGTATGTATGTATGTATGTATGTATGTATGTATGCAGGATAGGCTACTTTTTTCTTTTTCAACGCGGACGAAGTCGCGGGCGCCAGCTATTATAAAGTTACGTGGACGAAGTGGCGTGCAACGGCTAGTATAAAATAAAGTCACTAGTTCTCCGCTTAGTTACTTCTGAGCTACGAAATAAATTTAGCTAAGGTTTTCGCTAGTGGAAATGAGTGATAAACGACTAAGGTTCGTGTACCTACCTATACGAGTAAAATAGGCTTCCGGTCCATTACAACCAAATCTCAAATTGCCTGAAATGTGAAGTCTAGATGTGAAGGGCTAGATTATGTATATAAATTACCTAAACTATATTTGTTATTCAGTCTGCAAACAAAATTTCAGGTGCCCAGTCATGCGTCTTTCAATGGAACCAATAATATTTTTTTTTCAAAATACAGCCACCAATTAAAAAGTATGCAAAACGAAAATAGTGAGCTATTTTCCAGCCATTAAATAATAATTAATATGCGTACGATAGGGTAGGGACGCATTGGCGATTTCCTCTCGGTCATTAACCCCTAGATCTAGAACCCTCCTAGATTAGCAACGGGGAAAAAAACACAAAAATGGCGTATTGTTTTGTTTAGAGCCAGTGTTGGTACAAAGGGCTGCTCATGATTTTAGTTAGAAACCCGACGTGGCTTTCAACCAATGGCCGACGACTCCGCCGCATAGGCATAGATAGGGGATAATGTATGGGAAACAGCGCAAAGCGCTTCCTAGACAAAACTAGCGGAAGCTTTAAAATTATTACCTACATTATACAAATATTTTTATAAACTAGCTGTTACCCGCGACTTCGCCCGCGTAACTTTGTAAACTATATACTAAAAACCTTCCTCGAGAACCACTCTATTCATTGGTGAAAACAGCTTGAAAATCGGTGCAGTAGTTTTTTAGTTTATCGCGAATATACAGACAGACGCGGCGGAGAACTTTGTTCTATAATATGGTAAGGATTTCATAGAAAATACTATTATGTATATGGTAAATTCCATCAAACTACTACAACATGGAACACGCGTGCCATACAAAACATTACGAATTTTATGGAACATTTAAAAGTGACATATGCGTAGAGCATGAACTGTCATTTAAAACAAAACAAACATAATAATAAGTGCGTAATTTAAAGAAAATGTGACTTTACGTCAACCCATTAGAGTTTAAAATGAAATAGTAGAAGTTGATCGTTACTAATGCATTTTACCATTGACGCGTGAAGGCAGTCCGCCGTGATTCTGTCAAAGGCGTTCTTTTTATGTGTTGCATTGACATTCAGTGACGCAAATTCCATTGTAGTATTTCGATGGTAAATTCTAATAAGAATTAGTCTTAATTGATTAGATTTTGATGAAAATTTACAGTTGACACACATACATTTGAATTTATTTAGAAATAGCTCTTGCCCGCAACTTCGTCCGCGCGGATTGTAAGGTACTCTGTCCTTTTCTGAAACTCTGACATGACGTCATGTATGCAAACCAGTAATCAGTGATATCTTGAACGGTTTTAAAGCTCATAGGGAACATAATTAATAAAATTATTATAGGTAATTACTTACACAAATATATATTTAATATAGACAGTTTTATATAATCCTTACTAATATTATAAATGTGAATGTGAGTTTGTTTGTTTGTTACGCTTTCACGCAAAAACTACTGAATCACCATGAAATTTTGCATACACGTTGTCTGACACCAGAAAGGACATAGGGTACTTTCATCCAGAACGCGGACGAAGTCGCGGGCACCAGCGACTAGTTGTTATAAACTACATAAAATTATGTATGTACTAATTCCTACAATAAAATTGTATGACAGATGCGCCCCGGAAAAAAATGCATTTAAAATGTGGATTAAGCGCTTAAATTTTTTCTGCGTTTTTCTATAAAGCGCTGTCCGCTCAGCGCGCAACTTCTCCCCTTATGCCACTAGTTTCATCCCTCGACTCCGTTTACACATTATTACCGTTTGATGGATTGCCCCGTGCATTGTATGCATTCATATACAAGCGGTCGTCGAACCCTTTCCTTCACTATGCCAGGTCGCTGGCCTATTTATATGCGCGGGTCATTCTTTCAATTAACAGATAATATTAAACAAAAATTACTCTTCTTTCTTGAGACATACTGAGCGTATACTCAAGATAATATAAGAGCTCAAGATAATCACTATCACTATATACTATACTTAAATCAAAGTCGCTTCCCGTCTTTCTGTCCCTATGTATGCTTAGATCTTTAAAACTACGCAACAGATTTTGATGCGTTTTTTTAATAGATAGAGTAATTAAAGAGGAAGGTTTTAGTATATAATTTACAGTCACGCGAGTGAAGTCGCGGGCACCAGCTATCTACTAAAAATAAAGATACAACCCCTGAAATTTTATAACAGCAAAGATGTCAGGCGTTATATTGCTTTACACATTTAGTCAGGCGCTACACATCCCTTACTTTTAACGCAGGCGAAGTCGCGGGCGCCAACTAGTGACAAGAGCTTATACACTTTGACAATTAGTGATACCCACAGTGATCTCGATTCGCTGAAAGCTCGGCTGCCATAATGACAGACCCAACTTCGATTTCCGGCTGAGTGTACACCTCTAAGATTGTTTTTTACACCTCTAAGTTAGGGTACTTTCCTCAACTCTCTTATCCAGGGTTTCCGGTTTCGATTCCCGGCAGGGTCAAATTTATAATTGAACTTTTCAAAGTTAGCTCTGGTCTGAATCTGTATTAAAGTTGTGGTAGGGCAAACGACGTTTCGCAGCCCGAATAGTGGCAGTATTAATGCACCCCCTTGCAGAGGACCACCATCAAATAACAGCATGTGTGCTGTTTGCCGCCTCAAAAGGCACTTTAAAGTAATGGGTCTCATTAGTACAGGAGAGTGTCACTTCTGCCATGAGGCAGAAGAAACACCAATGCACATCCTGTGCGAGTGTGGCCCCTTAATGCACAAGCGCAGTCACATCCTAGGAAGCCACACATTGGCTTGTTAAGATGTGAAGAATGCCTCTATCAAAAAAGTACTACAGTTTCTCAACGTGGTAGGTATAGGTAGAGACCTTTAGTTTACGTGGCGATCACAATATTTCAGCATTGGACGCAGTGGTAGGTACTGGTTCTCTAGCAGACAGAAATAGCCACTAGCAGATGATAATAATAATGTATGCTGTTGTGCTTCGGTAATTGAGGAAGGAATACCACAGCCCATCGTTCCTATTCGTTCTTATCCCTTATTCTTAATCCTAATAAAGTCCGATGAGTACCTGTGACGCCTATACAATCAAGTGTACCGCCAGCCTGTATGACGATCAGAACATTAAAAAAAAACAAATGTCATGTCCTTTTACTTTTAAAATAATCTCCATAATTTAACGACACGTTTGGTCTAGTGGCTAGTAACCCTAGCTGTTAACCAAACGGTCGCGGGTTCGAATCCCGCTAGGGGCAAATGTTCATGTTTTAACATGTACCTTTGTACCTGAGTCATGGATGTTTGTATTAATAATATGTATGTACCTATTTACAAAAAAGTAATCTATGTAGTGTATCATTACTGTCTGGTATCCATAATATTGCTTAGTGTGGAACTTGATTGTGCTGTGTGAAATGTATGAAGATATTTTTTTTATTTATTATGTAAATATTGTTATAATACATATTTCAAAATTGTGTGTCATTCTGACAATGAAATGGATCGTCACTCTGACTGACGAAATTTGATTGATTCAGCTTTCGTTCATTTCTAAAAAAATAAATCAAAACTTGCACAGCAACAGCAGACAGCGAGAGTCGACCCACCGCTGGGACATATTTCAACGTGTCTACACATTTTTTGACTCTTATGTCTGTTATCTCTTAAAAGAGATGCATGCCACATTGAAAATAAACCTTTTCACACCTTTCAAATTAATTTTTCGTGCAGGGTGTAACGGATCAATCCTCGTGATTGAAATTAAAGTAATTATGTAATAAAATTCTCGGTGTATTTTATTTTAGTACGTCACTAAACTCAATGAGAGAATTGCACGGAAAAAAAAATATCTACCTGAGCATAGTGCGTTGTTTTTGAAGCCGACGTGTGAATGCACATAAGTTTCGTTCTCACGTAAAATTTAAAAATTTTAAAGTAAAGTAATTATGTAATAAAATTCTCGGTGTATTTTATTTTAGTGCGTCACTAAACTCAATGAGACAATTGCACGGAAAAAAAATATCTACCTGAGCATAGTGAGGTGTTCTTTGAAGCCGTCGTGTGAATGCAAATAGGTTTCGTTCTCACGTAAAATTTAAAAACAAAAATTAGAAAAAAATTGTTATGCATAATTGTATCAATAGAGTGACCGGATGATGGTAGTAATAAAGAAATATAAGTTAAAAGGATCCGTCTTTGTTTGGACAATAGATGTGTTGCGCGCAACTCGGGGGTGTTGTTTTCGCATTGCCTGGTATGGCAGCGTGTGAAGGTTGTCAGCGTTAACAAAGAAACATTTTGGTTAATTCAGGTAGAAGGTTCGACGGTTGGGGAAAACAGATGTGACGATCTTTTTGTGTCTTTTGTGATGATTTTATGGGAATATTTATTTTAAGATGCAGCGGGGTGGAGGTAGGGAGAGCATAAATAGATTGACAAGGGCGAAGACGGGACTGGTCGGGTCTGATCCTTGGTTGAGTAAGACGTTATCATCGGCGATTTATTTGTGATTTTTGTTTAAGTAAAACATAATTATTGTCCACGGTTTTGGCTTTGATCAAGTAAGACGCGTTCGGGTTTGAATTTAATCTCGCACGAAAGCTTTGAGATTGTTGCAAGCAAATACGGGTTAAATAGTCTGTTTCTTATAAGAGATTCGTGAGTGTATAGGAACCAGCGCAGCACTTCAGTATACTTCAGAGCCTGAAAGAGTGAGTGGTAATATAGCTGTGTTAAGGTAAGTAAGCATGATTTTTATTTACAGGTCTAGATTCTTATTTTTTGCTTTACATGTGCATAATTTTATTTGTTGCGTGTGTGTGTGGTTTTTTTTTATTACGGCAATCTAGGGTTTGAATCTTTTATTTTACTTGTGCATTATTTTGTTTTGTGTGTGATTTTTTACGGCAATCTAGGCTTTGATTTTCTTTTATTTTATATGTGCAATATTTTATTTTGTGTGTGTTTTAACGGCATTTTAGATTTGAATTTCTTTATTTTTATTATTTGCATTATTTTGCTTGTGTATGTTTTTTTATGATAATTTAGGTGTTAAATTGACAGAATTAATTAATAATCAAAGGAATAGATTTTATTACGTTTCGAGTGTTAATTCGTACATTTCAATACTTTATTTAATTTTGATTAAAATCTTTTGTTTAGTTACGGTAGAGATTAGTAGAGTTAATCCACATAGTTATTTTAATTTTGAATTTATTTTATTTTATATTGAATTTATTTTAATTTCTGTTATTTTATAGTATACTTATGCGTTATTTTGTGTTGTGATTAGATTCATTTGACTGAATTAATTAAACAGTTATATAGCGGAGGGTTATTTGTATTACACGTTGAATTAGGTTATAATAGACAATATTATGAGGACTTAGGCATTGGTTTCATCATACCGCGTTGTTTGGGAACATAGATTATAATTTGGAATAGGAATTAATTACTTTGGTGTTTATTAATGTTTAATATTGAAAAGTTAAGTATTTATATAATTCATAAAATCTGAATCGGTTATTGTTATTATAATATACTATAATAACTACTTGTAATAATTACGGATCATAGTTCAATGTATGTAGAAGCAACATCAATGTTAGAAAGGGAACAATAAAGGAATAGGGAGTAGATATAAATATAGGTTAACGTAATTGTGAATGCGAGGTGTATGTGAGATGAGATTGGGGCTTTAAGTATATTAATTTATGTTTATTTTAGTTTCATACAAGCAACATATCTTATAAGAAGTCTTAACACAGATATTAATTAATATGTACAAGTGAGAACAAGTGATACTAGAATATAAATTTGGAAAAGTTGCTGTTGGCTTGAGTAGAGAAAGACTAAGGTAGAAGAAAATTACTGATAGGTAGATGGCTAGTGGGAGGGTCCATAGAGAGAAGTTATTTATTTATTTATTTATTTTGAACATAAACGTTATAAGAATTTTATTTAGATTAATAATTTTATACGATGGTGTAGTGTACATTAGTAGGGTCAGAGCAATTTAGGCAATAACGAACGTCAAATTAGCTAATTACATAATTCTTATAATGAGTGAGGTAGCCCTTTTAAGAAATAGCGGAAAGTCTTCATAATAGTGTGAAAATCAGATAGTGTGTGGTGTTTTATGTTGTGGCTTAGTAGTATTTATTTATATAGAGATTGTAGCTCAAATTGAGCACAATTTCATTCACATATATTTTAAACTGTAGTTTATATAAAATATTTTAAAATATAATTATGATAGCATAGTCTGAATTTTAATAGTTTGTCATAAAATTCTACGTATACTAGGCAACTAGCCATTATAAGGAAATAACACACCATGGCTTTTGTCTTTGTCATAAAGAATCAATAATCTTTGCAGTAACTGACAATATCGACTGACTATTCACTGTATACCTATCAAAATTTTATACAACAATAACATGGAATTCTAATATTGAATACTATTCGTCATCTGGTTATGATTCAACAATTTGCATATTAAAATAATAATAAAGATAACGTCCTTTCGAGGGATTGTAGCCGGACTGTGCTAGGTGAGCTACGAAGAGGTATACATTCGTGAATGCCTTTTCCACTACTATTGTTTTAATCGATGTAATTCTAGTAGTTGCCCCGCGTACTCTAGTGGATGCCAGGACAGCCTAACAGTTGTACCGTGGTATCTACGGTGACTACCAGTATTCTTAAAATATGTGTAGAAACCTCGCAAGTACTGAATGGTTGCAGTTTTCTCGAAATCGACTTTCAATTTTTATGAAACTGAATTATTTGACCTACAGCCAATTGCAATATTTACTACCTGGAAAACAAGACTAGTCTAAATGGACAGGCTTGTATTTAATATAATTAACATACATTGTAAATAAAATCAGCGTCCTTTAGAGGGATTGTAGCCGGACTGTGCTAGGTGAGCTACGAAGAGGTATACATTCGTGAATGCCTTTTCCACTACTATTGTTTTAATCGATGTAATTCTAGTAGTTGCCCCGCGTACTCTAGTGGATGCCAGGACAGCCTAACAGTTGTACCGTGGTATCTACGGTGACTACCAGTATTCTTAAACCATGTGTAGAAACCTCGCAAGTACTGAAGGGTTGCAGTATCCTCAAAAGCGACTTTCAATTTTCATAAACTGATTTATTTGGTCTACAGCCAATCATTTTATTCACTACTTGGATAACATCTACAAGCAAGACTAGTCTAAATGGACAGTCTTATTATTTAAAATAACAACATACATATATATTTACAATCATGCTAAATTTATACTGGCGATATAGTATTGCCTTGTTCCAGTTACCACCTACAATGCACGACTGTTCTAAATGGACAGTCTTATTATTTACTAAAACAACATACCTGCCAAGCATAGCGCTTGCAAATCTATGAAACCTTCCTACGGTGAGGTTACTCGCCAAGCTACTCCAATCTCAATATTGAATTGGAATTATAATGATTATTTGATTACTCCACATAGAGAAGCTCGTGGTCAGCTAACACGACCATCTGGTGATCCTCACCCAACGACAATACATTACTGAATTAAAATATCGTCCTTTCGAGTGACTGTAAGCAGACATTGCTTCGAACATACGTGTTCTTCTTCGGCTGCAGCGACTTGAGTATGGCGTAATCCGGGAGGTGGTACCCACATAATTGGGGCACTTTGTATTAGATGTTAATTTACTGACGATCTCAGCGGCAGGACAAACCCTGAGGGAAGTATTTAACAGTCGAGGCCAATGTAGTCCCGTACCACTAACCGTAGTACTGAAAAAGCGCTTGCGAGCAATCTTAAGTACATGACTTGCTACAGATCATTCAAAGAGACAGACAACCATGTTCCTGAAACCTTAACATCGTGATGATGGTGTTGATTGACCTAGAGACACTCTCTGTTAAATATTGAAATACAACTATATGGGATTGGAGGATTCCTTATTTCCTACCATTTATCGTCTTTATGACGCAACGAGATTCCTTCCTGACTAACGGGGAAAGGAAACTGTGGTTGACTTTCACGATTTGTGGGCGAATGGTTGGGGCTCATAAATATCCTTAACTCTTTCGTTTAGAATGGGTTTTTAATTTCCTTTAGCCTTCTGGCTTACATACTCATTAGTCAATATAGTAAAACTTACCCAAGTAAATTTAATCCTTTATCCCTAACCCAATTTAATTTAATCTTATATCTTTAACTGACTGAAATAAAATTCTATTAGCTTCTTAATATTTAGAAAATATATGTTAGAGTATATATCTATTTAATTTATTTAGCAGTTTAGCACAAAGTATTACGTACCTCTATAAAGAATTAAAAGGTTACTATTGAACACAATGTAGAGCACTGCCGCTATTTGACGATCACAATGCCAATAAAATATATCTAGTACTGTATTACGAAAACGAATACATATTGTATATGTAAATATTATTAAGTGTGCAAGTATGTGTGTGTGAGGAAAATTTACATATTGAACATTCGTAGTGTTGTAGACTCGTAGTACAGTTTGATAAGCTCGAAAAATTATGGACAGATTACAACCATAGTTATTATTATGAATTAGGATTTATTTCATTTAGAAGGGGGGGGTCGTTACAATTTGGTGGTGCCGATAACCAGGATTTCAAACACTATGGTTGTACGGCTTTAATATTTTAATATGTAGGCTAAACATGCCTACAATTTGTTGTCCGTGAAATGGATAGAGGTTAGAAAACGTAATCGATTGTGCTAAATTATTTCTTTAATATGTTTACTTAACAGAGTTATAAATATATAACCACGGGTTTTAGAAAATGGGGGCGAGATGCTTCCTAATTACGCTAGTTTAGGCAATTAGACTTAAAGTTAAAATTTTAGGACTTGTTTTATTAAAGTCAAATTTTAGATTTTAAATCACGATTCAATTTATGTGAGTATAACTCTCGTAATTGTCATTCATTCAATGAAAAAATTATAATTGGGTTATGTTGTTGGGTAGGAATGACTAGAGATGTGAAGAGAACTTTACAAAAATGCCACATATGTCAATTATCAAAAAGCAACAATGTAAAGTATGTTGGGGAATGTAAGTCCATTGTTACAGATGATATAGGGGATCTTGTTATGGCAGATTTGTATGGGCCGTTACCCAAAGGAAAATTTGGCTCAGCCTATATCTTAGTTATACAAGACTCATTTAGCAAATTTATAAAACTTTATGACCTAAGAAAGGCCAGTTCGCGAGCTGTAGTATCAAAATTAAAACAGTTTATTAAAATAATAAAACCCAAGGTAGTCATGACGGATAATGGTAGTCAATTCATAAGTAATGTTTGGCGCAAAGCTTTGCAGGATTTGAGTATCAAACCGATATATACTACAGTTAGAAACCCGAGACCGAATACTACAGAAAGAGTTAATAGGGAGTTCAGCACGAGTACACCTATCCACTGCTTATGGAGATCAACTTGAACTTTGCTTTGTATTACTTTTATTATTAATTTTCGTGATTTACTTCCATATGTAGTAAGTAATAGGTTTAGTCGTTGGGGTGCAGGGAGGCTGGACCAAAACTTATATTGATTGTTAGTCAGTAAAACTGGATGATAAAATATTAGGAAAATACCTCGAAATATATATTTTAAATTTTTGGTTACATTTTAGCAGTTAGGGATGACCCACACAAAGTTAATAGTTAATGTTGTAAATTTTAAGTCGTTAGTTAAACTCTCAAAATTTAGGGGGCGATTGTAACGGATCAATCCTCGTGATTGAAATTAAAGTAATTATGTAATAAAATTCTCGGTGTATTTTATTTTAGTACGTCACTAAACTCAATGAGAGAATTGCACGGAAAAAAAAATATCTACCTGAGCATAGTGCGTTGTTTTTGAAGCCGACGTGTGAATGCACATAAGTTTCGTTCTCACGTAAAATTTAAAAATTTTAAAGTAAAGTAATTATGTAATAAAATTCTCGGTGTATTTTATTTTAGTGCGTCACTAAACTCAATGAGACAATTGCACGGAAAAAAAATATCTACCTGAGCATAGTGAGGTGTTCTTTGAAGCCGTCGTGTGAATGCAAATAGGTTTCGTTCTCACGTAAAATTTAAAAACAAAAATTAGAAAAAAATTGTTATGCATAATTGTATCAATAGAGTGACCGGATGATGGTAGTAATAAAGAAATATAAGTTAAAAGGATCCGTCTTTGTTTGGACAATAGATGTGTTGCGCGCAACTCGGGGGTGTTGTTTTCGCATTGCCTGGTATGGCAGCGTGTGAAGGTTGTCAGCGTTAACAAAGAAACATTTTGGTTAATTCAGGTAGAAGGTTCGACGGTTGGGGAAAACAGATGTGACGATCTTTTTGTGTCTTTTGTGATGATTTTATGGGAATATTTATTTTAAGATGCAGCGGGGTGGAGGTAGGGAGAGCATAAATAGATTGACAAGGGCGAAGACGGGACTGGTCGGGTCTGATCCTTGGTTGAGTAAGACGTTATCATCGGCGATTTATTTGTGATTTTTGTTTAAGTAAAACATAATTATTGTCCACGGTTTTGGCTTTGATCAAGTAAGACGCGTTCGGGTTTGAATTTAATCTCGCACGAAAGCTTTGAGATTGTTGCAAGCAAATACGGGTTAAATAGTCTGTTTCTTATAAGAGATTCGTGAGTGTATAGGAACCAGCGCAGCACTTCAGTATACTTCAGAGCCTGAAAGAGTGAGTGGTAATATAGCTGTGTTAAGGTAAGTAAGCATGATTTTTATTTACAGGTCTAGATTCTTATTTTTTGCTTTACATGTGCATAATTTTATTTGTTGCGTGTGTGTGTGGTTTTTTTTTATTACGGCAATCTAGGGTTTGAATCTTTTATTTTACTTGTGCATTATTTTGTTTTGTGTGTGATTTTTTACGGCAATCTAGGCTTTGATTTTCTTTTATTTTATATGTGCAATATTTTATTTTGTGTGTGTTTTAACGGCATTTTAGATTTGAATTTCTTTATTTTTATTATTTGCATTATTTTGCTTGTGTATGTTTTTTTATGATAATTTAGGTGTTAAATTGACAGAATTAATTAATAATCAAAGGAATAGATTTTATTACGTTTCGAGTGTTAATTCGTACATTTCAATACTTTATTTAATTTTGATTAAAATCTTTTGTTTAGTTACGGTAGAGATTAGTAGAGTTAATCCACATAGTTATTTTAATTTTGAATTTATTTTATTTTATATTGAATTTATTTTAATTTCTGTTATTTTATAGTATACTTATGCGTTATTTTGTGTTGTGATTAGATTCATTTGACTGAATTAATTAAACAGTTATATAGCGGAGGGTTATTTGTATTACACGTTGAATTAGGTTATAATAGACAATATTATGAGGACTTAGGCATTGGTTTCATCATACCGCGTTGTTTGGGAACATAGATTATAATTTGGAATAGGAATTAATTACTTTGGTGTTTATTAATGTTTAATATTGAAAAGTTAAGTATTTATATAATTCATAAAATCTGAATCGGTTATTGTTATTATAATATACTATAATAACTACTTGTAATAATTACGGATCATAGTTCAATGTATGTAGAAGCAACATCAATGTTAGAAAGGGAACAATAAAGGAATAGGGAGTAGATATAAATATAGGTTAACGTAATTGTGAATGCGAGGTGTATGTGAGATGAGATTGGGGCTTTAAGTATATTAATTTATGTTTATTTTAGTTTCATACAAGCAACATATCTTATAAGAAGTCTTAACACAGATATTAATTAATATGTACAAGTGAGAACAAGTGATACTAGAATATAAATTTGGAAAAGTTGCTGTTGGCTTGAGTAGAGAAAGACTAAGGTAGAAGAAAATTACTGATAGGTAGATGGCTAGTGGGAGGGTCCATAGAGAGAAGTTATTTATTTATTTATTTATTTTGAACATAAACGTTATAAGAATTTTATTTAGATTAATAATTTTATACGATGGTGTAGTGTACATTAGTAGGGTCAGAGCAATTTAGGCAATAACGAACGTCAAATTAGCTAATTACATAATTCTTATAATGAGTGAGGTAGCCCTTTTAAGAAATAGCGGAAAGTCTTCATAATAGTGTGAAAATCAGATAGTGTGTGGTGTTTTATGTTGTGGCTTAGTAGTATTTATTTATATAGAGATTGTAGCTCAAATTGAGCACAATTTCATTCACATATATTTTAAACTGTAGTTTATATAAAATATTTTAAAATATAATTATGATAGCATAGTCTGAATTTTAATAGTTTGTCATAAAATTCTACGTATACTAGGCAACTAGCCATTATAAGGAAATAACACACCATGGCTTTTGTCTTTGTCATAAAGAATCAATAATCTTTGCAGTAACTGACAATATCGACTGACTATTCACTGTATACCTATCAAAATTTTATACAACAATAACATGGAATTCTAATATTGAATACTATTCGTCATCTGGTTATGATTCAACAATTTGCATATTAAAATAATAATAAAGATAACGTCCTTTCGAGGGATTGTAGCCGGACTGTGCTAGGTGAGCTACGAAGAGGTATACATTCGTGAATGCCTTTTCCACTACTATTGTTTTAATCGATGTAATTCTAGTAGTTGCCCCGCGTACTCTAGTGGATGCCAGGACAGCCTAACAGTTGTACCGTGGTATCTACGGTGACTACCAGTATTCTTAAAATATGTGTAGAAACCTCGCAAGTACTGAATGGTTGCAGTTTTCTCGAAATCGACTTTCAATTTTTATGAAACTGAATTATTTGACCTACAGCCAATTGCAATATTTACTACCTGGAAAACAAGACTAGTCTAAATGGACAGGCTTGTATTTAATATAATTAACATACATTGTAAATAAAATCAGCGTCCTTTAGAGGGATTGTAGCCGGACTGTGCTAGGTGAGCTACGAAGAGGTATACATTCGTGAATGCCTTTTCCACTACTATTGTTTTAATCGATGTAATTCTAGTAGTTGCCCCGCGTACTCTAGTGGATGCCAGGACAGCCTAACAGTTGTACCGTGGTATCTACGGTGACTACCAGTATTCTTAAACCATGTGTAGAAACCTCGCAAGTACTGAAGGGTTGCAGTATCCTCAAAAGCGACTTTCAATTTTCATAAACTGATTTATTTGGTCTACAGCCAATCATTTTATTCACTACTTGGATAACATCTACAAGCAAGACTAGTCTAAATGGACAGTCTTATTATTTAAAATAACAACATACATATATATTTACAATCATGCTAAATTTATACTGGCGATATAGTATTGCCTTGTTCCAGTTACCACCTACAATGCACGACTGTTCTAAATGGACAGTCTTATTATTTACTAAAACAACATACCTGCCAAGCATAGCGCTTGCAAATCTATGAAACCTTCCTACGGTGAGGTTACTCGCCAAGCTACTCCAATCTCAATATTGAATTGGAATTATAATGATTATTTGATTACTCCACATAGAGAAGCTCGTGGTCAGCTAACACGACCATCTGGTGATCCTCACCCAACGACAATACATTACTGAATTAAAATATCGTCCTTTCGAGTGACTGTAAGCAGACATTGCTTCGAACATACGTGTTCTTCTTCGGCTGCAGCGACTTGAGTATGGCGTAATCCGGGAGGTGGTACCCACATAATTGGGGCACTTTGTATTAGATGTTAATTTACTGACGATCTCAGCGGCAGGACAAACCCTGAGGGAAGTATTTAACAGTCGAGGCCAATGTAGTCCCGTACCACTAACCGTAGTACTGAAAAAGCGCTTGCGAGCAATCTTAAGTACATGACTTGCTACAGATCATTCAAAGAGACAGACAACCATGTTCCTGAAACCTTAACATCGTGATGATGGTGTTGATTGACCTAGAGACACTCTCTGTTAAATATTGAAATACAACTATATGGGATTGGAGGATTCCTTATTTCCTACCATTTATCGTCTTTATGACGCAACGAGATTCCTTCCTGACTAACGGGGAAAGGAAACTGTGGTTGACTTTCACGATTTGTGGGCGAATGGTTGGGGCTCATAAATATCCTTAACTCTTTCGTTTAGAATGGGTTTTTAATTTCCTTTAGCCTTCTGGCTTACATACTCATTAGTCAATATAGTAAAACTTACCCAAGTAAATTTAATCCTTTATCCCTAACCCAATTTAATTTAATCTTATATCTTTAACTGACTGAAATAAAATTCTATTAGCTTCTTAATATTTAGAAAATATATGTTAGAGTATATATCTATTTAATTTATTTAGCAGTTTAGCACAAAGTATTACGTACCTCTATAAAGAATTAAAAGGTTACTATTGAACACAATGTAGAGCACTGCCGCTATTTGACGATCACAATGCCAATAAAATATATCTAGTACTGTATTACGAAAACGAATACATATTGTATATGTAAATATTATTAAGTGTGCAAGTATGTGTGTGTGAGGAAAATTTACATATTGAACATTCGTAGTGTTGTAGACTCGTAGTACAGTTTGATAAGCTCGAAAAATTATGGACAGATTACAACCATAGTTATTATTATGAATTAGGATTTATTTCATTTAGAAGGGGGGGGTCGTTACAAGGGGTGGTTTTTTTAGGGGTTGTTATGTTACGAGCTTTACACGGGGAGGGTGTAATTCTTTGTTTGAACCGAAATTTGAATACAGATCACGGAGAATACGCGAGACGTGTCTACGTAGCGATTTCTAAAACGACATTTTCAATGTGACTCCGCTCAGTGAAGTGAGGTTGATCAGGGATTTACTTCGGTTATGGTTATACAAAGTTCAGTATGTAATACGCTATAATCTATACTAATACAGTAAAGCTGTATATTATATAGTTTGTTTACGCGTTAATCTTTGGAAAAAGCAATCAGAAATGAAAAGTGTTCTTCACATTTGTGAGCAAAATAATTCTTGGGCGAAAGTTTGAATATTTGTAATTCTTTATCGCAAAAACCTCAGACGTTACTAGCTAGTAACTTAAATCATTCTAATTAACATACATTCATACAACATTAATACACAACTCTAATAACACATAAGTTTTGTAAATCTATACTAATTATTTAATAAAGAAAAAATATTTGTATTTTTGGAATTTTATATTTTTGTATAGTAATGACTCAAAAACTAATCGATTGATTTTGAAATTTCTTTCACCTATAAAAAGCTACATTATTAGCGAATAAAGCTTTAAGCGAGTAGAAAGTTACGCGAACGAAGACGCGTGCAACAGCTAGTAAGAATATTAAATATATTCATTAAAATAAATTTTCTATCATTTCCTTAATCTTAACACTTGCAACACATGTGGCTTTACTTGTGTGGGTAAAGCCACTTGATGGTTGCCACCTATTATCAAACTTACCGTCAGCTTACCTGATGACCTTTACTAACATAATTTAAGAAAAAAAAAACAAATGAACACAACGAATATTATTAAAATAATAAAAAATACTACTCGTCTGCTACCTGCTACTAAGCTAGACTCAACTATTGGTTAGGTTTGCATATTGAAAAATCCTGTGACAATACACGTCAATCACGAACTACCGCATTTTGTATCTGTCTTTGTATCTGTCCCTTTATCCATTCGTCTAGCGAGGGCCTCTTCAAATGTTCATCGAACCTCCTCACTATAATACCGTTTAAAAATGACTAACAATACAAGGAAAGACGGCGACTTTGTTTGCGCAAATATATATTTTTTAGACAGAAATGAGCGACTGGTTTAGTGGTTAAGGTGCTCTCATTAGCGCTCTGACTCAAGGTCCCGACTTCAATCCAGATAGGCCCAACTTTGGGCATGAACTTTTGTTTTGGGAGAAAACTGTTTCGCACAGTCATAAATTGGACAGCCCATGGTGGTTAACCACCGAATGGTTACAAAAGACCACCGCAGAACAACAGCATGTGTGCTTTTGTGTTTCGGTAAGTGAGTAAGTGGAGCCAGAGCCCGTTTCCCTATTCCTAATCCTTAATTATTCTAAGGATGGGAGCACCTGTGGCGTCGGTTGCCACTTACCATCAAGTGGATGCCAACAAGGCCTGCCATGTGTCCGTTTTTAATTAGTGGAGTATACCAATGTCATAGAAGATAGTTTAAATGTGAATAAGTGTAGGTATAGATTGTTGTATACTGTGTTGGCTTCCTAATAAATAAAATAATAAAACAAAAGAGAAATTCAAAACAATCTTAGGAACTATATTGTAATACTTTACTACAAATATGTACACACTAAGTGCTTAAAAAATACGATTTTGTTTTATGGTAAGTACCGTTTGGCTTCAAATAAAAAACGAATGAATAAGGTCGAATTATTTTTGTCCAGTGAAATGAATCCGACATAACCTACGCCAATGTGTCCTGCCTTGTCCAAGGCACTTGCGTGCGTGTGTGTCACTTGACAATGTGTGTGTGTATGTTATGCATTTCGTAAGTTCATTCACCTTGCCAGTTGGGGAAGTTGGGAATAACGAATGGAGCAGAATAGAGTTAAACCTGTTTTTTTTTTTTTTCAAGAAATTTAATAAATTAGTCCACGACTATATGTGTAAATATCCCAGTAACAAAAACCAAAGTTTTAGTAGGTATCGAAAAATATTTACCCAAAAACTACTGAACTAATTTTGATGACAATATTTAATAATACAATAACTGTAATGAATGATAATAATATCCCGATCATCCAGAATTCCATAGTTTGGAACAAACCACATGAAATTGGGAGAGTTAGTACACTTAAGTACATAATCAATAACTTATATCCCCACTTTAGCGTTTCTTGTATTATAGGCGACGGTTGCCACCTACCATCAAGTGGATCGTCATCCTGTCTGCCGACCATAACATTAAAAAAAAAACATGAAAAAAAAAAAGATTATAACAAATAAAACTACTCCACTGACGGCCCTGTCTGCCCGATATTTAACCAAGTCGCGGAGTTGCATTTTTGCTACGCACGCACTTAAAGGGTGCGTGTGTGCGTGAGTATCGCACATGTGCTTGTGTCATACGTACACATAATGCGTAGGTAGATACATAAATACATACGCGCGTATTGAGTGCGTGCATGATGAACGATTTTTACATACTTGGTGCACACTGCAGGCGAATTTGCTCTCTATTTAACTAGACTAGAGGACTGTGCGTCGACATTGCACAGAATATCCGCGTTCACTTACTAGGACTAGGAAGAAAATGTTTCAAAACTAGCTGGTGCCCGCGACTTCGTCCGCGTTGAAAAAGAAAAAAGTAGCCTATCCTGTGTCCTGTACGTCTAAATATTTGTCTACCAAGTTTCATGAAAATCAGTCAATTCGTTTAAGAGTTATGGAGGAACATGCATACAGAAAAAAAAATCTAAAAATGGTCAATTTAGTTTCAGTATCATGTATAGAGCCTATAAACACGATATCTTTGAAAACAAAGTAACTTACTCCATGACCAACCCTTACAGATTTATTATTAGTATTGATAACACTAATTGACCTCTTGTTGCTATAATCTCTTGTTGCCTTTGGCCAGGCGTTAGTTTTTATATTTAATTTTACATGATCTCTTGTTCCATCGGGAACAGTACTTTTTTGGATGAAAGTTACCCTATGTCCTTTCTTGTATCCCTCCACCATGTGGTGTTGCTTAGGCCACATGTAGCCACCTCCTATCATGTAGATCGTCAGCTTGCCCGACGCTTTTTTCATTAAAAAAAAATGCACATGTACAAAGTGCGCTCGTATCAAAAGTAAAACTTCTTTAGCGAACAAATATCTAGGTATAGGTACTTATACTATACGAGTAGGTAGTAAGCGGTAGATGTCATGTAACGTTACAAGAAGCGTCACACAAAATTCGACCCTGAAATTTTATGGACGAAATATACGATCAAGCGTTTGGCGTGACGACAAAATGACGTAAGGCAACGGCGAATTTTACATACAGTTTTTGACATCAAGCCATCAGTTTTTACCATTCACGATCAAATTTTGGCTTCACGCCAGTTAATTTGACGCGATGGACTGACCGTGTATTTGGTCCATTACTCTAATTCATTTCAAAAGTAATTAAATTTAAAAAAACAAGCGCTTAAAATGAAGAGTATTGTCGACGATGTGTACAAAGCCTATTCTGTAGTGAGTTTTGGCGTGATTTCCGTCCGTCGGTCCATCTGTTAGCATCCGTTACAAACATACTGTTGTGGGAGCTTCGATTGCAACCTATTATCGAATGCACTTTTTTTTTTAACAACCGTTTCGAGATAATGAAAATTTTCCATTACATTTTTTGAAAACTTTCAATCAGCTATTGTATTTTTACCTCCAATTACCTACATAACTATACCAAAATCTGTTTTAATCTTGTATATGCATAGAGGCTGAGGTGAGGCGTTCCTTACGTACCGAAACACAAAAGCACATGTGCTGTAATTAATCAAAAAAAATGGGAACGAAATACACTGCACTTGCATTTGTAGTACTATGTTCTGATATATCCAATCATTAGAAAGTTATGTAATAAATGTTATGCACACCTTAATTTTTATGAAGGTTCTTAAAGAAACAATTACTGCACTTGTACTGCAAATAATATTAAATTAAATAACCCATAATATTAATATATGATTTATGCAGATGAAAATAAAATTCAATTATCAAATAATACAATTCATTAATTTGAATAAAATTCAAATAAAAAGTGAAGTTGATATTATAGTTTTTGTCGTGATGTTTATTCATATAAATTTCTTTTGAGTAAACTATCTACTTTGCATAAACTATGAACAAAGAAGTTAACAAAGGTATTAATATTCCGTTGACTCATTACATCAATTACATCAAACAACACTAGTGAATTCATTAAATTTAGTTAACGCTACAATTATTATGCCTTCCTCTAATTGGAGCACCAAAATATAAGGGTCGATGCAGACCCAAAATAATAGAGGGTTCGGTAGCCAAATAAAGTGCTCAAGTCATAGGCGACAGCGGTACTGTAAGCGTTAAGCGTTTTGCTCTTAGTTTGTACTAGCTTTGCAAGCGGCTTCGTCTATATGTCTTTCTTTATATATCATGCTAGCTCTTGAACGCGACTTCGCATGCTTAACTTTATAAAATAAAGCCTATGTTACTCGCTTTCTATAGGTGAAAGAATTTTCAAAATCGGTCAAATAGTTTTTTGAGTTTATATTCAAAGTTCAAGTTCACGCTTGGTTTCAAATTCAAGCCAAGCGGCTAAAGGGTTAATACTAATATAGAAGGTATAGATTTAAGATTTTAACTGTGATATATAGACTAGTGGGCTACGAAACCCATAGGTAATTTTTTAATTAATTTTTATTGAAAGAGAATATATGCCATAGTTAGTTTATATGTTATGCTTTCACACCTTAAGAGGAAAGTATAGCTTTGCGATCCTAACGAAATAGATATTTAGGAAAACACATGCTATCGCTCGTGCGCTATGATGAAATTTCCATTTCGGGAGAAAACAGTTTCCACTAACTAAATCTTAACAAATCACTTTGATTTTCATGTCAATCGTTTCAGCATAATATATTCTAGGTTTATAGTTTTCGCTTTTGTAAAAAATAGATTGTTTTTATAAAACAAACGGTTTAATTGGACAAAGTTTTAATCACAAAAATTAAGTTATTTGAGGTGCCTATAAATTTGAATCTATTGCAAATTTTGAAAAAAAAAAGGAAAACCTACAAACTTAGTCTTCAATAACATTGGATTGGAAAAACATTTTCTCTTTTTGTATGGACGAGTACGTACCATTCTTCCCTCTTAACTACTCAACCGATCATCACAAAATTTTGCATACATTTTGTGAGGAATACAGAGAAGGAAACTTTTTTCAGTCAGAAAAAAGTAGGTTCTGTTTCCGAGGGATCACATAAAAATAAAACAATAAACAATAAAGACTGAATAGATGTTTTTAGACCCAAGACAAAGGGTCGCGGACGAAATCGCGAGCAAAAGCTAGAGCTAGATAATACCCGCTCTCCTCTTACAAATTGTGGCAAATACTGTATTCGCAAGGCGTATTCATAGGGTTTCCACTTAGCACGTCCTAATTACAGATAGCGAAATTTATACCCGGTAATGTTTGTCGAGACGCTTAAAGTTTTGGGGTAGGTTAGTGATACGTACCTAGGTATATTATATTATAGTTAACTTGTGGTGACATGATTGGTTCTAGATGACAACTGTATAATTATGATGAGTCGTTTATATTTTCATCAATGTTTCACTGTTTGTTACATAAAGCACTAATCAATCAATCAAGTGAATAGTCACATCAGCTTATCTTTTGGACTTAACATTAAAAAAGGCCAGAGTTATATTAATCCTTTTTACGTTTGACTTTAAAAATAATGTTTGACATTTTATATGACAAGACAAAGTATTTTCGGTATATATTTAAGCTCTCACACATAATCACCTAAGTTTTTTTTTAAAAGTTTTATTTTAGGTAATACTTAGGTATAACACACCAAAATGTCTTCGCGACGTACAGAAAATGCCCATTTAAATGTGATCAGCAAAATACTATCAGAAACAGGATTGGTCTGCCTTCGATCCCCACATGAATCTTCCGAATCAATGTCCATCGAGGAGGAGGAAGTAATAGGTAACCATGGAATTTTAATTAAAAATTAAATTTAGGTAGGTACTAAGATAGGTAACTTTTAAAGAATAGAATGTCTAATACAAAAAGGTGGGTCAAAATCGTCAGACAGACTTAATATGTTTTATATATAACAATTACGTGGCACGTTGTGTCTCCGGGATGAACTCCTAAACTACGGAAGCGATTTTGATAAAATTTCGTACCTACGAGTATGTGTAATTTGGTCCAATTTAAAAGATAGGATATTTTTTATTTTGAACTCGCGCAAAGCCGGGACTTGGCTACTAGTAAAATGTATTTGTTTCATTAGTAACACTGGGTACCAAAATAAAAAAAATATTGCAAGAAAAATTTGTCCCTAAAGTATAGATTTTAAAGCCTAAAAATCTATATATATATATATATATATATATATATTACCTACTTAGTTGTATAACAATCCATAAACTGTAACTTCAGAGTCTATTAAAGAGGAAGAACAGGAAAAACCGGAAGAGCAACATCCAGAAGAAGAGTCAGTTTCAGAAGAAGATGATATTTCTGAGGTGAAATCTCTAATTTTTCCAACACCATCGCTACGAAAGATGCTACCTGATAAAGTTAGGGAAATTGAGCGGCACAATCGCGTCCGTGTTTTACCTGACGAATTCAAAACTGAGATAGATCCAGATATGATCCCCAAGATAGCGTCGACACCGCAGCTGAAGTATATAGAGGTGCTGGCAGAATTGACTGGTTGCAAAATGTACACCAGTAACTTGGCAGAGTACTGGTTTCTTGACACCCTAGCTAATTTGTTGAGGAGAGGACAAGAGGATAAAATGAATAAACGTAGGTTATTTTCAGATTGACATAATATAGTTTCTCTTTTTAAGAATAAATTGCGGCAGACAATATTGTAAGTGGGTGGAAACCCACGAGTTACACAAGGCAGATGTAAATAGGATAGAAAGTAAGCCGAGGGATAGATTATTGAGCTCTAATATTTCTTATACCTACATGCACTTGGCTATAGGTATCCACACAAAAAAAACATATAAGATGTAGGTAAATTTTGTATATTAGGTGGTATATATAGGCTGGGTGACTACCGCCTGTCTTGGGCGGTAAGATGTAGGTCCGAAATGGTCGAGAGCGTAGGCCTCAATTCGCTGGACAACCGTGGTGGGTAGCGGATGTCGTGCCATAACGTTCCCGCGACCCGTTTATCTACGGCCGCACTAAGAAGTCGTTGGGTTTAAGGGCCGAGCCACACGGTGCGGTGCGGCAGCGGCCCGGCGCCTGAGCGGTGCTGTTGCGGCATCTTACATACAAATATCCACAGCATGCTACACGATGCGATGCTCGCTAGGCGAGACGAGACGGAGGGAGGATGTGCGGTGCGCCGGAGTGCTACAGCACCGCACTGAGCACTGCTCTTAGAAGATACTACTGTTCGTCCATCGTCGTCGCCGGTGTGGCGCCGTATCGATGTTGTTGTGGTTGCGGCGCCACAGTGTGTAGCATAACCCCGCAACGTCCCCTACACTATCTATTTCCCAATGGTAAAAAAAGGTTGTAGGTACGAGTATATAGGCTGACCTTTAATTTAAATTCACGCTTTATGCAGAAACTCAAGTGCTCCTAATCCTGTGGTTCTGCGAATGGATGAAAGAGATGCAGAATTTCGATGCAGCTGATAGACAGAGAATGTTGCGGCGTTTCAAAGTAATCACTTTCCTATACATATCCTTAATCTATGGTCGGCAGCGCATTTGCAGCATCTGTGGCGTTGCTTGTGTTGTACCATAGAGTTAAGTAACTATTTACTCTATGGTTATACTTAGGCAACAGTAGCCACATACTAACAAGTGGACCGTCAGTCTACACTGTACAGGCTTCCTATCCGTTCTATTAATATAACCAAGAGTAGGATGAACGAGAAAAAAATCTCGTTTGTACTAAGTACAAAATGGTAGTAAAAACGGGAATACCTACTCCGAAATTGTCACTGTTAGTATTCTTAAAATTATGTTAATTGTTTTGTAATTATCACCAGGAAAACATGCTAGCTGCTGCTAGATTTGTAGCAGAGGAGAATCGAGTCCCGAATCCAGAAGAAGCAGGCGTCTACTACAAATTTCGTGACCTGCCTCCTGTTATAGAAAAGTCCTCACATCAGCTAGAGGAGCCCAAACAAATGGTCACCTTTGAGGGGACTCCTTATGAATGTTCATTGCGAGATTTGGCCATGATACTGCATTACATTTTTGACTTGTAAGAATATTTTTTGTGCAGTAAATAAAATAGATTGTCGTATTTGAAAAATTCTTGCATTTGGTAGGTCAATTCTTCAAGAAGCATTGCCTTTATTAACTAATTTACGAAGCATCTCGTCTATGCGTCCTATGCGGAATTTGTTTGAGCTTATCAATTAAAGAAGCCCAGCCAAAAGGCTCTCTTTTTGGTGCTTTTTTTTTTGCTTTATTTTTTAATGGAGTTAATAAGTTATGTCAAGTGTTTTTATTTAACATATTATATCCTCTTGAATGCCGATACTTAATCACAATAAGTACAAAAGTCACCAATAAGTAAAGTAACAAAAGAGTTGAAATACTTCATTTATTCATTAATGTTCAAAATAATGCCCGAACACAGATCTGCATTCAAGAGGATATTATGTTACTTAACAGTACCTATAAAGTTACGTAATAAACCTCGACAAAAGCATATGAATTTTAACGGCCCTATTATTTTTTAGATTCAGCACGGACTACCAATACAACCTCGTTCGTTCCGTTTTCACTTTCACGCCGGAATACGTGTTGATTGATGCACCGTATAAGATTGAAACACCTAAGGTCTTGTACGCACCCCTAAAGTACAAACCTAAGAAAGAGAAGCCTGAAAAAAAAGACGCTAAAGCAGCTAAGGGGAAGAAGAAAGAAGTCGATACGGAGGAGTATTTGGCTTTAATGGAGGTGAAACTTTAGCAGATTTATATTTATGCCAAGGTCATCAAACAGGCAAACGGTCGACTTGATTTTTTTTTATTAGTTACCCCACATGCGTAACAAGGGACTTTGTTCATCAATTTTTTTTTTTTTCACTATTTCTCTAGTCTTCTGTTTAATTTTTTTCGTCCTGATCGATACCGTTGCCACTTTGTGGCAGAAGTCTAAAAAAAATTCAGGCTACCCCATGTCCGCACAAGCACTCCGAGCTGGAAAGAATAGCATTTGTGCAATTTTTTTCTCTGGGAGACTAAGCAATGCCAGACAATTAACTCAAGCCTCAACTTGTCCAACATTTATATGCAGCAGTCTTTAGTTAAGAGCAAAGATTTAAATCGAGAGATGCGGCATTACTAGCGAAAGTGTGTTACAAAATACAACATACATTATACTAAAGACAAAAGTATAAAATACATATACCTTTGTCTAAACACACTTTTAAACACAGACAACACATTCCTTACTTCAAACGTGACTGTGACGATAGCGACGCTCTCAACAAGCGACCGTCACTCACTGTAGCTGGCGTGCAACTGTAGTTGGAATGAGCGCCTGCGCTCAACCCATTGTTAAGAATTTTCGGTGTGTTTTTAGTATGGCGCGAGGAGATTACGCCGCATCTTGCGATTTAAATCTTTGGTTAAGAGTATTTCTTTCTTATTTCAGCTAAAAGCAAGAGAAGAAAAAGAGTTGGAGGAGATAGAAGAGAGGGATAGAGAAGCCTGGAACCGTAGGAGTCACATTTTGCCACTCAATTTTGCCGCTGACGAAGAATTCTTCAATAAATACTGGCCTGCGCCAATTCCCGAGCCCGAACCAGAACCGGAACCACCAAAGGTCAAGGGAAAAGGAAAGAAATAGAGACATTTCTTTTTGAAGTCCTTTTTTTTCTGTCTGGCGGCAGTAACGTCTAGTAGCAGTAGTTCGGTTGAGCGAACGAGGGCAACTTTTGGGTAGCAATAGTTCGGTCAGATTTAAATCGAAGATGCGGCGTAATCTCCTCGCGCCATACTAAAAACACACCGAAAATTCTTAACAATGGGTTGGGCGCAGGCGCTCAACCCAACTACAGTTGCACGCCAGCTACAGTGAGTGACGGTCGCTTGTTGAGAGCGTCGCTATCGTCACAGTCATTTTTGAAGTAAGGAATGTGTTGTCTGTGTTTAAAAGTGTGTTTAGACAAAGGTATATATATGTATTTTATACTTTTGTCTTTAGTATGATGTTGTATTTTGTAACACACTTTCGCTAGTAATGCCGCATCTCTCGATTTAAATCTGAGTTCGGTTGATCAAATCACCGAACTTTTGAAACTCTTAAAGTTGCAGTAGTTTGCATAAAAATTTAATTGAAATTAAAAGAATAACAGGTAACTTATCTTTTTATATTTAACCGACAACTGAATACTTTAAAATACATGTTTTTTTTTAAATATTGATTATTACTTACATAATGTTATCTCCTTTGTAGTATATATACATTGTAATAATACACGTGACTTTTTTATTTTTAAGCAACAAATTTTGTGTACAGTCGCACGTTTACTGTTTCTTTTTTATTTCAAATTACCTATATTCTTTTAATTTCAATTAAATTTTTATGCGAACTACTGCAACTTTAAGAGTTTCAAAAGTTCGGTGATTTGTATCAACCGAACTATTGCTACCAAAAAGTTGCCCTCGTTCTATGTAAATAAATAAGATATTTTTTTGTAATAAAAATAAAACATCGAATACGATTACAATTTCCTTTTATTATATCATCTATTATGCTTGAATATCATCGACGAGATAAACGTATTAAATGTACAAGAATAACATTTACTTATCACACACATACTTACATTTATGCGGATTGTGCTTTTTGGCATTTTTTTTTAATACATCAATTGAATCGTACATTAAATTAATATTTTAAAAACCAAATAATCAAAACTTGTTTCAAAATTTTTATAATTTATCGATTTATGTCAGCCACAAAATTAACTAAATATTCTTATTTTATTAACCCTTTTAACCCTTTTTTTGGTTTATTTTTAAAAAAAATTACGTTTATATTCAAAAGGGCATTGTAACATAAGTCATAACATATATTTTTCAAGTCATTACTTTTTTTTCGATGGCAAATATATATGGACAGACAAGAAAATATATTCTTATGTATATATATCGATTACGACGTCACTCAGATCAAAAACATTTAAAAACATTAAAACATATTCAGTGACATTATTCCTGAAATTGATTTTTTTTTAAAGAAACTTAACTATACTGGCCAAAAACATGGTTACCAAGACATTTGAACAATTCTATATTAAAATGTTACATAAATATGTAATGCGAAAGTCGTTTGAAAAATAAAAAAACGAGATTAACCCCCTTTTATTGTTAATTTAAGTCTTAATTTTATTTCTATTTAAAATGAATTCTAAATAGATTTCTACAGACTAACATTTATTTAAACACAGACATTTATTTACATCCCACTATGGCTACGCGACTTAATTACAAAAATAGAGATTTTTTTTTACATAAAAAACGTTTGCGATCGCATTAAATATCAACAAATGGAATTTAAAGAGAAATGAAATCGTTCCACAAGATTAAAAATTTAAAATTCAAATTCAAAATTATTTGTGTATATTAAGGAGCTGAAACACATTTTTTTTTCTTTTCGATCCAACATAATTTTAATGGAATGTCGCAAAGATTTTGAAAATATCTAATATATATATATACCTATTATGTAGATTCAGCAAATTTTATAATATAAAAACAAGACCCAAAAAATTATTAGATATCAGTCCATAAATGTACTTACTACAAGTATGGATTTCACACGCCATACAAAACACTACGTACTTTATGGAACATTCAAAAGTGACATAATGCTTAGAGCATCAACTCTGTCATCTGTCATTTGAAACCAACCAAACATCTGTTATTTAAAGAAAAAATGTGACTTTACGTCAACGCATTGGAGTTCAAAATGAATCGTAGAACTTTGTCGTTACTACCTTTTACCATTGACTCCGCCATGATTCCGTTTTAGGCGTACTTTTTATGTGCCGCTTTGGCATTTGTCACGCAAATTCCATACTTGTAGTACTTCGATGGATTTGTCACAAAAAAAAATCTTTTTATACCGATATCCACTGCAATAATTTTTTGTTTTTCCTCTAGAAATATTTATTTTTAAATAAAATATTAAACTGGCAGTACATATTTTAATATACTAATTAACCTATCATACGTAGTATAAAACTGGCACAATTTTATATTGCACTTATGAAGATAAATAATCAATATTTGAAAAGCATAAATAATACTCTTTGCTAAGACCAACTAAAGTTTGCATTAGGCAACTAAAGCATTAGGCTGGTTTTCGTGTCACGCCGACCGTCACCGCCGACAGGCCAATATGTATTGGGTGCTATGAAGCGTTTTAAGTAACGCCGACCGAACGCTGACGAGCGTCAGCGCTGAGCTGCACTGAACCGTAGGCTCGTTTTCGTGTCACGCAGACCGTCAGCGCCGACAGGCCAATATGTATTGGGTGTTATGAAGCGTTTTAGAGTAACGCCGACCGCACAGCGCTGACGAGCGTCAGCGTTGAGCCGTACGGGGCCGTACGCGCCGCGCGTCAGCGGCTCTGACGGTCGGCGCCGACCACCGTCCACGCGCCTCTGTCTTCAGTAAGCGTTTACGTGTCGCGCCGACGAGTACAATCATTTTATATTGGCCTGTCGGCGCTGACTGTCAGCGCGACACCTAAACGAGCGTCTCGCGCTGACAGCTACGCACCGTTGCCTCGGCGCTGACGGTCAGCGCGACACGAAAACCGGCCTTAGCTATTATTTTCTTAAAATTGTGTCAAATTTGTTATAAAATATGTTTTATAATAAAATTTTTTTTTTCACTGGCGTAAAATTTTTTGGAAAATAAAAAACTTTTACACAAAATTACTACTCTTAACACAATTAATACAAATTAAAGTGGAAATGCTTACATTTAAAAATACATTTTAAACAAACGTTTAATATACCACAGTTATTTAATGACTATATCAATACTTAAAAACTATGGAAGTTTCGAGTTCCATATTGACGACGCTAGATGGCGCTTATTTACAATTTTACCTTCTTGCTTCCAATTTCCCTTAATTTGTTAACAAACATACATTAAGACTTATTTACACTAAATTGAACATTATAAATAAATGCAACTTTTTGAACAATATACAAACAACAATATCGGACAAAAAAATGGGATTTCAGCAAATATTTGGAACGAAAATATTGAGATTTGTATGAAAAGGGATTTTTCATTGTTTTTCGTATATAAACTGCTTATGAAGAGAACAATAAAAAGTCATATATACTACATGAAATACACAAATTTTACTTTTTGGCAAATTTTACTTTGCCAATGAAAATAAAATGCAACATTTCACTTTTTCGACTAGTTAATAGAAAAATTAAAAATTAAAAAAAAATTATAGTGAAACTGTCTAATTTTTCAAAAAAAACATGTAAAAATAAGTCGAGATTATTAAAAAATCACTTATTAGAATAATAATAATTTACTAAGAAAATCACATTTATATTTTAAAAATAAAAATACCTCATTTTTATATTAGACAAAAACGTGGAGACTTTTTAAGTTCAAATTTCTCTAAAAACATAATTCTGATTTATAAATAATTTATAAATCATTATTATGTTTACTTACTTCGAGATTACTACTTTCGAGACATCTGTGAAAATATCTATCTTTATATATACAGGTAGTATAAAAGTTTAAGTAAAAATATAGCTTTTAAATGCGTTTAATTATTAGACCATATTAAATGCTGAAAAAACTATAGACTCATTTTTGAGAGCACATATTTTTGTTATCTTGTTTTTCCTTTTAAATATTTTATGACAAAAATACTACAGACAAGACTAATGTTGCTAATTTTACTGAACAATTTATAAGATGAAGATTTTCAGAGCAAATTAATAATTGAAAAAAAAAAAAAAAAACGCTATCTGAGATCTCGTAAACTAATTTTGGACATGATTTATGACAAAAATACTACAGACAAATGTAATGTTACTAATTATTTTACTGAGCAATTTATAACATGAAGAATCATGTAACAAAATCTCAAAACGAAAATATCTCGTATTCAAAAATTACTATTAAATAAATCACAAACTGGCAACCCTTGACGTTTTCATTACGTCTAGTACTTGTTTAACAACATACAAACAAATTTAGCACACAGACTACGACATACGTCTGACGAACAGATGAGGGTACTTGCAATTTTTTTTTAATATAAACTGGCAAATTAATTTATACTTTCGTTTAGAAGACGGTACATTGTTTTAGAGGATGGACATAATATATATGTGAATTTCTTTAACTCTGCCGGCCACAACTGATTTTCGCGAACAACATACCTTATGTGTGGGTAGTTACTGAAAAAGAGTGCTTTTGGCACTTTTTTCCGTCGGTACCTTTACTTTATGTCGCCGCCAGTTGTGGTGGTGAGGTGAGGGGGGGGCCCAAAGGCTCAAAGGTGGAGTGCGGGTTCGAGCCCCGCCGCCGGCGGCTACAGGAGCGCGCGACGACACTCATCGCGGTACCCGCCCGCCGCGCCCCTGTTTCATGTTTGCCATCTGCAATCAACATTAATGGTGATACAGTCTAAGGTCACGAGCCCCCGTCACGAGAATCTATAATCAACAATTCAATCAACAAAAAGTAATCTCGAATTCAATCAACTCAAAGTAACATAGTGGGCTTAGAGCATTTGATGGCGGATGACGGCTGTACACTCTCCCGCGAGTGCTCTCGCTATGGCTCGCCGAGACTACTCGCGCGAGAAGCAGAATGACGAGTGCGACTTTGTACGCTCTCGTTTATTCAGTCGGTTGCAAACGCCGAGAGGATGGACGCGTTACAAGTTACGGCAGCTGTTGCCTTAAGCCGGCGCCATATACAGTTAAATGTTTGAACAAAGACTTTGAGCTAGACTATTAAGCTAAGTAAGCTACGCTAAGTCGGTATTTTTTTATTATTAAGCTAAAAAAGAGTTATTATACAAATAACTCCACTGAACTTTGCGCAAGTGTAGCAGGTTACGCACTGTGAACGCTTTGATGTGCGCTACAAAAACCGACACCGATGGCAAATTGGAAATATGTAATCAAACTTTGAATAAATACTAGAGGATTCGATCCCGGGATTCCCGGATCCCGGTCATATTTTAGTCCCAAAATTTTCACGATAACACCACACGACAAACTACAAGATAGTATTTCAGGATAAAAATCGGCCGGTTATCTAAAAATACAGATTTAAACCCAATTCAGGAGTCGAACCCGGGACCTCTGGAACAGATAGTTCAAACCACTCTCTCTGTACTCACCTAGACTTCTGCAACTCGATCTGTCCCTCGAGGGTCTTGGCGAGATAGATGACGAAGAGCTGGGAGAGCGCGACGCCCAGTGCCACAGATGCGATGGTATACAGGTTCCGTTCCGCCCACGACCGCACTATCTCTATGCACCCACTGGTCCACACTCGCTTACTGGCCTCGGCGACCTGTTTCAATCATTTTTTAGTAACATTAAAATATCTACAATAAAATCTATGAGGCTGGCCTAAAAACCTAACCTAAATTAAATGTTAATCTATATTAATTTTATCTAATCTTTGTAGTACTTAGTTACAAATTATTAAAATTATAATTTAAATTAACAAACTAAAATCGACCCCCTTTAGTTTCTTACAAATTATTCTAAAGTATAATATTATTCGTGATGTAGCTTTATGTTTATAGATAGAAGACGGCATCCACATCCTAAATGAATGTGGGATACCGTCTTCTACATTGCCTGCAAACATTTTTATTTTAAATTTTGTACATGTTATATGTGTTTGTTTGTTTGTTCAGCGAGAAAATATTAAGCTCAATCGCTAAACATCTCTGAACAGTCCTCGCTAAAACCTTATTAGTCATAAAACGCATACTCACAGGATAATTCTGAACTCCGTAGCCGCACATAATGTTGACTAGTCCCGAGGAGATGTCTGTGGCGTTGATGCAGCACGAGAACGGAACACCGCACCTCTCAACCGATGGCGAGGAACAGTTGAAGTATTCATTCTTTGACCAGTCCATGTAGCCATCCGACGTTAGACCACAGCAGTGGAACTGTGAACGGTCAACAAGATGAGTGGTTAGACGACGCTGTCAAGGTCATATTCAACCTTATAACCGTCCGAATAAGGTTGAATATTGAATTATCCGTTTGACGCCATCAAGGAATGCTATGAATCGGTACTGATCATACGATACCTTATACACGTGCAAATAAGGTTGAATATTGAATGGTCCGTTTGACGCCGTCTAGGAATGCTATGAATCGGTACTGATCATACGATATTCAACCTTATACACGTGCACATAAGGTTGAATATGGAATGATCCATTTGACGCCATCACGGAATGCTATGAATCGGTACTGATCATACGATATTCAACCTTATGCACGTGCAAATAAGGTTGAATAATGCTATGAATCGGTACTGATTATACGATATTTAATCTTATACACGTCCGAATAAGGTTGAATATCCAAATAAGGTTAGACCAGAACTAAGTGGCTTTCATCAGTTTAGGTAATTTTTGTCTTTTAAGTAATTATTAAACCGTATTTCCCTTCTATGAGTATTTATTTTGCGTACATAACTACATTTGTTTCTGAGAAAAGTGAAAAAAAATTAAAAATATATAAAAGTATCAGTCAATTTCTATTAAATGTGACCGTCTTCAAAATTTGCATGTGCAGTTCAAACCTTTAACTAGTTTTTTTGGTAGTCAAACATTCTTCTCAATAACCTATCATTGTCTTCATGTCTGCTTGACTAATTGTAAAATTATATAAAAACTCACATCACTCTGAGCAAAGTCAATAAAGTTCTGTAGATCCGGATCGTCCCTGTAGGCGTGGACCACTCTCTCCGTGAAGCTCAGCTCCAGTAGACCGTGCAGCGAACGTGGAAACACAAAACCGCACACTGCACCACCCATTTCCACCAGGAACAGTATCAGAAGACACAATGAATACTGGAAAACACAAGAAAAATTCACATTTAGTGGACGAGTTCTGTATATATAAAAAATAAAATCCATATCCAGCTTCTCATTTTTTTTTTTCAAAATAATTTACTATTAGGCACATATCAAAATCGGTTGGGTTGTTTGAAAGAAGTTAACGAAGAACCAGAAAGAAGCGGTAAGTGACTTTATTTTATTTTATAACAAATAATTTTGAAATAACTGACAATGTAAGGACTAGCAATCTGCCCAATGCCTTCGGCTTCGATGAATGCATTTTTTTTTAAATTATCTAGACAAACCTTGTTTCTTTTATTTTATATGTTGATTCCAAGTCAACTAAGTAAAATATTTCATTACAATAACTTAAGTGTTATCAAAACTTAGCTGTTTTCACCAATGGATAGGTTTTATTATATAATTTACAAAGTTATACAGGCGAAGTCGCAGTCAACAGCTAGTGAATAATATGGAAAAACTTACAAATTTGAGTAGGCAAGTGTTTTCTCGCAAAGCGCCCACACAACCCGCAAAGCTGACAATGAACACGACACCTCCGAGCAACGCAATAAGAAGACTTATATTCAGCATTACATCATACACAGTGTCAAGCTGGAACAGAAATCACAATACTCGTATTCTAAATAAAATAAACTACAGTCATTTTGTATTTTATTTCTTTAAATATTAAATTCGACAGACAGGCTGACGGTCCACTTGATAAGTGGTTACTGTCATCCAACACAAGCAATGCAACAGATATTGCAAGTTGCACAGAATTGGTAATAGTGCTATTGATAAAAGATTTTTTTAAATTGGATGAGTAACATGCAAACTTTACCTTGTTATAATATATATGTCACCGTAAAATTGTACGAACCGTTAGTTTGTAATTTATCTAGTGAGATTATAAACTGTCGACAGATTGTGAACGGACATCAAAATTTACAATCTAACGCTTAAATTTTCGTAAGTTTATAAACTGACCATGACTAGCCGTCAAATTGTGATTTTTGACCAACAACAGTTCACTATAGATCTACAAAAGTACCACAGTGGACATAAGCAAAATAGTAAGTAGTGTGAATTGACAAATGGAAAAATTAAAAGTGTGATTTAACTAATAGAAGAGTATAACTTAGCTAAAGGTCAGGGATGGCGACATGACATGACTGCTGGTACCGAAAAAGTGAAGAAAGTTCCATTTAGATCCAGTGGTACAAATAATTCCAATTCATTTTGTTTGTAACTCTATTCACACGAATATGTGTCACCTATAACGCCGACCAATCAATGGACAGTTTACAATTTCGCGAGTGATAAATTGTAAAACTGTGCAGTGATTGGTTCATTTGTTTGTAATTTGACGGGTTAAAGATAGTAATATTATAAACTGACAGCTAGACACGGTCGGTTTATAAACTTACGGAAATAAAAGCGTTAGATTGTAAATTTTAATGTCCGTTCACAATCTGTCGACAGTTTATAATCTCACTAGATAAATTATAAACTAACGGTTCGTACAATTTTACGGTGACATATAGACATATTTATGTACTAGTAAACATGTTTCTTTTTTTCATGTTAAAGTCAATATACAATCGCCACAAGCAACACCATAAGTTTTGCAAGTACATTTGGGGAGCCCTTGTGACAGCAGTAACCACTCCCTTACAGAAGACCAAGGTGAAATAACAGCATATGTGCTTTTGTGTTTCAGTGAGTGAGTAAAGAATGCCAGAGCCCATTTCCCTAACCCTTTCGAACCCCTTATCCTTAATCTTACTGTATTCTGGACCGCACTTGCAGCCCTTGTGGCGTTGCTTGTGTTATAGGTGATGATACCATTAATTGAACTGTCAGCCTGTCTGCTCTTTTTTTTCTATCTTAAATTGCATTCTTTAATTTGAAAAGAGTGTATGGCTTGTATGGAGTTTTGTTAAATACTAATCTGTATAAATATAAAAATATGTATTTTATTAGGTCTTGAGGAATTTTTCCTATTAGCCTTCAGTCGACAGTCTGTGGAACTGCCATAAAAAATGCTGACAAAAGTAAATGTAAAATGAAAAAAATTTTGTTCATAATCCTTACATATTATATGTCTGTTCAAAATTTAGATATACAATACATAGTATGTGTCTGTTCGCGATAAACTCAAAAATTACTGCACCGATTTTTAACCAACGGATAGAGTGGTTCTCGAGGAAGGTACAAAGTTATGCGGGCGAAGTCGCGGGCAGCAGCTAGTTCTCACTATTTCTTACCTTTATAAGTCCAGTTGCTTGCCATTTATCAATAAATGCATACAGTCCCACGCCTATCAACAAACCACCGAACAACTGAAAAATAAACATTTACCTTTGTATTGTTCAGTGACATTTTCTAAACAAAGGGTATACATTCAGTTCACATAAATGATAACATCTAAAACGGATGTTAACGGAGCTGTACAATCGCATTTAATAATCACAGTATATGCATATTATATCATATAATACAAAAAGCGTGCGGTGAGAACGAAATGAATCACTCATTTGCCTACATGCATAACCGCGATAAAAAAAAACAATGAGTAATTTTATAGGAGCAACATAAATGAAGTTTTTACTTTAAATATAGGTTTAATTAAATAATATACGTTACTACCGATTAATTAGCTTAAAACTTATTGCAAATACTTACCCAAAATATAAAATTTAATACAAAAATCATGTACTTCACACAAGTACTGACATAGGTAAAATTTGGTCCCCTACGCCGTTGCATGTTGCTTGATTATGCCATTAATTAGTAGCCACAAATAAAAATATGTTCACTTAATCGTAATTAACAAAGAAACTTAATAAATATTATCTATACATAAATAAAAACTTCAATATTATCAATACAATATTTTTGTATCAATCCTACGACCCTCCGTCCGTCCGTCCGTATTCCAGTCCAGCCCACGGCATTGACAGCTCGAACAAAGCTGGTAATACTTAAAGAGTTTGGTATGCAACAACAAACGCTACTAGAGGGCGCTTCAGAGGTAGGTCACGTGGGCGATTGGCAGCCATTTTTATTGTAACTGACATGACATGCCAAATATGAATTAATTTCGAAGTTTGTTTGTTTGTTGTCGGTAAATAGTTGTCGGGTTAATTTTTTTATTTTCGGTTTTGACTTGTGTTTTTGCGAATTTGGATTTTTTTATTGGACTTCGACATGGATTCTTTTATGTGACGCTCTTCAAATGTGGATTTCGATTTTGCTGCTGTGATTTGGATATCACACAATGGTTTTCATCGTATGCTGTGTTTCTTCTTGCCAATCGACGAAAAACGATACAAAACTATTTAACTTTCCTCGAAATGATACGTTAAGAGAGATCTTGGATTGAGCAAACCGCTCCACATTGTCCAGAACTTCGACAGTTGTCACCACAACAACTAATACAAAGGAAAATTTGTATAAAGCATTTCCAAGCAAAGTTCTTGGTGAACAGAAACCGACGTTATAACGCTTTTCCTACGTTGTTCAGCACCGAAGAAATCTTCTCTGGAATACCTGCTTCCGATGTTGAAATTAAAGGTCAGTATTAATTATTATACCCTATATAGCACAAATTTCTTTATTCTATCTAACCAATATTTGGCCCGGTATCTGAGACTTGACAATAGATTAACCCTCCTGGTAGAGGCTGCTGCCCCCAATTGAGAAACAAAAAAAATTAACCAAATGGCCCCGAGGTCCACTCACTTGACTTGCTCGATTGATCAGTCAAGATAACCATTGCTGTAGATATAAGACTCGCACTACAATTGTGCCTTAGTGTCTAGTCAGTGTTGTCTAGTATTTAACCCATACCATTTTTCGCGTGTGTTTTATGTTTAGTTTAATAGGGCAATGTAAAATAAATCAACAGATAAATTAAACAGAACTAAAACAGTGTTCTTAATTAAGTAATGAGGTATAAATAAATTCGTCTCTTAGATGCTGTGATTTGTTTTGGTGCAAATAAAGTAGGTATATGTTTAGTGTAAATATAAAGAATCTTTATGAATGTATTCCTGATAAGTAAGTCCGTTAGTAGAATGACTGATAGTGTTAAGTGAATGTTAATAGGTTTTTACAATAAAAGAAAGGTAAAAATACTTCTAACCTGAGAAAAGTAAAAATACTGTGCAAGTATTAAATACCTGGTATTTATACTTAGTACATCGCCGTACTAGTACTTATTGTACTAAGTATACATTTTAACAAGTACGTCCCATCTCATTAGGAGCCCAGACTTACAGCTGTCACTTGTTTTTTTGTATAGTGTTATGTCATGTATAGAGTATTTTGTATAGAGTAACAGTATTATTATACTGTGGCAAAGATACAGGTCATGGTCCAAAATTATCAACCAGTTCTGAATACTTAATACAAATTATTTATTTTCAGATCCAACACTTGAAATACCAACAGACCATAACTATTGTAAGAGACAACTTGTGGAATGCCCAACATCTGTTACTGCCAATAAATGGAAAACAATGAATTTTACCTAATGCGACTTTCTTCAAGCAGTTCAAATGGTAAGCAAAATTTTTTAAATATTTTTTTAATACATATCTTCTCACATACGATTGGCCCTTTGACCATAAGCATTTGCTATGTGAGATTATTTGGCTTGTTAGATTTAAACACCCATTGGAAGGATGTTTACCAAATAAAGATTGCATTAATGAATTGAGGGGTAAGAAAAAAGTACCCATAACTGGACAGTGTAATGAATAATATAATCATACTTGAATTCAGGGATTCGAGTGGCATTATACTACAATGTTTGTGCCAAAATCGTGAAATTGTAAAGAAAAATACTATCATCAACTTTGGTACCTACATAAATGCTTAATGGTATTTATTTTTCTATAATTTCAGAACCAAGAAATACCAACATCATGGAAATTGATGAAGAAATTGGGAAGGAAATGCCAAAGAATAAGCATTCAGCTATTTTTATTTGGTGCGAAACGATAAATAATATTTTGTCCGGAGCAACTGAAAATAAAATTAAAAACAGAAGATGTCACCAATTCAAAAGTTAGCACAAGAAAAATATTATAAAAATAAAAAAATAAAGAAAAATCGAAATACTTATATACGCTTTTTTTATTTTATAAATAATATAATGAACCTCACCGCCAGCTGCCTCTTTTTGTTAACTACTCGCACTAATTATGACGAGCACGGTAAGGTAATGCTGCGGGGCGCTGGTCGGTGAGTTTCACTGTATATAAATATCCCTTTATTAGACTTTCGATAGAATGTACAACACTAGTATCGATATTTTATAAACGAACATCACTAGTGCGAACACAGCGCCATCTTGTGGTGAATTGTCTTGCATACTAAACTCTTACGACTACAGGATAACGCTTAGCTGTCTTATCTGTCTTTAGACATATTACTTTATAATCTGTGGTCCAGCCAGTTAGTTCACTCCACCCACAGAGCAATATTATACTATTCTAATCTAATCACAGAACAATATATACTCACATATGAATGAATCAGTCAGTTACAGACTATCAAGAAAATGCAGAAAATAAAGATTAAACTGTGAAAATGTTTTAATTAATGTACCAAAGATATTTAATTAGCGAGACCAATCATTTATCTATGTAATGTACATTAAAATATCTTTTGAAGTCTTTCATGTCATACCAGGAAGCCCTTATTAAAGTAACAACGCCTGAACTACAAGAATGTAACCTAGTTTAAATAATAATAATATTAAATTTATAATCAGCATAATAAAGTGCAACGCTACTTTATCAATTTCAATTGTGAATCTCAAACATCCAACTTAAACCGCCATCTGTTAGTAACTTATGGAGCTTAGATCAAACAGCTTCATAATATTATTCTCTCAAGATCTCAAATTGGTCCAAGTGGTATTATTTGCAAAACATTAAAATCAGTAAAGTTTAAACCACGTACAAACATCGTAACTCCAAATTATATTACTTCTAAATACAAGCGGTACTTCTATCAAATTAAGTAAGTATCCTACACAAATCTCCCTCGGTGATTGCTCTTTTAATTACTGTAAACTGTAAACTCTATCAAAATTAGTTAGGTGGTTTAGAAGAAGTTAATAATATCTAGCTCTACTACCTACATCATAGAATACTTAGGTATCGACTTCGCCGTAGTGAATTCGAAAGAGTTACTAAGGAGAGCTACTAGGTCCATCTGGAATAATACACGTTTTTTTAATTACTATTAATAGTTTTTTAATTAATTTTTTTAATTTAATTTTAAACAAACAAACACTCTCTAGACATAGGTTAGGTACTTAATTACCTAGTTCATTTAACCATTCTGTTATACCTAAATTATTTACACAACCAATTCTGTTATTATGAGGAAATATATTTAATATGCACATATTTTACAGGTTTTTCCTACGCAATAACTAACATTTATAAGTGAACCAACATATAAAATATAAAATAGAATTTATAATAGGTATAATATGTATAAATATAGAATATGGCAAATGACTTTGATGGGATTTCCCTAGTTCCATTGAGGACGGGTCGCCCTGTCGCCCACCAGTGTTGCCACCTGCGTCGACACTTTGGCACCGTCCCACCTTCATGGAACACTTGCCACAGCTGGGGCCCTAGACAAGTTGCATTCGCTCCGTAGCGATTCGATTCGCTAAAAATAAAATGTATGGGATTGACATATGCCTTCGCTAAATCACGTGATACTTCCCATACATTTATAACTATCGAACTTCGTTATCGTTATCGTTATGGCACTTTGTCTAGGGCCCCTGGTGCTGAGGCGGTCGAAAAGCGGAAAATTCACAAATATGGAAATATCGGCACCAACTACATATTCATTTCCTTCGGTGTCGAATCTCTGGGTCCGCTAGATCCGGTATTTCAACTGTCACTATTCTTAGGAATAAAATTTAAGTGACGCTTAACTATACCATAGAGTAAGTAGTTACCAGTAAGTAACTGGTTAAGTAACTATTTACTCTATGACTATACTTTAGCGTATTTCAACTTTCACTCAACAGTCAACACAAATTCGTTCCCGAGTATAACCCTTATAAAGTACCTACATACCTACCTATATCTATAGTATAGATCGATGATAATTCCCAATATTTTCCAATTTTTAACTTATGTCTATTATAAGTAAGTAGGTAGGTACTGGTTTTCATTGGAATTGTTATTTTGTTTAAATACATGTAATTGATGGTCTTAGTCTATGTCATCAACGGTCATAGTTCTATTGACTGGATCGTAAGTGTAATCTATACGTCGTGTTTTGATGATATTTTTGTATACGAAAGCAGATTTTCTTGGAGTTCGGGTGCGCTTTGGATTCTCGAAATCGACTTCGTACAGGCCAAAACGTTCACTGCAACAAATAACAAGGAAATGAAATATTCAGTTTTAAAAATAAAAATAAAAGTCATAGTCTTGGTATTATGATGATGAACAATGAATAAAAACAATACTATAATCAGAGTATAATATAAACAATTTCAATTTCTAACAAACTATTATTTAGACCAAGTAATAGGACAAGTAGGTACCTACTCATAGAAAAATAGAGGTTTTATATATCAAGATCCGTCCTAGACTTAGCACGGAAGATTTTTTTCCCTCGTTTATTCCTCTTTTCATTAGTGAAATCCGTATCAAAATCCGTTGGGTAGTTTAAAAGTTAGCGGAGTTACATTATCTTCTATATCCTTACATCTTAGAATAACAACGCCTAGAAACCGAGTACACGGACGAAAAGTGAGGCAACTTTTACCAAGCCGTATAAGCTTGGTAAGCGAACAGCTCGCGTCACTCGCGTCATAGTGCTCATAGTATTCAACATTTTTTGTATACTTGTGTGCGTGTCGCCGAGCGTACTCATTACGTGTGGCTTACGCATACATCTATTAAATTTGTGCCTCAGACTCGCCAGTCTTTTGATATGAAACTATCGTTCTAGGCGTTGTTATTCTAAGCCTTACATATTATAAAACAAAGTAGTCCGCCGCGTCTGTCTGTCTGTTCGCGATATACTCAAAAACTACTGCACGGATTTTCATGCTGTTTTCACCAATGAATAGAGTGGTTCTCGAGGCAGGTTTTAGTAAATAATTTACAAAGTTACGTGGGCGAAGTCGCGGGCAGCAGCTAGTTATATATAAAATTCTCGTATCATAGTGTTTGTAACCAAACTCCGAAAGGGCTTGACCGATTTTTATGATTTTTTTTTGTGTTGGCCCGTCCAAAAAATTTTATTTTTATTTTTTTGTGGTAAAACAACGTTTGCCTTAGTATAGATACGAGTATTATATAATAAAAAAATAAAAATATATTTTTTTTATCTAAAATCTTTCAACACTTACGTGTAACCGAACATCCATTCAAAATTGTCCATTAGACTCCAAGCCATATATCCTTTGACGTTGATTCCCTCATCCAAAGCATCGAGTACATTCTCTAAGGCTGCTCTGTAGTATTTAATTCTACTATCATCTTCCAAGCCAGTGGTTGTGGACCAACCGTTTTCAGTTATGTAAATCGGTGGATTGTTGTATTTCTCTTTTAAATTTTTCAGTACGTTATACAAACTGTCAGGAGCGAGCTGGAAAAGGTTTATAATAATTAGTTACGGCTCAATGTGGATGATAAGAATTAAGTATAATACTCTATGAATATTAAGATACTAGCTTTTGCTCGCGACTGATTATACGCCACTTTTATCATTTGTAGGTAGAACTTTTTATTTTTTCTTGCCAGCCAAAGTTGTTAGTGCGTTAGTTCTACTCAAAATTCGAGTTCGAAATATGTCGTCAAATAATTCTAATAAGCTCAGCGATCTATGGACAGGGAAATGTGAGAGAAAGTAGTTGGCATTGTCCATAGAATCAACCAAATGAGCGGGACATATTTGTCTGACGAGCAGCAGATGCAAGGATTCTTCTTGAGGTGGAAATCACGGTTGAAACATCCCGCGGGCCCCTTAATTTCCCGTTGGACCGATGACCTCAAGAGGGAGTAGATCTATAGGTATATGTAATTCATGATGATAATTACTATGATTAGACCGATTAGATCTAAATATTTGCCCACCTTTAACCAATTAGACACGGAAGTTAGCCACTCATCGGGAGAATGAGAACCGACGCCTGCATCGTCATAAATGGAGGGTACCACGTTGTTCTCTTTGTATTTTGTTGCAGATATAAGAAAGGATGTGTAATGATTCACGCCAAGGAAGTCCGAAGAACCTAGCGCCAATTTCCTCTCCTCTTCTGTGAATTCTGGCATTCGAGATCTCGAGTAACCTTGTTCTGCGCTCTTTATTGCCACCCTCTCTGACAGCTCCTTTGGAAAACCGCCTCGGGCTGAGAATATAGGATCCGCGTACATGCCCCACTGAAATTAAAGACATGGACATTGAACGTTATATATTATCCAACTAAGTGCAGATATAATAAGAATATGAAGGAACAAAAGATTGTACACATTAATTTATTTATTTATTACAATAAAAAATAATTAGTTATTAGAAAATAAAAATATTTATTACAACAGAATAAAATGATTTATTGCAATCATTTGTATGTTCTTGTCAGGTAGAACCTACTTTGTACTTTATGCTGTATATGAATTAATATCCTGTAGACATGTGTTTATGCAAATAAAGATTTACCATTTATTAATTTTCCTATTTATAATTTATTTATTTCGCCGACACAGTTTATGACCAATCATGAGTACCAGCGAACGTGTTATACCAGCGAACTTGAATACAAAAGATATATTATTTCGATGCGTTATACTCACATCAGCTTGTCTCCTCAAAATTGCAGCCATTTCGTCATCCTCGCTATCCGTATCAGCAGCTAACCAATTTATACTAATTGTTATACCACATAATCCACCCTGATATGGTTTAAAATCTTTCTCGTAAGCGCGATATGCCTTTGCATGGGCCATTACCAGATTTTTCGCGCAGATGTAGTCACCAATACCAGACATATTCAATGCAGGTGCTTTATAAGTTGCTCCATACCCTTGGAAGCATATTTCAGAGGGTTCATTCATTGTTATCCAGTACTTGACTCTGTCTCCAAAACTAGCGAAAACCACTCTTGCATAATCTTCAAACCAATCGGTGAATAATGGGTTTAAAAAACCGCCCATATTTTGGAGCCTCTGGGGTAAATCCCAATGATAGAGAGTTGCTATTGGGGTAATGTTGTATTTTAGCATTTCATCTATATAGTTATTGTAAAAAGTTACCCCACTTTGGCTGATTTTGTTCGAGAAGCCTTCAGGTAACAGTCTTGACCACGATATGGAAAACCGGTACATGTCTAAACCCAGTTCTCTCATCATCTGCACATCAATTTTGTAGTTATGATAACTGTCTGCTGCGACGTCACCGTTGCTTCTATCGGTGATCATATTTGGATAGGTGTGGGTTAAGTGATCCCATATATTTTCACTTTTATCTAAAATCAGTTAAAAATTTGACATTAAAACATTTGGTTTTTATCCATAACTAGCTGGTGCCCGCCACTTTGTCCGCGTGATGTTATATAGCCTAAAGCCTTTCTCGATAAATGGAGTATCCAAAACAAAAAGAACTTTTCAATTCGAACCAGTAGTTCCTGAGATTAACGCTTTCAACCAAACAAACATAAACTTCAGATTTATAATATGTATTATTCGTAGTATAGATAGTTGAATGCAAAGATTTAAATCACAGATGCGCCCTGTGCTTCTGAAAACGTCCACGTAACTTACATTTATGCCTTGTTTACATTGCAATTTTTGAGCTAAAGGTATAATCTTATGTTAAAGTTAATATTTAAAACAATTTTTTCAGTTAGTATTAAAAGTTACCTAATATAAAAAAAAAATCATTAGTAAGTAACAGTTTCTAATTCAGCTAATTCTATGATCTAAACTGTCATGATCTAAAACATCTCTATTGCAATTACCTACTAACAAATTATAACACCTTAGCATTTTTTTCTGCGAATTATGTACACAAGCATTCCTCATTTATTGCTCTTTTCATTTGTGAAACCCGTATCAAAAGTTTACCGAATTAATTATTAATTCAAGACTCAAGAGATTATCTTTAACGGAAGTGTAAAAATTGATAAAAAAAGACCCACATTTTTAGTGTAAATAAGTAAGCAAAGAATGTCAATGAACTTGTAAAATATGGGTTATTTAGGATAAGAGCTCACCAACGCAGTTTTTTTAGTTTGATCTTTTTCATATTGCCTACAACCTATATTGTGTCTTTTATTTGTTTGTCCGTCTGTGTGTATATCGTTTTTTAAAAGCTATTAACCGATTTTTTTGGTACTGAAACATTTATGAGGAAATACTCTTCACCTCTAAATAGGAATAGATTAGGAAAAATAGGAAAAGAAAAGAATGAAAGGGGTAAAACAGGAAAAGGAATAGACTTATTGCTTAATTATACTGTTTATTAATTAAAAATATTAGCCATGCAAGTTAACCACGGGTAAGATTTTTTAGTGAAATTTGTCATACATGCTGATGATCCATTTGACGGTATGTGGTTACCACTAAATAAATATTACACCAAGGGCCTCTTTCACCAACTACAGCTAAAGTGTTGATTAGTTACTTTTAGAAATAATTTTATGTTTTATTAAATTATGCACTCGGTTTAGATAGATACACCTTCGATGGGCGATTTTTTTTTATTTTTTTTTTAATGTTTGTTACTTTTACCGTACAAACAAAGGTATAGTAGCTCCATTATCCCTGGTTACCGGTGACTTGAAATGACGGTTAGCCTACTTGACAGATGGCTGTCAAGTAGACTAACCATAAAGAGGCTCTAAATAAGATATATTTTTTGGAAAATTCGGCAGTCTTGGGAAACTTGATAGTAGATAGCTACCAACACAAGTAACTACAAGGTAACACCATTAACCACAAGGGAAATTGACTCCTGGATAAGTAACTGAGGCACATAAACACAACCGCACACGTGCTGTTATTCAAAGTGGTCTTTTGTGAGGCGGTGGTTTGGTTACTGCCGTTTATGAACATAAATTTTTTTTTGGTTCGTTATTTTTGTGTTTTTAAGCCCCCTATATATCTTGATTTCAAAGGTGACCTTACACTCCGACGTCTATAAATGACATTCGATAATTTTATTTTTATTCACAACGAGATATGTAATTAAATTATTATAAAAAATCAATGCATTTACATGTGAATGCATAATCAATATAAAGTGTTGATAATATTGTATTATGTGGTTTTTCCTTATAGGTACTTAGTGATAAACAAGTACTAGTAAGTACCCACAAGTTATTATAGGTATTTTTATTTAGAAGTTGGAGGAAATATACTTGCAAATAATATACTTTGAATAATTAAAAAAAAATCTCTTTTGCTATAATACTTTGGCCAGGCGTTTGTTTTTTATTTTATTTTAGATGATCCCTCGGGAAAATTTCTTTTTTTCTGGATGGAAGGTACCCTATGTTCTATCCTGTTACACATTAAAGGATTGGTTGAGTAGATAAGGCGTGAAAAGAGTAGATAAGACAGACAGAGTTACTTTATATAGTATATTATAGTATACAGAGCGTCGAAGACTATGCGACATGAAGGGAAAGTACCTTAAATATCGTAGAAAGGATATTTTGCTGAAAGAGGACTTTATGTTATTTTTAAAAGTAAGTAAGTAAAACTGCATTCAAAGATTTTCTAAAAATTACTTGCTTCGTCTGAGAATCGAACCGACTTAAATGTAAAAAAAATAATCACCCGTATTTTTATAATGCCAAACGAAAGAATGGACAAAAAATAATAATTCTTCTTAAGTAACATTAGTATCTTAAAAGAAAGGAATAACGTAAAATGTTTGATTCAAATTGCAAAAATATTATTTATTGCTGACGACGTAATTTTTAGAAAATCTTTGAATGCAGAATTACTAACTTTGAAAAATAACATAAAGTCTTCTTTCAGCAAAATATCCTATCTACGATATTTAAGGTACTTTCCCTTCATGTCGCATAGTCTTGGAACGTCCTGTATAGTATGGAACGTCCTGCATAGTATGGAGTCACTGACTCACAATTGTGTCGTTCATTGTAAAAGTGGTGTAACTCCCTATTTTTAAAACCATCTTTTCTTGCCTAATGGTATCACATTTAGTCATAACTTTCAATATAAAAGTGAAGTAACTCCAATAGTTGCATTAAAATCCCATAGATGAAGACAATGAATGAATGCTTATATTTTTTTCCTACACTATAATTCGCAAAAAGCTCGTTATTCTAAAATTTAGTTACAAGGAGATAGTTCACTTTTACAATGAACGACACAATTGTAATATTAGTACCTACGGACTTATGTAAAAATGTTGCTAGGACTCAAACTCACCATCGGAATCCCAGGCCCCTTCGATTTGGTAAGCAGCTGTTGCTGCCCCAAACAGAAACTCGTCGGGAAATCTTCTACCATGTTTCGATGGTGAACCATCACTGACATTTACCAAAAAACTCAACTTTATATAAATTAAAACACTAGCCAAATACGACGGCCACTTCATCTTGAGAACCGCTGAGAGCTAAGTGATGTAAAATTTTCCTCAACAGTCAATTAAATATGTTCTATTCACGACTGACTTAACAATTATTAATCTACTGTACTTATCTATACACTTCATTCAATATTAACATGTGCTAAAACCTAGTGGTCTTAATAAGTATATTTCATTGGGTTTAATGAGTGTATATTTAAAGATTTATTAGTGATTATTTTTTAAATCCACAGTAGGTTAACAAGTGACCGAAAATAATTTAAAAAAAATATCCTAAAAGATCCTAAAGAAATTTTAAAAAATTCTAAGATGTATTGTAACTGTTACTGATCACTGTAATATTTGTTTCGCATCGAAATAATAAGTATCTTTGCAAGTTGTTTTGTAACTGAGGTCCGGGGGGAAAGACGCTTATTATTATATTCCACAAAGTTGACTTGCGCCCGCGTCTCCTTTCGCGCGATTATACTTATCACTACATCATCATCAATCAATACTAATAATAAATCTGTAAGAGTTGGTGATGGAGTAAGTTACTTTGTTTTCAGAGATATCGTGTTTATAGGCTCTATACATGATACTGAAACTAAATTGCCCATTTTTAGAATTTTTTTCTGTATGTATGTATGTATGTAAGTATGTATGTTCCTTCATAACTCTTAAACGAATCAACTGATTTTCATGAAATTTGGTAGATAAACATTTAGACGTACGGGACAGAGGATAGGCTACTTTTTTCTTTTTCAACGCGGACGAAGTCGCGGGCGCCAGCTAGTATATTATAAAACAAAACCCTCCGCCGCATCTGTCTGTCTGTCTGTTCACGATAAACTCAAAAACTACTGCACCGATTTTCTTGCTGTTTTCACCAATGGATAGAGTGGTTCTCGAGGAAAGTTTTAGTATATAATTTACAAAGTCGCGTGCAAGAGCTATTTATTGATAAAGATCTTAACTGAAGCATTAAATTTATTCAAAACTAGGTGCTGCCCGCGACTTCGCATAATGCCGCACATACCTAATAGCGCTTATAATCTTTTTTCTTTTGTAGTATATGTAATTAAGTAAAAAAATAATGTTTCTAAAATATTTTATTTTTATTACCTATAAGCAGCCTATAAGTTATTAGATAAATTGTGATGCATTATATTAATTTGGCCAAGGCTCGTTCAAGGATTGGTCGCAAGTTGAATTCGCAATTGAAATGTTGCGAAGAAGTGTAAAAATTCTTATTTTTATTTTTTGACTTATTTTTCATCTTATATTAACAGGTTTTTTCGGACCAACATGCGATAAGCGACATAAACGGGTTCCGTGAACGCTGAGAATCTTGTATGAAAATGAAAAGTGGCCAGACAATAAAGTGAAAAGCCAGGACTTTAGTTCTGTGTTAGGGTATTATAGAAGAGTAATATTATAGGACAAGTTTTCAGCTTGCCTCAAATACCTACCCGGAAATGTCTAATCTCTCTGAATATAAGGATATTGATTAACGAAACAATAGCACGCTATAACCTGCCTGCGTCGAGAGAGGGATAAACGATGAAAGTTTATGTATTTATATTTGACTAGCTGGTGCCTGCGACTTCGTCTGCGTTGAAAAAAGTAGCCTATCCTGTGTCTTGTACTTCTAAATGTTTATCTACCGAGTTTCATGAAAATCAATTAATTCGTTTAAGAGTTATGGAGGAACATACATACTTACATACATAATATACATACAGAAAAAAATTCAAAAAATCGTCAATTTAGTTTCAGTATAATGTATAGAGCCTATAAACACGATATCTCTGAAAACAAAGTAACTTACTCCATGACCAACCCTTACAGATTTATTATTAGTATTGATAATATTATAATAAATACACTCTCTAGTCGCGAAGTAATTAGGAGGAAACCTGCAACTCTAAGATCACACCTCACAATTTCCTTGATAATTTTCTTTATTTTCCTTGACAGTTATCCTCACTCGCTATTACCTACTTATTAAAAGTAAAGATATGATAAACCTCGAATCTATGTTAATGTAATAAAGCTGAGTTTGTTTAGAGTTTGTTTAAGCCAGTCGGATTAAAAAAAATACATATGACCTATAGAGTTTTTGTCAATTGAAATAAAATATTAAAATCATAAATAGAAAATTTATTTTCTATACTTTTTTTTTGTTTTATAGTTAAAACGTCACTGAACATTTTAACATATAAGAAGTCTATTTATAGATTACCTACTAGTGGGTGCCCGCGACTTCGTCCGCGACCGAACGCTACCAAACTTCACAGGATTATCGGCTGGACTAATCTGAAGATTGTCTGAAAGTTTCTTCAAAATCTGTTCAGCGGTTTTGGAGTCCATAGGGAACATACATACACACACACACATATAGATTTGCAAAATGATTACCTAAATTTAAAATATCTCTTCTCTAGACACTACCGAGGTAGGTATATATACCTATTGCATAGGTGTTTGTATCGATATACATACATCGTAATTATTCACAATAGTTGTTCATCACAATAATTATACGTCCTATAATTGATGTATGTAATTTGCACACCGCTTGTCGGTTGAATGTGTGGGTGGACATAATTTATTATTTACAACAATAACTTATGTATAAACCATATTCAGCAAAAAAAATAATTTTGAATTTGAAATTATCATAATTATTATGTGAACCATAAACCTTGGACAAACTATTAGAAAATCTAATAGTTTGTCTTTCTTTTTTATTATAAAGTCTTTCTTTTCTTTAGTTTAGAAAAATTGGAAGATTTTTATCAGTAAGGGTCGAATTTCTATAAGTTGGCTAAAACTATAAGTAAATAAATTCCTTAAATGTTAATATCATTTCAAACTTCTTCGCAACTGTGAACCCAACAGCTGTTGTCCGATATGTCTGAAGTCACCTTGACCCTTCACCGATTATTAAGTATTCCTATTTAGAATGCAGATAAAAGTAATGACTTTAGAAGTTGTTATTTTTTATTATTTATCTACATAACAGGAAAATTTTAAATATTTAAACGCATTTCTTTATTCCAACATGCTATTAAAGCATGATTCATATTACACTGGACAGCCCTTTTTTTTACGTTGGGAAATCCACTTGGATACCCGGCAGTGTAGGGGACACTGCGGGGTTATGCTGGATTCGTACCGACTAAAAACCAACGACGTTCTAGCGCGGCCGTTGATAGGCCCTCGGGGGACATTATGACACGACATCAGTGCCCCGCAACGGCTACCCAGCGCGGGAGGGCTACGCTCCCTGTCGGAACCTCGGCGTACCCGAGAGTGGAGACCTCGGCGTACCCGAGAGTGGAGACCTCGGCGTACCCGAGAGTGGAGGTACGCCGGCCATCTCGGGGGCAAGGTGGAGATAGCGCCACCTGCGCCACACCGACCTGGCGTTCTCTCTGTGTATTTTATTTTACCCAATATATGTATTTTATTATTAACTCGAGTTATTTTATTAGGAAAAGTGGTAAAAATAGGTACAATTTTTAATACAAAATAAATATCTTTGTATTGTAATATACTATTCTTTCTGTCACCCCGAAGCTCTGATAACATATATGTATACCGGAGGTAAACTATCCTAAGTCCATAAAACCACTTTTTGATGTAGTATTTTACGCTCTATTAGTATATTTTTTTAGACCTATAAAAAAATCGCTATGTTACAGTACAAGTCCAACACGTTACAGCTTAACACTCAGACGTTTATCGTGCGTACTGAAGGGTTCGACCGCGTACGTAACCGGAGCTTCGTAACCAGTTGCGTTCGACTACTTTTTCGGCCTTGTACGAAACCAGTTACAATCGATAACTATTTTGTTCTTAATTTGCTAAATTTGACTTAGGATAGGTTGCTCCGATAAACATATGTTTTTGACATATCATTTTCTTTATAATATTAACTTTCCATAAGAATTTTATCTCGTGGAAAATATCTTGAGGTGTGGACCAGATAAAAATAATCGACGTTACCAGCCTACAATGTTAATACGATTCGTTATAATATTATTTTATTATTTGTACTCGTATTATACGGATAAAGTACAATAAACCGGATTTTTTATTATTATTGCCTTTTATTACTTTCGGATTAAAATGTATTATTATAACTTACCTATCCACATATAATATTTGAAATGTAAATGAACAGCGAAACGAAAAAATATATTTAAAAAAATCCAATGCACAGTTTTTTAATTGCGGGTTTTGAATTTTTCATGGCAAGATTTATTTGAAAAAAATTTCGTGGTGATCGGTTCACTAGTTTTTTTTTAATGTTAAGATCGACAGACAGGCTGACGGTCCACTTGTTAGTAGGTGGCTACTGTCGCCTATAACATAAGCAATGCCACTAGTGCTACAAATGCGCTGCCGACCATAGAAGGATTAAGGATAAGGGATAAGGGAGGGGTGGGGTAATGGGCTCTGGCATCCCTTACTCACTCACCGAAACACAACAGCACATATGCTGTTATTTCACGGTGGTATTCTGTAAGGTGGTGGTTACTGCCGCCAGACGGGCTGCCCAAACGCTTTTCAAATCCAGACCAGTCAATTTTGAAAATTACATTAAAATTTCCAAAGTTGACCCCGCCGGGAATCGAACCCGGGGCCCCTGAGACGTTAGGCAAGCAGCCTTGCCACTCGTCCAACGAGCTCGTCAAAAGCGTTTTTGCGTAAAAGCGTAACAAACAACAAACTTACATTCACATAAATCAATCAATCAATACTAATAATAAATCTGTAAGTGTAGGTATTGTATGTATATATGTTCCTCCATAACTCTTAAACGAATTATCTGATTTTCATGAAACTTGTTAGATAAACATATAGACGTACAGGACACAGGATAGGCTCAGTGCCGTAAATAGCCTTTTTTGCGCCCTGTGCGAGCTTCTATAACTGCGCCCTTGTTTTTTTTTTAGATATTATAGGTACCCTAGATAGAGCAATGCTATGTATAGGCCTACTTTATTTCATTCAGGTTGATAAAATAAAGCACAAAGGAACTTGGTGTTGGTGGATCTATTTTTTTAAAGAACTGATGTAGGTGTGGGCAAACAAGCAGACGAGCCATCTGATGTTAAGTGGACACTTCGCCTATTATACCACCTACTGTGTCTGCCAAAAAAATGAGCTCGATGTTTTGTCTAATTTAATAGACGTTTTTGATGATACTGGCATGTAGGTACGTATGTGTTGGAATCGAGCACTATAGGGGCGCAGTGGGAACTTATCAGGAGCAAACCGAAAAAATAATAGTCCTGCCTGGTCTGTCCATTCTTGCGCCCCCCCCAGGGTCTACGCCCTGTGCCTGGGCACCGGTGGCACTGCCCTATTTACGGCACTGGATAGGCTACTTTTTTCTTTTTCAACGCGGACGAAATCGCGGGCGCCAGCTAGTTTATAATATTGGTAAGGATTATGTAGTGATACGCAAGTTTGCGCATTGTGGATATATAACTACTGAATAGATTTGGATGATCTATCCTGGAAAAGTTTCAGGATCCCAAGGGATAGTCGAAAAATATTAAAAAATTTGGCGCCACGGTCCCACTTATTAGGTGTGTAGTAGATAATATTGATGATAAAACTGTATCTTTTTATCAATCTAAATATTAAGATATTTTATCATGAAAAAGTTGTCGAGATTAAGCAGTAAGTGGGCTAACAATGAGACTCCTTTTTATGCGTTACTAAAATATTATTTCAAACTAGCTGGTGCCCGCGACTTCGTCCGCGTTGAAGAAGAAAAAAGTATGCTATCCTGTGTCCTGTACGTCTAAATGTTTATCTACCAATTTTCATGAAAATCAATTAATTCGTTTAAGAGTTATGGAGGAATATACATACATACAGAAAAAAAAATTCTAAAAATGGTCAATTTAGTTTCAGTATCATGTATAGAGCCTATAAACACGATATCTCTAAAAACAAAGTAACTTACTCCGTGACCAACCCTTACAAATTTATTATTAGTATTGATTATTACAAAGATTTAAATCGAAAGATGCGGCGTAATCTCCTCGCACCATACTAAAAACACACCGAAAATTCTTAACAATGGGTTGGGCGCAGGCGCTCAACCCAACTACAGTTGCACGCCAGCTACAGTGAGTGACGGTCGCTTGTTGAGAGCGTCGCTATCGTCACAGTCACGTTTGAAGTAAGGAATGTGTTGTCTGTGTTTAAAAGTGTGTTTAGACAAAGGTATATGTATTTTATACTTTTGTCTTTAGTATAATGTATGTTGTATTTTGTAACACACTTTCGCTAGTAATGCCGCATCTCTCGATTTAAATCTTTGGATTATTATAGTATTGATGATGATGGCATATATTACAGTTTTTCGCTATATTTTTCTCGACTGATTTTATCTAACTAATTATATAAATGCTTAGTTAGTGCGTTGTTTATGTCTTAGTTACGCTTTCAGGACTAGTACTCAACAGATAATCATGAAATTTTGCATACCTACAAATTCTTAGGGGTACTGAAAAATAAAATAGCACTGTTTCCGAGGGACTCGGACGAAGAAACGGGCAAACGCTAGTATTTAATTGGGTTTAGATATTAAGATTCCAACTAATACTAAATTTTTGTATTGCGGTCAGCCCAAGGCCTCACAAACTTACTCATTTATAAAAAAAAACTAATAATAAATTTTAAAATAAATAATTATTTAATTTTTAATTTTAAAATAATTATTTATTTAGTTTTGAAATCAAAAATTTAATTTTAAAATACACATTTTCAAGCCTCCATTTGAATTTGAAGTATAAAAGTTAAAATTTATGGAGTATAAATATATCGATGTTTTTTCTAAAACTAAAATTCGTTTGACATTGCAACCCCGTTTCGATGTTTATGAAATTATCTAGGTTACCTATAAAAAGGCTTATAGTTCGGCAATATTTGCACAGTAACATATCGTTGATATTAAGATGAAGTTACTTGTAGTGTGGTGAGTTTTTTTTAAGTATATTTCATATAAAATAAAAATATTGTATTAAAAAAATACTTTAATTTTTTTTTTATAATTTACTTGGTCGTATTTAAAATTATATAAAAAAATGAAGTTGAGTTTTCCAAATTTCATATTTATATTATTCTTTCAGCTTGTTCATATTTGGTTGCCATGCCTATACAACTAGGCAAAGCCGAAAATTCCCTAGCGATTTCTTATTTGGAACAGCAACTGCTTCCTATCAAATCGAAGGTGGATGGGATGCTGATGGTAAGTTTCATTACTCAACACTAATATTATAAAGAGAAAAGATTGAATTTTTGCATCACATTCGAACTGATTACAATGTTTGCTTCGTAAAACTACGAGTAGAAGTCAATAAACCTAAATTTTTTAGGGAAAGGTGAAAATATTTGGGATCACATGACCCACAACCGACCCGAGGTCATAAAAGACCAAAGCAACGGCGACATAGCAGGTGACACATACAATAATTACAAACGCGATGTCGAAATGATGAGAGAATTAGGCCTTGACGCTTACCGCTTCTCCTTGTCGTGGTCTAGAATTCTACCCACCGGTCTCTCCAATGAAATCAACGAAGCCGGCGTCGCATTCTACAATAACTACATTGACGAAATGCTAAAATACAACATCACACCTTTGGTCACTTTATACCATTGGGATTTACCCCAGAGACTTCAAGATCTTGGAGGTTTCGAGAATGCCCTAATTGCGGATTGGTTCGAAGATTACGCCAGAGTTGCTTACACATTATTTGGAGATAGAGTTAAAAACTGGATTACGTTCAATGAGCCAAGAGAAATATGTTTTGAAGGATATGGTTCCACAACAAAAGCACCACAGCTTAATATGGCCGGCATTGGTGAATATTTGTGCGCAAAGCATCTGGTAACAGCTCACGCTAAGGCATACCATGCGTATAACAATGATTTTAAGAGCTCTCAAGGTGGTCAATGTGGTATTACGATTAGTATTAATTGGTTTGGACCACTAACTGATTCAGAGGAAGACGAATTTGCAACAGAATTAAAAAGACAGACAGAGGTATGAAACTTTTTGAAAGATGTTTGAGGATATTTATTCTCTTTGCAATTATGTAGATAGTAAATAATTAATAAATAAATATTGTTTTGCGTTCATTGTAGGTATTTCTAAAAATTATTAATCCTTATACGTAGATTTTTTTTAAACTTTCAATAGATACGAAAAATACTAGGATCCAGTTCACAATTTGATATAACTAAGTATAAGGTGACTCAAATTCAATTTATTTCAGTGGGGGATCTATGCGGAGCCTATTTTCTCCGAAGAAGGTGGATTTCCGAAAGAACTATTAGATAAAGTAGGCGAAAAAAGCAATGAACAAGGCTTTTCAAGATCTAGAATGCCTGAATTTACAGAGGAAGAAAAAGATTTTATTCGTGGTGCTTCAGATTTTCTGGGTATTAACCACTACACAGCCATCTTGGTGTCAGCATCAGAATATTTGAAGGATAATCCGGTTCCATCACTTGATGATGACATTAATGTGGGAACCTATGTACCAGATGAGTGGCCGAAATCTGCATCAACCTGGCTGAACGTAAGTCATCTAATTATACTAATAATTTTATCTGGATTGACTTATTCCAAGCTTAGCTTAAGTGGTATAGTTTAAATCACATAATTTTCTGATATTTTGTAGGACAGTATAGTATATGCCAAAAATATTATATTAATTTTAAAAAGCGAGTTTACTATATAAAACTGTTTAATATCAAACAATCAACCCACAAATACATTCTATTACAGCAAGCACCGGACAGCATTTACAATGCCCTCACGCACGTCACCAAGAAATATAACTCCCCAGTCATTTACATAACAGAAAACGGTTGGTCGTCATCACCGGATTCAGGACTCCTGGACGATGACAGGATAAGATATTACAGAGCTGCTTTGGAAAGCGTTCTGGACTGCCTGGACGCTGGTATTAAACTTAAAGGATACATGGCTTGGAGCTTGATGGACAATTTTGAGTGGATGGAAGGTTACACGTATGTATCGAGTTGATCTCGCTATTATTTTATATGGTGTGAAAGGCTAGGCATATTTTAAACTAGGTTATACTAATGGACTGACTTATAGTGCCTATTTATAATAAGTGAAAACATAGTTTTGTAGCTAATATAGTGCTTGAGTGTGCGAGTTAGTGAACAAACGCAAATATGCATACACTACAGCGAAAATAGCTGAAAATTGGTTAGAGAGATCCATTTGGAGCTGTGATCATCTGCAGCATGTTTATCACTACATATCGCACCTTCGGCATAACTGCACTTTTTGTAATTTTACAGGAGAGCCATTTAAAGTTATTTTTTTTGCATTCAATATCGTATTCTTCTGCTTATATTGCTTTTAAACAATTCTTCATCATATAATCCCCATAGTCTTGTAAATATTTTTTAATTTAATAATGTTTTTAAGACATTTCTGCATATATTTTAGGTTTCTCATTATTAAAAAAATTGTAAGTTATGCCCTTGTCTGTCTGTTTATTTGCGATAAACTCAAAAGCTACTGCACCGATTTTCATGCTGTTTTCACCAATGGATAGAGTGGTTCTCAAGGATAAAACCTTCCTTGTGATATAATTTATCTCAAGGATTATAACCTTTTCCTATATAATTTACAAAGTTACGCGAGCGAAGTCGCGGGCACCAGCTAGTAATTTAAAATGAAACGTAGTATTTACGCTTTTTTTTACTTATATTACTCTTATTTAGTTTGTTACGATTTTATGATCCTGCCGTAAGCGGGCTGGCCATGTTGTGCCCTGATAGGTACAACAATTATAGATTTTATATTTTATATGTTTCTTACAGGGAAAGATTCGGATTGTATCAAGTTGACTTTGAGGACCCAGCGCGTACGAGATCCGCAAGAAAATCGGCTCTGGTCTACAAACAAATATTGAAGACACGGGAAATTGATTACGAGTACGACCCAGAAGATTTGACAATTACAATTGACGAAGGCCATTGAAAATGTTATTTATTTTTGGAAAATGTATTATATAATTTTCAGAATGAACGCTTTCAAATATACTTATTTATTTAAGGAATGATGCTTTATTAGTTTTTTTTTTAATAAGGTTGATAATAATTAGTTTTTTAATTAAAATATTTTTTTTAAATGAAATTTTATTGTAATTTACAAGAACTACTTAGAAAGTCTCTATGGTGCTGTAATGTCGTCTCTAACTATGGACTTTGTAAGAAAGCTCAACGTCGCTCAACAAGCTCTAGGAGAGGGCTATGCTGGACTTAAATTAAAGGAGGCAGCGAAAGAACACTGGACTTAAATTAAAGGACTTACAAGGAGAGGGCGGCAACCTGACTACCTACTGAGAATGGACCAGAGAATAATGGTCCCACTATTCCGGTTGATTTGTACTGCCGGACTACTGGGAAATAAGTCTCACTAGTTCGGTTAACCGGGACGGTTAACGGTGACGTACGAAAGTTACCGACATAAACCGGCGGACCAGTAAGTCGAAGAGGCAGTGGGCAAGACACATAGTACGGAGAGTCGACGGCCGCTACGGTCGGAAGGTTCTCGAGTAGATCTAGGCTGCTTTTGACTGGTCCTATTAAAAAATTCTGTTGATATCCTGCGGCTGAAATGATGATGATGATTAATTAATTTTATAAATTAAAAATTTATAATCTACTTGTTGCATTCCATGTAACCTATTGAAATGACTCGAAAAAAAATTGGATCCCAGGTAGACTTTGTGGACCATTTTCACTAGATCTATTAGGCAGATCGACTGACGGATCTAGTGAGTATTTTTATTCTCATTAGATCGAGCTTTAAAAAATATTCAAATAAATAGATCTAACGAGACTTTGGTACCTGAACTTTAGAAAGTATCAAAACACACCTTTTATTATCAATTACGACACAGGATATATTTTGTCTCAGCAAAGCTATATTTTTTAAGGAATTGCCTAATTCACAGATGAGGAATTCATAGGCACGCTCGCCCGCCCTTACTTTAGAACCTTGAGTATCCAGCCAAGTATAATTGATCGTTAAAATTTAGCCTTCTTTTTCGGACCAAACGCTTATTTTATTAAAACATCCCTTTATTTAGCGCATTGCGAAGGTTTGGAACTCCCTGCCGGCCATATAACCCAAATCTTTTTATAGTTCGAATGAATAGACATCTTCTGGGTAAGCTCGCTCCATCATAGACCTCATCTTCGCTACACGGCTAGATGCTGGCTAAGAGCAAATGCATCTTTAATAATAAAAAAAAACATTAAAAGATAATAATAAACAGTACAAGTTGTTTTTCTTAAGGTACCTTTTGATCGTGTGTGCCTTATCCATTAGGTATATTGATGGTGTAAAAATAAATAAATATGATAAACAATCAAATGCCAGTACCTAACTTGAAAAGGTGTCCAGATAAAGCAATAAGTGGGCTTATTATGATATTCTTTTTATGTTATTCGCTATTTAAATATTATTTAATATGAAAGCTAAACCAATACCTAAGTAAAATAATAAAAAATATTATTTTTGACTGGCCTACTCCGCCTAAACGATTTAAAGTGGCTTCTAAGTAAATTCGAGTTATTAGTTAACTCGCGAGCGGGCGCGACTTGTCGAAGATGCTAGCGTCTGCAATTTTTAGCTATATATGATCGACTTTTTGTTTTCTTTTTAAAATCCTAACGAATATTATAAATACGAAAATGCGTTTGTCTATTTGTTTGTCATGCTTTCAGGCCTTAACTACTTACTTAGGAAATCATGAAATTCTGCATTTAGAAGTACAAAAAAGTACATACTGTTCCTGATGAACGCGGACAAAGTAGCGGGCAAACGTTAGCTAGATATTAAGATTCTGATTCTTCACAATTTTCTAAAATTAAATATTTTAAAAAATTGGTTCGCACATATGCAATTTTTTTTCTGAAAATTAATTTACAAACTTTTATCGTTGATCGCTCTTTCCACTAGTGAAAGTCATATCAAAATCCGTTGATTGGCTTAGAAGAAGTTAGTGAACATAGATAGACGCGCACAGTGACCAATTTACTTATAGTCTGAGAAGAGCTTGTCTTCATAAATAGGTCGTGGATATTGGATGTGACCAATAACGAATATGACGAATGCCTAATGTGGTAAAAAGCGAATGTATTGTGACGAATGTCTCGTAGGCCCTTCATAATAGTAATTAATTTTACAAATTATACAGATTCACGGCTTAATTTTTTTAAAGGAATATATCGAGTTTTTACACTAAAACGAAAATTCGTTTGACTATGCAAACCCCATTTCGATGTTTATGTAAATCTAGGTTGCCTATAAAAACACTTCAATTTCGGCAATATTTGCACAGTAACATATTATCTTCGATATTAAGATGAAGTTACTTGTAGTAAGGTAAGTTTTTTTATGCACCTACATTTCATATTATTACCTATATTTTTAATGTATTATATTTTTATTTCAAAAAGACAAATTTAAAATATCTTTTAATAAAATTTATAATTATTAACATTTTCATGTAAAACTAAATTCTCTACAATATTTTGTCTGAAACTTTTTTTGTAACTTTTACCTCTTTTTTATTTTTTTTATTATTTTTATCTACAGATTGGAATCCAAAATTTCTATCATCCATCGATATTATACATATTACATAATATTCTAGAAACTTATAGGTATCAAAAATTCCCGTAAGGGACTCAAATTTTGATTTGTTAGTAAATTTTCCTGCACTATTTTTTTTACAACTTAGATTTATAAAAAAGAGCTTGTGTTTCCAAATTTAATATTTTTATATCGTTCTTTCAGCTTGTTCATATTTGGCTGCCATGCCTATACAACTAGGCAAAGTCGAAAATTCCCTAGTGATTTCTTATTTGGAACGGCAACTGCTGCCTATCAAATTGAAGGTGGATGGGATGCTGATGGTAAGTTGGTTCAACTTTTCTTTAACAGACTTCTCGAGAATAAGTTTCGCCATATCTCGTGCTTGACAATGAATAAAAACTTTTTATCAATGGAACTAGAGTTGCTCGGATCAGTCATTTTTAAAACAAAATTTAGTACTAATAAGTATTAGTATAACGCTATGGATACGATTGCGAAGGATGTATTATTACACTACAGTGCAGGCGAGAAAGGTAAAGGGGAGATGGTCCCGCGCCACACTTCATATCCCGATCGCACTCATTGCGTACTCAAGTTCAATTACTGCTGTTCAGTTCGAGTTAGTTTTCTGTTTTCTTGGAGAAAATCAAAGTAACTATGGACAATGAGTTCAAAGAATTGTTATTTTTCAGGTAAAGGTGAAAATATTTGGGATCACATGACCCACAACCGACCCGAGGTCATCGAAGACCTAAGCAACGGCGACATAGCAGCTGACACATACAATAATTACAAACGCGATGTCGAAATGATGAGAGAATTAGGACTTAACGCTTACCGCTTCTCCTTGTCGTGGACTAGAATTCTACCCACCGGTTTCTCCAACGAAATCAACGAAGCCGGCGTCGCATTCTACAATAACTACATTGACGAAATGTTAAAATACAATATTACACCTATGGCCACTATATACCATTGGGATTTACCCCAGAGACTTCAAGATCTTGGAGGTTTCGAGAATCCTCTGTTTGCGGATTGGTTCGAAGATTATGCCAGAGTTGCTTACACGTTGTTTGGGGATAGAGTTAAACACTGGAGCACGTTCAATGAGCCAAGAGAAATATGTTATGAAGGGTATGGTTTCACGAACAAAGCACCACAACTTAATATGGCTGGCATCGGTGAATATTTGTGCGCAAAGCATCTGGTAACAGCTCACGCTAAGGCATACCATGCGTATAATAATGATTTTAAGAGCTCTCAAGGTGGTCAATGTGGCATTGTAATTAGTATTAATTGGTTTGGACCACTAACTGATTCAGAGGAAGATGAATTTGCTGCAGAACTTAAAAGACAGGCAGAGGTGAGCCTATTTGAAAAATTCTTTGAGAACATACCTTCAGTGTATTTTGAGTTTATGACTTCAATATTTTTTTATTTTACCATGATACAGATACTAAATAAATTAGATATGCTTATAATTTTATTAGGATACCTACTTTTGGTAGGTGACAAATTTGACACGCTTGTTTGGCTGGCATTTAACTAAGTTATGCCATACTAATTATTTCAGTGGGGAATTTACGCGGAACCAATTTTCTCCGAAGAAGGTGGATTCCCACGAGAAATATCAGAAAAAGTAGCTGAAAAAAGTGCTCAACAGGGATTTTCAAGATCTAGATTGCCTGAATTTACAGACGAAGAAAAGGATTTCATTCGCGGTTCTGCAGATTTTCTGGGTATTAACCACTACACTGCTCGCTTGGTCTCAGCGTCAGAATACTTATCGGAAAATCCGGTTCCATCAATTGACGATGACATTAATGTGGGAACGTACGCACCAGATGAGTGGCCGAGGTCCGCATCGCCCTGGCTGATTGTAAGTCACCTAATAAGTAATGACATTATTTTCATCTTGATTGACTTACTTTAAGCTTAATTAAAATCTTTTTAAACTTTTTAATGTATCAAATAATTTTTCACTATATCAACTTTTCAATAAATTCATTGTTTTGTAATACAATCGTGTACATAACTCCAATCTATGTAAGATTCACATAATATCACGAAATCGGACCAAGCGCTTTAAAACGTCCTTTATTTAGCGCACTGCCAACTTACTACCAAGGATTAGCCCTGGTCTGTGTTTGCGAGCTCATATACCCCAAATCTTTTCAAATTTCGAGTGAATAGGCATCTTCTGGGTGAGCTAGCTCCATCTTAGGCCTCATGCTTGCTACACAGTTGGTTGTTGGCCAAGAGCAAACCCATCTCTAATAAAAAATAATAATAAAAAGTTCAAAGTAATATTATTTTTTTTAAATTATGGTCACCTGCCAAAAAAATATAATTATATCAAAAACGTAATATTAGTTATAAAAAGATAGGTAATATCATTATTTAATACAGAACAATGAACTCAAGAACATATTTCATTACAGCAAGCACCGGACAGCATTTACAATGCCCTCATGTATGTCACCAAGAGATATAATTCCCCAGTCATTTACATAACAGAAAACGGTTGGTCGTCATCACCGGATGCAGGACTCGTGGACGATGACAGGATAAGATATTACAGAGCTGCTTTGGAAAGCGTCCTGGACTGCCTAGACGCTGGAATTAATCTTAAAGGATACATGGCTTGGAGCTTAATGGACAATTTTGAGTGGATGGAAGGTTACACGTATGTATCGAGTTGATCTCGCTATAATTTTATTGTATACTAACTGTTGCACGCGACTACACCCGCATAGCTTAGTGAAATAGTAGCTGGCGCCCACGACAAAAAGGAAAAAGTAGCCTATCCTATGTCCTGTACGTCTAAATGTTTATCTATGTACTAAGTTTCATGAAAATCAGTTAATTCGTTTAAGTTATGGAGGAACATACATAGGTACTCGTAAATACAATACCTACACTTACAGATTTATTATTAGTACTAGCTGGTGCCTGCGACTTCGTCCGCGTTGAAAAAGAAAAAGTAGCCTATCCTGTGTCCTGTACGTCTAAATGTTTATCTACCAAGTTTTGTGAAAATCATACAGACAGAACACAGAAATACAGAAAAAAATTCTAAAAATCGTCAATTTAGTTTCAGTATCATGTATAGAGCCTATAAACACGATAACTCTGAAAGCAAAGTAACTTACTCCATGACCAACCCTTACAGATTTATTATTAGTATTGATTAATAGCCTGTGATACTCGCTGAAAATGTAGCTTTCTATAGGAGAAAAAAAAATTCAAAATCGGTCCAGTAGTTTTTGAGTTTCTTACAGGGCAAGACTCGGATTGTATCATGTTGACTTTGAGGCGCCAGCGCGTAAGAGGACCGCTAGAAAATCGGCTCTGGTCTACAAACAAATATTGAAGACACGGGAAATTGATTACGAGTACGACCCAGAAGATTTGACAATTACAATTGACGAAGGTCATTGAAAATGAAATTTTTTTTTTTTTTAAAATGTATGTTTTAACTATGAACGCTTGGAAATAAATTTATTTAAGAAATTTTGCTTTGTTATACTTTATAAAATATTATAAGAAGATTGATAAATAATATTAAAACTAAATTAAAATATATATTTTATTCTAATTTTTTTTTTATGTTAAGGTCGACAGACAGGCTGACGGTCTACTTGATGGTAGGTGGCTACCGTCGCCTATAACACAAGCAACGCCATAAGTGTTACAAGTGCGCTGTAGACCATAGGATTAAGGAAGGGATGGGGGGTAATGGGCTCTGGCATCCCTTACTCACACACCGAAACATAACAGCACATAAATGTTGTTATTTCACGGTGGTATTCTGTAAGGTGGTGGTTACTGCCGCCAGACGGGCTGCCCAAATGACTGCAAACGCAGTGTGCCCTACCACTACTAAATTGCACGATATAAGCCAGTGAGGCTTTATAATCACTTAATTGAAACTACTTATAAAGTCCCTTCAATATTAAGTAGGTACCAAAATATACCCGTTACCTCTGAATAGTTAATAACAGGTACAAGTAGAGTCGGGGTAAGAAAAGGTTCGTCACCTTAAAGTCGACATTTGCTTGCATCTGGGCAATGATTTCACTTATGCCAAAATTTAATTTTAAACGTCTGACAATTGTTTGCTTAGTGCTTTAGTTACAACAGTGCTAAGAGTCTACGATTTTATATGGGCATGAATTTGAAAACTGACGAAGGTTTCCGTACTCCGACTTTACAAGCTGTAACCGTTTATTATAGTCGATCGACTCCTTTTACCATTGAATAAATGGTTCCAAAAATTTTTTTTTTTATTATATTAGTACTCTACACCTTACTCGTTTAAAAAGAGTCAGTTTCTTCATTTATTTAATGTCCCATTTTTTTTAGTCGACATTAACGAGCTTTAGTACATTTATTTCCCGTCTTCGAAATCTTTATAGGTATAGATATTAATATATCTTCAATATCTGTTATTTACTTGTTATAGAAACAACGTGGGAGATATATTTGAAGTGTTTCAAAGTAAACACTTCATAATATCAATGCTTGAATCTTGAAAAGTAGCAAAAGAAGATTAGATAAAACTTACGTAAGTAAACGACAAAATACAACCAGTCACAATTACTCGGCTTGTCAAATTGTTAGGTGGGGTAGAATTTTATCTTCGAATTTAGGTAGGTTAGGTCTACCTATACATAAATGAAACTCATCCTAATACTTATAAAGTTATCATTGCATGTCATGATTGTTATCACATCAAGTGGATTGATGTTATCTATAGGTATAGTTAAAAATATCCAAATAATCTGGACCAAATTGCAAAGATTTAAATCATTGACAAATCGACAATTTTTTTAAAATATTCGTTGGTCTGAGGAAAATTCTTGTAAAGACAAAAATCGGAAAAAATGCCACAGAAATTCATTCCCTTTGCATCTTAAGATTAAAAGTAGCAGATCCAGTCAATTCAAGTCAAGTCTATAATTTTTCTTAGTTTTCCAAAATAGGTCCGTCAAGTCCAAAGCAGTCAGGTCAAATCGTATCCACTCCATACATCGATGCTCCATCCATTGGAATTATGAGAGATCACATTCTCTGTCTGTTCTGTGTTCGCTTGATTTGTAGACTTGACGTTGACGTTAACTTGAACGTTAGAATTTGACGGCCGATCTGATTTGACAATTTTGACAGAGGTGCAACAAAATATAAACAAACCGTAGAAACAAACTTTATATTATCAATTTATCATTATCATACCTACCGGTAATTTATTTACTATTTCATGATAATTTATTAAAATAATTTGTTGAATGACTTGTTTTGCTTCAGTTGGGTTAAATTGGAAGAAAATTAACATACACTGTCAATTATGTATAAGAAAACTATGACAAGTTTTACATATTAGAATTCTCGTTTAGTATCAATTATTTATATTTGCGATAACGAAACCCGTTTATAATTATGACATATTGGTACTATGTTTTATCTACATAGGTATAATCAAAGAAGATTATAATTATAGATAGGAGCGTTTCGTAACAACATTCAGTTCCTTGGTGTCTCAGTGTCCTAATCCTAAACCTATAACTGTAATATGAAAATTCACTTAGTAATATTTCTCTTTTGGTAAGTTTTTTTTTTTTTTTTTTGTTGATGATTTATCATTTGGTAAGTAAACAAAGCTTTGACAACTAATTTTCTTTAGTAAGTACCGATATTTAAAAAAACAGAATATATCGGGAAACCTCCAGCGCACGTAACTTAAGTAGATTAAGACACAAATACCTAAGTTATAATAATGACCATTTGCTAGCAAGACTATAACACTGGAGAAGAGTAGATAGAGCTCATATTTTATCATAATCAACCTATATATTCTCTCCACTGCTGAATACAGGCCATTTCAATCCCATTCCAAGGCTCACCACCATGCATGGTCTTCTGTTCTTTGCATCCATACGTTTCCTACGAAGCCCTACAGGTCATTATAGGCGTCCCGCACTGCACTTCCAAATCATGGCCTCCATTCGAGAACTTATTTACCCCATCAGTTATCAAATCTGCGACAGATGTAACTGGCCCATTTCCACTTTAACTTGCTATATTAATTCTTTTGGCAATAGCCACGTTGTCGAATATGACAACGTTGGTTCTATGACAAATTTATTATAAATAATATACAATAGTTTTGTGTTGTTGTTTTATATTTTCAGTTACATAGAGGCACTATGGGGCTGGTCCGACAACAAGCAACGAAGATTTCCAAAAGACTTTCTGTTTGGTACTGCTTCTTCATCATATCAAGTGGAAGGAGCTTGGGAAACTGATGGTAATATTTCTTTTATATACATACTAGTGATGTGCCGGATATCCGTATCCATATAAGTGGATATTCAGGGGAAAAACAATATCCCTATCTGTTACTTTTTGGCGGATCTTTTACCTTATTAATTTTCAATTTATAGATGAAATTCTATATATAGGTGTTTCAGTACCAATGAAAAACTATTAAATTCCATTCAGATTATTTTTTATTTACTAAAATCAAATATTTGGTACATTTATATTGCAAACATTTATTGTTACCGGAGTGAGTTACCATAGCAATAGTAATGATCGGGCACATCACTAATACATAATTACCTGTGCTCTCCGGCCTCACTTGCCTTTGACTTAATAGCCTCTCTATGAAAAAATAAAAAGTAAGTTTAAAAACTAAAACCTACTACTGAAAAATCATAAACATTCCAAACATCATAAAAATTTCTCAACTTCATGTGTGGCCATGTTCTTATTCCAGTAAAGTTTTGCTTTGTTTTATTATTATCAAACAGGTGGAAGATAATCTCTTGAACCACTATCTATTTGAAAAACACATCGCTGCTTAAAAACTAAAGGGCCATAAAACAAAGAAATCCAAAAATTATTTTTATACAATCACAATCCTTCATATTGTATGTTGCAAAAAGACTTATGGTTGTTTTATTGCATATTTAGTATATTTTCATCATTTTTTATATATATTCAAAAGTAACTTATTAAAAGTAGCTTATATCTCTTCTAGTATTCAGTTTATTATAAAAGTACATAAAACATTTAATGCTACTTAAAAGTACGCTTCTAACTATGTATAATATGCATATATATATTTGATATATAGGTATCTAATAAGAAAAAAAGAAAAATAATTTTTTTTTTTCAATTAGCTCTCCTGTAAAAATCAAAATTACACTAATTTTGATTTGTGGCCCTTTTGTTTTTAAGCAGCGACATATTGACAACACGTTTGGTCTAGTGGCTAGTAACCCTAGCTGTTAACCAAACGGTCGCGGGTTCGAATCCCGCTAGAGCCAAATGTTTAAGTGTTAACCTTTGTATTGTACCTGAGTCATGGATGTTTGTATTTATAATATGTATGTATTTACAAAAAAAGAATAATATGTAGTATCAACTGTCTGGTATCCATAATACAACCATTAGTTGCTTACTGTGGAACTAGATGGTGCTGTGTGCAATGTGTGAAGATATTTATTATTATTATTATTATTATTTATTAATTCTTTCACTGTTTAAAAGGTACATACATTTATATAATCCAGATATGCATAAATTAGTAATGTAAAATAACTGGAATTCCAGGTAAAGGTGAAAGTATATGGGACAAATTCCTTCATGACAATCCCGAGCTCATAACTGATGGTAGAAACGGTGATGAAGCGTCAGACTCTTACCATCAATATGAAACGGACGTTGAGATGCTCAGAAAACTTGGTGTTGATTTTTATAGGTTCTCCATATCCTGGCCAAGAGTATTGCCTATAGGTAAGTTAATCTTGTTAACTTTTTTGTTAATAATAATATCTCACTTTACATTTTGAAGAATAAATAACTCAGACATAATTTTTTATAAAAAATCTTGTGTGAATTTGTTTTAAAATAAAGTATTAATATTTCTAACCACGTAATCAAAATATCCTAACTCATTGGGACATACACGTGGGAAACATTATTTTATCCACGCCAGAGCTAACACGCCTTACTCACTAACCGTAACACAACAGCACAAATGCTGTTATTTCACGGTGGTCTTTTGTAGGGGTTTATGGTTACTGCCGCCATACGGGCTGCCCAATCGACTATGAAAGGCAGTGTGATTAATCCTACCATTACTACCACTACCTACCCCGTCCCGGTACCCCTGAGACAGAGTGTTGGCTAACCTAACCACTCATCCAATGTTGTTAATAATCATTTGTGTTGTAGAGTGGAAATATTATCTTCAATGCAAATAGGTTTGAAAAATATTAAAATATATATATACAGTAGATTCGGTTACTTTAGCTCTAGGGGGTAACTTTGGCACAAAACAAAAAAACGTTTCAAAATTCCGCTTCTTTGCAGATATGATAGTAAACAAAAAAGTTCACTTTAGAGATGTTAGATGGTCTTAGTGGCGCTTGTTTTTTGTTGGTTGCACGAGTATTTACTTGGTTCAAACTGTTTTTGTTTTGAGCCAAAGATACGCCCTAGAGCTAAAGTAACCCACCCGGATCTACCGTAATATATTTCTAATCAATACATTTCACACAAGTAATACAATTTCAGTCAACAGAATAACAAATCAATGTTACTACTTAAGTACGAGAAAATTAAATCTAAATTATCTTCCCTAACAGGAGCAATACGACCTATCGCAGGATGTCTACCTAAGCAGGTGCGATATGTTATTTATAACACGCTCATTAAGCCTCATATAGACTACCTAATCGAAATCTGGGGTTCAGCTGCTAAAACTAATCTAAATTTAATCCAAATTGCACAAAATAAATTAATTAAATCCCTATTTCACTATGACTTCTTGGCTCCTACTAGCAAAATCTACAAAGAGACTAAAATAATGAATGTCCACCATACATATATATATTTTACTTGTCTATTAATTCGGAAAATACTTAATAAAGAAATATTTACACATATTAGTTTTACAAAAAGAGGAAGTGTACAAAAAATTAAACTGAGAAATGCGGATAAACTGACATTGCGAATACCTAGAACTAATTATGGAAAGAAATGTATACTTTATGGAGGTGCGCAGCTGTACAACAAACTTCCTAAAAATATTAAAGATGCTAAATCGACTAATATTTTCAAAAAACTTATAAAAATAAACCTTCTAAAATAATATCAATATATATTAAAATAAAATCATTATAATAATTTAATAATTTCCGTATACGACGTGATGTCACTTCCAGTGTTGTACGAGTATATCAATGTTTCGTTTGATTGCCGTGTATTTTTGTGTTCTGTAGACTACCCACTTTTTGGATTATGTGCTGTATTTATTGTCTTGTAGGTGTTAAGCGTTTTCTTACTTTTGTTGTTTTGTCTACTATGTTGCTTGCAATGTGAATTATGTTTGTTTGTAACTAAGTTTTAATTTAAGTTCTCACGTAAGTGAATTTGTACCTAATTCTTAGTGAGAATAAATATATTTCTAAACCTAAAACCTGTTACTACTTTAAGTTCAAAGTATCAAAGTTACTACTTTAAGTTTAATTTGTAATTTCAGGTTTCACTAATGTGATAAACGAAAAGGGTTTTCAATACTACGACAAATTAATTGACGAATTATTGAAATATAATATAGAGCCGATGGTGACTATGTACCATTTTGATTTACCCCAACGTCTCCAAGACTTGGGAGGTTGGACGAACCCTTTGGTTCAATATTGGTTCGAAGATTATTCGAGAGTTTTATATGAAAGATATGCAGACAGAGTAAAATATTGGATCACAATAAACCAACCACAGACGGTTTGCGTGACCGGGTATGGAGATGGAATTTTTGCTCCGGGAATTAAAGCGACTGGGATTGCGGATTATATTTGCGTTAAACATGTCTTGTTGGCTCACGCTAGAGCTTATAGACTCTACGAGAAGGATTATAAGGGAAAATATAGAGGTAAGTAAGGAAAATATAGAGCACACTTACCAATTCAACGATTACTTTGATGACAATCCGCTATTTGACTAATTTTAGAAAATCGTTTTAAATTATTCTATATAACTTAATAAGCACACTACATTGATATTTCCGGGAGATCTACTGTATTATTAATAAAAATCAATGTTAAAGTTTAAATTTCCAAAACCGCGCCAAGAACGCTGTTTCTGTAATGGCGCTGGTCTTTGATACGTGTGACGTCACACGCTAGTAAACAAACAGAACTGAATGATGACACAGAGAACTAATTATTAAGTGAATAAACACTATTTATTACTCTATGTCTAACATGTTTACTAGCGTATGACGTCATCAGAGTTGCAACCACTCACAGGGCGTTTCGGCGCCAAGATAAAATTTCAAAAATTATGATATTTTTTTTTTTCATATAATTTGCAAAAAATATACATAATTTAGCTTACAATATAGTGACATATTTTTTTTTACGCTATTTTCTGATAAGATAACCATAATTTGTAATATATTTTAAATCTTGTCAAATAGCCAATTAACGACATGTTAGGTCTATTTATGTTTATCTGTTACGTTTTACCTTTGTACCTGAGTCATGGATGTTTTTTATTTATAATATGTATGTATTTACAAAAAAAAAGTAATACAAGATACATAGATGGTGGTGTGTGGAATGTGTGAAGATATTTATTTATTACTCATTAGTTATTGGTCGTGGCAATACATAAAAAAAAAAGTGATATTTCTGAGACATAATATAGAATATGGCTGGGATGAAAACAAAAATCTGAATTTAATATTAATAATTAATTTCTAAAATGTGCAGAATTTGTGATATTTAGTAAAATTATAAATTTTATGCATTTCAGGCAGTGTTGGCATAACTATTTCGATAAATTGGTCCGATCCAATAAACAATAGTACTAAAAATGTAAAAGCAGTGGAAAGATATAGAGAGTTTGATGTAAGTTATTAATAATATTTTTATTTTTCTACAGAAAACTTTTTTAAAAAAGAACCCACATATTTTGCTTGAATAAAAGCGTTTGTAGAGGTTATTAATAAAAAATTTTTTCATATATAGGTCGTCAGACAGGCTGACGGTCCAGTTGATGGTAGGTGGCTACCGTCGCCTATAACACAAGCAAGTGCTCTGTCGACTATAGTAGGATTGAGGATAAGGGTAATCCATTATCCTAGGGATAGGGAAATGGCCTCTGGCATCCATCAATTACCATCAAGTTGACCGTCAGCCTGTCTGCCTACCTTAACATTAATAAAAAACCTGATCGCCACAGTAACAACATTTGTACAGAAATCTAAGAATTTCTTTTTTAGGTGTTTCATTGCCACGTTATTTCTTAGGTCATTCGTCTTGTCTTAGGATCATATTATCTTTGTGTATGTAATACTGTCTATATACTAATATGTATTATAAAGAGGGAAGATTTGATTGTTTGTTTGTTTGAATTGAATGAGCTCCGAAACTACTGGACCGATTTGAAAAATTCTTTCATTGTTGGGAAGATATATTATCGGCGAGTAACATAGGCTATATTTTTATAAAGTTATGCGGACGAAGTCGCGTGCAACAGCTAGTGTATTCTATTTTCGAATTTCAAAAAAAATTGTCATATAAAAATATAAAAATTACCGTCATTATAGAAAATAAATGTAAATAAATATTAAATACAAAAAACATTTTTCAGATAGGTCTATACGTGAACCCAATATGGTCAAAGGAAGGCGACTTTCCTAGTTTAGTAAAAGATATAGTCCGCGAAAAGAGTAAGAAACAAGGGTTTTCTTTCTCGAGACTACCCTCGTTGAATGCCGAGGAAATTAAATTGTTGAAAGGTAATTACATATTTTTAATCATTAATTAAAAAATGTGTCATCTATTATATATTAATGTATGTATCTTTCTATATGTATTACAAAATAACATTCCCCGCCGCATCTCTATGTCTGTCTATATATGTATGTATGTCGCGATGATCTCAAATAAAATTTTAAACCCCATACAATTTAAATAAAAGAATATCTTAGGAGTTATAGTAAATTAAAAACTACGCACGAGAAAATAAACTCAAGCGGTCTCCCACCACCGCGACGCGACGACGGGACTCGATCGCTTGATGCAGTCCCTTTTACACGAAGTTACTGCCACAGATTGCAAGAAAGCGAGAAGAAACATGTTATGGAGTCCCTAGACGGTCAAAATTGCTTGACAAGCGTTTGCGTGCTTGTCAAGCATGCTTGACGAGGCTTGCAGCATTTTGATCTCAGTCGCCCCACAAAGTGACCCAGTTAACTTAATGTGTTGCTTGACAAGCATGCATCTAAACGGTCAAGCGTGCTCGACAAGCATTGCAAAAATATAATTTTTCATCAAGCACCATCGATCGCGTAGTTTGCTTGTCAAGCACATCAAGCTCCGCTCTAAACGCGTGAATTTTAAGTGCTTGTCAAGCAATTTTGACCGACTAGGGACTCGCAACACATAAATAACAACCTATTCCATTACAGGTTCCTCAGATTTTCTCGGAATGAATCATTACACGACATTTTTGATCGAAGCGTCGAAAAGACCTCGCACTTCGCCGTCTTACGAAGACGATCTCGACGTTGAGGTATCTCAGTCTGAGAAATGGATGGACTCTGCGTCGTTTTGGCTTAAGGTACAGTTTCCATCGTGCTTCTCAACTTTAAACCCAGACGCCCGACGCAATACGGGGTATTTCTTTTTAATGGTACGGTCGACAGACAGGCTAACAGTTCACTTGATGGTGGCAACCGTCGCCTATAACACAAGCAACGCCACAGGTGCTGTAAGTGCGCCGAAGACAACATAAGGAATAAGGATAAGGGATAAGGGAGGGATGGGGTAAGGCTCTGACATCCCTTACTCACTGAGGCACATAATATGCTGTTATTTCACTGTGGAAATTTTCAGCTTTGTTATTCACTACCTTTTGTATTGTACCTGAGTCATGGATGTTTTTTATTTATAATTATCTTTGTATTTACAAAAAAAAAGTAATCTATGTAATATATCAATTGTCTGGTATCCATAATGCAAGAATTAGCTGCTTAGTGTGAAACTAGATGTTGCTGTGTGGAACTAGATATTGCTGTGTGGAAATAGATATTGCTGTGTGGAACTAGATATTGCTGTGTGGAACTAGATATTGCTGTGTGGTACTAGATGGTGCTGTGTGGAATGTGTGAAAATATTTATTTATTTATTTATTTATTCTTGGTTCATAACTTTGTTGACTTTGTCAATAGTTTAAGATGTTAACACTACTTAAGGACATGTTATTTTTTTCTAGGGCGCCCCCTACGGCTTGTACAAGGCGTGTATTCATTTAAACATGAAATACAATTATCCAAAGATAATTATAACCGAGCACGGCTGGTCTACTGGCGCCGGTCTCAGAGACCAGAGCAGGATAATGAATCTGAAGGAATACCTGTCAGCTCTACTCCTGGCCTTGGAAGATGGAACTCAAGTTATGGGATACACGGCCTGGAGTCTCATGGATAATGTCGAATGGATTGCTGGTACGAGGTGAATAATAAAAATATATTTCCTAACTCTTAACACGACAAGTTTTTCATGTTAACGTCGACCAACAGGCTGACGGTCCATTTGATGGTTAGTGGCAACGGTCGCCTATAAAACAAGCAAGTCTATAGGCATTTAGTTATATTAATTTCCATCAAATTATAAATTTACTAAGGCTGATTTTCGTGTCACGCCGACCGTCAGCGCCGAAAGGCCTATATGTATTGGCTATGAAGCGTTTTAGAGTAACGTTGACCGCTCAACGCTGACGAGCGTCAGCGCTAAGGCTGGTTTTCGTCTCACGCCGACCGTCAGCGCCGATGCCTCGGCGCGTAGCTGTCAGCGCGTCAGTGTGAGACGCTCGTTTTCGTATCGCGCTGACCGTCAGCGCTGACAGGCCAATATAAAATGATTGTACTCGTCGGCGCGACACGAAAACGCTCCCTGAAGACAGAGGCGCGTGGATAGCGGTCGGCGCCGATTGTCAACGGAGCGGTCGGCGTTACTCTAAAACACTCTAAAGCACCCAATACGTATTGGCCTGTCGGCGCCGACGGTCGGCGTGACACGAAAACCAGCCTGAGCCTTACGCGTCGCGTGTCAGCCCCGCTGACCATCGGCGCTGACCGCCGTCCACGTGCCTCTGTCTTCAGTGAGCGTTTTCGTATCGCGCCAAAGAGTACAATCATATATTGGCCTGTCAGCGCTGACGGTCAGTGCGACACGAAAACGAGTCTCTCGCGCTGACAGCTACGTGCCGAGGCCTCGGCGCTGACAAATTATGTGACACGTCTTCAGACATTCCTTTAGAGATTTACATGTTTTAACGTTTTCAGTGAACGTTTCGGCTTATTCGAAGTGAATTTTGATTCCCCAAAGAAGACAAGGACAGCGCGATCTTCTGCACTCTTCTACAGGAGAGTGATTGAGACGAGGGTCGTGGAAGATTGGGAACCAGAGGATTTGAATATGAACATATCTGACAGAAGAACAAAGAAAAACGCCAAAGAGGAATTATAGTTTATTGAGAAAATACTTAACCCAGACTTTAACCAAGAGAAGACTCATACCAGTTATAAATTTTATTTTTTTAAATATTTTTTAACTATTTTATTTATGTTTAGTCTGATGTAATTGTTGTATGAAATACAAATCTATGTGAATATAATAAAGGGAGATGTGGATTTTGAATGTTTTTTTATATGGGATTATATAAAAACTTAGCGATCATTGATAGAATTATTGATCAAACTAAAAAAATGGTCCTCTCCAACAATAAAATAAGAAATAAGGGTTCCAAAAGTGGCCACAATGGCGCTAGTGTAACATGTCTTCTATCTGTGTATCTTTGTCTATTTCTATTACTTCTATCCATAGAGAATAGAGGTAAGGAGGCCCAACTCTATACATGAGAAAGTATCTGTCAAATACGCTCACTTAGGCGGCGCTGTAGTAGCATTAGGGTGTGACGCACTAGTAGCATTTTATTCACGGTTAGGGTCAGCGCGGACCGACGGAGTGGCGGCGAAGAGACTAATGAGCTGTCATTTAAAAATCGACTAGTTTTTTTAACTGAAGCTTCACCGACCGCCGCTCGACCGCGCTTGCCGACGCGAGAGTAGTTTTTTTTTATTATACCACTTTCAACCACATACTGAAGTAACTAAAGTCGATTTTCAAATGATAGCTCATTAGTCTCTTCGCCGCCACTCCGTCGGTGCGCGCTGACCGCTGACTAGCTTGCGCCCGCGACTTCGTCAGCGTTGAAAAAGTAAAAAAGAATCTTGTGTCCTGTACGTCTAAATGTTTATCTACATAGTTTCATGAAAATCAGTTAATTCGTTTAAGAGTTATGGAGAAACATACATACATACATATAATGCCTACACTTACAGATGTAATAATAAATCTGTAAGTATTGATGATGATTTCATGAACTACGCAACCAACTAATCATATCAAACACCAATGCTACACTAGCGCCATTCTGGTCAATTTATGAATCACTATCTAATGCTTTTAGCTTGCCACCTTTTTCAGTTTAACACCCTTGTATGTTGGTCCTCCTTTACCTCTACACTCCATACTTCTCTTTGTCTGATTTACTCGACAATGCTACATCTTAATTTACTGATAATTACTGGGACCACATTTTAATACCTAAGAATCGATCCTCCTTACCTCTACCCTCCATAGATAGAACTAAAATGATGTTTAGGAAGCTTCCATGCCCCTTTTTATCAAAACTGCGTTACACGAACTGTCTACTAGATGGCGACACTAGTGTTTATTACTTTATAACCAATAGATGGCGCATAATATCTACTTGTAGAATGTAGCTAAATTTACTATTAGAAATCTAGATGGCGCCACTGGTAAGCTAATTTTCGGACAAAATATATTTTTGTTTTATTTTTAATTTTCCAATAAATTTAACGCTAATTTATATACGATGTCAATTTTAACGCTCGTTTAGTTAAGTGTGGTTATAAAACTAATATTATAAAACTGAAGAGTTTGTTTGTTTGTTTGGTTGGGAACTAGTTACTGGTTCGAATTGAAAAATTCTTTTTGTATTAGATAGTCCATTAAAATTTATCGAGAAAGGCTTTTTGTCGTCATTTTTAACGCGGACGAAGTCGCGGGCAACAGCTAGTTAGAGAATAAAATTAAAAGATTATTTGGAGCTAATTACACATAGTTACGAAATTTCATCAAATTTTTATATATTAACTATATTATAAGAGCTAATAAGTATTTAATCAAAATAAAAAATAAAATGTTCTGTAGAACTTAATCTAAACTTTTTTTCCTTGCCCGGACTATTTATCATTTATTTATATAGAGTTACCTATATTTTACAAGAGCACTTAGCAACAATCAGTTGGGTAGCTTTTACGATACATTGACTCGCTAAACCTTTTCAAACACTCGGCTTCCGCACTTAGTCTCTACTCCAATACAAATAATGTTCACAATGCTTTGTCAGTGAATATAATGCTTAAATACAGTGGGTAAACAATTTGTTTATTATATTTCGCCACCCGCGGTGTTTGTTTGAAGATCGCCCGCCATTTTTTGTTCAGCTTGATCTTTGTTATTTTTTTCACCTATTGTTAGAATTGTTACTAAATACCGGACATAATGAGTGTAAAAATTGGATAAAGTTTTTTTTTGTGAAGCTGTCATATTCTTTGGGTATGTGTCGAGGGGAATTATTGTTGTGAATTCCATGGCTTACCTAAGCATGGATTTTTATTTTATATTATTTTAGATGTCTTATTTATCTGTCTTATCAATTCGATGAGATTAACGCGTTCAACCAAACAAACAAACAAAACTCTTCAGCTTTATAATATTAGTATAGTATATCTAGATGTTTTCGTGAATGAATTTGGATCACAAACTTTAATGGGTGTCTACACTACACATTGCTAAGTAGACAATTATTGGGCTCTAGCATCCCTTATCACTAGCCGAAACACAACAGCACACTTGCTGTATTTACAGAAGACCAACCCACTGCCGCTGCCAAAATCAGTGCGAAAAGTAGTGTGCCCTGCCACTATTTTCAAAATCTTGACAAGAGCTAACTTTGAAAAACTTAATTTCCAAAATTAACCCTGTTGGAATTCGATTTTTCAAAGCTGGCTCTTAAGTCTGGATTTGGAAAGTAGTGGCAAGGACACACTGCATTTCGCAGAATATCAAAATAATAGCATATAATGCTATTAATATAGCAGAAATAAATAAATATCTTCACACATTCCACACAGCAACATCTAGTTCCACATTTAGACTAAATTGAATTCAGTACATTCAGCAGTTTGTGACACTAATGGTTGCGTTTATTGACATTCCCGGAATAAGATCGATTAATTAATTACAGGCAGGCGAAGTCTCTATAGCGATAACCTACTTTTTTTTAAAAAAACATACATATTATAAATACAAACATCCAAAAATTTTAACACATAAACATTTGCCCCTTGCGGGATTTGAACCCGCGACCGTGTGGTTAACAGCTAGGGTTACTAGCCACTATAGGTACACAACATGTCGTCAAATGCTTTTGTGTTTCGGTGTGTGAGTAAGGGATGCAGAGCCCTACAATCAAGGGGCCCGTCAGCCTGTCTCTCGACCTTAACATTATAAAACCCCTTCATCTAATTGTCAGACCATACATCTACAAGATTCACGTAAAAAAAGTATCAGCATATTTACAACTTCAGACACTTTACTTGCCTACCTACCCATATTAAAATACCTTCTGAATTTCTAAAGGAAGATGCTTTTATTATAATTTAGAGGATTGTATGAAATGTGAAAGAAATGATGCGGCTGAGAGTGTGATGTATACTTACAATACAAGGCCCTACTTATAAGGGCTAATAAAGTATGGAACACACTCTGGTTATTTGTCTATACTAATATACTTATTATAAAGAGTAAAGATTTGATTGTTTGTTTGTTTGAATTGAATAAGCTCCGAAACTACCGGACCGATTTGAAAAATTCTTACACTGTTTGGAAGCTACATTATCAGCGAGTAACATTTCTAGACCATAAAAAAAACCCCTAACCCTAGATTTTCGTCAAAATCGTTAGAGCCGTTTGCGAGATTGTCGTGGCATACAAGAATTCCTCGTTTAGTATTGTAAGATAAGATTAATATGTATTGAAGCCTGTAACGCCTAACGTGTGACATGTGACATTTGATTTTTACTCCCATAAATTAATCGACTTCAACAAAAAAAAATCATTCGCATTATAACATTAGTTAGAATTCAGCAATATTTGTATAACATTTTTTTATGTTAAGGTCGACAGATAGACGGCGACCCACTTGATGGTAGGTGGCTACCGTCGCCTATAACACAAGCAATGCCACAAGTGCTACAAGTGCACTGCCGACCATAGAAGGATTAAGGATAAGGGATAAGGGAGGGATGGGTAATGGGCTCTGGCATCCCTTACTCACTCACCGAAACACAACAGCACATAATACTGTTATCTCACGGTGGTATTCTGTAAAGTGGTGGTTACTGCCGCCAGACGGGCTGCCGACTGCGAAACGCAGTGTGCCCTAACATAAATAATAGACAAGCAACTAAGAAATGCTGAGTTTATATTATTTCTGTCTTTTCAAAATATATACATTTTTGGTTGGGGGCATAATTTTTTGGTAGGTTAATGTCACTTAATTAGAATTTAAAAACACAGTCTCTCTCCACAATATTTGACTTCGCCTTAAGAGTGTATACCACAATGATACATTCCGTATATGCCTACATCTCAACCCCCTGACAATCCCTCATAACTTCGACCCCCACAAAAATCCGCTAACCAAGCCACAACATAAACAAACAATTTGCTCTTTCTGTCTGTCTGTAAACATTGTAACAGATACTAACTAGTGCTACAGAAAATTCGCGATCAGCCTACTTTAATAATATTTGGGCAAATAAGTTTCAAGTGAGCCGAATAAACATTCCTGCATATTCTGCAGCGCATTTGCATATCTCCTAGTGTTGCTTGTGTACTTAGGCAACGGTAACCACCCACCATCAGCCTACTTTGCCATCAGCCTGCCTGCCATCCTTATTATATAATTATAACTAGTCACCCACTCCCGGCTTCGCCCGGGGTGCAATTATTATATCTTGGACCAAATTACACGTAGTTACGAAATTTTATCAAAATCGGTTCAGTTGTTTCGGAGTTCATCGGGAACATACATATGACAAGAAATTTTTATGGGTAAGATATTAGTATATAAAGATACAAATAAAAATGAATCACTAATTGCTAAGCGCAAAATTCGAGGATGGCTTATCCAAATCGGATTTTCTTTTCCAAATATTCTTTTGTCCGAGAAAGGACTACTTATAAAGAGAAGAAATTGAATTTCAAATATTGGACATCCGCGTGCGAAGTCGAGGGTGGGTTGCTAGACTACATACCTATTATAAAACAAAGCCCTCCGTCGCGTCTGTAAAATTTCGCTATTAATTCAAAAATTAAACACGATTTTCATGCTGCGTTTTCACCAATGGATAGAGTGGTTCTCTAGGAAACTTTTAGTATATAATTCACATAGTTAAACGGGCGAAATCGCGGACAGCAGCTAGTATATAAAAAAGTGAAAAGAGCAGAAGCAAAAAATCATCCCAAGGACAATCACAACAACACAGTTATTTGGGGAGCCCAAGTGACCGCAGTAACAACCCTCGTACAGAAGACCACAGTGAAATAAAAGTATACTATTTGCTGTTGTGTTTCGATGAGTGAGTAAGGGATGCCAGAGCTTTACCCCATCACTTCCCCCCACTTATTCCTTATCCTTAATCCTTCAATGGTCGGCAACGCACTTGCAGCACCTGTAGCGTACCTATATTATGTGCTGTTGTGTTTCGGTGGGAGAGTAAGGGATGCCAGAGCCTTACCCCATCCCTTCCTTATCCCTTATCCTTAATCCTTCAATGGTCGGCAACGCACTTGCAGCACCTATAGCGTGCCTATATTATGTGCCGCTGTGTTTCGGTGGGAGAGTAAGGGATGCCAGAGCCTTACCCCATCACTTCCTTATCCCTTATCCTTAATCCTTCAATGGTAGGCAGCACATTTGAGGAACCTGTAGCGTACTATATTATGTGCTGTTGTGTTTCGGTGAGAGAGTAAGGGATGCCAGAGCTTTACCCCAACCCTTCCTTATCCCTTACCCTTAATCCTTCTATGGTCGGCAGCGCACTTACAGCTTCATTCATGGCGTCGCTTGTGTTATAGGCGATGGTAGCCACCTACCATCAAGTGGACTTGTCTGTCTGTATGTCAACTTTAACATAAAAAATAGTAATGATATTGTGCAGCCGCGTGAAGGAGTATGTATTTGTAAAGAGGCAAATTCAATTTTCGAATAGCCGTGTTATTAGACTTGTGGAAGTGCCCCCTCTCTTTCGCCGTGTTTTTATTTCTCTTTGAATATACCTATTTCGGTTCGCTCTTAGCTTTCTTTGTGAGCGATCGGTGCTTTTAACGCCTTATGAATCTTATTATCTGCTTTACTTTAGTAGGCACTCTACACAATAGGTACAAGAACATATTGTTTGATGAAACAATTATCTGTCATATTTTTCACGGATAAAAATCATGGACTAATAGGACAGATTCTTTAAAGTTAAGCTTTTGATGGGTGATGGGAGCCAAAAGGTAAATAAATTGTTCTAGAATCCCATGGGGTCCTAGACATAGGAGCTAAGTAGAGGGAGGCAGGTAAAATATACTTACTTGAAGTTTCATTGTATGTCGGTGACCTACCAAACATTACTCTTATAGATTCTTACATCTTTACAATCAACCGGTCTATCAAAGAAAAATAATTGTAAAAGTAAAATATTTTACTTCAAGTTTCATTGTATGTCGTAACTTAAGGCGGTCGCGGTGAGCGTTTCACAATACACCTTTGGCACTTATATATAAAAAAAACCATAATGGCGTATTAAGACATAAGTCGATGGCAGCTACGTAAACTATCGTATCTTCAAAACACCAACTTTACAGGAGAGAAGATTAAAGACAAATCAGCTTGTCAAAGTTTTGGATTAAAGTATATTTATTTGAATTTCTGTTATATTAAGTTAAATTATATGTGTGTTCGTTAGCTCTGAGTAATGATATTCAATTATTGTTATTTTTTGAGATATTGCTGTTACGATTTTTTACTTGGGATATTTTTGCATTTATAGAATTGTATGTATCACTTACGCCACTTTACTTGGTTACTAGTAACTTAATTTTAATCGTATGTTGCACATACAATAATATACTTTGCTAAAGTAGTGTTTACAAATAACGTATAAATTTATAAACTACCAAAGTAAAGCTTATTTTAGTGGTTAATTAATTTGTAATTTAAGGTTGCAACTTACTAAATAAAACAAAGGAGGTATAGTACAGAAGTAACGTATTTTTATTTCAAAAAAATGGAATTTTCCTGGACCTACTCTGAAAATAATAAACTGTTTCCAAAGTATTAGTTACATGTCTTTATATCTAGTTTTCTTAGACAGTAATAATAATATAAGTAAATAGATACAAATAAGTAACAATTTATTGTACCATAATATATTATTTTAATCATAAAAAAATATATCTCTTTTTAACAAAAATGAACCGACTTCAAACCGTTTTCTCATGGATGCCATTGTGAGAACTGGACCAAATTAAAATGGGACCACATGGGAAGCACCAGCTATCAAATAAAAAAAGAATTATCAAAATCGTTTCACCCAGTCGAAAGTTCTGAGGTAACAAACATAAAAAAATACAGTCTAATTGAGAACCTCCTTCTTTTTTGGAAGTCGGTTGATAAAGTTATTTATTAGTGTTTCAAAATATTTTACACCATCTATTTTATTATTATCTATTTGACAAAATTAGAAATCGGAAAATTTTGGAATCGATTATAAAATCGTAATTAATCTTTCATAATATACGCACAGGTAAAAACAAAAATATACTAACAACTTTGGACCAATAAAATATAACACATAAAATGTTACTCCGAATCAGATTTATATGAAACTTGACTAATATTCGAATATGCAGATTATTTAAAAAAATGTGTAATCAATTTCAGAAACTATGCCACTATTGCAAGGTGTATTAAATCATCCTTTTTGACTTTAGATGTATGGGTAGTGGATTTTTGTAAAGGGAACCTACAGCAATATTTATTTGTTGTCGTCGTCTCTTGTATTTTTGTAACTATTGTCATGTATTCTGTGTACATTAAATCATATTTATAATAAAAAAATATTGGTATCTTCAGGCAGAAACCTTCTTCTATCTTGGGCCATTTTACGGTATCGCTTTTCAAATTTTTAGACTAGTTTTTACCGTTTAATGTTTCTTTAAAGTCGAGAAAGTTAGTTAGTTCATTTCTATTACGGTATAAGGGTTGCTATCTTGTTTTGCCCATCTTACTAATGCACAAAAGGATTATAAATTACCTTGTTTTTTCATTTTTCAATTAACGCGTGCACGCTGTCTCCTTCTTATTGTATGCCCTTTCTCTAAAAACGTGTGTTTTATAGTTACTTTATATTTTTGTGACAAGAATAAGTAAGTGGAAAACACAATAAGGTTTCTATTTTGACCATTACAGTTATTTTTATGTCAGGCCAAAATCTGAATTCGATTGCTCCAGCTTTTAGACTTTTAGATATCAAATCGCTAAGACAACTAGTTACTTCGTTGGCACCTTTTTTATCTTCTCCTTCGTGCCACATGTAGAAAGTAGCTCCTTTTTTGGATAGGTTTAACATAGTAAAATTTCATGGTTGATAGTTTTCGTTTGTTGTATGAAACACATCTGTCCATAAGATGTGTTCAGTACTTTCTGAAAGTTGAAAATAGTACTAACAATCTTACCGTAATCTTTGTTATCTTTATTTTTAGCTCACGCGCAGATTTTTTTAGAATATTAAAATTCATATGTTTGTCATAGCGTTTCTGAAATGTTTTCAATATTATTAATTGGAAATTTTTCTTCTTTTATTTAAATTCATACCATCATTCTTATAAGAGGACAGTAGCGTATATGTTTGGAGTGTTGAATAGTCTGACACGTTAGACATTTGAGATAATGGCTCTTGTATTTTACCAATAAAATATCAACAAAAGTCGTTAAAATGGTTATTTGAACAATCAGGGGAAGGGTGAAGAGTAATTAAAGAATTTGAATTATCTATAATATTCTATACTGGAGTTGCTAGTTGGTAGTTGGTCTTGTTGTGTAAAATCATTTAAAGTTAATTGAAAATCTAGTAATAATAAATAATATGTCAATGAATTCATCATTGTTAACATTGAATTCAAGTGTGTCTTTTTCTAAAATATCTTTAGCAAGCATCATGGCAAGTTGTTCTATTTCCTCTAAATTAGCTCCCTCGGGCAGGGGAAATCCTAGAATGGGGAAAAATTATGAATATGTCGATACATTTAATTGGAATTGATTTTACGATTATAGATTACACACTACTTTACTACGTAAATAATTGTAAGTAACACATACTGATGATAATTTTTATACATAAGCCTAGAAAAGAATGGTATGTTGCACATACGACTCATTTTAATATTATCAATGCAACGTAAAAAACCGTATGAGTTACATACCATACAATTTCTATAGTAAAAAACAGTGTAAACAGTCGTATCTGTCTCATACCACAGTTTAACTCAAAAGTCGTTAAAATTTCTAAAATGAATAATATAAGTAATATTTTTCTACAATTTACTTGAACTTGATTTATTTTCTTCACTATTATTAATCGTATCTAACAGTACGTCGTCTTGATGATTAAAATTTGAATTATCTTTTTTTGGGGAGTCTGCTTTGAGTGCTAAAATCAACATTTTTTTCTGCTGTAGTGTGTCGGTGTTTTTAGAATAATTCATGACTAAAACTATATAAATTAAAGCATAAACAATCATATTTAAACAAGTACTAAATTCTTTTTAAGCTATACACAATCGGAGCGCGTGCTTACGTGCATCAGTCGACGTAAAGTGTAGTATCTTGCTCTTACGACATGCGGCGCCGCTCACTTCTCTATCGTGAAAGACAATACGGTAGTTTACGTCGCGCGCATTCCAAAGATACGATTATATTCGGCAAAAAAATCAGTCATTTTTACAGATATTTTAATTTTGAATACACCATAATAAAGATAAATTTTTAATTCGAATTATTGATTTAAAATCCCAAAAACGTCAATTTGTTGGATACGATAGTTTACGTAGCTGCCATCGAAGTGTTGGCAGTGTGTCCATCTAATCTGGAGTAGCCGGTAATCTTATTGATATATTTTTTCAATTTAAATCCTTAAGCACCTTTCACACCGAAGGAGCGTTGACGACAATTTAGTCAGATTAAAGTTCTCGTAATGGAATTTGAATTTTAAATCCTAACTAATATCTATTATAAATGCGATTGTGGGTTTTTTTAAATTTATTACGTTTTCATGCCTTAACCACTAAACTGATCTTCATGATCTTCATGAAATTTTTCATATGTCAGGGGTACAGAAATGGACAAAAGTACTTTTCGTGATTGAAAATCAACTTCGCATTTAAAATATTATAAATATACCTACTTATCAATCAATACTAATAATAAATCTGTAAGTGTAGGTATTGTATGTATATATGTTCCTCCAAAACTGTTAAACGAATTTACTGATTTTCATGAAACTTTGTAGATAAACATTTAGACGTACAGGACACAGGATAGGCTACTTTTTTTCTCTTTCAATGCGGATGAATAAAATACAGTATAAAATAAAGTAGCTGTCCGCCTCTGTCGGTTGCTCCTTCTTATTAACCAGCCAACGGATTTTGATATGGTTTTCACTAATGGAAAGAACAATAACCATAGAAGTTTTTTTGTATTTGAAAGGAAAATACTCGCTTAACTGCTTAAATAATTTTTCAACTAGCGGTACCTATAACCGATAAACGTCATATAGTGTGTAACGCCCCTTACAAGCCACGAGTTTACGCAACTTGAAGAATGAGACCTTTGTACTCGATTCCTTTTGTTATATACATAATAAATAAAAGTCCAGTCGAGTGTGATTTTAATGCGATAAAGTCTCTTAACCTTAATAATGTCGGATGGATTTTGTTTGATATCTTTACCACCGTTTAAATAAAATAGAAGTATTAGAAATGACGTCATAAAAGCTCTGAACAGTTTACTGCGGAATATTGATATCTTTGGGGTGCGAGACTTTATTCTGCACTAGTTGTGCTCGAAACTTCTTAGTTCGTTTTTTGAAAATACCACAGAACAGGAACCTAACATTTTCATAGGTTAAAAAGTATTTTTTCCAGAATAAATATTTTACCAGAATAAGAACAATTTTAGTCCATTTGTCTCTGCGGTTGTGCACACTAATCTCAGAAATTTGATCTCGGATTTGATAATTTTCATTTTGAAAAAATTTTAGGTCCCTGTGGGATTTTAATCGAATTTCAATACATACGAAGTCGCGGGCACAGTTAAAGTCTGTTTTTTAATCTCAGAGACAAAAATGACACATGCAAATGTCAAGTTTGCATATAACGATACCATGTAATGTATGTAATGCATGTCACATGTAATGTCATTTTTGTCTGAGATTAAAAAACAAACTTTAGTATATTCATAAATTAACAATAGGCACGCCACATTGACATTACAGATTGTGTCTGTGATACGCCGCGCGTTGGCTATTAAAAAAAATCCTCAACCATAGACAATTTTCAAACCAATTCATTTTTTTTCATCTAACGTTTCCAAACACGACACCGCTCTAGTGCACTTATTTTAAACTTAGAATTTCAATGACATTTTTTCCCCAAACGTTTACTTATTGTTGATTTAAGTTAAAATGCGTTATCTCATTTGATCGGTGTTGCAAGAAACACTTTTAGTGCCATTATTATGGTAACATTAGAACCGTGTTTGTGGGACAGTGGACGCTTTCGGGATTAAGAGGATTATGAGAAGATTTTGTACAATATCTTTGAGATATTTGGGTTACTCAAGTTTTTTTGTGATTAAAAGTGCTTTGTAAAAGTAAAAGTGTTTGTAACTGGTGCAGATTTGAATATTTTTTAGAACTATAGGTATGAAGCAGACTAAGATGTAAAGAACAACGGTTAGCATTCTTAGTATACCTACCTAATCTAGTATTTCTAGTAGCATACTTACTTAGCAGACATTGGGTCACGGTAGCAGGTAAACCCCCGTGTTTTGGATTATTTTGAAAGGTCTCCACTAGAAGAAGTTATTGACTAGTGTCATCTTTGCACATCTCCCACCCTCGGAACCCTCACGAAATAAAAAATAAAGATCCAAAATCAAATCATATATTATAATAATAAGAGCAATTGCAATGAATAAACACTCATGAATACACTCCCGGGGGCTGCTTGCTATTCACAGCGTAATACATATAGGTATACCTTTAATTATATCTTAATATATAAAAGTATAGACTTAAAATATAGATCTTCTGAATCTGTATGTCTTACTTACTATGACTTACTAGCTGGTGCCCGCGACTTCGTCCGCGTTCTCTATAGCCTATAGCCTTCCTCGATAAATGGACTATCCAATACAAAAAGAATTTTGAGATTAGCGCGTATAATCAAACAAACAAACAAACTCTTCAGCTTTATATAATAGTATAGATATAGATATAGAACACCTGGTATGTTTGTACTCGTAGAGCAATTTAAAATGTTGGGAAAATTGTTTTGTTAAACAACAATGTTTTAAAACTCGAATTGTTATAAGAAATCGAATGTCGCATCACTAATTGATATTAATGAATTAGTGATGCGACGCCTATTAGATTTCGAGTATTAACCAGAGCTGTCAAATTTAAAATAATATATTTGGTTTGTGTACGCTTTAAAAACTCGAGAATGGTAGACCGACTTTGATTCGGTTTCACTCATGAAAAGATGGATAAACGGGGATGATTTTTATGTATAAAAATAGCCCACCGCTAGTAATATAATAAGGTTGTGAGACTTGTGAGAATACTTAATAAACGTTAATTTCAGACTATTGTCCATATTATTTTCCTTTTTTAATCTTTATAAAGGCTTTTCCGAATAGGTTTAAAAGTAAAATAAAAATTGAAATATTATGAAAGGTTATAAAACTCTATATACATAAGCCCACTCAACACCGATTTGGATGCATTCGTGTGTCGAGTGGTATTAGGGCGTTAAGAGCGGTCGACACGCGCGGCCCATTACCGGTTTAATTAAATATAACGCACAAATATGCCGCCCGTGTGAAACGCCATTAGAGAACACTAGCACTACCAACTTATAGAAGTGAACACAAATAAACTACCATTATTTTAAAAAATGATTTTTTTAAATGTTAATGTCTTTAGACGGGCTATGCTTCCTATAATTCCTAGTGTTGCTTGTTTTCTTAGGCGACGGTAGCCACTACATCAAGTGGACCGTCTGCCTGCCTTAAAAACATAAAAAATAGAGTGTTGCTAAGTTGTGGACAAAATATATTTGTTGCCCGAGATACAGTTTTTAAGCTAGGATAGCAAGCTAGCTAGTAACTGCTTTCGTGTATACAGAACTAGCATCTTAAACCAGTGATATGTTAAGTACTACGTACTAGATGGAACACTCAAGACGCGATGAGTGTTCCAAGTGATTGGAGTTCCGACGTCCTACCCGTTCATAGTCTGTCATACACGCTCGTTGAGATTAGGAGCGTTATTATTTTCGAAACCAATAAAAATGCCGTCTTGTGTGATGAGATATTGCAAAAATACAACAAAAAATATTGGTAAAACTTCTGGTGTGACGTTCCCTAGGTAAGTTTTATTAATATTGAAACTTTTAATAGGTTAATATTTAATTTGTTAAAACCGACGTGCTTATCGGGTCAGCCATATTAATATTCAGTTGTCTACGACTTGACGTATTGACCTTGTCACTACTGCCGCGCCGTCCCCCGCGCACCTTCCGCGTTGGAACATGAATTTAGCAAGAAATCGTAGGGAGTGCTCAATCTAGTACTTACTTAACATATCACTGTCTTAAACGCGTGTTATTAAATTTTGACAGATATATGTAGGTAGTCACAGCATCAAACTGTATCACCCGATTTTGTTATGAACACTATTGAATTGCCTCCTACTATGGATGTAAATTCAAGGACTTCAAGTATTCACGTTAAAAAAAATGGAATCCTTGTCTATGCTTTTCCTAATACTGAGTGCATACCCGCTATGGGAATATTAAAAGAGTGGCCGCGCGCCGCATCGATACACCACTTGAAACCTTTTGTATAGTATTTTCTGATTTTTAACATACCCCAAAAGATTGTTGCATTATTGTATTACAACAATTAGTGAAATAACGAGTTGTTTTTTGAGTGCAATATACTTTTTTAACTCGAGGGCTGCGTTTTTTTTTTTCGACAAAATTAACTCACAATGCATTGCACGATGATTCCAAAACGAGCCCATTGGATGAGTGGTCGCCTTGACTCTCTGTTCCAGGGGTACCGGGTTCGATTCTCGGCAGTCAACCTAAGAAATGAACATTTTAAAGTTGGCTCTGGTCTCGATATGGAAATTAGCAGTATCCACCCGTTTATGTACATAAGACTACCGTGAAATAACAGCATTTGTGCTGTTGTGTTTCGGTGAGTGAGTAAGGGATGCCAAAACTCATTTGTTTATTTCAATTCCTTATCCTCTATCCCAATATGTTTGCCAACGCATTTACAGTATCTGGGCGTAGCTTATGTGTTAATATTATAAAAAAAAAATCCTCCACCGCGTCTGTCTGTCTGTCTGTCTGTTCGCGATAAACTCAAAAATTACTACACTGATTTTCCTGCTGTTTTCACCAATGGAGAGAGTGGTTCTCTAGGAAGGTATTCGTATATAATTTACAAAATCACGCGGGCGAAGTCGCGGGCAGCAGCTAGTGTGTAATGTAGGCGATGGTAGCCACTTACCATCAAGTGAACCGTCAGCCTATCTGTCAACTTTAACATAAAGAAAATACAAAAATAAATATTGTAACTTACCTTTTTCGAATTTCAAAATAAATGTTCCCACTATAACGGCGTGAATTACCCCCGATTTCGTTCCGAAATTACCACCGGCGCGCAATTTTACCCTTAAACCCTTATAGCGGCTTGAATTACCGCCGAGGTCCCGTTCCAATTTAGACGGTAATGTAAAAGGTTTTAAGGTAAATCAGAAGTGTTATTTAGTAGGGCTGTGCTCAGTTTTCTTCTCTGCTTTATTTAAATACAACTGTAACACTCAGTGTGAAAGGTGAGTTACACAATCCATACTAGTCCATACATAAAATATTAATACATAAGATCAAAAGATACATTTATAAAAATCATTCTAAAAATTCCTTCCTTCATCGTTCCAAATATCACTACTAAAGTTCTAAATGATATTGACATATTTTCAAACAATTTGAATTCTTACAAAAAGAAAATTGGCGAATTACTTTTTAAATATTTATTATTAAATACTTTATAAATCTTCTTTTTCTTTTTTTATTTTATATTAATTAATTTGTTTTTTAAATTAATAAATAGATAAATAAATGTAAATAATTTTAATGATTCTATAGGCCTATTTGTATTTAATTTATATATATATATATATATATATATATATACAATGGCTGTATATAATATAAATAAATAAATAAAAAATAAAATAAAATAAAAATTATGAATATGAAAGTAAGTCTATCTGTTACCTTTTCACGCCTTAACCGATCATCATGAAATTTAGCAGCCAGAAAAAATGTACTGTTCACGAGGGATCATAAAAAAAAAGTGTAATAGCAAGAAAAATGTAACTTCGTCCCCACCCCTTTTGAACCCTAAATTTAAAAAAATCAAATTTTTAAGAACTGATAAGTTCTTTTCCGAAGTTGGCCCTGGAAGGGATCGAACCCGGAACCCCCGAGTCAGAGCTGTAGCATATTTACTACCCGACTAATCGACTTGTAGAAATTATACGAATAACTCATAAGTTTCATAATACCACATAAAACGAAATGCTGCTGGTCTAAAAATACTTAGAAGTAAATTGTCTGAATAATGAAGTAAATAAATAAGCTACTTTATTATTATTCAAAACATTTCATAGAAATCATGTTTAGAAAATAAAATTTCATCAATACTTAGGTATTGATATCAGGTTTCAATCGAACTTTAGATAGGTACCTAGTTATTGTGAAAGAAAACATCGAATGAATAAAGTAATGCCTTGATTCTAAAAGTGATATCCTTGCTTTTCACACACCTAATAAAATGTGGATGAAATAAATAAATTCCCCGCTAACTGGCAAGCGCGGAGACAGTGAAAGTTAATTTGAAAATGGAATAAACAGCTGCCAGCCAATGGGGGTGAGGGCCCGGGGGAACGCCGGCCAATCGCGTCGCGGGGATTTTCGCGCGCTGAATTTTTATTAGCCTAGATAATAACGCCATTTTGCGACAGATTTCCTTTTTCGTTTTTACGCCGCCCGCCGCCGCCGTGTTGCCAACACACACGGGATTGGATTCGAACGCGTAAATGGAATATTATCGGGATACGTGACCGATTTTAAGGATTTTTCTCTTCGGTTTCGTCTGTTAGATATTTTTATGCGATTATAGACTTGGATTCAGAGTATTTGGGACACACGTTTTACTTCATACAGAATGAATCAATTTTAATTCAAACCTATAACTAAGGGTGGGTTGCACCAACCATCGCTTAAGCATAATATGCGTTGCACCATTTTTACAACGGTTAAAATGACGTCATAACTTAACGATAACCTTAACCGCTCGATATTAGTAAATTAAACTCCCTAATATAGCAACTACAAGCACGTTGATCGGGCGGTTATTGTCAGGAGAACAGAAAAGGACATAGGATACCTTTCATCTCGAAAATAGTGCTATTCCCGCGGGATCATCAAAAAATACAAAAAAGTCTACGCGTAAATGAAATTCATAAACAATATTTTTTTTATTTATTTTATTGCTCATACGTTTTTGTCAGGTGCTGATTTTTTTAATTTTCAACGTTTGAGAATAAGGGGCGCCGAATATGGGCCTCTTTCACAAACTACATCTAAAGTGTTGATTAGTTACTTTTAGAAATCATTTTCTGTTATATTGAATTATGCACTCGGTTTACTGCAACATTTGATAGCCGAATTCTTATTATTATTTTATATTTAATGTTTGGGACGGGTAACCGGGGATAATATATCAGCTCCATTATCCCCGGTTACCGGTGACTTTAAATGACAGGTTAGCCTACTTGACATTGGTGAAAGAGGCGCTTAATCTAACACATTACAGTTATAGTCACCAGGCGAACTTCCCAAATCAATGGCTGCAGAATATCATGTACATAATACATATAAATATACATAATACATATATATAATACAATATACAACATAATATAAATAGCTGCATTTTTTCTAAATTCATTTGAGCTTATTAATATTTTGGCGAGTGTGGAAACGCTTTCACAAAGTTCTCGTCTTTCATTAAAGTTAACAATAAAATGTAGATATGCGAAGTTCTCAACTTTTGCTGAAATAAATTTTCCGAGATTTACACTCTGGCTGTATGGTGGGTTTCCTTTGGCCGCGGGCGAACAGCGTGGGGCGGGACGCGACGGCTAATTACTTCCCGCCTTTCCGTTTCCGGCGAGCCGCGAGCCCGATCAACGGCGGTAACTAAAGGACCGTTCTCAATTCAAATTTAAAATACGAACGCCTCCAGTTAATTGGGTATAGAGAACTTAATGCTAATTTTATCTAGTAAAGTTTCTTTTGCTGTTAATAATTTTATTGAATAAGTATCTATACGCAATATTATTTAAAGTAAACAATATAAATAATCTGTAACAAATTTATTATAACACTAAACTTATTTTTTTAAAAAACTGTGTTCGGTCTGAGGTTAGTCCTTGTCTTAAGTGTTGAAAAATAAAAAAATCAACGCCCAACAAAAATATATATACTTGTGAGCATTCAGTTTCTATTGCTTATATATTACTATAACGAATTGATTTTTTTTTTAATATTTCTTGGTTAAAATTTTCGTAATTTAAAAGATCTAAGCGTACCTACCTACAGGGGGACAGACGGTGGGAAGCGACTTTATTTTATATGCAAAGCTGGTGGTGGGTCACTAGTCACTAATAAAATGCACACGTTTTAATGTTGCCAAAATAATTACGTCTAAATTCGATATGTACTTAATTACAAAGGCGAATGGCGGATTACAAAGTTTGTGGAAACAAAAGACAGTTGTTCGAGTGATTGTCGCGCCCTCTGCACGCAGGCACCGAAGACACGTGATTAAAAGCTCGAAACTTTGGTATACTATACATCGTGACACGTGTGCCATTGTTTCAGAGCCGACGAATGTATTGAACTATGTACTTTGGTTTTCTATAAGCTTCTACTAAGAACAAGAACTGTTCATTGTATTGCATTCCTAAGCAGATCTATATGTGATTTAGTTCGAATATCCTGAATTTTCAAAGGCACTCAAATTGAGGTCTATGATAAGGAAATTTGAACACATAACTTTTTTTTAATAGTTATGTTTATGTCGATAGACAGGCTGACGATCCACTTGTAGTATTATTTCGAAGGGTTTATTTTTTTATTTTTATTTTTAGTGAAACAATGTCTAGGTACTTGTTTCTGGTTCAATTATATGTACTTTATGTCCTTTTACGAGTGTCTGAATCACTGACACCGTATGCAACATTTCATGATGGTCGGTTGAGTATCAAAGGCGTGAAAAACAACAAACTAACACACCTACTCATTTTCGCATTTAAAAATATATATATATACTTACTTAGTTAGGATATACACTAGCAATTATATTATAATATACATACCTAGCTATAGCCAGAGTGGTCTATACTTAACCATTTTATAGCTACAAACTCCTTAATGCCTCAAAGCATTACTTTTAACGATATCCAAGTAAATAAAACACAAATGTGTAAGTTGTAATTAATGAGTCTCTCTCGTCACACAACTTTACTTATTTCGGTGGCTCGCCTTCATTTAAGAGATCTGTATACGGCGACCGAAAAGTTTTGATCATTTTAGTTTTAACACTAAGGGAGGCCGCACAGTGGAGATGGCCGGCGTACCTCCGCTCTCGGGTACGCCAAGGTTAGGACAGGGGACAGCCGTTCTGGGTCCACGAGGATTTCCCAACGTTAAAAACAAGGCCGCAAATTGGCTACTATCGCACGAGGTCCGGGCCCTAGCCAAGATTCAAACGCTTCCATGCGTACTTCGAAAACGAAAAAATAATGTTAAAAGAAAGCTTGGTGATTGGTTTTTGTGACGTCAAAATAAAATTCTGACAAAGTTTTCTCTTAGCGTTCTTTCTTCGTTTCCGAAGTATGCAAGGAAGCGTTTGCATCTTGACTAGGAGGCCTGAGTTCATTGCTAGATTTGTTATTATTATAAGTACCGTACACAATATACTTTGATAAAAAATAATTTACTAAAAAGCATTAAAATATTAAAATTATTATGTTGACATTACAAACTAACACTTAAATTTTATTTATTATTATGGATATTAATTAATGTCCCGTCATTAAACAACCAAAAATAATCCCACTGTTTTCTCAACTACATTTTGAATTATAAATATTTATGTTAACACCAGTAATTGCAGCTAAAAATGCTGTGTTAAAAGCACCGATCACTTACAAAGAAAGCTCAAAGCGAACCGAAATAGGTATATTCAAAGAGAAATAAAAACAAGGTGAGAGAGAGGGGGCTTTCACAAGTCTAATAACACGGCTATTCGAAAATTGAATTTGCCTTTTTACAAATACATTAAATACATACTCTTTCATGCAACTGCACATTTTTTTAATGTTTAAGTCATCAGACAGGCTGACGGTCTACTTGATGGTAGGCTATAACACAGAGGCCTTTAACAAATTTCCATTTATTAAACGAGATTCATTTAGCTCAAGTATTGAACAGTTTTATTCGCGGTTGAAGAGTTTATTTCGTGCTCTTCAGAAGAATATCTCAAAGGTGTAGGCAAGTTACAATATGCTGTACAGTCGGGTAGAAAATTTTATTGTACCAACCTTTATAGAGGCTGATAATTACAAACCTTGGCAGTGGATGTTTTAAAGCGCTTGGTCCGAAAAAGGGACATCCGTACGTCTGAATGTCCGATGGAAGAAAGGGGAAAGCGTTATGTGCTCATGCAGCTCCTGAGCACATCTTTCCGAAGTACACCTTATAAAAGACACATATACAGGCGATTTTGCATCTAACCAGGCTCTGCATCTTCCACCTGGATCCCTGACAGGATTGTACCACAGGGTGGTAGATGGGGACTACCGCCCGCTTCATCCTGAGGGGCACGGCGCACTTTGGCAGTTTGGGTGCGCCGTCACAATGAGCAGTGTCCGGTTACGGACCCCCGCGGCGGAGTTGCGGAAGAGTATTCGTCCGACCTCGCAACTTAGCCTTATAGCGGACGCGGAGGACGCCAAGAGTTTCAGTCGGTAGGTCTTCCCCAATACCATCTCGGGACAGGAGTCCGACATAACCCACCGGTCTATCCCCAGGCCGGTGGGTATCCATGATGGATTCCTCTTATAAAAAAATATATTTAAAAGTGTAGATACTGCTGCCAATGGGCCTCCCAGATCTGCGATCCACCGAGTAAAGTGCGAATCTTCTTGAAATCATTTGGTAACCATACTCATATAGCTTATTTAAAAAAACGTATTCACCGGACTTGTGTTGGCGACAGTACCCGAGTGTATTTGCTAAGATGTTGTCTCCCGCAAATTTGGCCGGGCGTTGCTTAACATTTAAATGTTGAATCATACTCAGTTTCTCCCTACACACCCTCACCGCCGGTGACAGAATAATGTGGATACAATACTCAAATGCAGTATATACTCCCTGTTTTTTTATTTGTAGATGAAACGTGGACCTTGAATCATGCAATCAATCACTTACAGACATATAAAGGAACGAGCCTCATAAAGGATAGTCTTTGACTGTGATCACATACAAAGGTAATAGCAAAATCGGTGCGTAGAACCGCTTAGTTGACAGACACAGAAAGTGAATAGGTATAGTATGATAGTATAGATGAATAGCCTTAATCCTGAAGAAAATATCTGCATTTTCCTTTGGGATAATTGAATTACTTAATGGTTAAAAAAATATTAAAATCTATCGGAGCTTTTGTCTACTGCTTGCTTAGTGTTATAATATTAACTTCCACACTGTTCAAGAGTTTCTCAGAAAATTTCATCAAAATCGGTTCTATTGTGCTTAAAGAGTATACTTTCATTATTATATTTTTTAGCATTGATTTAAAAATTTCTTAGTAAAAGAACCAAAAAAAGTTAATTATTTTACTAGTCCTATCCACATTTTGATATAGTTTTCTCAAACCCCTAAAAGCGTACCAAGAAAGCTGGGACAAGTATATTTTAAGTAATTATAAAGGTCTGCTAATCATGCTGGCTAATCACAATTAATATCTCCCAGTCCGAGTGTCCCGCGAGATGCGAATCATTCGTGTACCTACAGACGTTGGTACAACTTAAAAATTCACTAGATTATTATTCAGAAGCGACACAGGATAGATAGATTATTATTATTACCTACTAACTACGTTAAAATATCGCTAAATAATTCACGCTTATTCAAGAATGTCATTGAATAGTTTAACAGTGTTTTTCTATTTTTTTAAATAATATATAAATAATAACAAATATAATGTGACGTCTTTAAATTTGCTTCAATAGTACGAGGCAATTCAGAAAAGTGATGATAACAAAATCGGGGAATAGGTATAGATTGATTCTGTAGTTACACATTTACATATTTAAATAGGTATCACCTACATCTAAAATTTAATTACACCACTCTATAGCTAAAGGATCAAACGTTTTGTGGTATAATATGGTATATTTGAATTCGTTGTACACATACTAAATAGTAGATACATATACTAATGTATATTCATATACCTACTTAATACGCTCAAAGAAAAGATTAGCGATAAGATAAGTCATATTAGCGTGATTATAAACAGCCTGTATAACCTTCCTTAAGAATTGGGCCATGAAATGTAAACATATATATTTTTAAATACTTAAGGCTGTGCTTCTAGGGTTTAAATCGTTCGACCAAACAAGTAAACCCTTTACCTTTATCAAGGAGTTGTTAAGTAAGTACAAATTTATTAACTAACCTAAAGACTACATTAAAAAACAAATTGTGCAAGCGAAATCACTTTATAATAGTTGATAACAATACCTACAGAGTTTGTTATCAACTAATATAATACATGACACTTCTACTCATCGAAATACTACAATGGAATTAGCGTCACAAGTGCCAAAGGGGAACATAAAAAGAACGCCTTTGACAGAATCATAGCGGACTCTTGCCTTCACGCGTCAATGGTAAAAGGTAGTAACGATCAACTTCTACTATTTCATTTTAAACTCTAATGGGTCGACGTAAAGTCACATTTTCTTTAAATTACGTACTTATTATTATGTTTGTTTTGTTTTAAATGACAGTTCATGCTCTACGCATATGTAACTTTTAAATGTTCCATAAAATTCGTTGTGTTTTGTATGGCACGCGTGTTCCATGTTGTAGTAATTTGATGCTTCTACGCTACTAATCTTTGATCACGTTGAAGTTAGTTTCGTCCTCTCGATTTGAAAATGTGAATTAAGAAATTGGATCGTGTTCGCTCCTTGTTTGAGGTTGAAGAGAACCCAGGATCTGGGATAAGTAAGGTTTGATCAAACCTTACTTATAAGGTTTGATTTTCTGATAAGTTTTATACAATTTGACTGATCTTTGATATTTTATGTTTATAGTTATAGATATAATTATTGAAGTAAGTCGCGTTGGGCATTTTTGAGATTAAAAAAAACCATTGAACTCGCGACACTGTTACCGTTACCGACATTGTTACCGTAACCGACACGTCGACAATTACTAAAAAATAAACACGTAATTTTAACTACTATCAACACTCCCAGAGTGGCACTGTTTTTTTTTAATATTTAATCGATATTTAGTTACCTACTTGAGTTGGCAATCTGTATTTTGGATTATATTCAAAATTAAAAGAAAAACTGCATTTTTGCAAGAGAAATATGGGAACAGAGAAATCATTTGGAAACTATAAAGTGAGTTTATCTCTTCCAACCTTTCAACTAATCAAAGTCTCCTCACGGTTGTTTGGGAACGGAACACCGGTATCAATTATTTGACGTCACAGGAAACACATTCGTATACAAGAGAATTCCATCACGTGAAACGACACCTTTACTTCTGAGAATACATTAGGAATACGTTACATGGGAACATACTTTACATTTGTGTAAATAAAAAAATAAATTCTTTTTTTCTGAAGTAAGAATCTTCTTTTTTTGCTTCTCAGTATTATACCTATATAGCTAGCTATAAAGTACCTAACTTGTGCATGAATGAAGACGAAGCCTTCGTCGGGAAATTCTATTGAAGGCCAAAGATTTGTCGATGATCGCAGAATGTTGTTGAACTATATCACAGGTCGATAAATCTTGCATGATTCTCTTTGGGTTTGGCACTTTTTTTTCCCCAAAACCTTTTTTACAGAGGACAAATTTTATTGGAAACTTTTTTCGATAGGACGCGTTCCAAAAAAATCATCTCAAAAATATCCAGTTTTAATTTTCAATAATTATTTATTGCTAAAATATAACATGGAAATGTCCGAAAACTCAGGACTATATTCTTGTAGGTCCAGACAACCTATAAAAAAATTGGCCTCTTGAATAGAACTTCGTACAAAATCGCCTTTGACTGACTGGCAGATGACTGGAATAGGTTAGGCCGAGTTAGTTGTCCTTTTATACCTACGCTTATGTAGCTTGTTTATAATATTTATTAGTATAAACAAGCCCTAGGTCGCAACGCTTTCATGCTATGTTTGAAATGTCCGTGCAACGGAACGCAATACCATATACAGTCTTTGAGCCTGTTTGAAAATCGAAGCCGAGCGCGTCAATCAGCCAAATTGGAGGTCCGCAAAGAACGGAACGTGGCAGTCAGCCGCCTCGTTCTCAAAATTCGAATAGAGAACGCGTTCTCTGTTCAGATTCGAATTCAAAATGAATGAGTGCACTAAAGAGTATGAATCATTTTTTTTGTTTCTTTTGAATTTTTATCAATAGCTCTATTCGCATTACTTTATGTTATAGATTTTATATTTTACTTGAAACGATTTATTTAAGTGCAGGTTTTAAAATTGATGATGATTTTTCTGTAATAATAATTTAAAGATTATATGGACGAGACGAAAGTTATGTCTTGTCCATGTTGTGCCCACCACAATTCACAGAATTCAACCCTCGAAGTTGTTGATAATGTTAGTAAATCTACTTGGGAAAAGAGTCCAACTAGGTAGTAGGTACTAACTCGAGCCAACTCGAGAAAAAGGTAAATCGTCGAATCCAGCTCGGTTCGGGAAGCTCCGAGATATTTTATTTTGTCATCCAAAATTCCTTAGTGGCTTAAAATAAAAAAAAAATAAGGCCTTAAGGCTGCTGGCATGGAAGTTTCTCGAGTGGAGGCTACGGACTGGCTAGCGCAGCGTAAGACGTCCATCCACAAGGTGGACAAGTGATCTGTAGCGACATATGTGTCGTTCATTGTAATAGTGGTGTAACTCCCTATTTTTAAAACCATCTTTTCTTGCCTAATGGTATTACATTTAGTCATAACTTTCAATATAAAAGTGAAGTAACTCTAATAGTTGCATTAAAATCCCATAGATGAAAACAATGAATGAATGCTTATATTTTTTTTCCTACGCTATAATTCGGAAAAAGCTCGTTATTCTAAAATTCAGTTACAAGGAGATAGTTCACTTTTATAATGAACGACACATATGTAATAATGATTAGTGTGTATCTATGTGTTAGTATCTGTATGTGTAGCGTATACGTGTGTTAGCAATAATAGCTGAAGTTGCATTTTCATGTATTGAGTCGAGTAGTGTCTCTGCGGGAGCGTATCCGTTCGCCCGCCGCATTTGTAGCCGGTAATTAATAAATAAACAGTGACAAAAGTTTAGACCTTTTATTGACCAGAACACGCAATACATATAGTGACATACAACAGTGAGACACAGTAACACAGGAGGTCTAACAGATCTGATAAGTCTAACATTGTACCTGTGATTTTCTAACTAGCAACACTGACTGCTGTCAAAAAGCAATCAATCAGACACACATGCTCTCTACTTACCGCCTTTCCAATTACAACCCCAGTTTATTTCAATCGGGCAACACTAAATTACCGAATAACATGTTGACGACAAAACGCTTTTCAAATCTCTACTAACAATATTCCCCTAAAAGGAGCGCCCTTTTTGTGCGTTGGCCCCCAAATGCCAATCTGAGAAGATTGCTTTTTTCTTTTGTTAGTTTTGAATACCGTATGTAGCCTCGAATCGCGCAATACGACTCGGCGAAGTCCTTTGTACGTGATTAAATACTCGACTTGCGTACCTCTGCCGCCAAATTTCACGTCAAACGCCATTTTGAAATTGGAATAGAGTTGACATTTGCTTCTCTTGATGTTAGTCTGTTGCAAAATGGTTTAGGATGCGTTCATAAATACGGATTGGTTATTTAATGGTTTCTTGATTCTCCCGATTTGTATGGTAATTAATTTTGTCGTGCGTGTACTCTTTTTGAATTGAGATGACTTTTAGTATTGAACAGTAATCTTTTAGGGGTGATTGCTTTTCTATTTTAAGCTTCTGATGCTCCAAATTGAAATCTTATTCGAAATTTGAATTGCCTACTACTACTACTACAAAATTCAAGTAGAAATCTCAGTAGCCAACTTATATCCAATACTAAATTGGTTTTTATTCCTTTATTGATTTCATATGTCAATTATAATTCTTCGATTATAATTATCAACAAATTAGAACAAGTTATCTTTTTTTAAAGTTAAAGAGAAGATAAGACTAATGAGAAGATAAGATAAAGATAAAGATAAAGATGGCTAGTTATCCGCTTACCAACTGAATTGTACTGAAATCAAAATAAAATACAAAATAAATTATGTGTTTCTCCATATTGATCTGTGTATTGTGAAAGAGCAACTTTTAATGTGAAAAATGCTATTATATCAAAGACCAAAGCGAACTTTAGATGTTTATAAAAATCCCAATTGAAAATGAGCTTAAAACCTTCGGGGATAAGGCAAGAAATTCAAAGTAAATACCTATTTGAGGAGCAAGATAAGTTTTGCCCAGAAACTCCTTTACAAATTTTACTCTTACTGTCGAGAAAATGATTTCCTCGCTGTTATCTTGCGTTTTATTATATTCTCGCGTGCCAAGGTAACTTTGCGCGTATCATGATCTGATCTTTTGACATTTCTCTTATAGAAAAGTGTTTAGTATTCAATACGAAACAGTTTTTTTCAATAAATATTAACGAGTTTCGTTATTGGATTATCTTTTTCTTTGTTTCTTTCTTGTTTGATTAGCAAAGTTTTATTAGGTTTCGGTTCTATTATTTGAGTTGGAATTTTATTTTTTTTTTTTTCAAGGGACACACAAATTAACTCAAAATATTTGATAAACGAGAGAACCCTTTTTGAAATGACTGTAGGCTGACGGTCCAAATTACTATAACACAAGCAATGCCACAAGTTTTTCTTTAATTCGATCCTAAACAAAATCTACAGTACCTGTTCTAAACCAATGCAAGATATTAATAGCAGTTCAAATATTGTCTCCATAAAATTAATATTAATATACAGATATAAATCAATGAAACAACATAAAAAAAAAGATTTTTTTTGACACGTATAATAATATTGTTTCAAAAGGCATCGACATCATGACGCCATCAACGCACGGAACTTCAATCAAAAATGGAACGTCATTTTTTTTTCACTTCACTGTGACAAAGGCACAGCCGTCAAATGCCATTGCTTAAATGAGAACGCAGTCATTCGCGAGTGTGGTGAAATGGAAAAATCATCGGGTGAAATGTCATCGGGTTTTCCCGCGAAAAATGTGCTAAAACATGTATAATAGTAGAACATTGTAACAGACATTTTATGAATTCAAAATCTGCAGTATGTCATCATCATTATCCATCGAATCCAAAAATGAATCATTGGGAAAAGCAGTTGACCTTAAAGGGGTTAAGAAATAATGTACCTATAGACAACAAAAAAAAAAGATAAATCTGAATAGCTTTAAAAAAGAGCTGTTTATCAGCGTGGTTTTGCATATTTATTTCACCACTATTTATCGCTGGATTCACTACGAAAGATGATTAGAGCCAGTAGCAGTGTAAATGTCATAACTTTTCTAATTTGACGAGTCCATTCGTCAATTCCCGCCAGGGCGAACTTGAAAATAAACTTTTCAAAGTTGCCTCTGGTCTGGATCTGTGCTGTCGTGTTTCACTGAATGAGTGAGATAAACCAGTCAAAATTAAATAGCAGGTAAACCCGAGGAGAACAGCTACTTTTAATTAAGTCCAGTAAACCTAAAATTAAAGCACAAAGAGTGTGGTTCTGATATGTATTTCATTCTTGCACTTTATAGCAGGGTATGGTTATGTGTGACTAGTCCTAAATCTGAAAGATTTCCCCGAGATGTACAGTCATGAAATTGTTTCAGTTGTTTTAATTTGAATTATTTCCATTTTCTACTCTCTTAATTTTCAGTCATATATTTCTGGATTAAAAATTAAGTCTATTAAATTAAAATAAATCATTTATATATTAATTAAATTAAAGTAATTGTTATATATTAATTAAATTAGACGTGATCCTCTAAAAGTCCGCATCCGCGGAAGTTGAAAATTCTGCATACACACAACCACATAATAAACCTGCTGAAAGTGGTACTGCCAAAGCGAGTAAGTTTGTGTCAGATACCATGCTTTACTAGATAGCAGCTAACACCATACCGTGTAGTTTTCTGTTGGATTAAACGGGCTTTAAAAGCGAAACAAACATCTGAGATGAAAAGGGACAGACTATATACGAGTATGTAAGGGGACAAGTGAAGTGATAATGTTTTTATTAATATTAAATAATACAACGCACCCGATTATAACCTTTATTCGGTGGGTATAAAGGTCAATGTGGGGTTTTAAAGGGATATTTTAGTAGCAGTATTTTGACACATCGTTTCATGGTTGGTTGGATCGTCTAATAATAGAAGATATTTTTAAGTGAATTCCTTTGGGGATACGTTCTATTTTTTTTACTGTAAATATTGGGTTTAGATAATAGGGCGAAGTGTTATTATCATTTATGTTATGTGTATAAATAAGCACCAATGTTTTTTAAGATAAAAACTACTTGACATGACAAAATTAGAATAATTAATTGACCACTAAATAAATGATTTTAAAATTTATGAATTTATTTCAAAGAGTTGTTTAATTTCGTTACCTATACACTATACATAGTCTCTACTTACCTACTGGAGGAAGTAATATGGAAAATTAAATACCTAGAAAGTTAGAGAAGACTGTCTACAATGAATATCAGCTCTAGTGCTACGTTTTAGGTTGAGTAAATAACTAATCAAATTTCATTATTTTAAAAGTTTTTTCAGATTTCGGAATTCTCTTTCAACGAGGACGAAGTTGCGGGCTCCAGCTAGTATATTAAGTATATTATACAAAAGAGCGATATAACTTGGATATAACGAAGAAATATAGTAAAAAAATTGCATACATGCGAAGCCGGAGACGGGTCGCTAGTTATCTATACTTCTATACTAATATTATAGAAAGAGGAGATTTGTATTTTATATGTTTGTAATGAACTACGGGACCGATTTTGAAAATTCTTTCACCTATAAACGAGTAATTATATTAAAAAACAAATAAATTATTATTTATTATATCATTTATAAGTAAAGACGCCCCTGACGAGAGCAAAATCGCGTGCAACAACTCGTTATAAAATAATGTCGCTGTCTACGTCTATGGATTTTTATAAGGTTTGTAGGTGTAGGAACTTATAAAAATCCATAGGTAACACAAAAAGCAATCAACGAGGAAGATTTTTTTTGTATCTTAGGGACACTGAACCCTCCACCATGGATGGAAAAATGGATCCATGCGAAGCAGCAGGCGGGTCGCTAGTGTGATAAACAATGATGTTAGGAACAACTTAATCGAACAGCTAACAGTGAAACCATATCGCAATGCCCCCTTTTTTTTAATCCTAAAATTCCTTTTGAAAACGTGTCGTAGATTCGTGAACGCAAGGATGGTTTGTATTTGAGGTGTTCAGCGGTAGGGGTGTTGACTGTTGATTAGGGAGAGGTGAGGCGAGGTATTAGATCGAGTTAGGGTTGTCTCACCACAAAATTTAATAACATTTAATGATCGTAATCCGTCATGGACTGAAAATAATGAGAGTGGGAAAGCTGATCCGAGTAGCGCGAGAAGCCTTTTCGAAGGTGAATGCCAATGTTGGGGAAACCTAGTAAGGCACTTAGAGAAAAAGAATGATCATGAAAATCATAAAAAAATCGGCATACTAATAGGAACCAGCAACAGTTGCTATTGGTAAAGTTTCTTGAATTTTTTTTCTATTTAGTATAGGTGACCTAATAAGGGCAGCGAATCATTTGGGTCGTGAAACAAAGGCATGTTTGAATGTTGTATTTCGGTGAGTGAGTAAGGGCGCCTTCACATTAGGTCGCAAGCTGCTGCGCTGCTCTTTTTAGTATGAAATCTGCGCTGCTGCCGCGGTGCTTGCGACCTAATGTGAAGGCGCCCTAAGGGATGCCAGAGCTCATTTACCCTATCGGTTTTCAATCCCTTATTCTTAATCCTACTATAGTCGGCAGCGCACTTGAAGCTCCTGTAGCGTTGTTTGTGTTATAGGCGACGGTAGTCACCCACAACCAAGTGGGCCGTCAGCCTGTCTGCCGACTGTCCCATAGAAGACTTGATATTATGACGATGTTAAATTAAATATACCTATCACATATATATTTTTCAGGTGACAACCCTATCGTCGCGCCGATGGGAAGGTGGGGGGGCGTAGCGGCTTGCCGTGATTGGAGCACGGCGCGTCACGTGCCTCTGGGAAATCAGCTTCGGTCGCGCCTCGTCGCCCGTATTTATTCGACGCCTTGTCACACGCCGAAGCCGATCGTAGCACTTCTCATCAACAATTTTCTACAATTTTATAAATTGTTATATTTTAATTGCTGTGGAAATAAATAATTCATATGCATGCTATATTCGCACTGAGGTTGTCTGAGCACAATAGTTTTTATGTTGGTTCTGAGCATAGAGTAACTTATAATATATGTTCTGAGTTCCACATACACATAAAGCTAGTTGAGCTTTTGCTCGCGCCTCTTAAAAAATATATTCAATATTTATAATTGATCATATATTTTTGTCTAGCGTTGATTTTTTTTAAGATGACGATGACGAGGTAGGCTATTTTTATGGGCATGTATTTTAATTTTAAAAATGGAACGAACGAGTTTTAAATTTAAAAATTAAGCCCCGTCAACATGCAGTAATCTCTCGATAGCCCCGAGCGGGTCCGCGCTGCTCATCCATCCGTGTCGCTGCGCTGTGTCCTTTTTGAAACGAATTCGTTTTAAACACCTTCGGTTGTGTTTTGGGAGTTTTTAAACACCTTCAACTTTTAACGAAAAACGTTTTTAATTTCAACAGCACGTTCAGAGCAGGTACCATAATATCGCACACCTATTGCACAACAAACACATCTGCTAATTGTCGTTATTGCGGGAAAAATTAAATTAAGACTTGAAGGTCTCATAAAAATACTAGTACCTACTACAACCCTAGTAGTAGTAGTAGTAGTAGTAGCTAGTACTAGCTACTAGAACCCAAAAGCAATTGAATTTCATCAAAAGATGACATCAAAAAATTTGCAGATATGGTGGTTTTGCAATAGGTGTGCGATATAGGTATGAGTCAAATAGCTGCTGCACGCGACTTCGCCCGCGTAGCTTTGTAAATTATACCTATACTAAAACCTTCCTCGAAAACCACTCTATCCGTTGGTGAAAACGGTGCAGTAGTGCAAATCCCTCTCTAATCAACAAATATGGTTTGTGTTACAACAAAATTACTACTCTAAATAAATTACATCGAAAATCATTCGCGACCCTCCAAATCGTTATCAAATAGACTGTTAACAACTACATTTACATCCCCAATGAGAGATCGTCTTTGAAAATGAACTTTAAAACAACTCGCATAGAGAATATACTTGCACATCGTCGTGTATGAGATGTTTGTGCTGAGTTAGAATCACAAAAATGAAAGCGTCCGATACCAAATGAAAAAGGTGTCAAAGATCGAATTTACGATTCATTATACGGTAATCCCAATAAAACCGGGAGGATTTTTTGATTTTATCAATTTGATATAATCTTTATCGCGTACGCGATAGAGTCTAAATTCAAATGCAGCTATGTACGTTAAGGAATAATTTGAAATGCGCACGCATGTAAGCGCGTATTGTTGCGGCAGATGGTCCTTTCTAATCCAAATATGGGACGTCAGAGCTCGCGTCCTAGAAACGAAAAGTCGCTTTACCAAACTAAAGCAAGGCCAAGGAGACAACGTAAAGAATGTAAACAAACTTTCAGGGGTTCATAATATTTTTTTAAATAATACATGTCGTTTTTACCAGTAGTACTTATTCTGTTTAGTAGAACAATCATTCGTTAAAAAGGATAATAAAAAATTAAAAAAGGTATATCGCTTTCCGTGACTGAAAACTACCGTGAAATAACAGCATGTGTGCTCATGTGTTTTGGTAAGTCAGTAGGTAAGTGATGCCAGAGCCCATTTCCCTATGCCTTCCTCATCCTTATCCTTAATAATACTACGGTTCGCAGCGCACTTGCAACACCTGTGGCGTTGCTTGTGTTATTGGCAACGTTAGACACCTACCATAAAATGGACCGTCAGCCTGTATGTAGAGTTTAATATAAAAAAGTACGTATTAAGTATGTCTAGTAAAGCATTCATAAAAATTTATAAAAAGGTGTCAAGATCGCTTTCCTGTACCATGAAACAATAGTATCGGCCGCTTATAACATTTGTATAATACTTGCATGGGAAAAGGAGAGACACATGATCACTCGATGTTCTAAAACTCAGTACAGGTCGGTTTTGTTTACATTTTTGCGTCGTCTCTTTGGCTTTACTATACATGGTTCGTATTTTTGTTGCAACGAACGGGGCCTATCTTTTTAATGGCTCCGATTTTTTTTAACTATAGCTCGTACAAAGATGAATTGACGAGTGCTTAAAAAAGTATTTCGTGGGGGTGAATAAGAGGGTGGTTCGAGTAATTAAGTTTATACGAATCAGTATTCGTGTCAATTAGTGTTTATGAATAAAATTACTACCGTTTTCGTGTTGAGGCCAAGGCGTGGTGGTCGGTATATTTCTTTTTTTAAATTTAATGAGTTAATTAATGCCTCGACTTTTTATTTACGGTTTATTGTCACAGTAATTGCAAATTAGGTTTATTACAAATAGGTAAATAAATGACGGTCACCTACTTTTTATTTACACTTGATGGATAGGAATGGTATCTGGCATCCACTATCTACTCACTCTCCAAAACACAGCAGTGCTTTTGTTGTTACTTCACACTGATCTTCTATAAGGCTGTGGTTACTGTACTACTCATTCAACGAGCTCGTACCACTTGATGATAGAGAAATGGAAAATGAGCTATGGCATCCCCTCAGTCACCGAAACACTAAGGTAGTTTTCTGTAATAGGGTGATTCTGGCACCAGACTGTCTGTCCAGTTTAGAACTGTCAAATGAATAGTGTAGAATACCTACCAACAATGACAGGTGTAAATATGAGTGGAGGGCAGGATAGTTGTTACCTAATGTTAATTGGTAGATTATTACAGAGCAATGCAGAGTAAACAGAGGTATGAATTGAAAATATGTGTTGGGCCATTAGCGGGCTGGACATTATTTGGGTCCCGCGGGCGTAATACCGCGAAAGAGCCTAATGCTGGTTCATAGATTAATTAACTAAGACGAGACACTTCGTTGATACTTAGCTCCATACTATTGTAAAAAAACTCGGTACCTACCTAACCTGTTTTCAAATACACATTTAAAAACATTAGGACTTATTATTAATTTATATGACTTATCATTAATTAATACTCGTATGATAAGTCCACAAAAACATACCTAAGCAATAAAGATTGAATAATGTTAAACACCGAGTAAAAAGGAGCGCGGATGAAGTCGCGAGCAAAAGCTACTTATATTAAATAATCTATCACGTTAACCCACTGTGATTTAGGGATATGATTATGTTATTATTATTATTATGATTATGATTTAGGCTATTTATGAAAATGTTCTAATAATAAATTTAAAAAAAACAGTCAAATAGGATATTTGATTATGAAAATTTTATGCTCTATTGACACACTAGAGCAGTTGCATCTTTATTTAATCTGTGGCCACGCCCGCCCCACTGTTTTAGGTTTGAGCGGAGGGGGGTCGGGTTTCGCGCCATTTGGCCAACCGGTCGTGTAATAGCTTCATTAGGAACAGCGTCCACAAATTCTGAATATTTTTAATGTACATAATTTAATATAAAAAAGAAAAAAATTAACAATGTTATTGTAACTTAAAACAATGTCGACGACGACGTCTGTCTGTTATATGTTTTTTTATGTAGATTTTATGTAGTATCCTTTAAAATAGAATTTATAAGCAAAAGAAGAATCTATGACAATAAAATTTTATTGATGTCATAACCAAAAAATAATCAATTCATTTGTTATTTAACAAATCGAAATTACAATTTTAAAATGCAATAAATTTTTATTTTCTTTAACACAGCTGTTACCATATCATATTAAAATATAAAAAATATATTTACAGATAATTAAAACAAATAACCCTGCATTTAAGAAATGTAATTTCAATTTCTAAAATATTTTTTAATAATATTACAAATTTGAATTACAATTTTATATGAACCGATATACTGAATTTCTATCTTAAACATGTTACTCCTGTACGATAAACTTGTTCGTTTAAATCTTTTTATTTCGTCAATACATTATTTTATAAATAGATTGACAATATTAAAAAGTAATAGGTATATTATAGAATAACATTAATTCTTAATTAGAAAATGAAGAATTAGCCTGGTTGTGCGGTGTGCCTATAAATCCCCAATGTTCCTCTCCAGCCAGTGTTGTCTATTTGAATTTAGAATAAGCCCGCTCGTTTGAATAGAGATGTTTGTTTTTGATTTCAGTGGTCGCATTTGATTCGAGGAAGCTGTTAGCGAAACATCGAATTTCAGTCCCCCTACCCTCTAAATTGATAAATTGACGTCTATTTTGAAGTTATATTTTTAAAACTTTACAATTGTATTATAGTTATTTCATTTCATGAATGCTTTCGCGATGCTTCAGCTATTTTTTTACTGTTATAAGCAAGTTATAAGCAAGCTTCTTCGAATATTAGTTTCGAGTATAGTTTTATATAATTACATACATAATTTGACATGCTTGTTGGATGAGTGGTTATTAAGAGTGCTTGCCTTAATGCTCTGTTCTAGGATTCCCGGGTTCGATTCCCGGCGGGATCAACTCACTTGATGGTAGCCATCTGCCATCAAGTGGACCATCAACCTGTCTGACGTTCTTTACATTTCTAAATACAATATGTCCTCGTTTTAATTATATTTGTCGTAAGGATATAAATAGGTACCTACTGAAACCGATGACATCTTTATCAAAACCTAAGTACTGCTTATAAAAGAAAAGATCAAAGTCGACATTAAAGACATTTATCGCATGTAATCTTCTACCAACCCTGCGACATATTTACATTAAGGTACGTTTTTGATTACGCGAAATTTATAAGTGTAACTTTTTTTTCATTAAGATGCATTAACTCGTAGAAAAAAAAAATTTAAAAATAATTATTACTTTAATATTTTACGTACATTTTAAATAATATAGGCATTTTAATGTTATATTTTTCATCGCAATATTGTGCTAAGAATGTTAATTTAAATTACTTTTCTATACAAATTCGTCATGAAAGTATAGACCTTTTACAGTTGTGTTTTAGTTGGTGAGTAAGGGACAATGGCCTATTTCTCTAACTATTCCTTCACCCTTATCCTATGTCCAATCAAAATAAGCAAGGCATTTGTAACCCCTATCTATGGCTATACTTGTCTTAACAGACGACGGTATATAGCCACCCACCATCAAATAGATCATCAGACTGTCTGCGAACCTATCCATAATTAAATCAGAGTAAAGATATGTATGTCTTTGTACTGATTTCGGTAGGAGAATTTAGTAAGTGCACGAGACCGAAGCGAAAAAAAAAAGATAAATTCAAAGCGTGTTATTTGAAAATGCGCCTTTATTCCAGTGGGGAATAATCACGCCATTACTAGCCAATAGGAATATAAGAGGGTTTTTGTATGTTACAATAGCAGGGTGGGTACGTAATTGGAACGGCTAGTCTGAAGGAGGTGCTTAACTTGTCACTTCTTTTCGAAAGTCGTTAACGAAACTATCTCGAATTAACTTATACTCTGTGGATAGTCTGTGTATATTCTGTGGTTACTCTGTGGATACTCTGTGGATACTTTGTTGATACTCTGTGGTATCTCTGTGGAGGTTACAGGACAAATGACAGTGGGATTGCGATTAAAAAGTCTAGAAGTTATTTTTAATAGTTTTTTTAAAATACACAAGTTTTTTAAAAATCATGTATGTTAAAAGCAATTTAGAAGATATTGTCTAAATATTATTTTCAATGATTATAACTTCTTGGCGACTATTCTTCTTGGCATAAGAACACTTAGAACTTATGTGCTCCTCTTTCATGCTTATATTTTAGGGAGATTATATTATTGCAACTGATTATAAGAAACGTGACAAATCAAATTAGAGTGAGAAATGTGACAAAAGATGCTATTTAAAATTAATATCTACAGTTAGCCGAGCTTACAAACTTACTGTTATTTAATTATAGAATTAGGGCCTCTTTTACAAACTACATGTAAAGTGTTGATTAGTTACTTTTAGAAATCATTTTCTGTTATATTGAATTATGTACTCGGTTTACTGCATCATTCGATAGCCGATTTTTTATTATTATTTTCTATTTAATGTTTGGGACGTTTACCGTACAAACAAAGGTGTATCAGCTCCATTCAGATTATCCCCGGCTACCGGTGACTTTAAATGACAGTTTAGCCTACTTGACGTTTGTGAAACAGGCGCTAAATGTTATAATATCGTAACCTTTTCGATAAAAAGTTTAACGAAAATTCCGACATCTTAATCGAGACTTACCTATTGCAATAAGCCCAATATAATGGAATATCTGCAGTATATACCTATAGATATAAAATTAAGTCTATGTCCGAATGCATTAACCTCCAATTAGATAATAGTTTAACTTACTTTCTTACTTATTTATTCAACTTGCTTTTAACTTAGTGCCGGAAGGTTCTCGAGTTCTGTAAGGTGGACATATGATCTGATAAAGGTCAAGGTCGACTTGTCCTATTGGGAAGCTATGGGGAAGCCTATGTCCAGCAGTGAACGTCCTGCGGCTAAGAAGTTGATGGTGCTGATGATGACTTAAGATTTATTTTTCATTGTTTAAGTAGATCAATTGGGTGATATCAATTACCTACATTCTTTTTGAATTTATTACTGAAATACCTGTATGTGTTAACGGTACATTAGGTCTATTCGTAATGACCTTTCTTTTCAAAAAAGTACTCAAACGAAAGTGCAATGTCAAGTATAAATAAATATACAATCACCAACTTTATTACTTAGATCTAAAACACCCTCAGACACTCTCATAAAAACGACCACAAAAGCAATCATCCTCATAAAAAGATTGTCTAAACAACTGGCTAAACATTACAATTTGATGGACACACTCCATCATCTCGTGGGACCACGATGAGACTCGGGGGACCGAGAACAAAGAGAGACTACGGTAACCAAATACAAGCCGGGTACCCGGGGTACCTAATGGGTATAAACACCAGCCAAATGATCGAATGAGTGCAGATTTTAGAGGGGTCCCTTTTGACAATAGATAAAGTGCATTTAGACAAATTAATTGATGTCGCCTATATTTTATACTTAGCTGCTGCCCGCGACTTCGCCCGCGTAACTTTGTAAATTATATACTAAAACCTTCCTCGAGAACCACTCTATCCATTGGTGAAGACAGCATAAAAATTGGTGCAGTAGTTTTTGAGTTTCTCGCGAAGACAGACAGACAGACACGGCGTGTAGTGACAGACATGTAGTGATGAAGTGATAATGTACATAACATATGGGTCCAGTTGTCTGAAAATAAATGAATTTTAATTTTAATAATTTTTAATTTGCTATTCTGTTCCATATTCCTTGATAGTGACTAAAAGGTCATTCTTTTAAAACAGTAAAAGCTATGTCTTCGCTATAGTGGGCGTATATAATTTTAATTTTAAGTAATCATTAATGTCTTGACCCTCTGTAACTCTGTCTGTGCGACTGTTACAACTTCTAAACTTCGATCAAGGGCCGCCCTAATTGCCAAATCATGTATGCTTCTTGTGCCCGAGGGCTTTGTGTGTGTAGTGTATTATCATTATACGTTTATCTACATTTATTAAGGGTAAAATCTCATTAAATGCAGGAGATATATTTTGCTTTCAGGAGTCATTTTTTTAAAATTTACATTGGATTACATGTACGTGCATGCATACATTAATAATACGTGCATATTATAATGGCAGCGTTCGGGAAGCTCCGAGACATCTTCTCGTCAAAAATTCCTCAGTGTCTCAAGACAAAAGTCTTCGATCAATGTGTGTTGCCAGTGATGACATATAGCGCTGTAACGTGGTGTCTTACTATGGGCCTCGTGAGAAGCTCAATGTCGCTCAACGAGCTATGGAAAGGGCTATGCTCGTGGTTATACTGCGAGATCGAATCAGAAATGAGGAGATCCGTAGACGTACGAAAGTTACCGACATAAGCCGACGGATCAGTAAGTTGAAGTAGCAGTGGGCCGAGAAGTAGTGCGGAGAGCCGACGGCCGCTGGGGCCGGAAGGTTTTCGAGTGGAGGCCACGGACCAGCAAACGCAGCATAGGACGTCCACCCACAAGGTGGACAGCCGACCTAATAAAGGCCGCGGGTCAACGGTGGATCCAGGCTGCTTCTGACCGGTCCAACTGGATTTTTTTGGGGGAGGCCTATGTCCAGCAGTGGACGTCCTGCGGCTGAGATGATGATGATGATTATTGACTAGCTGATGCATGCGAATTCCTCTGCGTAACTTTATAAAAGATAGCCCATGTTACGCTCTGATAATGTAACTTTCTATATGTGAAAGAATTTTATCGGTCCAGTACTTTTTGAATTTATTCATTACAATTATTAAAATATACATAAAATGGCGTTGCTTACTTATTCCTTATCCTGGAGCTGGTATACCCTCTAGCATCCCTTACTCATTTCTGCGAAATGTACTTTTTTTAACGTTGGGAAATCCTCTTGGATACCCGGCAGTGTAGGGTTATACCTTATTTAAATATAATTAAATTAATTATTTTAAATTAATATAAAACCCAATTTTAGCCGGTACGAATCCGACTGCCACTACTAACCTTATACTAACTCAAATACTAAGTTGAAATAGACAATTAATGCAATTTTTAAGATTTTAACATCGTACTGCTCGCCATAGTATCTGCATTACTTGGATAAAATGCCTCTACGCACAGTTTTAGCAGTGAATGTACTACGGTTAAAATTATGATGCTGAGATGACACATTTTTTAACTTCCTTCGTTGTGACCTTTCATAACATGCGAATATGGACAAAAATAAATTCATGTCAGACGTTAAGTCAGTAAAGGGTATATCATAATTTAAAAAAATTTAATTAAAATAAACGGTAGCCATAACGAGCGGGTAACGAGGGTGTCTCTAAACACCGACCTTTGAAGTGATCGTTAATTATCGTACGGTTTGGGTTACGTGGATAACCCCCCTTTACATATATCATCATATATGTACAATGGATATTTGTATAATGTAGGTACAGTTATGGTATAATTTACATATTGCATACTTTGAAAATCCTTTATATTATTATAAAGAGAGTGAACAAACTGGAAATGGAACGAAGTTTGTTTATGCTCAATTTTTTTAAACTATTTTAAAGGTTATTTGTATTACATTCTACTGATATTATAAAAGTTTGTGAGGATGGTTGTTACTCTTTCAAGTAAAAATGGCTTAACGGATTTGGATGAAAGATAGTTTATTAATAAATATTATTCTTGATGTGTTCCACTAGCTAGATCTTAGAGAACGTCCTCCGTATAAAGTTGGGGCACAAATCCATATTGCCGATGGTTGGCCTTAGCAAAGTATGCCAATTTATTCGGAGCAACAGCAACTTTTCCAGGAACTTGCTTTGGATTTACAAGAGTCCAATAGGTCTATATCAAAGATTTAAATCACAAATGCACCCTGTGCTTCGGAAAACTGTCCACGTAATAGTCTGTATGCAATGTGAACCGCTCACTGCTTTCTACAAGCGACTAAGGTGGGAAGAGTGAGCTCACTCTTCCCAACGATGACACATTTTCGGCCGCCTGAAGTATGGCAAGGGCGCATCTGTGATTTAAATCTTTGGTCTATATGATCTTACAGATCTATAGTCATCTTTCCCGAACTTCCGGTCTTTAGGCGAAAGCATATATATATTCATATTTTCATTAATGTTAAAGTCGACAGACTGGCTGACGGTCCACTTGATGGTAAGTGGCTACCGTCTCCTATGCACACAAGCAACGCCACAGGTGCCTGCAAGTACGCTGCCGACTATATTAGGATTAAGGATAAGGTATTGGAAAGGGATAAGAAAATGGGCTCTAGCATCTCTTACTCACTCACTGAATTTTCACCGAATAATTTTACGGTGGTTTTACATAAGGAGGTGGTTCCTACTTGAATTTGGAATAAACTAGTCATGTGAGGAAATGAGTTGACAAAAATACAGATCTACACGATACGATAATTATAAAATAAACCAATATAACAGTAAACCACAGTTAGTCTGTCCAAATAATTATTACACTACAATAAATAACAAAAGAATTGTCATTAAATTGACCAAAAAGCAAATTACCGCCATCTGGCTGCCGTTTGACAGATCCCAAAGGGTTTTGGCGCCCGTTTGCATCTGTCAAGCGGCCATCTTGTCCTACAATAGAAAAGATTGCCATTTTCCGCGCCATTACTCCTTGTTTTGTGAAATTAACCGCACACAATCCATTTACTACTCATGTCTGCTGGATTTTTTCAAAATTTTACTATTACAAATTTAAGATCATAACTAGCGAAGATTTTTTTAACCTAAGTATTCTATTAATTACTAGAACATTATTGTATCAGTCGTATTAAACTCGTAGATAGGTAAAATACATTATCAAGCACTATTGGTGTATGGCTTGCAAGATGAAAAAAGCTATATGTATTACCTATAGCTTAAAATTAAGGAACTAATTATAATTATTATAATATAACTACCTCTTTAAATATTTAAATAACAGAAATATAACGGTCTAGCAGGATAATGAAACAACAGTTATCCCTCTCTGGCAACTCTTTTTGGTGGAGTACTGGCATTATTCTATGGGCAAAACCTAAGGACCACTGTATGCATAATATCGGACCTCGATCTACATTTGTTTTCGAGTTAAGTATGCACGATAATGTCATAAATTCAAGGTATTACTTAAACCGTAATATTAGTTAAACCTTACCTTAGAATATACAAAGAAAATAATAATTATAGATACTAGGATAGAGTATGTAATGACTCATTACATAAAACTCATACTCATCCAAAAATACTCATTACTAATGAGTATTTTTGGACATCACCCTGTCCTTTGACTTATAATTAAAAAATCTCGATTTAATTTTTCCTTCCTTTTTTCGGAACTTCTCGTAGAGGTACACCTACAGAATAAGTTACATGGTAAGCATGTAATGTCCTTTATAATTGCAAGCATACACTATAATACAATGATAACTATAACGTATTAGACACGTTAGACAGCGTAGATTCAAAATATTGGTCACCTAAAGAAATGTATAGAATTAGAAAATAAATTTTAATTAATCCAAGACCACAAGTAATTTAAAACACGCGATAAATAATGTGTAACAAGCGATGCACAATATCCATTGCCCATTAAAACCGTAACAATAACATATTCAAACAAAGAGCACTCCCACACGGGCCGTCTCCATCGAAGCGTGAAATATAGATGCGTTCAACAATAGAGCTAATAACTCGTATGAAGTACCCTTAACCCGGACGCGTGCAAGTCATAAGCGGATCGCTGTCAAATTAAGAACAGAATAAAGTGTTTCAATACTTCTTCTTACTTTTGACTTGGTTGCTCTGTAATCAATAGCTTCAGATTTCTCATTTTCAAATTCGAAATTCAAAATTGTGTTGACTCAAATATTTTATCTTATCAAAATCATCATCATCTCAGACGCAAGACGTCCACTACTGGACATAGTCTTCCCCCATAATTTTCCAATAGGACCGGTGAGAAGCAGCCTGGATCCACCGTTGACCCGCGGCCTTTATTAGGTCGGCTGTCCACCTTGTGGGTGGACGTCCTACGCTGCGCTTGCTGGTCCGTGGCCTCCACTCGAGAACCTTCCGGCCCCAGGGGCCGTCGGCTCTCCGCACTATATGCCCTGCCCACTGCCACTTCAACTTACTGATCCGCCGGCTTATGTCGGTAACTTCCGTTTCGTTCGTCTACGGATCTCCTCATTTCTGATCTCGCAGTGTAACCCCGAGTTATAGCCCTTTCCATAGCTTGTTGAGTGACATTGAGCTTATCAAAATACATCCCATTAATAATAACAATTATTATATTACGGTAATAACGTATTTTATTGTTATTTTCATTTAGATATAGATGTCGAATTTATTCTTTGTAAACAGAATCCGCAGCGAAATTTATATCTTGATTTGATATAACTTACTCTATGCTGATATTTCTCGTTTGTTAAGGCAATTATGTAACGTATTTAAGTAGGGAGTGAAATTAATTTTTGTTGTGATAAAAATTGAGATATTTACTTGAATTTTGAATAAAAAGATTTGTAAGGATAAGCATGTTGTTTTTGTCATTTTTACAGGTTTCGGTGGTAGTGCTCAAATAAGCACTATGCGTATTTTTAAAATTAATTTTCAGCTCACACAATTTTGTTTTATAATGAACGAGGTTTGTATAGAACGTTCATTACGTTTAACGTAAGAGTTGATAAAATAATCATTCCAATATTAGACTGAGATTGGACTCCAACTATGCCTGTGTCTAATCGTTGCACGCAATCGCTCATACCTTGCACGCTTTTGAAGCGGATACTATGAAAAATAATATTATCTATGGTTCGATCACTACCTTTGTAGAGATGAAGGCGGCAAATCTCTTTTGTTTTGCATAGACGGGGATCTCTTTCGGTGGCGTCTACATTTTTTGCAATCGATAACAACAAACAGCTACTAAAAACACAATTCTTTATATTTGTTGTGTGATTTTTTTTTTTCAAAATTTTTTAAATACATTTTTCATGGTATAAGAGATTATGAGAAATGACTTCCACACGAATGCGTACCTACTAACGATATATAGCGTTGGTATTTCCTTATCATTCTTTCAATAGCGCGCTTTTTCGAAATTTGGTAGGTGGCTACCGTCAATAGCATCCTCAATGCATTTGCCGAAAGGCTTTACTGTCGGTATCTGAACCATGGCTGTAAGATTTCGTCCAAAAAATTTGTAAGTCATACCGCACTCGATCTAATCATTATTGAGACCGCAAAAATTAAAAAATAGGAGTGTGTCAGCAAGTTTTTGAATGGCAGGTGCGTGCAGCAACGGGCTCCACTTTCTGCCAGAGATAGAGCTTAAGATTTCGGCATTATTGAATGTGGAGAGGAAATAGTCTCTACAGGCCTCGTTATTTACCCGGACGGTAGCAAAAGTGAGGGAAAAGTTGGTGCTGCCTTGACCTGTAGACGGAATGGTGCTGAAATAGAGGCAAAGAAGTATAAATTGGAAGCCTACTGCAAGGTATTTTAAGCGGAAATGTACGAATGTTAAAAAAGGAACCATGGTTGTGTTTTATTTTATTAAAATTAGCATATCTTTAAGTTGTTGAAAATCGCTAACAAATGATCAGATCTAATCAATGGTGGTGCACTGAATTGAATAGTACACTTCTGTTATCTAATACAGAATTAGTTCAATATTCGAGTCTCATATTCGAGTCATTAGGAAATTATTTTCCCATCATATCAAAATCAAGTTGAAGATGTCTAGATTGTCTAGATCCGTAGTGATGCAACATTCAAAGCCCTCACGTTAATCACGTTACGACCTCGCATCGTGCTGTGTGCATCGATGTCGATTTTTTTCAACCCATTTGGAGTGTGGGTACTTTTTAATTCTTTTGACGCTCTGTTGGCCGACCGTTGTAAAGGTTCATATAGACTAAACTCGTGAAATTCCTTCTACATATGCAAATGTGTCCATAAGTGGATTGGCTGCGAATTCGTATCCCTCCAGTATTATATATAGTATAGTACAGTACAGTACATGTCAGTATTATTATAATGAATGTTATTTATAATGTTACTTACTTACTTACTTACTTACTGTATTTTATTTTAATTAGGGCCTCTTTCTCCAACTACAAGTAACGTGTTGATTAGTTACTTTTAGAAATCATTTTCTGATATATTGAATTATGCACTCAGTTTACTGCATCATTCGATAGCCGAATTTTTATTATTATTTTCTATTTAATGTTTGGGACGTTTACCGTACAAACAAAAGTATATCAGCTCCATTATCCCCGGTTACCGGTGACTTTAAATGACAGTTGGGCCTACTTGACGTTTGAGAAAGAGGCGCTAAGAGTTACTTAACTTTAATTAATTATTATTACTAACAACCATCAAACTACTACAACATGGAACCCGCGTGCCATACAAAACACAACGAATTTTATGGAACATTTAAAAGTGACATATGCGTAGAGCATGAACTGTCATTTATAACAAAACAAACATAATAATAAGTACGTAATTTAAAGAATGAATCACTAAATGTTTTGCTAAGCGCAAAATTCGAGAACGGTTGGACCGATTTGGCTGATTTCTTTTTTGTTGTGTTTGATGAAGTCTGAGGAAGGTTCTTATGGAGAGAAAAAACTTAAAAAAATACGAGGAAAAATTAAAAACAATAATTTTCTTTTCCCATTCAAATCACTCTGTCCCCAGCTGGCAAACATTTGACGTCAATCAAAACAAAACGTATGTGTCACCTAATAGCAACCATTGTTGATAACCTTTTCGCTGTCATTAGAAACTGTCAAATCGATTGGTATCATGTTGTTGTGATGTATACGGATGTAGAGCTAAGCAAAAAGCAAAGTTTATATAAAAGGTAACACGACATTTACGAGTATTGACTGTTAGGTGGTACGAAGTTCGCCGGGTGAGCTAGTAATTAATATCATGAAACATTTTTGACGTATTTCAGTTATATATGTGTATTATAGTAGAATATATACATCACTACAATACGTTCCTATGTCTTGTATGTAATCTGTGTATCCAAGGTACAAATATATAATTTGTAACACTTTTCTACCTCATTTATAATAAGTAAAGTTATAACACCAATTATTTTATCAGTGAAGATTGTAATCAGAAAAAAGATAAATATATAAATATATAGGTTTTTAGAGATAAATATAATTGAAGGTTCAAATTTTTAAAACAATCTTTGTATGTTTTTTCCTGTGACTCAACCAGTAGAAAGCTATAGGTAAGACAATCGATAAAATAAGTTCCTATATTGAAATCAAGATTTCTGTTTACCGAAATAATTAAGTTCAATTTTTTTTTTCAATATGTGCAATGTATATGCACCCTTGTTGTACTTATTTCATAGTGATGCCTGGCGCGGTGTTCATATCGATAAATATAATTGACTCAATCATTGATTTAAACAATAATTTATTCACAATATTAATTAACATATTTAATTACTAAATAACATAAAATCAAGTTTTAAGAGCAATGAAAATTAATTATAACAGATATACAGGATGTTTGGAAGGTACAAAGAGTGAAGGGGATGATAGCTAAGATAATTTAGAATGTTCTAATCTTTCAAACACTCCGTAATTATGTTCAAAGTGCTACAAGAAAATTGATATGTTTTCTCGAGTGCAAATGGTTATCTACCCAGGTACCTACTCATTCTAAAGTTACAATTTATAAGTACCTATTTAAATTAGAAATAAAATAAGCAGACTTTGAGGTGAGTCACTATACATAACTTTACTAAATGTGCCCTGCGGTTTGGCCCGCTGTGTCATATCTCTAGATACCTAATGCTCACTGTACTCGCCAAGTTGTCGCAACTGGTCACCGAATAAACTTTTTTATATTTTGTAGATTAATGTAAATCTACGACACATTTTGTCGACACGTTTGGTCTAGTGGCTAGTAACCCTAGCCGTTAACCAAACGGTCGCGGGTTCGAATCCCGCTAGGGGCAAGTGTTTTATGTGTTAACATTTTGCCTTTGTACCTGAGTCATGGACGTTTTGTATTTATAATATGTATGTATTTACAAAAAAAAAGTTATCTATGTATTATATCAACTGTCTGGTATCCATAATACAAGAATTACTTGCTTACTTTGGAACTAGGTGGTACTGTGTGGAATGTGTGAAGATATTTATATTTATATTTAATAAAAAATTGATAAAAACAAATTTTCAACTTTATTATAATAGTTAGGTGTAATACCTACTTAAAATATATAAATAACGATACCTATCATAAATATTCAATACAACGACATGAACTCCGTACATCACTATAAGCCCGTGGACTACACATAAAACCCGGCACACAGCCATCATATTTCATTTTTATTTCAACCAATCCTTTGCCGAAACCATACTTTTAGAAGGCCCGCTTTTTAATTCGTTTTACTATGATAACTACGGAGTGAAAAAATCTTTTTTTTATTATTCGTCGAATATTACTTTTCACTGTAACTGTACGGCTTCGCTTTAGAGAGGCATATGCTGTAAGTACTCTGCAGTTGATACTATGAATAAAATGTATTGTTAGTTTTACTTTACTGATTAATTTGATATTGCAAAAAGAAATAAGTACGGCACAATCCTTTTTTTTTTCAGTAGTCTACAATTAATCTTTTAAGTATCTTAAACAATATACTCTTTGATTAACTTAACCACAATTCAAGTCGATAAGTCAGTGTCATATAAATATTTTAAAAAAGGTAACTTTTAAGAAAACATTTTTTTTCTAAGGTAAAAAATAATACAAGTAAAAACAGAAATCCGGCATAATGAGAATATTGCTAGGAAATAAATAAAAAAAAAATCGAAGTGTTAAATTATGCTTTTTGATATCATTCATTTGAGTCTGTATTGCTCTGTAGGTATATAGTAGTAGCCTGTTTCATTTTATTGTAATCTGTCATAGTACGCAATATGTCATTAATAAAACGTCTTCTATAATACGCAGCAAACTTTTTATATGTTAAAAATCACAATCAATGACTTAATCAAGAAATATCCGAGGAAATAAGTCTCCTAGCATCTTGTGTCAACGCTTAAAAAGAGTATAGAAGAATTTCATGTTTCAGTGTCTAAATTTTTGTTGTTTACCAGGTCCATTATTAAATAAAGAATAATATGTACATTTATAAAAACCAATATTTATTGTTTTATAAAGTAGTATCCAATGCTATCACCTTTTCGAGAGTAAGCTTCGTCTCACTCCGAAACGCGTAAATATCAGTTATTCAGTCATTAGTCCGACGGTGTGTGGACGGCATTATTTTATTTATGACCGTTTCCCGAATATATCGCAACGCAACGTTTACGTTGCGTGTATGTAATGGATTTAAAGTACGGACTTCACTTATAAAATGAATATACCTAATACACCAATAATTTGTAATTATTTAGTCATACACTGTAATTACCCTGCAGTTGACACTATGAATAAAATTTATTGTCGATATTACCTTATTAATTTATTTAATAATGTGAAAAGAAACAATCCTTTTTTTTTTCAGTAGTTTAGAATTATTAATTATTTAACTATTTTGAACAATACTCTTCGACTAACTTAAAAATTCAAAAACGAGTCAACCATTAGAAAAATCAGCATCATTATAATATTTTCAAATGAATCTAATGTAGGTATAGATTTCCATCTGTTTTCCATAATCCTAATAACATTAGAAATGCGAGAGTTTGTGTGTTTGTTTGTTACTCGATCACACAAAAACGGCTTTGAATAAAATTTAGCACAAAGAAAATTTTATAACCTGGTTTAACATATATACTTATAGGATACTTTTTATTCTAGAAAAATGTTACGTTTTTTCACCGGATTCGAAAGTCAACCGCAATCCGAAAAGAAATTTTATTTAAGTATAACAAATAAATAATTGACTCCTGTCTTATAATGCAATCCAGCAGTTTTGTTCATAACTTGATTATAAGTAAGTAACAGTTTGTCTATTGTTAGCATCTTAAATGAAATAGGTATATCATTGAAAAAGTTGCTTGGCATAATTAAATTGGGATTCCACAAGCAATATTTTACGTGGTCACCCTCGCGTCACCTGGTCACGGGTACTACCCATCAAACTTATCAGTGGTCATCCTTAGTTATTTAAATAAAAATACAATTACACATTAGTTTCGGGGGTATGTTTTGACCGGAGAGGGCGGGGGTGCGTTAGATTAATTTAGTTTTTATACCGATATGGTCGCGAACGGTTATGCCGCATAAACTTCGAACTTAATAACACTTTGCTACCTACATAATAAAGGCCCCAGATTTTCAGTTGTTCCGTTAAGTAGGTTATTTTTTGTACATTTTAAAGTATTCTATCTTTTTGTTGTCGCTATATACATATTAAATATAGAATGGCAAAATTATCTTTTGCCGAGAGAAAAGGGCAAAAAGATTATCTCGGCAAAAGTCAGCTGTCCGTGTACACAGTTACTGTGATAATTATTTGTCATCTTCACTATAACCTTACTATCAATAGGTAATTACTTCATAATATATCCTGTCCTAAGTTTTATTTCTGTAGCAAGAGCATTTCAGTAACAAAATATTCCTTTAAATTAATTTTTATTTTCCATTATTTTTTTTCTAAAACGTAGGTCTTTTGAATAAAGTGTAATTTTTACGTTTACTCTAGTATTTATTTAAAAATATATATAATATGCTGTAAATACTTTTTCTTAAATAAAATTTTACTTTGCTAGAAAGAGATCAAATGAGGCCAAAAATAAATAAAAGCTTAAGTAAATAAAATAAGTTCATAAGGCGATTTTAGCTTTAAAAAACAGTAAATATCTTTAAATGTACATAAACATCGTAAGGTTAAAGGTAACATTGGAAGCTTGAGGAAAAATCAGTTATGCTTTTTGAATCATACTCCTTACTTTTTTAATTGTATATTTATTTATGCAGCCAGCTCCCTAGTATGTATATTAATCAAACACGTATGGACATGGTATCCAACATATATTTTATTTAAAGTTTTTAAAAACAGTAAAAAAAGTAACAAGTTTAATATTTTTTCCTAGGTCCACACTTTAAGTGGGCGCGCTATTAACGTCGGAGTGCATTCAAAATTAATGAGACGCGTTATTTTAGTAAACGAACACCCAGTTAATTAATTCAATTGTTTTGAGTACAGGGAAATATTAAATAATTCAATTAACTTCCATATTTTTTTAAATGGAAACATTGGAAGTTGAAGTTGTTTAATAGTATATAATATCTTACGAACCTGCGTATTCTTGAGTAGTCTCTCTACTAGAAATTTTCTTAGCACAAATTAATGCTTTTTTTATCCACCCTAATAATATTGATCGAAGTTAAATCTCATTAAACTTATTTAATTTTTTTTTCACCGATTTAAATTAAGATTTTAATAATTAATTAATAACGTTTTACAATACATGGAAAAATGTAGGTAATTTATATCTTACCAATAACAATGTTAAGTTATGTACAAAAGAATTTTATATTTGTTACAAAATAAATGTCCCACGAGGGTTGTGTAGTACCCCGGAGGAAAAGAAACCTAATATTTTTCCAGAATAAAAAGTATCCTATATATTAATCCAAGTAATAAACTATCTGTGTGCCAAATTCCATTTAAAGTGTTACAAACATCCATACATTACATCCTCACAAATTCGTATTTAATAATATTTTATAGGATTGTAAAATATAAAACAAAAAAAGTCAGAATTTTAAATGACAATTCGAAATGAATTCGTGTAATTTTTTTAATTCCTCTTCCGAACTTGGTTACGAATACTCATGGCAGATGTTTAAAAAGTTGAACAAAATTTAAAAGGTGACAATTTTACCCCTGACTCGTTTAATTGCCCAACTTAATGTATTATAACAAATTAATGTCGTTGATTGTAGTGTAGCGGAAGTGGAAATATATTTCTATTGTTGTACGAATGCAAGAATTTATCACTTTGGGCGTATATTCATTATTGGATGCGGTCATCGAATCAGACGTTCTTATGCAAATTTGTGAACCAACAATATATTGTAATAACGTCTGACATCTTTATTGCTGTTACACTTTTGCCAGGCGTTGGATTTTTATTTTTAAATGATCCCTCGGGAACAGTAGGTATAGGTATTATTTAACCTTTTCTGTATCCCTGACGAATGTGTATGAAAAATTTCATGATGTACGGTTGAGTAGTTAAGGTGTGAAAAGGCGAAAGAAAGACGGACATAGTTACTTTCACATTTATAATACCTATTAGTATTGATACTAATTTATTCATATACACTATTCTGAGCACAAATAAAAGCGCTTGTTCCGGTGTGAGAGAAGGATGCAAGAGCACAATCTCTCAGTTGATTTTTTTAATGCTAAGATCGACAGAGAGTCTGACAGTCCATTTGCATAAGGTGGCTAACGTCACTTGCTTATAGTGGGATTAAGTTAAGAATGAGAAAGGAACTAACAACGGATAAGTTTAATAAGTTTTGGTATCCCATCACTCATCGAAACTCAACAAATACGAGTACCAATTTGCCTGCGTGAACTTAGTTAAAATTTGTACTCGATTTTTTTAAAAAAAAAACAGGTAATCAAATTACTCAAGAAGGTTCCATTTTGAAAATTGTTCGCAGATTAAATTTATTTAAATGTATCATTTATTTTGAATACAGCACAAGGAAAAGTCGACTTAATAAGTGAGCCAACTAAGATTGAATTTCACTTAAGTTGAAGACTATAAAAAAATCTAACTTCACTGAACGCTTTGAAACACGACCCCGCCACTATTTACCTATTCATTTTTAAAGGGAACTTAACGCCCAAATCGACGCTTTAATACTCTAAAATACTGGACAAAGACTTTAATACTCTAAAATAAACGGCTTTGTATAATTCGACAAACATCATATTACGTTAGAATTTTTTTTGTACGACCTAATTTCTAGGCAACAAAGTCTCGTTTTCAATGAAATGATAAAAGTAAGCAGAGTAAAAGGCACTGGCAGCTAACAAAAGCAAAAATAAGAAAAAAACTCCTCCCTTCTTTTTTTAAATTGTAATTCGTAGGTTCGAATTGCAAATGCGGCGTTGTTATTTCAAAACATCAGCGAGGTGTCATTGGACACTCCTTCGCGAGTACGGCTATGAGAAATTGTCAACAATCTTAGGACTGTATGCATCTAAATACTACACTGGAATTTGCGTCACAAATACCAAAGGGATACATAAAAAGAACGCCTTTGACAGAATCATGGCGGCCTCTTGCCTTCGCGCTTCAATGGTAAAGGTTAGTAACGACCAAGTTCTACTATTGTTTTAAACTCCAATGTGTTGACGTAAAGTCACATTTTCTTTAAATGACATTTGTTTAGTTGGTTTTAAATGACAGTTCATGCTCTATGCATATGTCACTTTAAATGTTGCATAATGTTCCTAGTGTTTGTATGGCACGCATATTACATTTTGTAGTAGTTTGATGGTTGTATGCGTAACTTACTCGTATAAATTAATAAAGACATTCTTTTATGTTAATGACTTAGCCTTTAGAGCAGTGTTGAGATCAAATGATTTCAACATTGCACCGTGCTACAAAAAATACCTACACTCTTATAAAAAGTTCTTAGTAATGTAGACACTCGGCAAAACGCTTTAGAGTAATGCATTGACTTTGTTGGCTAGCAAGTTGCGCCCACTTTATGTTGGTTTCTCTTGCGTTTTCACATTCGAAAGTAAATAGTAGGAAACTATATCCTTTCTCAGGAACTTGAAACCTCGTTTCAACCAAAAAGGCTACACCAATGCTTTTCAAGTCGCAATAAAAAAAGTAAAAAAGTATATAACGAAAATATTGTTAGTAGGTATTTCCAAAATCTATAGAATATGCAATGGTGAAAACTTGTTTATTGTGTAATTGTATGACCATATATGAGTAATTACTAATTACTTTAATGTTATTTATTTATAAAATAAAAATAGAATATAATATGAATAAAATAGAAAGCGTCAAGTGCATTGTTTTTTAGGTGTCGCGATTTCGCGTTGCCGTACATATTTTGAAATACGAATCGAATGTTTTATTCGTAAATGGCGTTCGAATTATCGCAACTTTGACACCTCGTGTTTCTAAACGTATTTATTCCTTACCAAGACACGTTTACTGTTAAATAAAACTCTATTTCTTGAGTAATAATGACGAAATTTCTTTAAAATTAGTGCTAATAGGTTTTTAATCTTTATTTAGTCGTGAAGTTCAAATCTGAAGATAGTATATTCGATAAAAGCATTGTAAGAGTAAAATGGATAAAAGAACATAACATTTTTGATGTTTTTGTTAAAAGCCAATATAATCAAAACTGTCATGTGATTTTTTTTCTACTTCCGCATTCAGTATATGTGTTTATATTAATGTATGTCCATATTTTATTTTATTTTTTTATTTTTTTATGTTAAGGTCGACAGACAGGCTGACGGTCAACTTGATGGTAGGTGGCTACCGTCGCCTATAACTCACTATAAGTGCTACAAGTGCGCTGCCGACCATAGAAGGATTAAGGATTTATATGGACGGCAGAATCTTACAAACTAGTTCTTACTTTGAAGTCAGAAAACCAGTTAATTAGATATTCACCATTAAGTATTTACAAATTAATAGTAGATACCTATTTTATGTCTTATCTATCTATACCACAGAATAAGTAACTACAAAAAATATAAAATTTTTTGATAAGTATATTCAAAAATGACTCACAAAGCATCTGGCAATAAAATTCCTAATTTTAAAGAAAGTGACCGACGTACATATTCTGGCAAGCGCAGCGTAGGCCCATAGCCATTGTGTGTGCTTTCTACAGTCGTTTACGCTACGCTAAGAGAAAACTTTGTGATTGGTCAAAATTTTATTTTGACGTTACAACAATCAATCACCAGCGTTCTTACCTCTTAGCGTTCTCTCTTCGTTTCCGAAGTACGCAACGAAGCGTTTGCATCTTACCACAAGGTTGCACAATAAGAAAAATATTTTATGTGTTTATTTTAATGTATGTCCATATTTTATTTTATTTTTTTATTTTTTTATGTTAAGGTCGACAGACAGGCTGACGGTCCACTTGATGGTAGGTGGCTACCGTCGCCTATAACTCACTATAAGTGCTACAAGTGCGCTGCCGACCATAGAAGGATTAAGGATTTATATGGACGGCAGAATCTTACAAACTAGTTCTTACTTTGAAGTCAGAAAACCAGTTAATTAGATATTCACCATTAAGTATTTACAAATTAATAGTAGATACCTATTTTATGTCTTATCTATCTATACCACAGAATAAGTAACTACAAAAAATATAAAATTTTTTGATAAGTATATTCAAAAATGACTCACAAAGCATCTGGCAATAAAATTCCTAATTTTAAAGAAAGTGACCGACGTACATATTCTGGCAAGCGCAGCGTAGGCCCATAGCCATTGTGTGTGCTTTCTACAGTCGTTTACGCTACGCTAAGAGAAAACTTTGTGATTGGTCAAAATTTTATTTTGACGTTACAACAATCAATCACCAGCGTTCTTACCTCTTAGCGTTCTCTCTTCGTTTCCGAAGTACGCAACGAAGCGTTTGCATCTTACCACAAGGTGGACAGACTGCTTCTGACCGGTCTTATTGGAAAATTATGGGAGAGACTTATGTCCAGCTTATGGGAGTAGACGTCCTGCGGCTAAAGGTTATAATGATGTTGACCATTCCTTGTCATTTTCTGAAAAAAAGTCCACTTTCCGAAAACTTAAAGTAATTCCGTTTCCTTTTAATTTTATAGAGGGAAACCCTAACAAAACTTGCACTATATAGATTTGAACGCGTTAATTCTAAACATCGTTATTGAGTGTAAGCGAAGTGTTGTGACCATAAATTGGATTTGACTAATGCCTGCACGCGTCCGCGCACGTTTTACATAATATTAACATTAGCGGTAAACACCCCCCACACGTTAAACATCATTCGACTGAAAATGGTGTCCTTATTTTTAATAATCACACATACCCATGATATTATAGTAAATTCTTTGGTAACCTCTAATATAATTTTAGCTTATGTCAAAAAAAACTACGGTGTTGCTGCTGAAGCTAGGCTACTACCAAATTCTAAAATAAAGCAAACTAAAAGTCTAAAACAATAATTTTGCGTATGAAAAATTTTACAACACAGGCAATAGCTCAATTTTTATTGTTTTTCATTACTTTTCGGCTATCTTATAACAAAATTGTAAAAAAAATATTTTGGGAAAATTGTTCCTTAATCAGTTTTGACGCATTTTCCTCTATGATATGTCCTTTAGATATGACTCCAATAAGGATGTAGTACCTACTATATAGTATTAGATGTTTTTAGTTTTACGATTTTGATACCTACCTAATCGTTTTGGGCACAGATGTCTGTAATATTATCTCTAGAAAACATAACCCAATACGAAGATATATAGCCCTATCCAAATACATTAAAAGCGCCATCTAGTTTAATTATAGGCGATGAAGTTTTAAGTAGATGCAACATTAACCATATTACTAGATATTGTACATTTTGTTTAATCCGTTTTAATCCGGATTATAGTCCATCTCAGTGGCAAGTTTTCTCAAAATTTATTATTTTGTTTGACAGTTAAGCATTGTCTTTTAAATTTTTATTTAATGCAAATTTGACGTGAGAATGAATGAGCGGTGAAATACAGATCGCTCAACAGTTCAATACCATGGACACATAGGTCCTAAAAAAGACTCACCTTTATCGAGTCGCCATATAATAGTTGACGTCACACGCTTATATCTCGCGCTCTCATCGCTCATAAGGAATTTAATTTATTGTCTAATTACACGGATATCTGTCCGTCTGTCCATCCTGCTATATGCTAATGTATGCAGATTACCGCCTGCCGAAAACAACGTATACACAAATTAAATTGTGTAACGAATATTAATTGTTTTATAAAGTAATATGCTAAATTGGGTTAATCGTACATTAATTAATTTGAATGCTTGTACTCGTACAGATAAGACGTGGTTATGTTCGGTTGTCTAACTTTTTTATTGTTATTTGACAGACTTGGATGGCTGACAAATAATCCACGTCTGTATTAGTCTATGTACGAGTATGATGCTATTAATACTAATAAAATATTTAATACAACAATAATATTATTTAATTGTAATCATGTTATGATAAATAATAAATTAGTTGAATAATATCCGCGACATCATATTGCCGTTATCGGCACACTATTTTTAGGTAAAAATGTCATAATAAAAGAAAAATTCGAGATTAAACCAATATTATTATTTTTTTTAATTTTAAACCTTAATATAGGAAGCCAGAGGATTTTAAAAAAAATTTTATGTAGGTAAAAACAGACTAATGATATTTAATTAATTTATTTATTTAAAATCCAAAACTATTAAAAGTATTGAACTGTTAAAGTTCTGGTGCCTCGCTATGCTTATTGAGTTAAGAGTAAAAAGATAATAACTACTATAAATAGGTACTTATAAAATCGTTTGTCCTGATTGACTATCAATGCACAGCCAAATCTATCTTAGTAGTTTCTAGACATCTAGAAAGCTGAAATTTTGAACATAATATTCATTTTATGCAGTGAAATTGCATCTTCGTTTTGATGCATTATGTTCATGAGCGACAGTAGCCACTTACCATCATCGACCATCGACCCACACAATTCTATTTGATTACCTAAATACCATTAAAAATTAAATAATAAAGACAAGTTATTCGGGATACCTATTTGTATTTTCGTCCGATAGCATGTGGGCAGAACACATAAATTACAAAATGCAAAACTCCTTTGATACATCTTGTTTTTGGGGTTAATTAAAAAATTCGCCCGAAACCATAATGAAGCCGGTTTTTTTGCTTAAAGACTCACGAACCTACCCAGATAGAGCTTGTCGCAAATCCGAATCGAATATCCATTTCTGAAGTTTTCTTCAAATATATACTTCTTCTTACACTTCTTACTTAGCATTTGTTAACGTAACATCAAAATATTTGAGCTTACACCAAAAATTTTAAATCTCAATAGATACTTACTATGGTACCAATAATACTTGTAATAATATAGATTTCTTAAAAAATGACTTAATTTTTTTTTAATGACTAGTTTAGTTATTAAAAAAAAACTCAATAAAGTGAACTTTTTTTTATGAATAAAAAAGGGACATTTCCCTTTGGTTCAAGTGTATCATATTATTATGACTTGACTAGGTACTTACGGAAAACTAATAGTTGTAGTATTACTAATAGTAATAACAAAAGAGTAAGTAAATTCGGTTTAGTTCATAAACAAAACTCAGATAAACTCAGATTAACTCAGATAGAAAGGCAACTAAAACCCAGGACTTAAGCTTTTTACCCCGGAGAAGCCATTTTAGTGCAATCTTGCATACCTATCGGAAAATTCAACAGATTCACGAAATACATTTCCATTTTGATATCTATTTTATTATAAATATATTTTTAAATTATAGACTTATGTGTTATTATAATGTATAAACTATATTATTGTGAAGTTTCTTTAGAGACTTTCATATTTATAAAATTATTTAAAACGCTTAGCGAATTCTATTGTAAATTTGTTCAAATTTGTCTAGAAATTAATCAATGAGTGAAAACCTAATACTTATCTACATAATATCTACATACTTTGTAGGTCAAAATATCTCGCATCGTGATCGCACCTTTTTTATTTTTTATTTATAACTAGTATTTGCCCTCGACTTCGTCCGCGTCCGATCGCTACCGAAACCAGATTAATCTGAACACTAATCTGGATATCCCTATAGACATAGGGGGCATACGGGAAATACATACACACATCGCCTTTTATACATATAATAAGAAAATAACATGCTAACACTAAAAACCACTGAGGTTTAATCTCGTGTTATCATTTGTAATCAATACTAATAATAAATCTGTAAGGGTTGGTCATGGAGTAAGTTACTTTGTTTTCAGAGATATCGTGTTTATTTCAGAGGCTCTATACATAATACTGAAACTAAATTGACCATTTTTAGAATTTTTTTTCTGTATGTATGTATGTAAGTATGTATGTTCCTCCATAACTCTTAAACGAATCAACTGATTTTCATGAAACTTGGTAGATAAACATTAAGACGTACGGGACACAGGATAGGCTACTTTTTTCTTTTTCAACGCGGACTAAGTCGCGAGCTCCAGCTAGTTATTAATAAATCTAACTATATACTATTAATTTCAATTTAAAATATATTGTTTTAACTTAAATTTAATATTTTTAATCGTTATATATCATAGATCATAGATCTGAAGGTAGGCTGTTGATAAGGTGTGGGACAATGTAGGGCGTAGGCGGTAGTCCTTTCGCCGTACGTATTATTGGCGCGCTGTGTATTATTGTATTGTGTTACATATCAAATTGTCGGTCGAATTTACGAATTGCAAAGACAGAACAAACCCCGTAAGCCCCCAAAATTGTGTCCTTGTACGGACTCTATCAGTTCATCTTTGAATTAGCGATCTAACCCGATGATAACCGACATTTATAACGGTCCCTTTGTATGTTTGTATTATTAATGGTACAAAAATTGTTAGTTAATTGCTATGAAGCGCTGTTAAAATTATCTATTTGATAATAAAGTCAACTCAAATTATATACTTAGGTTAAGTGAGGGCACGCTTTTAACTTTTACTGACGTTTCATACAATATAACTAACAGTTTCTTAGTTTATATATTTCTAGTATATTTTTAATCTTAAATAGTACATTTGTGTTTAAAAAATAATTACCTTCTTTACCAAATCCGGGAATATTTTGAAGATAAGTACCTGTTATTTTTCTATTTTTTTTTTGTAATAAGGTAACAAAAAGAATTTTACAATATTTACATACAAATATCTATAAAAAATAAGGTATAAAAGGCAGGTTCGCTGCAGGTTTAAATCGGTGGCGCATTCCTCGAATACACATACTGGTGGCTCAAATTATTGCAATACTTATTTTTGTTAAATTGTATTGTTAAATTATTTTAATATATTTACTTAGTTTGACTTACAAAATAAAGTTCACATATATATCCCATCATAAGGAACCTACTGGAGAACAAAGATTTAAGAGCGGGCATAAAGAGAAATAGCCAATCCTAGATTTGAATTTTATCTAAGTAAACAAAGTCTAATTTAATTCATTTTTTTAAATAGATAAATACATTATAAATGAAAGTGACGTCTGTAACGGAAAACATAATATAATGAAATTTTCTCGATAGAAAAAAAATCACCAAGTGAGCTCTCAATTCCATCGAACTTTGGTTTTATTTTCAAAATGACACACATTACAAAGCTAAAAGTGTATCAGTAATTTCACTTCACATATTATCTAAAGCTGTATGTAACAATTTTCCATTTGACATTGTAGTTTAGGAATAATTAATATTTAATACTTTTGGCACTTATAACATTTTTATTGAGCGAGATGCGCTATCTTCCGTCGCATGTTGTGCGTAGTTCTACGTATTTTGTGTCACTGTCATGTCCAAGGGGCCACGCGGGTGAAATTACAAATTTTGTTTGCTTTATACCCATTCTTAATATTTTACTAGCTGGAGCCGGCGACTTCGTCCGCGTTGAAAGGAAAAATATGTGAGTGGTAACGCCGCGGACATCGTTATCGCTGTGACGACGGTGGCGTCACCGCGCGACGGTGGCGCCCAATCCGTACTAATCGACACAATATCTTTATTTTTTTATCTTTTTTATGTCTTATATAACCTATGTCTTATTCTGATGTATAAGATATTATTGTATAAGATATATTATCATTGAAACCCATTCAGTAGTTCTTGCGTGAAAGAGTAACAAACATCAATACAAACTTTCGCATTTATAATATTAGTACAGAAATACGGACTCCAGCGGTCTGCGAGGGATTTTTCTATTTTGTTATTTTCTTTTTATTTAATATGTGTGTATTTAAGCTATGGACATTTAGGTCTGAAATAAAGTATAATTATTATTTACTTAATTACAAGCACTTAATTTAAAATGAATGATTAATAACACAATGTAATACATTTCTGTCGTGTAGCCTATCAAAATTAGCTTATATCTTAGCAATTTATCTCTGCTGACATAGGACAATTTGCATATTATTATTTTTTTATGTTAAGGTTGACAAACTGAATGTCCGCTTGATGGTATAGGTGGCTACTGGTAAATAATAGCATGGGTGCTGTTGTGTTTCGAAGTGTGAGTAGGTAAGGGATGCCAGAGCCCATTTCCCTATCTCTTCCTAATCTCTATCCATAATCCTAACTATGGTCGGCAACTCACTTGCAGCACCAGTGGCGTTGCTTGTATTATAGGTGACGGTAGCCAGCTACCATCAAGTGGATCGACCGTCAGCCTGTCTGCCTAGTTTAACATAAAAAAATCTTCTTATCGTCCAAAATCTCCTATCCGCACGAAGCGCTTCGCGTCTTCTCTTATTACGCGCACATGCAGGGAAGGAGTGTGGAACTCTCTTTCCTCTTCAAGAACAGAGCAAATAGTCCTATTAACGGGCAATCGAACTCCATTTGCGAAAATTTGAAATTTTAAAAAAAATTATGAACATCTCTTTTGTGACTTTTGAAATCAAAATTTTTGTCGAGCAGCCTCAAAGTAGAATAGAAGACAATATCTTAACCGAGACACAAAGATAAACGAATACAATACAGAAAGTGGTGATATTAACGCCACAATTCGGAAACAATAGCCGATAACGGATCATTAGTGTTGCCATAGACGTAGCTAATATCGTTCCACGGAATACTATCGAAACCACTCACAGTTATTAGGAGGTGAAAATTGACACATCTGTTAAGGGGCGGCGTTCGAAATTCGCCCTCAAGTGAGTACTTATTGTATTATTTTATTTATTTTATTATAATTGATAAAAAAATATCTGTAGACGGGCTGACGGTCCACTTGATGGTAGATGGTAATTATGATGGTATTTCATGTCATTATTATAATAACTAATATTATATGTGCGAAAGTGAGTTTGTTTGTTTGTTTGTTTAGCTTTCACGCTTTAGCTACTCAACGGATCATCATGAATTTAGGGGTACAGAGCACCTTACCTAGTAGATGCTAGTAGATAATAGGTACTGTGGGTTTGTTACTTAATTTTGTATTTTTACAATTATCTATTCCACAAAGTAAAGTAACCGCTCCTTAACTACCGATTTTTGAACAGGGAGTCAGCACGACATTCGCTCGTTAAAATATACACACCTAATGTCATCCTATACACATAATAGTATGAATTTATGTATATAATATGACACATGTATCATAACCAAATGCCATTTAGACGTCAATTAGTGGAATGCTAACTTATTAAATTGTTTTTAATTCAGCTCTTTTATTTCTCTAAGTGTGTTGCCATTTGTGAAAATTTATGAATAGTATAGTGTCAATAAATAATTGCATTTTCACAAATGGCAATACCTACTATTAAAAGAAAACACGTTCTGTTATTTTTGTTTTAAAGATATTTTTTTGTTTCAGGAAATGTGCAGTGGCAGCCCACTGTCCTATTTCCGTCTTATCCCTTATCCTGTATGATACTAAGGAAGAAGAGAAGATCTCCTGCAACACTCATCGCGTGGCTTGTGTCAGGCAGCCTATCTGTCGAACTTTATATAAAAAAGTGTAATAAAAAAACACACTAAAATACCTACCTAAGTACTAGCTGGTGCCCACAACTTCGTCCGCGTTCTCTATAGCCTATCTCTAGCCTTCCTCGATAAATGGACTATCCAACACAAAAATAATTTTTCAATTCGAACCAGTAAGTTCCTGAGATTAGCGAGTATAACGAAACAAACAAACAAACTCTTCAGCTTTGTATAATGGTATAGATTAGTAAAAATGTCTTGTACCTAAAGCTATAACTTAGTGGCTTTTAACATAATTCATAATCTAGATTCTAGATTAAAACTTCAATTAAACCTCAATATGTTAATAGGACTTGCGTTGGACTGCGACTTCTCTATGAAACAGTACTTTTTCTAGGTGAAAGGTATGTCCTTTTCTGTATCCTTTTCTGAAGGAAGGACATCCTACGCTGCACTTGCAAGTCCATTGCCTCCACTCGACAACTTTCCAATGGACATTTTTTTTATGCAAATATTATTTTTATTAAAAAATAAAATCATTTGTGTATTTATTAAAATGTATACCAAAATCATCAGTTCGCAGTAATTTTTTTTTACAAATAAAAAAGTCTCCTATTTTAATAAAAATCAATTAAAGGTGTCATTAATATCATTCAAAAGTAATTATTGAGAAATAATAGTTTTACGCAATAGTTAACACGACACACGTAATAAAATGGATCATTAAGTAGCCATAATGGTAAGGTACCACGAAAATGTCAGCTGGATATTCTAAAAAAAATTGTAGTTTGTTTTTTTAAAAATCACACAGGAATCTAAAAAATTTCCGGGTTAAAAAATATTCTATATATTAATCCAGGTAATTTTGTCTATCTGTAAGACAAATTTCATCCAAATCCGTTAAGATCCAAATCCGCGATAGAGTAACAGACATACAAACTTTCGCATTTATGAAATTACTAGGAATTCGGCCACGCTTCGCTGTAGCTTGTTTTTGTATTTTATTTTTCTAATGAGAAGTATACATATTTAAAAAGTATATCAATCATCAATACTAATAATAAATCTGTAAGAGTAGGTATCGTATGTATGTATATTCCTCCATAACTCTTAAACCAATTAACTGATTTTCATGAAACTTGGTAGATAAACATTTAGACGTACGGGACAAAGGATAGGCTACTTTTTTTTCTTTTTCAACGCGGACGAAGTCGCAGACACCAGCTAGTAATATAATAAAGTTAAACCATCAGCTAGTTTTCGAGTTTTGTGGACACAAACATACGGAACCTGATTTTTTATATATTAAGATCAGGATTAGGATTGTTATCATAAAAATTGTCATAATTCGTTCCAAACCAATATTCAACAATTAAGCATCAGTGAAATAATAAAAAATTACAATAACAACAATAAAATAATATTTCAAAATAAAGTTATTATTCTTCATAACCGTTTTTGACTTTAAAATTTCACCAAATTTAGGTAATGCGTTTCGAATCAATTACCGCACATAGGGCACTCGGGAAAAGCATCTGCCTCCCGTGTCGTTCGAATTTTAAATAATTACACGTTTAAAAAAACAAACATGGCGGAAATTGAGCCCCGGTATTAAATGGTCGTGTTATCTGTTACAAAAACTGACAGTTCAAGTAAATTATCTCTTAACACGTTATTAATAGTGTTTTGGTATTCTTTTTAATTGGAGGGTACAAAGTATGGAAATAATTCGGCACAGAGTATATTAAACTACATCCAATGTACTATATGTATCATAACGTATTGTTCTACGTCTATTTTTTTTATTTTTGTTCTTGTTTTTAGAGGTTTATGACCGTAGAATAATAACTAATTTATGACGTTTATGATGAAGATTTCAGGATAGACAAAATAGGATTAGGGAAATAAGCTCTAACAAAAAAAACACAAGTAACACAACAACACAAGTGCCGTTATTATTCTGAGTAGGTAACCTTCAATTTTATTTGTAGATCAGTAATAATGATATTTTTATTTTATGAAGTAGGTACCTTAATTATATTGTTATAAAGTAACTTACATTAATAAGAGTAAAATATGTAATAAAATACGTATTTTTAAACTATAAGTAAGTAGTTAATAAAAAGGAAAATTAAAAATAAAATTGAAACGATATTATCATTTATACACGTGACATAATTATGTTTGTTTACTAAAAGTTATTTTCCCAATTTTATGATACCTATTAACATAACCACTAAGAACTAATTAGATTAGGACAAGGGTAGGTATTTGAAATTTTAAAATCTATTACAATTTACAATGAAAGAAAAATTAATAAAAGTAAATAAAAATAAAAATAAAATATGAGACTCTTTTTATACCTAAATTAAATGTACACTTCATTTAATTAGACTCCGTTTGTTTAACAAAAACAAAATCGTAAAACGAAGTGCAGCGATTCGAAGCGTGGCAACACTTCGAAACACGCATGCGATACTGCGATAACAATTTTAATTAAATTATAAAGATTCCAAGACTCATCGCAAAGGCTAACAGATGGCGCTGATCCTTGATTTAAAATTGGAACTTTACGACACACGTAATAGAGTTGAACTCGCCAAAATTCAAATATTTAATTCTCATTTGATTGCAACAAAAGATAATAAGCTTTCAATGCATTGGATTAGGGTAAATTATTGTTTGTTGACCGCCGTTTTCGTGGCGTGCGATTCACGGAATACACGCGAGTAATTAGAGGATTGTTACGATAAACCAATGTAATCTCTATTACTTGCCGATAAAACCCAAATTGCTTTATGATAATGGGCCGACTTTCGTGATGCCGTGTCGTTTTCACGATAAAACGTCTGTTTTGTAACATTTTACGAGGATCAGGCAATAATCGAATTAATATCAGGAACCACTTAATTAAATTGATAGCTTAATGAGAAAAAAGTCACTTCTTAACAATATTGACACTAAGTACCTAATAAATTGTCCATTATTAACAACTAGCTGAACCCGGCCACGCTTCGCTGCGCCTTTCCTCTTTCCATAGACACAATCAGGAACAAAATCCGTTCACTATTCATACATTCAGACATACAGACAGAGAAAAGTGCACCTGAGCCAAGCCAGAGGCGGCTTGTTAGTCATAATAAAAATTCAATACTCATAAGAAACCTTACGAGCATTGAATTTTTATTCAAACATTTGCAAGCTAAATTGACGTTTTAATTTTGAAATTATTGGTTGTACTTGTACCTACTTATATAGTGTTAGTAAAATTCCAATGATTTCGATTCCGGTTCAAATCTACCCTCAAACATCCTGTCCGGAAACGGCGTTTGCTCGCCGGAAGCGCCGGAAGTGGTCACTCACACACAACGCCTACGCGTGTCAGCGTTTAACCACTTTACCCTATTTTTAGGAACCTCATATGTAAGCAATCGTTCATTTAGTCTGTGTTATTGTTATAACTAGTTTTTTTCGACCAATAAGAGTACATTTATAAACGTAGTCCGTTAATCCGTCCGTCACAGTAAATACAAAAGACTACCGTGAAATAACAGTTTTAGTACTTTTGTGTTTCGGTACGTGAATAAAGTTGCCAAAGCCCTATGCCATATTATTCCTTCTTAATCCTACTATGGTCGGTAACGTTAATTGCACATGTGACTCATCAATACTAATAATAAATCTGTAAGTGTAGGTATTGTATGTATGTATGTTCCTCCATAACTCTTAAACGAATATACTGATATTCATGAAACTTGGTAGGTAAACATTTAGACATACAAGACACAGGATATGCTACTTTTTTCAACGCGGACGAAGTCGCTGGCGCCAGCTAGTATTAAATAAGTTGACGTTGCTTGTGTTACAGGGCGGCGGTAGCCACCTACCATCAAAAGGACCGTCTGTCTGTCCACCTTAACATACGGCTGCTTAAATTCTAAAGTACCAAAAATCAAGATTACACTTTCGAATAAAAATCAATTATTTTTTGGCTATTTTTTTTTCTTATTAGATATATATCAAGTACCTATATGCATATTATACATCGTTAGAAGCGTATTTTTAAGGAGCATTAAATGTTTTAAGTACTTTTTCACAATAAACCGAATACTAGAGAAGATATAAACATATACCTAAGTTACTTTTGAATACAAAAAAATTATCAAAATATACTAAACTAGCTGGTGCCCGCGACTTCGCCCTCGTTAAAAGTAAGGGATGTGTAGCCTATAAAGCAATATAACGCCTGACATCTTTGCTGTTATAATATTTTCAGGGGTTGTATCTTTATTTTTATCAGATAGCTGGTGCCCGCGATTTCGCCCGCGTTGAAAATTATATACTAAAACCTTCCTCTTGAATCATTCTATCTATAAAAAAAGCCACATCAAAATCCGTTGCATAGTTTTAAAGATCTAAGCATACATAGGGACAGATAGACAGCGAGAAGCGTTTTTGTTTTATACTATGTAGTGATATGGTATAAAACAACCATAAGTCTTTTTGCAACATATGAAGGATTGTGATTGTATTTTTGCAATAAAAACATTTTTGGATTTTTTTTATTTGTGATACTTTTTATTTTTTTATGTTAAGGTCGACAGACAGGCTGACGGTCCACTTGATGGTAGGTGGCTACCGTCGCCTATAACACAAGCAACGCCATAAGTGCTACAAGTGCGCTGCCGACCATAGAAGGATTAAGGATAAGGGATAAGGGATAAGGGAGGGGTGGGGTAATGGGCTCTGGCATCCCTTACTCACTCACCGAAACACAACAGCACATAATGCTGTTATTTCACGGTGGTATTCTGTAAGGTGGTGGTTACTGCCGCCAGACAGGCTGCCCAAATGACTGCGAAACGCAGTGTGCCCTACCACTACTATTTAAGCTTTAATTTATTTCGTTTTAATAATTTTAATTTATTTTTGTATTTAAGCTGCGACAAAAAAGCTATATAGCCTAGCCTTCATAGCAGGGGCGTATCTAACACAGTAACTGCTCGACATGTAAGCGAAAATTGGCAAAATGATATCCTCAATCGCACTAAGAAATTTTTTTTTTCAATTGATTCAACTATGAGTTGAACTACAAGTTTCTGGAGTTGAACTTTCTGGAATACCTATAGATAAGCTTTTAGGCAGTACACTAAACTATAAAGTATACTATACGAGTTTAGCGTCGTCAAAAAACATGCGAGCACCAATGATATGTTAAACAAGACAGGATGCGCCCTTACCATACTACTAGTGACAAAAAAATGGTCCTCCAATTCGCACATCTAGTTACTAAAAATAATTGGTTTACATTGCCATGTTAATACGTATTTTTATTTCTTATTGGCGTATCCTGTATTGTAGTGTTCTCATTGGTTGGTTGGACATATCACTGGTAGGTAAGTAGGCATTTTCGTATCTTTCTACGCACAGAATGAACACCCGTCATTGGTGCTAATTTCCGATTTTGACACCGGCGCGTCGGTGTTACGTACTAGAAACGTTAGCCTTGTCCTTACGAAGTAATATAGAAGTCATTGGCGAGCATATAAGCTATAGTTTGTTTTTTAATCTCAGAGACAAAAATGACATTACATTTGACATGCATTACATACATTTCATGGTATCATTATATGCAAACTTGACATTTGCATGTGTCATTTTTGTCTCTGAGATTAAAAAACAGACTTAATGCAATTTGCTTGATAGGTTAATAGATTAAATGTGTTCTTCGTATCTCTTTCTCCCACATAGAAGCACAACAGCACTTGCGCTGTTATCAAAATGTTGTCAGGGAATTATTGATTATTAATTAGTAACAACAATAAGAAAAAAACGTATAAAGTTGCATACTTCGTTTAATTTTTCACCTTACCCCAGCACATATTATTACAATGCAAAGAGAAGTTCTCAACTACTTATCCATAATTAACATTAATAATTAATTAAGCATTTATAAATGATATCATATGTTGTAGATATGTTACTGACTCGTTGAATTTGACTTGGAATATACTGTTATATATGTCGCAAAAATTTGTAATAGCCTTCATAATATTCCTATATATTTTTTTATTTCAAAAAAGGCCTATCAATGTTTGCTCACACGTATTATAAATTTACAATAAATAATTACCTATATTATAATAATATTTAATCTAAAACAATCAATCATGGTGAATATGACTTGCAAACCTTATAGTTTAGGATTAGAAGACACCACTTTAGGATAATAGCATGGCGAAATTAAAAAATTATAACATAATACTAAGGGCCACTTTCACCAACTACAATTAAAGTGTTGATTAGTTACTTTTAGAAATAATTTTATGTTTTATTAAATTATTCGCTCGGTTTAGTGCATCCTTCGATAGGCGATTTTTTCGATTTTTTTATTTAATGTTTGGGACGTTTACCGTACAAACAAAGGTATATATATCAAGCTCCATTATCCCTGGTGACAGGTGACTTTAAATGACGGTTAGCCTACTTGACAGATGGTGAAAGAGGCCCTTAGACACATATATTAGAAAATGAACACATGTACCAAATACAAGGGAAAATCTATAAAAAAATTTTTGGCTGAAAGAATTTTTAAAATTGGTCCAGCAATTTTTGAGTTTATTCATTACAAACATACAAATCTTCTCTCTTTATAATATTATTATAGATATTATAGATTACCGTGTAGGTTTAATAAAAGCCTTAACCGTAACATATCTACATATACAATATCATCTATTGTTTTTTATAATTAATTGGCTAGCGATATTTCAAAATTACATCGAAGCATATTGGCAACACATCTTTACAGATATTAAACATAAAACTTTAGGTACATAAGACACGAACTGTGCTATTTTTTTTTTATATATCTGTACAAAAACATAATAGCATAAATTGCGACTTATGATTTCTCTTTGACGGTAACAGGTTAAAAGATAAGTTCAATTTTCAACCTACTTCCAAAACGAGGAGGCTCTCAATTCGACTGTATTTTTTTCAAAGTATCAAATATTAAAGAACATCAGAGAACAGCACCAATGCGAACGAAAATAAAATTTTCTTTAGCTCCTATGATTTTTTTTAGTATAATTTAGTCGCATTAAACTTTTATTATTACTCGTAATAAATCAGTTTTAAAGTGTTGCCATTGAACATAATTAAAATGTTTTACTGTAAACCTTGCCAAATGAGTTGAGAGAGGTGGATAGAATTCATATTTAAAATATAACACGAATCAAATAATTAAGAATCGCAATTAATAATATAATATTTACTTACAAGAAGTGTTTAATTGGCCGAAAAAGCTTAAACACAAGTATATCAAGGAATACCAGGTAATAGATAAATATTTAAAAGAAAATTATTCACAAATATACAACTCAATATAAGAACGTAGCCAGGGGGTGAGAATGAAGATGAAATTATCTGAGACATCAAAAATGTCTGCCTGCCATGAAAAATTAAGTCACAGACCCATTGATTTAAGAACCCAAATTAATTTGAACCCCCTTAACGTTTAAATTGTCATAACGTTTAAATCAGTAGAAGTTCTTATTATTCTGACAACAGTAGATTCGGGTAACTTTAGCTCTAGGACTTTGGCTCAAAACAAAAAAACGTTTCAAAATTCCGCTTCTTTGCAGATAATATGATAGTAAACACGAAAGTTCACTTTAGAGACGTTAGATGGTCTTAGTTGCGCTTGTTTTTTGTTGGTTGCACGAGTAATTACTTGGTTCAAACTGATTTTGTTTTGAGCCAAAGTTACTAGAGCTAAAGTAACCCGGATCTACTATATGACCATTAGATGTATGAGACCATTGTTTGTCAAATACGGTGACAGTGTCATGATCGCCGCACGATTTCATTCATTCGAGGGACAAATCGCAATCGCAATCGCTATGATTGGAGATAGAATAGCAGGGATGACATCGCACCTTTATTCAAAAAAAGAATTAACTCAAAATTTACATTTTTTGAGTTTTTACCATAAAACGCATTAAAATTGTTAAGAGAATACGTTCAGTCTAACAGACGTGTTGATACGACGAAAATGACGGAGATAGATGACAGTAGTTCTCTTTTCCACTTACGCTCGTGAACAAGTCGATACAAGTAAAGTGACTCCTTTCAGTACTGCGCCGGACTTTGTCAAGTTGAGGTCACGGACGAATATTCGAAAATCGGAATAAAGCTTAAAAGAGTCTTACTTTACTATCAGGTAACTCAATTTCATAAGATTAAATTTATCAAAAAGTGCATCTATTCAGAATTATTTCACTTTATTATTTAAGTTGAAGTAATTTCTATCGTAAATTTAAGACTTAATGCATTTTATTGAAATTATAAATAATTGTTTTAAAAATTATTTCAAGTTGATTTAGTTTAATATTAAAGTATTTAAAAAAAACTTCATTAATTAAGTATTATTTCATTATTTTACTACTATCAATCAGAAACATAAAAGTTTTTAATTTTGTTCTTGTTTATTATAAAATTTAATAGATAATATTTTTTTACATATAGAGTTATTTTGCTTTTTTAATAAAATCGTGAACTAAACTTCTGATTTCTAATTTCAAAATAATTATAATCTAAACTTAAAAAATCGTTTTCCTAACTGACTATCAACGCACAGCTAAAGCTACTAAGTCTAGAAAGCTAAAATTTAGCACATTAAGTTTATTTTATAACGTAAGTACCCAGAAACATAATAATTTTTGAAAAAACCTAGTAATAAATAAAATTCATTAGAGATTATTATTCCGGTTTTAGTATGCATCCAAGGACGAACAAAATATTGAGTTTAGTTACGGAAAACACGAATTATAATAATGTACATAATATAAGTACTTCACCGGATCACGAATTGCAGAATTATAATAAGAACAATAAAAATTCCAATCATGTGGTAGGTACTTAGGTAATATTATTGGTAATTTCTATTTTATTTATTTTTGCAAATAATAATTGAGTGTTTATTTGCATTCCTAAATTGAACTTGTGAGAATAGAAATTTAGGTCAATTTAATAATATTATCTAGTAGGCACAAAAAATATGATGGCAATTCGATTAGGATAACATTAAATTATGATACTTAATTAATATCTGTACCTTGTCTCCTTTACCTTATTATTTTAGCACGAAAGGGAAAATAAATGGCCTGCTTCAATAGAAGAAGTTGAAGTTTAAAAAAAGAGGTTGAAGTGGTGTAGCAGTAAGTAGAAGTCAATAACGGAATTATTAGTGATTACCTTAATGATAAGTACCATTATGACATGTGTATTTTCATTTTTTTTTTAATTACAAAAATATCATATTGAATCAACGCATCCTAATAAAAGTCTAGTACCTTATTATGATGGTGATATTACTTTGTCGGATAATGAAAATACTACACACAACATAATTATGGAGGCTGAATATATAAAAATAATGAAGTCTAGCAATCTTCGTCAATTAAAATTTCATCATCCTCATCTTCGAGTTCATCCTCTTCTGACCAAACTTCGTCAAGTTCAGACTGATAGTTCGCAATCTTCACGACAATCAAACCCGCGATCATCTGTGACTAATCACGTAACTATCGAAGAGACAGAGGACGATGATGTTATTGAAAATACTCATCCACAGCATTCACTTGAGTATACTCTAAGACGGAATGTAAGTTATTAATTACTTTTGACAGTGCAGGCCCTGCAAAAGGCCTATATTTGCCATTATTTCTATTATTGACCTAGTTATATTTTAGGAATTGAATCATCATCCCAGGGTGTTAAAGAAGACAATAAATTATTGTACATCTTCCATGTATTCCGACGAAAGCGACGTCGAGCGATACTGATCCAACATTTGTAAACAGAAACTAGAAAGAAAAAATCTATTTTTTTTACCAACCGGACTCTTCTTCTGCCAGCTCTTCAAAACGGATTACAAGTTCTGTAACAAATTTTCTGTAACAATATTCTAGCCCGATGCCTTAAAGAACCTTGCACTGAAAAATGTAGGCTTAAATGTACAACAAACATCCATACAGAAAACCGCTATGAACTCTTTCGCAACTTTTGGGGTTTAAGCGATTTGGCAAAGCAAAGAGCCTATAGTATATTTGTATTTAAGCCTAAATACAAATATACTAATAGTGAGAAAATCAAAATCAAAAAAATCAAAATATTTATTTATCAATTAGGTTTCTACAAGAAACTCTTACGATCGTCATTATAAATTTTAATTTACCAGGGTTTCGGAAAAAAGCCAAGATGACGATCCTGAGAAGAAACCCCGAAAGAAACTCAGGATACTATTCCTTTTGTCATCTTTAAAATATAAATGAGAGACCCAGACATAATAACAGAGCCTTTATTTCGCAGTAGACGGAAATTTAATCAGAGTATGTAAAACTTTTTATAAAGCCACTTTGGACATAACCGATCGCATGATACTCACAGTTCAAAATAAAATGAAGAAAATGATTTCTCCTTAAACGACCTTAGAGGAAGACACAATAGTCATAGAAAAATTGATGATAAATTACGAGCTGCAATCAAAGAGCACATCAATTTAATACCTAAAATTGAATCGCACTACTTACGAGCTTCTACAACAAAACTACATATAGAAGGCAGCAAAACAATTAAAGATTTATGCAACGATTTTAAGGTAAAGCAACAAGAGGATAATAAAGATCCAGGTACATATATTACTTACTATAAAATATTTACTACGGAATTCAAGATCTCATTTTTTCAACCAAAGAAGGATCAGTGCGATCTGTGCAACTCATATTATAATTCTAATGCTGACCAAAAAAAAGACCTTGAAAATAAATACACCATATACACACATTGACGAGAAAAGTTACAGTAGATTGGAAAAAGTAGCTGTTTATGATTTACAAGCGGTGATGCAGTGTCCAAAAGGGGATACTTCTTCCTTTTACTATGTCGAAACTTAATTGCTATAACTTAACCATCACCGAATTAACACCAAAGGAATCCAAAGTGGCCTACAAAAATGTTCACTGCTATTAATTGGACAGAGAGTGATTTAAAGCGTGGTGCCATAGAGATTAATTCATGTGTTATGGGCATACCTAAAAGCTCTAAGCGATGAATATTATTATGACGACGAAAAAGAGGTGATCTTCTATTGAGATAATTGCTGCGGGTAAAATAAAAATAAATACAGTGCAAATGTCAAAAAAAAACATTAAAAAAACAAATGTCAAAAAAAGTTTTTTTTTTGTTTGTTTTATAGGAAGATAATTTCACTATAAATCAATCACTATTATGAATATTATTTTTTGTTAGGTATTCTTTTTAAAGGAAGCTTTGCAGAGATTTTCTCTTAATTTTATTACGTTTTATTTTATATGACTTCTTAAGCCTAAGTTCATAAAACATTTTCGTCTCTACAGTGGGTATTTTAGTAAAAATGTATGAGTAACATGAAAATAAATTGTCATTTTCTTTTTAAATTTAAAATAAGCACTAATAAGAATTTGTCAATTTAAGTTAATATAGAAACAATTTAAAATATTTCTCAAAGAGTTTATGTTTCTTAGATTAATACTGCAATAAAACTAAATATTTCAGTGTCTTATAATATGACTTTAATATAAAAGTGAAACATTCACAATTACTCCTTCTGCGTTAAAAATATTTGATTACATTTTTTATTAAAAAGTGAAATAAATACGAACTTTTTTTTAAAACCTTATTTAAAATATCTTAATGTTAACTATCATGGTTCCTTTGTAAAATTTGGTATAGTTCATTAATTACACTACATTTTTCTGTTTTTAAAATTGTCCTAACTCATTTCTAACCGTTTTTATGTTAACTTGAACTTGGTTGTGTTGATGAGTAAAACTTTAAATGCGATTTCCCAAAAATCTTAAATTTTGAGTTAATTCTTTTTTTGAATAAAGGTGCGACATATGAAAATAAAATCATATGATTTTTCACTGCTATTATTACTTATTGTTTGCTATCGATACTTTACGATGAAGTTCTCGGCTAAAAGGTCGAAAGCGCCATGGAAAATAAGGCGCTTACGCGTTTTTTTCTCGTTCGATTGCAATGGACTAGGTAGAGTTATGGAGAAATACCCGTAACTATATGAAATGCGCATTTTCTACGTTCCGCTTAGCAGGTCTAACATATAAGTCATTGCATGAAACTATGAACAAGTAAGTATATATTACTTAAGCTTGTTTTGAATTTATTAGAAGCATATTCAAATTGTGTTTTCAAATAAATTTTTTTTAATGATATCAACATCCCAACCACGTTCCAATAACTAAAAGAAATATTAGATATCAGTTCTTTTGGTACCCAATACATTCACTTAATATTATATATACACTTTACATAGGTACCTACCATAGAGCACAGAAATAGATACAAGATACTTAATTTCCACTAAAATATTATATACATTTATTTACAACATGGAGTGACAATGATTTTGTACGTTATCATAATAATTCTTAATCTAAACAAGATTAATTTAATATTGAAACGTTAAATCCTTAAAATTAATTCACTATTTTGAACGATTTGGCATTTTGACACTCATGATATGACTAGTCTGTTTACAAAAAAATCATCACCACAGACAATATAAGGTTCCATTTTTAAAATTGTCCATCCGCGTTGTCAGTCATGCACACGGATTCAAGCGAACACTAGACGAGGCTAGAAAGCGGCGCTCTAGACGTGACCGGTGAAGCGGGAAGCGCTTGAAGCGGTTGAGGCGCTTGTTGGGGAAAATAAACGCTGGGTTCGTTCGAAAACTGCGGATGTAGCGGCAAAGGTGTGTGAGGCATAGATGTCGGTCTCGATTCGTGGTACAAAATTGGTACGCGTACTAATCTTTGCGCTGCGTGCGCCATATTAGCGGCCTCTAGCTCGGCCGCCAACTGTCTCTTCCATTTATTGCGTCGGTTCTGAAACCATATTTTCACTTGAGTCTCTGTTAAATGCAAGCTCGCAGCCAATCCTGCGCGTTCAGAACTGCTCAAGTATCGTTTCATGTCGAATGTCGACTCCAATTGGAATACTTGGGAACGAGAGAATACTGTCCTGGTTTTCTTCTTTCGCTTGCCAAGACTTGAATTTGGATCGCGTTTTTCATCTTTATCGAAGTCATCGCTTTCGTCTACGTCTGGGTCTGAGTCTTGGACGTCTTGCTGTTGAGGATAAAGTGCGGGATGGAGACGCGGTGAACGTGGCGATGAACGGGATGGCGATGGAGGAGTTGGCGCTCTCGGAGGACTACGAGGCCGCGGGGAACCTCCCGCTGATCCGTCCTCGTTGGTCGTCGAGTCTTCTGTAACAAATAATGGCTATTAATTGTCAATCTAGGTATATCATCAATACTAATAATAAATCTGTAAGTGTAGGTATTGTACGTACGTATGTTTCTCCATAACTCTTAAAAGAATCAACTGATTGTTATGAAACTTGGTAGATGAACATTTAGACGTAGGGGAAACAGGATAGGCTACTTTTTTCTTTTTCAACGCGGACGAAGTCGCGGGCGCCAGCTAGTAAATACATAAAATTGAAGTGTCCGCTTGTAATGTCAAAATAATAACTGCTAAATGTACGTATATCAAATCAAAGTATATACGGTACTTATAACAAAAAAAATGTTATAGAATAGAAAAGTTTATTTGTATAAGAATTTGAGTACAATGATAGCATCCCTTAACTCACTAACTGAAACACAACAGCACATGTGCTGTTAATCACGGTAGTCTTCTGTAAGGGGGTGGTTACTGCTGCCCAAATGACTACGAAACACAGTTGATCCTACTGGGAATCGAACCCGGGACCCCTAGAACAGAGCGTTAAGGCAAGCTTAACAAAAAGCTCACATTTTGTGTCGATTGTAGAGAAACATGTCCACTATATTGTGGAGAAAGTAGATCAAATAAAGATAGACGGATTAACTAAGGATTACGGTCACAAGGTTTCTAGATATTGGATAAATCAACGCGTTCAAACGTAATACAGATATCATTATCCAATTAAGAAATTCAGTATTCCCTTGTGTAGGTATTTAACACCCGTGACCAAGCATTTTGAGGGATTATTTTGAATGAAATAAACTGTACGTTTTGGTCTCGATATTCTTGTATGGCGCTGAATCTTGGACGATTCGATCTCTGGAGCGCAAAAAGATAGATTCCTTTGAAATGTGACACTGGAAACGATTGTTGCGCATTTCATAGACGGCCAAGAGAACAAACAGCTCTATATCCTACTATCTCGTCTATAGACGAGACTATATCCGCCACCTGCTATCAAAGTGTTCTGAATTACTTTGGGCACATAGCACGCAGAGAACCAGAAAACTTGGAGAAGCTGGTGGTAGTTGGTAACATCACAAAACTTGATGGGCTCTGGCGATATCATGTGTCAAATATGCGCGTAACCGATTTTGGCACTGTTTGTGAGGTATTGCGACACCTGGAATGAGCGAGACGCAATGATAACATTTTGTACGAGAGAAAGCAGATCCGCCGTATTGTTCGCAATTTTACATGCGCAAACAAAGATACCCGCTGAAGGTCAGAGCCCATCAAGTTTAGCGATGTTTTATAGCCGGTCTCGTAGCCGATGGACAGACTAAATTGAGACTCTTACAACCCTTACAGTTGCGAGGGCCTTGAAAAAGGCTGAGGACAGGGGTGAAATGGATCAGAATCAGAAATGGTCGATTCCACCAAGGCATTTCAGAGAATCTATCTAATCTTAACTGTATGCAAAACATAGTATAAACTTTAAAAAAAAAACGAGGTGTGGCTGTGTCGTGGACAGGGCTGTATGTTTTAAGCGTGTATTTAAACGATTCAAATGACAGGTTTATAACGAATACGATGGGAGATCAGACCACTATCGCGCGGTCGCATCTCATGACTACTGTCACCAGAAAAGAACCGAATAGTTTATATCTATGCAACCAGTATGCAACACATTACTTAATTTATTCTCTCTAAACTCGCAAAATCCACAAACTGTTAATTTACAACTATTGCATAATATTCAAATGCATAATAAACAAAACTACTTAACTCATAAGCGATTGTAAACAGCAAAGCAACGGTCAAACAAAGGATTTACTGCGTATGGCTTCTAAAATCAATTGGAATCACTGCAAACAAACAAGACCTCTCAAACCGACTGTCCATCTTTAATTCGCAGTTCATTTTACACTGGACTTTACTTGAAAGCAATTTAAAAGCTATTAGCAGTGCAAATGAATTTAAACCGTAATTCTATCACATTAAAAGTGATATTAACCGCAAAAAGAGAATTGCAGACACCGTTCTCTATTTGATTGTAGTGATTCATTTAACAGAGCTGATGACACCATTCGCGCCATTTTCGCATTTTCAAACTGTTTGGAATCTAGCAGTAGTGATGTTCAATTATGGAAATGGGTTCGAAAATTAAATTGGCAGCTTTATTAAAACGATTATAGGAAATTCCAGTGGGATTTTTCAGCATTTCGTAACTTTTTTTTAGTAGATAATCGAATTAAAGTTCTTATTACAATATTCATAAATTCTTATGCCCGACGCCTGACGTAAAATAGGGGTGTTATAAGTTTTTTTGTTTTTTTTTTGAAGGGATTTCACTCTTCCACAGGTTCGTTTGATTCCACAGTTTCGTTGATGTGAAATTTAGTATACTATTACTTCAGTGGTAGTAAACCTTAACCTAAGTAAGCTGCAGAATTAAGTATTCTGTGGGATAGCCAACTTCTCAGCAATTTACAGTAGATATAGCGTCATCAGTTTTCTGAATTGCCTCCCACTATGGAAACAAATTTAAAGACGTATTCACGTCAAAATATGTTGGCATTAAACCGAATGTAACCAAGTCTACTGAAAACTTTAAAAAAATAAAGGACTGTCAAATCACCGACAAGACAACAGCAATCCGAACAAACCGCATTCGAAAATTAAAACAACCACACGCGACATGTTACCAAACGCGAAATCTACATCGCTTTTCACGCGACAACTTTCAACATAGAGATTTGCGTGCACCAGAAAGGGACGGATATAGCTTTGTCGTTTTGGCTCGTCTATATGTATAACTTGCATGTTGGCAGCATTGTTCGGTCGGTTTGGACCGCGTGAAATGGCGTAGCTTTTGTTTCGCCTACAGATGGGTTTTGGAAAATTAAAGCGAAATGAACGGGGTTGAAAGAGCGGAGATGCGAAATGACGATTGCTTGTTTAGGAGTGTGTGTGTGTGTATGTGTTTGTTTGTTTGTTGCGATGCGATTTTTCTGCGAGGTTAATTTGAAATGATTTTTAGGTCAACAAATGTTAGGCAAAGAATGAGATTGTTTGGTTTCAATACTTTCAAAGATTCGGCGTAATATGCAAATTTGGTATAAGCATGAGTAATTGTTGGATGAGTGGTTAGAGTGCTTGCCTTAACTCTCTGTCTTATAGTCCCGGGTTCGATTCCTGGCAGGATCAACTTTGCAAATGAATTTTTCAAAGTCGGCTCTGGTTCTGAAAGTAGTGGCAGTGTACCTACACTGAGTTTCCCAGTCATTAGGTCGGCCGGTTTCGCGGCAGAAAGAAACCACTCCCTTACAGAAGACCACCGTGACATAACAGCATGTGTGCTGGTGTGTTGCGGTGAAAGAGCATGGGATGCTAGAGCTTGTTGCCCTATCCTTTCATAAATATTCCTTTATCCTTAATCCTACTATTGTAGGCAGCGCATTGGCAGCACCTGTAGCGTTGCTTGTATTACCTATAGGCGACGGTAGCCACCTACCATTAAGTGGACCGCCAACTTTAACGTGGGTACTCGTAATTTAGAATTATAGAGTTGGCAGCAGGTAAAATGCCTTCTCTCCATTAGATAATTGTAGTTGATCTACATCCAAGCTTGATTTAGGTGTGCACATAAGATATTTTAGATACCTATAGATATGTATACCTATATACGTTCACGTGATGGTAGGTGTAACCCTAACCTATAACACAAGCAACGCCACAGACCTGTAAAACCGCTATCACACTATTAAATTTGAAGGAAATTTGAAGGTGTAATCGCAGTTTGAACAGATTGGATCCAATTTGGATTTTAAATTCTATTATCTATTTTCAATTCTATGTCTTTGACTTAGAAATCAATTTAGTGTAGTGCGATCAACTAGTTCACTACTTAGGTTCCTAAATTAGTTTCCTTCAAATTGAATAGTGTGATAACCGCTTAAGACTGAGAGTCAAGGCAAACATTCTAACCACTAATTCTATGGGCTCGTTAAGTTATAATAAAACAATGTTTAAAGTTGTTAATAAATATAATTAAATCTATATCGCTTGGTTAAACGCGAACGCCCCTACTACGGAATCACGGGCAGTAATCCGATACACAATCAATGGTATGTGAATCGATTACTCGAAATTGACACTTGTGACGCCTTATTAGTGCACAGATCATTATGTTACAATGATATCATATTGTTCATAACGTTGCTCAACATCGATTAAGCGGTACCACTGCTCACTGCGCCCTCTATGAATCGAATCTAGAACTAAAATGTAAGTATTGTGTTGGAAGTTTTGAATGACGTCTTTTAGTAGTGGTGGGGCCGTACAGCCGTAACCAACCCCTAATGGGATTCCACCGTGAAATAGTAGCATGTGTGCTGATTGTATAATATTATTTTGTGATTAAAATAATACAATCAGTAGGTATCTACAAAAGCACTTTCACTCAAAATAGTGTGACTATTCCCTCATTTTTTCGAACAAAGTGGAAGGTTATGTAAGTGTAAGTAAGGCCATACACAAAATACAAAGAAATTATAGGTACTTTCCTACCATATTCTAAGTTTTTAATACCACATATAAAGAAGCATGCAAAGAAAAAGTTATAACTAACCTCTAGGTGGAGTAGATCTCTCCTGTGGTCTTTGCCAATACCAGGGTGCCGGCACAAGACCTCCATACCGTCCTGCCAAAGCGCTCCATTGCGATATAAGACCCAGTCTGTAACAAAGTTGAGTTTTTGTTAATGTTTTTAACAATATATTTTATTTATTTATGATCAAAATCCGTTTGTTGGTTTAGAATAGTTAGCGGAGACAGACGCGGACAGTTTCGGCGACCAGATTGTAAATTATTATTATTATTTACTCAGGTTTCGTCATCATATAGCGTTATACGGAAAGCGGTTATACAGACAGACAGACAGACGCGGAAAGCGACTTTAAATTATACCTACTGTGTGCAGATAGTAGCGACCCGCCCCCGTCCCGGAATTGGAATTTTTGAAAATAATGTCTTAGTGGATGAGGTTAGTTATAATATATATATATATATATATATATATATATATATATATATATATATATATATATATATATATATATTTCTTACTACATAGCGCCTATACCATCAAATGAACCGTCAGCTTATCACCATCCTTCATACTATAATAAACATAAAGTTAAACTAACTCATTTTGCTACAAAAAACTTGTACCATATATCAGTATTTTATCGCAAAACCCTAGCTAAGAGAAAAACGCGTAAATAAATAGAATTGAAAGTAATAAATCAATTTACACTTAGCCAAAACGTGCGCCATTTTTTCTATGTGAGTCCCAGAAGCTTTCTCGCTTACGGCTCGATCGTTGTTGTGTATCTACGAGTATCGATTGTAGGAACAAAGGAGATTGCAGCACTATGCTCATGGGAGTGTAGTGACGTTGCTGTGTCGATATTTTTGCCCGGCTCCACTAATGCACGTGCATTTTGACGTGATGCTTCGACATTGCAATAAGGTTAAAAAAAATTATACAAAGTAAAATAATTTTATGTCACTTGGGCAAATGACATTGACGTTTGACCTTGAAAGTTTATATGAAATGTTTTATACAAGCGAGCAGCTCGGTAGCGCCTGCAGGCCTGGCAATTATGATTTTTTGTTTTTGCCATAAGAACAGTATAAAAAAATTATATACAATAATATAATGTTTTAAACTGACATTAATTTATTAATCGGTGCAGAATTCATATGTGTGCAATAAGCTGTTTACGAAATATTTTTCAATATGAAATCAAATTTTAGTTTTAAATTTTTTGTGGAGTTTCTATTACTTTAACGAAAATACAATTTGCATTTCACATGTTTAAGTAATATTTTTTTATAACAATTGCGTCGTCAATTTCTTGTAAATTCTTCACTAATCAATGCATATTTTTAGTAGTTAACGTTTGTTTCCACATTGTGCTATTATTTTGTACGTAGACAGTCGGCTACGTATCGGAACGCACTGCGTAGAGGCTGCGTAGAGCCGCGTAGGAGTGGCGTAGAGCCGTGTAGGAGCAGCGTAGAGCTGCGTAGCACTTTCCGTAGCAGTAGAAAATATTTAATTCGCTTACTTTCATAAGAACTTTTGAATTTATTATTCACACATTAATATTTCTTCGGCATTTTAAATTATTTTTTAAAATTCTATTTATCGTTTATCGACAAGTTCCGTCACTGTGCGCAACCAGTAGACGTTTCAAATATTACTATTTTCTATCTATCGATATATTAACTGTGATCTGTGCCTAAAGAGCTACCTAAAATGCCTCTAGACCGGCTGCCCAAATGACTGCAAAACGTAGTGTGCCCTGCTACTACTTAATTTTTAACATATATTTTTTGAAATATATTCTCTAATTCATAGAGAAAACTGCATCAGAATCCGTTGTGTAGTAAAGAAGAATGAAGCGATATATAGACAGACGCCAAGTGTTATATACGTAGATATTATGTTTGACAGAATATCAGCTGAACTTCTTCTGAAGGAAATAATATATCCAACACTTATGTTCATTAAGTCCATTAGTAGAGTATTTATTACAAAAGCGTTTAGTATTCCGTAGGTATAGAGGACGTACCTATAACTTTCGAAAATAAAACCTAAAAGTTTGTGTTAAAAATGGTCCACACAATTAAAATACCTTCTCAATGAAAATCAATACGAAAAGTCTAGAAGAGATCACAGTATAACCAATTTGCATTGGCTCCGAATGTTAATCCTGCCCGCCCGCCGAGGGAACTTTCAAACGAAAATTCCATTACACTATAAAGTACTGGTTCCTTCAAAGGCAGGAAGCAAGAAGCCGCGTGATTGGTCGGCTCACCGCGCTCTGATTGGCTGGCTCTCTAACCCCGCCTCCCTCGGGGGGTATAAAAATCGATGCGCCCAGCAACTGTCCTCTTTTTGCCGCGGCGCGTCGCCCGACACTTTTCGCTTGTTACTAATAATGGCGTTTGTGCTTTCTTTTATGGTTTAAAGTGTTTACTTGTATCCGTTGTCCGTGGAGGCGACACGGGAGCCTTTTGTTGGCCAAACAGATAGGGAAGTATTCTCGGATGCGTTTAAAAGCTCTCATTGATATTTTTTTCACTTTTGCAACGAGCTGACACTAAGGCGTGTAATGGCTTACTTTTCTCAGCTGCCTTTAGATATTTTCGCGACGACTCTATAGTTTGTCACTGTACAGATAAAAGGAGTTATAACAACTGAGACAAAAGCACGACTGTCATCTTGACAGATGTGTCGTTCATTGTAAAAGTGGTGTAACTCCCTATTTTTAAAAACATCTTTTCTTGCCTTATGATATCACATTTAGTCATATATTTCAATAAAAAAGTGAAGTAACTCCAATAGTTGCATTAAAATCCCATAGATGAAAACAATGAATGAATGCTTATATTTTTTTTCCTACACTATAATTCGCAAAAAGCTCGTTATTCTAAAATTCAGTTACAAGGAGATGATTCACTTTTACAATGAACGACACAGATGTAGGTCCGTAACCCAGCATCTTTGGGTCTTCACAATTTTATGTATTGATTATAGAAATCTATTATCGATACATGAAATCTATAATCAATACATAAAATCCGCATGTATGTATAAAAATAAGTCCTATCAAATCTAAAGTAGGCAGCGTAGTGAATTATTATATTTTCCGCAAATAGAAAACAAAGATAATTTCTTTATAATTTAAACTTATAAAATCGTTGTTCCAGCCAAAACTACTAAGTAGGTCTAGCTGAAATTTGGATTTTATAAAATCATATGCGCTTAAAAACTTTTCAATATTTTGGCAGCATATTTATAATGTCCTATTAGTGCACAGACTTGTATTAGACAAATTCGGAACACTATTCGTAAAATAATAGATTTAATAGCCCTGTTATTTTCTATGTTAAGGTCCACTTGATTGTAGGTGGCTACTGTCTTCTATAACACAAGCAACGCCATTGGTACTGAAAGTGTTCTCCCGACCATAGTTAGGAAGGTACCTAAGTATAGCGAAATGTGTTTTGTCATCTCTTACTCACTCACAGAAACACAACAGCACACGTGCTGTTATTACACAGAGGTCTTTTTGTAAGAGGGTGTTTATTGTCGTTATTGTAAGACCAGAGCCTATGAAAAATTCAACCCCAAAGTTAGGGGTTATAAAAAATATAATTTATAAAAAATAATTTATCTTCATATAAACGATCGAATTTGTTATGATAATGTTTAATTTCAATTTATTAAATATGTCCAAATAGATAAACGAAATCAGATCAAAATGCTTTCATAGACAGCGGCTTTATAAAAAGAAAAGAAAATAGACGCATTCCTTTAAAAGCAATATCAAAGACCCTTATATCAAACCGCCTAAACCGATAAGTAAGTAAGTACCTCCCCTAACTTAAACACGTACCTATATAGCGTTCCAAGATACGACTTGGTGTGTGGACCGAGTGATAAGTTTATAGCGTTCAATTGAATTCCGATCACGTCACTTATCATACGCTGAGCGCTAGCGGGTAATTTATCAGAATAAGAGCCTCTTTCACGAACTAAAAGTGAAGTGTTGATTAGTTACTTTTAGAAATAATTTTCTGTTTTATTGAATTATGCACTCGGTTTACTGCATCATTCGATAGGCGATTATTTATTATTATTTTCTATTTAATGTTTGGGACGTTTACCGTACAAACAAAGGTATATCAGCTAAATTATTCCCGGTGACAGGTGACTCTAAGTGACGGTTTAACCTACTTGACGTTCGTGAAATAGGCGCTAATAATAATTCAAAAATGAAGGCTTACTTATAGGCATGAGAATTACTAAGGGCCTCTTTCACCATCTGTCAAGTAGGCTAACCGTCATTTTAAGTCACCGGTCACCGGGGATGATGGAGCTGATATACTTACCACTGTTAAAAAGAAAATAATTAAAAAAAATCGCCTATCGAAGGATGCACTAAACCGAGTGCATAATTTAATAAAACATAAAATTATTTCTAAAAGTAACTATTCAACACTTTACTTGTAGTTGATGAAAGAGGCCCTAAGCGATTCCATTACTTCATATTTTATTTTAAGTATTCTAAACAGCTCTATAAAACAAAAAAGACAAAAATATTGGGATGTTCTATCTTGGAAACTTTCTTGTATACTAAATATTACGTGGATGTCCGTGACAAGGTTCTTGTACAATAACAATTACAGAACATTAGTAATATATTTATAGATATATATTTTCACAAGCTCGTGTTTAAGCTTTAAGTTTAAGCTCGTTTTCGCACTGATAAGTAATAATATTTATGTAGCATATTACGAGTAACTGGTGTCCAAAACTTTGTAAGCGCTGTAGTTCGCTTTTTGAAAATCACACAGGAACTTAAAATTTTTCCAGAATAAAAAGTATCCTATAAATTTATCCAGGTAATTATCAATACATTAGTAAAAACCGCACTGAGATTATCGTGCACAAACTTACAAACAGACAAAAATTCTAAAATTTATTTTTTGACCTCGGTAGCATAAGTAGGTACCTGCTACCTGTGCAAATTGTATTTTTTTTATATTTAATGTATTAACGCGGCTTGTTTACGATTTTGTTATAATATATATATACCTAGATAATGATACAGATAGACATAAAATATTTCCCGCTGCAATCTTCAGAATTGTACCAAGCTCAAAGACGTTAAAATATTTATATTTACGAGCGGATAGCGGGTACATCGCACGAGCAACGCCCCTCAGGACTGTTAGCTAAGATTTCGCGTCGATTTACTTCAGTTATTGTTATTTACTATTATTAGTTTCGTTAAATAGGAGGGAGGGTTCATTGGGGTTAATAAAGTATTTGAGGCAATACGCTTTTTCGAAATATATTTCACGTCCTAAGCCCAATGTGGATTATATGATTTCGATGTTCATATAATAAAATCACGTACCTCTATTGTCTGTCTGATGATCTTTTCATCTCCGTTTATATGCAATATAGGTACTAGCTTTTGCCCGCGACTTCGCCTGCACTTTTTTTCTTAATAGTTAAAAAATTTGTTTATTATATGATTTTTGATATTTTTATATGATCTTTCGGGCACAGTATTTTTTATGAATGCAAGGTACCCTATGTTCTTTTAAAAAAACCCTATGTTCTTTTATGTAACTCTTGACAATTTTTTATTTTAGTTGATCTCTCGGATACAGCATTTTTTTCTTAATGAATGACACCTTGTGTCATTTTCTGTATCTCTATAAGATGTGTGCAAAATCCGATCATGTTTTATTATTAAAAATGTCAATACCGAGTTTCCTGACAATTCTTGACTTCCCCTTAAATAATGTACAGTCGTAAATAACACCACTAACACATTATGTGGGATCAACCTACTCAAGAAGGGATCCCTTCTCATGAGACTTCGACCGACGGATTGACAACAAGAAGCGCCTTTAACGAGACAAGTCAACTCGACGTCCATTCTAAACCTTTGTCAATGGCGTTTTAGATTACAGCTTGAATGTAATATATGTGAACACATTATTAACACATTTTTTGGCAATATGCAATTCAATATTTATGGAAACATAGATTTTTTTTATTATTTTGAATTAAATTTTACAAAAAATGTAGCCTCGATTATAAAAAATATGTGGACAAGAAAATCACTTGTATCTTGAAATCTTGAAGTTTAATTATCTTAAAAAGTGGCGCCAGTGGGGTAAAATAAATTTGGCTACTATTTCAAAAATTATCATAATATATCACGGTAATTAAATAAAAGTTATACATTCTAATACAATTAAATAGTCTTTTGGGTTTAACCTTTGCTATTTTCTATTCCATTTTTAAACAGAAAAACAACAGAAAATTGTAGCCAATTAGCGTCTAGAACAAATTTGTTTACGTTCGGAATTAAAAAACAAACTCATTTTTTTCTAAAAGCTGCATTAGGAGGGCAAATAATTAAAAAAAAGCCTTCGGGCTGTAGTATTTTTAATTACTTAATTAGTAGTCTGAGGAGGCCGACAAGAATATTTTCTTTGTACAAACCAGAGGGTAAAAAAAATAAAGTCAAAAAGCGCGCCAACAATGACAGATCGTTTACACTGGTTTACAGAATGTTAGCGTCGCTACGGACATAATTAAGATGAGGGGACAAACAGGAAACTTGGCACTTCTTGAAGGGGACGGAGAGATATAAATTTTTATTTAAAATTTGAGCACCAAATTAGCCAATCATTAATACTTATTTTTGTATCAAATTTTTACCGGTAGGGCTGGAAGCGGTTTTAAGCAATTCGTAGGTATTAGCGAAAAAATAAATTACTTTGGTATTATTCATCATAAGTAAGTCTTAGAGATGACAATGTCTGACATCTTTACATCCGCCACGGCGATAGTGGCGCCCAGTTTTTCATATTTTTAGTCTATCCCTAGGATAAAAAGTATATCCTATATGTTATTCAGGTTATATACTAACTGCGTGCCAAATTTCATCGAAATACGTTGAACCGTTTTTGCGTGTAAGAGTAACAAACATCCACACATCCATACATCCATCCTCACAAACTTTCGCATTATTAAGTATCTAATAATATTAGTAAGATATTTCACAAAATATTATCAGAGCTTAATATAGTGATAAAACAAAAATGGGATCACTCAATAAATTTAAACAACTCGTGTAACCCGAATTTAGTTCCGCCATTTCATTAGGAAATCCCACAGAATAATCAAACAAACTGACAGAGCAAATAAAACGAAACGTCAAATCACGTCGAGTCAGCCGTGTTAACAAGACGCGGCCGGCCCACCCTAATTCGTTAGCGAATAGACATTGTTTGGCCCATTTTAGCGTATTCGTACCACACTACGGGGGCTTTACACCCCGTGTAGCCAGATAAAGGGGTCGTTGAAACCCTAGTAAAGAGAAACTACTTCTTGTAGCCCACACTTGATTACATGTTTGCTTCTTTTACGGATTACGGGTTGGCAAGTAAAAGTATTTTGTTTTTATTAACTTCGTTTTGTGTAAAGAAAAACTGTGTGTGTCGGCTTCTATACACGAGTGGTTAACTCTTTACGAACGCTTATAAAATTTAAATTTACCCAATTCGAACACGCCGAAAAAACAACATTGTTCTTTTTTTAAATAATATGGTATAGATAGCACAATATCTATGAAACTTCAGATATATTCTAAAATATTCAAAAAATAGAACGTAACTATAACGCATAACAACTCATTCGTGTGACAATTCTGATTTTACTCCCATAAATTTTCATACCACGGGCTTATAATTATATATACTATACTGGTGCCCGAGAGTTCGTCCGCGTTGAACGATGAAAGGTACCCTATGTCCTTTCTGGTGTCCCAGACAAGGTGTATGCAAAATTTCACGGTGATCGGTTCAGTAGTTTTTGCGTGAAAGCGTAACAAACAAACTCACATTCACATTTATATTATTATTATTTTTCTTTTTTATGTTAAGGTCGACAGACAGGCTGACGGTCCACTTGATGGTAGGTGGCTACCGTCGCCTATAACACAAGCAACGCCATAAGTGCTACAAGTGCGCTGTAGACCATAGGATTAAGGATAAGGGATAAGGAAGGGATGGGGATTATGGGCTCTGGCATCCCTTACTCACTCACCGAAACAGAACAGCACATAATGCTGTTATTTCACGGTGGTATTCTGTAGGTAAGGTGGTGGTTACTGCCGCCAGACGGGCTGCCCAAATGACTGCGAAATGCAGTGTGCCCTGCCACTACAATTATTACTATTAGTAAGGATTATGCAAATCGGTTCTTAAGGAATAAACTCCAAAAAGGAAAAAGGCTCGATTGAAACGCCACTTGCTCTTTGGATCGATGATCTTAAGAGAGAGAGACTCTATAGATGTTGAGAACTGTGAATGACTGGAGGGTATTTGGTACCTATTTGTTTTAACAGACTTATGTCCCTCTCAGTGGTATTATAGGTTAATGATGATGACGAATTAAACATAAATAAGCACTTCATATAATAAATAAAACTAAATCTACTCAAAGAAATAGTAACTAAAACCAATCATCAAGTAGCTAGCAGATTCAAACGGGTCAGAAACGGTCTCGCAGATTGAGTTTCCATAATGGCCGCTGTGGCTAGATACAAATCGATTCGGAACATTATATCCACACAGCGGTTAGTACACATAAGTGGCTAGTTACCGTACTCTATACAAGCTAAACTTTACAACTAACCGACATTTAAATAGCTAGCTATTGATAGTCGAGGAAAATGTATGCTCATTTTGCGTTAACTTCAAACGCTGATATCTACATGAAATTCAATCTAAAAACTTTAAAGTTTTTATTATATCATTAAATTGAGAATTATTATCTGTCCTGACTGAATATAGACGCACAGCCGAAACTACGTCTCTAAGTCTAAGTCTAGATAGTTAAAATTTGCAACATAGATTTATTTTATAACCTAATCATCGGCTAAGAAAGAATTTTTGAAAATTTTAACTCCGTGAAAAGCCGGAGCCGACCCAACTTCGGGTCGCGATGTTCGGAATATTATAAATAGAAAACATCCATGACTCAGGTACAAAGGTAAAATATTAACACATAAACATTTACCCCTAGCGGGATTCGAACCCGCGACCGATTGGTTAACAGCTAAGCTTACGAGCCACTAGACCAAACGTGTCGTCAAAATAAAAAATAATTTGCAGCTTTACACATACCTTGACAGCATTGCATCATTGGCATTCCCGAAATGATTCGCGGCAAGAGCAGCCTCCAAGACATTTGTCTCTCTTCGTGGCTCAGTCCTATTTAATATTGAGCTGATAGAAAATGAGGTGTACGGTGCACTGCCCGTGGCCTTCTCTTCTTTATCCTTCTTCAATTCGAAGAATGGACTCTTCTGGTCTTTTCTAGAAGGAGACGATGTTATATCGGGACTACTTGCTCCGGAAACTACATTCACTTCGATGTCGCGGTCGTCCTGTGACGACACCGGCGAATCCATATTTGCTGTTCACAGCCTTTCGAGATTCATCTTTGCGCTTCTGAAAAGAATATAAGTATGTATCTTCTCTCTATATTTTATTATTGAATAGAGTAAATGTTAAATTAATGAATTTTTTAATAGCCCAGAATTTAAATTAAATTGCTAAAGGCATGATCATATCGGTCATTCTCGGTAATTTTCGATATCCTATATTATAATCTTTTTCAAAAAGAAGGCTATCATCAAGTGCAAAAAGAGTTTTTAAAATCCGATTGATAGTTAAATCGATTAGTTAATTAGATTAGTTAATGTTTGGATTATATGGATTTGGATAGGTAAGACATTTGGCACAAATATCTTCTGTATCCTGGACTAAAGGGCTAAAGGACTACAAGACAACACATTGCATCCATTTGGAATTTAGTTCTCCATCATTGAACTAGATGGCGTATCGGATTGTCGCCCGATTAGAATATTAAGAACATAATATTATGCCATTTTGGAACTAATAATAATAAATAATTTTATAATAGTATTTTTTATTGACAGTGTTTTCGTTCTCAGCTCTTTTTATAAATTAAAATGTATATCACATATCTACATACCTAAGTTCTAATTCTAAATTATAATTTATAATGACAGATTCTAAATCAGAATCTACTTATGAAGGAAATAATTCTAAATCCATACCTACTTGGACATGTATGTATACCTATGTTAAGAATTCAGATCTATTTAAATGAAAAAATATTAAAGAAATATTCCTAATTCCGATTCGGTTAAAAATAAAAAACAAATAAAAGTTCAACAATACTGTTGCCTATTTCAATGTTAATACTCGTTATTAAGTTCATCTGATGTTAAATTCGGGGATAAGAAGGTTTCAAAAGACGATTCGCCACCGCCCCCACAGGATAAGACTAACTAAGACGTTTAACTTTATTTATTATTCAGTACCCTTAAGTGCCTTATTGCCTTATTGTTCTTAGCCTTATTTAGGGGTGTCCCTCAGGCATTAGCCCAAATTGGGGGCTTCGTAAGCCGTCTCTATTGTTCGCTGTGTTATTGAATAAATAATGAAACATAAGACAATGTTGATGTGAATTTATCTCTATTTCGATTTCTTTAAAACTTTTGCAGTATTTCTTTTGTAACATACATATTTACACACATTACAAAAATACTAGCGCGACTTCTAAATGTTTATTTAACAAGTTTCATGAAAATCAATGAATTCGTTTAAGAGTTATGGAGGAACACACATACAGAAAAAAAATTGTAAAAATGGTCAATTTAGTTTCAATATCATGTATAGAGCCTTTAAAGACGATATCTCTGATAACAAAGTAACCCTTACAGACTTATTATTAGTATTGATATTGATAAGTAAGGAGTAGTATAGATATAGGTGTGGTAAGCATCAAAATATTGTGTGTAGTTTAAAACAAAATGGCCGTCTCCATTACCAAATAACCTAAACCGATAGCGCGCATTTTATTGTACATTTAAACATCAATTTATCATAAAAGGGTAGTTGCAATCAAACGAGCAATTCGCGTGGATAAACTTGTTTTATTTGGGAAATACAAATTTTATAGTCGCCGCACGTAGTTTACGCTGGAGGCCTGTTGACGCAACCACCGTTAATACATTTATTTAATCGTAGCATTAAATTAATTGAATTTATACCTTACTACCTGGTGCCAGCGACTTCGCCCGCGTTAAAAGTAAGAGATGTGTAGCGCCTGACTAAATGTGTAAAGCAATATAACGCCTGACATCTTTGCTGTTATAAAATTTTCAGGAGTTGTATCTTTATTTTTAGTAGATAGCTGGTGCCCGCGACTTCGCCTGCGTTGAAAATATATACTGAAACCTTCCTCTTGAATCACTCTATCTATTAAAGAAAACTGCATCATCCTCATTATCGCATTCCACAATCCCAAAGGAACCTAACATTTTCACAGGATAAAAAGTATCCTATATGTTGATCCAGGTAATAAACTATATGTGTGCCAAATTTCAATTAAATCTGTTTAGCCGTTTTTGAGGAATTGAGTAAAAAAATGTTCGCATTTATATAGCTGACCCGGCGAACTTCGTAAAGCCTCAGAATAAAAACCCGTTCCATACAAAAAAAGTATGAGAAAATTAATTTCCAAAATTTCACGTCGCGACTTAATGATACTGAGTTCATTGGACTCAGTATATGAGGTCCATATGAAGATGGTAAGTCACTAATCTTTCTTTGTTTCCATCTACGTGTGACTGTATATTTAAAAAAATACTAATTTAAAAAAGAACGTTTTAGAATTTGTGTGTTGCTAGCATTAAAAAAATGGGACTCCACATTTGTAATTATAGCACATTATAGTGTGTGGTTAACTTTAATTTTTTTTTATGACAGAATCGATAAAAAAAAACGCCTACAAGTGTCACTTCACTAAAATTAATTCCCAACACGATTACATGTGGATAAGTAGTATAAATAATTTTGTGTATAATCGCCACGCAAAGCCACGCCTCGCAATGAAAACAGACCAATTTACCTACGACATGGTTTTAAATAATACCTATGAGGATTATTTATTAATAAACTTGCCTATAAATACAAACGTAATATTCGATTTTACTCAGAGCGTCAGAAATAAATGTATAGACCATCAAACTACTACAACATGGTATAAGTACGTAATTTAAAGAAAACGTGACTTTACAACAACCCATTAGAGTTTAAAATGAAATAGTAGAAGTTGATCGTTACTACCTTAAGAGACCAATGTCCTTTAAAATGACTTTATATTGTACTTAGCTGTTGCACAGGACCTCGCCCGCGTAACTTTATAAAATAAAGCTGATAATTTCGCTACAGGTGGAAGAATTTTCAAAATCAGTCCAGTAGTTTTTGAGTTTATTCATTATGTACAAGCATACAAAAATACAAATCTTCTGTCGTTATAATATTAGTAGGTATGTATTGTTAGCGTCTGCTACCAGTAGGTACATGTTTTTTTTATGTTAAGGTTGACAGACTTCGTCCGCGTTGAATCTATGAAAGGTATGTCCTATGTCCTTTCTGGTGTCCTAGACAACGTGTATGCAATATTTCATGGTGATCGGTTCTGTAGTTTTTGCGTGAAAGTGTAACAAACAAACAAACTTACATTTACATTTATAATAATAGTAAGGATTATGACAGAATAATTACTACTAAAAGTACCTATATAAAATAAATAAATATATACCTACGTTTTGCCAAAAGTTGAATAGCTATCCAGAAATTCTATTCTAACTATTGGTGAATTATTTTTTTAATCGTAAGAGTAGTTACCTACCTCGTGCGTACAAATAAACGTACAAACTTTACCTCCTTATAGTATTAGTATACATGTAGTTGTTAAAACAAAGTATTAAAAAAACAAATTAAGTGACCGGTGTATAGAGGTAAACCTCAAAAGTGACCATGTCAAAAGCAACAAGATTGTGTAGCAGATGGCCACTCGCTGATAACATCTAGTCGGAGCCCACTCCACTACACTATAAAGTTTATGGGATCGTAAAACGAAACCAACCCTTGCATGCTAATCGACGTCTCACCGGCTGTTACACCGACGCGTAATTTTTTAAACATTTTTAAACGACATTGTCAGTTTGGGACATTTGTCTATATCACCGCACCGTCTAATATATTTCTATCGGCAGATTTATATAAATACTACACGCTCCCGGCTTCGCTCGGGTTTAAAATAATAACTATATTATCTTTTAAGTTGGCCCAAATTACACATAATAACGAGTTTTATCAAAATCAGTTCAGTAGTTTAGAAGTTCATTGGCGTCAAACATGTGACACGAAATTTTTATATATAAAAAGAGATACCTATATTAAAAATCAATATATACATAAATAAGTTAGAGCTAGTTCTTTTGGTCTTCTTCAGGGTTACTAAACTTTGTTCAGGGTTAACCTGCGAGATCGAATCAAAATGATCCGTAGACAGAACAAAGTCAAGATGTGAGATGAAGTGACATTTGGCCAAGACATTAATTATAGTGCAAAGTACCGACGGCCACTTGGATCGGAAAGTTATCGAGTGGAGATCCCGGACGTAGACGTAAAATCCACAAGATTGAGTGACAATCTAATAAGGACTCCTGGACTGCTGGATACTGGCTGCTTCTCACCGGTTCTATTGGAAACTTACGGAGGAAGCCTATATCCAGCAGTGAAAGTCTTCTGGCTCATATGAAGGCTCCTTGATTCCAAGTTTATATCTTTAAAATGTACTCAATTTTTGAGTTTAGTTTTAACTTGCATATAAAGATATTTTAGACAAGAAAGCAAAGTAACAAAAGTAAAAAGTAATTTAAAAAGTAAAGTAATTTAAACTTTTTTTGTAAAGTTTAATAAATGTTATATGAATACTAGAAAAAAAATCTTTCTTAAGAAACATCTTAACTAAGTATGTGTTTGATCTAAGTGCCCTTACTTAGATTACAAAAAAAAATACTATTTGTATTTGACCTTTTGTTTCGTAACGGTGTAACAGGCGGCCATTTACAACACTTTTAAAGCTTAAAGGCGCATCTTAGCAGTAAAGGGTTATGAAAATTTGACTTTGTAATGCCGTTTTACAACTTAGTGGTGAAGTGTTAAAAATTTCATTTAAAAAAAGTTAATGAGACATCAAAATAATGTTCGGACTATTAACTATTTGAAGGCAACTTTATTTCGAATTTCATAAGTTTCGAAATTGCTTGTTTGTAATGACATATGGTCTTGGAACTTTGAATGAGATTTTAGTGTATTTTTGCTATTAAATATAAGGGTATTTTTAGATAGACTTCAAGCTACGAGTAGCTACAAACTTGCAGTTAGGATGCAGTTTTGGTGCAGGTCTAACTAAATCTAAACAGTGCAGTGCGCTGGCAGTATAATATGTGCACTGCTAACGACTGCATACCACTTGCATGCCAATTGCAGGTTTTTTATGCAGTTAAAATGCAATCCTGTACAACTTGGATGCAATTGTCTTGCAGTCATCACTGCCAGCTTAATGGCGAGGGCAATGAACAGTAAAACGTTATACGAGTGCTTGAGTTATACGAACTCCAGCACCAAAACTACATATACATACATACAGAAAAAAAAATCTAAAAATAGTCAATTTAGTTTCAGTATCATGTATACAGCCTATAAACATGATATCTCTATAAACAAAGTAACTTACTCCATGACCTTCCCTTACAGATTTATTATTAGTATTGATTATTAGTAAGTTGCCAAAAAATAGTTAATAGTCCGAACATTATTTTGAGGTCTCAATAACTTTTTTTAAACGAAATTTTTAACATTTCACCACTAAGTTGTAAAACGGCATTACAAAGTCAAATTTTCATAACCCTTTACTGCTAAGATGCGCCTTTAGGCTTTAAAAGTGTTGTAAACGGCCGCCTGTTACACCGTTATGAAACAAATAGTTTTTTTTTGTAATCTATAAGTAAGGGCACTTAGATCAAACACATACTTAGTTAAGATGTTTCTTAAGAAAGATTTTTTTTCTAGAATTCATATAACATACTTACTTTACTTTACTTTATACATTTTATTAAGTAAATTGTTTTGCGACAGATGTTAATTTTTTTTTATATTTAAATGTACGCAATACATTGGAATCGTCTGTCGATATAATAAAGTAGTCAATGGCGTTGGCCATATGGGCGGGGTTAGCCCGCCGTCGCATATCTGAATTTGAATGAAAAATGTTGATTTTATTTTATTTTATTATTCAAGGCCGCCAACGAGGCAGGCATTAAACAATATCGCGATGTTCAAAATAATAATAGGAGCTTAAAGCTCCAAGCAACATCCAATGTAGGTAAAACTTAAATCTAATCTAATCTAATATAACCTCATATACCAAATGAGAATTAAAAAAAGATACATTTAAAGTACTCGTACATTAGATTCTTGATTTTTAGCGTGTAAATATTTTCAATTGCCAAAATTTAATTTAAGCCAAAAAAAACACACTGGTGATAAGAAAAATGAAAATGTACCAAAATAATTATGTTGTGTAATCTTTGTTAATTCTCTTTTAAGATTATTAATCTATATATATATATACTATATATAAAGCTGAAGAGTTTGTTTGTTTGTTTGGTTGTACGAGCTAATCTCAGGAACTGCTGGTTCGTATTGAAAAATTCTTTTTGTGTTGGATAGTCCATTTATCGAGGAAGGCTATAGGATAGGCTATGGAGAACACGGACGAAGTCGCGGCCACCAGCTAGTACCTAATATGACTGCTCAAAGCAAAAGCCTTGCCGCTACTCAATACACGAATAGACCTTAGGTTATTCTTGTTCATTTACTATTTAATTACATGTTATTATCTATACTCTATAACTAATACTCGTATTATAAAGAGAGAAGAATTTGTATGTTAGTAATGAATAAACTCAAAAACTATTGGATGGATTTTGAAAATTATTTCACCTATAGAAAGCTACATTATCAATGAGTAACGTAGGCTTTATTTTATAAAGATACGCGGGCGAAGTTGCCTACAACAGTTAGTAATGTAAGTATATATATAATTAAAAATAATCGCTAAGGGCAAAACTCGATAACGGCTGGACCAAACGCACTATATTTTTTTAATGCTTAAAATAAACCATTTTGTTCGTTAATTATAACCTTTTTTGCCTATTTTTATCATTTAGAAGCAAAACTGCCTTCCTTTTAAGTAGAGCGTTACATCAGTGAGTTATATAAATAAAAATAAATCCCTAAATATTGTACTAGGTACACTAGTACCCAGTGACCTGCTTCCAACTTCTCACGGGTGCAATTTTTTTCTGCAAGCTATGTATAAAAACCTTCCTCGTGTAAATCTCTTTCCATTAGTGAAAACCACAATAAAATCTGTTGCATTAGTTTTCAAGATAAACGTTTCTACAGAGTTATATATTTTACTATTTACTATGTCACAGAGAAGCGCAAAGCTCCAACGTTCTAAAAGAAAAAAATTTGAAAATTTGATATTCATGCTAAACCGGGAACGGTTCGCTAGTAAGTAATAATAATAAATTAATTTATTTCCACACACTTGAAATGAAAAAAAAAATAAGAGAAAAAGAGTACCTATTTTGGCAATAGTACCTACCTACCTATGTTGTACTCAACATGGTATGTACCTACCTACCATATCGCACCTTCAGTAAGACAAGGGCATAACTTTCAATTTTTTTTAAATGAGAAACTTAAAATATATGCAGATATGTTTTAAAAACATTATTAAATAAATAAAAAAATTTACAAGACTCTGGGGCTATTTGATGAAGAATTGTTTAAAAGCAATATAAGCAGAAGAATACGGTAATGAATGCAAAAAAATTAAGTTTAAATGCCTCTCCTGTAAAATTAAAAATGTGCAGTTATGCCCTTGTCTTGCCGAAGGTGCGATATGTATCGTGTAGAAGCCAGTACAACGCTGGTTTTCAGGGCATCCCTATATATCGCACCTTTATTCCAATAACGTCACTATCATAAATAAGCAAATTGTGCAGGAGAGCTATTTTAGTATCGTTTTAGGAATGAAGGGAGTGGAATTTTTGTTTAGTGTTGATAGGTTAACAACAATGACTAGAAATTATAGTTTAGGAATCCAAGCAATATTTTAATTAGTGCTCAGAAAATAAATAGAGTTAAAAACAAATTTTTGAAGAATTTCGTTTAGTGACGGTATTGGAATAAAGGTGCGATATGTAGGTAGACTAGTCTAGTAGGTATCTATGTAGTTACCTATCTATGTAGTTATCATAATGCTAAATTCGCGAACATTATTTTAAATGCATAATAATATTATCTATAAACTAGCTGGTGCCCGCGACTTCGCCCGCGTAACTTTGTAAACTATATACTAAAACCTTCCTCGAGAACCACTCTATCCGTTGGTGAAAACAGCTTGAGAATCGGTGCAGTAGTCTTTATCGCGAACAGACAGACAGAAGCGACGAAAAACTTTGTTTTATAATATGTAAGGAGTTAAAAGTAAGTAGATAAGTGTCTGTCTATTACCCTTTGACTCGTTAAATATCAGGAAATTTTGCATCTCATCGACTTTCCAATCCCATTTGGGTTGGAAAGTCGATGGAATGTCTATACAGAAAAAAGTACTGTTCCGGAGTGATCATATATAAAAATAAAATAAAAATACAACGCTTGAAAAATCTATAACAGCAATAAAAATTTAATAAATATGTAATAATAAATTATTAAATAAATAAGAACGAAAGAGCGTTAAATGAGACTAGTTTGAGTCACCCTACCTATGTATAGGTATACCTATTATAATTTGCAGAAATATTGCATCCGGGGTATAGAACGCTAGTTGTTTATAAACAACGGTAGCCATACATACCATCAAGTGGCCTGTCAGACTTCACATTAAAAAATATATTTTATCAATATAAGTAGGGACAATAGGCACTAGGCAAGTATATTTTTGTACATACCAATAAATTGTTAACAATATCCCCTTTCGTTCACTAACGCCTTAACTTTGTACATTACCTAAACACTTCACAAAACTTTTTCACTATCCACTTTGAAATATCTTAAAAAATTTAGTCCGAGTTTTTGACGTAACGCGTCGTCAACGTTACGTCGTCAACGTGAAAAAACCGGTAACAAGATCACGTCAAAACCAGTCGAATATCTTTTGCTTACTGACAGCTACCCTTACGGTTAGGGGCGTCGCTGTTTTTGAGAAACACCCCTACAAGAGTCGTCTACCAACCCCCTGTATAGCCGTCCTGTTCTCACTAAAACGCAAACATATATGCGGGTAGAAATTCAAGCGAAATTCAACCTTAACTACTAAATGATAGGGTTTATTTCAAATGTAAAATTAACTTGGTTTTTTATTCGCGAGTAAATAATCGATTCGCAAAGGAAGCAAGTAACGCAATTAAGGGAAGATCCGTTCTCTCGAATCGTTGAAACTATTTTCGTGTTCAGTTAAGGGTAGGTTACATTGCGTTTATGTTTAATTATGGGCGATTAAGGCGATGTTAATGCTATGCAGAATTATACTAAGTAATTTTGCAACTAAATACTCAATGATAAGTTTTTATACTTATAGCAGTTTATAAAATAGGACATAATTATAATTATATTGGCAAGGCGCACTGCTTTCGCTTTCTAAATTCTATTCTACGAGTATATATGGTACATATCATAAAATCGTAAACGAGGTGTGTTCTAAACATTAGATAAATATTAAAAAAAAAGTTTTTCCAGGATAAAAAGTAGGTATCCTATACGTTTATCCAGGTAATCATGAATACATCAGTGAAAATCGCATTTAGCCGTTCCTGGGATTAGCGTGCACAAGCGCACAGACTAACAGACAAAAATACTAAAAAAACATTTTTTGTTTAAATTGCTTTTTTTTAATAAATATTTAATGTACAGACATGGCTCGTTGAGATAATTGTTAGTTTGCCACAAAGTTAATTGGCCACAAAAAAAACATGTGTATAATGTATTCTTTTTTCATTGATCAAAAAGGTAAACAAACAATTCACGATATAGAACTAAACAAACAATAAGAACAAATTTATTTCAATACTCATAACAACAATAATATTTTTAATAATATACAAACTATGACGTCATCAAAACAAATAAATGATAAAAGTATTACATTTATACATCAATGTGAACATAAAAAAAGAGCTGTTTTTAGTATCTATATATCTAAATAAAAATCAATTGCCGAATGTATGTACACAAAGAAAGGTTCAAACACTTGATTTTTTTAAATTAAGTATATGAATAATTTCAATTTCAACTTAGCTTCCATACCTAGTATAACTTTTTAGTTAACTTTTAGTATACTTTCATCTGCATCATTCAAGTAAGGTTACAATGTTATAAATAGGTAAAGTTTGAATGTTTGTTTGTATGTAGGAGATAATCTTAGAAACTTTCTCCTATTTAAAAAAATCTTTCACCAATAGTTATAATAGAATTATAGGGTGAACATAGATTCTATAGATCGTTATATCGGTTTTTCCATCTTGTCATAAAACCCCTCTTTTTAAGACCAAAACATCCTTTATAACGCGCACTGCCAAGTTTTGGAACTGTGTCTATGTTTCCGACCTCATATAACCCAAATCTTTTTTTGCCTTTGCCCTTGTGACCCTAACTACCTTTCTCGTGGGAGATAGGGTCTATGGGCATACCTGTAATCATTATTATGTCTGTTTAGTTTTAGTAAATAAATATTGTTCGCAAGCGCCGCAAATTATAGTGGCGAAGCTAAAATAAAGAAACGAGAAGAAGAAAAACAAAAACCAAATCTTTTCAAAGTTCGAATGAATAGGCATCTTCTGGATGAGCTCGCTCCATCATAGGCCTCATCTACCAGAGCAAACCCATCTTTAATTTAATTTTTTTTATCGTAGATTACCTACCTCTTACAAACAATCATAGGAACTTCACCTTCTTATAATATTAGTACCTAAGTATAGTTAATATCTATACTAATATAATACATAAAGTTGAAGAGTTTGTTTGTTTGGTTGTACGCGCTTTTCAGGAACTACTGGTTCTATTTGAAAAATTCTTTTTTTTGTTAGATGGTCCATTTATCGAGAAATGCTATAGAGAACGCGGACGAAGTCACGGGCACCAGCTAGTCATAGATAAAATACTACTTAACTAGTAACTAAACCTACCAAATACTGAAATATAGCCAATTTAATAAAGTAAGTACGGTTTTTATAAGAGCCACTAAGAATCTTTTGTGTTGTCAAAGTAATCCCCTCTTGATGGCATCGTAACCCTACATTCGTACAAGGGCAATTATTTGGTAAATTAGTCATTAGGTCGCTCCCACACGAACGGAACCGCCCTCGGCCACCGCTTGGATTTGCGTCTGAAGCCCCCGGGCGCTAAGAGGGTTTTTGTTTTGTTAAACAATCATTTTTAACTTGAATTACTTAACGATAAGCTTGATGAATTTCGGTAATAAAATACTAAATTAATAATAATATAATAATACTAGCTGCTGCTATATCAATACTATAATAATAAATCTGTAAGGGTTTGTCATGGAGTAAGTTACTTTGTTTTCAGAGATATCGTGTTTATAGGCTCTATACATGATACTGAAACTAAAGTGACGATTTTTAGAATTTTTTTCTGTATGTATGTAAGTATGTAGGATGTTCCTCCATAACTCTTAAACGAATTAACCGATTTTCATGCAACTTGGCAGATATACATTTAGACGTACAGGACACAGGATAGGCTACTTTTTCTTTTTAAACGCGGACAGCTAGTAAAAAATACATATACCTACCTAACGCTTGACCTCTTGTTGCTTCATAGCAAGATTTAAAATAAGTTTTTTTTAAATTATTTTAGATGATTTCTCGGAGACAGTAGATACTTACATTTTCTGGATGAAAGGTACCCACCCTATCTCCTTTCCTGTATCCCTGACATGTATGCAATTTCCGTTTGACCGATTTAAATGCGTCTTTCACTGATGTATTGATGATTACCTGGATTAAACTGTAGAATACTACTCGTATATTGAAAAAATGTTAGGTTTCTGTGGAATTTTTATATCCCACAGATGAAAACGGACTACAGTAGGTACCTAACTACCTACATACACCGCTTACGAAGTTGCGGGCACCTGCTAGTTAGGTTTAGGTAGGTATATATAAGTCCTAGGCCTATCCTCGTGTAGTGTTTTGGGATAGGACAGCCAAATCTTATACTTACTTAGATTACTTAGATATAGATGTCAGTTAGGATATTTCAACAAAATATGATGTTTTCTTTTAATTTAATTATTATTTTAAGTTGATTAATTATTTTTAAATTAATTAATTAATTACTTTAACCAGTCAATGCCGGAAAAACTGTACCTACACACTGACTCTTAATGACGAGCCCATTGGATAAGTGGTTAGAGTGCTCGCCTTACCGCTCTGTCTCAGGGGTTCCTGGTGCGATTCCTGGCAGTGTCAACTTTGGAAATGAACTCTGATCTGGATATGAAAAGTAGCGGCAAGACGCTTTGCGATTCAGTCATTTGGGCAACCTTTTGCTCTGTGGCTAATATGAGTAAGTAATATGGTAGACCTCGGCACATTGAGGATGTATCCAACTTAGTAAAGATTCGTGTATATATAGATAGACTAATACAAAACATATTAAGGACAAATAACCCTCCACAATTACCCGGAAAATTGAACCTCTTCCCTCTTCTCTTTCGTACTGGATCATGTATGTTAGACTTCTAGCGACATCTGTGTTTTATTAAGTTCTAAACTATATTTGCAATTCTTACGGACAAGGAGTAAGTACATCAAATGTACAACAGATGGCGTATTGTTCTGGGAGTATAATTTATTGAAAAACTCGTTTTTTTGATACCTACAAGATTACAGAATTCTTGTAGCGACATCTGTGATTTATGAGTCATACAATTAGTCGGTGCAGCGAATAAATATTACATTAAATGAATAACAGATGTCGCGACGATGCACATTGTTTTAAATTTTATCAAGTTTCGAAAAATAACAATTTCTTTAGTATAAAAATTTAAACAACTCAATTTTTAAGCTTATTGACGACGAAAGTCAAATTAATTTACTTCAATATGCAAATTAATTTTATTCAGTATACATTACGTAGACAAAAGTTTGGATCAAAATAAGTCCATCCTTTTTGGTACTATAATGCCACAGATAGTCGGGGGATTAAAAATAAATTTTACTCCAAATGTTGTTGTGCCCATTAACAACTAGATGTCGCTTTGCAGAAAAAGGTTATAGTAAAGAAGTGTGCCTACTTGTATGTACATATTTGAATTGTGTTAGCGGCAATGAAAGATGGTTCAAAAGGTTGGTCTTGTTTTGTTGGGACTTTGTTGTCAAATAAAGGCTTTTATTTGATTTGATCAGACTTGATCGCAGATACGTCTATTATGGTGATTCATTTGCCGATAATTTGTATGCCCATAGTTCAAACAAAACCATGGTTAATACCTACAACTCAAGTAACACAAAATTACTATGATTCCATACACAAATAGACACTTCAAACTTACTCTTTTTGCGTCGGGCGTATGGAGTTAAAAAAATAGTCTCTTTTTATTTAAAAATACTTTATTCTGAACATTACGTAAAAAACTCTTATGTATTCAACATTTGCTGAAATCATGAACACTAAGGCGTTGGAATTAATGTCCCAGGATAATGGCGAAACAAAAAATAAAATAAGACGAGTATTTATAGAGAATCAACAATTATTGATTTAAGTAGAACAAGCAATTTTACAATTACTATTTTTTTTATTAAGTATAAAATTGCATTTCACAACACAATTTTTCCCTGATTTATTATTGATCTATCCTGGATTATCCTGCGACATCTTACTGACTACTTACATGATAAATAAAATTTTAGCCTTGATTATAAAATTTGCATATTTGCAATTCGCGATTTTCAAATTTACAAGTCCCCGTTATACCTAATTAATTGTACGCAAGGATTTCTCTTATTTATTGCATTGCAAGTGTCTTTGTAACAATTTTAGTAATGGCAACACTAAAAAGGTATTTTAAATTTTTCAAATATTTTTTTGTTAATTTTTTTTTTTTTAATTTTATTGAGCAAATTAAAGACAGAATAAACAAAAACATTTCTCAATTCTAATTTCTATAATGATACACAAGTAAATAATATCAACTTTTTTTTTAATTTCTAAATGTGTTCTATTAAAAAAAATATCCTTACGCTATTGTATGTAATTTATACATTTTTTTTTATAATAATCTAACCGAGTATTTATAAGACATCGTATCTTCTTCAAATTACAAAATATATAAGTACATAATGAATTTTAAAATAATATTATATAGATTGATAAATAAAAAAATAATAAGCCTTGAATTAATATAAATAAAAAAAAAACGTTTTATCGTTTAAATTCACCTTGTAGATATAAATAGATAAAATTAAACATGGGTTTTGATTGAAAATGTACTAAAAGAAAAGACATAGTCGACCTTTGAAGTTCAACTCGCATGTTAACCATGAAATTTGACATTCTAGGGACAACTTGGCAGTGTCGTAACTTTTTTATTTGACTCAAAACAAAAAACCACACACATTTCTTTTTTATTCAGAGAATACAATAAAAAAAAAAGTTTGGACGTCATTAAGAATGGGTATAAAGCAAACAAAATTTGTAATTTCACCCGCGTGGCCCCTTGGACATGACAGTGACACAAAAACGTAGAACTACGCACAACATGCGACGGAAGATAGCGCAACTCGCTCAATAAAAATGTTAGAAGTGCCAAAAGTATTAAATATTAATTATTCGTAAACTACAATGTCAAATGAAAAATTGTTACATACAGCCTTAGATAATATGTGAAGTGAAATAACTGATACACTTTTAGCTTTGTAATGTGTGTCATTTTGAAAATAAAACTAAAATAGATGGAAATGAGAGCTCACTTGGTGATTTTTTTCTATCGAGAAAATTTCATTATATTATGTTTTCTGTTACAGACGTCGCTTTCATTTATAATGTATTTATCTATTTAAAAAAATTAATTAAATTAGACTTTGTTTACTTAGATAAAATTCAAATCTAGGATTGGCTATTTCTCTTTATGCCCGCTCTTAATACAGACATCACTGAATTGATTACTGCACGTGGAAGACCATTTACGTAATACTGCAACAGTTTATTAGTTTAACCGAAACCGCTGTGCCGCTCCTTGGGAATTCGGGGGAAGGGAGAAGTAGAGTATGAGTTCACATGAGAGCACATGAGATCTTATGATATGGATTAACAATATTTTAAAAATATTTTTGGCCAAATAAAAATCGATTATGACGAAATTCATGCCACTTTTATATACAAATATATATCTTTGTCTGCTGTTTTTGTTTTCTTGAAATATTCGCTCGATTTAGAATTAAAGTTCACCGATTTGACCACAAGAAAACTTTGATTTTATATAGAAGCGCGGGTATGTGGACAAGTTGGTTTATTTTGTTTGCGTTCGTTTCGTTCAGAATGATATATATTATAGAAATGGTCCCGGCTGGTCATTGATATGGACGTGGGCGCATAAGTGCGCGTTCGCCCTCAATCATCTCGAGATATCGCGCGACCCATCTCTGGATATTTTATCTCTTGTGCGTCCGACACAGGCAATCATAGACTACGGATGGAGAGAGCGGAGCGGACTGCTCTACTCCCCCCTCCCCCTCACCGCTTACTAATACTTAAGGCGTGGTACAGCGGTTCCGAACTAATTTAAGCTGTTACAGATGGCGCTTATAAAATTTAAAAAATATATACGGATATATATATACATATATTATAAGTTTAGCGAATTGGCTATAAAACAAATAAGCGAACATTATTGACGTGTTAAACCAGTGTGATCTAAAATATAATACATAATATGTCTTTTACGAACGAGACGATGCAAATTAAATCTAACTTTTACTAAAGCGAAAAACTAAGTCGCCTCCCGGACTAAGTTTTAATTGTCTAATAAAAATTAAGTTACATTACAATAAATAAATAGCATTTCCCTGACTAGGCTTCGTGAAGCACAATGGAGTGTGCTTTTTAAAAAGTAATCTTTTTTTCTACTTATATTTAACTGAGCTTGACCAACATACGAGTATAAAATAATGTCGTTGTCAAACCAAAATGTGCTGTGTACTTTTTTGAGTTTCCAACATTTTGACCTTCTACCTTATTTATTGTATAAAAAAACCTGCTGAGTGATTTGATTTGATAATTTGATTAAATTTTCACGTTAAAAAAACATAAGTTCACGTATAAAAACACTAAGTTTCAAATAAAACCCTAATTAAAAAAAAATCCATGTAAAATTTTTCAAGAAACCTTTTTTCTTAAGTTTATTTAGTTCAAATACTATTTTTTTTTTTAAATAAATGGAAAAACTTTCAAGATTTTTTTTTGTTTTGTTTATTGTTATAAATAAAAGACTTTTTGTTTGAAATATTCGTGTAAAAATTTTTTTCAAGAAAACTTTTTTTTTCATACTTTTGGCACATAGCATATTTTTATTCGACAACGACGTTAGGAAATTATTAATTGCACATCAAATAAAATAATCGCGTATCAATTTATTGTCATCATTTATATACTTTTGTACATCAAATAACTTATTTCACCACAAATAAACTAAATGTATAACAAAACTAGTACTGCAGATAATTCGAATTTATACATCAACACTACATTACTTTTTTCCTCTAATGCGAGACAAATAAATTCCTTTAGGTACAAAAATACTAGAATCTTATCAGAAATACTGACTGCACAGCAAATTAACTCATTCTCATAGCAAAATAACTATCCCGCCTTAATAATTCAATAAAAATTTTGAATTTAGTATTTTTGTATTTGATTTTATATTATACTCGTATTTCTGATCTCATTATGTTGTACTTAATAAATAATAAAATGGTAATGTCAAATAAAATGCTGTTTTATTTAGATAAACTGCTGTAAGTTATATTAAAATAGAAGCTATATTAAACAAAAAAAAAGAGTTAATAGGTATGATGTGCGTTAGTCATTATTAGCTGTGCATTAATAAAAAAGCGGTACATTAAGATAAATAGCGGTATGCCACGAATATAAATTGCAGTTCATTTAGTAATATTTTGAGTTGAGTATTTTGCTGTGCAATCAGTAATTTTGATGTGAATTCGGATTATTTTTGTATACAAAAAGTACTTTTTTTGATATGCGTTTAAATACTACCCTTTTACAATAGTAATTATTATTGCCTATAAATCTTATCAAAGTTTCTAAAGACTGAGAAACCTTTTTAAAATAATTTCAGGCTTAGTGCCTGCAATTATGAACGATTTTATTAAAATAATAATCACACAATTAATGAAGTTCTCATCTCGTTTAAGGAAATCTAAAAGGTTTAGTACATATCAATGTCGCAATAGGATTTAATTTATAATTTTATTATATATTACCGGGTGTCCAAAAACTATGCGACATGAAGGGAAAGTGAAAGGGAAATTATTATTTTTTGTCCATTTTTTCGATTGGCATCACAAAAATACGGGTGATTATTTCTTTCACATTTAAGTCGATTCGATTGCCAGACGAAGCAAGTGATTTTTAGAAAAATCTTTAAATGCAGTATTACTATATTTTAAAAATAACAAAGTCTCCTTTCTGCAAAATATCCTATCTACAATATTTAAGGTACTTTCCCTTTCATGTCGCATAGTATTGGGACACCCTGTTTGTAGGTATTTTACTTTTTTTATGATTCACAACTACTTGGGAACCATTTTTTTTATTTCCCCAAAAACAATGTTAAAGTTAAACGCTAGAGAACACAATGTAAGAAGAAACATAATTATTATCGTGACTGAGATGACTATAATATTTTGAAATCGATGACTATTTTTTTATGCTTAATGACGTCATTGACTAGAAAATTAAAAACTACCGTCAACTAATTTTTACTAATGACGTCATCATTTGATATAATATATAATAATATCAGTATAATTATATCAATCAGAGGAACATCAATAATTAGGAAAATTGCGTTTTGCAAATAGACTTAAAAAAAAAACTTGGGGAAAAAAAATTGCAAATTAAAAAAACACATGTTCAAGTGAGTGTGAAACTATTATTATTATTATTTTAAATTTTATTGTGCTGAAAAAAGCATAAAAATTAATGGTATTTAGTTACATTTAAATATATAAATACTATTAAAATTTAAAAAAGTATCAACATTGTGTTCAATACTTATTGCTACTTTTATATAACTTACAATATAATATAATATATATATTTATGTAATTTGAGGTTAGAGAAAAATCAACAATCTTCCTTATATCATCAATCACTATATCTACTATAATAAGTTTTATATAAATTTTTGCACCGCAGAAGTTGGCGGTTTGTTTGTAAAAAAAATTAAAAAAAAAATTTTTTTTTTTTAATTTTTAAAATTACTGCCAACGTCCACAGAAACATTACTTTAGTGTAACGTTTTCTTTTACCAATAATCGATTATTATTTTTTTACAAATTCTTCAACAAACAACACATTGGTCTGTTAGGTAACATTTTTTTAACTTAATCCAAAAAAAAATACAACTAATCTATTATACATAACACATATTTATAAACGAAAATATGTATATATTTACATATTTTACAAAATGTACACACGCGTTTTTGAGGTACGTTTTACACAACCTAAATCAAAATAACAAAAAGATACTACAAAATAAATTCGCTAGAACTTAAATTGTAAAGTCGGAGTAAGAAGACCTGCGTCAGTTTCAAAAGGTACTAAAGAGTCAATGATTTTTTAAAGGAATAATGCTTTAAAGTCTCTTAGTATCCTTTGAAACTAAAGCACTTTTAAACTTTTAAATTAAAATATAGAATGTATTATTAAATTATGTTTTTTTTTTATTTAAAAACAATAAAATTATAATAAATTTATAATAAAAACCATTTGTTTTTATTTTATATAATTATTGAACTACTGTATAAAAATATGGGTCTGATTGCCTTCAAATAAATGAATTTGAAATTTGAAAAAAAAAAAATGAAATTTTGTCATCTATTGATATTATGAAAAGACAAGATTTGTTTATTTATTTGCATAAAATTGGCCTGGTGCAAACAAATGTCGACTTTCAAGGTGACCAATCTTTTCTTACCCCGACTGTACTCTACTGTACTTTTTAACCAGTATAAACACTTAAAAGGTACTGACGTGATCTGGTCATCACTGTATTGCTCTATCTAAAAAAAAAAAATTGGGTCGTGGGTACGTCCCTATTTTTTTTTGGGGCAACATTTCTTTGAGAGCATTATATGTGTTTGATTATACCATATATACCAAAAAAAAAAAACTCATAGATTAATATCTATCGCTATATAATATAGATTATAGCTATCAAGTGATTTAAATTTTGAATGTATACTATAGATATGTAGCTGAAGCATCAAACCATTTATCCCATGATTTTGTTATCATCAGTTTTTTGTATTGCCACAAACTATTGAAGAAAATTTATAGACTTATTCAAAATACTGTATGTATTAAAAAGTGATCCCAGAATACCTGTAAATTAAGATGGCACTAGTGTAGCATTGTCGAGTAAATTAGACAAAGATAGATAGATAGATAGAGGATGTGCTACACTAGCGCCATTGTGGCCACTTTTAGAACCCTTATTTTATTGTTGGAGAGGACCATTTTTTTTTCAGTTTGATTGTCATACGAGGTACTCCTTACCTCTACCCTCCATGGCGTGACTCCAAGCACCGATTTCTGTGTTAATGTGACAGCCGTCAGTTCTGTCACTGTCAGCGTGACAGACATCAAAGTCTTCGCTAAGAGTGTGACAGCTGTCAACGTGGCGATCAGCTGGATACGGGGGTTGAGTAGTCGTCAAGGTTTTTCCTGCTTTTGGTCTATCTTCCTTTGACTCAGCTTCATCATGGCGTCCATCAGCATTTGCTCGAGGGACATAATATCTTCGCTGCATCGTGAAGAAATGTCCGAATACTCCTCAAAACAACCTGTATAAAAATAAAATAAAAGGCATTACAATTTGATATTTTTAAATCTAAATACAAGGGTTCTTGCCTGTCGTAATTGTAATTGTAACACTAATGGAACGACAGTGTAAGAGGCAGGTGGCTATAGGATAAGCACTATATATGAAAGCAAGTCAAAAAAACATCTAACTGGTCTAACCCTTAGCACCCCCAGGGGAAGCGTCTTCAGCGCTCTTTCCCTGGGGGTTGGAAGTCCTAAGTCCTGGGGGTGGAATAGCTAAGTATTCTTGAGCTAAGTCCTGAGCTAAGAATTCTTGAGCTACATAAGTCCTGAGTCTTAAGTCCTGAGCTAAGTCTGAGTCCTGAGTTAAGTGTTCTTGAGTTGCATAAGTCCTGAGCTACATAAGTCCTGAGCTAAGTGTTCTTGATGCTCCTCTCACCATCCACTATGAAGCGACTACAGAGTTTTAAGTAAAGATGTAAACTTGTCTTCGATACCTGAGAAAATGTTATCCATATTTGCTATCATCAGGTTTTAACGTCATTATGTTTAATTGATGATCTTGTAATTGCGGTACATCCACGAGCAGGTTTAGCAGTATATATTTTACAGTCACTGATAATGATAACAGACGCCTTCTAAAGGTGAAAGAGTTTTTAAAATCCGCCTAGTAGTTTTTGAGTTTATTTATTACAAACATACAAAAATACAATTTTTTTTCTCTTTATAATATTAGTATAGATAGTATGAGAAAACAAATAATTTTACACTGACCTGTCTTCCAAACTAAATGGACTCAATGATATTTCCGCCGAATTATCATGTTCGTAGTTTAGAGACTTTTGTGATTTGTGAGGAATCCAGAGACTTTCAGCTTTAGACGATGGGGCTCGGAGATCTTCTAATTACTTGAGAATTGTTCATCTAAAAAAACCAAAACATTTTCAATCATGATAATGAATATTAAAAGTTTAGACAATTTGTAAATGGTACTCTTATTTTGATCGTAACAAAATTGATCATAGGTTGGAAGAATCATAGGTTGGAATTGATACATTTAACCGTTAGTCTATTGTATATATCCGTCCTGAAATTTTATTGTAACTATTGGTGATTTTTTTTTTTATGGAGTAGTTTTGAAGATTACATCGTACATATAAACAAACATTCAAACTTTACCTCTTTATTAAATTTGTATAGATTTATTTAAAAAAAATTTATGTTCGAATGTACTGAATTCTAAGGTATGATTACAAATGGAGTTAATGTTAACTCAAAATTGTATAAATATTACTTAAGCCTTAACGTTTATAAGTCCAAGAACATTTCAAATGCCAAATCTTTTGGAATTTGAGAATCTTTTGGCATTTTGGCATTGGGTGAAAAAAATAGAACACTTACCAAATTTTTATGCGTCTTATTTTTGTGAATCTTGAAGCCCCAAAATCTTGTCTCATAACCATTGTTGAATTAGTTTAAATTCTGGTTAAAATTTAATATTTCTGCTGTCCTAAACTGCTCCAAGGGTGAGCTTTTGGATTCTATTGTATTCTAATACTGACTACATTATTTCAGGATTCTAAATCAATAATGAAGCCATCAAGTTCCGTTTCAGTTTTGTTATCTCTTTGAAGGGATTCTTATGTATACATGTTTCCTTCTTGTTAACTGAAGATAACTGCTTTAACTAATGCTCATTTTACAGCTTTTTGCAGCTACATATCTTGATGGGTTAAGTAATAGCTGTTCGTTACGTTATATTATATTATAAATATAATATTCCTTTGTAAGATTTCAAGTTTAAACAACTATATTTCAGTCTGTTTTATGTACACTTTTTGGAACTTTATCAAAGAAAAAACACAACTACCCTGCAAAATATTATATATATACATATTTTACAAAATGTACACAGGTTTTCTGAGGTTAGATTTATACACAAGCTAAGTCATAATAACAAATAAACAGATGTACAAAATGAAATCACTAGAACCCTAAATGCCTAAAACACTGTCGTTGTATGTACTTTTCTAACACTAAACACTAAAAGGTACGACGTGACCTCGTTATCACTATATTTGTCATTTGTCTATTGCACATAACTAAAAATTAAAGAGTTACAATAATTGTCAACATTGACTCTAAAATTCTTGACAAAAACTGTTATCACAGATACAACAGCGGTCACGAACAAATGGACGAAGGCTTCAATGCAGTTTGCGAGAGCTTGAATCCAAGCACCGACTTCGGTGTTAACGTGACAGCCGTCAGTTCTGTCACTGTCAGCGTGACAGACGTCAAAGTCTTCGCTAAGAGTGTGACAGCTGCCATCGTGGCGATCAGCTGGATTAGGGAGTTGAGTAGTCGTCAAGGTTTCTCCTGCTTTTGTTCGTTCTTCCTTTGGCTCAGCTTCTTCTTGACGTCCATAAGCATTTGCTCGAAGGACATGTCTTCGTTGCGTCGCGAGGGCATAGCGGTCGGACCGTGAAAAGAACTCTCCACGTACTCCTTCAAACCGTCTGTTTAAAAATAAAAATAAAAACTTCATTACAATTTCTTTCTTTTTATTATCATATAAATTACACATGTTAATATTTTCACATGTGCCCAAGAATCCCACCCTAAAATACATAAACGGTTGGAAACCACATGAAAACGCAAAAGTGTACCGATTTTTTTGGGCATCCATAATTTATAGTATAAATAAAATATCTACTATAACTTATGTCCTATATGTAAGCAGAGATCCAATTGTGGGACGAAAATTTTTACGTGTGAATTCATTTTTGACTTTATTTCCACCACAACCGATTACATCAATTGCTAATATATGATTGTAAAGAAAATTTAGAAAATACAGATGAAATCCTTCCGATTTGAGCCGCCTTGTTGAAATAAAAGTTCCATGGAGGGACACCTGTTTCTTTTTTCTTAGAGCCGCAGGAACTTCAAGGTGAGCTTAAAATATAAAGGGCCGCCATCTTTTCTGAGATAAAAGAAATGTTCTCACCCAAATCGGCGTAGGACTGACGGCAGAACGCTCGTCTCCCACCGAATCCGACATCGTATTGCGGGAACTGCGAAGCAGATTCGACCGCAGTACACGCGTCGCGCGCTCGTCTGTACGTCACGAAGCCGTAACGTGTACTAATTTAAAAAAAAATAATAATATATCATCAGTTCCATGCTCTCAAAACTGAATTATTTTATTAAAATAAAAGGCGACTTTAAGAGCCCACTTTCCAACACGAGCAGCTTACAAATTCCACACTATGTTATTCCATGATTGCTCATTAGTTCTTATTGGTCGTAGCCAATACACAAAAAAAAAAACATGACATTTCTCAGATATATGAAAGTTTGAATGGAAACAAAAAAACTGAAATTAATTTCTGAAATGTGCATAATTTGTCACATTTTAGCGGGTTGAATTCTCATAATTACTGACTAAAAGCCAAAATTGTTATTCCATGAAAAAATGATGCACTTTTAAAATTAGATGGTCAATAAACAATAGCTACCATCTATAAAGATTTTTTTTTAAATACAATATGTTTTATTAATAAATTTCAATAAGAGCCGCGAATGTCTTCATTTATTCGCATTATAAAAAGCTGAGACAACAAATTCCCCCAAAGACATCAAAAATATTTGGGAATTCCCACGCTGGTGTCTCAGCGTGTCCTTAACACCAAATTCTTTAGGATTTTTCCTACAAAAGATAAGATATTTGAAAGCAACAGATGAAATCTAGTCCGAAATTGACTATGCTACCAAATATTTAGGGTCAGTCTGATTTTCAGAGCCTTTACTGAACGATATTCTAGACATATATAGTTCTTGTATATTGTTTTCAAACAAAATTTGATAGTTCACAGCAAGTTCATCCAAGTAGGTTCACAAACGATCACAGTCCGTCTCATTCGTGAGTCATAAAAAAGTATGAGATCGAAAACTCACCCGTCCTCCTTGCTGTGTATCCGAACTTCAATAATGTATCCAAATTTGGAGAATTTCGAACGCAAATTTTGCTTAGTGATGTCTCTCTCTAACTTGCCAACGAACACAATCCTTCTCTCCTCCACTGGTTTATTATTCTCTCTGTATTGATTAGAAAATTATATTTAATAACTTATTCAGCACTACAAAAATAATCAATACTAATAATAAATCTGTAAGGGTTGTTCTTGGAGTAAGTTACTTTGTTTTCAGAGATATCGTGTTTACAGGCTCTATACATGATACTGAAACTAAATTGACTATTTTTAGAATTTTTTTCTGTATGTATGTATGTATGTTCCTCCATAACTCATAAACGAATCAACTGATTTTCATGAAACTTGGTAGATAAACATTTAGACGTACAGGACACAGGATAGGCTACTTTTTCTTTTTCAACGCGGACAAAGTCGCGGGCGCCAGCTAGTAAAAAATAAACTTGTAAGCATCAAACTACTACAAAATGGAATCCGCGTGCCATACAAAACACTACGAACTTTACGGAACACTAGCTGGTGCCCGCGACTTCGTCCGCGTTCTCTATAGCCTATCTTTAACCCTTCTCGATAAATGGACTATCCAACACAAAAAGAATTTTTCAATTCGGACCAGTAGTTCCTGAGATTAGCGCGTACAACCAAACAAACAAACTCTTCAGCTTTATATAATAGTAGGTATATAGATATAGATTTAAAAGTGACATTTGCGTAGAGCATGAACTGTCATTTAAAACCAAACAAACATAGGTCATTTAAAGACTTGACCTGACTGCTTTGGACTTGACGGACCTGTTTTGGAAAACTAAGAAAAATTATAGACTTGACTTGACTGACTAGTCTCGGGATCTGCTACTTTTGATTTTAATTTCAATTTTTCCTTTTTTATTTTAAAAATTATTTTAAAAATATTACAAATTGCTATTTTTACTAATGACACTGACAAATATCCCATCAGGTGGACATGACATTGGCAGATAATGGCCATCATTCCCAAAATGAGCCGAAATGCCATTATACGTAAAGAAGAAGAAGAAGAAGGTCATTTAAAGAAAATGTGTCAACACATTGGAGTTTAAAATGAATAGTAGAACTTGGTCGTTACTACCTTTTACCATTGACGCGCGAAGGCAAGAGTCCGCCATGATTCTATCAAAGGCGTTCTTTTTATGAGTTGCTTTGGCATTTGTGACATAAAAATAAAAATATTACACTAACCTGTCTTCTAAAGTGAAAGGACTCATTTCTTTCCTCCGAACTGTGTCATTTTTGTAATTAGATGACTTTTGCGATATGTACGAGCCTCTAGACTTTTCCGAATAACTCGTGGAGGATGAGCTCGAGCTGTTCGACGACGACGAACTCGACGAGGAAGAACTAAATTCAAAAAAAAAGAATTCATACACTCCAAACAACTTAGATGATTCATTTTTTTTTTTTTTTTTTTTAAATGAAAACTTCTTTAGGCGAGCTGTGCACCTTATTTTATGTGTATTTGAATAGCAATGTTATGGACAATGTTTTGTTGGAATTTTGTTAGCCTTTACGCTCACTCACGCTCACGGGTAGACTGAGGGAGTGAGAGATATAGTCAACGCGTCACTACTATTGAACTTAATTATTTATAACTTACGAACATAAAACAAAAAAAAATGTATTTCGTTTTATTAACGTCGCCTTGATGAAGTTTTCACTTAAGCACACACTTTGTATTGCTGAAAATAATATACTACCTGGACGAAGAAGAACTTTCCGATATTGTTGGCTTCCTTGTTGAGTTGAGTTTAGGAAGTCTCGAGGGACTTTGATTCTTGGATTGTTGGTTCGTTTGTGAACCGAGTTTAATCTTTTTGGGGGCTGGAGATGCGACTCTATGTCTGTTGGTCGATTTAGATTTCGATCTGGACCTTTTACAGTAATCCCTGTTATAAGAGGGAGATCTGCGCGAACGACACGGCGATCTTAACCTACGATTTGTTCTGTATGGTGATACCGATCTGCGATAGCGATAGTGGTCGTAAGATCTGGATCTACGCGATTTAGACCGACGAGATCTTGTGCGAGATCTTCTGTGTTTTGATCTTGAACGTCTTATTGGATACTTTGAACGCGACCTTCTATCTTTGGAGCGTGATCTTCTCAATTTAAATTTAGAGTTCTTTTCGCGAGACTTTGACCTCTTTTCGTGTGATATGGTGTTATGTCTTTCGTTTGATCGCGACCTCTTTAATGCCTTGACATCTGTTTTTGCTACTGTGAACTCTTTTCTGTTATCGGATTTGACAGTGTTGGTTTCTTTTTGTTCTACTATATGTGTTGATGGAGGGACAGGACTGCCATCGCTCTCGATGGACATGTCACTGTCCTTTCTACACCTTTTTGCGGGAGCCTCGGTACATCCAGGCAAGACAGTTTGAGTGACACCGTCTGAGGTGTTAGGTTTTGTTCTGCATTTTTCTAAATGCAGAATTACTTTATCTTCGCCGTGTTCCATGGCTACATCGAAATCACGAATTATTTCAGTCTTAATTGGTAAGGAGGTAGCATTAAATTTCTCAGTTGGAGAATTTGATTTTGATATCCTATTGTCCTTATCCGACTTCTTAACGTCTTTCGTTGCTTTCTTCATGACCACATCTTGGATACTAGCAAATAGTGAATTACTAGTTATCTTCGTTTCAACCTTTTTCTCGACGCTTTTAAGTGTGGCCGTGATGTGTTTGTATCTGTCTTTATTTTTATTTTCAGATTTTTCTCCAATATGTCTTGATTTCGTAGTTGAATCGAACACATTTTCTTTGCTCACGTGATCGGATTTCTTGATCTTAAAGTTTATGTGAGATTTTGAATCTGAAATTTGCTTGATTTTTTTATTTTCCATTTGGCGTCCTATTTGAGAGAATACATTCTCATCAGTATTTGTTCCGACGCTAACTAAAATTATTTCTTCGTAATGGAATGGCGAGAGTCGCTTAGATTTATCGGGAACTTGGAGAACTTCCTTGGATGTCGTCGTTAGATTTGGTTCAGTTATTAAAGGTAGCAAGTCTGTTAATTCCACTTTAGGTATTATAATGTCTTCATCACGTTTTTTTTTCTCTTTTTTCTTTTTTGTTTGCAAAAGTATTTTCCGTGATGCCTCTGCGATGGGATCAAAAACTTTCGGCAATTCCGTAGGTTTAATTTCTTTTACCACCTCTCTTGGTGGAGTCTTGGGGACAACTATAACATTGTCTACAACAGGACAATTTAAATCTGGGAATATTAATTCAGGACTAACTGCTGCAGAACTATTGTTAGAACCGACAACTCTCCGCCTTTTATATTCTTGCAGATTTAACTTTCTCTTTTTGACTATTTGCTCTGATTCTTTCTTAACAGCGTTAATTGTAAGCAACTTCATTTCTTCCTCAAATGATTTCTTCGATATTTTCTCCTGATTATTTTTAGGCAGTTTAACGTCACTCTTGTTTGTAAATAGTTCATTATAAAATTGCTCAGGCTTAGTGACCTCGGTCTTATTGTTTTTCGCTGAAGTATTATCTACTGGTTCACTTTTAATATTATTTACATGATTGTATTTATTTTCGATCTTTACATCATCTTCCACTTTCTCCGTATTTATAGATTTTAATTTTACATCTTTAACATTCTCTTCGGTTATGTTTTCAACCAAATTATTAATAACAACTGATTTATTTTTAATTATCAACTTAATGCTACCACCATTGGGCTGACTACCATTTTCACTTGGTTTAGAAACAGTTTCAATAGAAACCACAGTACTGTTACATTTGCTATTACTTGCATCACCATCACTATGTGGGGGTGATAACTTATTCTGATTTGAAGATTTTTTACCTTTCTTATGTTTTAAATCTTTATTTTTCCAATTTTTTCTAATTTTCTTTTCGCTTTCTTCATCACTACTCTGATGATACACAACTTGTTTGTTTTTACATGATCTATGTCTCGAGTTTAATATTTCATTATTTCTTGACAGAACTTCAGGTTTCAAAAGGCTCTGTCCACTTTTTAATTGTGAAACATTGTGGGCTTTCTTGGGTGAACAATAATCATGGTCAGAGACGACGGGGCTCGGAGATCTTCTAATTACTGGAGTGTTGATCATCTGAAAAACCAAACAATTTTCAATAACGGCTCTGAAAATTTATTTCATTTATTATGATTATTACATTTTACGAGTCTAACATGTCTAACAAACTATACAATTAATAACGAAAATAATTGATTTATTACTTGAACTCCACTTCATTCATGCCTTTATGTGCAATATCTTCAAACATACAATAATGTAAATGAAGTTAATCTATTAACTCAAAATTAAAATTGTCAAAATTCTTAACATTTTTAATTCCAGGAAAATATGAAAAAAAAACCTTTTTTAATACATCAAGTTTTAATGAAAGAATAGGACACTCACCAAAATTTTTCGTATCTTATTTTTGTGGAGCTGTGCACCAGCATCTTGCAGCCTCATACCGCTCACCAAACCATTCTTGGGTTCATTTAAATTTGATTGGGAATTATTCGGGTTAGAATTTAATTTTTCCGTGGCTTCAAACTGCTCCAAGAGTGAACTGACATTATTGGCTTCCAACACTGGTATCACTACATCATTACAAGATTCAACATCAATGAAGTCGTCAACTTCAATATTAGTTTTGTTATTCTTCTGAACGGATTTTGGTGCAGGTGTTTCCATCACGTTAACTGACTGTGGTACAGGCGTCGATGACCGCATGTAACTAATGCACAATGGTGATTCTACAGTATTCTCCAGCTCCATATCTTGATGAGTTAAATCATCACAGTTCAGATTTATAACTTCGTTTGCAGGATTTGTGTCTGTTAAGAAAAAACCGTTTACATCTTCGTCAGTTAAAATACGTGGAACATCATCAATTTTTGAATCCACATTAAATGACTTCTCTTTAATGTGGTCAAAAGGCAAATCTGAGAAATACAAATCTAAATCTTCGAATGTAAGACTAGGTTTTATGACGTCAACATCCATATTCAAATTACGCATTGGTGATGTTGGAAATGAACAAGACTTATGTGGTTTGCTTTTGAAAGATGTGTCAGGCATATCCTCAAGGAAGGTTTTGAGTTCTTCCAAGTGTGGAAACGGTGGAACATCTACTTCGTCTTTCAATATAAGTTCCATGACATTCGTAACTATCTCCGAATTTATACCACTTTTGTCTGCTGTCGGAAGTTTTGAATTCTCTTCGATGCATGTTTCTTCTGTTTTTAATGAAGTTTCTTCTAGAGATGTAGGTTTCACAAAGTATTCGTCAACATAAGCGCGATTGTTCTCATTTAATGAGGTATCTATATTCATTGGTGTTTCCACTTTTATTGAAACATCACTTGACTCAGAACTTTGATAGAAGTATTCATCTACATCATTCACCTCACTTTCCTCTTTGATGTTACTTATTTCCTCTTCTTTGTTTTGAAAACTATCATCGACATTTGAAACTGATGGCGATCCCAGGTCAGTACTAATGCTATCATTAATCTGTTCTGCATTAGGATCTACACTCACAACCTCTATTACATCCGAAGTTAAAGATGAATCAATCTCATCATCTGACCCATCAATATTAGGATTTATTCTATAGTAGTGAATAACTTCATAATCAGTTCCCTCGACTAAGCTGATATCTTCTTCATCTGATTCTTTATTACCTAGTGTTACGTCGATTACTTGATCATCATGTAATACATTATTTTCTACACTCTCTTTGTTAGGCTCATATATTAAGTTGTCATTATTTATTGTTTTATATACATTTGATGTTAGTTCAGTATGAGAAACTTCCTCTTCATCTGAGCTATTTTCAGTTTGATCTTCAGCACTCTACAAAATGTATACTTTATTAAAACACAATGATATACAGTTATAAATAAAAATCATAGATTGCCCTCTGAGAATCTACTATTTCGTGGAAAACAAATACTTTTCATTTGTTTTCTTTTGCAGAAAGAAATTTTATTAGTAACAACTGGGGACTTTTACTGTGTAACTATAAAACCAAAAAAGTATCTTTAGCTTTTTTTATTAGAAATTATAGATTTAGATGTTACATTTACTTTATAAAAGAACTATCAGAAACTATAGATCCTCATTAAGAAATATTGGTATTTATGTCAATATTCCTTAACAAATTCAGAAACAATCATTGACTTTACTACAACTACAACAGCTACAGGACTTACATGAGTGTCATCATGTTCACTTTCATCTTGATACAGCCGATCATTATTCAAGTATTGCCCAGATTCCTCTCTATTCTTGACATATGTATGTTTAATTTTTATATTAGGAGTATATACATTGCGATTGTTCAAATATTCAGGACTATTTTGATTACAGCTGCTCTCGGAGGTAGAGGAGTCACTTATTGAACTGACCCGTTTATGACCAATATTTCTGTAACGGGCTTGATAGCATGGATTCATTATTTGGGATTGCATCTGTAAAAGAAAAAAAAAGAATAAAAGGATTTTGCATTCCATTTCCATTTGCATGTAAATAATCTCTATAAGTGAATAAGTGTCAGTAAGTAGAGAAGTGGCCTCCAATATTTCCAAATAAACTATATGTGCAGGTTTACTGCATACTTAATTACTATCTTTTTTTTACTGCAAATCGTTACTGATATGCTTTTGATAGATATTAGTAAAACCACAAAAAAATATTAACACATAGTGTGTATTATGTGTAGGTAGGTATATTTTAATTTATTTTTAATGAGAACTGCTTGAAATGAAACATGTTGATAGGATGTGTGTTTAATGTAGTTTTGCTAAGAGGAAAGCTTAACATTGTTTTGTTATTAAGTTAAATATTATTTTAAGCATTATTCATGTTTTGTTTGTAAGCATTTAATAATTTATTTATTTTGAACTTACAAATCTGGGGAAATCAATCATATTTACTGATTAAATCAGTATTCTTATAAATCTACATAAACATAAACATTCCAATTTAATTTTTATATTATTTATAACCAGGTAAGTAAATTCCAAAGACTGTATCTTTAATATGTATGTACCTATGATTTCAATTATGATGAGAAATGAGATAATGGTATTTATAATAACTAATTATCATTAATGACATTACAAAATACATCTAGAACGCAGTGATTATATTCTCTTTGAATACATCAAAATAACAAGACATTGACAACATTATATTAATAGGTTGGATATAATTTTTCAATAATTTGACAGATACCTAAATGATTAACACAAAAAAAAAATCAGTCAACTTGACAATAGTTACTCAACAATAGAAAACATCATAAAAATCATAAAAAAACATAATAAAAACAAACATAATATGAAAACTATTTAGACTCATTTCAAGATGGAAGAAGCAAATCACGAGAATTCAGAGGTTTGTTTATAGAATTTTTATTATTTAGCTAAGGTTTATAAACAAAATTTATTAAACAGCCATACCTAATTTGCTATGGTATCTAAGGTGGTAATATTGGTAAAACCCAGCATAGACATACTTAGCTACCTATAATATAAATTATAGCAACATGTACCTATTACATTTCTGATACATTTTCTGTAGTATTTTTGAGTGACCACACACAGAGCGATAAATATTATATACTAGCTGCTGCCCGCGACTTCGCCTGCGTAGCTTTGTAAATTATATACTTAAACCTTCCAGGAGAACCACTCTATCCATTGGTGAAAACAGCATGAAAATAGGTGCAGTAGTTTTTGAGTTTATCGTGAACAGACAGACAGACACGACAGAGGACTTTGCTTTATAATATGTAAGGATTTTAGTGCCTATACTAAAATACATATATCCATACTAATATTATAAATGTGAAAGTAGCTCTGTCCGTTACCTTTCTATGCTTTAATTAACTACTCAATCGATCATCGTAAGATTTTTGTATAAACACTGTTGGGGATACGGAAAAGGACATAATGGTACCTTTCACTCTGAAAAAAAAAAGTACCATTCCAGATCATCTCAAAATAATTATCTAACGCCTGGTAAACATATAATAGCAATTAAGATTTCAGATGTAATATTACTCATATATTTTGTCAGGCTTTTTTATTATTATTTTGTAACACAGAAGAAGTTGCGAGCACCAGCCAGTAGTAGGTACTGTGGGTACTGGGGATTTCAATATACCTATTTTTGTGATATGCAGTACTCCTGTTTATCCATTTTAAGAATTTGACTTAATTACTATTTATTCCATTTTATAACTCCTCCTGCTAACTACAACAAAATAACATTATTACTAACAAAATAATAAAGAATACTAATAATCTGTATAATTAGTATGAAGTTGTATCTACACTAATAACTATTATAAAAAGAGAATAAAAAAATAAAAAGTTAATATAAATAAAGACACATATAAAAAGCTACATTATCATAGCAAGTAACATAGACTATCTATACTAACTAATATATAAAGAGGAAAGATTTAATTGTTTGTTTGCATTGAATAGGCTCCGAAACTACTTGACAGATTTGAAATATTCTTTAACTGTTGGGAAGCTATATTATCAGCAAGTAACATAGGCTAATATATTTTATAAAGTTATGCGGGCGAAGCTGCGTGCAACAGCTATATTTTATAAAGTTACGCGGACGAGATCGCGTGCGATAGCTAGCGATTTATTTATGTTTAGACATTACAATATAATTATATTATAGCTATGTCTGTGCTGGGCTTTATTTGCTACTATTGTATCTAATTTGATTACTTATAGTTAATATTTGTGATAGTGTCATAGGACTAAAGATAAAAATATTCAAAATACGTACGCCTACTAGTTATCGCGATTTTATAACCTATCAAAACAACGTCACGTGACATTTTGCAATTTTTTTTTTAATTTCTAGTTGAATGCTGACTATTGAAAATTTGCCATTTTAATTACACGTGCACTAGTTCAAAGATAACGGTACACTATCACTTTTGTTGCAAAAAAAAAACATCGTGTATCACGACTTAGGTTAAGCGGCGGGTTAGGTTTTTTGCGACTTTTGACTACACCTGATAAGAAGTTGTATTAAAATATATGAAACACGTTTCATAAAATGTTTCCTTTTGTTTGATTAACGTGTTTACATTAAATTAAATATAAATAGGTAAACAAAAACGTAAGTATGACACGAACTCGCGCGCTCCTGAGACATAACCTTGTTATCGAAAAAAGGTTGTGCAGATTTCTAGTTCAAGGTTTCGTGAAAAAACTGAAAAGTCACATGAAAACGTTACACAAACAAAAGTGGAGTATCATTGCGTTAACGACCCGCACAAAAATCTATTTTAAGACAAACAACAGACGAAAAAAGCACTAACCTTTACGATTTAGGTGACCACTTCAGTTGGTGTCCATGTAATATTTTGCATAGAACTCAAAGATTATATAATGCACCACAATTTCCACAAACGCACCGCACACAAATCACTATTACACAAGTCTCCAATAATTTTTAAATTTAGTATTTTTGTTTTTGCGAAAAAAATTACAATTCGTAAAACATCACATGCTACGCTACGCGAACATCACGTTCACGTCTCACACACACGACAGACAGTGACAGCAAAATATTGATGTTGCCATATGTCAAAAATGCAGCCGGCCTATATAAACAGGCGAAAAAAGACTACTACGCCGCGAACCGGTGAAATTTACAAAAAGTAATAAATTAATAGATAATATTAATGTAAATATTATCAAAGAAACGTTTTATGATATCCAATGAGGTCGGGTCAACGCAATTGTTATTCACTCGGAGCGAGGACCTTTCGGCGCAAGAGACTACACGAGACTGGATAAATTTAATGAGGCGTTGAAGCTATGACCAACGTCCAAAAAAATAAACATGGCACCCTAATAAGGGTGAGCGGTGTGTGCGGGGGTGTCTTTTATTGGTCTATTCTTTCGTTCCCCCAACAGGTATACAGGGTATGCTTTGTTATTATGGTAATAACAATACTTGCAAAAATTTTTGACCACACTGATTTTGAAATTTGTCAACTCAAACTTTTAACTGTTTTCCGTATTATTATTTTTTGTTTGAATATGTATTGTTTTCGCCTTCGCATAGTTGCTTACCTACTAAATATAAAGTGACAAAAAAGTTACTTATTTATACAAGAAATGAGACTCTTCCAAATCAAATTAAGTAATGAGTAATAAGTAGATTTGGTATATTTATATATGTAATTGTTACTTAGTAAGAAAATTAAATAATTACCTAGGTACTTATAGGTACCTACCTACTTTTACTTTAACGGGCTATATAACAAAAAATAAATAAATATCAAAGTAGGTAGGGTACTTATCACAACTGTGAGAATAACTTCTGAATTTATATGTAAAGTTTATATGTTTGTTTCTATATTTGTACGAAGTCGCGGGCATTAACTAGTAATTCAATGTACACCTACCTACTTGTATAAATCCTATTAATTTTACTTTTTAATTTAAGATGGCCGATGATTCGTTAACTAGTGAAATAAAAAATGAAGAAGTTTCAGTAACAAAACTGTTAAAGAGTACGGATAGTGTGTGCAAAGAAGAAACAGATACGTGTCTTATTAAAAAGGAAGACTTAATTAAAATGTTCGTTGATAAAGAAAATGCATTACGAAACGAATTTCAAGCTGAATTAAATAGGGAACTTATGATTGCTAACGAAAAATTCGATCTTGTTTTACAGTTAGTAAAATCTACTTACCTACATATTTAGAATTTAAGCTTTACCTAATTGTTTCGGCCACCATCTTTGATGAAGAATACACTAGATTCCGGTTCCGGTTCTCAAACAAAATCACTGCGAAAAGGTGTCAACTGGATTTTTTTAAACATGCTATTACTTTAGTTAATTTGTGCATTTTTCATCAAAGTCCATGCACCATATAATATATGTAACTATTACATAGTATCCTATTACTAATACGAGTATTATAAAGAGAATATTTTTGTATAATTTTTATTTGTAACGAATATAAACTCAAAAATTATTTCACCTATAGCAAGTTACATTATCACAGCACATCACAGCGAGTAACATAGGCTATGTTTTATAAAGTTACGTGAATAAAGTCGGGTGCAACAGCTAGTTTGCATTTATTTGGACAGCAGCCCGTCTAGTGACAGTAACTACCCTCTCACAGAAGACCACCGTGAAATAACAGCATACGTGCTGTTGTGTTTCGGTGAGCGAGTAAGAGATGCTAGATTCCATTTCCCTATTCCTTTCCGATCCCTTAGCATTGATCCTATTATAGTCTAGTCGACAGCGCACTTGCAGCACCTGTGGAGTTGCTTGTCTTATAGGCGACGGTAGCCACCTACCATCAAGTGGAACTATCATCAAGCCTTAACATTTAAATAAAAATTTAGTAACTAATTCGATGCTAAAAGACAGATTCTACTATGTTATATCATCAAGACTACGTCATGTCGGTGAGCGGAGACCATTTTGGTAAACTTTTTGATTATGGCCCCATTGGCCCGCAAAATTCGCCCGAATTATTTTTTTCCCAACTGGACCGAAAAAGTATATCCCATTCGCCCGAATAATTTCAATTTTCTCGGACCAACTAGCCACTTTTTTTAGTCCGAGACTTTTTTATACCAATATCCTTACATATTATAAAACAAAGTCCTCCACCGCGTCTGTCTGTCTGTTCGCGATAAACTCAAAAAATACTGCACCAATTTTCATACTGTTCGCACCAATGGATAGAGTGGTTCTCGAGGAAGGTTTTAGTATATATTTACAAAGTTACGCGGGCGACAGATAGTAATGTATAATTTAATTTAGAACGTACCGAATAAACTTTCTTTCTTTCTTTCTTTCTTTCTTTCTTACTAAGGTAATATCATATTAACCTAACAATCTTACAGAAATGAGCAAATACGTACATCATATATGCTAAGGGAGGCACACAGGGAGAGACAGGAGAAGATCATATCACTGCAAAAACAATTGGAATGCAAAAATCTAGCCGGATTGATGTATGTCATGTGTTCAGAAAGGAGGAAGAGTAAATTGGAGAAACTGAGAATTATTGAAGGTAATTTTTTTATCAATATTTAAATTGTATATACTATAGCTACTGCCCGCGATCTCGCCAGCGTAACTGTAAATCAATACTAATAATAAATCTGTAAGTGTCTGTCATGGAGTAAGTTACTTTGTTTTCAGAGATATCGTGTTTATAGGCTCTATACATGATACTGAAACTAAATTGACCATTTTTAGAATTTTTTTCTGTATGTATGTATGTATGTATGTTCCTCCATAACTCTTAAACGAATTAACTGATTTTCATGAAACTTGATAGATAAACATTTAGACGTACAGGACACAGGATAGGCTACTTTTTCCTTTTCAACGCGGACGAAGTCGCGGGCGCCAGCTAGTTATATACTAAAGTAAAACCTTCCTCGAGAACCACTCTATCCATCGGTGAAATCAGCATGAAAATCTTTGCAGTAGTTTTTGAGTTTATCGCGAACAGACAAACAGACATACAGACAGTTTTATAATATGTAGTGATTGTGTAGATAATATAGGTAATAAAACCTAATTTAATTTTTATGTAAGTAAAAAAATATTGCTACCATATGTTTCCGAAACTGCTCGCGTCTATCTGTTTCTCCGCTAACTTCTAAAGTACCTAACCAATTTCAATACGGTTTTCACTAATGGAAAGAGAGATAAATGAGAAAAACCTGGCTACGCCGGGAGCAAGTGGCTAGTTTATTATAATTTTGAAAATTCATTAGGAAAACATTGTTAACCTCTTCTTTGTTTCAGAGTATACTAACTACATTCGAGTTTTGCAAGCAATTCTCGCGGAGAGTCAAGATTTAATTCTAAATCTATCCAGAGGATATAAGACCGCAGCCAGGGTCGACCACGAATGGAGAGAGAAAATGAAATTAGTCGTTGGAGAGGTTATTCTATACTATACTATTCTATTCATAAAAACCTAACATATAGCCAACATATAGCAACACTTTTGCAACTGCGATTGGAAGACGCAACGTGGGGCGTTGTCGTTATACTTTTTCCTTATATATATTTGTTAATTATACATAATATATCTACCTACTAGGTACTAGGACTTGTAGTGATAAATATCGATGTAAAAAGCTAACGATATTTTCTTTGATCGCAGCTAAATGCACAAACATCACACGTATATACCTACTTACTTAGTACTTACACCTACTTTCCTCGAGGAAGGTTTTTATATAAATACCATTCAATACGGACGAAGTCGCGGGCACCGGCTACTTATTGTAATACTAGCTGGCGCCCGCGACTTCGTCCGCGTTGAAAAAAAAAAGTAGCCTATCCTGTGTCCCGTACATCTAAATGTTTAGCTACCAAGTTTCATGAAAATCAGTTAATTCGTTTAAGAGTTATGGAGGAACATACATATATACATACATACATACATACATACATACATACATACATACATACATACATACATACATACATACATACATACATACATACATACATACATACATACATACATACATACATACATACATACATACATACATACATACATACATACATACATACATACATACATACATACATACATACATACATACATACATACATACATACATACATACATACATACATACATACATACATACATACATACATACATACATACATACATACATACATACATACATACATACATACATACATACATACATACATACATACATACATACATACATACATACATACATACATACATACATACATACATACATACATACATACATACATACATACATACATACATACATACATACATACATACATACATACATACATACATACATACATACATACATACATACATACATACATACATACATACATACATACATACATACATACATACATACATACATACATACATACATACATACATACATACATACATACATACATACATACATACATAAAGAAAAAAATTCTGAAAATCGTCAATTTAGTTTCAGTATCATGTATAGAGCCTATAAACACGATATCTCTGAAAACAAAGTAAATTACTCCATGACCGACCCTTACAGATTTATTATTAGTATTGATTTAGTGCCGAGACGAATAAATATGGGTGAAGTACCTATTAGGAAACACTTACTCTTAAATTTTAAAAGTAGGTACTGGCCATTTCACACCGATGACGTCACAAAGCAAGTCGAGCCTAGCTCGGAGGGGTAAGCGGGGTTGCCGGGGAGGGGTTTGCAATTCGTCATGCATAGAGATCTCCAGTTAACACATAACCGAACAAAGTAATAATAATTTAAAATAATGAAATGAATGACCCACTTTTTTTTGTCTACAGTAGGCTGAAATTTTATTTAATGTTTTGTACGATAATGAATAGAATTTGAACGATTTTATCTACCTATGCACCTTTTTCTTTAAATGTACCTAATGTGTATGGTAAAAAAAGCGGATATCATCATGATTAATAATATTTTGCAGATATTTTGCATACGGTCTACTTATTTTTTATATGGATTTTCGCTGTTACAGTAGTATGTACAATCAAGAAGTAGGTACCTACTACTGGTAGTACAAATGCTACAATGTTGTATCACTAGTACTACTAAAAACAATACAAGCATCATCACTCGGGTTTTTTCTCCAAACGCCGACAGATGAAATCAATATTCAAACTTGGTTTATTAATAGTTTGGTCCGCAAACGCAAAGAGATGATTAATATAGTGGCATATCGGAGTCAAAGAAATTTGATTTCTCTGTATTTGATTTTAAAATATAATTTCCTTCTGATCATCAGTTCCAAGCCTTCGTCAACGATTTCACTGGAGCCACCCCCGATGAGAATAAATATTTCTTTGATCTTCCATTTCTGTTAAAAATCAACAGTCCCATAGTGGACAACCCCGAAGAAGATCCTTGCGAGTGTTGGGATGAAAAATTTGTATTGGAACCAGGTATACGTAGATTGAATAAGAAATACTATTTATTTATTTTTATAGACAGTCTGACGGTCCACTCGATGCTAAGTGGCTACCGTCGCCTATAACACGAGCAATGTCACAAGTCACAAGTGCTGCAAGAACGATGTCAGGGGAAATATGGAATATAGATGGCCTAAGAATATGTTTTAAATCTATTTTAAGTATCTATTTATCTTCAGCGTATTTATATTTCAGTGTATAAATTAAGTCAGTTCAAATTTTTACATAATAATAAATAAATAATAAATTCAACAATAAGTTTTTGCCTATGACCATTGACCACGTAACAAAATTGTATACTGGTACTTTATAACTATATGGTCTTTTTTAAATAGAAAGAAGTATGCTATATGATTTCAGATGTTACATAACATAGCCATTATTTTCGTCTTTATGTAAATGTCGTCAATATTCTTCTTTACGAAAAAACCCAAAAATGCGACATAATTATCACCTTCATCCACTAACGTCTTCAATTATAAATACATATATATGTAATGTCTCCTAACAGAAGAAGAAGGCGAAAAACAGTGGTGGGAAACCGTTGGCGGCGATTGTAGACCTTTCATAATGTTTGGCGACATGGCTGATTTTAAACCACCAAAAAGGAGACAAGTATTAAGAGCTGTCAAAGCTGCTAAAACCGCTCCACCCAAGTGGAAAGAATATGGTAAGAAGATAAATTAAATTAGGGTTTATCTATACTATTATATAAAGCTGAAGAGTTTGTTTGTTTGTTTGGTGGAACGCGCTCACTAATCTCAGAAACTACTGGTTTCTAATTGAAAAATTCTTTTTGTGTTGGACGGACGCGGAAGGCGACTTCAATAATACTAATAATAATAAAAATTTAAGTACCTACTTCATAGTTTTTCGACTAAATAAATATTTTGTAGTCTGGAGCCGCCAATACAACTTCATTGTTGGAAAAGCCCTCATAGAGCTTACGCTTTTCATTATACTAAGTCTTAGTACATTTATTCATTTTTTTTAAATTATTAAACTAAGAAAATAAAATAAAACATGTAAGTATATACGAGTAAATATACTAAAACATTATTTTTTTAGCGTATTTCTCTCATAAATACCTTCTTAGTCAAATCCAGAATGACTAAGCATTTCTGGAAGTTGCATACAATACCTAACTATTGAATTAGAGCTACTATAAAAAGCATTTTTTTATTAGTTCTAGAAATTTTCTATAGGTACAGTCGAAATGCCATTTAATATTATAAATTGGCCAGTTAGGAACCGTTTGTTAATGTTTTTCTTTATATTATATTATAGCATTCAAATAGAGATATTGTATGTATATGTATTGATATTTTAAAACAAATTTATTTTATTTATTTATACTATTATAATTTTCTAAATAAATAACGAAAGATAAAAAATGTTTGCTAACACAGTTATGAAGGGAAGAAATGCTAAAGAAATGCAATCAATAGATTCACTCATTCCAAAAGTATAAGATTTTTTTTTAATGGCTTTTTGTTATTTTTCTTTAAAATGTATAATAAAACTTTTTTTTTAGAAAGTTATGGCTCATGTCTTTTGTGTTTTGTAAAAATATACTATTGATTGTCTTTTGTTAACAGATAGGTTGTACAATTTTGACCTATTAAGAAGGATTTAGGTATGCGTGTACCTACAATTTCAAACAAAAAAAAAACCAGATAAAAAACAGTCCATTCGTTTGGGAGCTACATTATACAGATATCCCGTTTTAGCGTCGGACGTCGGGGGTTTAAACAATTCAATTTATGTAGGTTATGTAGGTATCAAAAGTTGATGAATGTGTATTCTTTTAAATAAATGATATTCGTATTACTTATTATTTTTTTCATTTTCATTAGGTAGGTATTACTGTTACAAAAAACGCCGCGTCGCTTCGTATTTCCTACGAATTCTCATAGTGTGCAAATTTATTGAATCCGCTCCGATTTCACGTACTCGTTTATTTCCGTTGAAATATTGTTAAATTGACATTTAAAATTTTATATTTGCACAAATCATTTTCTGCAAATCCAAACATTACTTACATAAAATATTATGAAATCTAGGTATTTGAAATGCCATTGACAGTTAGTAACCTAATGATTAGGTATGGCTTTTGTACCTTTTTTTTATGTTAGTTGACAGAAAAGCTGCAGTCTACTTGATGGTAGGTGGCTACCGTTGCCTATAACATAAGGATTAAGCAAGCTGACGTTCTACTTGATGATAGGTGGCTACCGTTGCCTGTAACATAAGGATTAAGGATAAAGGATATAAGGAAATGACCACTAATGACTTGCTTACTCATCAGCACACAACAGAAACACAACAGCACATATGCTGTTATTTCACAGTGGCACAGGCTGCCCAAATGACTGCGAATCGCATTGTGCACTGCCACTGCTTAAAACATATAAGGACATAGACAAAAATAGATTTATATCAGGGCCCTAATTCTCTAACACCACTTGGCGATTCCTTACTTCGAAACCACGTCAATCCCTTAAATTGTTACGATATCTACTAAATTCTGATATTGATGTGTTTTGGCAAGGTGATATAAGACAAAAGCGCGAAATCATAATTGCCATACAGAATCAGGGCCCAGTAGGCATTAAACTACTACAACATGGAACCCGCGTGCCATACAAAACACAACGAATTTTATGGAACATTTAAAAGTGACATATGCGTAGAGCATTAACTGTCATTTATAACAAAACAAACATAATAACAAGTACGTAATTTAAAGAAAAATGTGACTTTACGTCAACCCATTAGAGTTTAAAATGAAATAGTAGAAGTTACTACCTTTTACCATTGACGCGTGAAGGCAAGAGTCCGCCATGATTCTGTCAAAGGCGTTGTTTTTATGTGCCGCTTTGGCATTTGTGACGCAAATTCCATTGTAGTATTTCAATGCCAGTAGGTAAAACAACAGTAGATATAGGTAATAGCGATGGCATATAAATATCTCTATCTGTTACGCATAACTCAAAGTACTTATCTTTCATTAAAACTTTAATCTCTACATATTATAAATCAATGATGTCTGTTTCTAACAAATTTGGATTTATTTTCTAACAAATACACAATCAATACTAATAATAAATCTGTAAGGGTCGTTCATGGAGTAAGTTACTTTGTTTTCAGAGATATCGTGTTTATTGGCTCTATACATGATACTGAAACTAAATTGACCATTTTTAGAATTTTTTTTCTGTATGTAAACATGTGTGTATGAATGTATGTTCCTCCATAACTCTTAAACGAATCAACTGATTTTCATGAAACTTGATAGATAAACATTTAGACGTACGGGACACAGGATAGGCTACTTTTTTCTTTTCAACGAAGACGAAGTCGCGAGCGCCAGCTAGTACTAAATAGGAGTCTTATTATTTAGGACAATTATTCATCTGGGTTTTTTGTCTTTCAGTTTTCAACGACACTTATCTAAGAGCTGAGTGCGAGCATATCGGTAGCATAAAACACAAATACCCACACCGTGACTCGTTGAGTAGATACACGCAGGGTGTTCAGACAGTGGAATCGCAAGTTAGCCTTTCTTTCTTTCTTTCTTTCTTTCTTTCATTCTTTCATTCTTTCTTTCTTTCTTTCTTTCTTTCTTTCTTTCTTTCTTTCTTTCTTTCTTTCTTTCTTTCTTTCTTTCTTTCTTTCTTTCTTTCTTTCTTTCTTTCTTTCTTTCTTTCTTTCTTTCTTTCTTTCTTTCTTTCTTCTTTCTTTCTTTCTTTATTTCTTTACTATATACTCGGGCCATCGGGCCCCGTATGCCCCCCACCCCCAACCTCACGAGGGCCCCGAAAAGCTGATATATTCGCTTACACGAAAAAAGCAGATCATGGTATCGCTGCTTAAAAACTAAAGGGCCACAAATCAAAATTACACTTTTTACAGGAGAGCTAATCGAAAAAAATTAAAAAAAAATTGTCTATTTTTTTTTTCTCAATAGATATAATATATCAAATATATATGCATATTATACATCGTTAGAAGCGTATTTTTAAGTAGCATAAAATGTATTAAGTACTTTTATAATTAACTGAATACTAGAAGAGATGTAGGCATATAAGTTACTTTTGAATATATAAAAAATGATCAAAATATACTAAATATGGAATAAAACAACCATAAGTCTTTTTGCAACATACAATATGAAGGCTTTTGATTGTATTTATGCAATAAAAACATTTTTGGATTTTTTTTTGTTTTTAAGCAGATGGCCCTTTAGTTTTTAAGCAGCGGTATGTGCATAGAAAGTAGTGATATACCTCAAAAAATCGGCTGAGGATATAATAGGAGTACTCAGGATATACTGAGCACATTGCAGAAATTTATAATTACTATTAAGTATAAAATAAATTTCAGTATTTTGTTTCGATGCAAGATTATGATGTTTCAGACTATGTACAGTAGAAACCGGATATAACGACTTCGGTTATAACGACATATCGGTTACAGCGACCAAATGGCAAGGTTCCTGTTGAATGCCTATAAAGATTTATTATTGCTTATAATGACTATCCGTTTATTACGACCAATTTTTGTGTTCCCTTGAAGGTCGCTATAACCGATTTTCACTGTATTTGCTAAGACCAATAACTAATGTGTAATCATGAAATTACTTAGTATTGAATTGGTAAGCTGCTCGAGTTAGAAAGTGGCCTTTTAAAATACTGATTCACCTGGTACAAGACCCTTATCATCATGCTTATCATTATCATGCTGCATAATCGACCAAAAGCACGTAGTTTGCATGTCATTCACATCAATCAATAGGTACAATTAAACGGTCATGCATGTATGACAGCACGCAATGTCCTGCAGCATGATCGAGTGGAGACCTTTAATTATTAGGACATATTATCAATAAATTCACAGACTGATCGGAAGGTGACAGGGGAACCTCGTGCAACACTTATGGGGTCTATTATTAAGATGATGTAAGTACCTATTCATGTTATAATGAAGTGATTGAAGACGTGAGTGGATGAAGGTGATATGTCGCATAATTCCAATTTTGAATAAATCGATAGGTTAAAGTTTTACTTTTAATTTATGAGATAAGTCGCCACGGAACTGATTTTTGTACTAAATAATGATGCATTTTTTTTTGTAAACAACCTAAAATATTAATGATATGATAGCGATTAAATACTTGTATTATTTAATTTAAAAAAAAGTGAACACGACTCCTTCTTCCATTAACAAAAGTAAACTTTTTTGCACTTTTTGTTTTTTAAAATTAAGTAACTGTACATAACACCTTTTTCAACTTTCTATTTTCCAAAAATGTCTTAAATCGACGATCTTAAGGTCTGTAATCAATTATATTATATGGATATAATTATTACCTTCATCAACGCAAAAAAAAAAAAACGAAAAAACCCAAAAATGCGACATGCCACCTTCATCCACTCACGTCTTCAATTCTGTTTCAGCTGAACTTTAAACTTGTTTTCAGGGCGTCGAGAAGTGCATCAATTTTGCAGTCACAACCCGAAACCAACATGGCTATCCTTGGCGCGAAAGACTCTCTAGAGATCGCTTCGACAACTAGAGTGGTGAGGATTTAGAAAGTAACGAATACTTACAAAGAGAAAGTGACACTAACCTCAGACCGAAGCTTAACCACAGAGTAGTAGTACTAGAAGACGTCCGCGTTGAAGAAGAAAAAAGTAGCCTATCCTGTGTCCTGTACGTCTAAATGTTTATCTATCAAATTTCATGAAAATCAGTTTATTCGTTTAAGAGTTATAGAGGAACATACATACATACACACATGTTTACATACAGAAAAAAAATCTAAAAATGGTCAATTTAGTTTCAGTATAATGTATAGAGCCTATAAACACGATATCTCTGAAAACAAAGTAACTTACTCCATGATAAACCCTTACAGATTTATTATTATTACTAGTTGGCGCCCGCGACTTCGTCCGCGTTGAAAAAAAAAGTAGCCTATCCTGTGTCCTGTACGTCTAAATATTTATCAATCAAATTTCATGAAAATCAGTTAATTCGTTTAAGAGTTATGGAGGAACATACATTCATACACACATGTTTACATACAGAAAAAAAAATCTAAAAATGGTCAATTTAGTTTCAGTATAATGTATAGAGCCTATAAACACGATATCTCTGAAAACAAAGTAACTTACTCCATGACAAACCCTTACAGATTTATTATTATTATTATTAATAGTATTGATTTTTGCAATTCATAAACGAATACCAATCTGCATAGGTGACAAAATGACGTCGTACTAAAGTAGAGCATTAAGAATCAGCAAATTAATTTATACATAAGTACTTACTTACATCTAGGTATGTACTAATTTTATAAGCTTGAAGAGTTTGTTTGTTTGTTTGGTTGAACGCGTTAATCTCAGGAACTATTGGTTGGAATTGAAAAATTCTTTTTGTGACGGATAGTCCATTTATAGAGAAAGGCTATATAACATTTTGAACGCGGACGAAGTCGCGGGCAACAGCTAGTATAATATACAATGACAATAGAAAGAGTTTCTTGGAATCCTATTTGATGAATAAACAGTTTTGATAATTGTTTTAGTATGACAACAGAAATAATTAGACATCTTTTATTATACCTACTTTTTACTGACTACAATTTACATCTTTTTTCTTTTTATCTATAGTAATTAAAATATTTAACAAAATGACTTAATAGGTACATAACTATAACCATTAGTTAATTGATATTGCAAGTAAGTGCCCAAAAATGTTTTTCAATCTCTTCACACAAAGAAAAAGAAATGCACAAAACTCAATAAAAAAACATGTATCGATTTTTATTTTATTTTAAAGAACTAACTATTATCACATTAAGCGCCTCTTTCACCAACGTCAAGTAGGCTAAACCGTCACTTAAAGTCACCTGTCACCGGGAATAATTTAGGCTGATATACCTCAAAGACTATATAAGTATATTTGATATACCTTTTGTTTGTATGGTAAACGTTCCAAACATTAAATAGAAAATAATAATAAAAAATCGCCTATCGAATGATGCAGTAAACCGAGTGCATAATTCAATATAACAGAAAATTATTTCTAAAAGTAACTAATCAACACTTTACTTGTAGTTGGTGAAAGAGGCGCTTAGGGCCTCTTTCACTATCTGTCAAGTAGGCTAACTGTCATTTAAAGTCACCGGTAACCGAGGATAATGGAGCTGATATGGCCTCTTTCACCATCTGTCAAGTAGGCTAACTGTCATTTAAAGTCACCGGTAACCGAGGATAATGGAGCTGATATGGCCTCTTTCACCATCTGTCAAGTAGACTAACTGTCATTTAAAGTCACCGGTAACCGAGGATAATGGAGCTGATATGGCCTCTTTCACCATCTGTCAAGTAGGCTAACTGTCATTTAAAGTCACCGGTAACCGAGGATAATGGAGCTGATATACCTTTGTTTGTACGGTAAACGTCCCAAACATTAAATTGAAAATAATAATAAAAAATCGCCTATCGAATGATGCAGTAAACCGAGTGCATAATTCAATAAAACAGAAAATTATTTCTAAAAGTAACTAATCCACACTTTACTTGTTGTTGGTGAAAGAGGCGCTTAGAGATTAATAGTAATAGTTTCGGTACCTATATTATGTGCCTATATTATGAAGGTGGCACCTTTTCTTCGAATTAATAACTAAAGAATGTAGATATTTGCCTCTCGCTCCTTCTCGCCTTCTATAGAGAATTCATCGGCATATTATTTTACAAGTGAATATTTCGTGGAATTTCTCAGCTTCATATTACGACACAATGTCACCGTTCAGTTCAATGACAAATTTTGTTACATATATTTATTTATTTTATGAACATAGAGTTTTACCGAACTCCATGTTCATCAATACTATTATAATAATAAATCTGTAATGGTTGGTCATGGAGTAAGTTACTTTGTTTTCAGAGATATCGTGTTTATAGGTCCTATACATGATACTGAAACTAAATTCACGATTTTTTGAATTTTTTTCTGTGTCATAGTGTATGTATGTAAGTATGTATGTATGTATGTATGTATGTTCCTCCATAACTCTTAAACGAATTAACTGATTTTCATGAAACTTGGTAGATAAAAATTTAGACAGACGTACAGGACACAGGACACTACTTTTTCTTTTTCAACGCGGACGAAGTCGCGGGCGACAGCTAGAATCGTCATATTATTATAAAAATATCCACTCTCCCTTCACATCCTATAAATATAATAGTACTTATATTTATAAAAATTGTATGATTTTATATACTTATTTGTTAATTTTTTTCAGCTAGAGAAAAGTAAAGAGAAGCGTTCGGATAAATTTTCTTTCAATGAAGACATGAGAAAGGTATGTTGTTTGTTATAATAAGTTAACTTACGCGGACGAAGTCGCTTGAAACAGCTAGTGAAATATATTTTCCTAGGTAATGATCTATTAAAATTTCTTCACAGTCAATGCCTCCAGACCAAATATGTCAGCAGGTAGTCAAAGAAAAGAATGAAACTAATTCAATAGAGAGGTAAGTTATTGGTATATTAATATAATAATTAATTAATTGATTAATAATTAATATTAATTAACTGATTAATAATTAATTAATGGAATAATAATAAAATGAATTAATGTGATAATATTAATTAATTAATTATTTATAATTTTACAAATATAAAAAAATAATTAATTAATTAATATTTATTTATAAATATATTTTTAAGATTATAATTAATTAATATTATTCCATCGAATCTCAAGGTGAAGACTTAGTAAAAAAATATTATTTTCGTTGCCTAATACTTAAGTGGATAAAGACTTTATTTAAAAAAGTTTGAATCGAACAGATTTATACAAAAAGAAAAAACTATTTTCTGCGAAAAAAAATTCCCTCTGTTGCTGGGGGGTCAATCATCCCACTTAACTAACATATTTTTAACTTAACATTTTTTTTTAACTTCAATATTTCGTTTTCCTGTAAAATTATTAAACTAAATTCATTAAAATGTTTTATAAAAATACAAAAAAAGGTTAACGTTAAAAAGGTAAAGCAGAATAGATTTAGGTCCCATCGGCCCGCAAGATTCACCCGAATTATTTTTTTCCATTTCTTTTCCCAACTGTCCCTTAAAATGGATTGTCCCTTTCACCCGAATATTCAATTGTTAACTAATTTATACAACTAACTAAATGAGTAGAAAAACTCACCCGCTAAAGGGATAACGAACCGATTGGAAGCCATTTTGTTTGTTATAATTAGATAGCTTTCACCATCTCTGAGTAAAGTGCCATGTAAAGTCACCGTTAAGAAAGCGTACGAGTTTCACCATGTTCGAGTACATTACTAAAGGGTAATTTCAGTGACATTGACACAACATACTCGTACATTTACTCGCCAATTAGCGTTACTTGAAAAGTAACTAATCAACACTTTACTTGTAGTTGGTGAAAGTGGCCCTAAAAGTAATTTTTTTTTAGCTGCCCGTGCACGGTTCATACTGGAAGTGAAATATCGGTAAAATTGAGTGAAGAGGAGTCTACACTTCCAAAAGCAAGTCTAGGGTAAGATATTGATAGACGGCACATCTAAGATTAGATATAGTAGTGTCCTCAGGTGACGGTAACCACCTACCATCAAGTGACCGTCAGTCTGCTTGACAACTTTTATATAAAAAAAAATATATGAAATAATGGAATATTGGGATAGAGCGTTTCCTTTTATCCCCTTCCTGAACCTGTGGCGTTGCTTGTGCTTGTAAGATTTTTTTTTTTCTATAAATATATTGACATTTATTGTTTTAATAGGTGACGGTAGCCATCTACCACTATGTAGGTAATCAGACTGCCTGCCGATCCTCCAATAAAAAAAAAACTTGATTTGAATCCTATATAGCCCAGATGGAATTAATGCTCTAGCTAGACGACCCAATGACGACCCAATCCCATTGGATCAGTGGTTAAGGTGCCTTAACGCTCTGTCTCAGTGGTCCCGGGTTTGATTCCCATCAGGCTCTGGTCTGAATTTGGAAAGTAATGGCAGGGCAAAATTCGTTACGCAGTCATTTCGTAAGCCACTCTGGCAGTGATAAACACGCCCTTACAGAACCTCCGTGAAATAACAACTTATATGCTGTTGTTTTGATGAGTGAGTAATGCCAGAACCCATTGACCTTATCACTTCCTAATCCATAATCCTTAATCTCATTATGGTCGGCACCACCCTTGCAGCACCTGTGTCTGTCTGTCTAGTCGACCTTAACTTAAAAAAATGATAAGCTTAAAAAATTTACAGAAGTCAAGCTGTAGACAGTTTAACAGTCGTGCACGTACCAGACGAAGACCATAATATCAATTATGAGAAGGTAAGTATATAAATTTGGTATTTTATTTGACATAGCCAAGAGAATTAGCAAGTGGAAGTGGCAATGGGCCAGTCACATCTGTCGCAATAGTCTCGAACGAATTGGAAAGCGCGTGGGACGGTCTTTTTTTTAACGTTGGGAAATTCTCTTGGATACTGCGGCACTGCGGTGTAAGGTACCGCAGTTTAGGGTACCGCAGTGTAGGGTGCCGCAGTGTAGGGTACCGCAGTATGCGGTATGCGGTAGCGCAGTGCGTACTGGCTGAAACCCAATGACTTTCTAGCGCGGCTGATAATGGGCGGGGTCGCGGGGAGACGTTATGACACGACATCGGTGTTCCGCCACGGCTATCTAGCGCGGGGAGGGGTACGCTCCCTGTCAGAACCTCGGCGTACCCGAAAGTGGAGGTACGCCGACAAAGCGTGGGACGCCCTAATGCGGCTGGATGCAAAAACTGAAGACCGTGCGTTTAATTTGGTTGCAGCAAAATGTATTACCATATCATTATCTCAACCGTAGGACATCCACTGCTGAACATAGGCTTCTACAAAGACTATATAAGTAATATTGGTAGTATAGTTTAGATTTAGATCAATGAAGCTTCTATCATAATTTTTAATAGGATCAATCAGAAACAGCCTAGATCACAAAAACCACTGTGAGATACATAAAATTTTATGTTTTTATAGTATATTGGCTTTTCGCACATTTCGTACGAAATAAAATCGTGCGAGTGACAACTAAACCAGTACATCTCGCTCCGTGCCTTTATAAATGTTACAGGCGAAAACTCAAATTTTTAATGTAGATAATATATCTATATCTGTTTTAATAATCTGACCCTATATCCTGGTTAGACCTATCAATGATTTTAAATTCCGTTGTTCATTTGGAATAATGTAGTTCTACCTTTTAAATAGTGAGAATTTTTCACATAGGCGCTGTGGTTCTTCCGGAGATCCACATATAAATAAACTTAAAACCTGCTGTTTATAATATAACTAGTGACCCACACCGGACTTCGCACTGTTTAATTTTTATGGACAATTTTTGCCATTTTTTTTAATTTACAACCTTTCTCGGGCTTCTAGGAATATTTGAAAAAGAAATTAGCCGAATTGGTGCAGCCGAACACATTTAGCGATTTATTTAAACCCCGACGCTCGACGCAAAAACGGTGCGTTACAAGTTTGACTTGAGTGACTGTGTAGATATGTGTGTATGGGTGCATCTGTGTGTCTGTCTATGCAATGGAAATCGTATTAATGTGCAGTCAACGAAAGGATGCGATCCTGACGTCTGTCTGTTGGTCATGCATGACTAGTGATGATTTCTTATTTATTTAACACTAGCTGGTGCCCGCGACTTCGCCCGCGTAACTTTGTAATTTATATACTTAAACCTTCCTCGAGAACCACTCTATCCATTGGTGAAAACAGCATGAAAATCGGTGCAGTAGTTTTTGAGCTTATCGCGAACAGACAGACAGACGCGCTGAGGACATTGTTTTATAATATTATGTACCTATAAAATATAGTGCATTAAAAGCGCAAAAATATAACATTTATTTTAAGTTGACATAATGATAATATTTATGAAGATAATTATGCCTTAGTATGGCAAATAAACAAAATAATAATGTTAAATAAATAAGAAATCATCACTAGTCATGACCAACAGACACGTCAGGATTGCATTCTTATATCGGCGCTATTATAGGTATTTAAAATCTTTGATTATAGCTATAGTCATCGATTTTTCTTGTCGTCACGTACACAATAAACGCATGTTTTACAAATAAAATACGTGTCAAGGAGGTACGTGTCACTAGAGGTTCTTAACAGAACCTTCTGGCTCGTAAGTAAGACGTTCCCTTACCCCCGGGTAGAAGTTGTGGGGTAGAAGTCCCACAATACTTACCAACCGATCTCTCCATGGTCGATGGGAATCTGGTTGGCAGATTTTCCCACGCAAAAAAAAACGAGTTCTTGCAGAACCTATATTTTTTGCCACAGACAGAATACAGAGGCGTAAAATATAACACCCCGTTTTTGATTCGGGCGTCGGGGATTAAAAGTATAAGCGCCTATTTCACGAACGTCAATTAGGCTAAACCGTCACGTTAAGTCACCTGTCACCGGGAATAATTTAGATGATATACCTCAAAGACTATATAAGTATATTTGATATACCTTTGCTTGTATGGTAAACGTTCCAAACATTAAATAGAATATAATAAAAAAAATTCGCCTATCGAATGATGCAGTAAACCGAGTGCATAATTCAATAAAACAGAAAATGATTTCTAAAAGTAACTAATCAACGTTTTACTTTTAGTTCGTGAAAGAGGCCCTTAGTGTTTTATTTGCTATTCAAATATTCTAAGTCGCTTAAAAATTTATATAAACTACGTAGGTATGTATGACATATCATTATTATGTTCCTATTTTATTTCCCATCTTTTTTAATGGAAACTTTTTTCTGTATTGTTGGAAATTGTATCCTTATTAATTACATTTACAAAAAAGACTGTTACAAAGATTGCGAAATCAAGATGGCGGCTAACGCTCACGGCTTCGAACGACTCAAACTTGGATTTATACTTAGCTAGGAGACGGTCTAACATTATCCAATCGAAAAATCAATTGGCAGGAATTTTCCCAAAACGGACATCTAAAAATATTTACTCAATTAGTGTCATATTTTTACTTTTTTCATCACGGACGAACTCGCGTGCACCACCTAGTATTATAAATTTGCAAAAAGTAAAAGACGTGCGAAGTCGAGAGCGGGTCGCTAGGAAAAAATAAAAAAGAGACTTACCAATTGTTACCCGAACCACTAATTCAACGCAGATCAAGTCGCGTGCACCAGTAAGTCAATATATTAAATGCTAATTAAAAATTGACACGTATTAACAATTAAATGGTCGATGAAAGACTGACCTTCGTTCTCGGGTTGGGTCTGTAGGTAATGTGCGAACCCACACGAATGGTATTGGTTAGGGAGCCCACGATGCTAAATGTGTAGTCACTCGAGCGTCGTGGGGACCTATTGGACTTTGAAGATTGGAAGGTAAGAAGAAAAAAAGGTTATATGAAGTTTTTCATTTCAGCGGTGGGGTGAGCGTCTACAGGCGTTTAAAATTTTGTAGGCGCTGTATTTTAAAAAATCCTCCATATAATCGTCAGATTAAGAATCAGCACGATCAGGACTTTAGGCTGAACCGTCTGTATGAAAATCTGACGCGCTCGAGTATTACAAAATGAGAATCATCAAAAATTTTTTTGCATTTTCAAAAGTCTGCCACGAGCTTGCGTTACATCCGAATCGTCTGAATTTTAAATGGGAGCTTAGTTTAGGTTCACTTTAAAATTTTACCCCACCCCCGCCAACCCCACCAACCAAATCGTCAGATTATTAAAATGCACACTTTTCAGCATGTAATTAATCTACCATAGCTTAATCTGACGCGCTCGAGTGACTCCAGAAATCCCCTCTTGGGCTCCCCAACCATATACGATACTCGATTTACGCGAGTCAGCACATTGCTCTGATTCTTAGAACTCAAATTCGAAATAAATTCTTTGCTGAATATATATATTAATAATTATACATAAGTTGTTGTAAGTTTTAGTAAAGTACCTAGCATTAAATGTTTTTAGTACTTTTATAATAATAAACTGAATACTAGAGGAGATATAAGTAAGTTACTTTTGAATATATAAAAAAATGATCAAAATATACTAAATATGGAATAAAACAACCATAAATCTTTTTGTAATATACAATAATTATGAAGGATTGTGATTGTATTTTGGCAATAAAAGCATTTTTGGATTTTTTGTTTTATGGCCCTTTAGTTTTTAGTTTTAGTTTTTTAAAATCAAACATAATAGCTTGCCCATTTGGGCGAGATAAATTAGCTTAGGACGTCTACCCACAAGGTAGATAGACAACCTGATAAGGGCAGCGGTTCGACATTGAATCCAGTAGGCTTTTGACCGTTCTTTTTGAAAAATTAAGAAGGAGGCCTAACGTTCAGCAGTGGAAGACCTGCAGCTGAGATGATAAGTTCACTAATAAGTGTTACATGTCTTTAGATCTGTCCCATGGAGGAATGTCAGCGTATGCAAGTGGATTCTTTCATGCGTAGTCTCCCTTCTTACATGCGAGCCAATCCGTTTACACACTTCGCACAGAATTATGAAGATTATGAACCCTGCTCCCCAGGTAATTAATTGTAAATTATAGTTTTACGGCTAGCTGACCCGAGAGTCGTTGTTGCCCTGAAATACACTTAGGCACAAAATGTGGCACAAAGTTAAAAGTTACCTACTTCAACTGTTTTATTACAATAAATTTTGTATGAGTTTTAAATTATAATTGTAGTTAATAGTTAATAACTAATTAATTTTACATAATTTTAAATTGTTATTTTACACTAGCTGGCGCCCGCGACTTCATCTGCAATGAAAAAGAAAAAAGTAGCCTATATCCTGTACGTCTAAATGAATTTAGTTTCAGTATCATGTATCGAGCCTATAAACACGATATTTCTGAAAACAAAGTAACTTACTCCATCACCAACCCTTACAGATTTATTATTAGTATTGATAACCTCAAAAACATAAAACTAAAATCTCTTTCATCCCAGACTGCTTGGTAATAAATTTAAAACCAGTAAGTTCAGTAATCCAAACTCTATACTGTTACATATTTTTCATTTACAGACGCGATTTTTCATTTGTAGTTCGCGTAGGTGCGTACAGGTAGAAGCGTTGGCTGGTGAAGCGTAATCAGGACTTGTTGATTTGCGGATGATGTAAATGAGACAGACTGTTTCTTGCAGCGATTTAATTAATAGAAATATACAATTAACAGTAATTTTAGATATAAGTTTGGTACAAGGAGTTGCGTTCACGAAGTAATTTTTCAGTCTGTAAGTTGTATGGAGTGTCTGAGCCAATCAGAGCGAAGCGTCGCGATGCCGTGTGCGTTGTGATTGGCTCCCGATCACGTCATTTGCGATGTCGTTAATTGGTGTCTGAACAGTTCCCATCACTAGTTTTTTGACAAAACTAATAGGGCGGATTGTTTACATTATATACAAGTTCTAAACAAAAAGACATAACATAATTTTCTCCGCACATACTCGTACATGGCCTCCTCCATCTCTCTCCACTTCTTCCTGTCTTGGGCTGTCTTATACTTAATTTAATCTCTATTCACAAGTTTTTTAAGCTCATCTTCCCACCTTTTCATGGTGCGTCCTCTTTTCCTTTTTCCGGGATAGATATAAAGTACATTTACTCGTATCTCTATTTAAAACAGAACAACTGGAGATGTTGCGGCAAAGATTACAAGAGAGGAAAAAGTCACACGAAATCCTCGAGCTTGATGAGTCGCCAACTGATGAATGGGGATCCGAAACAGGCGTTGGAGTCCAAACATCAGATATGTCCATGTCCATGGCACTGCCGCCTTGTACGTGCCATGCGCCAAGCCCATCGCCGGCTTCTAGTGCTGGAATGATATTTAACAGTAAGCGTTATGTTTATGTTTGTTAGAAAATAACCAAATTATTTTGTCAAAAAAAAATAATTAGGCAAAGTAATTTATTGCAAATTTATATTAGCGACCCGCTCCTAATGTTGAATTTCGTTAATTTTTTTTAAAATATAATATAGATACAAATACTTACATATAAGTAATAGGATAAAAAAATATCAAACCATAGAGTCTTATCGAGTTTATTCAATTCAAAGTTAAAATTAGTCAGGTTGACTGGACTGGAATAATTTTTGGGATTTTCGTAGAGTAATTGAATAGGTACCCAATTATTACAGAGATGTGATTTATTTGAAATACTTCTATTTAAAATGCAAATACAAAATGCAAAATACCTGTTTTGTATTTTGCATTTAAAATGCCTTTTAGTAAAAAACATTTTGTATTTTATTTGAAATACATTTCGAGATTTATTTTGCATTTCAAAATGCAAAATACTTTGTGATTAAGTTTAGCCAACATTACATGATTATGAGACCTCACAGAAGAAAAATGAGTGATGATGTATTCGAACAACTGGTATTGTTAAAAAGCGTAATAAATAAAAATTGATGTTTATTTTTTTTCACTTTTTAACAATACCAGTCCAGTTGTTATTAATAAAAGAAAAGTGTAATAATAATAAAATAAGAACTAGATGCACAATCAACCGAAATAAATGGTCACACAATTCACAAAAGACAAAATGGAGCTCTCTTGTCGTTAGTCTAGTTTTTTACATTATTTTAAGTAAGTATTATTAATAACATAACAGAATTTATTGATACGCGCACTAAAAAATATGACCAAAATGTCATGCATAAGGTGCCATGTTATTAGACGTTTTTGTTTGGCTCGGCATTGTGTCTCTATTTCTCAAGATAAATAACTAAAATAAATAAAAATATCTGAGATTTGGTCAAAAGGTATTTTATTTTGAAAAAGTATTTTGAAAATACCTATTTTGCATTTAGCATTTGAAATACAAAACGCAAAACTATTTGGTATTTTGCATTTGAAATAGTAAATCTGAAAAGTATTTTGCATTTTGTATTTAAATGCTTTTTTAAAACCATTTTGTACATCTCTGCCAATTAAATGATTGATTAAGTAAGTAATAAATTGTTTTTTGTGACATTTTTTTTGGGGATTTTGGGGAGTAATTAAGTAGGGTGCCCAATTAAATGATTAAGTAATTAAGTAATAAATTGTTTTTTGAAAAGTATATTTTAAAGGCTCATCCGTTAAGCTGTTTTGGCAATTTCACCACAATGTCTCTGCTTAGCTTATTATTTGATTTTCTAAGAAGGGTTTTTATGTTCTGGGTAGTATTATTTGCACTTTGGAGTACCGACACTGCGTTTTTTTTATTATTAGCAAAACGAACTTTTTTTATGTATATATCCGGGTGTAAGGCAATAAATTTTATTGTCTTTCTTTGCAGCGGCAAGACTTTGTTTGAATAGATAAAAAAAAGATTGGAATTCAAAGTATTGTATTATTATTCTGTTTCATGTTTCCATACTGTAGACAAAAAAACATTTATTACCGTTGACAGACATCTGTGTTCAGAAAAAATTAAAAAAAAAACTATAAGTAAAGCAAAAGAATTGGTTTATTAAACATTACCTTATTTTCCAAAATTACCTAATTAAGGGTTATTTTTAGAATTGATAACTAAAAGGTCTTATATTATACTTTTGCTTGTGCCTTTGTTGGCGTTTTCGTCTTTATATCCTACTTAGTTCAATCAATTTTGATTTTGTTTTTGTTTATAATTAAGTAATTAAGTGTACGTAATTGTTGTAATTTTGTTATTTTATGTTCAAAATAAAAAACAATGGTATCCTTAGTTTCTTTCGGGGTTTCTTCTCAGGGTCGTCATTTTGACTTTGTTTTTCCGAAACCCTGGTAAATTTATGTTTATAATGACGATCATAACAGTTTCTTGGAGAAACCTAAATGATATATTTTGATTTTGATTTTAATTAAACTCCCAATTGTAGTAGTGTCTTAAGGCGGTAAATATTTGTGATTCATAGAAACATTCACGTCTTCAAAAGTAATGTACATATTTATTTCAGTCGAAGACTTGATACCGGTCAAAGAAGCTTTGGACACAATAAAGGAAGAATGTTTCCACGACAGCAAAATACAGTTTGACAGATTCAAAGTCATTGGCCAGAGGAACGAAGAGAACACGTAAGTATAATAAACATACTAGAATTTATAAATAAACTCCCTGATAACGTAGCTTTCTATAGTTGAAAGAAATTTTCAAATCGGTCCAGTTAGTTTCGGAGCTTATTCAATGCAAACAAACAATCAAATCTTTTCTCTTTATAATATTTACAAGGAAATTCTATTCCGTAGAGTGCCGTCACGTGACGTCACGTGACTGACGACGAGTTGCCACGCGACGACCGTGTCTCTTTATATATATGTTCTATTTTAAACTATTGGCACGGAATAAGTAATAGTGCTATTGGTAAAAAAGATTTTTTTTCAAATCGGATGAGTAGTTTCGAAAATACTAAACAACAAACTTTACCTCCTTATAATCCGTACTTACTAATATTATAAATGTGAAAGTTCGTGTGAACACCAGAGAGGACATAGGGTAAATTTTATAAAGTTACGAGGGCGAAGTCACGTGCAGCATCTAGTATTAGTATATATACAGACACTAGCTGACCGGGCAAACGTTTTTAAAAAAAAAAATTGGGGTAGGCCAATCTTATCACTAATGGACGAAATACACGATCAGTCCATCGCGTCAAATTGACTGACGTGAAGCCAAAATTTGATCGTGAATGGTAAAAACTGATGGCTTGATGTCAAACACTGGATTTAAAATCGCGCCGTTGCGTCACATCAGTTCATCGTGCCAACTGATCGTGAGTGTAGAAACCAAGGAGGATAGAATACATTTTCTATCCTCCTTGGTAGAAACACTACGCCGTGGCAACTTGCCGCGCTTCCGGATCAGAGCTCATGTCAACGTCACTCGACCCGGTTAAACGCATAAATGACAGAAAATTGGACTGATCGTGTGTGGGCACATGTTTGGCGTGGCTCCATTTGATTTAAGTCGTTTGGAGTCACCAGTCACGTCAAATGATTAATCGTGTATTTCGTCCATTAGGGAAATAAAAAATAGTTTACGACCTATTCTCAGACCTACCGAACATACACAAAAATTTTTTAAAAAATCTGTCAAGCCGTTTCAGGGGAGTTTGGTTACAAACACTGTGACAAGGGAATTTTATATCCCGTCCGCGACCATTTTTTTTTTTTACATACAAACCATTCCTGATTATCCCTCTATCCATAAGTAAAGACAGAATTAAAATCGGTCCAGCCGTGTAGGAGGAGTTTAGTGACATACACACGCACAGAAGAAATATCCTTACATATTATAAAACAAAGTCCTCCGTCGCATCTGTCTGTCTGTTCGCGATAACTACTGCACCAATTTTTATGCTGTTTCACCAATGGATAAAGTGGTTCTCGAGGAAGTTTTTATTATATAATTTACGTTTGGTCTAGTGGCTAGTAAACCTAGCTGTTAACCAAATGGTCGCGGGTTCGAATCCCGCTAGGGGCAAATGTTTATGTGTTAACCAATGACTTCTATATTACTTCGTAAGGCAAGGCTAACGCTCCTAGTACGTAGCACCGACGCGCCGGTGTCAAAATCGGAAATTGGCACCAATGACGGGTGTTCATTCTGTGTAAATTCTGTGCGTAGAAAGATGCGAAAATGCTTAATGTCCAACCAACCAATGAGTACACTTTACAATAACAGAGTAAGCCAATAAGAAATAAAAATACGTATTAAGATGGCAATGAAAACAAATTATTTTTAGTAACTAGATGTGCAAGTTGGAGGACCATTTTTTTGTCACTAGTCGTATGGTAAGGGCGCATCCTGTCTTGTTTAACATATAACTGGTGTTAACATTTCACCTTTGTACCTGAGTCATGGATGTTTTGTATTTATAATATGTATGTATACAAAAAAATAATCTATATTAGTATATATAGGTATATCAACTGTCTGGTATCCATAATACAAGCCTATAGTTGCTTACTGTGGAACTAGATGATGTTGTGTGGAATGTGAAGATATTTATTTATTTATATTTATTTACAAAGTTACGCGGGCGAAGACGCGGCGCAGCTTAGTTATATAATATAAAGATATTTACTATCAGTGACTAGCAGTCAATGAGTTTCTTTTTAAAAAAAATATCCTAGAATTCTATGGGATCCTAGACGTGGGAGCCAAGTGGAGGGAGGCTCTTTTCTTACAATTTGTTAAGGTCTACATACAGGCTGACGGTCCACTCGATGGTAAATGGCTACCGTCGCCTATAACACAAGCAACACCATAAGTGCTGCAAATGCGCTGCCGACCATAGTAGGATTAAGGATAAGGGATGAGAGGTAGACCAATGAGCTCTGTGTACCCCCCGTACTCACTTACCGAAACACAACAGCACACATGCTGTTATTTCACTGTGATAAAACATATTCTGTAAGGTTTAAATTAAAAAAGCTCGGTCATGTATGTAAACTGAAAAACATGTGCGTGTTGTTGAAATTAATTGTAGTTTGAAAACTGCAATCGAAATACAGCGCCATCTATTACTCAACCTAGACAACTAACTTACTCAGCAGTCGGCACTGCCACGAGTTAGTAATTTCCAGTAATTTCATAGAGTAAATTACCATAAATTACTTTATGGATTTTATGGAACTTATTAGGCTTTGTTCTATATAAGAAAACCAACAAACATTTAAAAAAAAATTGAGGTCGATTTGAGACAAACTGCTGTTCAAGTATTTTTCAAATATCCCACGAATAAACTATAGTTGGACTATTAATGGCTTTTTTTGCAGTCTAAACATTTTAAACTTTCACTTGCAGCAAACAAAAGGAAACCAGAAAATCCCTAGCAAAGTTTCAAGAAATAAGAAGAATTCTCGAACGCCATCCAAGCTTGTGCGAAATATTCCAAGGGAACACGATCTGTTGAAAGAAAACCACAATTTCCATCAATGCTTTGTTTCTAAACAATATTTCAACAAACTAAATCCTAATAAAAACATTGAAAAAGAGAATTGCTTCATTATTCCTAAAAATGAAAATGAAAAAAACTACTAGGAAAATTTATAAAGTTTACCAAAATTATAACTCAAAGTAAATGGCTAGAATATCGTCTATGAAGTAAATATTTAAAAAAAAAAAACAAATACACCATTATACAAAATTGCAGCAACACATTTTTACATAATTTGCATAGGATTAACTAGTTCACTTATTTCCTTTTGTATTGTTTCCTCTATCGTTGTTATTACAGCTTCCTGTAAACTGTCTTTAAACTCCTCACTGTCCTGGTAACCCTCGGACATTTCTTCTACAATCTCAATGTCAACCTTATCTACAACGACTTTAGACTTACTATCGTTTGCAATCAAATCACTAGACGCCTCCACCGTTTTCAATTTATCATTCTTGTTTTGCTTAAATTCAGTAGACAACACTTCGGTGATGCTCAGCTTCGATGCGGAATCAATGAGAACTGGAATTTTAGACTCTTCACATCTAACCTTGTGTAGTGCTTCACAGGATCTGATCGGTTGTACTTTGTTTTGTGGTACAGGACAATCTCCGGGGAAATTGGGCACAAAAGACACAGATGTCTCTATAGGTACAGAGAGACTGTTCTGCAAAGCCTCGACTTCCTTGCGTCTCGCCTGTTTTCTGTCCAACTGCTTCTGGAGTTCCTCTATCCTTTCGTCTTTCACTTTCAGCATATTGTCCAGATGCTCGACCTAGGAGAAAAAAGAAATTACCCACTGTCATTTTGACAAACCTTTGACGAAACGTTTGGTCACAGTTTTACAATACTGTGGTTTGGTCAAAAGTCTGTTTTTTTAATCTCAGACAAAAATGACACATGCAAATGTCAAGTTTGCATATAATGATACCATGTAATTTATTGTTTATTACATTTAATTGTTTATTTGTTTGTAATTTATTTGTAAAATACTTTGTTATAGATTTAAGTAATTAATAAATTATCCCAAGTGTAATTTATGTAATGCATGTCACATGTAATGTTATTTTTGTCAGAGATTAAAAACAAACTTTAGTGGCTAGTAACCCTAGCTGTTAACCAAACAGTCGCGGGTTCGAATCCCGCTAGGGGCAAATATTTATGTGTTAACATTTTACCTTTGTACCTGAGTCATGGATTTATATGGTCATGGAGTTTTGTATTTATAATATGTACTTATGTATTTACAAAAAAAAAAATCAACTGTCTGGTGTCCATAATGTATCCTTAATACAAGCATTAGTGTGGAACTAAATGGTGCTGTGTGGAATGTGTGCAGATGTTTATGGTATTTATGTATTATGTATTTATTGTCATCATGTCCACTTCAAAATTTAATTGTTACCTACCTTTTCATTTAAAGTTTAACTAAACAAATGGTTAATAGCTTTTCCCTCTTGTCCGATTATCCCTGATTCAATTTAAGGCTACAAAGTCAACTGCGGATATGAAATCTTTATAGTTTCTATTAGTAGGTACCTTTTGTTTCAAAAGCTCACGTGCATCCTTGGCATCTTTCAACTCCTCCTTGAGAGCTAAATACATCTCATAGTTGACAACTTTCTGTTGTATCATTTCCAGTATACCATTTATTCGTGTCTTTACAGGAACAACCAGCACGTGTTCTGTAAATAAAGTAAAATATTTTTTTGTACTACATTTTAAACGTAGTATATCATAAGTAACACGTTTGAATAGATACATAAATATTATATAAAGTCTAAAGTATGATTATTTCAATTAAATTTTTATTATTTTTTATGTAAAAGTCAGCTAAACACTTTTTATTTACTCAGGGGTTATTCGCATAAGGACAGATTCTCAAAAAGACGGATCATCAAAAAGACCAGCACACGGGCGCCTTTAACGGTAACCACGCCACCTACCATCAAGTGAAACCTCCGCTTGCTAATCCATGATTGTCGACTAACCTTCGTCACCAACTGCTTCGTAATAACTGCCTCCGCTCGATGTGTTCTGTTCGCCTTCCTTCAAACTCTTGATTAGCTCCTCGTCGCGACGAATTTTATCGCGAACTGGAAGCCAAGTATTAACAAACTTTATAAGCGTGTCCGAGGAAAACAGGAAACCCTTATAGAGGAAACCATAGCCCATCTATGGTAGGTATACCATACAATCATATTGTGTGATGTAGATGTTTGTGTAAACAACATTACATGCTGCTGGCTTCCATTGTGATTGCTACTGGAAAATAATTTAGCCGCTCTTTTCAGATTCAGATCAGAACCAACTTTGAAAACTTTGAAAATTATGTAGTTGTAAATCTGTCGATTTGCCATCTGAAGAGTTGGATGGAAAAAAAAGGGCGTTTAGTGAGACTTGTAGCGACATCTGTGATTTATGATTCTTACCGCCAGACAAGCAGCACCATTATTTAATACTTTACGCTAATACTAACAGCTGCAACAGATGTCTAACAGATGTCGCCACATGTCACATTTTCTTATAATTAACAAACTGTTGCTTAATCTTTTATCAATACTAATAATAAATCTGTAAGGGTTGGTTATGGAGTAAGTTACTTTGTTTTCAGAGATATCGTGTTGATAGGATCTATACATGATGCTCAAACTAAATTGACCATTTTTAGAATTTTTTTCTGTATGTATGTATGTAGGTTCCTCCACAACTCTTAAACGAATTAACAGATTTTCATGAAACTTGGTAGGTAAACATTTAGACGTACGGGACATAGGATAGACTACTTTTTTCTTTTAAACGCGGACGAAGTCGCGGGCGCTAGCTAGTTTTAAATAAAATAGCAACTAATGTTATATGTAGGTACATACCTAGTAGGCTACACATTATTATACCTACACAATATGTGATGAGTGTAGTTAGTACCTACCTACACGACACAGGTAAGTATACTATACAGTTACGTGATTATTTTCTCTTTACATTTTACTTGTTGGCCGTACCTAGGATAATATCGGCGTTTATTATCCTAGGTACCATCCATAGAGCGTTGGATATCTTTACCAGTATAAGTATTGAGTATTGTACATTCAGTGTCAGTGTAGGTACCTAACTCTAAAATTTCCTCCTATAGATTGAACATTTGCTGAACCGTGTGTGTGGTTACAGCTTTATTGTTTTATAACTATAACATGTTATAACAGCAATGTTATAACAATCAATGTTATTTTCTAATCATCATCATCAGCCCACATCCATCACCCCCAGTCATCTCTTCAACTTTTGCAGACTAATAGAATTTATAGGGGAAAGAACCATAATAGTTATTTAAATTCCGCAATTATAAAAGGTTTATTTAAAACTTTCTCCTTATAACAAGTTGGGTAAAAATGAATCGCACCCTTTTTGCTGCATTTCACCGCAACGTTCAGTGAAAGTTAAGTGCGCACAACAGTGTCTACCTATATAGATATTACATATTTATATTTATATGACTGTGTCATCGCATTAAGAATCTGAGCACTGAGCAGACTATTTTACAATGTGATTTATATATGATCTAAATGTAAGCTATATAGCTATCTATCAATGAGTACCTACACCCAAATCCCGAATCTCAGATACCTCCTGAAGAGCAACCAAATGATGGAAGAAAGGAGATAGGGGTATGAGCTCATGCAGCTCCTGAGCACACTCTCCGAAGTACATCTTATAAGTATCTATCAATGAGTACCTACACCCAAATCCCGAATCTCAGATACCTCCTGAAGAGCAACCGGCTGATGGAAGAAAGGAGAAGGGGGTATGAGCTCATGCAGCTCCTGAGCACACTCACCGAAGTACATCTTATAAAAGTTGAACCTTATATGAGTTGGTATACTGAAGCGCTCAAAATATATCCGTAGCAGTTTTGCTATCTTCTACTATCAATACCATATACATAATATAAAGACGTGACTTTGTTAAGTGACTGAAAATTCTTACCCATAACTAAAACTCGTTCAATAACACCGGGAACGCTGTTCGCAAGTTGCTCCATCGTGTTCACACAAAGATTCAGTTTCAATTTCTTCAACACTTTCCTGTTGAGGGTCATCCAGTTATTCAGCTTCAGGGCGTGGCTGTTCCTCGGCGGGTAGTTGTGCATTTCCACCAGTTTCGGATAGAAACCGCTGAGGATCTCAGCTAGAAGAACTATCAAACAGAAACTGTTATCACTCTACTTACAGACTGTGGATCCAGGCTGCCTCTGATATGTCCTGTTGGATAATTATGGAAGAGGCCTATGCACTGACTGACCAAGTCAGTGGGGCTATGTTTAGCAGTGGACATGCTACTTAGACAACTAGTAAAATCCAAATGATATGTCTAAGCACTTAATTTTTTACTTTTTCTTCACCGTCCGTCTGCCATTTATAATGTCGTTTTTTTTTGTGTTAATTTATATCTAAGTATGATCTATTCTTTTTCTATCGATCAAAAACGTAAACAATTAATATAGCGTCGCCATGGTCACTGGACTGTTTTAAAGATGGAATTTGTACATTAGGCATAGTCAAAGAGAGTTGACTCAGTGATTAACTCATTTAGAATTTATTCATATTGTTTGTTTAGTTCTATATCGTGAATTGTTTGTTTACCTTTTTGATCAATGAAAAAAGAATAGATCATAGGTAATATTAGTTAGGATTATTATAAATCAAAATAAATTGTTCTTTAGATCTATTTACAAATGATATAGGTATGTAACTTAATCATATGATTATTAATGTCTGTATGAAACCTATACATATATAAATAAACTAGCGACCCGCTTCCGACTTCGCACGAGTCTTCCTCGTTTAACGCTCTTTCCATTAGTGAAAACCGAATTAAAATCCTTTAGTAGGTTTTGAGGTCATTGCGAACATACATACAGACAGACAAGACTCTTTGTTTTATAATATGTTAAGGATATCTATATGTACTTCTATGCTAATATTATAGACAAGATTTAAAAAAAAATACTGGACCGATTTTGAAAATTCTTTCACCTTTAGATAGCTACGTTATCAGGGTGTAATATAGGCTATACCATCAATATCAATAGTAATAATAAATCTGTAAGTGTAACTCATAACTCCTCCATAACTCTTAAACGAATTAACTGATTTTCATGAAACTTGGTACATAAACATTTAGACGTACAGGGTACAGGATAGGCTACTTTTTTCTTTTTCAACGCGGACGAAGTCGCGGGCGCCAGCTAGTAAATAATAAAAAGCGATGAGTAGCGGTTGGTTTACCTGCATCAGAGAAGTCTCTATTGATCTTCTTGGTGGGCCTTGTCAACTTGAAAGTATCAACCCATGCCAATACTGACTCTATTTCTGATAACGGTATGGGCGATTCGAACGAAGACATTTCGTTATTAAATAAATATTACACAACTTCTTTATCCCCTCTGCTCCTGGACTTTATTTTTTATTTTTTTATTTCTTTTCATTTAATGCTGAATTTTGTCAAAGTAAATTTCGCTGTACTAACGTCATTAATTTTGTGTCTTATAATTTTTTTAATCAAAGTCAAGAGCTGCCAGTAATTTAAATGATTATTGAGATGAAAAAAGTACTTACTTATATATGTAACTACATTTTTTTTTGAAAAATATTAGGGACATAATTTCTTTTGAAAATTATATTTTAATTAAATGTTCGTATAAATATTATAATTTAACATGGATGAAGTCTTCTTTTGATGCCATTCTTTAGTTAGAGCGATGAGTGGCATCATTGACACTAATATCATAAATGTGAAAGTGACTGTCTATCTGTTACCTTTTCACACCTTGTAGAGAGATAAATTTTGCATACACGTTGTCAGAGATAGAAAAGGACATAGGGTATCTTGAGTCCATAAAAAAAGTACTATTTCCGAGGAATCATCGAAAAATGCCATTATTATTATAGAACTAGCTGATGCCTGCGACTTCGTCCGCGTTTAAAAAGAAAAAAGTAGCCTATCCTGTGTCCCGTACGTCCAAATATTTATCTACCAAGTTTCATGAAAATCAGTTAATTGGTTTAAGAGTTATGGAGGAACAGACATACAATACCTACACTTACAGATTTATTATTAGTAGTATTGATGAACTAGCCGGTGCCTACGACTTCGCCCGCGTTAGAAGTAAGGGATGTTGTAGCGCCTGACTAAATGTGTAAAGCAATATAACGCCTGACATCTTTGCTGACGGTTTTCAAGATAGCTAGTTTTCCAACTATGAAATTTTATTTGAAAACTGGCTGTACCTTGAAAACCGTCCAGATATTCGAAAAGTGTATAGAACATATTTTATTAAGAATTTAATGGGGGTAATTTTTGCCTTTGACACTTTTTTTCTATCTATTAAAGTTTTCGCAAAATACATAAAAAACCGTTGACGGGGACAAGCTTTGGGATGTGGGGGGATGAAGCGGCAAGTGAAAAGGGGGGGGCGTGTTGTGGATCTTGATCAGCAGACCCAAAGGTATAACCATATAAGTTACAAAACTTTATTAATTTGTTTGTCTGAAAACACAGAATGACCGTATTATTGGGTTTTAAATAAAAAATAATGTCAACCACTTTCATAAACAGTTTTTGTAACATGCACTTGATATGAGTATTCTTATTAAATTACTTGAATAAAGCTATAGAGCAATATAAACGCATTTATGTAGTTTCGTTCAACAGCTTTCACCATTGACCAACAGTTTTCACCGCTGCCCACGAGTGTACTTCTCCTCAATAAACCTGATGCTGCGAGTACAGTTATCGACAAAAGTGCACAGAATTTGTTGGGTAAATTGAAGCAGGTAGCTTATAGGTTATTTGGTAACTGTTATTACTCACATTTCGAGACGCGGTGGCTACAAATATTTTGTATAGGACTGTTTGGGAGATCAACAAATTGAAGTTATTCGAAATCTATAATATATCTTTATATATGTAAGTATATATAAAAATTACGTGTCACATGTTTGACGTCAATGAACTCCTAAACTACTGAACCGATTTTGATAAAACTTCCTAACTATGTGTAATTTGGTCCAACTTAAAGGAAGGATAGTTTTTATTTTGAACCCGGGCGAAGATAGGAGCGTGTAGTTAGTTACAAATAAAAAAATCTTAAGCATAGAATAACCTAGAAAACAAAGATAGGTCTAGTTATGATCTAATGTGACCAGATTTTAGCCTCAGTCGCATGGTTTTCGAGATTTTTGCATTATTATATTATTTTTAAAAGTCGATACCTTTTATCAATCATTTGCACGCCATTTATACATATACAAGGAAATTAATAATAATATATTTCCATTCTGTTTTTTGTTAAATTATTCAATAAGAGTAGTATTATTGAATAATTTTAAAAAATTTTGAATAACGTACCTATACGTATATTCATTTATATGTACATGTATATAAGATGAAAATATTATAAGTATGATTAAGATGATAAGACGTAGTATCCGCTGCTGTTTTGAGAAACTAAATATTAAAAAAGAAAAAAACAATTTTATGTTTTTCTACAATAATTAAATGTGGATTAATATAATTATTACTTTCGTTATCGATTGTACCTTTCTCCGTTCTCACTGCACAAAGCCAACGTCCGTCGATACACAAAGGTGTTTGTATGTATAAAAGATAAATCTGCACTGCAAGAAAATATGTAAAGGCTGTGTACACACTTGTTCATATTTATGAACTAAATTGAGAGGAACTAACTTGTTAATTTAAAAAAAGCCTTAATGCTTTTGGATCGAGGATCTTAAAAGCGACACAGGACTGTCAGCCGAGCATAAAATGCTCAGTTGTTATAATACTAACAAAAATCTTATATACTAAGCATTGCCGTAGTTTGCCCTAGATTGGCCCTGAATGTCGATTGGCCTGTAGTTCTTTTAACTGGCTGTAGGGAAGCCCAAGTGGAAGTCAATCCGTCGGCTAGTCTTCGAGTTTTTGAGTAATACACAAACCAACACAACATTTATCAATACTAATAATAAATCTGTAAGGGTTGGTCATGGAGTAAGTTACTTTGTTTTCAGAAATATCGTCTTTTTAGGCTCTATACATGAAACTGAGACTGAATTGACGATTTTTAGATTTTTTTTCTGCATGTATATGTATGTATGTATGTATGTATGTATGTATGTATGTATGTATGTATGTATGTATGTATGTATGTATGTATGTATGTATGTATGTATGTATGTATGTATGTATGTATGTATGTATGTATGTATGTATGTATGTATGTATGTATGTATGTATGTATGTATGTATGTATGTATGTATGTATGTATGTATGTATGTATGTATGTATGTATGTATGTATGTATGTATGTATGTATGTATGTATGTATGTATGTATGTATGTATGTATGTATGTATGTATGTATGTATGTATGTATGTATGTATGTATGTATGTATGTATGTATGTAACTATGTATGTATGTATGTATGTATGTATGTTTCTCCATAACTCTTAAACGAATCAACTGATTTTCATGAAACTTGGTACACATTTATTTAGACGTACAGGACACAGGATAGGCTACTTTTTTCTTTTTCAACGCGGACGAAGTCGCAGGCGCCAGCTAGTATATATATAAGATATAATTATTCATACTAAATATTAAGAAAATATTTAGTATGAATGAGCCCTAATGTCGCTTTAGTGTGACACGACAATGTCTGAATGAGCTTCGAGCACACAGTTCTGTTTTCAATAGAGAAACTCCAGCCAGTTCCGTTATTTTGAAACTTTTATTTAAAAATAAACTTAATTTCACTTCAGTAAGGTGTAATTTTCTTGAACGATTCACGATTATGAAATATTTAATGTAAAGAAAAATAGTGACATAGTATAGTTTTCTGTAAATATTACTAAAAATATTTATTAATTTGATTTTTTTTATTTCTACTTTCAGACTTCTTATTTTTTTTTGATATGGTATATAAAAAAATGACCTTAACTAAACAAGGCTAATTTCTCAAATACTTCTAGTGTTGTCAGAGAATCCGATGGGGCCAAGCAATGTAATTGGAATTGGAGTTGGACTTATAACAGTTTAAACTTAAGAAATAAATATTAATAATTTCTTGCTGGTTGCAGACTCCATAAAATATGTAAAATATCTTAAAGGCAATGGCATACAGTAGGTACTAAAATAAGTAACCAATCGATGCATTACTAATAATAACTAAGTTTATTTATTTATTTATTTATATTATCAATTTAAAACTATTATAATTAACATTATAAAGAGAGATTTGTATTTTTGTGTGTAATGAATAAACTCAAAAACAACTGGACTTACTGATAAGTTCTTTAAACTATAGAAATTTACATTTATCAGTGATTAGCACATAGATATAGCTATATTTTATAAAATGAGGACAAAATCGCGTGCGACAGCTAGTTAGAGATAATCTGCTCTTATGGAAATATTATTTAATATTGTAGAGGAATTTTTGTTAGTTTGTGCATTTTCTTCTTTCTTTCTAGATTTAAATAATAAAGAACTTATTTTACTAAATTCCCCAATTAAGAAACTTTTAATCAAGGCGTGTATGTAAACAAAACTAAGTATTTTTATTGCGAACGTTTGGTGTGCCGAATTCAAACCACCAGAATTTGTCATCGTATAAAACCAAACTTTATAGTATATCTTATATACACTTTAACGCGACGCGCGAAGGTACAATTTGCCTTGACATCATAGTCGCTGATAAAATGGTGGCTCGCGCGACTTTTCATTCAATACACGTCTTTACATACTGTCTCCCTGCAGTCTGCAGAAATACTTTCTAGCCGCGAGACGTGCACAAAATTGTTCTGGAGTCATTTAAGTTTGTTCGAAATTTAAATAAAAATCGAAGGTAAGTGAAATAATTTTACTACTTAACTATAACAATCTATACTTACTAATATGTATTATAAAGCTGAAGTTTGTTTGTTTGGTTAAACGCGATATTTCTCAGGAACTTATGGTTCGAATTGAAAAATTCTTTTTGTGTTGGATAGTCCATTGATCCATTTGTCCATGGAAAGACTTTTGAACGCGGACGAAGTCGCGGGCAACTAATTAATTTAACTAATTAATTTAAACTTTCTTTAACTTTAAACTTTTATTAACTTAACTTTTAAGTTAAACTAATTAATTTAAACTAATAATTACACGAAATGGTGGGAAATGTCTTAAGCCTTAAATAAGTTAAATTTTATTCACACAATGAGTTTAGTTTAGACAATCTAGAATTCTATACTACAATTATGGATTCTAGATTGTATAGCACCTATTATAGACCTATATTTAATAATAATATCATATAACTAATATGTATTACACTTATTATATGTATAACATATTATAAATATATAAATAATATTAAAATATATGTAAATTTTATTTATCTAACAAAAACTTGATTTTAGTTTAAATTTATGTAATTTTAATTAATTGATATTTAATTTAAGGTGTTACATGTATATAATTTGAAGAAAAAGAAATTAATTTCATTAAGGACCTCTTTCACCGTCTGTCAAGTAGGCTAAATGTCATTTAAAGTCACCGGTAACCGGTTATAATGGAGCTGATATACCTACCTTTGTTTGTACGGTAAGTCACAAACATTAAAAAGAAAATTTAAAAAAAATCGTCTATCGAAGGTGCAGTAAACCGACTGCATAATTTAATAAAACATAGTTCTGTGGCCTCAAATTGTCCACTGCGCCAGCAGAGTTAACAGTTCTTGTGAAAGCTCAAAGTTTCTTGCGGAGTTAATTTTAGGACATGCACCTTTGTATGAAACCGGTTTCTTGGAGAAAAGCGATGTGTACAATTTACTGTCGGGAAATGTCGATGTATCATATTTTATATATAAATATGATGCAAATAAAAGCCGCCCAGGCGGTTTCGTACGCAGTTAAAAAAAATTTAAAACGTTTTTAGCTGATTTTTATCAATTAATCAATTTATTTGTAACTTTTAAATAATACTACTTATCAATAAACTGACAGAAAAAAAGTAACAGAAAGAAAGAAAAATACAAAAACCCTCAGAATTTTTCTGGGCGAAAAGTATTACGTTGTAATATTAATTTTTTTTATGGTTTAGGTATGTATACATTTTCAAATTTTTTTAAATATAATACTAATTTTAAATAGATAGGTAGTAAGTATTAATAAATTTATTTTTTTAATAACAACATTAAACGTCTATTACCAAAATGTTCAGCTAAATATATTATAATAGCGGCTAGCGGCCTGTTCCCGGCTTCGCACGGATGCAAATTATATACCAAAACCTTCCTCGAGAATCATTCTATCAATTGGTGAAAACAGCATGAAAATCGGTCCGGTAGTTTTTGAGTTTATCGCGAACAGACAGACAGACGCGGCGGAGAACTGTTTTATGAGTGATGATCTCAGGTGATGATAATCTAACATAAATAAAACTGCACTCACTTTTTACCAAACCACTACCATAGACAACGAAAATATAATAGAACAGTACAATCGATTGAAAAGTCTTTTGACAATAACAATAGTGTCAAAACATTGGACTTTATTCATAAGGAAACTGAGGCTCTTCGGACGAAACCACGGCTGTGACAATATGTCACGGGCTCGCGGCACAACTTGACCTTGCCTTGACGTTCAAGTGAAAAAAAACTGCTTCTAGGTACACTTAGCACCACTTGTTAAGGTTTAACAAAATAAGTTGTACCTCAGATTAAATAAGAGTTACTAGTTTTACTTATAAAAATAGATACTTATTGCTTAAAAAAGTTTATTTTAAATTGACACAAAATACAATAGTTTATTTATTGTAAAAACAAAATAGCTGTGTCGTGGACGAGTAAATATTTTCTTTGAGCGTACATACTATATGAAGGTATATTATATGTAAAAATATATTTATTTGTTTTATTTCTATACAATATAATGTTTCATTTAGTTCTAAGTTATATATTATAATGAAGGTATATTATAAATATGATTGCATGAGATGGGATGTGATATTTTATTTGAGAGTATTAACCAAAGGTTTCGAACCCCTGAGACCGCGTGATCCGACTGCTTCGACTTCGATTGATCGGACGACGGGGATTTTTTTTCCCTGTTGGTCCGATTGATAGGACAACGAAACATACCATATAATATACCAAAAAGTTCTTTGATCCTTTTTAAACGAGAGTGGTTTTGGATGTGAAAGATAGATATCAGCCACAGCAGCAATTTGTATCTCCCGATTTTGTTGTCAACAGTTCTCTGAATTGCTTCCAAAGTTCCAACTATGGATTTTTTATAGAGATTACAACTATATATTATCTATAAACACAATAAAAACGTATAATAATATAATAAATTATTAGGCTGACTATCCATAATTAAGTAAACAAGTACGTACCTTTTTTCCTTGAACCGGTATATTGCATACAAAAATCCTTATTAAGTCAGTAGACATCTTGTATTCATAGTTTGTGGTCGCTATAGTGTTCAGAAAAAGGCATTGGAACTATTTATTTTAACGTGTAAGTTAATATTATTAATGAATTTTTCAAATTAAAAAAAAATGTGATGTACTTAGCTGTGTCGTGGACATGAAACGGTCGTGTGATTAATATTTTCTTTGAACGTATTATATTATACTAGCTGTTGCCCGCGACTTCGCCCGCGTAACTTTGTAAATTATATACTAAAACCTTCCTCGAGAACCACTCTGTCCATTGGTGAAAACAGCATGAAAATCGACGCAATAGTTTTTGAGTTTATCGCGAACAGACAGACAGACTATATCCAACGAATTCCTATATTACATTATATACCAAAAAAATCTTTGATCCTTTACCTATCAAGTGGTATAATTAAATTTTGGACGTAGATAATTATGTAGTTACAGCATCAAATTTTATCCCCCGATTTTGTTATCATCACATTTCTGAATTGCCTCCCACTAATGGAAGCAAAAAAGACTTAGGTACCTATTCTCGTCAAAAATTATTATTATTTATATTACATTTACGCGTTAAGATAGATATATTAATGTTTTTTTAGATAATAATCAGACCACGATAGATTTTCTGCTAAAAAAGTAACTACCCCAACCTTTCGCTTTTTTTATCACACCGTCGAAGTGCTTATATTACTTTTAAAATACCTATTAGGTATTGTTTTATTACTTTTACAACTTAGGTATACCTACTTTTAATTCCGCTACAAAAATATCATTGCTCCGCTAACTACAAGGAGTTAATGGACTACTCGTCCAAATTTACATCGCCCAAGTTGGGCGAATTGTCATATTTTGTTTTACCTTTTATTTTTATAGACAACTCGCCCAGTAACATAATGTACCTGCAGTCCGTTCCCACAGGATTTTGTAACTGTTTTCACTAATGAAAAAAGGGATAAACAAGCAATGTTTGTGTATCTAAGTATATAAAAAATAGATCCTGGGCGAAACTGGGTCGCTAGTTTATACAATATAGATTAAAAAAAAATATAAAATTAATGTAACATTATGACTGTGAACGAGGTGAACGATATAAATAGAGATGTCTAACAAGTTCAAGATTAAGATAACTTGTTTCATATATTGATAATTTTCAAAAGAGCAACAAAGCAGGTTTCTCACCGGTTTAAGGTACTTTAATAGAATCACTATTTAAAACCGGCTGGTGGTATTTTAATGACATAATGTGTAATATGAAATAACATTATTAACATCAAAATTTACCTACATAATTTTAATTTCTAGATACTTTCTTAGTGTTGCTTGTATGTATAAGCTTAAGTAGCCACTTACCATCAAGAGACCGTCAGTTTGCCTGCCCACAGACGGCGGGAAGCGACTTTTTTTTATACTATTACATAATTTCTTCACAAAAGTTTTTCTTTTATCATAATCGCTGACGAGACACGCACAGACTACATTAGAAAATCTTACTCAATATATGTGTCGTTCATTGTAAAAGTGAAATATCTCCTTGTAACTGAATTTTAGAATAACGAGCTTTTTGCGAATTATAGTGTAGGAAAAAAAATATAAGCATTCATTCATTGTTTTCATCAATGGGATTTTAATGCAACTATTGGAGTTACTTCACTTTTATATTGGAAGTTATGATTAAATGTGATACCATTAGGCAAGAAAATATGGTTTTAAAAAATAGGGAGTTACACCACTTTTACAATGAACGATACATATCCTAGTTACATTAGATATAAATTAATTAACGAGCACATTAATGACAATAGCGTTATACAATCAAACGACATACTTAATATTTTACGTAATTGAGTACAAACACGTATTGATAATCATTTACATATACATTACAATTGAACAATGACATGACCTGTGATGCCTTGTTACGAAAATTAACATTGTTTGCATCTGTTAATCGTCTCTTTTTGTATCTCCACATATAACTTGTCCGCAACTTCATCCGCGTTGAAAAATATTAGACCCTGATATCTTCATCGCTGTGATATCGAATTTTACCACCCGAATTTTTCAAATATTTTTATACGATTCCTCGGGAACATAACTTTTTTTTCAGGATTATAAGTATCCTATTATTCCTAAATGTTAATTCAAGTAATAAGCTATCTGTTTGCTAAATGTTATTTAAATCCATTCAGCTGTTTTTGCATGAAAGAGTAGGATTGAATACATTGTCCGCTTTTGTCTGTTTCTAAGCTAACTACTTCTAAACCACCCACACCAAACGAATTTTGATACGATTTTCACTAAGGGAAAGAGCTGTAAACTGGGAAAATTTGTATATTATTTGCAAAAAAAAATCCATGCGTGAGAAGCCGGGCGCGGTCCGCTAGTTCGTGATATGATTTGTCGCTATATATAGACCCTAAGCTATGAGTGCGGTGATATTCTACCATGCCACTTTCAGTAAAGTAACTCAGAATCTATACCTATGTACTTTAAGGGACGTCCATTAAACGTGGAGGTGTTTAAGGGGGGGAGAGGGTTGAGCCAAATCTCACCCAATCTCATATGGAGGAGAGGGTAGGTCTCGGCAAATCTCACGTAGGTAATAGCGAGAAAACTGTAATATTGTAATAGTTCTAGTACTTAATTTAATTAATAAAACAACTAATTGTAGAAATAATAACACTATAATCAATCAAGTACAGATTAACGTATTTACACTAAAAATGCGCATTTTGAACAATCTCACGTGAGATTAGGGGGGAGGGGGTCGAGCCAAATCTCACGACATCTCACCAGGGGGAAAGGGGGGTCGAAAAATCGCCTCACGTAATTTATGGACGCCCTCTTACTAATATTATAAAGCTGAAGAGTTTGTTTGGTTGAACGCATTAATCTCAGGAACTACTGGTTCGAATTGAAAATTCTTTTTGTGTTGGATAGTCCATTTATCGAGAAAAGCTTTAGCCTATATTAATTTATAAAGCTACGCGGGCGAAGTCGCGTGCCGCAGCTAGTCTAGTATAATTTTATTGTTCATCAAAGAGGTCAACAGACAGCCCGAAGGACCGTTTAATGATGGATGGCTTCATACTTGCAGCAAAGACACGAAAATATACGCAATAGAGTACAATCATAAATTTACAATGCAATTAAATCGCTGCTAGTAATCTAAGACGATTTAATTAGTGCATAAAAATTATGCAACCAACAATATTTATGCGTGTTTTTGGTCAAGGGCTAAATATAATCTATTTATGTTAGTTATTTTTTACTCGTACATTAGGTATAGGTTAATCTACACACAGCTCTTGATAAGAAATTACTAACTGCTGCTCGTGCCTTATACCTTCGGGAGTATCCTATAAGATAGGTATTAGCTTAAAATTAAGAAATTTAATTGACACAATATGTATATGAGCAATATATTCATTGTTGTTAGGTATACTTTTGCCAGGCGTTGGATTTTTTAATTTTATATGATCCCTCAGGAACAGTTCTTTTTCTGGATGAAAGGTTGATCTTTTCTGTATCCCTGGCAACATGTATGCCATGTGAAAAAGTAAAAGACAGACAAAGTTACTTTTGCATTTATAATACCAGCAGGTGCCCGCGACTTCGTCCGCGTTGAAAAAAAAAATGACCACTTATTGTTGCTTTAACACTTTGGCCAAGCGTTAGTTTTTTATTTTATTTTAGATAATCCCTCGGGAATAGTCCCTTTTTTTCTGGATGAAAGGTACCCTATGTCCTTTCTGGTGTCCCAGACAACGTGAAAATTTCATGGTGGTAGGTTCAGTAGTTTTTGCGTGAAAGAGTAACAAACATCCGTACAAACTTTCGCAATTATAATATTAGTACCTACAGATTAGCATTGATTTTAAGTATAGAGAACTAAGTCCCTTTCCAACAATTTACGCATAGAAAAGCGAACGTATGTAAGTAAAAAGGAAAATTGTTACAAATCACCATTTCGCTTACAAATTTGACGTTTTTCTTTTCAGAAATGCTAGTGACAGAAGCTTGGAGGGCCGACTACCTTTATTGGGTGTTTCCAGTAATCATAATACTCGGACTACTCGCTGCCGTTGGAGTCCTAGGCCTCTTATTCGTGCTCCGACTTTATACACAATACACTTGCGGAAAATACCGTGAGAAGACCAGAATGGACGGCAAGACTGTCATTGTTACGGGATGTACGAGCGGGATAGGAAAGGAGACAGCACGGGAACTGGCAAAGAGGGGCGCTAAAGTCATTATGGCCTGCAGAAACATGGAAAAAGCTGAAAAAGTCAAAGGTACACAACTTCTTTAAGAGCTCACTTTTGTATAGGACGTAGCAATACATTTTTTTTATGTTAAGGCAGGCAGACTGACGGTCCACTTGAAAGAAGGTGGCTATGGCTACCGTCGCCTATAACACAAGCACGACCACAGGTGCTACTAATGCGCTGCCTACTACAGTACTTAGTTTTAAGGATAACGCAACCGAACACAATAGCACACATGCTGTTATTTCACGGTGGTCTGTTAGGGGGTAAATTGATGACTACGAAACGCAATTTTTCAAGCCACTAATGTAACCAAAAATGTAACAATTTAATTTTCAGACGAAATAGTCGAGTCTACACAAAACCCGAAGGTCCTCGTCAAGAAACTGGACCTCAGCTCCTTTGCATCGATCAGAGCTTTCGCCGATGACTTCAAGAAGACTGAAGACAAGTTAGACGTGCTCATTCACAACGCTGGCTACGCTGAGACCTTCAAGAAGAACAAATCAGTAGACGACATCGAATTGACCGTTGCCACAAATCATTACGGCCCTTTCCTTCTCACCCATTTGCTCATAGATGTCCTTAAGAAAAGCGCTCCCTCTAGGATCGTAGTCGTAGCATCCTCGATGTACAGACTAGCTTCATTCAATCTGGAAAATCCAAATCCAGTCCAATCTATCCCTGGATACTTGTACTACGTTTCCAAGGAGGCTAACATACTTTTCACTAAGGAGTTAGCTCGTAGACTTGAGGGCACTGGTGTAACAGCAAACTGCCTGCATCCAGGTCTCATTGAAACTGGCATATGGAGATCAGTGCCGGCACCTCTGAGCTGGGGTTTGACTTTGATCAGCAAATGCTTCTTCAAAACTCCCCAGCAGGGTTGCCAGACTTCAGTCATGTTGGCAGTCGATGAAAAACTGGAGAAAGTCACTGGAAAATATTACTCGGACTGCAGGGAAAGTTCGGTTTCAAGTTCTGCAAGCAGTGTGAGCAAAGCTAGAAAACTGTGGGAGATTTCCGAGAAAATGGTCAAGTTGGAGGAGAGTGATCCGAGAATTTAAATTTATTTCATGATTAAATTGTTTTATTACCCCTATATGTGTAATTTAGTAAAATAATTGAATGTTTTTTTTTACGATTTAGTTTAAGATTATATAATTTTGCCTTTTTGCTTTTTTAATTTATTCAATAAACTTTTACTTGAATACATGAGTTTTATATTGTTTTTATATATTAAAAAAAATCATAATAAGAATACAGTGGTGTAGGTTCAATGTAATGTTATAATTTTGAAATCGAAACACGCGCCATCTATTGGATGCTTACCCAATCTGTAACCCTATTGCAGCGCCACCTAGCGGGTCCAAGCTGCTTACCCGAACTAGATAACAAAATATCACTACATATTATAAAACAGTCCTCCGCCGCGTCTGTCTGTCGCAATAAACTCAAAAACTACTGCACCGAATTTCATGCTGTTTTCACCAATGGATAGAGTGGTTCTCGGGGAAGGTTTTAGTATATAATTTACAGTTACGCGGGCGAAGTCGCTGGCAGCAGCTAGTGTTCATTAAACTGACACCGCCTTCTGTTACAAATTTTTGGAACTTAAACCCTTTGTAACATTTAATTTGCAATAAAAAAAATCTTTTAAGAAGAAATATATGTAATATTCATTTAGTGGAAGTACAAAATAAGTTCTTACAAATTATATAAATAATGTCTTATACTGGGCGATATATAAAATAAAAAAACATAGAACTTTGAGTGATATTTTTATTTCATGTTACAAGATAATTATTCATAAACTACTTACATTCTATGTATTCCTCTAGCTAAATATAAAAAATAAGGTTACAGTCTTTTCACATTTAAGACAATGGTTGTGAACTACCAGAAACAAAGAATTGGCATTTTGATAGGAAACCTATCAAAGGCTTTTAATAAATAACTTTGGTCTGGTAACCCTTTTATATGTAGAAGCCTCAAACTCAAACATACTACATAATATGACTCCTGTCTTTACTTACTCCTTATTAACCTTACTTAATTTCAAATAACATTACATGATTATAATTTTACATTGACATGACGAAGAATCGAAAGCAAGCTAAATAAATATGCGCAAAAAAAAATATTTACTAATTTCTCAGTTACTTTTATATGCATGTAATGAAATTATATACAGGGTGGAATATAAGGTAATGTTTCATTTCTCCCTTTTTAAATTTTCTGTTTGTTGGGTTAGTCAACAAATGCTCATCACAATCAAAATAGACCTTTCTAACATTATTTATCATTGATATCTAAATTGCTTTTACATTTTTAATTCCATACAAACACGATGAATTAATGATAATAGAAAGAAAAACAAAACGCTAATACAACAAAATAAAACTATTCAAATCAATTTATACAGTTCAAAAACTGTCTGAAATTTGTGATTTTTGGAAGTTTTTTTTTGCTGAGCTCGGCTTTCACAGTTTGATAAATAGATTGAAAAATATTTCATGAAACTATAACATTAATAAAATAGATATATATGTAATCTGAACATAGACTACTTTATAAAAAATTCCACTGAAGCTAATAACTAATGTGATGTGATGTTATGTATAATAGGAATGATACATAAATAATATCTAACTAAACTCTAAAGCGTAGAAACAACGCAAACAATATAAACAAACTTTCAGGGGTCTCAAACATTTTTTCAATAAAACTGATTTAACACAGTTTTACTAGTAGTACGTCTTTTTATATGTTTAAACTCGACTTACAGTCTGCCTGTCCACTTTATAGTAGGTGGCTACCGTCGCCTATAACACAAGCAACAGCACTAGTGCTGCAAGTGATTGCAGTAGTAGGAAAAATAGGGATCAGAAAGGGATAAGGAAATGGACACTGGCATCCCTCACTCACACACCAAAACACAACAGCACATGTGCTATTATTTCACGATGGTCTTCTGCAGGGGGATGGGCTGCCCAAATGGTTGTGAAATTCAGCGTTCCCTGCCAAACCCTGGACCCCTGAGACAGAGCGTCAAGGCTTAATTTATTGTTTGGGTTGTCTCATTGGCTTTACTTTACTCACTAATCGGATTACGGAAACTGAAATTGGGCGAGTTAGAATTATCAAAAAGCGCCCGCTTCTTCAAATGCCCCAATTTTCCCACTTTCAATTTAGGTTTCTTAGTGCTGGACGACTTTTTATTTGACAATAATCTAGAAATCTGTTCCTTGGTGAAGCCGGACGACTCGCTTATTGTCTCATTGTGTCTGCTCATAGGTCTTAAAACAGATAAGTTGTGGATACTGCTAGTAGCATTGAAGCGATCGCAAATGCTCTGACGATTCGAAAATATATTTCTCAGAACATCTTCTTTCGATCTTTGTACTGACATAGATTTAGGTTTCATAAATGTGATCGGTTTAACTTTCCTAAAAATATTGTACTTGTGTTTCGATTGACTAAACGGTGTCACTATGTCGTAGAAACTTTGCCGTGGATAATCAACGTTCACCTTGAGATCTTCAAAGTCAGGCAGAGGTGTTATTTCGAGTACATTCTTCAAGGAGACCGGCTCCGTAAAATCCGGTGGTGGCTGTAAAAATAAATTTTCCACTCAAATTTAATGAGACACAAAATTATGACAAGAAATTGGGTAATTCAAAAGAAAAAAAAGACCATAATTTAATTAACATATTATACATATATATCTTTATAATATGTAAAAATCAATGTGAGTAATTTTAATGAAATTTTCAAGCAATCTTCAGATTAGCCCAACGGGAGATCATTTGAAGTTTATTACTGATTGGACAATATTTTTATAATTTCGTGATTGTTTCTCCTGCAAATTAATTCAAAATTAATTTTCTGTTCTATTTAAAACAAAAATGTCTGACAAGAACATAATAATATGAGCAATGAAGACTGAATAAATGTTTTGACATCTAAAAAAAGAGCATGAACAAAGCTTGATAAGTTTTTATAGTTACCTCCAACTTTGTTCTAGCATCTGCAATCCTCTCGAGGAGCTGTTTCATTTCTTCTACAACATCATCATACCTTTTACATTCAATGTCCATACATTTGTTGAAATTATTAACTTCATTACCTATATAAACATCTTTCATTATGAAAGCCATTGCAATGCTGTAACCCCGAATCAAATTTGGTAAATTCAATTTACCGTCCTTTACTATGTTTTGTACGATGCATTTATGCTCACTATGAACCATATTGTTCAAATCGTTTGTAGAAATTATGGCTGTTTCTGGATTAAACTCTATTACATGGGATTTTTTATCAGCATCGTCCGTATATCTTGATAACAGGGCTTTTGAAGATTCCATAGCTTTCTGCGATGTTTTCAAAACTGGCAACACTCTGGCGTTCCATTCGTTCGCCAGTGCATCAATTTCTGCGTCCGTGTGTATTAAACATTCATCAAAAAATTCAGATTTAACTGAGACATCTTTGATTTTTAATACAACCTTTCTAGATTTATCATCCAACACATTTTGCTCTATAAAACCGTCTAATAATTTATCTAAAAATTCTTGTGGTTTCAAAGAATTCAACACTTTCTCATATTGCATTATTTTACTCTTGAATTTGTCTGCTATTTTCTCTATTATATCTCTCTTACGCAAATAACATGAGAATCTTCTTAAAGTCCTCTCATTAATGTCAAGTTCAGTAACACATTTCATAAAATCGACACCATTTGTTCTGTACTTTAAATGGACTTCATTATAAACTGACTGATTGCTAGTATTTAATTTTGATTTTAAAACGCAATTTATTGCCAATTTTGATAGTTGAAAAACTAAAAAACTCACATTATAACAAGCAGGATTGACGAAATAGCAAGACTTTATCGGCGACAACCAGTCCTTGTAGATAGGATCCGATATAAATTTATATAGATCATTCCTGTAGTTCTTCTCTTCAGATGTGTCACCAACGGGCCAACATATTCTAGGACATCTTCCGGGATCTATTATCGATACTAAATAGTGTGTGAGACGATAAAAAGCATTCCTATTAAGCTTCCCCAGAATATTCTCCTCGTAAATCTGCTTGTGTAAATCGGTGGGTAAAGAATGAAACCTATTCAATAAACCAATATTTAAAAACGTCTCTTCTTCAATTCTCTTCACAGTAACCATATTCACTTAAAATCGTAAATAAATTGAATAGATAAAAACAGCAAAAGAACACAATTAGAAAATAATCACTTTTATCGCCGGATTAATGCAAAAACATTATTTTATAAACCGTTGCATTAATGATTTCATTAAATTTTCAAACAATGTCAATGTCACAGAAAAGTCGTATTTACTGTTATTGTCATTTTTGGTCCCAGAGTACTTAATATCAGATAGCTGCTAAAAAAATGTATAAAATTTTTAGAAAATAAAATAATAATGATAGTTTTGTATCGACAGTTACTGCTGCTTAATTCTTTGTCACTAGTTCTTTATGTCTTTAAAAAACAGGGAATACGTTAATACTTTATTATTTTCGAAATTACTATCTAATTCTAAACTAAAGGAAAATAAAAAAATTGCATTTACATTTCAGAGCAAACTAAGCATTTTTTTAAAATATTTCTTAAATAACCAATACTCCAATCAAATTCAATAATTAATATTCATTGCAAAATCAAGTTATAGACTCAGGCCATAAATTAAGTTAAGCTTGGTTTTTGTGTTTTTTTGACACGGTATATCGTTTTGCTCTGTGATAAGTATTTATGGTAATCAAATGTTGATTGATTGTTCATGGTTGACTAGCACCAGTAGCAGTTAATGTTCTGTTGGTTATTTAGTCTGTGGTTGAATTGAATCAAGCAATCAAGCATCATGAAAATGCACGTGTTTATTTCTCAAACATAGAAATTAATTATTTAAGTAGACGTAACAAGAAAATATAACACAATGGTGCTTGTTTATTCATTCAATTGTTGAAAACTAATTAATTGTGAAATTTTTAAGTTAAACGTGTGTTTTATTTGCAGAGTAAGTTATACGTTTTGTATGAGCATAGCGCTGGCTTTGCGCTTTTCCGAGTTGCTGAGTTTGAAGAGTTGGCCGCTTTTCTTCCACAAGTTGAAGAATCTGTTACTGATTTACAAAGATTCAATTCTGTAGTGACGTTAATAGCTTTCCAACCGTTTAAATCGGCCGTGTTGGCTTTGGAGAACATTAACGCAATATCTGAAGGTTAGTTTACCACGTTTTATTTTTATTTGTTATTTTATTGTACCGGTAAGATCAAATTCAGCAATAAAACATGAAATTCAAAATGTTATCCCTGAAAACATCTTTTAAAGGGATGATTAGAAAATGTCTGCAATATTTTTAGAGGTTATAGGAATGTTATGAATATCTAAACTGTCTATAAGATGAATATAAAAACGCTGGCTTTGGCATCCCTTACCACATACCAAAACACAAATAAACATATACTGAACGCTTGGTCTTCTGTATGACAGTTTTGGCTGTTGTTCTGTATGAAATTTTTTTTCGACAGACAGATTCAAGGTCCACTTTATGGTAGGTGGCAACCGTCAATTATAACACAAGCAACACCACTGATGCTGATTAACGCTACAGACAGGGATCAGGAAGGGAACCGAAACACAACAGCACACAGGTGGTTCCACACAGGCTGCCCAAAGTGACTGCAAAATGCAGCATGTCACACCACTACTTTCCAAATTTAGAACTCAGTACATGATACTAGGCGAAAGTAGTTGCTGCCATAAAAAATACTATACACCATGTATAGTATTTTTAATAATTGCATAGTCCCTAGACTATGCAACATGAAGGGAAAGTATTTGCTGGAAGATTTTCCAAAAATTACGTCATCGTCCCCAATAAATAATATTCTTGAAATTTGAATCAAACATTTTACGTTATTCCTTTTTTTTTAAGATACTTTGTTATTTAAGAATTTTTTTTTTTTCCATTCTTTCCATTGGCATCATAAACATACGGGTTTTTTTTTTCACATTTAAAATTTATTGTGTTAAACATTAAGTTACATTAATCTTTGAATGCAGTATTAGTAACTTTTAAAAATAACAAAGTCTTCTGTCAGCAAAATATCCTATATACGATATTTAAGGTACTTTCCCTTCATGTCGCATAGTCTTGGGACGCCCTGTATACTGTCAAAATTTATATGTAAATCCAATTACTTATAATGAATTTATTGCACCAGTGAAATACAAGTCCAATTTAAAGTACTATTTTCCAACAGGGATCCTCTCGGAAGATTTGAATTTGTTTTTGGAGGGAGCTCTTCCGAAACGTAAGAAGAGGAGCAAATGCACCCTGGGTGTTGCAGATCAGAAACTCGGTGCCGCCATCAGTGAAGCCTTGGAGATACAATGTTCACTCTCCGGAGCTGTTCCCGAGGTTTTAAGAGGTAATAAATTAAAACAACTTTGAAATATTCCTTGCTTGGTGAGTTCGGCCATTTGCCATATGGCAGTATGCGGCCGAATCTTGCTGTTGCTTGCTTAAGGTAGCCGGGTATCGGCCTAAAGATTCAGAGTTCTGTAAACAGCGGGTTGAGAATATACCAATACTAGCTACACACTCCTGGCTTTGCCTAGGTTTAAAATTTAAAAAAACTATCCTGTTTTTTAAGTTGGACCAAATTACACATAGTTACAAGAGATAGTCCAAACAATCAAGTAGCATGCCTTGATCTATTACATGTGTTTGTGTACATTTGTGATAATAAAAGCATGCAATATAAAAACAATGTTATCCAAACATATTCAATGTTTATTTGAATATTGTTCTAACAAACATTGTGACATTGTTTTTCCAGTCTCCAATAAGTTTAAATAAAATCTATGGTCTCTCTTTGGCTGGTTGTAAAAAAGTTTAACAATAACTGAATAGAAATATTTATTGTTATCTTGAAAACGAGTAATTTTTTCTTGAGATCATTGCGAAGTAGTCTTTCAATGTGAAGTCATATTAAATCTGTCCTCATAATAAGTTAGGAATAAATCACTTGTACATTTCAATGTGAAAATTTTACTGAAACTTCAACTAAATTAGGTTTAAATATATATAAAAATGTATTTTTACACTTGGACGCGTAGAAGTTCTACATATTTTCATTCCTCCCTTTTATCTAACTTTTAATTTTACTCTAAGAAGTAAAATTAGGATACAAAAGTGACGCTTTTCTGCTAAGTTATCACCTTGAATTTTAATCCCAACAACCTTTTAGGTATCCGTCATCATTTCCACGCCCTCATCAAAGGTTTGACTCCGAAGGCATGCAGCGTTGCTCAGCTGGGTCTCGGTCATTCGTACTCCCGAGCCAAGGTCAAGTTCAACGTACACAGAGTCGATAACATGATCATTCAGTCAATAGCGCTGCTCGATCAACTCGACAAAGACGTCAATACATTCTCAATGAGAATTAGGTGAGTTGTTTGTCTTTTCACAAATCAAGAATCTTGTCAAAATCAACAAAGATTTAGAAAATTAAGTTAATTTAGTTTATAATATAATAATAATATCTTCACACATTCCACACAGCACCATCTAGTTCCACACTAAGCATACATAGATTAATATACTACATATAGTTTTTTTTTTTTTGTAAATACATACATTATATCTTCTTCTTCTATCTATATAAATAAAAATGAATCACTAAATTTGTCGTTAAGCGCAAAACTTGAGAACGGCTAGACCGATTTTATTTTTTGCACCCCGGGCGAAGCCGGCATTGGATCGCTATGTCGTTATAAATACAAACATTCATGACTCAGGTACAAAGGTAAATGTTAACAATAAACATTTGCCCCTAACGGGATTCGAATCTGCGACCGTTTGGTTAACAGCTACGGTTACTAGCCACAAGACCAAACGTGTTGTCACATTAATTTTATTAAGTAAGTTAATTTAGTTTATTAAGCGCCTGTTTCACAAACGTCAAGTAGGCCAAACTGTCATTTAAAGTCACAGGTAAACAGGGATAATGGAGCTGATATACCTTTGTTTGTACGGTAAACGTCCAAAACATTAAATAGAATATAATTAATATAATTAATTAATCGGCTATCAAATGATGCAATAAACCGAGTGCATAATTCAATATAACAGAAAATGATTTCTAAAAGTAACTAATCAACACTTGACCAACTACAAGTAAAGTGTTTATTAGTTATTTTTAAAAATAATTTTATGTTTTATTAAATTATCCACTCCTTCCATAGTGCGGAAGTGCATCCTTCCATGGGCGATTTTTTTTATTATTATTTTCTTTTTAATGTTTGGAGCTTTTACCGTAAAGACAAAGGTATATCAGCTCCATTATCCATCCATTACATTTAGCCTACTTGAAAGAGGCCCTAAGCTTATTAAGTTACTCGAGGCGGAAAGAGAACTCTTAATGTTGTGTTTTTCAGGGAATGGTATTCGTACCACTTTCCGGAGCTCTTCAGCATTGTGCCGGAGAATTATTTGTACAGCAAATGTGCAGAGTATATAAAGGATCGCAAATCGCTCAGCGAGGAGTCTCTAGAGCCCCTCACCGAGATACTCGGTGACTCGGAGAAGGCTCAAGCTATATTGGACGCTTCAAAGATGTCAATGGGCATGGACATTTCGCCCGTTGACTTGATCAATATACAGATGTTTGCTACAAGGGTCGTCGGATTGAGTAATTACAGGTAAGTGGTATATGAAGTTATCATTATTATTAATTTTCAAAATAAAATATGATTAAGATGAAGCGTAAGCACCGTTAGCTAGTTTTACATAAATCATATTATTCACTTATTAAATTTATGTAAATTTTTCACAAACAGAAAACAAATAGCCGAATATCTCCACACGAAGATGGACTCGGTGGCACCGAACCTGACCCAACTGGTGGGTGACCAGGTGGGAGCCAGGCTGATATCGAAGGCAGGCTCTCTCACCAGTCTGGCCAAATATCCGGCCTCCACTCTGCAGATCTTGGGTGAGATTTGTCAAAATATTTATATAGATACCTAATCTATACAAATATATTTTTTCTAAAAAATTTTTTTTTATTGTATTGTACGCGCTCAGGAACTACTGCTTCGAATTGAATAATTATTTTTCTGTTGGATAGTCCATTTATCGAGGAAGGGCTATAGGATAGGCCATAGAGAACGTGGACGAAGTCCTAGTATTCTAATAAGGCTATAAAGTTTGTTTGTATTGTCTATTTTTTTTAGAGATTGTCGATAATGCAAACAATCCGCCATATTTTGATCAATATAAACAATCTGCCATATATTGTAAACAATCCGCCATATTTTAATCAATATAAACAATCTGCCGTATATTGTAAACAATCCGCCATATTTTGATCAATATAAACAATCTGCTGTATATTCTAAACAATCTGCCATATTTTGATCAATATAAACAATCTGCCTTATATTGTAAACAATCCGCCATATTTTAATCAATATAAACAATTTGCCGTATATTGTAAACAATCCGCCATATTTTAATCAATATAAACAATCTGCCGTATATTGTAAACAATCCGTCATATTTTTATCAGTATAAACAATCTGCCATATATTGTAAACAATCCGCCATATTTTGATCAATATAAACAATCTGCCATATTTTTATCAGTATAAACAATCTGCCATATATTGTAAACAATCCGCCATATTTTTATCAGTATAAACAATCTGCCATATATTGTAAACAATCCGCCATATTTTGATCAATATAAACAATCTGCCATATATTGTAAACAATTCGCCATATTTTGATCAATATAAACAATCCGCCATATCGATAATTTTAGAAATTGTCTATAAAATGTAAACAATCCTCCATAATTAAGCTTTGCCAATGGTCAAATTAAAAAATTATATAAACGAGGTTATAAATTAATTAAATATTTTTTCCTCTCTCCAAAGGCGCTGAAAAAGCTCTGTTCCGTGCCTTGAAAACGCGTTCAAACACTCCGAAGTACGGTCTCCTGTATCACTCGTCGTTCATCGGTCGGGCTGGCTTGAAGAACAAGGGCCGCATCAGCAGATACTTGGCCAACAAATGCTCCATCGCATCCAGGATCGACTGCTTCTCAGGTATACATCATCATAATCATCATCATACACCAATGTACTACAACTATGGATTTCGCACGCCATACAAAACACTACGAACTTGTAACATTTAAATGTGACATTATGCGTAGAGCATCTGTCATTTAAAACATTGGAGTATAAAATGAAAAGAATATAGAACAACAAAGTCTTAGAATATGTTTGTTCTATATTCTCTAAGTGAATAGTAGAACTTGGTCGTTACCACCTTTCATCATTGACTCCGCCATGATTCCGTTTTTAGGCGTACTTTTTGTGTGCCACTTTGGCATCTGTGATGCAAAATCCATAGTTGTAATACTTCGATGTCATCATACAATTTTAGGTTTAGATTAAGTTAGATAAATTACTTAGGGCCTCTTTCACCATCTGTCAAGTAGGCTAACTGTCATTTAAAGTCACCGGTAACCGGGGATAATGGAGCTGATATAACATTGTTTGTACGGTAAAAGTCCCAAAAATTAAATAGAAAATAAAGATGCAGTAAACCGAGTGCATAATTCAATAAAACATAAAATTATTTCTAAAAGTAACTAATCAACACTTTACTTGTAGTTGGTGAAAGAGGCCCTCACTCAAATATTACTTACTACTTGTAACTCATATTTGAGTAAGTTATTTTTGACAGCCTGTCTGACAGCAGCAATCACAGTATACCATATTGAAATAACAGCATAATATGTGCTGTAAAAACTATAATTTTTGTTTTCACTCCAAACAGAAAATCAAACGTCTGTGTTTGGTGATAAACTCCGTCAGCAAGTGGAGGACCGGCTCAAGTTCTACGAGACCGGTGACATTCCGAAGAAGAATATCGAGGTGATGAAGGAAGCGATCGATGAGGTGATGCAGCAGACCCCGACGGACTCCAGTGAAAAGAAGAAGAAGAAGAAAAAGAAGAATAAAGATAAAGTGGAACCGATGGATGAGGAATAAAAATTTTGTTCTTTTTAACCCCCGATGAGTTTTTGACCTGTCTGTCCGTCTGATGGACCGATTTTGATCCGGTTTTTAGCTATGATTTTAGCTCAGCAGAAATTGGGTCATTAGTAAGTTGGGGGTTAGTTTATAATTTTAATTATAGTTTGTAATTTTAATTATATAAAATGTATTTTTCTTTAAATATTAAAATAGTATATTAATTTTTGTGTTTTTTTGAATCGGTTTTTTAATGGAACGGATGCAAGTGCATTACAAATCCTGGCAAAAAAAATATCAAAAATCCTGATAAATAGAGGCGAGGATAAGAGACTCCTGATTTACTACAATGGTCTTTTTTTTAATTTAATGTCGATGAACAGACTGATGGTCCACTTGATGGTAAAAGGCTAAAGCCACGTTGACACGGTCAGAGTGCACTCGGACCAAGCGCACTCGTATAAAAATAAATACTCGTATAATGGCAACCGGGTATTACGAGCTCACTAGGACCGCGTCCTATTACCGTACTCCATTAAGGTATAAACCGTATCAACGCGGCTGAAGTCGCCTATAACGCAACCAACGCCACGTGTCGAACGCCAGCGAGTCGAATTAGGGTCAGCGCCGACGGACAGAGTGGCGGCGAAGAGCAGTTACAGGTCGCAAAGCCCACTGAGCACGCGTCTCTGAGAATCTGCTCTCGCCGGCTCTTGGAGTCGATTCGCCGCGCGCCTCTCGACCGCGCTTTGAGTCGCTCGCCGTCATTTTATTTCATTGTACCAAATACAGTCGTATTCACGAGCATTTTAGGTTGAATTTAAATTGTTACTAAATTAGTCTCTTCGCTGCCACTCCCTCCGTCGGCGCTGACCCTTAATCTCAAGTGCCTTTCATCCAACTGCTATAATTTTCAACCGAAATTACATCTTATAATTAAAGACATATAAAAAACATCCGCGTTCCGGCATATAAAGGATAAGGGATAGGAAATCCGCTCGCCCAAAAAACATCACGCATGCTGTTATTTCACAATCTAATCCTCAGACCAAATAAGAACCTAAAAAAACGATATTGCTTGTATCCCTTGAAAAATTAATCTATAAAGAAAAACTTGACGCACTTTGTAGGCCTGCAGCTTTATGATACAATTTTTTTTAGTTTTAAACTAGTCTAGGATACTCTACTAATCATAGTACAACACTTACTTTTTTCCTCTGCCTGGACTTGACTTTTTAGATGTCGAATAAAATCTTCGCAAAATAAAACAGCATAAAATATACAATAAAAAACTTTAATGTTAACAACACTTAAACATATTTACAATTTTATTATTACAAACCCTGACATGTTATTTTACTTTTTGACACGTCAATTTGTTTTACCACTACTGAGAAGTGTTCTTAAGATTACTTATCACAATTTATTGATCTATCATAACTTTACCGTCTACACATTTTATTTTAATATTAATATTAACGGCTGCCAACTGAGTGACGAAAAATTTGAATATGTACGGAATAGAGATCGAGACTAGACTGCCGCTACCGCACAATCGACAACTGTCCTTCAGTCCTTCGAGACGACCCGACATCGGTCCCAGTAAAGTCCCGCACTTTTTACACAATATTGCCTGGAACAAAATAAATTAACAGTCACAAGAGTATTCGTTTTTGTTTTTTTTTGCGATCGTTTCAAGGTTGTAATGGAATATAGACCCAATTGACTAGAGCAAACGGTGTTTAGTCGAGTGGCGCAAACTCGCGTTTGTCTCGTCGGAACATCGTTTTAAGGTAGCAACGGAATATAGATCCAATTGACTAGAGCAAACGGTGTTTAGTCAAGTGGAGCAAACTCACGTCCGTCTCGTTGTAGCATCGTTTTAAGGTAGCAATGATATATAGACTCTATTGACTGGACCAAACGGTGCTTAGTCCAGTGGGGAAAACTCACGTCAGTCTCATCGGAGCATCGTTTTAGGTTTGCAATGCAATATAGACTATTGACTGGAGCAAAAGGTGTTTAGTCAAGTGGAGCAAACTCACGTCCGTCTCGTCGGAGCAGTGCAATAGGCGGTCCTGCAGCAGGAAGGAGGCGCCGTGCGCCAGTAGCGCGTCGCGCTCCATCTCGCCGAGGCGCACTCCGCCGCCTCGCTTACGCCCCTTGAGCGGCTGGCGCGTCAGCGAGTCGACCGCTCCAGTGGTGCGCACCTGCCACTTGTCCGACACCATGTGCCGCAGCCGCTGGTAGTGCACAACGCCGAAGAAGATGTCCGCGGTCATCTCGCGGCCGTCCACGCCGCTGTACATGCGCTCCGTGCCGTAGTAGTTGTACCCGCCCGCCTCCAGCAGCCGCCCGAAGTAATCGATCGCCGTCTGCTTCTCGTTGAACAGGAACGGGGTCGCGTTGTGCACCTGTGTTATTTTATTGAAAATCAACCTCGAGACTTTCGTTTCCTACTAGTACCTTTTGTTTATGGCATATTTATGATTAGAAAGCTTGAAAAAAATATACACGAATTATCAATTTAGATAATTTTACTGGACAGATTGTATACAGGTGTCCCAGAAATCAACGCCAACCTAGCCTATCGCCCCGTGCCCGTTTGGTGTTGATTTCTGGGACAGGCTGTATAATAATTATATAAATAGCAGAATAATATAGAAAAACCATAAATTAACTACAACTATGGATTTCGCTTGCTATACAAAACACTACGAACTTTATGGAACATTTAAAAATGACATATGTCATTTAAAGAAAATGTGACTTAACGTCAACACATTGGAGTTTAAAATGAATAGTAGAAGTTGGTCGTTACTACCTTTTACCACAGACGCGCGAAGGCAAGACTCCGCCATGATGATTCCTTTTTAAACAAAATCCATACTTGTAGTGGATTGATGAGAAAAACTCACGTGACTGTGTACTGCCGCCGCCTTGCCGGCCATGATCTCTATCATCATGGCTATTGTCATCCGACTTGGGAAGCCGTGGGGGTTGAATATTATGTCGGGCACCATCCCGCCCTCGGTGAAGGGTAGATCCTCGCTGGGCCACAGCTGGGACAGGATGCCCTTCTGTCCCGCGCGCGACGCGAACTTGTCACCGACCATCGGATTCCTCTGGATCCTCAGCATGATGATCGCGATGGCGGGTCTCTTGGTGAAATCCGTGCACTGCCTTACGCTGTCCACGTAAGCCTCCTCGCTGCCCGCGTACTTGCGCATCACGAACTTATTATCACTCTCGTCGAAGTAGCTGTAATGCGCAATGGGTTATGGGTTAAATAAATAGGGGCAGGGTGACATTGGTGACAGTAACCACCCACTTGCACTGAAAACAGCACATGTGCGGTAAGTGAATGAGGGAATGAGTGGATGCCCATTTCCCTGGGCGTTAGGCCTATGGCTATGCTATAGGCGACGGTAGCCACCTACCATCAAGTGACCTATCTTCGCATGTAAAAAAAAAACTTTATTACTAGCTGAACCGGGTAAATCTAGATCAAATTCGCTCCACACGTTTGGGAGCTACAATTCCACAGACTTATAACACCCCGCTTTTGTGTCGGGCGTTAAACGAGAATGAAATCTTAACTCACCAATAGAAAGGATCGTCTTGTGTAAAATCTGGATCAAAATCTGTCCATACGTTTGGAAGCTACGATTCCATAGACACACATGTCACACTTATGACACCGTGTCTTTGCGTCGCGCGTTAAACGAGAACGAAGTCTCAACTCACCAATAGAGAGGATCGTTCTGTACAACCCTGGCTCCGACCGGCGGTAGACCATCGGAGTCCATGTGCTTCGCCAGTTCGGGGTTCGATTCGTCCCGACAGAAGTACGAGTTGGTGTTTGGCAGCTCGATCACGTTCGACTTGTAGATCGATCCGGCGCCGAGACCTCTCTCGTACGACGACTTGTTTATTATCATCGCGTCCTCCATGTCGTAACCCTGGTATACATTTTTACATCAGTACATAATATTTATTTTCTTACTTTTATAACAGTTTGTCCCGATCAAACACAGAGCCTAAACAACAGGTGTTTAAAAACTTGACATTTTAGTATCTCAAGAAACTTATCCTTGTCACTTGTGTACGATTTTATAGCTCTAGTATATGGAGAGTAGAGGTAAGGAGGACTGACTGTATGGGTTAAAAAGTGGTCCCAGAATACAGGTAAATTAAGATGGCCCTAGTGTAGCTAGACAAAGATAGATATATAGAAGTAATAGAAATCGACAAAGATAGATAGAAGATATGCTACACTAGCGCCATTTTGGCCACTTTTAGAACGCTTATTTTATTGTTGGAGGATAATTATTTTAGTTTGTCACATGAGTCGGTTCTCCTTACCTCTACCCTCCATAGTCCGCACTCTCTAGAGAAAGCTAAACGTCAATGTCGAATCGACACGACGTTGACGACACGTTTGGTCTAGTGGCTAGTAAAGTAACCCTAGTTGTTAACCAAACGGTCGCAGGTTCGAATCCCGCTAGGGGCAAATGTTTTGTGTTATAAACATTTAATCTTTGTCCCTGAGTCATGGATGTTTGTATTTATAATATGTATGTATTTACAAAAAAAAAAAGTAATCTATGTAGTATATCAACTATGTATTTGGTATCCATAATACAAGCATTAGTTGCTTAGTGTGGAAATAGATAATGTCCAGTTAAAAAAAAAATTGTATCAACGCTGTCGCTAGCGAGTGGCGTCATTTATAAACTCATGCTAGACCGTGCAGGACTAAAGTGGGCAATAAACTGACCGTGTAGGAGATGACGGCGACGAGCGCGTTGGTGCCGGCGGGATAGTCGTCCATGCCGATGAGGTCGTGGTGCGTTGGCCGGAAGAGCGGCGTGGCCGGCGTCAACAGCCGGTATAACTTGGTCTCCGCGTTCGTACCCCACGTGTGGATCGGGGTGCCCATCGTCTGTTTGCCCATCTGACACTGGTACATGTTACTGCAACCGAACACACACACACACACTTTAGTAGGACCTTCGAACACTTTTATAAATAACTAGCTGTTGCACGCGACTTCGTCCGCGCAACTTTATAAAATATAACATACTGTTACACACTTGTGTCGTTCATTGTAAAAGTGAACTATCTCCTTGTAACTAAATTTTAGAATAAGGAGCTTTTTGCGAATTATAGTGTAGGAAAAAAAATATAAGCATTCATTCATTGTTTTCATCTATGGCATTTTAATGCAACTATTTGAGTTACTTCACTTTTATATTGAAAATTATGACTAAATGTGATACCATTTCGCAAGAAAAGATGGTTTTAAAAATAGGGAGTTACACCACTTTTACAATGAACGACACACTTTATACTGAGTCCCCAATACTTTTATTGATCGAACGATACATCCGAACATACGACATTGATGTCTCTTCGCGAACGCGTTCGTTCAATTCGGCTCACTGAATGAGTGATACCCGACTCATCGAATGGGATTGAATGAATGAACAAATGAGTGAATCTGAATGAAGAATGAATCTTTCTGAAACGTCACATCAGTGTCAACGAACATATTGTAATGTCATATACTTATACTTCCGTCGACCCAAATAGCCAAATATGTTACTCGCTAATAATGTAGCCTTCTATGGGTGAAAGAATTTTTCAATAGCGCAACAACCTCTAAATGTGCATCTGTTTTTGCAGCCAAGCAAATTGCAAGCCTCAGTCTTAGCCTTAGGCAAGCAAACAACAGACAGATGCTGGCGACTGGCCATTTGCTTGACTGCAAAAGAGATGCACTGTTTTGCAGTCAAGCAAATTGCAAGCCTCAGTCTTAGCCTTAGGCAAGCAAACAACAGACAGATGCTGGCGACTGGGCATTTGCTTGACTGCAAAAGAGATGCACTGTTTTGCAGTCAAGCAAATTGCAAGCCTCAGTCTTAGCCTTAGGCAAGCAAACAACAGACAGATGCTGGCGACTGGCCATTTGCTTGACTGCAAAAGAGATGCACTGTTTTGCAGTCAAGCAAATTGCAAGCCTCAGTCTTAGCCTTAGGCAAGCAAACAACAGACAGATGCTGGTGACTGGCCTTTTGCTTGACTGCAAAAAAGATGCACTGTTTTGCAGTGAAGCAAATGGCAAGCCTCAGTCTTAGCCTTAGGCAAGCAATCAACAGACAGATGCTGGCGAAAGAAGGCGGTTATTGGTGCCAAAGTTTACCTTTCTTAAGGCAACAGATATAACAAATTGTATTCAGTTAGATATAAACAAAATCTATTTACCGAGGAGATTGATTGCAATCAGGCATCGGAATCAATTGAGCCAAGTTGCTTAGGAACGATGTTTTAGACAGTTCCAGATGAGTTGTCTTGCCTAAAATAAAAAAAACAGTTCAATTAATACTTAATTAATATGCAGATCGAAAATCAGTCCAAGTACAACGCTTTAGATATACATATTTAATAGCTGATGCCCATGTAACTTCATTTTTTTGAAAATCCCAAAGGAACCAAACATTTTTTCAAGATAAAATGTATCCTATAGTTTGATCGAGGTAATCATCAATAAATATATCAGTGAAAACAAAATTCTATACGGTTAAGCCGTTTTTGAGATTACCGTGCACAAACAGACAAAAATTCTGAAAAAACAGTTTTTCGATCTCGGTAACATAGTTTTTTTTAATATCGGTACATAGGTAACATACAGGAAAAATAGTTTATTTTTTTTATTTTTACGTTAAGGTTAAAACAGGTTGACGACCCACACGAATGGTAGAAGATGGCTACGAAAGATAATATTTTCATACGCCTCTCACTAATTGAAAGAGGGATCAACGAGGAAAATTGAAAAAAATTACATCCTAGGCGAAGCTGGGAGCGGCTTGTAGTCCTAAAAGATGCTTATTTAAATTGTGTTTACCCTTGTAGATGTCTGCTCGACTGACTGCCACGTCAAGGTAGACCTGCTCCAGGGTACCGATCAGTTCCACGTCACGGGCGTACATGTTGTATACGGGCCTCATCATTCGGCACTCGGTGGTGAAGAAGAACAGTCCAGGGTATTGGGAACATATCTGTAATTTTTCATCAGCAGTTAAACTAAAGAATGTCTCCTTTAGTACCATCAATTTATTACAACTACTGGCTGGTCCGTGGTTTTTTTTATCTTTTTCAACCGACTTCCAAAAAAGGAGGAGGTTCTCAATTCGACTTTTTCTTTATGTTTGTTACCTCATAACTTTCGACTGGGTGAAACGATTTTGATGATTCTTTTTTTATTTGAAAGCTGGTGCTTCCCGTGTGGTCCCATTTCAATTTGGTCCAGTTCTGACAGTGGCATCCATGAGAAAACGGTTTTGAAGTCGGTTTTTTTTTTGTTAAAAAGAGTTATTTATGTCTTATATAGCCTATGTCTTATTCTGATATGTAAGCTATATTATTGTAAAGTTTCATTGAAATATCCATTTAGTAGTTTGAGTAACAAACCTCCATACAAACTTTTGCATTTATAATATTATTAAGTAAGGATAAGGAAGTAAGGAAATAAAGATGGATTTCGTATGAGATTACTTTTTTTTTGTAAATACATACATATTATAAATACAAAACATCCACGACTCAGGTACAAAAGGTAAAATGTTAACACAATGAACATTTGCCCCTAGCGGGATTCGAACCCGCGACCGTTTGGTTAACAGCTAGGTTTACTAGCCACTAGACCAAACGTGTCGTCAAAATACTGCGAACTCTATGGAACATTTAAAAGTGGCATAATGCGTAGAGCATGAACTCATCTACTATCATCTGTCATATAAAGAATGTCGGTCATATCTGACATATAAAGAAAATGTGACTTTACATCAACATAAGGATGTGATTGAAGAGCTATAATATAATAATAGACTTGACCTGACTGCTTTGGACTTGACGGACCTGTTTTGGAAAATTAAGAAAAATTATAGACGACTTGACTGACTAGTCTAGGGATCTGCTACTTTTGATTTTAATTTCAATTTTACCTTTTTTATTTTAAAAAAAGGCTAAGGGGTAAATCCATGTAAAATGAGTGACCATTATTTAATTCTCTAAAAAAATGCGTAGTTCTAAAACCATTAATTTTGCTAATGATCTCATATGTAAGACATTTAATAAAAACGGATTTGATTTTTAATATTCTTATTTAATTTAAACGGAACAGAATTTTTATTGGGTACATACTAGCCTAAAAGCTAATGTCGCCAAAAGTAACGTGAGTTACCAACAATTTTTATTGAAACTTAAAAAAAACTAAACCTAGAAAATTCAAAATAAAACGAGACCCAGATTTTATGCTTTATAACAACGAAATTTCCATTAAGGGGGTAGTTGATGTAATTATAAATATGGTATGCTAGCTTTGTTAGTTTCAATAGGGAAGTAAAAATGTAACATGAGTTACCATGGAATTACCCTAAGGCTATTACAAATTGCTATTTTTACTAATGACACTGGCAAAATCATCGGAGAATATCTGATGGAGCCAAGAATATCTGATGGAGCATTAAAAGAGAAGAAGAAGAAGAAGAATATAATAATAAAACTCACCTTTGTCTTTGGAATGAGTACGATTTCAGTAGTCGTGGGTAACTTTTCGCCCTTAATCTTGAGTGTCCTCAGATACATGACCAATTGCTCAGCCTGATGGGGTGGATAGAAACCTATTTGTTTACCGTCCACAAACACCGGATACAGGTATACATCGTTGTCTAAATGTCTATGGGCCACCCTTTGCACTGATATCATACCTGGAAAAGATACGCACCAATTTCTACTCAACGTGATCCGCTATAAGAAGTGACAGACTAGGATCAAAACATATCGCAAGTTATCATTAAAATTATAAACTAAACCTCCCCTTAAACATGCTATATCCACAGAACACAAGATCATTAAAATTATAGACTAACCCTGACTTTCTATTGAGCAAAAACACGCTATATCTGCTGAAAATTATACCAAATTTCACAATTTCAATTTCAATTTTCAATAGGACCTGTGAAAGTTAGCGAAATCCCTTCGTCAACTAGGAAATGGGTTGATATGGTCTTGTATACCCGGATTTTGTTATCATCAATTACCTCAATTGTCAAATTCAGTTCATATTCACATCAAAATTGGCATAAATGTTCAAATTAACCCCTATAAGGGAGAATAAAAAACACAAATCAATAATTTCAGCTTATAAGGTAGAAAGTTCTTTGCTTACTGTTGTAATAACAACAAATTTGCGCCTTCTGTCTGTATATAGTCTAAGTATATATCATATATATGTAGTATTCCTTGCAATGTATAGCTTCATTAGTTTCATATAATGATTGTCTATGCCTTACCGCTCTCTGCTCTGTAGCCATCACTAGTGAACTGTTTTGTATTTCGTTTCCCATATTAAAATATTATAAAGTCATTTACAAAACAAGCATAGTTTCATTAAATAATATCACTTACATACCATAGGTTTTCATTATCATTTCAATATTCTTGGCGACTGTCTCTCTTGGCAACTCAGTGTGCGTTGTAACCTGAAACGCGTTATCACAGAGTTGTATATGCATGCGTATTATCCTATAGACTCCAAAATCGCGAAACTTTCAGACAATCACAAGGTGTTCCTGTGAAGTTGGTATACCTGACAATCCATGGTGAGATGGTTGAGAAGACCACACGGGGCTCCGTCCGGAGTGTGGACGGGGCACACGAAGCCCCACGCGTCTGGTAAAAGCTGGCGCGCTTCGGTTGTGCGCATTGTCATGAAAAACGACCCTCGGTGGATAGCCCTGCGATCATTTTTCAATTTTATTTCAAGCAAGTGTTAGGCGTCTGCTATTTGTGTCGACTGAATTTGATTGAAAAGTGCTCTGTGACGTTTCAAAAAGAGCAAAAATGATATAAAAAAGGCAATGACTCTGTTGAACAAATGTGATCTTATAGTTGGAATACTTTTATTGGTCTCGGTCGATAAAAGTATTGAAACTCAACATAAAGTGGTTTAATTAATGTACCCCTTCTAAGTAGAGAGTGATAATGCAAGCTCTTTATTTTAGAGTATTTCTTTTATTTTTCAACCTATAACACACATATAACGAGTCAAACTTATAACTACCCACTTTAGAGTCGGACGTCGGAGTTTAATACTTGCCTGAAATGAGACATATATCTCATCCTGTTGATATTTTCCGCGACTATCGTCAGTCCCTTGTGTTGAGTTAGGTTCACGTTGGTCGATGGAACATTTCCAGTCGATATGAAAGATTCCATTCTGCTATCCAATAGTCCGACTCTGCGAACGATCTTTTGGAAGAAATCCTTGTGTGGGAGAAGAAGATAAATCATCAGAAAAATGGACTCAAAACTAATCTTTCGAACGATTTTGAATAAACCAATATATGTCGCTATATTATTATACATTTTATATTAAAATGGAATATACCTGTATTATTATACAGGGTGTCCCAAGACTATGCGACATGAAGGGAAACTACCTTAAATATCGTAGATAGGATATTTTGCTGAAAGCATACTTTTGTTATTTTTAAAACTCAGATAATACTGCATTCAAAGATTTTCTAAAAATTACTTTTTTCGTCTGGGAATTACACCTAAGGTATTTTTTCACACTTACCGTATTCAATTGAACGCCGGCTGAGGCGTTCTTTATGACATATCTTTTTAGGAACAATGTGTATGATTGCAAACGTTCCTTCAACACTTGCAGATACACGTATCCGCCGATTTGCAACTCTTGCATCATGATTGCGTCTGCGCCTTCGACCTTATGGAAAACAAAATTTATAAAACATATTATAAACTAACCCCCCGACTTTCTATCGAGCCCAAACACGCTATATTCGCTGTAAAGTGCTGTAAAGAATTTGTCACAATTTTGCACGTTGGATTCTTGCAATTGTTGACTAAAAGCCAATAATGTTCTATATATTAAAACTTTTTATATAATAAAAAAATGTATGTTTCTTATAATGAGCTATAACGTACATTTAAAATTGGTATGTCAACAGTTAACATCTATATATTATGGATTTTCTAAAATTATGGAATTAAGTTCCCCAGCCCAGTAGACAACAAATTCTCCTAAAATACGTATTACTGAGTACCAACGTTAGGATACTTCACCCTATCTGTATCTATACAGACAAAGAGGAAGACACGAAATAATGCTCACCTTACACTTGTCTTGCACCAAATCGAACAGTTTCTGTGTCATGTAGACCAAGGCGTGCAGCTTGTCCTGGTAGTCGGGCAAATGTATGAGAACGCACCGCTGCATCAGGAAGTCGGTGATCTCCTCGTCAGTGGTCCACGGGGGCAAGTCATACATCTTCGGTCGGAACAAGCGGCCCATGTACGCGCGACAGTCTTCGGCCGTGTGCAGGTGTTCCTCGTGCAGTGCTCTGAACATGTTCTCTATGCAGCTAAAAAAAAAATTAAAAAAACAAAACTGTCAAGTCGTTGGAGTGCACGCCAAAAGTGCACTTTTTGAAGTGAGAACTTCACAAAGTTTGCACTTTTTGAAATGAAATGTGAAACTTTACCCTACTTTTTCTAGGGAAATGTGAACACTTCACAAAGTTTGCACTTTTTGAAGTGAAAAATTAAAACTTCACAAACTTTGCACTTTTTGAGGTGAAAAATGAAAACTTCACAAAATTTGCACTTTTTGTAGTGAAATGTGAAAACTTTACCCTACTTTTTCTAGGGAATGTGAACACTTCACAAAGTTTGCACTTTTTGAAGTGAAAAATAAAAACTTCACAGTTTGCACTTTTTGAAGTGAAATGTGAACACTTCACAAAGTTTGCACTTTTTGAAGTGAAAAATAAAAACTTCACAGTTTGCACTTTTTGAAGTGAAATGTGAAAACTTCACAAAGTTTGGATTTTTTCTAGTGACAAGGAAAAACTTCACAAAGTTTGCACTTTTTATAGTGAAAAGGACGTTTTTGAAGTGAAAACTTCACAAAATATGCACTTGAAGTGCAAAGTTTGCATTTTTTGAAGTGAAAACTTCACACTAGGCACATTCATGCACAAAATGTAGGTACCATTCAAAAACTTACTTGACGTAGTATAAGTCTTTCGATTTACCATTCAATAACAGTTTATATATGTAAAACTCGTCTCTGTTGCTTATGCATTTTATTAATAGCATGAGCGGAACATAATACATTGTTCTCGAGTGTGAAAACATGAATTTACATGTTCCGTTTTGTACGAAATGCAGTACGTTGTTCTGAAAAAAAAAAAAGAACAGTAAAGAACAGTAAGAAGGCTACTATTCCAATAAAAATAATTATTGAACATACCAATCATAAATTATGTCTTAAAGATTTTTTAAAACGATTATAGAAACTATAAACTGTGCAATTGTGGATACAATTATGGACAAAATAACACAATTATGGACCTTCTGAATGAGCTACACAAAAGAAAAGTTTAAGTTTAAGATATTTTTTCGACGACAGATGCCCCTGCGCCGACAAATTATAACGCGCTATCGTTTCGTTCCTCAACAGGAAGTGCACTTTTCATCCCATTTTCCCCTTTAAGTCCTCTGGTGTCACTGCTCAAGTCCGCCTGGACTGGACAAGCTGTCATTCCAAAAACAGAAATAAACTCACGGTGCTCGTTTGGTCGTCGGTGACACATTTGATTAGTACACCAAGGTCTGAGAAAAGTTCGCCCCTGGCTTTCCATGTGGGCCTCTTGATGGCCACCGGGAAGTTGCGTCGAGTGGCTTGCAGCATACGCATCAAGCGCTGGTGACCCTGAAACGTAAAGGAAACGGTGAGTCTAGCCAGTCAAACACGTTAACACCAAAGTTGGAATTATGAATTAAGGGATGCAAGAGCTCATTTTCCTGTCCATCAGCCTGTCTGTCGAACTTAACATAATTTTTTTTAATGACAAGCAAGAAGATTACCTTTACAATGAAGTATCCACCCCAATCATCGACGTGTTCATTATGTGCCACCATCTCTTCGGGAGTCAAGCCTGCCAGATGGCACAATTTTGACTGAAAAAATTTCATTATTAATTCTTATAATTTCTTGTGCATGTTTTTGTAAATTATGTAATTTTTATTATTTTTACTAATGTAAATAATTTAAATAATGTATCATTGGGAACTGATACATCGAATTGGGTTTACTCCTGTTATGATGTATAACCATGTGCATTGTAAATAAAAAAATATATACTATTATATACCGCTGAAAAGATTGTTTGTTTGGTTGTACACGCTAATCTCAGGAACTACTGGTTCGAATTGAAAAATTATTTTTGTGTTGGATAGTCCATTTATCGAGGAAGGCTTTAGGACATATAACATTTTGAAGTCGGTGAAGTCGCAGGCAACAGCCAGTATTAAATAATTGCGCATTTTCTGTTATTAAAGAGTGACCAACACTTGATTTTGACGAGCCTATTGCATGTGTCATCACTGATAAACCGCTACCCATGGTTATTGCAAATAAATAATTATTATTATTAAAACTCTGTCTCAGGGGACTTGATTAAGATTCTTTTTAATTTTTAACTTTTATGAGCATGTTAAAAAATTTATATGGTTATAAAACACTTGTTCGTGAATTAAAAATAAAAGGATTTTTCATATATTAACAAATAATTTATAGAACGCTCGACCCCCTAAGGGATCGCGATCCCCAGTTTGATAATTTATGCTCTATTTAGTTTTTATAGAAATAATGAATTTTGTTATTTAAGAAGTAAAAGTTCCCATACCTTAATCATAATTGGTAGTTTTCCAAGTGACTTCTCCAAAGTCAACGATTTATTGTCAACATGGAATGTTATTTTAATTACGAAGTCCCCCCTGTAGGTCGCGGCACGTTGGCTACACTCTGTCGGCCATATTTCCTTATGTTTGATTCCCACCGCTTCCTTAGGCGCGAATGGTTTGTGCAATTTTGCTTCGTCTATGGTTATCTTTATCTTTTCACCGCTGGGTAATTGAAATTCATATGGCACTAGGTCCGCTACGGCAACCTTTAGACCATGGTCAATCATATAATTGAAAGAGTCAACGTGGGGAGTACCTAAAGATATCAAACGCTGAAAATATTACCACAATATTATTATATATTATATGATTTTATTCTCTTTTTCAAGCTTCATTGGGAAAAGATATAGTTGACATTTGATTTTATCTTTAAACTAGCTGGTGCCCGCGACTTCGTGCGCGTTGAAAAATAAAAAATAAACACAAATAACACATCAAGTTTTATGTATAAAATCGCGTATTTACAATACACAGCCTAAAACTGTTCCATAACCTATAAAAAACTTTTAAGGGCTTTTCAAGTTAGTATATTAGTATAATATTGTAATATATACTTTAAAACTCGCACTATAACCCAGTAAAGTAAACGTACTGTATTGTACCATAAAATTTGTTATTATCAAAGAAAATAGAGAAATTTTCACTTACCGGGTTCTCATGTTTTGGTATTTTACCATAATTTACGCTACTCGTGTATGATAGAGTAGGTACCTTTTTCAATTTCGCTTTCTTATTTTCTACTGATCCCATTTTGTTTTAATAATTAAATGTTTAACTTCAAATTATCTTGTAAAATTTGTAATTAGAAAAACAAACACGTTGCGAAAAATTATATAAATAAAAATAAGAACACGGAACGCCGTCTGGCCGTCAGGAATAATCACACTTTGACATTGACAATTGACAACACCGAGTATTCTCCGCGCATTATACGCAAAGAGTAATATATAGGAAGAATTATACGTCATATTAAGCAAGGAGGAAAGAGATAAGGAGGGCAATCCAAGGGCAATCTGAGTATTAAATGTGTCAGTTGAAAGCTAAGACAAAGTATAAATAGACAGAGTGATAAGATGTTGCCGCTCTTCTGTAGCTGTATAAACTAAAGACCTTGTATCTCTGTCTACGTTACTGACGTGTGCCAAGAGTAAAAGAGACAGTTATTGTAAGTTTGGCAACAACGCACTGTCGGTGTGAAACGTGTCATGTTATGACCGCCTAGTCTGTGTAAACATTGCGGTATTGTGCAGTATTTTATTAATTTATTAAGAAATCTCAGTGTATTAACTAAAATTTAATTGAACAATTGATATAATGTCTTGTTCAGCTGTGTATTTTTCGTCAAGAACAACAAAAGGAGGAGTGAAAGACCCGGAATTATCATTTCATACGTAAGTCATTGAATAGATTTTTTAAGCTTTACGATGAGTTTTATAATAATAAAAACGGAATACCATTAAATTTCAGCAATTGTAAGTCTCATTCAATATTCAATATTGATGAGAATCAAGTTTTAAACCTTAAATTAATGAAAATAAAATTCTTTGTTTTGGACGTCATTTTTAGTGATGTACCCTGTATGTAATGTAAGCGTTATCGATAAAAATTGTATACATTTTCGATAGTTAAGTATTGAGATTTTTACTATTTTTAAAATAAATGTTTAAGGTACCAAAGAAGAGAAAACCACCTCAGCGCCAAGATGAAATTCAAGTTATAACTCCTAGGAAAAGAAAAAGAATGCAAGAAAGCGGTGTCAATATAGAAGATATTCCTACTACGCCCAGGAGAACGGTGAAAGTTTTAACACCACTAACGAAAACTCGAATGGTGGTTGCAAGACGACTTGGTGTGATTAAAATATTCTTAAATTCTTCTGTCTCCTGTGTCTAAATATATTTTTAGTTCGTTTACCATTAAAATGTTTTTATTTATGTCAGCATATATCAATAATTACAATTATGTATAGTCAAGCTTCACCATAGTTCAAGTTTGAATTCTGTGTGGGTGAGTTAAGAATGGTACAAAGTGTAGAGCTCTATTTGCTCTTGACTGTGCACAAATAAAATAGATTCTAATTATTAATGTACCCTGTAACTTCTCGATATTCAATTTGATATGACTAGGTTATCGATATCGATCGATACACTAGTCACATAATTAAATAAATTAGATTCTAATTATTAAAATAAATTACAGTTCTCGATATTTGATTTGATGTGAATCGGTTATCGATACCGATCAATACACTAGTCACATCCCTATTCACGCACACTAATACATATTAACAGCTGCACACTAACATAAAAGTTACATGCATAAAATCGATATCCTCTATCCATTTATACTTGATCCTAGGTTGAAAGACAATAAATTGATGGCGCTAGTGTAGCTAGTGAGAGTAAACAATTCAAATTCAACAAAAATTCAACTCGGCGCACTTCACTCCGTCAACAACTGCTACATTCATGCCATACTCTTCATACTCTCAAACTCTCTGTTCACACTAGCGCCATCTTTATTTATCGCTTTTAGTTGCCACTTTTTCAGTTTAAAACCCATGTAAGATAGCGCTCCTTATCTCTACCCTCCTTAATATTAAGGTTTGAAAGCGATAAAGTGCTAAAGGAAATGAATTTTTTTCAGTGTTCACTCATCAGGGATGATGTGGGGCCATAATCTGATGGAAACTTTTGTCACCTTCTCTGCTGTTTCTTTAAATCTAAAATACTGTATAATAAAACTTGAACTATTATGTGCACATAATAGTTCAAGTTTTATTATAATAAATTATAATAATAATTATAATTACACATAAGATTAATAAAGAAGAATCTTTATTAATCTTCACATAATGATACAAATTTAATCTATACTATTATACTATTAACTATTTTAATATTTACTATTTTACTATTAATATTATAAATGCAAAAGTAACTCTGTCTGTCTCGCTTTCACGCCAAAACTACTGAACGATTTAAATGAAATTTGGTACACAGGTAGTCTAGAGCCTGAGAAAGAATATAGGCTACTTTTTAATACGAAAAAAGGGTTGTAAGGGGTTGAAAGGGGGAGATAAAAGGTTGTATGGAAGTATCGTCATTTTTGAAGCTAAAAGATTAAAACTTAAACTGTTGATTAGATATAAATAAATATTAATGCGAAAAAAGGGTTGTAAGGGGTTGAAAGGGTATGGTTAAAGGTTATAAAAGGTTGTATGGAAGTATCGTCATTTTTAAAGCTGTCTGTCTGTCTGTTACCTTTTCACGCCTTAACTACTTAACCGATCATCATGAAATTTTTCATACAAGTTGTCAGGGATACAAGAAAGTGTTACCTTAAACCAGAAAGAACCAGAAACATAAAAATACGCGACTTTGCCCCGCCCTTTTTCTAAAACATTTCCTAGGTACCTATTCAATTTTTTTGGCTCATATATTTGTCAATAATTGAGTTTTTTTTATTTTATGTTTATTTTTAGATGATCCCTCGGAAGCAAAATTTCATAATGATCACTTATGGCGTTAAGGCGTAAAAATGTAACAAACAAACAAACAAAGTTATTAAAGTTAGGTCAGTGGATAGTTACACGCCGGAATGCGCGGGAAAAAAGAGCGTATTTTGTTGTCTCGTATTATTATGAAACTTTATAAAAAGTATTAGAAAATTCTTCACACTTTTTTCACTTGAAATTAGAGAAAAAAAATTACAATTTCAAGGCGATGAAAGTCGCGGAACACTGCTAGTATATAATATGTATAAAATTAGATGGAGATACACGTAAGCCGTAAACAACTTGCGCCGCACAGGTGGAATATTTCCTCGGTGTTGATTTTATCTCGCTCGAGCATTCTCAAGGGATAACAAGGATAATAGTAGAATAATATTCTCGAGAGAATGCAGCCGCTGGCAACAAACATTTTTGTTCTCAACTACTTAGTTAAATCTATTATACGAGTAGTTTTAATGTTTCTAAAGACCCCGTCATTATGGGAGTATAGAATTTTTCTTGATTCTATCTGCTCATTGATTCTATATAACTAGATGACAAAAAAGACCAACTTCTAATCTGGCAAAATATCAAGTACCTCTAGTACAGTGATTTGGTGGTTAAACAGGTTAACAACAACAATTTAACAGGTTTCTTAGAAAGTTTTCCGAGAGTTTAATTGGTGATTTTCTAGGTTTGTTATAGATATTACTGGCTGGTGCCCGCGTTGGACGATGAAAGCATAGAGTAACTTTTTATATGATGAAAGGTACCCTACGTCCTTTCTGGTGTCGCAGACAACGTGTATGCAAAATTTAATATAATAAATTTAATATAATTTAATGAAATTTAATATAATAAATTTAATATAATTTAATGAAATTTAATATAATTTAATGACATTTAAATGAAATGAAATTGAATTTAAATGAAATTAAAATAAATTTCTTTTAATTCGATTTAATTCGATTTAATTCGATTTAATTCGATTTAATTCTATTTAATTCTATTTAATTCTATTTAATTCTATTTAATTCTATTTAATTCTATTTAATTCTATTTAATTCTATTTAATTCGATTTAATTCGATTTAATTCTATTTAATTCGATTTAATTCGATTTAATTCGATTTAATTCGATTTAATTCGATTTAATTCGATTCAATTCGATTCAATTCGATTTAATTTGATTTAATTCGAATTTAATTCGATTTACGAAAAAGGAGGAGGTTCTCAATTCGACAGTATTTTATTACGTTTTTTATAACCTCAGAACTTTCGACTGAGTGAAACGATTTTGAGAATTCTTTTTTTATTTAAAAAGCTGGTGCTTCCCGTATGGTCCCATTTCAATTTGGTCCAGTTCTGACAATGGCATCCATGAGAAAACGGTTTGGAGTCGAAAGAGTTATGATCATTAGTTTTCTGGATTGCCTCCCACTATCGAAGCCCATCAAAAACTAATGTATAATTTATCTTAACGTTGATTATTGATAAAGAAACAAAATGTTCGGACGTGTTATTTTGTATTAATTAAATATTGATATAAAAGTTTATATAAAAGTTATTGCAAATTCATTCTAAGTATATAACATAACGTAATACTGTGATATTGCTAAAGCCATTATGTAATAAGAGATTAGATTATTTCGTATTTCAAGAAAATAAGGAGGTTAACTAACTTTATGTTTGGTACTAACTAATTAATATAAATGTAGTTGTGCGTCCATACTATACGAAATGGTGGTGAAATAGCCTAACATAGCATAGCCTATGTTACTCAGTGAAAATGTAGCATTTTTAAAATTGGTCCAGTAGTTTTTTCAGTTCATTCATTACTTATAAAAGTTCATTACGAACAAGAATTAAAAAAAATACAAAATTACAAACGTACAAAAATACAAATCTCCTCTCTGTATTAGGTATATTAGTATATAATAGTATATCTTCTTATTCTTTATTTATAAAAGGCGATGTGTGTGTGTGTGTATGTGTCCTAATATGGACTCCAAAATCGCTGAATCAAAATGATGAAACTTTCAATCTTCAGATTAGTCCAGCATGTAATCCTGTGAAGTTTGGTAGCGATCGGACGCGGGCGAAGCCGGGAGCGGGTCGCTAGCAATAAATAAAGAAAAAGAAAAGTTCATTCGTTCGTTTCGTTTTAGAGTCTTTTTAATAACTATTAAGCATAGAGTAAGTAGTTATAAGTAACTATTTACTGTATGCTATTAGCTTGTGCCTGCGACTTCGTCTGCGTTGAAAAAGAAAAAAGTAGCCTATCCTGTGTCCTGTACGTCTATATGTTTATCTACCAAGTTTTATGAAAATCAGTTAATTGGTTTAAGAGTTATGGAACGTTTAAGGAACATACATACATACATTACCTACACTTACAGATTTATTATTAGTATTGATGATTGTATTGAGTATTGAATAGAATAGAATAGAAAACATTTATTTGCATACACATAACACACACGAATACATCTAAAGATAACAAATTAAATACATACATTTTTTACATTTAATGAAAATATATGCATAAATAAAATCCCTATGAGTGTGCGCCATGGCATCAAAAAGGCATCATAAGCTGATGCAAAGATATTGATTGATGATATTTTATTTTTTATACATACATACATACATACACACACACACACACATATACATACATACATACATACATACATACATACATACATACATACATACATACATACATACATACATACATACATACAAACAGAAAAAAATTCTAAAAATGGTTAATTTAGTTTCAGTATCATGTATAGAGCCTATAAACACGATATATCTGAAAACAAAGTAATTTGCTCCATGACCGATCCTTAGATTTATTATTCGTAACTACGAGTATATTAGTATATTGATATATTGATAAAAAGCCTCTCTTTCACCAACTACAAGTAAAGCGTTGATTAGTTACTTTTAGAAATAATTTTATGTTTTATTAAATTATGCATTCGGTTTACTGCACCCTTCAATAGGCGATTTTTTTTCATTATTTTCTTTTTAATGTTTTTTTACTTTTACCGTACAAACAAAGGTATATCAGCTCCATCATCCCCGGTTACCTGTGACTAAATGACAGTTTGGCCTACTTGACGTTTGTGAAAGAGACGCTTTGATGTATTATTCGTAACTGAGTATATTGATATATTGATAAAAAGCCCCTCTGTCACCAACTACAAGTAAAGCGTTGATTAGTTACTTTTAGAAATAATTTTATGTTTTATTAAATTATGCATTCGGTTTACTGCACCCTTCAATAGGCGAATTTTTTTCATTATTTTCTTTTTAATGTTTTTTTACTTTTACCGTACAAACAAAGGTATATCAGCTCCATCATCCCCGGTTACCTGTGACTAAATGACAGTTTGGCCTACTTGACGTTTGTGAAAGAGACGCTTTGATGTATTATTCGTAACTGAGTATATTGATATATTGATAAAAAGCCTCTCTTTCACCAACTACAAGTAAAGCGTTGATTAGTTACTTTTAGAAATAATTTTATGTTTTATTAAATTATGCATTCGGTTTACTGCACCCTTCAATAGGCGAATTTTTTTCATTATTTTCTTTTTAATGTTTTTTTACTTTTACCGTACAAACAAAGGTATATCAGCTCCATCATCCCCGGTTACCTGTGACTAAATGACAGTTTGGCCTACTTGACGTTTGTGAAAGAGACGCTTGGATGTATTATTCGTAACTGAGTATATTGATATATTGATAAAAAGCCCCTCTGTCACCAACTACAAGTAAAGCGTTGATTAGTTACTTTTAGAAATAATTTTATGTTTTATTAAATTATGCATTCGGTTTACTGCACCCTTCAATAGGCGAATTTTTTTCATTATTTTCTTTTTAATGTTTTTTTACTTTTACCGTACAAACAAAGGTATATCAGCTCCATCATCCCCGGTTACCTGTGACTAAATGACAGTTTGGCCTACTTGACGTTTGTGAAAGAGACGCTTTGATGTATTATTCGTAACTGAGTATATTGATATATTGATAAAAAGCCCCTCTGTCACCAACTACAAGTAAAGCGTTGATTAGTTACTTTTAGAAATAATTTTATGTTTTATTAAATTATGCATTCGGTTTACTGCACCCTTCAATAGGCGAATTTTTTTCATTATTTTCTTTTTAATGTTTTTTACTTTTACCTTACAAACAAAGGTATATCAGCTCCATTATCCCCGTTTACCGGTGACTTTAAGTGACATTTAGCCTACTTGACGGATGGTGAAAGAGGCCCTAAAACCAAAGATTTAAATCGCCTAAAATGAATGTTTGTATTCGCGAATTTAGCTATTCTATATTTAAAAATCTCTAGGTAGACAATGTAGTAAACATACTGGCACATTACATAAACGCGTCGGATGTTGTGTGCGTAGGTAATTTAAAATTATTTGGCCAGTGTTCCAAAATCGTGTGTGGACGCTGCGCGCGCCGCACGACAGATACTTCGTTTGCCGAACGCGTGCACAAACCGATATTTTGCATTATATAATATTTTTTTACAGTTTCTGTCCATTTTTTTTAATACTTCCACGTGTTTACAAGTGCATAGTGTGTGGTTCTACAAACTATTCTATTAGTTGACTATAGAATTATTATTATATAAACTTGGTAAGTAAGTTTTATTTACTTACGTTATAAACTTTTTCTAAACGAAACTTTAATATCTATTTGTGTAATGAAATTGTGTATGTATTTTATTTAAATAACTAACTTAAAAAGAAGCTTTTCTAAGCTTAACTAAGCCGTCTTTTCTTTTATATAAATTATTAGATAAATTTTGTATACATTTTATATAAAAGAAAAGACGGCTTGAACAAAAGGCTGGCAATTTTTTTAAATATCCTTCGTAGTCCGAGGAAGGTTCTTATGAAAAGAAATAAGTTAGAAAATTTGTCGCTATTCGCTCATATTAAAATTTTTTTTAAAGACAATCTAGTTTGTAAACATTATTTTATTTCTACCCACATAGAAATATATTTTAACTATTTCTTATAACGAAATATGGATTTATTTATACATGTTTCAATATTTAATAAGCACTAATAAATATTATTAGCTCGTCCCTTTACTGTTCAATTATTATTTTTTTTAATATTGAAAACACTCTCTGGTCTATGAAATAGACCTATCTATGTAAATGAATCTCATGCTTTAAGATTACTACTTCTAAGCGCCTTTCACAAACGTCAAGTAGGCCAAACTGTCATTTAAAGTCACCGGTAACCGGGGATAATGGAGCTGATATACGAGTACCTTTGTTTGTACGGTAAACGTCCCAAACATTAAATAGAAAATAATTAAAAAAAAAAACGGCTATCGAATGATGCAGTAAACCGAGTGCATAATTCAATATAAAAGAAAATGGTTCCTGAAAGTAACTAATCAACACTTTAGATGTAGTTTGTGAAAGAGGCCCTAAGTTTATCTAGTAAAAGACTAAAGATGCATAAAACCAGTTTATAAAACCGTATTTTAAAAAATAAAAAAAAACAATTAGAATATTTCAAAATTTTTTTTATAAGTTTCAACAGTTTATAATTTAGGTTTATAAAAGTGTAAACGTGCCGTGTCTATAGGTTTAAGTACCTATTAAATATTAAAAAGAACTATTTGTACTTACACGTTGTACTTTATGTTACACAGGTAAAATAAAAAATGACAATTCGCCCAACTTGGGCAAGATGGGATAGTCCATTAAATGGTTTTTGATTTTTTGTCTGTTTGTCTATGCGTTTGTGCACGATAATCTCAGAAACAGCTTTAACCGACTTGAATGCGGTTTTCACTGATGTATTGATGATTGCCTGTATTAGGAACTATAGGATAATTTTTATCCTGGAAAAATGTTAGGTTCCAGTGGGTTTTTCAATAAATTAACTACAGCGGGTACTTAGTTGCGAGCACCAGCTAGTGTTGAAATAAATATGCTAAGCTTTTAGCATATTTAGCATATAATAGATTGTTTAGCAGCTAAACGATCTACTTGACAATAAAAAAACAAGAGTTAATTCAATTAGGGAGACCGCTTGGCATTGAAACCGGAAATGACGACTCGTTCGTCCGGTCTATCGTTTGAATTGAAGACGTGAGTGGATGAAGGTGCTATGTCGCATAATTCTAATTTTGAATAAATAGAGGTTAAAGTTTTACTTTTAATTTTTGAGATATTAGATATATTCTATTTGTGATACATTAAAATACAGGTTTTATTTATTACCTACATTACCTATTATATAAACTGTCAGCGCCTGCGACGATCACATGCGTAAAGATCACATCTGTAAAGATATTTTTTGTTTGATTATTGTTCTATAGTGTTCACACCAAAGACTTTATAAGTATATTTGGGAGTATAGACACGGCGTAGCCCGTAAATAATGGTAGTAGTACAATTCGTCCACTCGAGATTGTCCACACGAGAGAGAAAGAGAGAGAAGTGGACGAATTCGCACTGTCGCTCGCTAGTGCGAGTATGATTTTAATACTACCAAAGATTTCGGGGCTTTCTGCTTGCTACGCCGCATCTATAGTTCAGATCAATGGTTCACACAAAATTAGTCTGAGTATAGATCGATGGGGTGACCACGATTTCGAAGTTTAGTGGACATTTTTTCAAAGAAAAATCAGAGGACATTTTATTTTAATTGATTAAATAGATATGATTTATTTAATACAAACTACATCTTCAGTCCCAATACATTCTATCTAAAATGTAGTTATAGAGTATAGGTATCATATCAAGAATGTTATACTGCAAAACTAACAGAAAGTTGTTTTCTGTCCAAACGAATATCTTACAATATAATTTTCAACTTTTTCTAACATATCGCTCGTTGTTGTGCCCCGATTCGTTGATTTGTTGTCCGATATCTTGTTTGATTTTTTTAAATTTATTTGTCAACGAGTGAAGCTATTAGGGTTTAACTTATAATAAATACTTTTATAAATACATTACCTGTTGCACGCGGCTTCGTCCGCAAATATAGCCCATGTTACCCGCTGATAATGTAGATTTCTGTAGGTGAAAGAATTTTTAAAATCGGTCCAGTAGTTTTTGAATTAATTCATTACAAACAAAAATACAAATCTTTTCTCTTTATAATATTAATTTATTAATATAGATAAATCGTAGGGGAGTTTTAACTTCATGTAGAAAATCGTATCGATAACTTTTTCATCATTACAAATGGAACAGAAAAATAAAATTTTTGCAAAATATTTATTTAAGTAAGCCTTGAAACACATAATCCAATTTACGGTGCAAACGTAACTGCAAAATAACTCAGTAATATTCCTGTACCATTTTACGATCAAATCGATCGAAGTAAATGTCCAAAATAGACGACCTCTACACCGTTCTGAATCACCTGTATAAACTTCATGACTGAATTAATTTGCCCACTTCTATAAACAGTATTTGATTATTTTGCTTTAATCAAAAGGAGGTAGGAAGGCTAAATATGTTTACTTACTTACCGTGGGAGATTAGTAATTGAATTTTAAATAACACTGGTAGTTTTTAAAAAGAAATTATATTTGAACTAGTTTAAATTGAGAAAAATGTAGAATAGAATTTTAATGAAAGATAAAATTCATAACTCAGGATTCGCAATTCCTTGAAGTAAGGAATCGCGTCAAGGAATCGCGAAATGGCGTTACAGAATCAGAATTTAATTACAGAGCTTAATTGTTACAGAATCAGGGCCCAGATGTAACAATTTAAGGAATTGACGCCATTTCGCGATTCGCGATTAGGTATTTAACATTTTGATATGTTTGGTGTTGAAATTATGATAATATGAACGGATAAATAAATGAGTATAATGTGCGCACAATAAAAAAGTTTTATTTATATTTTATATCGATGCTATGAAATGAAATATTAAATAGAAGAATAGAGGCACCTACAAAAGATGGTAGATGGCTACCATCGCCTATAACACAAGCAACGCCACAAGTGCTGCAAGTGCGCTGTCTACTGCAGTAGGAGTAAAGACGGGATTGGGGAGGGACGGGGGAAATGTACTCTAATATCCCTTACTCACTCATCAAAACAACAGCACACATGCTGTTATTTCACTGTGGTCTTCCGAAATGACTGCGAAACGCAATGTGCCCTGCCATTACTTTAATTATTGAAGATTGATTATTTACTTTATGTTAAGTAAATACTGTTTACTAGGAGTTCAAGCAGCAATTGATATTTTACATGTTCGCTAAAGACCTCATTTACAATTTAAGAATTGGGGATATTATGAAGATTACAGAATAGACTCTCGTAACATATATCTCGCAACATATGCTCATGATATACACAAAATTTGTACTACAGGTTTTTTAATAAAATTAAAATATAGTCTTAAATAACCCAAATCTTTTCAATGTTCAAGTAAATAGGCATCTTCTGCGAGCGAGCTCCATCATAGGCCTCATCTTCCTCGAGTATTGTTCACAGGTGTGGAATCCCCAATATGATATATATGTCAACAGAATTGAAACTATACAGAAAAAGTTCTTGCGATTCTTAGAATTCAAGTGTGGGTGTCGTGACGAGAATTACGAGGCTAGATGGCGGAGGCAGCACATGCTCCCGCTTAAAGAAAGACGTTTCATTGCGGACAGTCTCTTTCTTATGAAAATTGTCCAAAACATTGTTGATTCTCCTTATTTGCTGTCAAAAGTAAATTTAAAAGTTCCTTGTAGGTCTGTTAGGATGGCATCATTACTAAGTTCCAGACATTGCGCAACAAATTTTAGGAAAAACTCTTTCATTCCTAGGTCGGCCAAATTTGTTAATAGCCTAAGGGCCTCTTTCACAAAGTACATGTAAAGTGTTGATTAGTTACTTTTAGAAATCATTTTCTGTTATATTGAATTATGCACTCGGTGTACTGCATCATTCGATAGCCGAATTTTTATTATTATTTTCTATTTAATGTTTGGGACGTTTACAGTACAAACAATGGTATATCAGCTCCATTATCCCCGGTTACCGGTGACTTTAAATGACAGTTTGGCCTACTTGACGTTTGTGAAAGAGGCGCTAAGTGAATTACCAGAGCTCGATTTATTTAATTCTAAGATTAACAAAACAAGAGAGCTACTCTCAAAATCATGGTTCGATGGTTCTCGATCTTCACCTTAGTTTTTCTTTTTCTTCTTTGCTTCATTTGTTTACTTTTTTTTTTCTAAATTATTTTATGTAGTTTGTTTCCAATTACTGATATTGGTTTGTAACGGTTTATTTTTATTTTTATTTTTTAGATTCAATATGCGGAAACTTATAAATGGTGTAATGTTATTCTTTCATTTAGTTATTAAGTAAAAATTGTAAGTAGCACTGTAAGTTTTCCTTAAAAATAAAAAAATAAATAAATAAATAAATAAATAAATAAATAAATAAATAAATCTTCGCTACAGGACTGGCCAAGAGAAAACTCATTTTTAATTTTTTTTTAATAAAAAATAAAAATACATAGAAGACTAAACCAAATCAATCAGTAAATTTAACGGAGCAATCAATGTTGAAACAATTATGTAAAAAGTTAATTATATCTTGTTGTGTAATTTTGTTCATAGATAAAAATAGTTGGTATTCATTTTATTACCGTATCATGATTACATAATCTTATAAATAACTAGCTGGTGCCCGCGACTTCGTCCGCGTTGAAAAAGAAAAAGTAGCCTATCCTGTGTTCCGTAAGTCTAAATGTTTATCTACCAAGTTTCATGAAAATCAGTTAATTAGTTTAAGAATTATGGAGGAACATACATACATACATACATACAATACCTACACTTACAGATTTATTATCATTAGTATTTATTGATAAGATCATCTGTGGAATTTCTTGCCGGATTTTGTATAATAAAATAAGCATTTTGACTTTATCTATGTGAGGTAATAAATTTACATATTTAAGATGAAATCTTAAGATATAAATATATAATTTTATAAAAAAAAAGTTAAAAAACTAAAACAGAACTAAACTTAGGGCTGATGTTCGTCATACCGTGGCATTATTCTTGTTGTGTTTATTTTAGTCTGTTCTGTTCTGTTTTAGTTTATTAATTATAGGATAATTTGTAGTCGGTAAATGGTCGAACCACCATAGACCATTGACCAAGGGACCATGGGTAGCCACCAAAAAAAAAAAATCTAATATTTAGACATGAAATCTGTAAATACCAGTTTCTTTAATTTTGTGAACCATGGTCACCCTACTTTATAGATGACTCAATTTGATATATTTGTCAATTGTGTGCATGTTCAATATTGAATCATGGTATCTTTACATCAACGTTAGGTGTTAAAAACGAAAATAAACAAAATCCATAACTATTTTTTTGTCTTTTTTTTATTATTGAATCTTCTAAGTATCCGTACTTCGTACTAAGCTGTTGCACGTGACTTCATCTGTAACTGCATTGCCGAATTTAACAGGTTAAGTAAATGAACTCAATGGGATAAGGATTACTAAGAGATAGGGATTCCAATTTGTGGCCCCTTCAGGTTGCCTATTCTTTCGGCTATGTCGACAAATTTGGTCCTACGACGAATTTCAGAATTCCGTGCACTAATAAACACTATTGCAAAATCTATATTAAAAAAATCAGAAGCCGGGAGCGGGTCGCTAGTGAGTATATTATGACATTTCCACATTTGACTAGCAATCATTGAATTCGATTTGTAACTCGCATTTAAAATAATATCGTTATCACTAACCGGCCGTTTCGTAATTAGGTACTTTTATTATCTAAAAACAAACTGTATGAAGTCCAATTTTTAAGATAAAATGTGTTATTTAATGGTTAAAATGCGGCAAACATTCGAACAACAATTAAGTATATTTTAAGATAATATTTAGAAATAGGATACAAATGGTTGAAGAATTTAAGATATAGGTAGCTTGATATGAGCAGCAGTCCTTTTTCCTGCAGTAATTTCCATCTTTGAAATTATGCTGGGTGGATGAACTTAGATATAGGTTTTTTTAAAAATTGTTTTATTAGATATGGGTTTGTTCTTGGCCAACGTCCAGCCGTGTAGCGAAGATGAGGCCTACGATGGAGTGAGCTCACCCAGAAGATGCATTCACTTCAACTTTTAGTTTAAGATTTAGTTGATTTAGTTATAGGTAAATAGTCAAATTAATGTATAAATAAATATAAATATAATCACACGATCCACACAGCACCATCTAGTTCTACAGTAAGCAACTAATTCTTATATTATGGATACCAGACAGTTGATATACGACATAAATTACTTTTTTTTTGTTGTAAATACGTACATATTATAAATACAAAACATCCATGACTCGGGTGCACAGGTAAAATGTTAATTAACACATAAACATTTGCCCCTAGCGGGATTCGAACCCTCGACCGTTTGGTTAACAGCTAGGGTTACTAGCCACAAGAGTCTAGACCAAACGTGTCGTCAAAAGTCGTATAAGTCATTATATATTACTGCGATGACGTTTTAAACCGCATCTAAACGCTAAATAGACACTAATTTGAGAGAACAGTCGATAATTACTACTCACGAGGTCACACACAGACAGACCTTTGTATTTGTAAATGAATGTAAAATTTCATATAAATAATCTTGAATAGTGAAAATCAACAACAAACTTATTACTTTCTAATAAATATTAGTTAAGATTTAAGTGTTTATCGATATTTTTCTTCTAAGATCAGATATGATTCACGTTTAAATAATTATTACCACGATAAGGATATCAGTAAACAGTATTTAATGACAAGTGGAAAATCTTAGTACAAACTGGTATAGCGTTTGTACGATTTATTTAATTCGAATGATAAGCGTGAGAGAATTTTTCGCACCTAATTTGTATATATTAATAATTTTGCAGACGGATCTCGGACAGGTTTACAAATATCTATCCAAATTTAGTATTTTATATTCGAATGATTTCTTTAATATATTCAAAATATTCTTTATTGCAATAAAACTAACTAGTTACGGTCGCTCACAATCGGTAAGTAGTGGCAGACACACTGCTTAGACTACCCCCCGTCATGAGGTCTCCCGAGATGGCCGGCGTAACTCCACTGTCGGGTACGCCAAGGTTCCGACAGGGAGCGTATTATCGGCGCAAAACCTGTCTAAAAAAAATTTTGTCTAAAAAAATTTTAGACAAAAGTTGTTCGTAATTAAAAGATCTATAACTTTGATAATAGGAAAAATTTCATAAAATTGAACGGTTGGGGAGGAAATGGCGAAAAATTAAAAATTGGGAGAAAAATTTAAAAAAAATTTGCCTTTCGGATGTAATAAGTTGAAAACTATTGATGTTAGAAAAAAAAGTTTCAGATAAAAAAGTTAGTAAATTTAATTTAGAAGGCAAAAGGTCTACAATTGTTTGCTTAACACTAACCGTTCTCGAGATATCGAACTAAACGCGTTTTCATCGAAATGAGGTACAGCTGACCTTCGGAGAACCACTCAAATTGAAATGTATGCTCAGAATGCACCCCCCTATCGATCCTGAAAATCTCCAAAACTATATAATTTAATGTTTGAAGATTTCGTAATTTTATTGGGCTAATAGGGTTGTCATTAGTCTGCTTGTTTAATTGTAACATCGCCCTTTCGAAAAATCTAAATAAAGGTTGCGGTATCAAGATCAATTTACCTAACTACCTACGAGTATGAGGTTGAGTGAGTATGCGAGATCGGGTTGCACTATATCTAACATTACAGTGGACGGATTTAAATAAAACAATTTTCAAATACGCACTAAATCCTCAATTGTATAGTTATAAGCTGCCTACTCATTGCTTTTATTGCACACATAAATAATCTTTTTTACAACTAGCTAAGCCGAGATATTTTTTTTTCGCTACTGTAGGCTTTTTAAATATTTTTGGAGATAGATTTTCATGTATAAGCCCGGGGTATCGAAATTTATGGGAGTAAAATCAAAATTGTCACACTGTATGCGTTACGTAAGTTACGTTCTATTTTCGAATATTTTCAGAATATTCAGAATTTAGAAGTTTCAGAGATAATGCGCCATCTACACAATATCCCTGAAACTAGAATATCTTATGTAATAATACATCCTTGCGAAAACTAGATGGCACTGGTAATCATTCGAACAGAGATGGCGCTAATATTAATTCGTTATGATAAATGTTTTTATAATTTTTATAATGTATTTAATAATCATTCGTAGGGAGTAAACCCCAGTCGTGCGTCGTCGGAGCTGACACACACACTTTTAGTTTTACCCGCGTCGGACTATAATTACGAATAATTAATTAATTAATATTTCAAATTAATTATTACATTATTAATTGGCTATTTGACCAGATTTAAAATATACTACAAATTGTGGTTATTCTATCAGAAAATCAGAAAACTTTATTTTAAGCTAAATTATGTATATTTTTTGCAAATTATATGAAAAAAAATTAGTAATTTTTGAAATTTTATCTGCAACCGAAACGCCCTGTGATTGGTTGCAACTCTAATGATGTCATACACTAGTAAACATTGCCTCCGCGACTGATTTTAGTTCTTCACTAGTTGTAGTTGTTTACTAGCGTGTGACGTCACACGTATCAAAGACCACCTCCATTACCATCCATTGGAATTTAAACTTAAACTTTAACATTGATTTTTATTAATAATACCCCGGAAATATCAATGTGTGCTTATTATGTAATAAAGAATAATTTAAAATGATTTTCTAAAATTAGTCAAATAGCGGATTATAATTAATTATTAATTAATTACTAGTTAATTGAGCTACTTTAAAAACTGCATTAACAAACGCTGCTTTAATAATTAATGTCATTATAGGTACGATTTTGCTAACGCATTGTCAACTTCAGGTTTATCTAGGTAAGTGGCTACCTACTCACCAGCGCCTCAATCAAAACTGATAACAATTCAAGGTTGAACTCAATTAGCTTCCGATACGACATGGCAGGTTTAAGTGCCTTATCACAACTCTATGGTAAAGATAAGTGAACAGATTTGGCTCCGATTGTGACAATACTCTTGAAATCGTATGATAAAGTTGAAGGTTTCTAGTGAAAATCAACTTTATTGACGTAAGAGAGGTCGTTGTTTGTGCTTAGAATTTACTAGGTGTTTTTCTCTGTTTCATCCATAGGTATACTAGTCAATCAATACTAATAATAAATCTGTTAGGGTTGCTCATGGAGTAAGTTACTTTGTTTTCAGAGATATCGTGTTTATAGCCTCTATACATGATACTGTAACTAAATTGACCATTTTTAGAATTTTTTTCTGTATGTACGTATGTATGTAAGTATGTATATTCCTCCATAACTCTTAAACGAATAAACTGATCTTCATGAAACTTGGTAGATAAAGATTTAGACGTACAGGACACAGGATAGGCTACTTTTTTCTTTTTCAACGCGGACGAAGTCGCGTGTGCCAACTAGTATAATATTATAAATGTAAAAGTAACTCTGTCTGTTTATTACCCTTTCACGCCTTAACTAGGTACTCAACCAATCATCGTGAAACTTTGTATACAGGTTATCATCAGGAATATAGGAAAAAGGACATAGGGTATCTTAAAGTTTTTAAGGCATCATCTAAAAATATAAAAAAACAGCTATTTTATCTTAAAAAATAGCTTAAAATGCGTTAGCGTTAAATGATTTTGAACACCAATTTAATGACATACCAGACAAGAGTCGTACAAGGAAACTAAAAATAATTCCAATTTAAAATGAAATTTATGCAAATTTATTTTAACATGTCACCAATGTTAAGTTTTTGTTAACATATCTGCTTTTGTTCGTCAACCATTGTAAATAGAACTACGAGTATGTAGAAGTTTCATTACGTATGTGCCTAAATTATTTTAATATAATTACTTACTTTGACTTAACAAATATCCCATCATAAAAAATATTACAATGTCCTGTTAATGGTATTAGATATTTCTAAACACAGTTGAGTTTTTTAACCAACCCTGTAGGAAAATTTTTATATACTTACTGGAGAACAAAGATTTAAATCATTGCTGGAAAATGTGTATCTTGTTACCGTTAGAAGTGTGTCTGATTTATTACAATTGCAACTAACAAAATTATCAAAACCAAATATTAAAAAAAGGACTTTGGTTCCTTAAAATAATGCCAAGGGTAACTTTATCATGTGCATATGATAAGTACCTATTTATAAAATGTTTAAAGTAAACATAGGAATGAGTTGCAACATTTAGCAACTTCAAGCACTAATTAGAATACCTATTCAGTACAGTCGACATCAGAAGTAAAACAAAACGTTTTATTATCAACTAGATGATGAAAGATACCCAATGTCCTTTCTGTGTCCCAGACAACGTGTATGCAAAATTTCATGGTGATCGGGTTCAGTAGTTTTTGCTTGAAAGCGTAACAAAAAAACAAACTCACATTCACATTTATAATATTAGTAAGGATGCATAGGCGAAGCGTTAAGAAAGCGAAAAAAAGGTTATAATTCTGGTGCATAGCTTTTCACTGCAGAAAAATCCTCCAAATAATCGTCAGATTATGAATCAGCACGATCAGGGATTTAAGCTAATCCGTCTTTATGAAAATCGGACGCGCTCGAATATTTCAAAATGGCGATTTCTTTTGCATTTTCAAAAGCTGCTACGAGCTTCCGTCACATCCAAATTGTCTGTCTTTTAAATCTAAACTTAGTTTGGGTTCACACATCCCATCTGAATATCTGACGCGCTCGAGTAGGATTTATATTTTTCCCATTTTAACCCTTCCCGGTCGCCTCCACCATACAAACCGACAAATTAACATATTGTATCTGTTATCGGAGTCACGTGACTCCACGTGATCGGAGACATTACCAATATCTGACGCGCTCGAGTAAATCCCAAAATCCGTAACCACTCTAGGGTTCTCTTACTATAAATCAATGAAGCGTTTGCCTTAGTTGCTTTTTAAACGTTTTGTTAGCAACAGTACTCGCCATCATGACTGGATCATAACGTAGTTCGCTCCATTGATCCTTATTAACATACATAAGACACTGCAATACTTCGATATTGACCTATTATTGTTCAAACAACCAAGAATTAACTAACAATAAGTCATGTCAACATTTAAATCAAAAATAGTTGCAATTATATTACGCCATATATAACACGAGCTGGTGCCCGCGACTTCGTCCGCGTTGAAGAAGAAAATATATGACTATGTAATTTATTGTTAGCGGTTATTTGGTTGTCGCGCCCTCTCGCGGTGAGCAGCCGAACTTGATTTAACTGGTTGTCTTAATAGTACTGACACTGCACAATAGATGGCGTGAATCTAAATAAGGATAATATATATATTTTTTGGACCTTTTAGCCTTTTAGTCACGCTAGATAACCTATGTAAAGCCTTCCTCGGTAAATGGACTATACAAAACAAAAAGATTTTTTTATTTCGAACCAGTAGTTCCTGAAATTAGCACGTTCAACCAATCAAACAAATACTCTTCAGCTTTATAATATTAGATAGATAGATGTTTATAAATGGATGGCCCTTAGTAAAAAACATATATTTTGTTTTTGTTCCAGAATGTTCCAAACCTGACCGAAAATGGACAAGCCAACTATGCACATGTTGTCCGTACAGGACAAAGGTGGACCTACCAGGAAAACTAATCAATATATTGCCGCCGTTTCTGGTAAGAGTTGATAAGGCTGTTTTTTATTGAAATTTTTCCTTATATAGTATACTCATTCGATGAATATTAAACTAACATGGCTTGAAAACCACGCTTACGTTCTAGCTAATATAAAACCTAACCAAGCCTAACCCAAACTCTGTTCTTTGACGTCGTAACGAAAAACATTTTTGGCTTTTAGTCAGTTATTACAAAATTTTGCACATTTTAAAAATTAATTGTAAGTACTAGATAAGAAATTTATTTAAACTTTTTGTTTCCATCCAAACTTTTATATTACTCAGAAATGTCATGTTTTTTTCTTGTATTCTACGACCAATAACTAACTACCTAGTAATCGTGGAATTGGTAAGCTGCTCGAGTTGGAAAGTAAGCTTTATTGGTCGACCATAAACAAACCGAGAAAGATCATTGCTCTCGGTTCATTCATAATTTTAATATGTTCTCGATTTGTCCAACAGATCGGTTCTGTCGGTCGCCCAAGTATTGTCTCCGCCTATTTTTAGAATCTTAAACTATCGATTCTCCGCTGATGCATGTTGCCAATGACGAATATAAGCGTGAAAAGATTTTCGTTTCATTATTTACATTATTTTGCCTTGAATTTTACACGTGATACGTTATATTTATATTAGGGCCTCTTTCACCATCTGTCAAGTAGGCTAACCGTCATTTAAAGTCACCGGTCACCGGGGATAATGGAGCTGATCCCCGGACAACCTATCTTTGTCTGTACGGTAAAAGTCCAAATTAATAAGAAAATAATAAAAAAAAATCGCCTATCGATGGATGCACTAAACCGAGTGCATCATTCAATAAAACATAAAATTATTTCTAAAAGTAACTAATCAACACTTTATTTGTAGTTGGTGAAAGAAGTCCTTAATGTAATAACTTTAAACAAGCATTTCTCTTAGATATATTTAATTTCTTTTTATGTTAAGATCGGAAGACACGCTGACGGTCCAATTGATGGTAGGTGGCTACCGTCGCCAATAACACAAACAACGCCACAGGTGCTGCAAGAGCACTACAGTAAAATTAAGGACATGGGATTGCTGTTATTTTAAATATATTTCCAAAGTTGACCCAATCGGGAATCGAACCCGGGAACCCTGGAACACAGCGTTAACGCAAGCACCCTTTACCTCTCATCCAATGGTCTGATCAAATAAAGGTACTTCAAATGACGACACGTTTGGTCTAGTGGCTAGTAACCCTAGCTGTTAATCAAACGGTCGGGGGTTCGGATCCCGCTAGAGGCAAATGTTTATGTGATAACATTTACCTTTTGTACCTGAGTCAGAGATGTTTTTTATTTTATGTTTTTTATGTTAAGGTCGACAGACAGGCTGACGGTCCACTTGATGGTAGGTGGCTACCGTCGCCTATAACACAAGTAACGCCATAAGTGCTACAAGTGCGCTGCCGACCATAGAAGGATTAAGGATAAGGTATAATAAGGGAGGGATGGGGGGTAATGGGCTCTTGCATCCCTTACTCACTCACCGAAACACAACAGCACATAATTATGCTGTTATTTCACGGTGGTATTCTGTAAGGTGGTGGTTACTGCTGCCAGACGGGCTGCCCAAATGACTGAGAAACGCAGTGTGCCCTACCACTACTTTTAAATCCAGACCAGAGTCAATTTTGAAAATTATATTAAAATTTCCAAAGTTGACCCCGCCGGGAATCGAACCCGGGGCCCCTGAGACGTAAGGCAAGCACCCTTGCCATTCGTCCAACGGGCTCGTCATTTGTACATATTTATAATAATGTATGTATTTACAAAAAAAAGTAATCTATGTAGTATATCAACCGTCTGGTATCCAAATATAGTTGCTTAGTGTGGAACTAGATAGTGCTGTGTGGAATGTGTGAAGATATTATTAATGAATTTCTGTAAATGTAAAACATGGTCGATATAATGAAAACTTAGTGAATTTCTCGCAGCAGACGTGTGCCGACTAATTTTATAAAGAGAGAAGAATTGTATCTTTGTAATGAATAAACTCGAAAACTATTGGATCTATTTTGAAAACTCTTTCACCTATAGAAAGCTAAATTATCTAAGCTAGCTAATAACGCGGGCGAAGTTACGTGCAACCGTTAGTGAGATAATAATGATGATAAAATAAAATAAATCATCTCTTCTGTCCACAGCTGCTATTGGTGCAGTGATTGCTGGGACGATATTGGCTTGGACTGCCCCATGTTTACCCCAGCTACTCCCAGAACCGGTTGCCACTAATGCTACCACGAATAGCACTAGTGCGACTACCAACACGACGCTTAACGGCACTAGCTCTAGCGACTTCCTCATCAATACTACTGAAAGTAAGTGTTTTCGAAGTACCTATTCATTTAAAGTCGCTGCCTGCCTTTGTCTGTAAATCCGCTAATTTCTTTCAAACTACCCAACGGATTTTGATAAAATTTGAAAAAATGAAATAGCGATAAACAAAGAAGGTGTGAATATATAATTTACAGAAATAATGCATCCGTGCGAAGCTGAGGGCGAGTCGCTAGTTGTTTCAATAAAATTGTTTCTTCTGCTATGTCTCGCCAGGCGTTAAGTGAATCTGTCCACTATTGCCTCAGTTTATACTTTATTTTTTTGTTAACTGACGTACATATTTTACTCAATGTATTTACTCAATTTTTGCTACTCTTCAAGTAAATGAGATTTTTGTGATAAAACTGGAGATAAATCTGAAGCTGACTGTACCTACTTGTTCATTGGAGAAAGTTATAAAACTCTCTTAGAGGATCCAACCAAGTGCATCTTGAAGTGTCTTAGAATCCACCTGGATCTAAGTGGAAGGACCGTATTTATTTATTTTTCATTTTCTTCGTATGTGTGTCATGTTTATTAAATGCTAATAAATAATTTGTCTATCTATACATTTTAAGATTACAAACAAGAAAGAAAATGTCAACGTCTGCCAAATATGTATATATTGTTTGAGTATTCATATAATGTTCTATGATTGTATCACTTTGACACATGTCAATGAGTTGTATTGCACAATTATTTTGGGACAATCAGCATCATAAATACTTATGGACGAAATACACGATCAGTTCATCGCGTCAAATTGACTGACGTGAAGCCAAAATTTGATCGTGAATGGTAAAAACTGATGGCTTGATGTCAAACACTGGATTTCAAATCGCGTTGTTGCGTCACGTCAGTTCATCGTGCCAACTGATCGTGAGTGAAGAAACCAAGGAGGACAGAATACATTTTCTATCCTCCTTGGTAGAAACACTACGCCGTGGCATCTTGCCGCGCTTCCGGATCAGAGCTCATGTCAATTCGACCCGGTTAAACGCATAAATGACAGTAAATACAGTATTTCAAATCGCGCAGTTGCGTCATGTCAGTTTGTCGTCACGCCAAATGTTTGATCGTGTATTTCGCCCATATAACGAGATGATGCTGCATTAATTCATCAGTCAATCAAGCCAGAATGACCCACCGCCACTTTAAACTAATACCCGGTCCAAGAGAAATTTTCTTATTTGAGTATCTTTCTTACTCGACCAATATTTGAGAATCGAAGACTCGGAGTTAGATGCCTAAAAGAAATTCGAATATCCTTTAGTTGCGAGCTCGCATCTTTTGTTAAGATATCTTATATCCAGTTTCTTTAGTTACTAAATCAATTGCTAGAATTTAACTCGCTCGAACCGGCGAGTTATCATGATTGTTTTTACCTATTATCAACCGACTTCCAAAAAAGAAGGAGGTTCTCAATGCGACTGTATTTTTTTTTTGTTTGTTGCCTCACAGAACTTTCGACTAGGTAAAACAATTTTGTAGATTCTTTTTTATTTGAAAGCTGGTGCTTCCCATATGGTCCCATCTCAATTTGGTCCAGTTCTGACAATGGCATTCATGAGAAAACGGTTTGAAGTCGTTTTTTTTTGTTAAAAAAAGAGTTATTTCACTAGACAACTCGCCCGCCAGCAGTACAGTACAGTCCGTTTTGCGTATTTATGTAAACGCAAGAGAGTTGGCATTTGAATAAAAAAATCTACAAGTTATATTTATAGAATACGTCAACAAAACACGACGTCATTAAATTACACGCCCATCTTTTCACATCCACGTGATTGTAAACATTCAAATGATCCCGGAAAGTTGCCTACGACCGCCTATTTTTATACACTCACAAAATACTGGTTTTACCCACGGAATGACTTTTTTAAATAATGTATCATAAAATTATATTTATATTCTATTGCCTAAAAACCGATTGGTCTGTTTACCATATTGTGAAACTAGTTGGCGCCCGCGACTTCGCGTTGAAAAAGAAAAAAATAGCCTATTCTATACGTCAATGTTTATTTACCAAGTTTCACGAAAATCAGTAAGGAGTAACATACATACACTTATAGATTTATTATTAGTATTGATTAGTACGGATGTGATTAGCGATTACAATTGCACACAGCTAGGGCTAAAGGACAAAGTAAAGTTCTATTCCCATTAGTTCAATTACATTTCAATTGAAAGTCATTAAAAGGTCATTATTAAGTTTAGAGATAAAATTAGATATAAATGGGAGATATTGAGACCGATGTCACGGCCAACTTAAAATAAACATCGAAAGATTTGTTTTTGTTTCACTTATCGATACGAACATTACAAAAATATAATTTAAATTAAATTAAAATTTATTTGGTTTTGATAAGTATACTGACGTGATTTGGTCAAGTGGTCAAGTGCTTGTCTTAGCGCTCTATCTCGGGGGTCCCGGGTTCGATTTTCGCGAGGTCCAATTTTAGAAATGAACTGTCCAAAGTCTTTTAATATCAAATCTCATTTTAATATCAAATGAAAATTACTATTTTTATCTATGAGTACTTACTAAATTTGTTCGAACAATGTTTTCAAAGACAAATAACCCATAAAACATATTGTCGGTGTATGAAACATTATACTACTCGAAAAAATGTTTAAAAATATATGAAAACCCTTTGCAGTAGCGTAAAACAATAATATATACAAACATGATATCATTAAATCAACGGTCAATAACACGTATTTTTACACAATCTCGGACGCTAAGCGATCACAAGACATTTGGCGTTTATCCAAAAACTGTTTACGTAACGATTGTGGGTGTGTGCACAGGCGAATCTTAGTTTGAACAATATTTAGTTGAATCGTTTAATTATGAATATACGAGTACAAGTGACTACGAGTAATATAGATAGGACGATGAAAGGCTAAGTAGAGGTTTGATGATTTGACGTGTTAACCCACTATTAGTCCCCAAAATACGATATCATACATTCTGCTATTTCATGACTTATTTTCAACTAGCTGGCGCCCGCGACTTTGTCCGCGTTGAGAAGAAAAAAGTAGCCTATCCTGTGTCCCGTACGTCTAAATATTTATTTACCAAGTTTCATGAAAATCAGTTGATTCGTTTAAGAGTTATGGAGGAACATACATACTTACATACATACAGAAAAAAATTCTAAAAATAGTCAATTTAGTTTGAGTATCATGTATAGAGCCTATAAACACGATAGTACTTACTCCATGACCTTCCCTTACAGATTTATTATTAGTATTGATAAGGCGTTCTGTTTACTATCCAATCTATCCAATCTGACTGCAAAACGGAGTGTCCCCCTCCCGCTACTAAAACGTATAGTGTACATTTACACTACAGCTGGTTGTTGGCCAAGAGCAAATCCATCTCTAATAAAAAAAAAAACATTATAAACTACTAAATAAGGCAATAGCAATGAGGTGGTCAAAACTGTCGCAGAGCAGGTAACCGATTGGGTAGGCGGTTGAGTGGAACGCCCTAAGGCCAGGTGGACTGACAACCTGAAAGGAATCACAGGAAGCGGCTGGAAGCGAAGGGCAGCGGACTGTATGTGGTGGCGAGCCTTTATAGAGGTTTAATTCAACAGTGGAGAGACGTTCAATGTGCACAAGTTACTCATGTTTTCGCTGTCTTTTCCAGGTTCAATAATATCCTCGATCCTCGCTATTGGAGCGGCAATCAGCGCGCTTCCAGTGGGCGTACTAGCCCAGAAAGTTGGACGTCGGCCAACAATCCTGATACTATCAGTTCCGTTTCTGCTGAACTGGTTACTGACTATCTTCGCTAATGGAGCAGGGATGCTCATTGCGGCTCGATTTTTTGCTGGACTTGGAACCGGTAAGCATATACTTACGCCATTGTCGTTATAATTTTCAACAAACCAAGCTAGTTTGAATTGGTAACAATAATAATTTTGAGTGTATTGTTCATGATAGAAACAGTTTCTTAGGAAAATTTGGGTTACCTAAATTTAAACATCACATTTAAGCACCACAACTATTTACGTAACCCGTTGTATAAGATCTAGTTCAGAAAGTTTAACTCAAATCAATCAGTTGAACTATTTGGAAAAATTTATTCCACTTATTTCAACTTTTTTAATTAAAAAGTTAAAATAAATGGAATATTTTTCCAATTACTTCAACTTTAATAAATCAACATAAAAAGATTTAAAAAATACATTAAGCATACCTACTTTAAAACATTTTTTTTAAATGCTTTACTGGTTTAATGCACCCAAAAGTATATTTTTCTAACAGATGAGAAAAGATGTCTCCTAGCATTACACTTCAAGTTCACCAATATGACAAAGTTATTGCCAACTTATTAAAGTTGAAACAAGCTAAAAACCGAATAAACTAAATATAGTACTACTTTTTTTCCAATACTTCGAAATACACTTAGTAGCCGTCTGGCATCTGTAACCACCACTTTACAAAAGACCATCATGTTATAACAATAAGCGCCTATTTCTCAAACGTCAATTAGGCCAAACTGTCATTTAAAGTCACCGGTAACCGGAAATAATTTAGCTGATATACCTTTGTTTCTACGGTAAACGTCCCAAACATTAAATAGAAAATAATAATAAAAATTCGGCTATCGAATGATGCAGTAAACCGAGTGCATAATTCAATAAAACAGAAAATGATTTCTAAAAGTAACTAATCAACACTTTACTTTTAGTTCGTGAAAGAGGCCCTAAGTGAGTAAGTAAGGTATGATAGGCCTTCTCCTTAATTTTCTCTAGCTGGAATATTTACGTCTCCGAGTAGACCGTAAGCCTGCCCCTTCTTTACTTAAAAAAACGTTATCGATCTTACCACATTACTAAACTAATTTACATTTATCTAATCTACTTTCATCGTATCTTAGTTCAATATTTACTTAATTTTTAAACTAAGTCGTTGAACTTCAGATTATAGTTAAGTAGCGATGAATGAATACTATTTTATGATTATACCCACGTTTTATGAAGTTTTATGCCATGGGAACAAAGAATTCAATAAGAACAGGAGGTTAAGTTAGAATTCTATGCATATGTCGGTTTGAGAATTTTTTAGATAAAAATGTTTCTTTTGGAGAATCTGTCCGACGAATAATCCAAGAAAAATACCTTAAAGATCCTCTGGAAATGGCAGATTCTGGAAGGCTAATGGAAAAATATATCCCTGCGTAGTTATAGCCACTTTATTCCACGGTGGCATTCTTTAAAGGGTTACTTACTGCCGTCAGACTGACTACTCCATTTATGACTGTGAAGTCCAGTATCTAGTACCTAAATGTCATTGGTGATCGAATTTGGAAAGTACAGAATAAATTAACAAATTGTTTTCAGGTGGTATCTGCGTAGCAGCTCCTATGTATATAGGTGAAATAGCCGAGACCTCAATCAGAGGGTCACTCGGAGCGTTCTTCCAGCTGTTCCTCACTATTGGCATCCTGTTTACCTACGTTGTGGGAGGATGGACTCATTGGAGGATATTGTCTATGATCTGTGCCGTGATGCCACCCCTCTTGGTGGCTGTCTTTTGGTGAGCAATTATATTTTTATGTTTAGGAATTCACTGAGGCAAATGACATTGACGTTCGACCTTCAAGCTGGTCCCACGACTTCGTCCGCGTTCTCTATAGCCTATAGCCTTCCTCGATAATTCCAACACAAAAATAATTTTTCAATTCGAACCAGTAGTTCCTGAGATTAGCGCGCACAACCAAACAAACAAACAAACTCTTCAGCTTTATATATTGGTATAGATTCGTGAAATGCAAGGATTAAAATAATTTTGAAAATTGCGAAATTTCAAGGTGGATGCCGGAAACTCCGCAGTATCTTCTGGGCAAAATGCGTAGAAGGGAAGCGGAGCAAGCTCTACGGTGGCTCCGAGGACCTGATGCTGATCTCACTGCTGAACTCGAAGACATGCAAAAAGATGTGAGTTTTCGATAGAATTCTTTGTTTTATTTTCCTCTCTGTCGAAGCAACTTATCGCAATTAGACGAAATCAATGTCGAATTGTTTCATAAACAGTCAAGAATCATTAATGCCTCAAAATAACAGTTTTCAACCAATGTGTGTTGCCTGTGATGACATATGGCGCTGAAACTTGGTCTCTAAAACTCAATGACTATGGAATGGAGTGGAGAGTGGGTTATACTGCGAGATCGGCAAATCAGTACTTTGAAATGACAATAGGCAGGACATGACTGTATGGAGAGCCTTAAGCCGCTAGGGTCGGAAGGTTCTCGAGTGGAGGCCACGGCCCACAAGGTGGACAGACTACCTGATAAGTATCGACAGTAGAATAAGGCTGCTTCTGACCGGTCCTACTGGAAATATATGGGGGAGATCTATGTACAGTACAGCAGTGGACGTTCTACAGCTGAGATGATGATAACTAGATTTCAACGAATATTTGAAAAAAAATGGCCGAATTAGTCCAGCTGTTAGCGAGTTTTGCCCTTAGCAATACATTTAGCTATGCATTTTTATTTAGGTATGTAGATCATTTTATGAAATGAAATCAAAATATTGTATAAACAGTACTTTATATCTAGTATATCTGCGAGTATATTATAATACTATCGACTCTAACGGAGGTTTTAACAACCTGCATTATTATGATGAGTTAGAGCCGTTATGTGGCAGGGGACGTTTGCGTGTGTGTGTGTTTTTATGCCTTTGTTGCAAATAAAATTTGTTCTCATCTTTTTTTCCATATTATTCGTTATTTTCATGCCACAATCTTATTAATTTCAGATCGACAACGCGTCCAGACAACGCAGCGGAATGTTGTCCATGGTCCAGAACAAATCGTCCCGAATGGCGCTCATTTGCTCCTTGGGACTAATGTTTTTCCAGCAATTCTCCGGCATAAACGCTGTCATCTTTTACACTACTGACATTTTCAAGGCGGCCGGCTCGACAATGCCTCCGACTATCGCCACCATAGTTGTCGGAGTCGTCCAGTGTATCGCCACATACATTTCCTCCGTCTTAATAGAACGTGCCGGTAGAAAAATCTTACTTCTTCAGAGCTGCATAATCATGGGCCTGTGTCTCATTGTTTTGGGCGTCTATTTCATATTGCAAAAGTCCGGTTACGAAGTGGCCTCGCTCGGATGGCTTCCTCTACTGTGCATGGTCCTATTCATCATATCTTTCTCTCTAGGTTTTGGACCAATTCCTTGGATGATGATGGCGGAATTGTTCGCAGTAGAATTCAGAGGTGCCGCTTCAGGCATTGCGGTGATTTTCAATTGGTGTCTTGTCTTTATCGTGACCCTTTTGTTCCCATTGTTGGTGAATTCTATCGGTATCTATAGTTGTTTCTGGATCTTCGCTGGTTTCATGGTCTTATGTGTGTTTTTCGTTTGGATATTGATACCGGAAACTAAGGGCAAGACTGTGTCACAGATTCAAGCGATTCTAGGCGGTAGGTAATAGGGTTAAGGAATACTATTCTGTACGCTGCACACTGTGGTTGTAATGGTTGAAACAATAATGTGATAGATTACTCGGTTGAGTGAATGGTTGTATAAAGACTAAAATTAGATTATATTTTCGGGACAATAATTTAAAAAAAAAAGTTAAAAAATAACACGTGTATCATAGCTATCTGACCGTCTTTTATAAACTTTCAATATTTATAATTAATCGAATAATTAATTAATTTAATAATTTAAATAATATTTCATTAATAAATACATAATTTATTTCTACTAATTTAAATAAAATATAATAAATAAAACCAACGTAGAATTAATTTAGAAAATGTTGCTAAAACTATTAACCAAATGTTTTAATATTAGTTTTCATATTATTTAATTAATTAAAAAAAAATCAAGTCAAATTATTAGCAACTGTTTTCATAGGATTTACATATTTGACGATATCTCCATGACACTTCTTATGCACGCTTTTTTTTAAGTAAACATATTATTATAATATTATTTTTGTTGCTAATAAAGTCAGACGTTAAAAAAGAACATTAAAAATAAAGTAAAATATTTCAAAATAGAATACAAAAAAATCAGGATAAAAATGATTTAAAATTTCTAGATCTTTTTTGTAAGGTAGCCTATTAATTCCAATAAACATAAAATAATAAGAAATCTTCAAAAATAAAAAAATAAACCTTTTTAATTTTAACGAAAAATCATCGTCAAAATAAGTGAAAAAAATTCTTCCATCGACTTACTTTGCGACAAATAAATATTATTCTAATAAAATAATTTTTGTACGTTATTAAGATGATAAAAATCACTAATACCTAATCACAATTAAATGTAAAAAAAATAATAATTTAATTATTAATTTAAAAACTGACAATAAGTAATGAACTTTTCTCTTTAATAAGCTGTCAACGAAAAAATATTTGTATACGACTGTTAATTTATATGCTAAATTCGCCATCATTTTTTGTAATCAAAATGTGATACATATTTTAAATTTTTGTTCAAAAATGTGCCAAATATTTAGTCGTAGACGCAATTTTTGTTTGTTATGTTTTTCTGTTTGTTTTTATTTTTTTGTTATAGTTTTAATAATTTTAAATATTTGCAATAGTTTTCTAATAAGTTTTAATGTAAGCATATATATATCAAACCTAGTTTCTTTGTTCTTCGTAAACATATTATAATTAAATAGGAAAATATACAAAGAAATATTCTATGCCTATTTCTTTGTATATGTAAGTATAAAAATGAAATAGGCATAGGCTCAAAATCGATCACAAATTGCCTAATTCTCAATATACCTACTTCGCCATTGGACTAAAATTAATGAGGACTAAAACATCGATGACTAAAGCACATTTAGGGATAATTTACATTACGCCAAATTGGCCTAACTATTAGCCACTGTAAGCTCGTTAAGCTTAACTATCAAGACACATTAGGCACGTTAAGCTTAACTATTAGACACGTTAGGCATGTTAAGCTTAACTTTTATTAAAAAAAATGTTTCGCAATAAATAAATAAATGAATAAAACTAAGACTTTTTAAAAAGGTAGAATGAAAAGGTATGAAAAGGTAGAATTTATGTAAGCAAACTGTCAGATGTTGGCAACATTTTTACATTGGTACTAATATAATAAATTTCAAATGTTTTTAATTGTTTTTTAATGTTTTTAATACACTTGAATTACTGGATTTACTAGAACTGGATTTACGCTACGAATCTTCCGTCAAATATAAATACAGCCCTCACAAAATTCTATATTTCTAAGACTTAAGTAAGTTTGTGGCAAAAAAAGAAAGAAAGAAAGAAAGAATTTTATTCTTATGGCGCTTTATGTACATTGAGAAATAGATAGGCTTGTAAAATAATACAAATTGTAAATAAGTCAAGCATTTAGATATAGATTTGAACAAAGAACCTAAGTTATCCTAAAAGGGTGAATTTAATTTTTTTAGATTTTTAAATGTAAAATAATTGACTTATTTTAAAATATTGTTTTAGTCATTTTCGTTTTATAGTTAGTTATAATTTATAAGTGTTTAATCACTCACTTAGATTAGTTTGTAGAGGAATCAAAATGCAATTTTACAAGTTTTAAATAAAGTTCTGAAATATTATAATTTTTTTTTTGTTTTCTTATATTAAAATCTCTACGGTATTATTATTCGCACCAAGATTCGCATTCTTCAACTGTCACCAGTAAAAGTTTCATGAAAACTAACAGATTAGTTATAGATAATAACAAATTATCCTCCTTACATATTATAAAACAAAGTCCTCCGCCGCCATGTCTGTCTGTTCGCGATAAACTCAAAAGCTACTCAAAAGCTCAATTACAGATTTTCATCTGTTTTCACCAATGGATAGAGTGGTTCTCGAGGAAGGTTTTTAGTATATAATTTACAAAGTTACCCAGGCGAAGTCGCGGGCAGCAGCTAGTCTAACAGATAAACTATACAGTGATATAGTTTATACTTATAATATAGATCATAATATAGGCTATAAGTACCTAATAAAAAAAAGCAGACGAAGTTGAGGCGAAAAGCTAGCTATAAATGCGAACGTTTGTTAGAATGGATATATGTTTGTTACCTACTCTTTCACCCAAAATCTACTAAATTGATTTTAATAAAACTTTACAGCAATATCCATACTTTTTAATATTATAAATGTGAAAGTAACTGTCTGTCTTTCTGTTACCTTTTCATGCTCAACCGATCATCATGAAATTTTGCATTGTTAGAGATACAGTAAAGGACATAGGATACCTTTCATCCAGAAAAAAGTACTGTTTCCGAGTGATCGTCTAAAAATGTAAATAATTGGGTGCCACAGTCGCGTGGCGGCGCCACCGTCGTCACAGCGATAACGATGTCAGGCGTTATTATTACCATAGAGTAAATAGTTACTTAACCAGTACTGGTAACTACTTACTCTATGTTATTACTCATATATTTTCTTTTTCAACGCCGACGAAGTCGCGAGCACCAGCTAGTTTAAAATAAAGTAAAAAACTAACGCCTGGCCAAAGTGTTATAGCAACAAGAGATCAAGACTGTTATAATTGCTTATTTTGTTTTAAATTTTGAACGCGGTCGCGTTCGCGGGCTAGTAGTTCTAGTAGTTTATATACTAGAATAACACATTGCCCAAAATTTATACAGATACGCAGACAGTTAGTATTAAAAAACTTTCAAACGAATTCAAAGACAATTTTACTTATTACAAATTTTGTTGAGCCAACAAAGACGACGCGACAGACGGACACTCCTTAAATATGGTTTTCTTTTCAATATCGTCAACCCTCGAAGAGAGATCTAGGAGATGTTTTTCAACTGACTTCACGTCAGTACGAAATCCGCTAACGGTCGCGTCCATAACAGTCAAATGTTCTATCTTCTTGCACAGCTCGTCGTACTTCTGCGAAATGAATTCCCTCGCGTTATTCGAATCGGACAGTACCTTTTCTATTTTATTCACTATATCAAATTTCAATTCATCAAATTTCATTTCGAGGCTTGGACCGATCAAATGTGCGGTTTTCACATCCAAATCTTCATCGCTTTTTGCTAATGCAGGTTTTGATTGCGTTGTGTGACTCATTTTTTTATTGTTTGTTCATAACACGAAATAAATTTAGTTTGCCGTAGCGAATCTGCATATTTATCAAAGTACACTATTGTGTCATATATTTATTATTAAACATTGACAGTTATATTTTTAAAATAAAATTGTGACTTAGCTATAAAGTTGGACATACTTTTTATAACCTAAGAGGATGTAAGCGTTTATCGAATTCCTCTGTAACGGTCTAACCTTTGATAAAGGATGCACTAGATTCGGGGTCTCAAAAAAAATCTATGCGAAAAAGTCTCCACTGGAATTTTTTATACATGCTATCACTTCCTCTCGTTAATTTCTGATTAAAAGATGAATAATGTAAATGTTGCATTACTGATTTGAACCTTAACATTTAGTAATAATGGTTCAAGTCGTAACACGTGTTCACCTTAAGGACAACTTTGTGCAACTAATTTGAAATATCACCCCAAACTGTGATATTCTACTATGCCACTTTTAGTGAAGCAACCCAGAACCTAGTGTATCCTTTATCAAAGAGATTTTCTAGTACTATATCAAAGGACCGGATAATAGGAAACCAACAACGAATTTTGTAATCATATCCGAGCATAGACAAACTACATCCGAGGAACTTAGGACGGATAAACTAAGCTTGCTCGTAAGGAGTCATGGATTATTCACTAACGCCTGTCAATAATGTTAATAATATTTATGAAAAGTCATGGGCTTTTTCGTGGGGGTAATTGTTATTCACCTAAAATATAAGTTCACGTATTATTTCCTAAGATATTATGTTTTTAAACAATAAAAAATAATTTACTTCTATTTTGTCCTCAAAACACAGTAGCAAGGAATGAGGAGGGGATAAAAAAATTATAGGGCTGGGATGGCGAACCAGTGGCACGCGACACAATACTTTGGGCACGCCACGGATCTAAACAGTTGCATTTTAGTTAAAAATAACAAAATCCATTCTTTCAAATATCATGCAGTCAAAATTATTTGATGGTATGGCACTTTTATGAGATCATTGAAAATTTCTTTAGAAAAATGGCACGTTAATATAAAGGTTCGCCACCCCTATAATATAGGGTAACTTACAACTATCGAGAATTAGCGTGCCCCCAAAAAAGAAGTGACAAAAAAGGCCTGAGTACAAGTAAATACGAGTATATTATGTAATAGCCGGTGCTCGCAACTTCGTAGGCGCTGTAGTTAATTTTTTTGTAAATCCTTCTTGTGAAATTTACTAGGTAAGATTTAATAGGAAGTATTTTACACAAATATGTATGCATTCGTAAGTATTGGTTATATCTTAACGATAGGTATTGATAAGCGCCATGCACTACATTACCAGGCTACCGTGTCATCGTTTGCAAGAAATCGCACTTGAAATATCTAGGTGATTGATTGAATTGATTAAATAGATAAGTGTCCACCTAAAATGGGAATTATTGCCTTGTTAATGTATCATATTTTATATACTTATATTATAAACTCGAGCTTATTTGATTATTTAATACTAGCTGATGCCCCCGAATTCGTCCGTGTTAAAAAAGAAAAAAGTAGCCACTTGTATAATAATATTTTTATATTATTTCTGTAAGACAAAAATAATTTTTAGACAAATTTGCCGCCCTCTAAAATCTGCCGCCCTAGGCTCCAGCCTACTCAGCCTTCTTAGTAAATCCGCCACTGATTATATCGTACGTTATTGCGGTTTTCACTAGTGCAAAGAGCGTTAAACGAGGAAGGCTTTTATATATAACTAGCTGGCGCCCGCGACTTCGTCCGCATTGAAAAAGAAAAAAGTAGACTATCCTGTGTCCTGTACGTCTAAATGTTTATCTACCAAGTTTCATGAAAATCAGTTAATTCGTTTAAGAGCTATGGAGGAACGTACATAAAGAAAAAATTCTAAAAATGGTCAATTTAGTTTCAATATCATGTATAGAGCCTATAAACACGATATCTCTGAAAACAAAGTAACTTACTCCATGACCAACCCTTACAGATTTATTATTAGTATTGATTTGCAGAAAAAATTGCAGCCCTGCGAAACCAGGAGCGGGTCGCTAGTCTGTACTAATATTATAAAGATAAAAATATTTGTATGTGTGTAATGAATAAACTCAAAAACTATTGAACTGATTTTGAAAATTCTTTTACCTATAGAAAGCTACATTATTAGCGAGTAACATAGGCTATGTTTTATAAAGTTACGCGAGCGAAGTCGCATGCAATAGTCTACTATAAAATGTATGCCTGTCTGAAGAACTTTACGTACATAAAAAAAGTTGCGACGTGTTTTTGTTTCTTAATAATTATAAAATAAATAAATTTTAATATAATGACATTATATGATTTTTTGTTTCTTAGAGCCTCTTTCACCAACTACAAGTAACGTGTTGAGTAGTTACTTTTCAAGTAAAGGTAATTGGCGAGTAAGTGTTACGAGTATCTTGTTTCAATTTCATTGAAATTACCATTGAGTAAATGCTACTCGAAGATAGTGAAACTCGTACGCTTTCTTACCGGTGTCTTTAAATGGGGGTTAACCTACTTGACACTTTACTCAGAGGTGGTGAAAGAGGCTCTTAATAAAAAAAAAACTAAATAAATTTTAATAACTTAATCGTAGCCAAGTTATTTGTTTAGAATTCACGTCAAATACAAATACAGGAAATATATACTCGTATAGGTATTATTGGAGAATAATACGTTTTCACTAGGAAATGAACGAATCGTCAAGGCAAATACATCGTAAAACAATGTCGTTTATTGCGACGCGGATGAAATAAATTATGAACCGGTATAGTTCACAAATTATCTGAACCTTCCTTTCCTTTTCACATTGGTCCAATCTTATGATGATTCAGGAACTATCTATTACTTTGTTCATAGAAAAATTAATCTACCTATACCGGGTGTCCCAAAATTATGCGACATGAAGGGAAAGTACCTTAAATATCGTAGATAGGATATTTTGCTGAAGAAGACTTTATGTTATTTTTAAAAGTTAGTAATACTGCATTCAAACATTTTCTAAAAATTACGTCGTGGTCGGCAATAAATAATATTCTTGAAATTTGAATCAAACATTTTACGTTATTCCTATCTTTTAAGACAACATCTTACTATTTTTTGTACATTCTTTCGATTGGCATCATAAAAATACTGGTGATTTTTTTTTTCACATTTAAGTCGGTTCGATTCCCAGACGAAGCAAGTAATTTTTAGAAAATCTTTGAATGCAGTATTACTAACTTTTAAAAATAACATAAAGTCTTCTTTCAGCAAAGTATCCCATCAACGATATTTAAAGTACTTTCCCTTCATGTCGCATAGTCTTGTGATGCCCTGTATTTTAAAAATAATGTTATATTGGTTTATGTATGTTTCAAAAGCTCCAAAACTAGCCTACAGATTGATATGAAATTTTTACACAACATTGCATTTAAACAGAGGAATAATTTTATATACTTTTTCCCAAAATTCCAAAGGGAACAGATTTTTCATAAAAAAAAACACAATTTTCATACGTTCACCGTTGTTCTGGCAACCGTGGAACGTTCCTATGCCACAGACAGCGCAGCGTGGCCATTAAATATTTAAAAAAAAAAGTGTAGAATTTTTTCTGTTTGTTTGTGCACGCTAATCTCAGAAAGGGGTTAACCGGTTTGAATGCGGTTTTCACTTATATATTGATGCTTACTTGGATTTACATATATGGGATACTTTTTATCCGGAAAATTTTTTAGATTTCTGTTGGATTTTTAAAAAACAAACAATCACTACATATTATAAAACAAAGTCCTCCGCCGTGTCTGTCTGTCTGTCTGTCTGTTCTCTCAAAAACTACTGCACTGTTTTCACCAACGGATAGAGTGGTTCTCGAGGAAGTTTTTAGTACATAATTTACAAAGCTACGCGGGCGACGTCGCTGGCAGCAGCTAGTAAATATATAAATATATAAGTAAAGCACTTAAAATTACACTGTAATTTATCTGTTTATCGATATTTTCAAGGGTCCTCAACATATACTATATGTTAATCGATAGTAAATATTCCGTTACGATAGCCTATCTTCGTGGGCTCTTCGTCAGGTGACAACTGTGTTGTTGCGCTAGTCGTGAACCAATACTCTTCTTGTCAAAACCTATAGAGTGCTTTTCAAAGTGCATCCTTATAACTTTTACAGTGAGTATAAATTTTATATACTTAAATATACTTTTTTAATTTAAATAAAACAGCAAATAAGCAAAAAAAAATGAAGTTATACTGTGTTAAAAAAATTAGGAACTCATTTTTTGTGTAATTTTTTTTTATATTCATTATTATTTTTATTATATTTAGCGCCTATTTCACCAACGTCAAGTAGGCTAAACCGTCACTTAAAGTCACCTGTCACCGGGAATAATTTAGCTGGTATACCTTTGTTTGTACGGTAAACGTCCCAAACATTAAATAGAAAATAATTAAAAAAAATCTATCGAATGATGCAGTAAACCGAGTGAATAATTCAATAAAACAGAAAATTATTTTTAAAAGTAACTTATCAACATTTTACTTGTAGTTGGTGAAAGAGGCGCTTATATTTATACTCATTTTTTTTTAATTAATTTTAATTTAAAATTTGCAATAAGTACTAGCAGCCACCTACCTACAAGGCTTCTATAGAATATAACCCAACTAGCTGGTGCCCGCGACTTCGCCCGCGTTAAAAGTAAGGGATGTGTAGCGCCTGACTAAATGTGTAAAGCAATATAACGCCCGACATCTTTGCTGTTATAAAATTTTGAGGGGTTGCATCTTTATTTTTTAGTAGATAGCTGGTGCCCGCGATTTCGCTCGCATTGAAATTATATATTAAAATACAAAATTTTGCTTAGTATAAGTACGAAAATAAAATTTAGGTTGTATTTTTTACGTTTTGTTAAGGAAATATTTAAAAATTTCTTATATTTTTTTCTACTCCATATCAACCCCTAAAACACCCTAGTGTAAAACTTTCTTTTTTATATTTAATGTACAGACGCAGCTTATATATATATTAATATACCCTTTTTTCATAACTATATCGTTTTATTTAATTCATAATATTTATTTATTCATTCATAAAATGTTAATTAGACTGCACTTTTCATAACAGTGGGTCAAACGGGCACTTTTTCGTAGGTAGGGTCAGAAGTCAAAACTTGTGGGTCCGATGGGTCCAGAGCCCTATAAAGTGTATCTAAAATTTGGTTGTCAATAGCTCTACAATCTTAAACGTTTTTTATTGGAATTGTTAGCGTATATTTTACCGTTTTCGCGAGTAAATATCTTGCGTCGCATTTTGTCTTCGGTTTTTGCATTACTCGTATAATAAATTACTGCTGTCTTTCGCCATAATTGTCTAACGAATAATCTTTAACAGCTTGCAACCCCTATTTGCGGGCATTTTAACATAGGCAGAGATAGTTTATCATCTTTTCAAGTTCTCTATGTGGCTGTGGTATGAAGTATAGTTTATTTTAATAACTAGTGAATCATTTTTTATTCCAAACAGTCAATAATTATTAATTTAATTAAAAAATATTAGCCCAAAACATATTGCCCCTTTTATAATGGTACATAAAAGAATGATTTTTTTTAATGCTGCATGAATGTAGCATTTTTGCAGCCGAATCTCGTACTATTATGAAATAATGGAGTGTAATTTTTGACAGAAATTTTCTCATTAGGTCTTCGAAATTTATGTGATCAACTACCACTAAGGGCCTCTTTCACCGTTTGTCAAGTAGGCTAACTGTCATTTAAATTCACCAGTAACCGTGGTTAATGGAGCTGATGCTGATATGCCTTTGTTTGTACGGTAAACGTCCCAAACATTAAATAAAAAATAATAAAAAAAAATCGCCTATCGAATGATGTAGTAAACCGAGTGCATAATTCAGTATAACAGAAAATGATTTCTAAAAGTAACTAATCAACACTCTACTTGTAGTTTGTGAAAGAGGCCCTTAAAGTAATGTTTAGGCGACCGGCGAAGCATGTGTCAAATAACATTTTGCATATTAAACTGCTAGACAGCATTGTAAAAATAACCCTCCTCTTTCCTTTCTACTACCCAAACATGGCTCAGGAGTTAGGTATGCTGCAGCATCAGGCAGGTCAGAGTTACCTTGTCATAAAAATACCACCTAAGGTAACTGTGTAGCACTAATTTCAGATCAATCAAACATGTCGCTGCTTAAAAACTAAAGGGCCATAAAACAAAAAAATCCAAAAATATTTTTATTGCAAAACCAAAATTACAAATCCTTCATATTGTATGATGCAAAGAGACTTATGGTTGTTTTATTCAATATTTAGTATATTTTGAAAAAAAAAAAATGTTCAAAAGTAAAAAATATGCTTATATCTCCTCTAGTATTCAGTTTATTATAAAGTATTATAAAAGTTAATAATGCTACTTAAAAATACGCTTCTAACGATGTATAATATGCATATATTTGATATATATCTAATAAGAAAAAAATAGATGAAAAATAATTTTTAACTTTTTTTGATTCGAATTTTTTCGAAGCTCTCCTGTAAAAAGAGTAATTTTGATTTGTGCCCCTTTAGTTTTTAAGTAGCGATGTGGTAGGTTAGTCAAATCCCTTCGTCATATGATTTGTTTGAAAACGCTTTCTTTTAATACGAGTACAATTTTTTCAATTCCATGTACCAACGTTACTTGGTCGTATTACTTAGAGCAATTTTAATTAACATTCATAGTTAGCTTCTTTATTTGTGATACTATTTGTGAAAAATATATACTATTTTCAGTTGGTTAACTGACACTTTAACAAAACATTACTTATCATATTCACACGACAATTTGCTGGAAATCACCACTTCACCTCGTGGGGAGTCAAAATTATCATTAAAAATAAAAATAACAATGATATGAGAATTAAATAATTATATTATCTAATTATGAAGTATTAATTATCGATCGAGAGATTCGAATTTATCAGCTCCATGCAAGTCACGTTGGCAATATTATCGTGAATTTAAATTGTTTTCAAAAAAAGCTACTGGTCGTATCTCTAGATACCAATCAATGAGTAATTATGATATTTTCAATGATTTCTATATAACATTTACATATTTTTAATATTTCTTATTATTTTTAATAATAAAAAATATTATAATATAAAAAATGCATTTTCAAAGAAAGCATTTGACGAATTGTTGGATTGATGTGAAATTTGCTATACTGTTACTTCAAATATCATTGGTTACTTCGGTCTATGCTTCGGTATTTTCACTACATGGTAACCTTGATCCGATGCGCAGCATCAATTAATCTACTTACGGTATACCTATCTCCTTAGCAACTTACAGCAGATATAGCGGGCTTGGACGCAATAGAAAGTGGGGTTAATTTTACAGCAGTACACACTTGATAAGACGATTAACGAAGAAAGCTAAAAACTTACAATTAACCTTAGATATAATAGCTATAAGGTTGATAATTCAATGCGCATTCGCGTAAGATGGCAAGCGGCGCACGCTAACATGGCGCCAGCTGGCGACCAATACCGGTACTGAAAAAAGCCGCGAAGTGCGTGGATTGGTCGATAGTACCTACTTGTTGGAATTATACCTTTATTGTCGATAGCATTTCCTACGCTTTGAAAATTCGTCGTTTGCGCAGGTACATCGCTAAGCTAAGTATATTAGTTGGGTACTACTTTACAATGCAGTCTATAACATTGTCAAAACACAGCTTCGTACCACATGTCCCATGTCGTGGCCAGATCTTAGAATTGATCACTTCATGAAATGGCCAGCTAAAACTAGCCATTTCATTGAATAACCAGCGTTCAACTATTTTTTTTCCATAGGTTCTTTCTTTATTTTGAGTTTTTATTAAACCATTGATACCATACATTAGTTATATGACCAGTTTTAGCTGGCCATGTCGATAAACGCTCGTTATTCAATGATATGGCCAGTTTTAGCGGGCCATTTCATGAAGTGATCAATTTTATGATCTGACTACGACATCCACGCATTGAGTTCCACGCATTCAAAACCACGTGTTTGGTACAAATTTCAGTAATTACACAATGCGTAATCACTTGATTACTAGGAATTAATGTTTGTGTTTATTTGCCAAATACAGGCAAAAATTTTAACTGTTTAGACAACTATTTGTTTATCCACGTGGAAGTAAATGTAGATACATTATATTATCATTATAGCTATATAAATAGTTTAATCGTTTTTACCGATCTTGCTAATTATGACGTAATGTCTAGTAATTTGTCTAATTGTAAAGATATAAAAAAATTATATCTTTAATTAAATCTTGGTGCATAAAATATGTAGGTACCTACTATAGTCGCAGGGGAAAAACGGATTATTTGTCTTTCATGGCTTTATACCTACACAGACCCACACAATTTTATATAGCAAAATTTTGAAAAATTTTGATTTTTTTTCTCAATAAGCAGTATCAGGGCACTTTCGCAGTAAAAAATTTTGGGCAGTAACAACTACTTTACAGAAGACCACCGTGAAATAACAGCAAATGTGCGTTGTGTTTCGGTGAGTGAGTAATAGATGCCATAGCCTATTACCTGTGGCATGATTTGATAAATAAAACCGCTTTTAAAATTATATATAATAAAAGTTATATAAATCTCATATATAAAATTCTCGTGCTTATGAAATTTTTTGTGTATACTTTTTTGTGTACATCCCAATTTTTTTTTGCAAAACAACGTTTGCCGGATCAGCTAGTAATAGTATAATTATATACATAGATTATTAATATATTTACTCACTAATAATAACAGTTAAGCACACATAAGTACATATACACCACTTTTGGAAATCAATAATCAAAATCGGAAAGACTTCATATTAATCATGTAGTTCATGTTAATTATTATTAACATAGTATAATATGTAGTCTAAAGATTTTATTAAAGCAATACATAAAATAAAATAAAAATATATAAAAAAAAATGTTTGCTCAATCAAAGCGCCTGTTGAAAGACATATAGCAATATTTTCTTTAAGTGAACATTTGTTCGTAATTTTCAGGCGCTATTTCAAAAGTAGGAGAGTACGTAATAAATGCTGATAGGATACACAACAATTAAGGCAACCTAATACTTTTGGATAGGAAATAAAATACTAATTACTTTTGGGTAATAGTATTTAAAATACCTTTGGGTAGGACTTTTGATAAAAAAATCCAATCCATTATTAACCCTTGCTTCATAGTTGTGGGACCTTGTACTATTACTTACCTATTGTGTAGTTGTATTAGTACCTAAGCCTTAATACTAAGCCTTGGTTTAGTAATTAAGGAAAAAAGAAAGTAGAAAACCTATATATTTTTCCAATTACAGCCTAATCTTTATACTTATACTTATATAAAAATTACTATATACTTATATAATTTTTATATACTTATATAAAAACCGATTTTGATAAAACTTCGTAGCTGTGTGTAATTTGGTCCAACTTAAAAGATAGGATAGTTTTTATTTTAAACCCGGGCGAAGCCGGGAGCGTGTAGCTAGTAATATTATAAACGCGAAAGTTTGCGCTAATGCATGTATTGATTTGTGATACTCTTTCACGCAAAAACAGATGAGAGGATTAAGATGAAATTTTGCATACAGATAGCTTATTTACCAGTGCTTAGTGCGAATTTTACTCGATCAAAGGCATCGAACGCGTAAACGTGAATTTGTATGGGAATGCAGCAGCGCCATCTAGCGGTTAACGTGTAGCGTTTGTTCGAGTAAAACTCGTACTCTTGGATTAAGAATGGGTATAAAGCAAACAAAATTTGTAATTTCACCCGCGTGGCCCCTTGGACATGACAGTGACACAAAATACGTAGAACTACGCACAACGTGCGACGGAAGATAGCACATCTCGCTCAATAAAAATGTTAAAGTGCCAAAAGTATTAAATATTCATTATTCGTCAAATGAAAAATTGTTACATACAGCCTTAGATAATATGTGAAGTGAAATTACTGACACACTTATAGCTTTGTAATGTGTGTCATTTTGAAAATAAAACTAAAATCGATGGAAATGAGAGCTCACTTGGTGATTTTTTTTCTATCGAGAAAATTTCATTATATTATGTTTTCTGTTACAGACGTCACTTTCATTTATAATGTATTTATCTATTTAAAAAAATTAATTAAATTAGACTTCGTTTACTTAGATAAAATTCAAATCTAGGATTGGCTATTTCTCTTTATGCCCGCTCTTAACGTAAAACGTAAAACGTATTTCCCTTTTTGACAGACCGCCATTTTGTCGAGTCAACTAATAATACTAGTAATAGTCAACATAGATCTAGATCTATGCTAATATACATTTATATTCTAACGTCGCGCGTCATATTATTTTCCTCATTAGTTTTCTTAATTTTTCCTTATCAACGGTGCGAACGTGATTGCGTTGTCAAAATAAAAAGGAAGTGAGTCACTACGGCGGAAGTAAAATGACAAAATGCATTACTCATAATTATTTAATGTAAATCTGAGTCCTTGTTGCAGGCCAATAAAGATGTTTCTAGCTCTTTCTACATACTTTTATTTATACATTGTTTTATTTATGTATACAATAAGATTTCCGTATCCTACGTCAGTAGATAACTACATTAGTGAAATTCGCATTAAAATCCTTTGCGTTGCGTAGTTTAAAAGATCTAAGCGTAGGTATACATAAAGAGGGACAGAAGACGGAAAGCGACATTATTTAATTTTTATAATATGTAATAAAGTAACTAGCGGGCCGCCCCCGGCTTTGCACGGATTATTTTCTTTGAAACCTTCTTCGAACCTTCCATTAGTGAAAACCTTTCCATTAGTGAAAACCGCATTAAAATCAGTTACGTAGTTTAAAAGATATAAGCGTATATATACAGTGTGACAGACGGCGGGAAGCTACTTTGTTTTACAATAGGTATACACTGGACCACCAAGAAAAAGGGTCGGTTAGAAAATCTTCAATATCTTCAAAAGTACCTGACCTAGCTTTTATGAACTAAAGACTAAATTAAAGCTAAACTAAATAAATTTTATTATATTTAAGCACATTCAAATATTTTTTAATTTAGTCTTTATTTCATTAAGCTAGGTTCAGGTACTTTTGAAGATATTGAAGATTTTCTAAGCGACCCTTTTTTTGCGGTCCAGTGTATTATGTAATAAAGATACTAAATAATATAAAAACAGAGTCGCTATTTCATTGCTTATGCTGGATAACTGTTATTTTTCCTGTAGTTTATAAAAATACAAGAAAGAATTAGAAATTAGTTTTTATAAGTCTCTAGCGAAAATCACTGTCCGGACCCACTGTATTTTTTAACAAAGGACAATTGATTGAAAATTAAAATGCTATACGTTAGCTAATTAAGAATTAACTTATTGTTTCTTTGCATACATTTAACTGTTCTAATGTTCTCTCAACACAGATCTAATAGGTCATAGTATTTTATTTATATATTTGTGAGAATTACAATTTTACTTTACAATTCTTATGCAGTGAATGCAAGAGGACAAGTTGTGAAATTTTTATTTAAAATATTTGAGTTATTTGCAAAGCTACAGTTTTTAAGGTATGTTTTATTTATTTTTTGATTTAATAGTTGTACCGACAAAGTGAACACAAACGCATTATATTTCGAGTCACTAGACTACTCGCCTAAATTTATCTCACCCGAACCGGCGAGTTATCACGTTTGATTTTTACCAATTATTTCACTAGACAACTCGCTCGTTAGCATAATCTATTTATTTTCCATACATTATACATTAAAAAAATCGTAAACAAGCCGTGCCTGTACATTAATATTTTTTTTTACACAAAAAAGAACCATTTGTACAAGTTGTGCTTACATACATTAGCGATATAAAAAAAAATAGTTTTTAGAATTTTTGTCTGTTAGCCTGTGCATTTGTTTTTGCACGCTAATCTCAGAAACGGCTTAACCGATTCAGGGGCCCTAGACAACGTGCCATTTTAAAAACGATAAAGAAGTTCGATAGAATAAATGTATGGGAAGTATCACGTGATTTAGCGACGGCATATGTGTCGTTCATTGTAAAAGCGGTGTAACTCCCTATTTTTAAAATCATCTTTTCTTGCCTAATGGTATCACATTTAGTCATAACTTTCAATATAAAAGTGAAGTAACTCCAATAATTGCATTAAAATCCTATAGATGAAAACAATGAATGAATGCTTATATTTTTTTCCTACACTATAATTCGCAAAAAGCTCGTTATTCTAAAATTCAGTTACAAGGAGATAGTTCACTTTTACAATGAACGACCCATATGTCAATCCCATACATTTTATTTTTAGCGAATCGAATCGAATGCGAATCGAATGCCATTTGTCTAGGGCCCCAGATTGCCTGGATTAAATTATAGGATACTTTATATCCTGGAACAATATCTGGCATTGGGTTTTTATTTAATATATATTTCTTATGTCAAGGCCGGTAGACGAGCAGACAGCTGATTCTAGGATTAAAGATAATTGATAAGGAAGAGATAGGGTAATGGGCTCTCTGGCATCCCTTACTCACTCGCCGGAACACAGTGCTGATTATTTCACTGTGGTATTCTGTAAGAGGATGGTTACAGAACTACCCAAAAGACTAATAAGCAAAAACTACTAAAAACATATTATACTAGCTGGTGGCCGCGACTTCGTCCGTGTTCTCTATAGCCTATAGCCTTCCTCGATAAATGGACTATCCAACACAAAAAGAATTTTTCAATTCGAACCAGTAGTTCCTGAGATTAGCGCGTAATAATATGATGGGTTTTTCACCCATCAGTTTAATAATTTTTTAATAATTTTTTTCGTATAATTATAATAAAGCCTAATTAAGTTATTAGTAATAATATATATAGAGATAATTATGTATGTAACAAATTTATAAATATTGTATCGCCAGTCCCGATTTTCTCATTAATATCGATCACGTAATCGAATTAATTGTTTCCTGACCATTTCCTGAACAATTTATTTGATGTCCAAAAGAAAACGTCTTTTGTTCGACAAAGATTGTCTATTGTATTATAATGTAATTACGCTTCGAAAATGGCGGTTATAGCATTTTTAAAATTGGTACATAGTTTCTTATAGAGATAAAACTGCTAAATTTATGGTTGACTATGACAGGTGTCCTGTCACTATACTACTAATGATACAAAGTTAAAATAAATACTTAGGGCCTCTTTCACCATGTGTCAAGTAAGGTAACCGCCATTTAAAGTCACCGGTCACCGGGAATGATGGTGCTGATATAGGCACCTTTGTTTGTACGGTAAAAGTCCCAAACATTAAAAAAAAAAAAAAACAAAAAATATTCGCCTTTCGAACGAGTAAACCGAGTGCATAATTTAATAAAACTATTTCTAAAATAACTAATCAACACTTTACTTATGGTTGGTGAAAGAGACCCTTAGCGCCTCTTTCACCATCTATCAAGTAGGCTAACTGTCATTTAAAGTCACCGGTAACCGGGGATAGTGGCGCTGATATACCTTTGTTTGTACGGTAAAAGTCCCAAACATTAAAAAGAAAATAATAATAAAAATTCGCATATCGAAGGATGCAGTAAACCGAGTGCATAATTTAATAAAACAAAATTATTTCTAAAAGTAACTAATCAACACTTTACTTGTAGTCGGTGAAAGAGGCCCTTAGTGAGATTAAGAAATTGTATAATAATTTACTTAATAAATAGACGTAAAAAAAATAATCCTACAATTTACACAAGCACTTAGTAATAAAACATCTGGTGATAAAAATTTCAATTCAATTTAACAATAATATAATTCTTACCTGTTAACGACATTAGCCATTATCCACACATAAACAGACACACGTCAAACTTATAACATCCCGTTTTTGCGGGTTGGTCTTGGACTGTCTAGAACACTGACTACATTTGATTTTTGCCTAGAGCTTTTGACTACTACATAATGAGTCGAGCACTCAAATCTACTATGACACAAATCGACTATAGTTTGTTTTTTAATCTCAGAGACAAAAATGACATTACATTTGACATGCATTACATACATTTCATGTCATTTCATGGTATCATTATATGCAAACTTGACATTTGCATGTGTCATTTTTGTCTGAGATTAAAAAACAGACCGTAGTGTATATTTTTTCTACATAGCATATAATGACATGAACCCAAATTGTCTGGACATTTAGGCAGAAAATTTATTTCCTATCTTTTAATGTTTACCTGTTGTTAAAAAAAGAATCACGATATCAAAGCATGTCGATGGGGCGTCTGGAGATAAAAATGAAAATAAATCATGTCCATTTTCACCCGATCAACGATTGAAATCAGTCATGACAGAAAATCTAGATAGTCATGACAATATCTAGAATAAATAGAGCTCCTATCTCATTCTTTTTATACGCTGCACGAGGTCAAACTGTGTTGGCCTATAAATTCATGTTGCATTCTGCATTTGACTCTTTGCTTGTCACATAACTTGAAAAACATGTCACACGTTAAGATATAATCATACGAGTACATATAAAAGTACTTAGACTAGTCCTTTAAGATTAGTTTATTGATTTCTGACAAGATTTCTTACATTTCATTCATTCAAGTCAATTATATAGAGAAGAGCACAATAAAATCCAGGTTTGAAGTAAATAGTTAATTATTTTGGTAAATTACTGATATGTACTGACTTCCAAGTTTGCTTGTCTTTGATACAGACACATCCATACTAATACTTACTCGTATTATAAAATGTAGAATGAACTCTGTTTGTGTGTCTGTTAGATAACTACTCAACCATCATCATGAAATTTTGCATACATTGTCAGAAAAGGACATATACAATACCTTTCATCCAGAAAAAAAGCAATGTTCCCAGTGGATCATCTAAAAATAGAAATCCAACGCCTGTCAAAAGTATAACAGCAATGAACTTGTCAGGCGTTATATATTGCTTAGTATTTTATAAGATATTTTTTAATTTTCAACGCAAACAAAGTGGCGGGCACAGCTAGTTTCTTATAAGGTGTATTCTGGTAAGTAGCCTTAGAATTGCTAAAAGAAAAATACCACATTCATCTTAATTTTTTGTGATATCTACTTAGTATCAATAAAATCAGAGAACTGGCTGAAAAAATGGTACTGACATCAAAATTGAAATCCGAAGCAATTCGATTCGATCATAATATTGTACACTTCCGCCTTCAATTTGTGTGTTTGTTACAGATTTGGAATATAAACAATTTGGTGCAGCGCCAAAATCATCCTGTGTCGCGCGTAACGCAACGTAACATCATCGGGTGACGTCGAGTGACGTATGGCTGATAGATCTTATAGCTACGACCCGGTGAGCACCGGAGCGCCAGTCAACCAACAAGCGTACAGAATGGAAGCCGGACAGTTGTGGAGGCAGCATGTCATCGCCGGTGTCGGTATGTCGTATTCATTCACAATTTAGAAAAAAAAATCGTAAAAACGGAACTAGGCTGCATACGTGTGTATCTTGGACAGGAATGAAATTTAAAACAAAAAAAAAAACAAGACCCCTAACAAAAATTCTATTCCAAATTTAAATAATAGAAAAAAAAGCGCGCGTGGAAATTATAACGTAACATGGCTGCATAAGTGACACAAATGAAATTAAAAAATAGTAACAAATTCTATTCTTAATTAAAACAACAGAAAAAGTCGTATAAACAGAACGAGGCTGTATACGTGTGTATCTTGGACACGAATGAAATTTAAAAAAAATAGACAAAAATTCTGTTCTAAATTTAAATAACAGAAAAAAGCGCGCGTGAAAATTATTACTCTATCAAAACAGTGACACACGAATGCGGATTGAACGGATTGACTCTTAGTGAGCGTCATTGTGATTATTCCGCTGTTTAACCATTTCCAAAGAATCAGAAGCGTTTTTGTAGTGCTATTTAATATGGGAATGAATTGGTAAGTGAAGTGATTTATTAATTAAACAAAACAAGACGGTGTTGTGTTAATTTATTTGTGAAACAAACTTCGAACGGGTCATCAGCTAACAATAGATAATGTCAGCCAGTATTTCAATTCGAATGGATGACAATTGTTTTTTTTTTACAAATAAAAATTAAATTTAAGTAGGTAACTACTTAATTATTCAAACAAGATCGAAATAAAATACTTCTTCACTTAATTTTGTAAACATTTGAGTCAGAAAAAAATTTAAATTTTCGTAATGAAAAATAGTTCTCCCACGCTTCTATATTAAAGTTCTTTTATTATCCTAATGGATTTTATGCCAATGCTATCTTGTTTTTTTAACGTAAGTAATCATAGGAAGAAGAAAAAGCTGTCGCAATATTTAAAAAAAGTCCAACATTTATCAGAGTTTTTATAAACTAACGACCTACCCCCGACTTCTGTGTTCTGTGGCACATTATACGGCTAACATAAACTGTGTATACATAATCCCCATCCTTTTTATACGTTTCTGAGCTTACGTAAGCCACTTAACTTGTATAAATACGGTAACTGTAATTTAGCTATGGTCTTCTGTCAGGCAATGGTTAAGTACTGCCGCTAAAGAAACTTCCCAATTCATAACTTAGGAAATTTTGCGGTCTATCTATACAGGGTGTCCCAGAAATCTACGCCAAGCGGGCATGTGGGGATAGGTTAGGTTATGACAGTTCTGGGAAAAATAAGAAAAAAAAATTCAGGTCACGTTGTTTAGAAATAATAGTTACATTTGAATGTGTGGAAAATCTTCACCCTGAACGACATTTTTGGGTACTGTGATCACAAATTTTACAATTTTGCACTTTTTTTTTTGTAATCCATAAATAACTGTGCTATTGAATGCAATCATAAATCATAAACACTAAATGTTGTTTTTTCTTGCACTAACCACGTATTTAACCATAAATTTAAATAACTGTCTTTTTCAAACGTGGTATCATCAGTCCATAAAATTTTATTGAAAAATTGTGGGATTTTGCGATTTTTTTGCCGACACTGTATATCTATCTTCTGTAGGTACATATTATAAATTATATTTATAATAATAATATGTATTATAGGTACATCAATCAAACAATACTAATAATAAATTATATTTATAATAAAAATTATATTTATTATAATAATATGTATTATAGGTACCTACATCAATCAATCAATATACTAATAATAAATCTATAAGTGTAGGTATTGTATGTATGTATATTCCTCCATAACTCTTAAAAGAATTAACTGATTTTCATGAAACTTGGTACATAAACATTTAGACGTACAGGACACAAGATAGGCTACTTTTTTCTTTTTCAACGCGGACGAACTCGCAGGCACCAGCTAGTATCTATATAAAGTCGCTGTCCGCATCGCATCTGCCTGTTTCTCTGCTAAGTTATTCTATAATATTAATACCTTCATGATTTTATAATTTAACTTATTATAATAATTTAATTTAACTTAGATAATTTAACTCTAGTAGAATTACCAATCAAATAATACGTTTCATACATCGAAATAATATATCTACCTGTATTAAGGTCCCTGGTTTTATGTCGTTAAACTGTTTATGAAGCCATTATTTATATGATTATAATCTTCCCTATTTAGATTAGAAGTTGAATAATAAAATATTGATAACAAAGATATGACTATGAAATTTTCTATACCTACCTAATTCGGTAAATGATCTATATATTTTAACACAACATATTTTGTGTCCTAATCAGAGAAAATAAACCTAACATTGAGGCTTTTGAGAACCCATGAGTCGTGGATTATTTAAATGGCAACACTAATCTTCCGATTAAATTTATTATGTCATGTTTATGTTGGTTTATGAATCTTCATAAACCATGAATATAAGTTAAAGGTATAAATTTTAGTTAAGTAAGATTTAAATAAAATATCATTCATTATTGCTTTATCCAAATCTTTTTTACTGTTTTTTTATGTACATATTAAGTTTTGTTAATCAAGTTTTTTTCATGGCTCATAATTTTTTAAATGACAACTGTGTATAAAGATTTAGCCCATTTCCTTATCTTATTCTTAATCCTCCTATAGTCGAACATATTGAAATTTGAATGCCCATCTGTTCTATCAATATGAAAAAGTAGAACAAATGGAAAAAATACAATTGTTCTGAGCCACCAACCATCATTCGTACTGTCTTCCTGTTTGACGACATTTTATCATCGAAATAATATATCTCTGCGCCTTTTATATACAAAAAAGGCAAAATTAATAGTGTGGCTTTTGATGTCCATTTTTTAAAAATGATTATTTTTCCTATATCTGTAGTTTTTAATATATATGTCCACATAGAAGGGGACATGGCATCCCTTACTCACCGAAAAACAACAGCACGACGCATGCGTTGCTATTTCAAGAAAATCTTCCGTAAAGAAGTAGTTACTTCCGTTGGACGGGTTGTCCAATTTATAGTTGTGAAACGGAATATGACTTGCCACTAATTAACATAAGGACAACTTTAAAAGTTAATTTCTAAATTTGAATTCGGAATCAGAGCGCTAAGGCAAACCTTTGTAGAAAAGTTGCACCACATTTTACAAAGAAACTAATGTAATATTTATTCTGAACGCAGCCTTAGTGGTGCTTATGTGGGTGGACACAGAACAGATAATACCAGTTAATGTTTATTTAAAAAAAAATAAACCAAAGAAGTGCTCCGACCTATTACATAAATAATGATAATATTTTATAGCTGCAATACTGATAGAGTTATATTACATTGATAACATTTAACTCTACACAAACTATTATAGTATTATATGTTTAAAATTTTAAATGCACGTATTAACCGTCTTCCCCTTTCTTCCATCGGACATTCAGTCATACGGCTGATGGTTACCATCAAACCTCTTTTTCGGTTCATCCTTTGTAATTTAACGCACTGCCAAGGTTTAGAACTCCCTACCGGCGGCGGTCTGTGTTACCAAGCTCATTAGTTCGTGGTAGGGGAGCCCACGATGCTAAATGTGGAGTCACTCGAGCGTCATGGGGACTGAAGATTAGATGGTAGGAAGAAAAAAAAGTTTATAAGATGTTTTACTTTTTAACGGTGGGTTGAGCGTCTACAGGCGTTCAAAGTTTGTAGACGCTGTATTAAGAAAAATCCTCAAAATAATCGTCAGATTAAGAATCAGCACGATCAGGAATTCAGGTTGAACCGTCTGTATGAAAATCTGACGCGCTTGAGTATTTCAAAATAGCAATCGCCAAAAATCTTTTTTGCATTTTCAAAAAGCTGCCACAAGCTTGCATTACAGCCGAATCGTCTCTATTTTAAATGGGAGCTTAGTTTGGGTTCACTTAACATCCCCTCTGAAAATCTGACGCGCTCGGGTAGTATTTAAATTTTTATCCCAACCCCACCAATCCCATCATCCAAACCGGCAGATTAACACATATAGGTAATCGGAGACACGTGGGGTATATACATTGGCAATATCTGACGCGCTCGAGTAAATCCCAAAATCCCCTCTTGGGCTCCCCTACTATCGAGTGTATAGTCACCTTCTGGGTGAGCTCGCTCCATCATAGGCCTCATCTTCGCTACACGGTTAGATGCTGTCAAAGAGCAAATCCATCTTTAATAAACATTTTCAACTCCCGAGGCCCGATGCAAAAACGGGGTGTTATTAGTTTGACTCTATACAATTATTTATTAATAATAAATTCTATAAATAATTATCTACGCAAAAAAATTATTTATTTTATTTCATATCAGATGCGGTCAAAGAGTCAAGTCAAGGCCCTCTTCAAATTTAATAATCGTAGCGAAAAATATTTTTATTATGTTATCTCTACGTCACTATAATATATTATGAATACTATGTTTATAGTTTCAAATTTGTGGTCATTATTTGAGAAGGCCTGTGATAATAGTTTTTCCACTTCAGTCCCTTTTAACATTTAATTTTATTCTTACTAGCTGATGCCCACGAATTCGTCCGCGAAAGGCGTTGAAAAATAAAAAAAACATGAGCAATATAACATGTCTGACATCTTTATTGCCTTTTTTTTATTCTTTTCCAGGCGTTAGTTTACTTAATAGTTACTTAGATGATCCCTCGAGAACAGTACTTTTTTCCTGGATGAAAGGTACCCTATGTCCTTTCTTGTATCCCTGACAACGTGTATGCAAAATTTCATAAATGATCTGTTGAGTACTTAGGGCGTGAAAAGGTAGCAGGTACTTTCGCATTTATAATATTAGTATGAATTTTATGGAATACACATAGAAATATTATGTTATTTCACCTCGGCCGTCGAACTCGTATATGCTTCTAAGCTTATTACCAGCCCCTTATAGGACCACCGTGAAATAACAGCACATGTGCTGTACTTTTTCCTTGATTGAGTAAAAGATGTCAGAACCCATTTCCCTGTCTACTATGGTCGGCATTCGGCAGCACACTTACAGAACTTGTCACTTATAGACGACGGTAGCCACCTACCATCAAGAAGACCGTCAGCCTGTGTGACGACCTTCATATTGTTAGTACTCTACTTCGGGTACATTAATTAAACCACTTTATGTTGAGTCCCAATACTTTTATTGACCGACCGATATATCAGAACTACAGGTAATACAAAGTCTTTTCCTCCATACAAACGTAGAACGTTAATTCTCCGCCGTTTTATGTTTAATTTACAAAAGTAAGCATGATACCGATTTATCTTGTCGTTAACTAGGTTCTAATGCATACAAACTTTAAAAAGAAAGTATTAATTTAAAAAATATGATCTTTGAAAAATCCATATTTTAATACAAGTTTTAATGTAACTTTGAGGCTGAATAGGTCACTCTAGTGTACAAAAACTCCAAAATACTTTGCTTATAAACATTGATTAGTTATTCAAGAGTTCAAATAACCTTACACGAAATAGATATATGCAGTAGTTTTGTCAAAAAGAGAATTGGCCCAAGGGTCTGTTTTTTATTTTATTTTTGGTTTTGTGCTGTGTGAGACAGGACGCATTTTAGCCATGAGACCGATGAGTTCGGGTCGCCGGCTTGTTTCACCTTAAGGTGCGGACATAATTGACGACGACCTCTCTTCGCGAACGCGTTTGTTAAACCTTTTAATATCATACCACCGAATGAATCTGAATGAATGAACACCACTTTTCGAAACGTCACAGAGCACTTTTCAATCAACTTCAATCGACATAAAGAGCTAACAACATAAATAAATTACTTTTAATATTTCATTCCAATTTTACTATTTACGACGTCAGATGTTATTGACTATTATGTTAATGATGTGACTAATTACTTCATGAGATCTTTGGTGCATAAAATATGTAAGTACCTACTATCTTAGCAAATATCATATACTTATATATAGAAATACGAAATTCAAAATTCAATTCAAATGCACTATGCTTCGCACTATGATACCTTTTTTTTCTACAAATCATATACATATATGCAAACCTTCCCCGTTTTTCGCTCTTTCCATTAGTGTAAACCTTATCAAAATCAGTTGTGTGATTTATTAGAATCAATTAGAAGAAGTTAGAGGAGATAAGTGAAACTTTTTTGACAATGAATATAATTATAGAGTAGGTAAGAGATAGATGTCACGCAGAAACGTTACAAGAAGCGTCACGTGATCGCTACACTGAAGCGTTACACAATTAATCGACTTTAAAATTTTCTATCTCAAAGAAGATAAACTTAAAAAAGTAAAAAAAAAAAAGATTTTTCGAGTTATTACCATTTTACAATATTTTACAAGTATGATATCTAATAAGACAATAAAGATGTTCGCACATAACTGCAAAATTTCCTTCAACACATAAACAGATCGTTAAAACTGCGATAGTATTATCAAAAAAAATGTAGCGTTTAATAGTGTATCGTATTGTGAACGTCGTTGGAGTCAAATTTGATTGTCGTGTTTACGATATTACAGCACCAACTATGGTCGTATTTTGATGTGTTTGTTATTGATAAAATAATTACAAAGACGTTAAGTCAGACCTGTCAATTTTTTATCCATTTGATTATCTTCGAATTATGTAACCATAGATAAAAATTGGTTTTTAACATGTTAGTAGTGGCAGTTCAGGGCACACTGCGTTTCGCAGCCACCCCCTTACAGAAGTCAATTTGTATTGAGAACTAGCTGACGCCCGCGACTTCGTCCGCGTTGAAAAAGAAAAAAGTAGCCTATCCTGTGTCCTGTATATGTCTAAATGTTTATCTACCAAGTTTCATGAAAATCAGTTAATTCGTTTAAGAGTTATGGAGGAACATACATACATACATACAGAAAAAAATTCTAAAAATGGTCAATTTAGTTTCAGTATCATAGGCCAGTAGAGCCTATAAACACGATATCTCTGAAAACAAAGTAACTTACTCTATAACCAACCCTTACCATCAAACTACTACAACATGGAACCCGCGTGCCATACAAAACACTACGAATTTTATGGAACATTTAAAAGTGACATATACGTAGAGCATGAACTGTCATTTAAAACAAAACAAACATAATAATAAGTACGTAATTTAAAGAAAATGTGACTACGTCAACCCATTAGAGTTTAAAATAAATTGTAGAAGTTGATCGTTACTACCTTTTACCATTGACGCGTGAAGGCAAGAGTCCGCCATGATTCTGTCAAAGGCGTTCTTTTTATGTGCCGCTTTGGCTTTTGTGACGCAAATTCCATTGTAGTATTTCGATGACCCTAACAGATTTATTACAGATTAAGTAAGACTAATAATGTGTAAAGCAATATAACGCCTGAAATCTTTGCTGTTATAAATTTTTCAGCGGTTGTATCTTTATTTTTAGTAGATAGCTGGTGCCCGCGACTTCGCCCGCGTTGAAAGTATATACTAAAACCTTCCTCTGGGATCACTATCTATTTAAAAAAAAAACCCGCATCAAAATCCGTTGCGTAGTTTTAAAGATCTAAGCATACATAGGGACAGACAAACGGGAAGCGAATATGTTTTATACTATGTAGTGATAAAGCAGAACCAGAACTACACGCAAGCCTAGAGGCTTCATTCATTAGATGGCGCTGCTTCATTCCCATACAAATTGACGTTAAACGCGTTCGACGCGTTTGATCGAGTAAAACTCGCACTAGGCCCTATGTTGTGTTTCAGTGAGTGAGTAATATATGATCTATTCTTTATCTATTGATCAAAAACGTAAACAAATATAGCGTCGCCATGGTCACTGGACTGTTTTAAAGATGGGATTTGTACATTGGGCATTAGCAAAGAGAGTTGACTCAGTGATTAACTCATTTAAAAAATTTGTTCGTATTGTTTGTTTAGTTCTATATCGTGAATTGTTTGTTTACGAGTACCTTTTTGATCGATGAAAAAAGAATACAATATAGAGCCCATTATCCCATTCTTTCCTTGTCCCTTAAACCCTCTTGGTCGGCAGTGCACTTGCAGCACTATTGCTTGTGTAATGTTGTCGGATCCATACATATACTGTACGGTAGTAATACCAAATCTATGGTCGGATCTATCTTCAGTTAATCTTTGCTGTCACGGTTTATCCCATTATCAAATGCATAATTAATTGGAGGTCGAAATTCAAAGTTTATTATCAAACACATTAATTATTGCTGATAAGGATTCTATACGTATAAATCTATCTATACATGTTTATTTATCTTGTAGACACCTGTTTTATCAATTTTATTTTATACTAGCTGGTGCCCGCGACTTCGTCCGCGTTGAAAAAGAAAAAAGTAGCCTATCCTGTGTCCTGTACTTCTAAATGTATATCTACCAAGTTTCATGAAAATCAGTTAATTCGTTTAAGAGTTATGGAGGAAGTTTAAGGTATTGTATGTTGGTATGGTATACATACAATACCTACACTTACAGATTTATTATTAATATTGATTGATTGATGATATATATTTTTTATTTTTTAACGCGGACGAAGTCGCGGGCACCATCTAGTATTAAATAATAAGTGTTTAAAGTTAAAAAATATTGATAATTATGTTAGCAGTTTTATAATTCTTTATCGAATATATATTACGATAACTTTTGTCGTTTCCTGCGATAATAAATACAGAGCCATATGCTATATGATAGGACATGGGTAAATATGATAAGATATACTTAGTCCACCGGTTGTTATGATATTTAGTCTGGATTCGCGGGATGTTGTTGGAATTTATAAAAATGTTATAAAATACAGAATTACTTTCACATTTATAACATGGTATGAACTAGTATGGAAATTAAAAAAATTATTATCTATAAAAAATGACAAATTTAAATCACGTGACCTGACTACGATATTCTTTTCATTTTAAAAATATTTTAAAAAAATAATCCTTTAAATTATATCCACTATCAACAAAACGGATGTCATTTGACAGCAAAACGGTAGTCACATAAAAATGGCACTAATCGCTTCTTTAATTATTGCATTGTTGTGTTATTGCTGGACAGTCCGTTTATGTTGAGTATATAATGTAGGGTGACCATATTATCATTAAATTTTTGAAATGAAAACCTCTTTGCGCGCGTTGGGCACTTTTAGTATGGGCCAAAAACATTGAACTCGCGCCAATGCAACACCTACTGTCAGAGCGAGTATAGAGGTATTGCTCAATAGTGAATTTTTTTAGGCACGTTGGGCACTTTTGGGACCGTCACTCTCAGTCACTCCTAAGATTGGTACATTGCGCTACGCATTCATTTTGGACAGCCTGTCTGGCCGCAGTAACCATCCCCCTTACAAATACTACCGTGAAATAACAGCATATGTGCTGTTATGTTTCGGTGAGTGAGTAAGGGATGCCAGAGCCCGTTTCCCTATCTCCTTCCAATACCGTATCCTTAATCCTTCTATGGTCTGCAGCGCACTTGTGACCTATGGCTATAGCGTTGCTTGTGTCGACCTAACATAGAAGAAAATATTTAAAAAAATCCACTATAGGGCTCCAGCGCTCGCTAATTGGAGGAGTAAATGTATGTCAGGCGTTAAATCACAGCTAGTCCCTAATATAGCCCTCTACTATCAAAAGTACGTACTAAAATCCATTCTATGTTATAGATTCTATTATTAATGATGACAATATAAATAAAGAATCCACAAGAAGTCCATAATAGTTAATAAATCGTGGCTACCCTAGTGCAATTTGTTCAGGGGAAAAACGTGTGAAATTAAAACATAATAAAAAACTATTATCCATGTGCTTACAAGTTCAGTGTCACACGTGAACGGATATTTGACTGTTAGGGACCATATTATTTTATTAACTATAAGTATATATTATTATTATAAATCAAATAAATTTAACATGTTTATAACAGATTCTATACATAAATCTATTTTCGGCTATATATTTTTTTTATATTCGTTCACGTTCGAGGAAGGTTCTGAAGAGAAAAATTGGAAAATTTGACCGCGCAAGCTGTGTCACTAGGTAGTATAAAGCAGTCCCTATCGATCGTTTTTGATAGGGTTTTCATTAATGAAAAAAGTGACAATCGATGACGGTTTGTTTGTATAAAATTATTCATCTTTGCGAAATCTACCCCGGTACCTCGCCAGTATTATATAAATAAGTAATATAAATAAATAATAGGTACGGACAGCGTGTTTCGTAGCGGTACTACTGTATCAGGCATTCCGAATAATAAAATACACAGGTAGTACCCCCATAATTACCCCCAAAATGTAATTACGGTCCACGTAATGGCGTAATATTTTTATGGCCATATTTACTGTTAGAATTAAAATAATTACATTTTCAAATTAGCCTATGTACATAGCAAAAGTCCGGTTGAAAAACTATAGCACAATAATCATTACAAAATGTTGACAACCCCTTTTATACACAAATTTGACATGACAGTTTATTCGTTTTCATATTTTCGAATCTATTCTTGATTTTTCAAATCTTCTATGCCAGCGTTAGTCGGAGAGGTTGTATAACTGTGGAGTATCGCCACATTTTATTTATTTATTTAGTCATGTTACCAAAAATATATTAAGAATAAAAATAGATTAATATGTGCTATCTACTAGTAACGACAAAAATAAACATAGTACGCGTGTCCAAGAATGCGATGGAGCGCTAAAATGCTGCTCAGCTTAGAACAATATTGTGTTTGGGATAAAAAATACAAAATAAGGTTGGAGAATAAAATTTGAAATTTCGTGGTCATAAGTTGCCTAGAAGCCATAATCACTCTCAGAAGACCACCATGAACTAAAATAATGACTGTATGCTTCTGTGTTTCGGTGAGTAAGTAAGGGTAAGGGGTCATTTTCCTAATCCTTCCCTTATCCTTAATCCGACTAAGGTAGGTAGCGTACTGGCAGCATCTGTCGAGTCACTCGTATTAATTCAAATTCATTTATTTGCAGGCAAGTAGACCCATATTTTTATATTTTTTTATACATTTTATTATAAACTATACAGTTTCTATTTCAATAATTAATAACATAAAAGCAAATTGTTTATATATGTAATAAATAAGATATAGTACAACATGAAAGAAAATAATAATAGAAAATAATAATAATAATAAGAATGTGCCTAAAAACTACAACCAACATGTCTATCACAACAATTAATAATAACAACAATTAATAGGCTTAGATAATAATAGAATAATTTAAATGATAATTATTTTATTTTTTAAACTCAAAAGTGACTGATTTAGTATCAGTATCAGTATCACATTAGTATCACTATTAGTTTCAGATTCAATATCAGTAGCAGTATTAGTATTAGAAGAAATAGTAGTATTAAATAAAAAATAGTCTTAAAAAGGTATGAAAAGCAGATATATTTCTGTTATGACTATATTATAGTCTTCACCCAAATAATAATTAAATTATAAATAAAACTGTGTTGTAATTTTTATATATATATATTTTGTTCATTGAACAGACATTACGTATACATTTATATATATTTTGTCAATGAACAAAATATATATTAAAAAATTAAAAAAAAAAAAAAAAACAATAGACAAAACATACGTAGTGAATAACAAAAAAGGTTACGCATAACAATTTCTTTAAGAACGATCCAATTGAAACATTTTAGTCATCCGATATTGTGCTCTAGACAGGATATTCTGTGTTAAGATCTATCTTTGATCATATTTAAAAGGGAAGTCGTTTCTTTACAATTACTCCATACAAGTTCATGCTTCCACATTAAAAGGAATTCACATATAGACGCTATAGATCACATCTAGATCACATATAGATCCTCCGAAACAGTGGACCAATATTTATGAATTTTTCTGTCTATATATTCGGTAGGTCTGAGAATAGGTCGTAAACTATTTTTACACCCCTAAGTGAAGGGTGGCCCATATTTTTTGCAAAACAATGAGTATGCAAAATTTCAAGATTATCGCGTGACCATTAATAAAAAATTGATAATATTAGCCACTTTTTATCAACTACAAGTAAGTGATTAGTTACTTTTAGAAATAATTTTATGTTGCGTTAAATTATGCACTCGGTTTAGTGCGTCCTTCGATAGGAGTATTTTTTTTTATTATTTTCTTTTTAATTTTTGGGACTTTTACCGTTCAGCTAAATTATTCCCGATGACAGGTGACTTTCAATGACGGTTAGCTAGCCTACTTGACAGATGGTGAAAGTGGCCCTTAAGTAAAGTTTATAATCATATTATTAAAACGCTAGCTAGTATTTGCATTTACTTACATAAATCCTTATCGTCATAAAGTAATTTTCTATCCATTGTTACTATAATATATTATAAGAAGTGTTTGTCAGTAATAAAATACTATATAATTTTCTCACATAAGTACAGTGATTATTTCTGCGTTTTAAAAATTAAAACATTTTAAATAAAATACCTAAATAAAGAATACTTTATCGGTTCATGATCGGTTCAGTACTTTTTGCGTGAAAGTGTAACAAACAAACAAACACACATTCACATTTATAATATTAGTAAGGATATAGGATAGGATAGGATTATCTAAAATAGTGTACAGAGAAAATATAAAATTTTACATTTTGTTTATCCGTTGCTAGGCAACGCTTTTTTAGGTGCGTGACTGTTGACGACGGTGGCGACGTCAATTATTTTTTATATTTAACTTTTTTCTTACTTTTTTTTACCCTATATCCTTTCCTATATCGTGAAGCGAAACTAACGGTTGATTAGTTAAGGCGTGAAAGCGTAACAAACATACAAACTTGCTTTTATATTAATATTATAACTATAATACGTTAACAAAATTTAAATTTATTTTCAAACAAACCGTTTATAATTAGAGTATGAATGACAATTGATAACATACCTCAATATGTATCGTGTGTTTATTTAGTAGCTAAAGGGCTTGGCGTCGTAAACTCTGCGAAATAAAGCCATATTGCATAATTTACGTCATGCAACTAGTAAAGTAAACAGAGTATGGAATGTACGATTATTTACAACCAGCAACTAGCTAGCTGATCGATTTAAGACTTCATTTCAAACTAGCTGTAGCACGCGACTACGTTCGCGTAACTTTCTAAAATATAGCCAATGTAGAAAGAATTTTTAAAATCGGTCTCGTAGTTTTTGAGTATATTCATTACATACACACAAATCTTCTCTCTTTATAATATTTAGTTAGTCAGTTAGTAAAATTAAAAATGAATATTTAAAGAGGCTAAGATCTGAAAACTTATTACCACAAAAATCTACATATAAATAAAAAAAATCATCAAATATATATAATAAAACGGAAAAAGAAGAATTATTTCAGAAAATGTTATTTCCTTCTATGTTTTGCATTGCATATTATTATAATTCCTTACAAGTTAAAGAAAAGTTCTGTACAAGTATCGGCAGAAATAGCAATAAATTGACGCATAGTAGTATTGAATTGAAAGTAGGCTAAATTACCTACTCTCTTTGGGTGACAAAAGACAAACATACCCGCACTGAATTGTTAAGGTGTCCCTAGACGATCATGCAGCATGACATGCATTACGTGCTGTCATGCATGCTTACTGTTTAATTGTATTGATTGATGTGAATGACATGCAACTACGTGCTGACAGTTGATTGATAGGTCCTTTTATTTTTCATCCTGCAAGCTATGACTGACATACACGCATGATCGTCTAGGGCAGGGGTTTGACACCCCTAATTTTTCTAAAGGGCCATTTGTAAGATTTTGCATGTGTTAACGGGCCGGCTTGAGGGCCGCATCTTTGATATGACAGGTCTATGGACCGCTATACGATCATGCGGCATGACATGTTGACATGCAGCATGATAATTCACATAAACGCATGTCATGCCGCATGATCGTCTAGGGACACCTTTATAGATAGCATAGCAAAAAAGTAGCGCGTGAAAAGCACGAAGTGAACTAGTGAAAATTGTATGACAATATTTGTAAAATAGGGCTTACGAATTTATTTAATCAATATAAAAAAAATTCACGACGCTCTCTCTATTTGCTTTTCTCGTCAACAAATCGCAGGTTTTGTGTTTACTATAAACTTATCTTCTTAAATTGATAAGTTTATAGTAAAAACAAGACCTGGCTGTCTCTTGTGTTTATTAGTGCTTGTGTAAACTGTCTAGCGCTTGTATGAACTGAGGGATTACTTCTTTATTATTAAATTCTTAAATTATTGTCTCAAGCCTTTGTAATCTTAGTGTAGACGTGGAACTATTGGTTACACGTCGACATTTCAATGTTACTATTTACTGTGTTTCAGAGTGCGCATTAATCTTCTTATTTAAATAAAATATAAGATACTTTTATTAATGTTTTATTAATCACTATAATGTACATCACATTAGCCCAGCCATATTTTTATCTAATTCATACAAAGTTGATGCAACCTTACAATGGACTCATTTTACATTTTAATTTCAGCAAACATCGGCATTGCCTCCCTGGGTTACTCAATGGGATGGACCTCTCCCATTGGGGTCAAGCTCAAGGACCCAACAGGAGAACAATCGCCGCTTCCAGAGGTTGTTACCCCGAACCAAGAAGCTTGGATTGGATCCGTACTTACCCTTGGTGCTATATTAGGTGTGTACTACAGAACTTTGGCTAAAGGCTGAATCAACAATAATTGTATTGATTTAAATTTTTACCATTTTCTCACATCATTATAAACTATATAGGATTATCTTTTATTTATCTATCTATATACTAATATTATAAAGAGCGAAGATTTAAGCTGCTGGGCCGATTTTGAACATTCTTTCACCCATAGAAGGCTACATTATCAGCGCGAGTAACATGGAGTATATTTTATAAAGTTACGCGGACGAAGTCGCGTGCAACAGCCAGTATTATATAAAAACCAATGTAAGTAGTTTGTCCTCTATGGACTTAAAAACCGCTCAACCGATTTTAATTGCATTTTCACCTATGGAAACAGTCAGCAAAACTAAAAAGATCAATTCAATGTCATATAAACGTCTTAAAATTAATTCTTCTTTTAGGTCCATTCATCGCTGGCTTCACTTCGTCAAAGATTGGAAGAAAATGGGGTTTGATAACATCTGCCCTTCCACTGCTGATCGGTTGGGTTCTAGTAGCAGCGGCTACCAGCGTCGCCTTCTTGTACGCTGGCAGAATATTTTGGGGTGTAGGTACTGGAATGTTGTTCACCATCTCACCGATGTACTGCGCTGAAATTGCTACTGTAAGTATATCCAATGAATAGGAGGCTCTATAGTAGCATTGGGGTGTGGCAATTTATTTACGTTGGTTCAATCCATGGAGAATAGAGGTAACGAGGGCCTAGTGCGAGTTTTACTCGATCAAACGCGTCGAACGCGTAAACGTCAATTTGTATGGGAATGAAGCAGCGCCACCTCGTGGCTATAACGTGTAGCGCTGCTTGATCCCAATACAAATTGACGTTTACCCGTTTGATCGAGTAAAACTGGCACGTGGCCCCAACCCGAGGAGGCTCAACTCTATACATGAAAAAGTGTCATTTTATTTACGGTGGTTTCATGAACTACAAAACCAATCAATCATATCAATTCACCATGGCTACACTAGCGCCATTATGATCAATTTATGAACCACTATTTAATGCTTTTAGCTTGCCACTTTTTTAGTTTAACACCCATGTAAGTCAAGTCTGTCCTCCTTACCTTTACCCTCCATAGTTCAACCAATCATACCAATTCACCAATGCTACGCCAGCGCAATTCTGGCCAATTTATTAACCACTAATCTTAATTTTATTTAACACCCATATAAGTATAAATTCTCCTTGGGGGCCATTCATATATTAAGTAAATAAAACAGTAAAGAAAAAAGATAGTCTTCTAGTAGTACCCATACCCAACTGATATGGCTTAGGGAAGTACTTACAGTCGGCCGCAAAAGTAGATTAACACATTCAAAAGTGCAAAACAAAACAAAACAAAGCGCCATAAGTCGTTGTCATGACTAGAGAACAAAATAGACTTAGTTAGAACAAAACTAGTAAGTAAGTTGTGTTCAGTTGTTTTGCACTTTTGAATGTGTTAATCGACTTATGCGGCCGACTGTACTTGCGCGGAAGAGGAATTTTAAATCAGAGGGAAATGCTACCGACCAATCCACACACTTCGCGGCTTTTTCTAGTACCGCTATTGGTCGCCAGCTGCCGCCATGTTAGCGTGCACCGCTTGCCATCTTACGCGAGTGCGCATTCTATTATCAACCTTATGCTCGTAGATATTGTAACTAAGGTTTATTGCAAGTTTTAAGCGTCGAATTCGTACTTTCTTTTCTGCGCGAACGAAGATTCACGACGAGTCTTATCATGTGTGCACTGCTGTACTTAAGAATTGTGGATCCGAGAAATGGCCAAAAATCAAAATGGTCGTTACAAAATTAATGAATGGCCCCTTATATTACTTCCACTGTCATGTTTAATTGATATTCAAGACAAACATATTTAATGTTTTTATAGACCGAGGCTCGAGGCGCCCTAGGGTCATACCTTCAGTTGTACATCACTGTTGGTTTCCTGGCCGTGTACGGAATTGGCCCTTACGTCTCTTACAGTGTGATTGCGTACATCGGCGTCGCGTTCGTGGCTGTATTTGCTATCGCCATGTTCTTCATGCCGGAAACACCAATCTATTTTTTGATTAAAGGTCAGTTGTTTAATATTATGACTAACATGCTTAAAAAATAAATGAATGAATGAAAGAAAGAAAGAAAAATAAATGGGCTGTGGGTAATATTTCCTTTGAGCATATATTATGTAAATAAGTATAAATCTAATGAATTCGAATGTATCACATTATATTCCCTTTTTGTTATGCACAAATGTTTTTACAGCGCAATTAATTTTGATTCCTTGCACTGGATTTTTCATTGGTTTTTGAAATATGTAGTGCGATAAAATAAGTAATTTTCTTATTTCTTATTAGTCCACTGCACTACTCCAAGTGATGGTAAGTGTATACCGTCGCCTATTACTTACACAAGCAACGCCAGAAGGATTAAGGATAAGGATAGGATATTTTACCATAATCCATTGTAAATAAATTCTGGCTTAGTCTTATAGTCTCTCGGACTAGCAATTTGCTAACGCCTAATTCATCAAAAAAAAAATTAGCTTAGGTTTTATATTGTATATGTTTTGAACACCTAGCCCATTGAGTATTTAAAAGTATTTAGTGATTTGGAGTCAGGTTTTATCATAGAGTATTTTTTTTATAATCCACAGATGACCACGAATCAGCGGCGAACTCACTAATGACAATCAGAGGAAGATCGCGTCAGGGAATCCAAGCGGAACTTGACAAGATGTCGTCAGATGTCGCTGCCTCTCTAGAGAAAACAGCTACGGTATGTTATTGAATCATCTCGATCACGTCACCTTTCAAATAAAGAAAACCGGATCAAAATCGGTCTATCCGTTTTGGAGCTACGATGTCACAGACATACACAGAGATGCACAGACACAGACTTATAATATTATCCCCTCTTTAGTTACATTTTGCATATATATGAAACTAAAGTTAATACTGAAAAAAAAAAACGATAAAAATTTTGAAAAATTCCCACTTAAATAATAAAAAATTATCGAGTCAATTTTAATTAATTGTGATTATGTCTCGAAAAAAACTAGAAATAAGTAGGCCAAAACATGTTATTTAAGTTTTACATAGGTGAGATATTTGGTTTACTTACAACCTTTAGGCAAACAGTCATAATAAAAGTAGTAGTTTTTTTTTTTTCACTTACCAAATAATTATCTATATCTTGTATGAAGATTTGTATTTCTGAAGGTTTTTGTTTTATAGTTTTTGAGTTTATCGCGAACAGACAGACAGACAGACTTTGTTTTATAATATGTAAGGAAAAGGATTACAAATGATCCCATGATTAAACCTCAGTGGTTCTTTGTATTATCATTTACATGTATTATTATATTATATTGTTAGCCTTAAAATTTGAAATAAATAAAAAAATTTTTTTTTTTTTACAGATCGCAGACGTATTCAGAGGCTCCAATTTCAAGGCTTTCTACATTTCGTGCGCTCTGGTCTTCTTCCAACAATTCTCTGGAATAAACGCGGTACTGTTTTATATGACGAATATATTCGAGGCGGCTGGCTCCGATTTGGAGTCTCACATAGCCACCATCATCATTGGTGCTGTACAGGTATTTATTATATTATTATTACCCGGGATACCTAATAGATCCCTCGGGAACAGTACCTTTTTTTCTCAACTATTAGGATTGTCCTTTCCATCGGACAATCCTAAATTGAGAATAAATTAAAATGAGAATTTGTTTGGAACAGTTGATGGCTTCTTGCATCACTCCGTTCGTTGTGGACAGACTTGGAAGGCGCATGTTGCTTCTGATCTCATCTTGCGGTACCGCTATTGGACTTGTGAGTACCTATTCAAAACTATTGTTATAACAAAACTAGTCTTATATTCTAAACCAAAATCTAGAACTTAAATTCAAAACTATTCTTATAACAAAACTAGCTAGTCTTATATTCCAAACAAATATCTAGAACTTATATTCAAAACTATTCTTATAACAAAACTAGTCTTATATTCCAAACCAATATCTAGAACTTATTTTCAAAACTATTCTTATAACAAAACTAGCTAGTCTTATATTCCAAACCAATATCTAGAACTTATATTCAAAACTATTCTTATAACAAAACTAGTCTTATATTCCAAACCAATATCTAGAACTTATATTCATAACTATTCTTGTCCCACGGGTGGACGTAGGGAGTAAACCCAAAATAAAAGCGAATAAAAAAATATGTTAATATTTTGTTTTTCAGAGAATTCAACATGCTCAAAAAATAAGATTTATTTTCTTTTTTTTTTGAGCATGTTGAATTGAATTTTATTTTGTAGATAAATATCTAAGAATGCATAATTTTTAAGGGCCTTCTCGGCATGTACTTCATCCTGGACTCGACGGGCAGTCCGGCGGCTGCCAGTTTGGGTTTCCTGCCGATTCTGTCGCTTGTGGTATTCATACTGACCTACTGCGTGGGCCTGGGACCCCTCCCGTGGGCCATCATGGGGGAGATGTTGCCCATTGAGGTGAAGGCCATCGCCTCTCCCATCGCCACCGCTTTCTGCTGGTTGCTCTCCTTCTTCGTCACCAGGTAATCAACTTAACTTAACTTAACTTGCTTACAACAAGAGGAAGCGACTGTATATAAAAGGCACTAATGGTTTACATTTTCGTAACTTAAAGAAAAATTGATATCCAAATAATTAAAGCATAATAAACTGGTGTCTACAGAAGTTTTCACTTCAAAAATATATAAATATATACTAGCTGGTGTCCGCGACTTCGCCCGCGTAACTTTGTAAATTATATACTAAAACCTTTCTCGAGAATCACTCTATCCATTGGTGAAAACAGCATGAAAATCGGTGCAGTTTTTGAGTTTATCGCGAACAGATAGACAGTCAGACGCGGCGGAGGACTATGTTTTATAATATGTAAGGACTACTTGTGATTTGACAAGTAGTGTGCTATATAACACTTTAGGCAGGCATTAACATTTTATTTTTAGAATTTAGATGATCCCTTCCTTCTTTTCTGATGAAGGGTACCTTATGTCCTTTTTTGGGCGTGAAAAGGTAACAGACAGACAGTGACAGAGTTACTTTCACGTTTATAATATTAGTATATGGATGTGTGACTGAAATTGTTTTTGGACTTACAGATACTTCAGTGCCGTCGCAGGCGCACTGGGGATGCACGGTGCGTTCTGGATCTTCGGCGTGTGCTGCGTGGTCTCGTTCGTGTTCACGATGCTTGTGGTGCCCGAGACCAAGGGGAAGACCTTCGCGGAGATCCAGGAGATGCTTGGCGGGAAGTAAGTAGCACTAATGCTTTTACGAAGGACTGTGCATCCGCAAATGCCGAATTTCCACTCCTTCTACAAGTTGGATTCGAAAATTTCTTACATCCTATACCAATGCTTAGGGGAAAGTAAGTGGCACTAGTACTTTTACGAAGGACTGTGCATCCGCAAATGCCGAATTTCCACTCCTTCTACAAGTTGGATTCGAAAATTTCTTACATCCTATACTAATGCTTAGGGGAAAGTAAGTGGCACTAGTGCTTTTACGAAGGACTATGCATCCGCAAATGCAGAATTTCCATCCCTTCTACAATTTTTTTCCACCCCTTGACTACGAGTTGGATTCGGAAATTTCTTTCACCCATCTATATATCGAAAATTCTCCTAAGGTACTCAAATTTTGATTTAGAAGTAAATTTTCCTGGACTATTATTAATTCAGCAGACAAACCAGGATTGTTGCGAATATTGTTGAACGATAAAAATATTTTTTAGTGTGCATTGCAGCGCCATCTAACGATTTAATTCTAGAACATCAACCACAACGCCATCTAGCGTCGAGCAATAGTATTTCTTGAGTGACGATGGCGACATATCGAGAGTTCAGTGTTTTATCCTCATACAAAATTGTGCCCCACGTGCCTTATAAGGAAGTTTTCACTTCAAAAAAAACTTGAATTTTTACTTTAAAAAATGAAAATTCTACATCCTCAAAAACCCTCATAAATTTTTTTTTTTTTATTACAGAAAATCGAAACAAGAAAAGGCATAAGCAGTACAATAAGCACAAAGAAGCCAAATAGTCAAATCACAAATTCCTACCGAATTTCGGGATATTTTATAGTCTAATTCTTCTTTGCGAATAAGTTTTAAGACCTTCATAGATAGAAATCTTATTTTGACATAAATATATTCTACTTACCTACTCTTTATTTATAGTACTAGAAATATTTATTTTGTGCCTTCATAATTATGTATAATGTATGAAGTAATTATTTAAATAATGCCTTAAAAGACTTTGTGTTTTAAGAGTTGTTAGATTACTAAGTTAGAACACTCATGACATTTTGCACAATTGAATAAGGAAGGATGTACCAAAAAAGATGAAGTTTTAGAAAAAAGAACATCGTTAGAACGTGTCTTTCAACTGTTATCTGTTAATTTGGAGAATTTTTCTTAATTACAATGACCTATCGACTTTTAAAAATGGATAAAGAATTTAAAATAAGCATTTTAATACAGGGAATAATATTAAAAAAGAACTATTTTAATTTAAAAAATATATATATTAATAAAAGTATATTCAATGCCCAATGTTATACTTGACGAATGAAGAATTTGACAAATCTAAAATCAGATTTGACAAGTGTCTGCGTAATGAAATAAATAAGTATATATCGCCTCACGCATTGTCAAGACAAGAATATGACACCCCAATTAATCACCCAATTTGGGTGTCATTAATGAATGACCCAACTGTGCTATCATTAATATAATAACCCAATTGGGGTGTTATTAATGACCCAACTGGGTTATCATTAATGACCCAATTGGGGTGTTATTAATGACCCAACTGGGTTATCATTAATGACCCAATTGGGGTGTTATTAATGACCCAACTGGGTTATCATTAATGACCAAATTGGGTTGTCATTCATAATACAGCATGCCAAACAAATTTTCTAGTTTACATTGTTGGTTATTTGAAATGGTATATTGAGTCGTTTTAATACCCACATTTTTATTTATGTTATTTTAAATACATAAATGACGATATTTTTTTTATATTTATACACAGAATAATAGGGGAAATTATACTATTTTATTAATTTTAGACTAATTTATTTTGTTGACATTTTTTTTATTAGTCTTAAGTTCAAATCATGAATTTAATGAAAATATGTTTAAACTTAACCTTCGCTTGTGTTTTTTATACTTTTTTAACTTAATGATTTCTTTGTATTTTGTGGTATTTTATTATCACACAAACCGAATTAATTAATGTATCGTAGCCAGTTTTTTTCTTTGCTATTTTAGACTATTGAGATGCCATTTTGGGCACACCGCCATACAGAGTACAAAATATTGTACGGTAGTTGCCGAAGACAATTGTGATATGAATTATTATAATTTATACTATATATACTTATCTAGTTTTAACTTGTTACTAAATAAAAATATTTAAAAATTTATCAATACACCTTTTATTGACGAATCCCCTTTCCAAAATTCCTAGGGTTAAAAATTACCTAGGGAAATAAATTCTAAGGTTTAAGAAAAAGTCACGACGATCCTAAGAAACCGCGAAAGAAACTCAAGATATAATTCTTTTTGTCATGTTTTAAAGTAATACAACATATAACCAAGGGAATATAATATAAACATAAAATAAAAATAAAAAAAGTAACGCCTGGTCAAGCGTTATCTTTATCGTTATCTTTTTATTTTTTACCAGCTAGTTTTAGAAATTAGAAAATCCTCCTTTTGGAAATTACTACACAAATAAAACAACATTATTTCCATTTTATCTTTTATTAAAATTTACGATTACAGTTTTCACTAACTACTCATATAAGTACAATGAAATTAAATGTTATAATCATTTTATATTATGTAGATCTTTAGAAGTAAATTAATTTCAATAATATTTTTCCATAACTAAATAATTTCCAACCATTTTTATTACAAAAAGGTTTTTTTTTCTACGCCTCTATTGATTGCATATAAACATGTTCCTTTATATATTTATTTATTATGTAATTTTTACTAGATAAAAAAGAATCTGATGGGATTTCAGTGTTTTTTGTTAAGATGCACAAATGCTCTATTAAGGAGACTTCATTTAATATTAATTTTGTGAGTAATTGTCAGTATATTTGACCATAGACTACCACATAAAATTATTAAAAAAAAAAGAATTTTTAGTTTTTTTAAACTTGATAGTGAAATAAGCTACATACAAAATCACATATAAATATGCAGATTTTCTCTATTCTAATTACCTCTCGAATAACTAATAAATCTGTCCATTTACTTGTAAATTAAAAAAAAAAAAGAACTAAAATATAATCTAATACTTCTACTTTATAAACCAACTTAGAGTACTAACTTTTTCAAGTTGTCCTAAATACATCTAAACCTACATACCTCTATATTTACTGGCTAACTTAAAATAGAAAAAAAAACTATGTAACATAATGGACATAACTGTCCTTTACATACAGAATTAGTTATATGTGAAAAAAAAATCCCAAACACTACACATTTACATTAATCCTGTAGTGATAATTAGTGACGTAATTTATATAATTTAAAGTATGATTGGTATTAAAAAAATAATATTAAATAGTTTGGGCCACAGAGATTAGGTGCGACCGGTGACGCCTTATTATTAATGCTTGGGGCCACGAAACCAACGCTCGACAATTTGAAGCGCCGTGTTGTGGCCTCTTATATGAACTGCTATCATTTGTTTTTGACGCAAAGCGAATTCGCTTCGAGCGTTCTTTTCGTGGCACAATATGCTCGAAATTGCTCGAAAACAGATTCAGATGTCAATTGGCTATTTGACAAGATTTAAAATATACTACAAATTGTGGTTATCCTATCAGAAAATAGCGAAAAAAAACATAATTATGTCACTTTATTTTAAGCTAAATTATGTATATATTTTTGCAAATTATATGAAAAAAAAAAACATATTTTTTTAAATTTTATCTGCGACCGAAACGCCCTGTGATTGCTTATTATGTAATAAAGAATAATTTAAAACGATTTTCTAAAATTAGTCAAATAGCGGATTGAGTAGGTAGCATAATTACGTGCCCGAGTTGTTGTTAACAAGGCCTAACACCTGCGGGGCCGGCCGCGACCTCTGCCGCGAGGCGTGGGCCGGCCTCGAGCCGACTGGTTCGTTTGCGTGGCGGGCGGTGCGACAGCTTTTGGGGGAGTGTCCGGCTCGTCCTTCACAATCACCACCTCAGTTTCGGGCTCTTTTATTTGCACGTCTGCAATACAAAACACAACACCCCCGTTTAGAGCGAGTAATGTACTAGGGGCCTCCACTGTCGGGTACGCCGAGGTTCAAACAGTGAGCGTAGCCCCTCCCCGCCGTTTAGAGCGAGTAATATACTAGGGGCCGGCGTACCTCCAGTGTCGGGTAAGCCGAGGTTCAGATAGTGAGCGGAGACCCTCCCCGCCGTTTAGAGCGTGTAATATACTAGGGGGCGGCGTACCTCCAGTGTCGGGTACGCCGAGGTTCAGACAGTGAGCGGAGACCCTCCCCGCCGTTTAGAGCGAGTAATATACTAGGGGGCGGCGTAGCTCCACTGTCGGGTACGCCGAGGTTCAAACAGTGAGCGCAGCCCCTCCCCGCCGTTTAGAGCGAGAAATATACTAGGGGGCGGCGTACCTCCACTGTCGGGTACGCCGAGGTTCTGACAGTGACCGATGTCGTGTCATAACGTCCTCGTGACCCCGCTCATCTACGGCCGCTTGAAAGTCGTTAGGTTTTAGCCGGCATAACCCCACAGTGACCCCTACACTTCCCGGGTTCCCGATCACGGGATCACCATCGATATTCAGTCGTTAAAAGCTTTAACGTTGAAAGTTTATTTTGTTCAAAAATGAAAATACTGTTATAATGTTATAAAATAAAATAATATTTATTAGCAGCACGTATAATTTGAAATTCACAGAATCCTCTTTCAACAGTGATAGTACATAATATATTTGTAAATAATACCCAATTCCCGGGACTATTTTTTCACTCCTGGGTGCTGCTGGGGATCGCAGAGAAAGCAGTTTGCAATTAAAGTGCTTTAGTTTCAAATTAAGGCATTCTATGTTATTCGTCTAAAATGCAGATTAGTATGGCAATACAGCCAGCACATATTATGCTGTTACTTCACAGTGACCACTCTCATCCAACGGACTCTTTATGGGCCACCTGTCCGACTAAATTTATCGTTAAAAAAATAAATTACCATCATCGTCGTCATCTTTCTTCTCGTCTTGTATAATCTCATCAATGGTACGGTCCCAGTCCTCCATATCGTCATCATCGGCGTTAGTGACTTCTTTCTTGTTCATCGGTGCATCATTTTTCTCTTCCCCTTTCTCAGCTGCTAAAAAAAAATATACTATAGTCAATTTCTAACTATTTTAGTAGTTTTTCAAATCATAGGAAATATGCACAATTTTGAAAATATTTATATAGGTTATATAATTATGGTTGTATTATGGACAAAGTTACGCGGACAATGTCAAGTATTGATTACCTTTGACGACCGGCGTGGAGTCTTCATCGTGAGCGACTTCCTTGGAGTCGGCGTCATCGGTGCGCCTCCTCTTCCAGTTGCCGTCCTCTTGCGACTCCGATGGCCGTTTCCCGGTTTCATTAGACTCCTGCGACTGATTCATTTCAAAACATAACTTATTTCTATTTCTACATAAACCTATTCTTACCTATTTTCTATATAAACGTCCATTTGGACTCCGTTGGTCCGATAATAAACGCAAGTAATATCAATAGATGGTGTAGTAGTATTGAAAGCATAACACCCTGTGAGCAGAATGTCTTAAAAGCAAAAGGACCTTTAATCTCCTTCAATGTACTGTACCTACATTGAAAGAGATTAAAGTATGCATACATCAACGTACTACAACTATGGATTTCGCACGCCATACAAAACACTATGAACTTTATGGAACATTTAAATGTGACATAATATGCATAGAGTATCTGTCATTTAAGGACGAAATACAGGATCAATCATTTGGCGTGACGCAACGGCGCGATTTTTCAATACAGTGTTTGACATCAAGCCATCAGTTTTTACCATTCACGATCAAATTTTGGCTTCACGTCAGTCAATTTGACGCGATGGACTGACCGTGTATTTCGTCCATTAAAAACCAACCAGACATCTGTCATTTAAAGAGACTTTACGTCAACACATTGTAGTTTAAAATCAAATCAAGTAGAACTTGGTCGTTTGTTGTACTACCTTTTACCATCGACTTCGTCACGATTCCGTTTTAGGCGTACTTTTTGTGGGCCGCTTTGGCATTTGTCACGCAAATTCCATTAGTCGTGGTGATTCGATGTGTGCATACAAATAAATTAACTGACCTCCGCGTTATCTTGCGAGTCCTGCGCCTGCGTCGGTATCTTGTCGGAGAGGAGTCTCGCGAACAACTGATGGTGTCGCCACGTGCGCAGATGCACCTCGGCCGTCTCGGCGTTGTCCAGGAGCTTGCGGCACAGCTTGCACTGGTAACACTTGAACTCGTCGAGGAAGGACGCGCCGACACCGCGCTCGGTGTTGTACGACGGTATCATGTCCGCCGTGGCGTTGGCCAGATCGTCGCCCTCCTTGTAGTCCAGTATCGTTTTATCCGTGTCCGGATCGACTTCCATCTGCTTCACGGTCTCAGAGTCGCCGGCGTCTTCCTTGTTCTCATCGCACTGCTCCTGTATGGTGAGACAGCCTTTATAACTTACCACATCCCTTGCTTATCCCTAATCCTTTTATGTCCCAACAATGTGGACATACGATCTGATAAGGGTCCTATTGGAAATTTTTGAGGGAGGCCTATGTCTAAGTACCCAAACAGACACAAAGCGGGCGCGTGTGCGAGCGGCGGGCGCGTCTAGTTTTAATATACTGGGTCGCGCTTAATGGACACACTTATTAAAGCGTGACCCAGTATATTAAAACTAGACGCGCCCGTCGCTCGCGCCCGCGCCCGCTTTGTGTCTGTTTGGGACCTTACGGTGGAAATCTCTATTAAACATTTTTGACAAGACAGAATTAGTATAGACTAACCAGTTTATCCTGAAGTGTATTCATTCATATTAGGCACAAACCAGTTCAGCCTAGGTTAAACTAGTTTCTCCTATTGGCCATAGGACGAACTAGTTTAGCCTAGTCTGTACCGGTTTATCCTATCGCATAAAGGATGAACTGGTTTGGCCCAGGAAAAACTAGTTTGTCCTAAGATCGGGTTTGGCCGGTAACACATCCATTTGGCCGCTACGATTCCACACACAGATATACTTAAAACATCTCGTTTTTGTATCTGGCGTCGGGGGTTCAAAATAACAGTAGGTATTTTAAAAGAAAAAATTACCGAATCATCCCTGACGCCATTCTCAGCCGCGTCCCTATCTCCGTGAGACTTGAAACGGCGCGGCTGTTGACCACCTCCTTCGCGGAGATACGACTGCTCCACCGTCAGATTAGATATCACCATCACTGTTCATAATAAATAACAAATACCTCGAATTAAGTTGCATTTATGAAGAGAATTATTCTCTTTTTTGTACACATTTTTTTTTTTTTTTTGTTACCCGTTTATAATTTATGCAAAACATAAAGTTTATAGCTTTAAGATTGATTAGCAAGTTTTTATTTTTTAAATATTAAATAAAGAACTAAATCAATGAACAAAAAAATAAAAATATTAAGAAGAGCCGAATGTGTATTGTATGTATTGCCAATTGCGGTGGGTGTGTGTCGGTGAGTGTGTGTATGTGTCCTATCCTGTATTGTCCACTCACCCTCCGGCTTGGGTTTGAAGACGACCTCCTGCTTGTCCTGTATGGTCCTGAGATGCTCGGCCGACAGCCGGTGCTCATCCAGCTCGATCCTCGTGGGCATCTCCTTGTGGCAGCAGGTGCACGTCGGGTGGAGATACTTCTTCAGCTTCCTGTGACCCACCGTGGTGCGGTGCACGGCCCCATCGGACGCGTACATGTCGCACATCGCGCAGTAGAAGTCGCGCGGCTGATGGGACCCGATCTTGCGGGTGCGCTTCATTTCACGGATCTGAGGGTGCATTCACAATAGTTACTTGCGTTACAAGGGGACAAAGTAATATTTTGTTACTCGAGGTCGTCATTTTGAATCCTGAGAGTAGAGAGGAATTTAACATACGCCACAAGAGAACAAAATGTTTTATTTTCGTAGTCCCTGGGGGTTTACACAACCCCCCTCTATATTTCATGTAAAGTTTGTGAGGATGTATGTTTGGCTGAACAGATTTGGATGAATTTTGGCACACAACTTTATTACCTGTATTTAATTAACCTATACAATACTTTTTATCTTAGAAAAATGTTAGGTCACAGTGACACAGATGTAAGGTGTTGTATTACTCACTAGCTGTTGCACGCGACTTCATAAACTTTATAAAATTATAGCATATGTTACTCGCTGATCGTGTAGCTTTCTATATGTGAAAGAATTACATTGCAAACATTACAAACATAAAAAAAAAATACAAATCTTCTCTCTTTATAATATTAGTATAGATATTACTCATAATATATCTTCCGTTTTAACCCAGACGAAGTCACGGGAACCAGCTAGTTTAAAATATGAAATGTATGCAGCACTAACCTTGAACTCCTGCCTCATAGTGTCCGATGTCAAGGCGTAGCTTTCGGCGGTCTTCTGCATCATAATAGCATGAGCCCTTCCACTCAGGTGGTTCTCAAAAGACCTTCCGTCCCACATGCTCTTATTGCAAACGTGACACTTGAGAAAAGCTGAATCAATGTCATCATAACGAGTCTTCGGTTGTTCCTTGCTCTCTTCCTTATTATCCACATTCTCCGTACCCTCACCTTCCTTCTTTTCTTCGTTGGTGTTGTCTTTTTTTTCTTGTTCACTGTATTAAACTTATAGATTAATTCAGTCACATATAATGATAAAGATCCCAACAGAGGATGCCACTTTTGCTTACATTTACAATAAAAATATCTCAATTCAAAAAGTGTGTCTATAGAATTATACTATAAATATTCATGCTTCAGATTGAATATGCGTTGCATGTTGTAGAATGATAAGGTCTGTTTTCCTTTGAAAATTCAAAGTGATAATTATGTCAATCAGTAATCAATACCTTTTCAAATCTAAGCCTTAGCGAATTTTGAAATGAATGGAATTTGTTGTCGAAACTAATAAAGCACTTTTCTGGTCGGCCATACAATGTCATGGACCATCTATTTATTAATTAAATGCGTTTGCCAAAAGGCTTGACTATCGGTACCTGAACCATTGTTGTGTATATAAGACTAAGTTAAATCTAATTAACAAATGATCAGAGATGGTCGATATAAAGAAATTCTTTACATACTTTTAGGCATAATGTTTAATGTGCATTTTTTTGGTAATTTTTCACATATTCTTTGTTTACATAAAATCTCTTGCTCAAATAAATAGTATACATTTTACTTAATAAATGTACTAGATATTATTTGTTAACATAAACTGTTTCAGATTTGTACACAGTATATAGAAACTTTACCAGTTCTATATTAAATTAATTAAAAATATATATTTCAATGCTTCAACGTTTTCTCGGACACCCATGTCCCATAGCCTATTAATCCAAGACCTTAATAGGCTATTTATTCTCTTCAAGCGTCATCATAATTAGTGTTCAAAACTATTGAAAGTGATTACATATTATAGTTTCACAAATAAAAAAAAATTGAACACACTTTTTATGAATTATCAAGTACAAATAATGGCACAGAGAATATTAAATATGTATGTATAAATAAATATGTAAATGCAGACATACAAGAGTAGCCCTCTGTTGTCCCTGTGTAAAAAATAAAATCCACAAAATTTATCTCTCCATGAAATACCTTATTATTCAGAGCAAATGTTTAATTTGCTGGGCATAGGTCTACATAAATATAAATAACAAAACATAAAACATGTAGTAGACAAAAACATCCACAACAGAATAGTGGAAGAGTCAACTAATTTCCTAGTTTTACTTTTTTTACAAATTTTGGAATGAAACAAAAAATAATAGCTGCATATTTTCATTTGCGGTTTTCGAGATATTATCATTGCAGACTAAACGAGTAGTCCATGATGACGACTGTCTCAAATCAACACGGGACAGTTGTGATGTATCACCAGAGAACACAATATTTCAGTATTTAATCCTCAAGATTGAAATTATGCAGTCACGAGAGAGGTAATATGGCCAATCAGGCTGATAGAGCTCAGCTGGTATTTGTACATCTATGATAATATAAAGGGGGTTCACTACTGAAGAAGCAGCGAATGTAGGAAATCAGCGGTGAGGAACACCACTGGAAGGAAAAGCTCCATGGTCCTTACCTCTCCTTAGGTTTTGCCTTTGAATCGGCATCCTTTTTCTGACTGCCCTTGTTGTTTTGCCTCTGCCCATCACTGGGTCTGTACGGCTTACGATTCATACGGTCATTAGGTCGGACGTAATTTCCTGAACGCCGAAAATTACCTTGATTGCCCATCTAGGGAACCATAATTTTGTGTTAGTAAGAAAGCATAATTGGCCCACAAGGCAAAGGGAACATTGCTGAAAACTTAACATTTCATTATTCTCAGTAGCAGGACCAAAGTCCATGTTGCTTCGGTGACATATTTGACATGTATATATCATATATACACACATCAAAGAAAACTAATATAGAAAATATAAACATGCATTAATGATTTGGAGCTGTACAAAAATTGCAGAAGTGGTTGTTATTTGAAAACAAACTTACTGTTGAAAATATGTAGACACAAATTAACAAAAAATCAATAAATTATGTATTTTTTTTTTATAATTTCTTTAAAAAAAAACTTACCCTGTTTGAACCATAAACTCCCCTGTCAAACCGGGCCATGTCAGGACCGAAATCACGTCGTATGGGCATGTCAAGAAGAGACGGGACAGGATTTTGCCTAGGTTGCAGTAGATTTATAATGTTACTAGCTAAGGCTAGTGTAGCTTCAGTGGGACCGGCGGAAAGAGGCAAGAGATTAGGCAGTCCAGTAGTTGGTCCTGTTGCTTGCCATGGATTCAAACCGCCGCTACGACCGAAGTTCTTGGGACGATCGTTACGCCCGAAGTCCATGCGACGCCCAGATTGCTGTCTTCGGTTAGCCATTTTGTTTTATCGATCTAAACAAATTGAACACGGCAATTATGTAAAACTTCGGTTACATACATCTTCATTCTATAACGCAAACCGTATAATCGATTTAGTGGGTAGTTTTAGTTCTTTTATTAACAATGGCTAAGAGTTAATTTGTCTAAAAATATGCAATCTAGAACTACGCTTCGGGTAATGCTAGCTAAGTAGGTATTACTTGTTACATACCAAAAGATATCTTCAACGAAACCCGCAAGCTTCAAAAGTAATAAGCAGCGAAAGTAAGAAAGAACTGTTTTGATTGAATATTGTATGCAATGGTATGCAATACAAAAACTAAAACGTCCAAGCAAGCAACCAAGGCCCCACCATCCATATATAAAAAGTTACTTTTACTTACTCTATGTAGCCCACGCCGCCACTCGCCAGTACACTCAGTGTTGCCAGGTCCATTTTAATAAAATCCGAGGAGGATGCGAAAAAAGTCAGTATGGGGAAAATTTTCAAAAAATCGAAAGATGCAATTTTGTTAAATAAAAAAATAACTTTATATTTTCAACCGACGAAAACGAAAAAAACAAAGACGGAGGAGGTTCTCAATTCGACGCGTATATATTTTTTTTTATGTATGATCACGCATAACTTTTGGCAGGTTGGTCCGATTTTGATAATTCTTTTTTTATTTGAAAGGGTGTACGTACACCCAAGGGGATCCCATTTTAATTTGGAAAAAAATTCCAATCCTAAGGGTAGGAAAACAGGGGATGATTGATTGTTCACTCACCGATTGTAGCGTATGACCACGCATAACTTTTTACAGAATAGTCCGATTTTGATAATTCTTTTTTTAGTGGATAGGGTATACCTCGAAGTTGGTCTCGTATAATTTTGGAAAATGGGGGTGTTAAAATAAAAAATTAAGCATGTAGTAAATATTAGATTATAGCCACATAAAAATATAAAATAAAACTTTTTAACAAAAAATAAAACCGCCGAAAAAACTGAAAAGCATAAAATAATCTTATTATTTTACCTAAGTAATTTTGAGTCGGCGCCAATAAGCAAAAATTACGTAAAGAGTGATGCGCGGCGGCGACTCAAAATGCTTTTCAGTTTTTTGGGGGCGGTTTTATTTTTTGTTAAATAGTTTTATATTAGTTATATATTGTCCTTGAGATACATTTTACTGTTATGCTTGCCTAACATTTTCGGACGACTCAAGTTTCAATATTCAACTATGTGTCCATCACGTTAAGTTTATTTTACGATGACAATTGTAGTGATAATCTAACCATGATAATGTTATATTTTATTTACGCAGGTTTTTTTATTACTTATCATGTTTTAAAGTAAACCTAGTATTTGAAAAAAATCAGTAGACTAAGTCAAATCAGTAGATCAGTAAAATTCTGGGAAAATCAGTACATCCCCTGAAAAATCAGATCTGGCAACAGTGAGTGCTGTGATGTGACAGAGAATAAATTAATATGGCCGTTAACAGTGTTGCCATTTCTGAGGTTGCTATTATCAAAGACATTTCACTAAAATGTCTTTAATGTCTTTGACTCGAAACAAAACCAACTGTAGTAACCACAGAAAACTATTATTTAAGAGGAGGGGTTATTTATTCATCATTCATCCATCACTCACTTCACTTCAATCATGCACCACATGGGTGTTATTTGTGTTTGTGTTTTTCTTTGAATTTTGATCATTTCATTTTTGTGATAATTGTGATCTGTCGGTGTGTTACGGTGTGATTAAACGTGCGTGCTAACTAACGCTTTTTTGAAAAAGAAAAAATACTAAGCATATTATTTTTATAAGCGCAATGATTAGTGATGCTTATTTATAATTTTAACATTATCTTCACACAAGAAATATAATCAAGGACAACGTTGAAACTATAAACAGAACTGCAAATTCCGCCGCGTTCTATTTACGTTAAGTTTAAAATCACTAAACATGGATAATAATAAGAAAACGGATGAGGGAGAAAACGAGAACGATTCAAAAAGAGCGAAGGTACCCACCTTTATTATTTTCTACATATCTATGACAATGCTCCTATCGGTGTGATAAACATAAAATATTTTTTTAGGATCGTAGTCCATCCCCAGGCGTTAAGTCTACGGCAGTAGTAAAGTACACGGCATTTCAAAATCCTGTTAGCTATGCACGTCTTCAATGTAATACAGATTTAAACCTGCCTCCTTCCAACTGGGGTGCAGCTTTGGATTCCTATGGATTGAAGCGAATAGTGACTAGAGGGACAGGCCTCTCAAGGTAACACATATCTATACTAATATTATAAAGCTGAAGAGTTTGTATGTTTAGTTGAATGCGTTAATCTCAGGAACTACTGGTTCGAATTGAAAAATTCTTTATGTGTTGGATAGCCCATTTATTGAGAAAGGCTATATAACATTTTGAACGTGGACAAAGTTGCGGGCAACAGCTAGTACTTTATATGATTTGATAGTTCGTAAAGCTGTGATCTTTTAATGTTGCAGATACACTACAGAATCGTGGTAGTGTCAATTAGCCGTTGTAAAACTAATAAAAATAAATTTATTAACATAATATTGTAGTGATTGGGTTTGCGACATTGAAAATAGGCCTTATTAAGTTTCCCCAGGGCACTCTGCCTTATAACCACCAGTAGTGGCTTGTGTCTAAATAACTAAATACATATAAACAAGGTTTTCTTTTATTTTGTGTTTATTTAATTAAACTGTCGTTTTTATTTCAGTTTTCGAATGGCCCACATGTTTCCCGATTGTGTTGGTGAAGTCGATGTCATATCTGGAGCTGAATGCATAAAAAAACTCCTTAAGCTGCCTTATCAGCCTCAGGGGGCTGTAAGTATGTTTTTTTAATTTTCTGCTTAAATTCAGTATTTGATTCTTGAAGATGTTGTTGGAACGAATATGAAGATGCTACTGACCTACCGACACATTGAGTATTGTAGATGTTGGTAGCGAAGTATGTTATTCACCCATTGATCAATTGATAGATTGACCATACAAATGTTATGTGAAATACTCTACTGAAATTCAGGTTGAGGTTTGAGGTTTGTATAGGATACTAATTGTCTTTGAGTGTCATAATGTGCAAAGGCAAAGGCCCTAACTGTTACTCATCTCCTCTACACTGAACACATCTTTCGTGGAGTCCCAAACTTTATATTTTTGATTTAGAATTAGCTGTGCTGGAAAGATGAGGCCAACCTATGGAGCGAGCTGACCCTTAAAATGCCTTGAACTTTAAAAAGATTTCGGTAATTTGAACTCGGAAACACATTTGAGTTACGAACGAATATGAGTTCCAATCTTTGACAGCCCTATTCCTGGGGAAAGATTATGCCTCTGATAACCTAGAAAAAATAGTAACCTGGAAAAAAGCCATGACTGCTCAGTCATGGCTTAGACAGGATAACTGAGGGGTTACTAAAGTGTGTGTTTTGCTGTTCATTACCATAATAATTTGATGAATTTTTCAGGTTAGCATGATGGTGCATAGAGTGGAGAACACATTATTGTTAGATGACTTTGATGTATATGACTACTTGATGAAGTCCGAATGGTCGTGGCTGAAGGACTTCTTCTACGAGAATGTTGTCAAGACCATGTCCGAGCAGGTAAATATTAAGTACATACATAGTGCTACATAGTACCTACTCCCTACATTACGATTATTCTCTAACCACTTTTTTATGTTGCATATTAAATAAAAATTAATATATAATTATTTTTTTAATTGCATGCCTAAATGGCCCAAAAAAATGTGGTGGTTTTTTTAAATGTTGAATGTCTTTTGTATGATGTATGATTGGTCTTAACAGGAACGCATTTCATTGATGCTGCGTCCCTCCACCTCGTCCGGTGGAGCTCTGCTCACACACAAGTTCCTGTCTCATAGCGTGGCAGAGCCTCCCCGGACTCCACTTGCACCTCCGTCCAATAACATGTGCATTACGGGTATGTATATATTTTTATTATGTTCGAATCACTTTTAACTATTAGGCCTGCTATATTAGTAATTCCCATTTTTTATTTTTTATCCCACGAACAGTACTCAAATTTTATGGTTATCTTTTAGAGCACCAAATTTTATTTTTTGGCACTAAATTAGGACTAAATTATGAGCTAAAAATTAGTGATTCTGCCCGTTTGACCTTGCTAACCATAAGACCATAAGACGTTACTTCCTAAACCATCAATAATACAAATCCGTTGACTCACAAACATCCATCCTTAATGGGATCTCCTCAAGATGTTCACTCAAATGAATTCTTCATCTTTCGTCTAAGATTATAATGAATAAAAAATAATAATATTTACATGTGCTGATATTTGATAATTTGAAATGTGTACAGCCGGGCCAGCTCTCCCCGAGCCGGAGACGAGGGCGGAACAGCCCACGACCGAACACCTGTACAATCGAAACATCCTGTGGACGTTCGAGGACATTCATATGTTGATTGGCAGCGATTTGCCCATATTCGGAAACAAGGATCGACCGTGTGTCAGTTTACGGTTGAGAGATGTCAGCGAACCAATCAACGTACTTACGGGTAAGTGCGTTTACTCTTTTATGCCCAGTTTCTGGTATATGTCGGCGGCCGATCGTATAATCCGGCAGTTCGTGATGTGCCTAGGCAGATCGTGATATGGCACTTTTTAATAAAGTAGCAGTGTGATCAAAAAAAGTGCTTATCAAATTACTAATTTAATCAAAAACTAATTACAATCTCACAATACACGAACGATCAAGTGCACCTTCAGATCTTGGTTTCTTAGTGTAAACAATTGGAGGATTTCTATGAACTTGATATATAATACAAGAACCAAATTATAATACAAGAACTGATTTTTAACGCCAGACGGGAAAACGATGTGTTATTACATGTAATATAATGTGTGTGAATCGTTGCCCCCCAAATTGACCAATGTTGATGCAGTTTTTTTTTTGTTTGAAACATGACGTGAGATGGTTCTTAGCTATAGTTTGTGAAGATCTTAATCAGTTATAAGTTAGCTTAGCTAAGAGCTATATTCTTAACTACAGTTCAGGTTTCTGAAAATCATCAGCCCAGATTCAAGTGTTGCAGTTATTCTATAAATAAATAAAAAATATGTACATATAATTAACTTAATTTTTCAAAATTTGTATATCGCTGCTTAAAAACTAAAGCCATAAATCCAAAATTACACTTTTTACAGGAGAGGTAATCGAAAAAAAAAAATATTTTTTGTCTATTGTTTTCTTATTAGATATATATAAAACGGTGTATGCATATTATACATCGTTAGAAGCGTACTTTTAAGTAGCATTAAATGTTTTAAGTACTTTTATAATAAACTGAATACTAGAAGAGATATAAGCATATTAGTTATTTTTGAATATATAAAAAATTATCAAAATATACTAAATATTGAATAAAACAACTATTAAGTCTTTTTGCAAACAATATGAAGGATTGTGATTGTATTTTTGCAATAAAAACATTTTTGGATTTTTTTGTTTTATGGCCCTTTAGTTTTAAAGCAGCGATATGATGATTTAATTTTTTTTTTAGGTCTCGACTATTGGTTGGACAACCTAATGTGTAACGTGCCCGAGGTTCTGATGTGTTACCATTTAGACGGCATAGTGCAGAAGTACGAACCGATGAAGACAGAAGATCTGCCGAACATGGAGAACTCTAGGTTCTCGCCGAAGATGATCAGGAACGTAGCCAAGAACATACTGTCCTTCCTCAAAGGGAACGCCACGAAAGCCGGTCACACGTACTGGTTGTTCAAAGGGCCCAACGAGGACGTGGTCAAATTGTACGATCTGACATCTGAGTGTCCGGACAGTTTGGACAATCCATTCACCACACCGGTCGCTATGCTCTTGTATAGAGTGGCGAGGTAGGTTATGCTATGCTAACTTTATAAATGATGTAACAATCCGTTTACGGGGTGATTTTTATGATAACACACCCCCAGCAGGATAACAGATCCTAATATTGTGTTTGTAGTACATAATATAAAACTACAAAATTGAACTAAAAAGCTCAAGCTCAAAAATTTATTTAGAGCATAGGAACTATCGCACTATTCTTGTGCATAAAGGGTTGAAAAAAAAACTGCACACACACGTTTTCGTGTGCACACATCATGTGCAAAAGATATTATTCAGGCAGGACCATACAAAGTCCTCAAAAGGCATGAAAAGTCTTTCAATTTGCAGTTCCCCGGTAGGCAGTGCGAAGTTTCCCTAGATAGGCTAAAACCAGTTTTTGTATTGGCTAGCTACTTGCCCAGCTGATCAAAGGTCACAACCCTAGTTCTAAGGAGAAGGATGTTGCTACTTTTTGGTTGGGTTTTAATGGTTGAAGAAGAGTGTGTTGAACTGTACACGTTCTGTCTTTTTGAGATTCGGTCCTAATATGTGAATATCCCACGAAATCACAACCCTATGTGATGCCTTCACATGCGCCAACGCCGCTTAACACTTGTTAGGAGGCGTTCAAGCATTACGTAAAGTAATTTTTGAAGATTTTTGACGAGCCCCCCTGTAACGGGCTGAACGTGCCCTCCCTAAACGTTACGTCTAGGACCAAGTTTACTAAGTGACCAAGGGTTGCCAACTTGGGAGAACAAAATAAAAATGACGAAATTGCGTTACGTATTACTTGAACGTCCCCTTAATACTCAAAGGTGACACGAAGCGACCGGGTTATTAACCGACCAGTTAGATTTGCGTCATAATTGTCACGCGATATTAAGTAAATTGCGCAATCGTAACATTTTTTCAGTACTATTGCATGCAGTGCAATTCTTTTCACAATGCTTGAATGAAACGATTTCGCAACAAGCCATAAGTTAAGTAAGCAAAATTATTAGAATATTAATATGTTTACGAACAATTCTTGAGCACTCACATTCAATTTTATTCATCAACGAATAAGTTTTTGTTACAACTTATTACAAAAATCGATAAGCAATTGAACATCTGTGAATTTAATACAGTGATTGTGAAAAATTACCTAAAGTGTAATTTCAATTGAGTTCCATTGAAAATCAAATCAGAAAAATCCTACGAGATTTTTTTTAAGCTTTAAAATGTAACATCAACGGTTTTTTTTTTGATAACATTCCTTAAGGTTTTACAAGTCACTTTTCCTCCATACAAACGTTTAAGGTAAATTACACCGCTGTTTTATGTTTAATTTACAAAAGTAAGCATGATACCGATTTATCTTGTCGTTAACTAAGTTTCTAGGCATACAATCCTTAAAAAAAAGTATTAATTTAAAAGATATGATCATTGAAAAATCCATATTTTAACACAAGTTTTAATGCAACTTTGAGGTTGAATAGGTCACTCTAGTTTACAAAAACTCCAAAATACTTTGCCCATAAACATTGATTAGTTATTCAAGAGTTGAAATAACTTTACACAAAATAGATATATGCAGTAGTTTTTTCATAAAAACCGTTAGCCCAAGGGTCTATTTGTGATTTTTTCTGTCCTCATTTTTAGTATGAATCGATGTGCATCTCACTCGACTTTTCTTCCCCCGCGGGTAGTGGAGGGAAGGCACGCCCACACAATAAATGGTATCAAGGAGGATAAGAGTTACCTCTATCCTCCTTGAATGGGCCGGGGAGCGAGTCACAGTGTTGCCATTTATACGGATTTATCCGTATATGTACCAATTTTCAACTTCACATACGGGTAACTTAAACATACAAATATTTATGCGGAATTATATGTTCAGAAATATAAAATAATAATAATTTTATAAGGATACAATATAAAAAAATACAATAAGTAGTATTGTACATAAATAAATACGAAACTAAATAATCCAGCTGATGGACAACACTGCATAACAAGTATCTATTGCACCATTGTTTTGATTTCGATGTTAATTTATCAATTATTCATTTATTATAATTATTATTTAAAATCATACATTATCAATTTATTCCGTAGGTACTAATATTATAAATGCGCAAGTTTGTATGAATGTATGGATGTTTGTTACTCTCACACAAAAACTACTGAATGGATTTCAATGAAATTCACAACAATATAGCTTATATATACATCAGAATAAGACATAAAAAGATATTGTGTGGATAAAAAAAAGATATTGTACGGATTGGGCGCCACTGTCGCGCGGCGACACCACCGTTGTCACAGGGATAACTACGTCTGGCGTTACCACTCACATATTTCCTGCATTTCCTTGCAACGCGGACGAAGTCGCGGGCACCAGTTAGTTTTTAATAAATGAATCCTATGAAAACGGTTGTTTTTTTTGCAATTGATATTTTTTTACAATACAATACACAGTCATACGGAATTTATACGGATTTATTAGGGCCCCGAATATTACTTCGTATAAGGTTGGCAATGGCAACACTCTGTCATCTGTCAGCTAGACTGAGCTAGACTAGAGTCTATAGTCTACTAAATACATCGTAAATATTATATTTATCTAGTTTTTTATAACGTGGCATAGTTTGTACGTAAAGACATTATTTTATTATTTAGTTAGGCAAGGCTGTTGTACAAGTGACTTCATATTTTCATATCACATTGACTCTCTTTGGACTCCGATCTCGTCACATTTTACCAAATTACAAAATATAAAAATAATGGGTAAGTTTTATTACATATTTAATCTAATTTTTGTTATAATATATACATAATTTTTGTTATATTATATAGGTAAACTCGACAAATAAAGTACTTTATCACCCTAACATTATTTGTATGTTGTAGAATAATAAGGTCAGTTTTCTTTTGAAAATTCAAAGTGACAATTATGTCAATCAGTAATCAATACCTATATTTCAAATCTAAGGCCGGTTTCAGTGCTCTCCTGACCGACCGCGGTAGCAATACGCGTGCGTACGGTCAGGCGAGCTTTGTAACGACTTGTGAATTTTCATACAAGTGACAACCGCGTCAGTCGCACGGTCGGTAGTACGTATCGTCAGTACTGACCGTCAGGAGAACACTGAAACCGGCCTAAGCCTTAGCGAATTTTGAAATGAATGGAATTTGTTATCGAAACTGATAAAGCACTTTTCTGGTCGGCCATACATAATACACGTTGTCTGGGACACCAGAAAGGACATAGGGTACCTTTCATCCAGAACGCGGACGAAGTCGCGGGCACCAGCTAGTTATTTATAACTCGAGGCGGCTGGACTGAATTTTTTGATCTTTATTTTAGAGATGGCAACGCTATGCAAATCATATAATAATAATAATATATTATTATAATATAATAATAATTATCATAATATAATAATAATGAGTATCATATTATCATAATATACTTATATTACTCAATGCGGCGGAAATGGCTGGATGGATTTGAATAGTTAGAGTATAATAATTATATCTTAGAGCAACGAATATTTCTTATCCCTGTAAAGATAATTTTGTCCTAGTATTTTTTTAAATTTATGGTCCATAAATAATAAAATTCTTACAGTATAAATAAATAGGTATGTGCTGCTTTTATAGCTATATGCTTTATTTTATGAAACAGAACCGCAAAAGGATCGTCGTAATGGAGAAAAAAAATGCTTATACCTAACTGCTTCTCGCAAAATGTGTTGCTAAGCGCAAAACTCGAAAACGGCTGGACCGATTTTAATTCTGTTTTCACTCATGGATAGAGGCATAATCAGGGAAGGTTTTTACGTAAAAAAATGCACCCCGGGTAGCTATTTGTAAAATAATTTTAAATCAGGTTCTATTTTTCTAGAAATCTAAAACTAATTTTTATTTATATTATTCCTGTTTTAGATCACCTCATGTAAACCATCCTGAGGCATATAAAGCAACTGTGGTTCAAGCAGAAACGTACAAAGCATCTTCTTCCTCATGTTCTGCTACTGCTACTCAAATTCGTAACTAAATCCCAGTGTCTATGTAGTGTTTATTTTATTAATTGTATATTTTTAACTAATATATTTTTGTTTTAGGTCACCTCAAGAATCATTTCTACAAATGGTGGTTCAAACAGACGTACATAATCAACCTTGTGTTTCCTCCTTCAAAGATATTATTCCCTCAGCACATGCCCCTTGTAAAGGATTTAGCTACTATAATATTCAGGCTCAAACTAACTGGGATGCATTGAAACTGACGCTTCTGTTTGTAACATCTCAAATTTGTAAGTATATATACAGACATTCTATGTAAACAATGTATGGAGGAATCAAACAAATTAATAAAGTTTTCAAACTTGTTTGGGTTAACTGTTCAACCCGTTAACGATTTTTTAAGTATTTTGCGAAAACTTTAATAAGCACAAAAAGTATCAAAAACAAAAATTATCCACATTAAATTTTTAAACAAAATATGTTCTCTACATTATTTTGATTAGCTTGACGGTTTTTAAGTTACCGCCAGTTTTCAAACTTTGAAAGTTAGTATAAATACTTTTATACTCTTGTTTAGAATTTTATGAGAATAATTTTTACCTTTGACACTTTTTTGTATGTATAACACCCGTATTCACAAATGATACTTGTCTAAGTAGCAATACTATACAAAGAACGCTATGCGTTACTCATATCAAGCCATCACATTCAAGAAGTTCTTTACTATGTATTGAATAACGGCCCTGTGATTGGTTAATTTGTTGTGGCATACTTCACTCTAGTATTTGACAATTGATATTACAGATGTTAACTAATATTATAACCTGTATATGCCTGTATAATTATTTTTCGTTTGGCATTGCTTGTTTTATTTTTATTTCGGCGTGGGTATGTGATTTTTATTGTTATTTTATTGACCAAATATTAATATTACGAGACTGTAGGTTGACTGATTTTTATAAGGTCTCCAGTAATCATCTGTAAATAATATAATGGTAAATCATTTACTTCAATAAAGCTTATACTTTATTGAAACATTTTTTTTTTAAGTCAATGCATTTCGTTATTATCTACAATAAATAATAAATTATATTCATATTATAATACAAATGTTTATTTGTAATTTTTTTTCCTAATTAGAGAGGTACAATAACCTGGAAACTCCCAAAAGCATAAAATCTTAGGGCCACTAAGTAACTGATAAACAGGAGGTATTGGAAGGCCTCTTTTGGTTAGTTTGTCGAGATTTTAACTAATCAGTGGCAGGAGCACGAATAGAACAATATTATCTTTTGAAAATCTATTCCGCATTGTAGTAACTAAATTCATCCGCACTGTAGTAATCGAAAGGATTTTTGAAAACCACCTATTACTTTTTTGTACTTATTGTTCGAAATCCTACACTGATATAATTATCAAACTCCTCTTCGCTATTGTAATCCATTGGTTGAAAGTACATAGTTGATACAAATATAATTTTCAAATTGAATATAACCTGAAATAACCGACGACCATTCAAACTCCAACGATTATAACCTTGCTTTTGACATAAGCCGGGACGCAATGCGTTCGCTAATATAGCTTGGGCCTCAGCGGCTACTTTACCTGTGCGTCGATTTTGACGGACACATAGTGTCGTTCATCACTCAAGTGCTGTTTATGAATTGATTCGGCCGTCCCTTTGCGTTTGTCAGCACTGTGACAGCACGTGACCTCATAGTATCTCAAACTGTCGTATGTGACTATTAACCCAGTCACCCAAGACAAAAAAATCGCGTTAGGTCGCAAAAAATTGCACCGTTTTGATTTTTTGGGATGTGTAACTTAGTTTTACACTACTGGTATCTATCCTAACAACATCCCAAAAAATCAAGACATTGCAATTTATTGCGACCTAAGATGACTTCAGTGACTGGGTTATTTATAAAAATGTATTTCTGCCTATTTCATTCCGTGTCTGACAAATATGACAATTTTAGTACTGTCAATTTAATTTATAGTTTAGTTTTTATGACAAGAGAATTAGCACCAATACCACGCATACATATCATAATAATTATAAAATGCGAACGAAAGTGTGTGATGATGATTATGTTCATATTTGTATTCAATCACGTATTGTATCTTACTCATCGGTATTTGTTACTCAATCACGTTAAATCAATAGCGCAACGAATATTTATTATCTCTGTGAAGTACCTAGTCATAAAATAATAACTCCATATGTGCTAATTTAGACTTTTTGTGTTTGTATTTTATATAACATTCATTTTTATGTTATACCAATGTTTATAAAATAAATAAATATGAAAAGTATTTTTCTTTTATTTACTTCCTAATCAGGAAAATCAGGAAAATTAACCTTATTTCTATACTAATTTGTTTGTTTCTTTGCAAAGATTTAAATCTTTGTTTGTTTGCGTTGAATACGCTTTGAAACTACTGAACCGATTTGAAAAGTTCTTTCACTGCTGATAATGTAGCTTCCTAACAAGGAAGCTACATTATCAGCGATGAACATAGCCTATGTTATATAAATTTTCAAAAAAATTAGAGATCCTTATTATTATTATTCGCTAGTGGCTATTCCTGTCTGCTAGAGAACCAGTATCACTTCGTCCATTGCTGAAATATTGTGATCGCCACGTAAACTAAAGCTCTCTACCTATACCTACCACGTTGAGGAACTGTAGTACTTTTTTGATAGAGGCATTCTTCACATCTTCACAAGCCATTGTGTGGCTTCCTAGGATGTGACTGCGCTTGTGCATCAACGGGCCACACTCGCACAGGATATGCATTGGTGTTTCTTCTGCCTCATGGCAGAAGCGACACTCTCCCGTACTAGTGAGACCCATTAGTTTAAGGTGCCTATTGAGGCGGCAGTGCCCCGTTAGTGCCCTAGTTAGCATGCACAAATTGCTCCTACTAAGCGACATAGCCTGGTTTGTCACGTTTCGACTGTAGGCTTTTATGAGCGCTTTGGAATGGTTCAACCCTGGCAAGTTAGTCCAGCGTTTGTAAGATTTAGTAAAGCACTGGTTCCATATGGTCCAGTGAGCTAGGCTGTTTGGTAGTCCACACATAGGTTCAGGACCTATTAGCCTACCTTTTGCGCCTGCTCGAGCCAGTTCGTCGGCAAGTTCATTGCTTTCGACCCCCATATGGCCAGGTACCCATCTTAGGACCACTTTATTCTTGCGCCCTAAAATATTTAAGTAGTCTACACAGTTTCGCACCAGCTTTGAGACAATAGAGTCCGAGTCCAGTGCTTGAAGTGCAGCCTGACTATCTGAGTGAATGTAAATTACACGGTTGACGTAGTTTCTTTGCAGGTTGATTTCCGCGCATTCTAGGATGGCGAAGACCTCTGCTTGGAAGATGCTGGCGTATTGTCCCAGGTTTACACTGGTCCTGTAATTCTGGTCCCTGCCATACACTCCACAACCTACGTCAGGTCCTGATTTGGACCCATCGGTATACCAAGAAAGGCTACCTTCCTCCCAAGAGATCTTGTTATTTGACCAGTTTTCTCTTGAGAGTAACTCCACAGTGTAAGATTTTTCTTCTATGTACTGTGGTAACATTGTGTCAGTAGGCATGCCTAGGATAGGATCCCTTAGTACTGAGTCTTCTAGAGCTCTCAGTACCTCGGACAGCCAATTGTGTTTACCCCGATTCATCATTCTGTGCATACTGGTTTTCGCCTCCTTCTCTAAAAATAGATGCAGAGGCGGTAGGCCCAGGATTGCCTCCAGAGATGCTCCGGGGGAACTCGACATGGCTCCTGTTATCATCAGACATGCCAAACGCTGTAAGCCATTAAGCTTGTCAATAATCGTCTTCTGGTTGGCTTTTCTGTACCATACTATAGAGGCGTATGCAATCATCGGCCTCACAATAGCAGTGTACAGCCAATGGGTGAGCTTGGGACACGGACCCCAGCTCTTCCCTACCATTCGACGACTGATACATAAGGCTGCCTTAGCCTTATTTATCACATTTCCAATGTGTGCATTCCACGTTAGTCTCTGGTCGAATGTGACTCCCAGATATTTGACCTCTGAGGAAAATTCAACTCGTTTGCCATTTACTAGAGGAGGCTTTAATTTGTCTAGCAACCTCTTTCTGGTAAACGGTACTATAGCGGTTTTGTCACCGTTAACTGACAGTTCATTTGCTGTGCACCACTCGCAAATGACGTTTAGAGCTTTCTGTAGTATGGCCGAAATAGTGCTTTGGCAGAAGCCTCTTATGATCACCACTAGGTCATCAGCATAACCTAGGGTATCGATCTTGTGCTCTGCCAGCCTGTACAGAAGCTGATCAACTGCAAGAGTCCAAAGCAGTGGCGATAGAACTCCGCCCTGCGGGCATCCTCTTGTAGTTGCTACAGTAAACGAGGTATCATGTAGTTCGACCTTCGCTTTACGTTTGGATAGCATGGCCTTTACCCACCTAACTGTAGTCGGGTCCACATTTTTGTTTTGTAGTCCCCTCACTAAAGTGTTGGTGGGAGTATTGTCAAAAGCGCCTTCTATATCCAAAAATGCGCACAGAGCTATCTGCTTATCTTCCAGAGCCCTTTCCGCCCTGTCAGCTAGTTGTAACAGGGCCGTCTCAGTGGACTTTCCCTTCTGATAGGCGTGCTGGGTGCAATGAATGGGTTTCGAGGCCAGGGCTTTGTCCCTTATGTGTCTGTCTAGAATCTTTTCTAGAGTTTTCAGCATAAAGGACGTCAGGCAAATTGGTCTGAAGGACTTGGGCAGAGCGTAGTCCTTCCGACCTGCCTTTGGTATAAATAATACCTTAGCCCGGGTCCATTGTTCTGGTATATATCCCCAGGCATAACTTGCCCGGTAAATCTTTACCAGATGCGGCGTGAGTACGTCTATGCCTTTTTGTAACAAAATGGGCAGCAGTCCGTCTTCACCACTAGACTTCAGGGGTTTAAAGGATCTAATAGCCCATTTCACAGCTTTGGGTCGGATGAGATCAGCCGCTCTGTTACGGTCCTCATTTCGAGGCCTTTGGTGTAAAGGCGTTCTGTCTGACCCGGTCGAAAAGTTGTGAGCCCCCGGAAAGTGAGTTTTTAACAGCAACTGAAGAGTTTCCTCCTCAGTGTTCGTGAAGGAGCCATCAGGTCTTTTAAGCAGCCCTAATTGACTAGGCTTGTCCTTCGCGAGCAGTCTATGGATTCTAGCCCCTTGAGGCATTTGTGTTAATTCCTCGCAGAGCTTCCTCCATGCAGCACGCTTAGACTTCCTTATCTCCTTATTGTATTCAGTCAAGGCTTTTTTGTAGTTCTCCCACTCAAGGGTTCTTCTTGCCTTGTTGAAAAGATAGAGATCCTTACTAAAACTCCAATAATGTAACCCAAGGTGTAAAAAAAATTACTTAAAATATTCCTTACATCGCGTGCGCTGCGAAAACTTTGCAGAACACATCAATATCTATACAAAGTGTCGCAACAGCATAAGTATTTATTTATTTAAAAAGGCTTACCAACTAAAGACATACTAAAATCACTATATACAACACTACTGAAAGGAACATTACAAGTATGAGTTTAAATTAAATGTCTTTATTATAGTTATGCCACGAAATATTCAATTCGGACATTCCATTCGAACGATATCACGAGTTTAAAAATGTAAGTATTAGAAAAAAAGTCGCGTGGCGTGGTCGCCGCTCACCCCAGACTATAATATGCGATGTAAGCGTCATTTATTTGTTAAATACCCGTGCGAAGCCGGGGCGTGCTGCTAGACTAGTACTGCAATAAATTAGTGATAAAACACTCGCGGCAAACGTCCGCGTTCGACGAGATCTCGCAGTATGCGTTGCCTAACAACGTCACAATACGGTCCAATTGTGTATGTGTGCGCGCTATGTTCTAACTGCTCATCATCGGTCTTTCTCTTTCGCCCAATTTCTGTGTGAAACAGAATGAATTTTAGCTACAGGCACCGATGAGTTCGGGCTGTCAACTAGTTACGCCTTAAAAGGATTCACCGACGTAGCCTTGTAACGATGTTCAGTTTTTAGAATAAAAATTGTTTATAATGTTTAGAATGGTTTATTAGTCAAAAGTAAATAGTGAAAACGCCTTGTTTTGTCATTTAATCCCAGGAACTACTGGTTCGAATTGAAAAATTCTTTTTATGTTTGATAGTCCATTTATCGAGGAAGGCTATAGGCTATAGAGAACGCGGACGAAGTCGCGGACACCAGCTAGTATTAAATAAATATGTATTTTTAACAAAAACAAATTAAAGCAATTGTGCAGTTCTATATTTGAAAAAATAAATAAATCATATTGTGTGCCCTCTGTTAAAAATTTATCATCCGCAACAAAAATTAATCATTTTCAGGAACATGAGAATGACGAATCGTTCAAGACACGTGAGGCAATTGTTGGAGAATGCCCTTAAACTACTTAAGGTAGAACGTTACCCTCAGATAGCCGCCTCTTCGCACTATATGTTGGCGGATTTGTTTGTCCCGGCCACTACCAATCCGGCTTGTCCCGATTTCAAAGGTAAGTTAATATCGACGGAATTTAGTTTATATAGCTAACAAATCATTTATTGTTATAATGTCAATTAAAACCTATGACTATAACTATATATTATATATTCTTTTTTTATGTAGATGAAAGTTCCGATTCGGACGGCGAGGACCCAGACTATAATTACTGCAAAGAGTATTCTCAAGACGAGTCAAAGAAAGCCTCTGCATCTGGGGAAGTGTCCGAACCTAAAAAGGGCAAGGATGATAATAACAAGGATAGAAGTGGTAAATCGAAGAAGGATAAAGATGGGAAATCTGAGAGCAATGAGCATTCTCAAGACGAGTCAAAAAAATCTGCTGCATCTGGTGATGTGTCCGAACCTAAAAAGGGCCAGGATCAAGAGGGCAAAGATGATAATAACAAGGATAGAAGTGGTAAATCGAAGAAGGACAAAGGTGGAAAAACTGAGAGCAATGGGCATTCTCAAGACGAGTCAAAGAAAGCTGCTGCATCTGGGGAAGTGTCAGAACCTAAAAAGGACCAGGAACGAAATGTTAAGGGTAAAAGTGGTAAACCAAAGAAGGATAAAGGTGGGAAATTTAAGGGTAAACAGTCCCGCAAACAGGACGCCGCCAATGGGAAAGAGAAAGCAGAAGATGGTCAAGAGAAAGGCATTGAGAAAGACGATGAAAACGGTGCCAGTTCTCTCGCGCTTCAGATTAGAAATCTTAATCTGCGCGATATAGGAGATCGCGTAAGGGACGCGAGTGGGGTAAGTTTTGTTTTGTGATATTAAGGCGCTTAGTGTCGTCAAATGGGTACTTTCAGTGCCTAGAAGACGGCCAACGCCATTGACGACTCCAAGCGCCTTATAAATAGGTTTCATCATCAGAATGTTGTTAAGTTTAGTACGGCCCCTACTAATGGAATGAAAATGATAAAATTCGCAGGGTGAAAAAACCACCAACGAGTCAAACAAAGGTCTCGGCACGGATCCGCCTAACAGATGCGGAAAAGCTTTGCAGCACGCTTTGAAAGGCCTCTTGGCTTTGCACAATCTGACAGTTGAAAAGGAAAAGGTAAGGGGTTGTCGTGAAATTTCTCTCTCTATGACTAAGGGTAGATTGCACCATCTAACTTTACCACGGTAACCATATCGAATCCAGCCGTTAAATCTTCGGTTAAGCATAATATCGGTTGCACCATTTTTACAACGGTTAAAACACGTCATAACCTAACGATAACCTTAACCGCTCGATATTGGCCGGTCAATGTTATTGTTTCGGTTAAGTCAACCGTGACAGTTTTGAGACAGGTGACTTTGAATGTTGCCATATTAAAAAAAATATTACTACGACAACCTAGGAAAATTACATTATTTTATAATGGTAACCCCTTTAACTTTGACAGTGACGAACAATATCATGGTGCACCATGCGATTGTTAATTTCGACTGTCACCGTTAAAGTTACACCTAAAGTTAACTTTGACCGTAACAATAACCATGTCTATGGTGCAACCCACCCTTATGTCACATTAAATTACAGTAAGCTGCATTTAATATGGCTCGTCGGAAATAAAAGCGAGATGTACGACTATATTGGGGTTTTGTAGAGCGTTCTCTCTTTCGCACAATGTACAAGTCAGTTAATAGTGTTGTTTAAACCATTTATGTTAATAAAATATTTAAAAAAATAAATACATATTAAAATCACCCTTTCAAATCAATTACGCAGCTGTGTAATTTCTCCCTGTCTGTCCGTTCATCTCTAAGCAATCTGGTCGGATTTGATTCAAATTTTCTAGGTACATCAAATTTCGCGAGATTATCCATTCAAATACTTGCCTTTCTTTATATTAATTTCAAACATTAGTTCTTTATATTATACAGCCATCGCCATGTCATACAATGATATATTATATTTTATATCATTGTACTCGCATTCTCATACAAACAAAGTTATATTGTTATTAATGTATTATTTAAAAATTGAGACAAAGCATTAAAAAAATCTATTCTGCAATCACTCTCTACAGGAAGAGGAGCGGGAACGCCTCAGGCAACAGATAATTGTCGAGGAACAACATCCAAGAATGGCGAATCCCTGCGAACCAATAAAGATGAACTACGAGCCTATTCATCAGAGCAAATCCAAAGAGCACAACTCTCGAAGTAGAAAGAAGAAGAGAAGGAACGAGAAATCCGGAAAATACCTAGTAGAGACCGCACCGAAGATCGACAGAAATGCAATTTTTATAAGAAACGAGAAACCAATTTTTCCCACGTGGCACGAATCGACCAGAGACGATAATTTCGCATGGAAACTTCACTTGAAGACTCTCCTCTACGAGAAGATTTGTCTCGCGTACTCAACACTAGCCGAGTACAGTTATTCGAACGAACATTACGGATTCTGCTTGAAATATATTGACATAGCGAGTAAATGTCAAAAGTTATTGAGTAACATGATTATTAAGAGTAAAGTGGTGGATTTGAGTTGTTTAATAGGAAGAGTGGGCGATAGTTATTTCCAATTGAGCAAGCATTGGGACAAAATTGAACAATACAAGAAGCAGTTTGAAACGGATCACGAAACAGATAGAAATATTAAGGCGGAGTTGGAGAGGGATTTGGTCGAAGAGGTCGATGGAAAGATCGAGGGTGATTTCGATTTACGTGAGTTTTTAAGTTGTTTTTTTAATATACAGTATGGCCGGTCATAGATTGACATACGTTTGGTCTAGTGGCTGGTAATGGTGACCCTCTGTTAACCAAACGATCGCGGGTTCGATGATTCCCAAGAATGATTCGGCGAAAAAGAGGCATTTCTTATTTATTTAAAATTTAGCATGACATTTTCAAAAGTTTAAACTATTGACATCCCAATTTTAAATGTACATTTTAGCTGGGATGTTTTCATCGAAAAACATTCAGAATTTAACTCGCGAAAATGTGACAAATTCTGTATATTTTAGAAATTATTTACACTAGATATAAAATAAATAAATTTCAATTTTATGTTTCGATGTAAACCTTCATTATTATGTCTCAAAAAGTCATGTTTTTTTTTTATGTATTGCTACGACCAATAACTAATGAGCAATCATGGAATTACGTAGTATGGAATTGATGAGTTGCTAGAGTTGGAAAATGGCCTCTTAATGTTAAATTTTACTCTCGGAGCTATTGGGAACGAAATCGCGGAGCGAGCTTGATTAAGCCCCGCAATAGTGTTGGAGCCTTCGTGTTCTATGTTTATTTAAGAGTTCACTGTGAGAAATGAATCCTATATCCTTATGGGGTTTAGGTCTTTCGTGGGTCGACAGCGAAACCTCTTCAAAGGAGATGTCTTGCGCTTACTACCGCCGCGCTTTGGAAGCGACCTCAGAGGATAAACGTTCGGAACTGCTTCGTCGTCTCGCCTCAGTCACTAACGAGCTCGCTTTGAAGCACATGCACGAGGCTGAGGGTGAGTTGAATATATCTTCATTTTTTAGATTAAAAAAAAAACCAAAAACATTTTCAACGACCGACGCAAAAACAGGGTGTGTGTGTGTGTGTGTGTTCGTGTGCGCGTGTGATTATATGGACATATGACCTTCAACGCAAAAAAACGAAAAAAACCCAAAAAATGCGACATATCATAACCTTCATCCACTCACGTCTTCATTTATTTATTACTAGCTGGCGCCCGCGACTTCGTCCGCGTTGAAAAAGAAAAAAAGTAGTCTATCCTGTATCATGTACGTCTAAATGTTTATCTACCAAGTTTCATGAAAATCAATTAATTCGTTTAAGAGTTATGGAGGAACACATACATACATACATACAGAAAAAAAAATCTAAAAATGGTCAATTTAGTTTCAGTATCATGTATAGAGCCTCTGAAATAAACACGATATCTCTGAAAACAAAGTAACTTACTCCATGACTAACCCTTACAGATTTATTATTGGTATTGATGTGTTTCTCTCTCAGGAATTTACTCGAAAATGTCGTCGATGGAATCGCGCGGCGCGCAGTCGCGGCGATTGTCGCTGCAACTGCGCACTGAGTCGCAGAAGTCTTGGGAGGGTCTAGTGGAGGCCGGTGAGATGTTCAAGCAGGTGAATGACGTCGCCAACTTGTCTGTGCTGTACTGCAACCAGGCGCGCTATCTTCGGTTCAAGGCGCACTGCGATTACTCCGGAGTCACATTGTAATTATATTTATTTATTTATTGACTATATAGCTGATATCCGCGACTTTGTGCCCGTTGAAAAATAAAAGATATTTAATAAAGTCACAGAATAATTAATAGGTAGCACTACAAGTAGTACCGACAATTCACTCCGCCAAATCGTTCAAATAAATAGCGACTCTTGATCCGACACAATATAGTGCATTTTCGTTCGCCACAGCGCTAAATAACCTACAATTTTATTTACCTAGAAGTTGCCTCTCTTTCTATCGCGTATCTCATACTTCTTCTGACGACGTTACGGTTTTTTTTGTCTAGGACTTAGTTTTATGTACATACATCAGGAAACTATTTAATTTTACATTATCTGCGCTGGTGCTTTTAATAAGATACCCATACCCATACGCCATACGTTGTTAGTGTTTACCTTGTCTATGAAACTAAACATCTCTTTTATTAAGAAGTAGGTACATTTTTTAAAAATATTTACTAGCTGTTGTCCGCGACTTCGCCCGCGTGATTTTGTAAATTATATACTAAAACCTTCCTCGAGAAACACTCTATCCATTGGTGAAAACAGCATGAAAATCGGTGCAGTAGTTTTTGAGTTTTTCGCGAACAGACAGACAGACAGACGCGGCGGAGGACTTTGTTTTATAATAATGTAAAGATTACGAGGCAAGGGTTATGCAAATGTTTTCATCAACTCACGGTGACCACTTACTCCTTTGAGGTCCGAGAAGCGCAGCCTCTACCGACACGCGGAGGAGTTGTACGGGACGGCGCTGAAGGCGCTGGGGGGTCAGGGGGGTGAGGGAGGCGCGGGGGACGGGGCGGCGGGGGTGCGGGATTTGGTCGAGTGGGAGTTCTCCACTCACCTCTACAACAAGGCGCTGCTCATGCAAGACGTGCCGGAGGTCTTCGACAACGTGAGTGCCACAAAATCCCTCCCCGGGGAGATTTTTTAGTCTCCCCCGGGGAGGGGTCTTTTTACACCACCCTCGTGGGCCATTTATTTTATGACAAATACTAACAACTTAACATTTTTGCTAAAACATATAATAATTATGTACATTTAACTGTGTATTGTATAACTTTATTAACTAGTTTGATGAAATTAATCTCGACCAATTAAAAAGGGAGGGGGGGGGGGTGATTTTGTTATCATCACATTTCTGAACTGCCTCCCACTATGGAAGCAAATTTAAAGACATAATTGAAGACGTGAGTGGATGAAGGTAGTATGTCGCATAATTCCAATTTTGAATAAATCGAGGTTAATTTTTGAGATTAGTCGCCACGAAACTGATTTTTGTACTTAATTATGATGCAAAGTTGTGTAAACAACTTAAAATATTAATGGTATGATAGCACTTAAACACTTCTATTATTCAATTAAAAAAAAGTGAACATAGCTCCCTCTTCCATTAACAAAAGTAAACTTGGCACGTTAATCCATAAAGGTTCGCCACCCCTGCACTAGACCAAACGTGTGTGTAATGGTTTAGTTAGTAGATAGATACATATTTTTACTTTACTTTTGATCGTACAGTCAGCCTAATATGTCTCTCCTAAAAAAATGGATGAACTTATATAATTTGTATGATTTTATAATTTTTATGCTTTTAATTTCCATATGTCAGAGAATGTAAATGTAAACACTTTTTGCTTTTTAAAATTAACTGTACATAACGTCATCTTTTTCAACTTTTTATTTTCCAAAAATGTCTTAAATCGACGATCTCAAGGTCTATAATCATTCATGTGGACATATTACCTTCATAAACGCAAAAAAACGAAAAAACAAAAATGCGACATAACACCTTCATCCATTCGCGTCTTGAATTGTATTGTCATTTCCAGGAGGTGACAGATGTGGCGGAAGCGTTCAAGCAAGCGCTCAAGCATTGCAACCTGAGTCCTGGACCGAAGCAACATTTGTATCAGTTCAGAGCTGCCATGATTTATCACCGGTTGGGTTCATTGTATCACTTGCAATACAGGTACTTTTTAATTTTTATAATACATAGCACTAAAGTACACCAATGTACTTTTTTCCATATTTAAACTCGACAGACAGGCTGACGGTCCACTTCATGGTAAGTGGCTACCGTAGTCTATAACACAAGCAACACCACTTATGCTGCGAGTGCACCGCAGCATATTATTATGTGAAAGAGGTTGAGAATAAGGGGTAGAGAAAATGGGCTCTAGCATCCCTTACTCACCCGTCAAAACACAACAGCACACGTGCTGTTGTTTCACGATGGTCTTCTGTAGGCCCCGCGCTGGTAATCCGACACAGATGTCGGCGGCCGATCGTATAATCCGGCAGATCGTGATATATGGCTATGTTTCATGAATTTGTAGTGATAAAATAAAAAAGTGCTTATCAAATTATATTTAATCAAAATCAAATCACAATCTCACATCTCAATAGGCAGCCAAATCGTCGAACGATATATAATAATAGGCAAGTTAACGAGAGTTGGCACGTGCAACAAATAGACACAGTGTGCAAATAATATACCTCTTGTTTTCATTTTTACAGAGATTTCAGATCTCTATTCAACAGTTTTCATAAGCATTGCGACTTTTTTTTAAATATAACAATTTTTACAACATACTGTATATCAAAATTGGTGTCAGTACTGTGAACGTGCCAACTTTAGTTAACTCACCTATACTTCGAACGATCTGATCTGACTGATATTTAGTTAGGGACTTAATGAAACGACGCCATAATTATCACGATCGGCCGCCGATACATATTATAATAGGGTCTCTATCGACATGAGGAATGTATTGTGGTGGTTGCAGGATGACCCTGTCGGACGGCCCCAAGCGGCGAACGGTGCTGAACGCGACGCGCCAAAACTACGAACAAGCGGCGAACATGTTCGCAGCACTCGAAGACCCCTCCATGTACCTCACTGTGCAGATGGAGCACGTCGCTCTGCAGGAGACACAGGCTGAAAGTGAGTGATTCTGCATTTTATTTATTTATTTATTTATACACTAAAAGGTACACACCCAACAGAATAAATTAAAAAAAAACTAACAATAACACAAGGCATTTTTAAGGCAATACACACATAATATATAAACTAGAAATTGAGACAACCAATAACATTTCTTGTCAGTGCATTTCTTTTTAACGTCCTTAATTAATTAATCGTTAATTAATTAATTAATCCTTAATTATAAGTTTGACTGATGTATTGTATTGTAACAAGCTTTCCATAACATTCAGTATTTGTTTCGTTTCAATCCATTCCATTCCATTCATTCCAATTTGTTTTGACGATCCCGTGTTGGATGAGTGGTAAAAGTACTCTCCTAACGTCTCAAGGCCCCCGGGTTCGATTCCAGGCGAGATCATGTTTGAGTCAATGAACTTGTCAAAGTTGGCTCTGGTCTCGATTTGGGAAATAGTGGCATTTTGCATTTCGCAGTCATTTGGGCAGACCACCGTGAAATAACAGCAAATGTGCTGTTGTGTTTAGGTGAGTGTGTTGTAAGGGATGCCAGAGCCCATTATCCCATCCCTTCCTTATCCCTTGCGCAGTACCTATGCTTTTAATTATGTTATAGGCGACGGTAGCCACCTACCATCAAGTGGACCGTAAGCCTGTCTGTCGACTTTAAAAGAAAAATCTGTTTACAAACAAAGAAGCTAGTTTATAACATTAGTATAATTATTTATTTCCAGATTCGCCAAATATCAAACTGAAATCCCTGCAGAACGCCTTACAAATACTGTGTCAATGCCACTCTATACTGATAATGGTGAGAGACAGAGATCCGGAAGACGAACCCACAAAACCAGAAGACCAAGACAAGAAAGATCTGAGGAGCGAATCCGGTCTTTTCTCGCTGTACGAGACCCGTCTGCACTCGATACTCAAGAGTGTCATACAATATTGCAGATCCAAGCCCAATAAGGACTACGAAAAGATGGCGCAGATGTACAAGAAATTGTACTGTGCCAGTTTGAGTATAAAGAAGAATGCCGATATACATTTGTACGCAGCAAGTATTTGTCAAGTATTGGAGACGATGGAAGGAATCAGTAAGGAGTTTGAATGATATTTTATCAAACGTGTGTACAACACGGTCCCATTTTTGTCCCTTTAAGGGCCCAATTGACCCGCACTCAACTGTTGGATTTAAGTCCAAAGTGGGCACTGCTGGCAAAAATTTCATAGAGAGAGTTCTATGATCTAGTGATCACATATTCTAATGTCAACTGAACTTAAGTAGGTTAGTGTCAAGTTTACACACAAAATTCTTGGGAAAACACAGAGTAATTTATTAAGGGCATGAAAGATTTAAGTCCAAAGTGTGCACTGCTGCCAAAAATCTCATAGAAATTGGAATAATATGTTCTAGTGATCAAGTATTGTAATGTTGACCGAACATAACTTGGGTTAGTGTTTAATTTTACCCATAAAATTCTTGGGTAAGGCCGAGTAATTTATTAAGGGCATCACAGATTTAAGTCCAAAGTGTGCACTGCTGCCAAAAATCTCATAGAAAGAGATAGGAATATTACGAAGTGATCTCGTGTTCGAATATTCTAATGTTGACTGAATGGAGTGTTTCAATTTTACCCACAAAATTGTTGGGGTAACACCGAGTAATTTATTGAGGGCATGAAAGATTTAAGTCCAAAGTGTGCACTGCTGCCAAAAATCTCATAGAAAGAGATAGGAATATTACGAAGTGATCTCGTGTTCGAATATTTTAATGTTGACCGAATGGAGTGTTTCAATTTTACCCACAAAATTCTTGGGGTAATGCCGAGTAACTTATTGAGGGCATGAAAGATTTAAGTCCAAAGTGTGCACTGCTGCCAAAAATCTCATAGAAAGAGATAGGAATATTACGAAGTGATCTCGTGTTCGAATATTTTAATGTTGACCGAATGGAGTGTTTCAATTTTACCCACAAAATTCTTGGGGTAATGCCGAGTAACTTATTGAGGGCATGAAAGATTTAAGTCCAAAGTGTGCACTGCTGCCAAAAATCTCATAGAAAAGGGTGTCGGGTCTTGGGGATGCATGGGACTAAACGTGTACAAAAAAAGAACTATTTTATCAATAGAATTTTTATAATGGACATTATATACATTGCGTATTGTGATGTATGTAATAATTTACGGGTGATAATAATAAATATTTAGATTATATATTTTAATTTGTAATGACGCAGGTATGTGGCGGTGAGAAGTTTTATTTGCAATTTTTTTTTTTCTATCAATTATTTTTCATGCCATTCTAAGTTTATTATGGGTATGACAAAAAAGGACCGTACTGGGTGATGTCCTTTTAGTTTTTAGCTATTCAGACTCAAATTGCGACAACTTCAGAGGTTGTTTGGTGCGGACTGTACCGAAATAAAAAATTGTCTTTTAAACCGTGTTCGTTTATATTTTTATCACCGCTACTAATGTTTAAGTGCTATTAATAATGTTACTTGTGTAGACAAATAGTGAGATATTATATAATTATATAATATATTAATAAGTTTATTTGTGTGTCAGTCAGTTCTCGATTAAGTCATTTCGACTCTACGGGTCCAATTTTTTTTGGTAAAATCGAATTACGCCCGGAACTAAGAAAGTTCATAACGTCAATAAAAAATGTTACATAAAAATATTACGTGATTAAAATTTCACTTTTCTATAAATCTGGCTTACTAAATTTTACTTTGTGACTGTCAAAATAAGGTTCATTTTTCATTTTTCACTTTTAGAGTTTACTCGAATATTTTAACGCTTTATTGACTTATGATTTATAAGACTGATATGTGATAAGCGCTGTTTTAAAATGTGAATTTCCTAATTATAAGTAATAAACAAAATTTTATTGAGTTTTTTTTAATACCATACCCCTAACGCCATCTATTGGGAAAGTTCACAACTAATTTATACCACAGATGTGTATATCCTTTACAAGAAAATAAGCTAATCCAGGATCAAGATTCTTTCATCTAAGAAGCTTGATATATTATATTTTTTCATTGAGATTTTTTTTGCAAAATAAATAAGCAGGCGAAGCCGCGGCGCGTAGCTAGTGATATTAGATCATGTAATAAGTACATTAATTCACGAAAATTTAACTGGTCGTGAAAATTATTAAGTAGCTATACCTAAAACTTCTTAATCATGAGCACAATCCTCCCCAATTTAGTTGTCGACATTAAAGTCACGCAATCACAACAGCGTCAATCACCTGAACTTATATTGTAAGACGTTTATTTACAACTGGGTAGTGCCCGCGACTTCGTTCGCGTTGAAAAATAAAATACATATTTCATTGCCAACTGTTGGATCTTTATTTTAAGATAGCTGGTGCCCGCGTGGAATAATATGACGACACGTTTGATCCAGTGGCTAGTAATCCTAGCTGTTAACCAAACGGTCGCGGGTTCGAATCCCGCTAGGGGCAAATGTTTATGTGTTAACATTTTACATTTGTACCTGAGTCATTGATGTTTGTCTGTCTGGTATCCATAACACAAGCATTATTTGCTTAGTGTGGAACTAGATGAGGCTGTGTGGAATGTGTGAAGATATTTATTTATTACTAGCTGGTGCCTGCGACTTCGACCGCGTTGAAAAAGAAAAAAGTAGCCTATCCTGTGTCCTGTACGTCTAAATGTTTATCTACCAAGTTTCGTGAAAATCAGTTAATCCGTTTAAGAGTTATGGAGGAACATACATACATAGAGAAAAAATTCTAAAAATCGTCAATTTAGTTTCAGTATCATGTATAGAGCCTCTGAAATAAACACGATATCTCTGAAAACAAAGTAACTTACTCCATGACCAACCCTTACAAATTTATTATTAGTATTGATTGATTGATGATACTCGTACTTACGTATGACCATAACAAAGTACACATTTGTTTGAACCGGGAAAGCAACCCTTTAAATAATATAAGTAACGGATAAATCGATTTTTAATTATATACAAGTGTTTATAATTATACATTTTAATACATTATGTTTCCGAGAACTCGTGGCAACATTGTAAACATACGGCAGTAAATTCTCTCATTCGACTAAAACACAAATTATACTAATTGAACAATTATGTACTTTTATTAATTGTTGCTTACATTAAAAATTCATTAATATTATTGTCTCTGATAAATTGAAGTTAGATAGTATTAGGTGTAACACTTAAATTAATTGTTACTGTAGGTTATAGTTTTTTTTTAGGGTTAAACTCTTGAACTAGTTATCAGATTTGAAAAATTATTTTTACATATTTTGATAGCCCGATGAGTCACACATACGTTTTTTGAAATGAAAGAAATGTTTCCTATAAATATACAAATCTCGCAACAAGCTTTTATATTTAATTTAAAGATTATTTTCTTCTTTTTAGGGCACTTAAATAAAAGCTTGTTTTTAAAAAGTATTTTTAACAATAATTAATTTTTTAGCTATGATTGAGGACTAAAAAAGTTTAGTTGTATTAGTTTTTCGTGTTCTCAGCAAGCCCTTTCATTTGATACCCATACTGTGGTATTGCAGAACAAATAACTAGTCCGCCATCTTGGATGATCCGCCATATTGGAATTAGAATGACGTCACATAGAAGCCAAAATAAGCGTGTATACAAAATTTCAGGTCAATCGGTTAAAGATAAGATTTAAAATTCAATTGCAAGATTCCACCTGGACAAACATACATACATACATAAATACATTGCAAGTTAATAAAAAGCTTGTAAAATAGGTTACACCGTTCGGAATTAAACCGATTGCTTGTCCTGCTTGACCCACCATCAGCCAAAAAAAGAACTACGAGAGTAAATATAAAAAAAGTAGGTTACTGTTTACACTACTTCTTTAAATTTGAGATGGGTTTCCTCTTGGCCAGCATCCAGCCGTGTAGCGAAGATGAGGCCTATAATGGAGCGAGCTCACAGAAGATGCCCATTCACTCGAATTTTGAAAAGATTTGAAAGAGCTCAGGAGTTCCAAACCTTGGCAGTGCGCATTATAAAAGACCAGCCGGTGCCCGCGACTTCATCCGCGTTTTTTGTCTTATATAGCCTATGTTTTATTCGGATGTATAAGTTATATTATTGTGAAGTTTCATTGAAATCTAGTCAGTAGTTTTTGCGTGAAAGAATAACAAACATCCATACAAACTGTCGCATTTATAATATTAGTAAGGAAGTAAGAATGTTTTAAAGCGCTTGGTCCTAAAAGAGGGTTTTAAATAAAAGAAAAAAGTACTCGAGTACCTATATTAATATTCAAGTAACACAAATATCGTGCCTGTCAAACTGAATCACCCTGTAGCCGAACCAATTACTTTAACGAATAATATAATTGGTTTAACACTTCTGACATTAACAACGTTTGAGGCGCACGTTTTGAGTATACTCTTGGGAAATTCAAAATGCAAGTTTCCGATGTGACCTGTCAAAACTCATCGGTCAAAGAAGCCTTTTCTTTGGGTCCTTTAAAGTGGCTCTTGAAATTTTTTTCTCTATACAGTGATATAAGCCAGTGCACAAGTACCAGGAGTTTATTATTCGCGAAAATCTTCCTCCTAGCTTCGACTATTGGCTGTATGGCCGCTTTTAGCTTATATTTCAAAGTGATTCAGTTTTACAAAGAAGTCATTATCTCCATTAAACTTACGGATTTCGTACAAACTGTCTACAGTTACTTCCTATATATGGTTGACTTATTTTACGTTTTTAAATACGGCAGAAATGTTAGCATTGAGTATCACAAGCAGTACAAAATCATAGACCAGGCTCTTCAGATTAAATACTGTTCGCGATTGACAAGGAAAATTTTGAAATTATTTCTCATGTTCATGACCATTTGGTTGATTTCGTCCATATGTGATTTCGTTGCTTGGGGTTTGTCCTATGGATGGGTAGTTCCAATAGTATACAGTTTGTCCTATCTGTTTTTATTGATAAAAATCCTGACTACCCTCGATTTGACCACGCAAATAATGAATATAGATATACGTTTGCAAGTTATCGGTGATTTCATAAAGGAGTACTATTCATGTCGTGAAACTTTGGCCGGCTTCCCTTCTGACTTGGTCGACAATGAGAACTGGTTGTATCACAAATCGTCCACAAGACGAAATAAGATAAATGATGTAAACGGACAGTACCAAGAAAAAAATTGTCCAATGAGGATTGAATGCGATATTAAAAATGTGAGCAGATGTTATTTGTTGCTGATCGAGCAGGCGACCTTTTTGAATACTATGTTTGGAATGAGGGTAAGAATTTACTTTATTATATAAACTAGGTGGTGCCCGCGACTTCGTCCGCGTTGAAAAAGAAAAAAGTAGCCTATCCTGTGTCCTGTACGTTTAAATGTTTATCTACCAAGTTTCATGAAAATCAGTTAATTCGTTTAAGAGTTATGGAGGAACATACATACAGAAAAAAATTGTAAAAATGGTCAATTTAGTTTCAGTGTCATGTATAGAGCCTATAATCACGATATCTCTGAAAACAAAGTAACTTACTCCACGACCAACCCTTACAGATTTATTATTAGTATTGATAATCTAATCTATACAAATAAATAAAAATTAAAGTGTCTGTTTGTAATGTCAAAGTAACTGCTTTTTAGTAAATGTAAGTATATACAGTAAAAGGCTAGACCGATTTTGACGTGACTTTCACTGGCAGATAGCTAATGTTATAAGGAGTAACTTGTGGTATTTTTATTTAGAAAAAAAGTATATAATTAATTAATATACCTAAAAATAACATAAAATGATCTTTTAGTTATTGATTATGTTTTTGGAAAATCTATTAGGTAAGTCTGGCGAAACACAACAGCACATATGCTGTTATTTCTCGCTAGATATGGTAGCTGTTGCATTGATCCCATCGAATTTTGTCAAAAAAGCCAATAAGCCTAAAAATGTGGAATGTTATTGCGATATCGTGATATAATTATATCTCTTATCAAAATTGCCTTATCAGGATGACGAAGATTTTATATACAACTGTACCTAAAAATAGTCTTCAATTAAAACTCGAACTATTAGTTTAGTTAATATAAGAATTTACTTGGGACGTCAATGACACACCTAGTTTTTGGTATTTTTTTTTTGAGATGATAATAATATTCAAAATATTCGATAATATTCAAAATATTTAAATAAATAACTGACGAGCCCGTTGGACGAGTGGTAAGTAAGTGTGCTTGCCTAACGTTGATTCCCGACGGGGCCCGGGTTTGATTCCCGACGGGGTCTACTTTGGGAATGAACTTTTCAAAGTTGGCTCTGAATGAAATTGTATCCAAAAGAAATTTTACATACATGCTATCAGCGATACAGAAAAGGGTATATTGTACCTTTAATCCAGTACAAAGTATTGTTCCCGATGGGTCATCTAAAAATGATAAGTGTATGGCAAATAAATATGCTAGGCGTTAGGTATATGTCTTATTTATTGTTTAATTTATAACGCGGACGAAGTCGCGGGCAACAGCTAGCTAGTGGTTTATAACATCAGAATAACAGATAGTCTATCTATAATACACAAATTATACATACTGTACTGTATACATAATGTTAAATCCAGTAGAATACAGTGCAGTTCCTTTCACTGCAGAGATGCCACTCAAAACTGCACCTTATTCACATAGATTTAAGAATCAAAATGTACTTGCACTTTTGAACGTTTACTGTGGAGGCTGCTGCTATCTATGTTTTTCTTTTCACAGATATTACTCAACAGTTTGAGCCTACTTATAGATATGGTTATTTACACAAACATATCAATACGACTCGTGCTCGGAACTCAGGTGATATTTTTATTACTAGGTATACCTAATTTTGTTTGAACAAACTACTCGTTATCAGTAAACAGTGGATGTTCAAAAATTTAAAAAATCTAATAAGTTAGCCTACTTGACAGTTGTTGAAAGAGGCGCTTATAGTTATATTTATTATTTTTCAACGCGGACGAAGTCGCAGGCATCAGCTAGTACAAAATAAATATGAAAAATTCTTTCACTTGGGAAGCTATATTATCAGTGAGTAATAGGTATAGGCTATATAGGCTATCTATAATAATACTAATATTATAGAGGAAAGAATTGTTTGTTTGTTTGCATTAAATAGGCTTCGAAACTACTGGACCGATTTGTGAAATTCTTTCACTGTTATCAGCGAGTAGGTAACATACATAGGCTAATTTTATGAAGTTACGCGGACGAAGTTCAAATTCAAACGAAACACAGCTAGTTCAAAATAAAATATGACAAATTGATCTGGGCGTGAATTCAAACTGCTGGGCTATTTAATCACCAAGTAAGATTGTAATACGCTTTGCAGAAAACCATATACGATTCCGGCTACTTCCCCGCAGTGTCCAGTTGCATGCGTCTCATCGCCTCCGCCTCTATCCTGATTAGCCTTGTGGAACACTGCGAGCAAGCGTACAGACAAAATGACAGGATCATTTCGCTTATTGACAACTTGCTCATCAATAAAGTAGTTGGTAAGTAACTATTCTATTTAAATCAGCGACTTTGAAAAGCTTTTGCAGCCCAGTAGGTACTGTCGCGGTCAAGGGAGCAGTCCCACCGTAAGGAACAAATTCGTGTGCACATTTTGTATTTATCTTTGTTCCTACTTCAAATACCTACTCGTATTTCGTATTATAACATTTACGTTACTATGACAACCTCAATTCAACGTTAGACAAATTTGTATGAAAAGTGGGTCTGCTCCATTGACCGCGATAGTACATACTATGTGAAGGGCGCAATAGTTCGGTTTATTTATATTATACTACGAATAACTAAGTACTGAAACAAAATATGACAAGTAGTTCGGTCACAGAGCCACCTGGGCCTAAAATTTCATTTCATTCTTCAAGAATAATAGTAAGTACCTAGAGAGAATTTTTGTTCCCAGTAGTTAAATTACACTAATCAATTATTGAACTACTGGGAACAAAAATTCTCACAAGTTCAATTGATTGAACTAGTAGGAATAGACGGAAATTTTCATTAATGAAAATTATTCATGAATAGGCGTTATAGAATAGAGTTATAGCGTTATAGTTATAGAACCACAGTATGCTTCTGGTCATAATTAATTGCCTTGAATGTTTAACACACCTAACATCTCGAGGGCGATATCCTAACCTAAATACATAAAGTCGGACGGACATCTGTATATCCGAGATCGATAAATTGCGTCACCGTTTGTCAAAAGTTACCATGAAACTTGAATCCTGTATTAGATATTCCAGTTTTCATAAACTTTCGATTTTCATATCCGAAAATTTATATTATTATTTAGTAATTAAAATTATTAAGCAATGCGTTTTCTTCGCAGTCACTTAGGCAGCCCGTTTGGCAGCAGTAAGCACAGAAGACCACCGTGAAATAACAGCACATGTGCTGTTGAGTTTCGGTGAGTGAGTAAGGGATGCCAGAGCCCTTCAATGGTCGGCAGCGTACTTGCAGCACCTATGGCGTTGCTTGTGTTATAGGCGACGGTAGCCACCTATCTACCATCAAGTAGAACGTTAGCCTGTCTGTCGACCTTAAAATAATATGAAAGTACATTTTATTTTCAACCTTATTTCAATGTGTTTAACATTGACACTCCTTTGTTTTAATACCAAGAGGCCTTACCTAGTTTTCCGCGTCATGCCGAACGTGCAGCCACATTCCTTCAACAACAAATATCACTAAATACCAATGCTGACCTGACTTCGGACGGCTGCGTATTGTGGGATACTACAACGTGCCGAAGCATGCCGCGACGTGCCGAAGCATGCCGCGACGTGTCAAAGCAAGCTGCGACGTGCCGAAGCATGCTGTGGCTGCGTATTGTGGGATACCACAACGTGGCGAAGCATGTCGCGACGTGCCGATGCATGCCGCGACGTGTCGAAGCAAGCTGCGACGTGCCGAAGCATGCTGTGGCTGTGTATTGTGGGATACCACAACGTGCCGAAGCATGTCGCGACGTGCCGAAGCATGCCGCGACGTGTCGAAGCAAGCTGCGACGTGCCGAAGCATGCTGTGGCTGCGTATTGTGAGATACCACAACGTTCCGAAGCATGTCGCGACGTGCCGAAGCATGTCATGCCGTTCCATATCGTATGTGAGAGCCGGCCCTAATAGTGTATACAAATGCTTTTTTCCCAGATGCTGACGTCAAGACGGCCTTGAACGAATTTCGATCGCTAGCGTCATCCAGACCTATTCGCATCCACATGGCGAACTTTTTCCGTATAGATTATTCAGTTCTGGCATCCATAGCGTCCGTTGTCGTCACATACACGATTATTTTAGTTCAAAGTATATAACTGATTGTAATTGATTGTAATTACTATTGATTGTGAAATAATTGTTAAAAAAAAATTGTGAAATTATAGTAAATATTGTGACTCCGCTGATATTATGTTTTTAAAACTGACTTAGTGACAGTTTTTAGTTATATCCGCTTGAGCAATTATCGCGTGAGTCAAGCGTTTCATCAATTATCAGATTATCACACATTAATTAAATATATAATACAAGTTGGTGCCCGCGACTTCGTCCGCGTTGAAAAAGAAAATATATGAGTAATTATTATGAGATCGCAAAAACAAATTAAAAAAAAACAGTTGCTATTTGCGCCATCTGATGGGATGAAAATAAGACTTTGTCACTGCAGTCTGCCAGTATAATATCTAACTAGCTGCTGCCCGCGACTTCGCCCGCGTAACTTTGTAAATTATATATTAAAAACCTTCCTCGAGAACCACTCTATCTATTGGTGAAAACAGCATAAAAATCGGTGCAGTAGTTTTTGAGTTTATCGCGAACAGACGCGGCGGAGAACTTTGTTTTATAATATGTATTTAATGTCACCTTTCACTGATAGATGGCGCTAGAGTTGACCCAAATTGAAATTATACTTAAATTATGGATAAGCGTGAAGCCATAGATATATAAGTGATTATATAGCCTAAAGCCTTCCTTAATAAATGGAAACACAAAGAATTTTTCAATTCGAACCAATAGTTCCTGAGATTAGCGCGTACAAACAAACAAACAAACCCATCAGCTTTATAATAGTAGGTTGTAAGTAAGTATAGAAGTATTAAATTATTTTATTTTAAATTTAAAAACATGATAAAATTTTACAATGACCAACTTTATCATTTGCCCAAAAAATATCGAAGGATGTCTAGAAAACGAATTTTTTATAATCCTATTAATAAATTAAAATGTTAACATAAAACAAAGATATCTCAACTGGCTGTTTGATAATCAATTCGTGCGTAGGTAAGTAGTTATACCTATGTTTCTTTTTTATCATTATCATAAATGATAACGGATATCAAAGTATACTTCTTAGTTGAGAAGTGGCAGGCGCTTTGTGTATACGCGAGTGAAAAACTAATAAACAAACGCACGTGAATATTTTATATTTTGTTGTATATTATATACCTACTTTTTTATATTTTTGAGTTTTAAAAAATGGATGGAAAAACGAAGAAAAAATATAACGTCAATGATTTGTCAAATGTTGAATTCAAAAACAATGATTCGTCGAAGGAAAGGTGAGTTTTACAATTTCTGTTTACTTAACAAAACAATAATTTAAAGTTTAATATTTTTTTTCACACATTCCACACAGCACCATCTAGTTCCACAGTAAGCACAACTAAGACAGTTGATATACTACATATATTACTTTTTTTTGTAAATACATACATATTATAAATACAAAACATCCATGACAGATACAAAAGTAAAATGTTAACATATAAACATTTGCCTCTAGCGGGATTCGAACCCGCGATAGACCAAACGTGTTGTCAAATTACTTACATTAGATTAGATTGCATTACTTTAGTTATTATTTGACGACACGTTTGGTCTAGTGGCTTAACTCTAGCTGTTAACCAAACGGTCGCGGGTTCGAATCCCGCTAGGGGCAAATGTTTTATGTGTTAACATTTTGTCCTGGTGTTAGTTTTTATTTGATTTTAGATTATCCCTTAGTACTTAATTCTGGGTGAAAGGTATCCTATGTCCTTCCCTGTATCCCTGAAAACGTGTATGCAAAATTTCATAATGATCGAGTGTAGTTTAACAGACAGACAGACAGGGTAACTTTCACATTATAATATTAAAGTATGGAAGTATAGATGTTTACAAAGTGTCAACACAGTTTCGACGGTAATGATAAATTGATGGTTCCATATTATATTCATAATTTTCCAACTCCATATATTTTCCATATTATTATTTTCATTATGTTGGGTTATTTCATTAAATATGTAATAGTACTTAAGTGAATTAGATCCACAATTCCATACTATTCTATACTAATATTATAAAGACATAGATTGTATATTATTAGGTATGTTTATTTGTATGTAGCAGGTAACTTTGAAATTACTCATTCGATTTAAAAAAACCTTCACCAATTAACTATTGAAGGTTTTTTTTTAAAAATAAACAATCGCTATTTTTCACTCACGTTTTTGTGTCATATTTCAAATAAACAAAATAAAAGTTAATTCGATTAAGAGTTACATATACATACAATACCTACACTTACAGATTTATTATTAGTATTGATGATAACCTATGTTATATTATATAGCCTATGTTACTCGCTGATAATATAGTTTCCCAACAGTGAAAGAATTTTTCAAATCGGTCCAGTATTTTCTGAGCCTATTCAATGCAAACAAACCAACAAACAATCAAATCTTTCCTCTTATAATACCTATTTTAGTATAGAAAACTGAATTTTAAAATGTTTATTTTTTAGTAATAAAAGCGAGGAAGAATCGAAGACCGATGAAGTACCAAGTATATCATTTTTCACATTGGTAAGTGAGTATACACTGTAAACATACACGAGTCTCGACTTTTTCGTAATATAGATTTACACAGACACTTGTACTTACATACGTGTCGTTCATTGTAAAAGTGAACTATCTCCTTGTATAGTCTAGGAAAAAAAATATAAGCATTCATTCATTGTTTTCATCTATGGGATTTTAATGCAACTATTGGAGTTACTTCACTTTTATATTGAAAGTTATGACTAAATGTGATACCATTAGGCAAGAAAAGATGGTTTTAAAAATAGGGAGTTACACCACTTTTACAATGAACGACACATATATATCGCTGCTTAAAAACTAAAGGGCCATAAAACAAAAAAATCCAAAAATGTTTTTATTGCAAAAACACAATCACACTCCTTCATATTTTATGTTGCAAAAAGAATTATGGTTGTTTTATTCCATATTCAGTATATTTTGACCATTAACATTTTTTTATATATTCAAAAGTAACTTATATGCTTATATATCTTCTAGTATTCAGTTTATTACAAAAGTACTTAAAACATTTCTATGCTACTTAAAAATACGCTTGTAACGATGTATAATATGCATATATTTGATATATATCTAATTAAAAAAAATATACAAAATTTTTTTTTCTATTAGCTCTAAGTACTGTAAAAAGTGTAATTTTGATTTGTGGCCCTTTAGTTTTTAAGCAGCGATATGTAAAATATTCTGACAGCTAAAGCTATTACAACCAATAGCTAATCAATGCAATTTGCAATTTTCCATTCGTTGCCCATGGTCCTACTGCGTTGTCCTACTGGTAGTACCATGGGCATTTTTTCATGTCCGTTGTTCTATCAGTAGGACTACGATCAAATTGCGTTGCCCTTAGTTCCCCTAGAAGTGATAGTCTGACAAATGAAGACGTGAGTGGATGAAGGTACGAGTATGTCACATAATTCCAATTTTGAATAAATCGAGGTTAAAGTTTTACTTTTAAATTTTGAGATAAGTCGCCACGGAACTAATTGTTGTACTAAATTATGATGCAAAGTTTTGTAAACAACCTAAAATATTATGGTATGATAGCAATTAAACACTTCTATTATTTAATTTAAAAAAAAGTGAACATAGCTCCCTCTTCCATTAATAAAAGTAAACTTTTGTGCACTCTTTGCTTTTTAAAATTAACTGTACATAACACCTTTTTCAACTTTTTATTTTGCAAAAATGTCAAATTCAATTCAATTTTAAGGTCTGTAAATTATTCACATATTACCTTCATCAACGCAAAAAAAAACGAAAAATCCCAAAAATGCGACATAACACCTTCAAGATCCACTCACGTCTTCAATTATTATTAATATCCTTGTTATTACAGTACAGATATGCATCAAATACGGACAAGTTCTTCATAGCAGTGGCCATAATTCTTTCAATGATAAGTGGCTGTTCTGCACCGATAAACACAATTCTATTCGCGAATCTGCTTCAAAGTATGGTCGAATATGGAATGGGATTATATTATGGAGTAGCTGATGCAGATGTGTTTCTTGGAGCGCTTTTAGAATTCGCAATATATAACTCCATAGTTGGTGTGCTCGTGGTCATAATGTCGTACGCAGCCACGGTTCTCATGAACATAGCTGCGTACAATCAGGTCAGTGATTTGATTCTTTAATAAATTAAACAGTTGTAATGTTCTGAAGTTTTTTTATTATTATTATAAAGGGTGGCAGGCAGGCTGACGATCCTCTTGATGTAGGTGGATACTGGATACCGTCGCCTAAGTACTACACCGGGTGTCCCAAAACTATGCGACATGAAGGTTAAGTACCTTAAATATCGTAGATAGGATATTTTGCTGAAAGAAGACTTTGTGTTATTTTTAAAAGTTAGTAATACTGCATTCAAAGATTTTCTAAAAACTACTTGCTTCGTCTGGGAATCCATCTGACTTAAATGTGAAAAAAAAAATCACTCGTATTTTTATGATGACAATCGAAAGAATGGACAGAAAATAATACTTAATTCATCTTAAGTAACATAGTATCTTAAAAAAAAGGAATAACGTAAAATGTTTCATTCAAATTTCAAGAATATTATTTATTGCCGATGCGACGACAACGTAATTTTTAGAAAATCTTTGAATGCAGTATTACTAACTTTTAAAAATAGCATACAGTCTTCTTTCAGCAAAATATCCTATCTACGATATTTAAGGTACTTTCCCTTCATGTCGCATAGTCTTGGGACACCTGTATATACAATACCAGGGGGATTCAGATGCGCAACCTCCAAGAAATTCTTTACTGCTCTCAGTGCGATTGATGTGTATTGTGTACATTCATTAATTTATCAAAATTTTTTTTTTTTACTATTCAGATATACAGGATGCGTCAAGAATATTTAAAGGCGGCTTTGAATCAGGACTTCGAATATTTCGACACACACAAAACTGGAGATTTCGCCGCTAAAATGACTGGGTAATATTAAAGAAAAAAACTTTGTACGCGTGTCGATTGAAACTTTTTTGGCGATCAAATATAATACTTATAGTAATATTGTATACTTAGTCTCGGTAGACGTCAGATGAGACAGGGAGAGGGAACTAAAATGAAATTAATATTTGAAATGATTTATAATACTTTTGCAGAATCGCATAGAAACGTTACAAGTATCGTTACAAAAAGTGTCATACGAGTATTATACTGAGGTGTCGCACAAAATTCTATTTCAAATTTTACTATCATTGCCAAATCATTGCACACAAAAAAGTAACACTTTTTCAAAAAAAGAATCAAGCAAATGATTAATTTTTCAGTTCATAAATTGTCATGTAAATCTTCCACCAAAGCAGCTAGTAAAATATATAACATTCTCGTGTCACAGTGTTTGTCCAAACTCCTCCAATATTTCATGATTCTTATGATTTTTTTTATGTATATATTCGGTAGGTCTGAGAATAAATCGTAAACTATTTTTTATACCCCTAAGTGATAATAAGTAAGGGTGGCCCACCCCATTTTTTTTGTCATAACAACGTTCGCCGTGTCAGCTAGTTTAAATATATAATACATTTCAGTGACGTGGTTAAAGTGGAAGATGGAATCGGAGAGAAATTAGCCACGTTCATATATTTCCAATCGGCGTTTCTCAGTTGCGTTATCATGGCTCTTATAAGAGGATGGAAGCTCGCTCTGCTATGTCTCATCTCGTTCCCAGTAACCCTCATCCTCGTTGGAGTGGCTGGTCTGGTAATTCTTTTTTATACATATTCATGTATATTTTAGGACATAAACAGAAATAAAAATATAATATATTCCACAAACGTGTCCACAGATAGATAAAAAATCCTTACAAAGTACAAAGTCCCTTATTAGGGACCTACAAAGTACTAATATTATTAGATTTCTATTAATTATTATTTATTTTATTAGATTTTTTGGCGTTCGTATATAGTTTTTACGAACGCCAAAAAAAGTGAGGAACCTGAGGAACGACACTAGTGCCTTCTGAATATTTTTCTATTAGATGAATATTTCTTTTAGTACATGAAGTTTTGTTATTGTTTTGTAATTTTTTTTTTTTTGTATATTTATTGGGTTTTATTTTTGTCTTAACTATTTTATTTTTGAAAAATTTTTTTTGGAGCATATATTATGTTTTTTTAGTAAGTGCGTGACATTACTATCGGCTCCAATGGAAGACCAGCGCAGCTTTTTACAACCTACATTATGCTGAGTTGGAGCCGTTTGTGTTTGTCTTTCTATATGTTGTATCTTCTGTACAGGTGGCATCAAGGCTGTCGAAGAAAGAGGCCAATGCATCAGGCAAAGCTGGTTCCATAGCCGAAGAAGTTCTGAGCTCTATACGAACAGTATACGCATTCTCTGGTCAAAGAAAAGAGGTCGAAAGATATGAAGTCCATTTAAAAGGTGTCAGGAGTATTAATATCAGAAAAGGTATTAAAAAAAAACGGATTTTTCAATGTTATTCTAGTCACCCTAATTGTGTGTAGTATGTAATTTTTTTTATCCTTAGCGTGTTAATTTATTATTAACACGCGGTTTATTACCCTATTAATATTATAAATGCAAAAGTTTGGATGTCAAATATCTTCTCAGGTTTTCTCAGGTTCTCAGCTATATTTTCCATTTTTTGAATTGATATTGTCTGGCCTCTGTTAATTTTAATTTTCCCAAAAAAAGTTATATAAACATTTCTGTGATTAACTAAATTCTATACAATAATTTTATTGTCTGAAACTTTTTTGTAACTAACTATTTTTGTATAGTTTCTTTTACCCATTGATATTACATGTATTCTAGAAACTTATATCAAAAATTCCCCTAAGGATACCAAATTTTTATTTGCTAAGTAATAAGTTTTCCTTGACTATTCAGGACATTACGGTCGACGAAGGTATTTATTTACTCTACTACTAACGAGAGTCCAAAAGCTTTTTGTGTTGATGATAACCGATTGACTATGTAATGTACTCGTATTTTATAACAAGTGCACATTTGGTCTAGTAGATAGTAACCCTAACTGTTAGGGTGGTTTCAGATTAGGGTATTTTTCTGCGCGTATACGGTCGTTTCGGCATAAGCGCTTACACGCGCGCTACATTACGCGCTTCAAAAAACCGGACTCGCGTAAACGGGCATATTTTGGCGTGTTCGCTCGAACCGCTAGTGGTGTGTCAGTATCAACATGGATTCTGACGAAGAAACATTGCTATTTGCGTTACTTATTATACGACCTCTGAAGCGCGTCAACGCTCGTACAAGATGCGCTTCCAAAAACGAGCTTATACGCTAGTCTGAATTCGCCCTTAACCAAACGGTTCGAATCCCTCTAGGGGCCAATGTTTACTTATGTGTTAACATTTTACCTTTGTACCTGAGTCATGGGTGTTTGTAATTATAATATGTATGTATTAAAAAAAAAGTAATCTATGTAGTGTAACTGTCTGGTATCCATAATACAAGCAGGTGCTTAATGTGGAACTAATCGTCGATGGTGTTGTGTGGAATGTGTACTATTTATTTATTTATTTCATTTATTTATTTAAGTGCACTGCCAACAATCTACATCAAAACATAAAAACCACTACATAAAATAATTTCTTTAAGGTTTCTTCAACGGTCTAGCAATGGGAACTCTATTCTTTTGCATATTTGGATCGTATGCTCTCTCATTTTGGTTCGGGTTCCTGCTTATCACTGGTAACGATGAAAATTACGATGTCGCCACCGTGATAGCTGTAAGTACTCTGTCCTTTTATATTGAGCTAATAAAGACCATAGGGTCTAAAATCATTGATCTTGCAAATTTTTGATTATTCAAAATAGGTATTTTATTGAGTATGTTTTCTCATGTTACATGCTCATGTTACTCATGTTCGAAATATCATTGTTATGAAATCACCATAAAAAGTAATGCAACAGATATCAACTCAACTACAATCATTTTTATCAGTGAAATAATCAATACATGAGTTTATAGCATTATCGATAAAATGTTTGCATCACTATTAATTGAAATTTATATAATTGCTAGTATCTATCCGTACACACATGCAGACTGTCGATGATACATAAAAATAAAGTTAATATGTCTATTATAATTTTTTAAATATATTACCATATTATATAAAACTGAAAATCATTGCTGCAGTAGATGCTTGTATAGCAAAAGTATCCGATTCATTGCCGCAAGGATACACACATCTTTTTTTTTTTTATAATAATAATAATAATTCATTTCAGACATATTAGTACCTACATACGGAGTATTACATAAAAAATTAAAATAACTAACTATACTAAATTTTAACTATTTACATATTCGAGTCTTTAAAGATAATAATTATAAACATTAACCATCCATTCTGTCCGCTATCATCTTCAGGATTTCGTTGGAACTCGCAATCTGCACACAATGGATGCACTTCTTTTTCGCATAATACACCAGCATTTGCAAATATTGCAGATGCGCTACAGAAACGTGGGTGTTTCATTACCTGAATGTGTTATTATATTGGACGCTATGTATAAAATTAGTCCATATAGTGCACATGTGTAAAAACCCTGGCAGTATGCTCTGAAAAGCATGAGTTTGACATTTATGGCACATCGTGCAAATCTATGTACCAGCATATTGCCTCTAACTGACATTCTCTGCGTATTAATTTCTGTTTTGTGATCTTTGTATTGTGTTGCGTGAATAAAATTCTTTCTTACAATAAAACTTATATTTAACACTTAAATAAATATTTAAATAACAAAGAAGCCTCATGAAGAAATGTGAGACAATGGGATTTTTTTAGGTTTTCTTCGGAGTGTTAACAGGCTCGGCCAATTTTGGAATATCCTCTACATTGATGGAGGTGTTTGGTGGAGCTATAGGCGCTGGCGCCCAGATATTCCACCTCATTGACAACGTGCCTTCCATCAATCCGCTGCTGAACCGAGGAACTGTTCCCGACACTATCGAGGGAAACATAGAATTGAAAAATGCCGTGTTCCATTATCCCTCAAGACCTGATGTGCCGGTAAAAAATCATTTTTAATATCTTTTAATTTTTATTTTATTTATTTATTTATTTATTTATTGAAGTTAAAACTTGTTTATTGTTTTTTGTTTTGTTTATTGTTTGAGGAGTCAACGTAAGTGAACCGTCACGCTCGGGTCGGTGAAGCTGAATCGGATTTACTTGGTTCGACTCAACGCACTTCGTGTGTAAATTATAACGCTCGACACTTTTGTTGCTATAACACTTTGGCCAGGCGTTAGTTTTTTATTTAATTTTAGATGATGATTTTCTTATTTCCAGTTGCCTAATAGGTCAGTCATTATTATTAGGTAAGTTTCGAACACTACGACATAGGGTGAAAGTACTTCTAGAATCGAAGTCAATGTCGTAGGGCCGTGGAGACACTTTAGAAGTAATCATGAACTAAAATTGATCCTTATCTCAACTTGTTTTTAGGTACTGCGAGGTGTTAACATAACCGTGAAACGAGGTCAGTCAGTAGCTCTGGTCGGACACTCAGGCTGCGGAAAATCGACGATAATTCAACTGATCTCAAGATATTATGACCTTATCGAGGGGAGCGTAAGTTTAATTATAAACGTACTTCAATCTAGTTTTAAGAGGCCACTTTCCAATTCGAGCAGCTTGCTTTCCAACTCATTAGTTAGTGGTCGTAACAATACATAAAAAATTCTGAATATAATATGTAGGTTGGTTCTACTAATAGTTCTACAATAGAAAAGTTTGGACAAAAAAATTCAAGTAGTTCTACTTTTACTATTTCCCTCATATAGCTAGTATTCAATTATTAGGACGTCCAATTATACAATGGAAAAAAATCTCAATAAATAATTATGATTGGAATAATGCATCAAAACGAGATTCACAGTCTACACAATCGTAGCACCACTACGCCGTAGCGTGTGACGTCACACTACGTCGTTCTACGCAAGTTTTCTGTAGCATAGCAATCGTGGTGAAAATGAACTCGTGGCGAATATGTATGAAATAATTTTAAAATTTATTTCTTTCTTTTGATGACATATTTTATTTAATTTTTAAATACATTTTTTATAGTATTTAAATTTCGCTTGCACATTGTCATTTTGTACGCAAGATTTTGTAGCAATTAAGATTGCAATCATGGTTTGCCGCCAGGATATGACTAAAATAATTTTGAATTTTATTCCTTTGTTTTAATGACATTATTTTAATTAATTTTTCAATTTCGCTTTCACATTGTCATTTTCGTTTAAATTTAAATAATAACATTTAAAAAGTAACTGCATAATACGAATTTCAATATGATTTTTTAACACGTTATTTTATTTAAGGCAACATTGAACAAATTGTCGAATATTTATATTATTTAGTATGTTATTTTATTTTTTAAATTTAATATTTATGTAGCTTATTTTATGGAAAGGTCTACAAATAGACAGACAGAGAAAGTTGCTCTAAGTTCGCTACAAATCACAGTAGGAGCAACTTTTTGTGTTTTTGCTGACAGTGCAGTTACGTGTCTTCCGTTATCTTAAATGTATAGGAACCGTTGAACCAGATACACCTATGAATACAGGTGAAGCAAAAATAATGATGTTTATTTCTTATGTTTTATTAGGTGATCATCGACCGGAACGATGTACGAGACTTATCTGTGCAGTGGATCAGAGCTCAAATAGGTCTTGTGGGGCAAGAACCAGTGCTTTTCAATACGACTGTCCGCGAGAACATCCGTTACGGCCGTAGCGACGCCACCGACGAAGAGATTGAAAGTGTAGCCAGACAGGCGAACGCTCATAACTTCATTAATAAACTGCCTAAGGTGTTAATCCTATTTTTATTGTTATCTTTGTTTGTTTGTTGTTTGATGACGCGTTTGGTCTAGTGGCTAGTAACCCTAGCTGTTAACCAAATGGTCGCGGGTTCGAATCCCGCTAGGGGCAAATGTTTAATGTGTTAACATTTTACCTTTGTACCTGAGTCATGGATGTATGTATTTACAAAAAAAAGTAATGTGGATGTGCTTACTGTGGAACTAGATGGTGCTGTGTGGAATGCGTAAGGATATTTATTTATTTATTCTTACAGGGATATGACACTCTGGTCGGAGAGCGTGGTGCATCTCTATCCGGTGGTCAAAAGCAAAGGATAGCCATTGCTCGTGCCCTCATCCGTAACCCGCGTATACTGCTGCTAGACGAAGCCACTAGTGCTCTTGATACCGCTTCCGAAGCGAGAGTGCAAAGAGCCCTCGATAAGGTATATTAAAAATTAGCTGGCGCCCGCGATTTCATCCGCGTTGAAAAAGAAAAAAGTAGCCTATCCTGTGTACTGTACCTCTAAACGTTTATCTACCAAGGTTCATTAAAATCAGTTAATTCGTTTAAGAGTTATGAAGGAACATGCATACAATACCTACACTTACAGATTTATTATTAATTAGTATTGATATTGATGATATCATGTTCCTTGAACAATCTATAGATCTCTGAATGCGAAGATCTCTGATCTCTCAATTGTGAGAATAACCTAAAGACCTTAAAACATTAGGGCCTCTTTCTCCAACAACAGCAACTGATTAGTTACTTTTCAAGTAAAGCTAATTGGCAAGTAAATGTTACCAGTATCTTGTGTCAATTTCATTGAAATTACCCTGGAGTAATGCTAGTCGAAGATGGTGAAACTCGTACGCTTTCTTACCGGTGACTTTAAATGGCGGTTAGCCTACTTGACACTTTGCTCAGAGAAGGTGAAAGAGGCCCCTAACTTTGTATAAATTTATAAGATTTTATGTTTGATTTATATTGTGATATCTTGGGTATTTTTTTTTTGTTAAATCCATCTATACCTATAATATATAAAAAAAAGTTGTTGGTTTCTGTATGCTTCAAAAACTCGAAAACTATCTGACGGATTAACTTGAAATTTTTACACCACATTGGACCTATTTTTTTTTTTTTACTAAATTCCAACGGAAACCGATTTTTTTTATTTAAAAAAATCATACGTTGCTGACTGAGCCACAGCGAATATTTTAATTATGATCGACTTCCAATATTATATTTTTAACAACCCAAATGTGGTCGCTTCAATTCAATCGATATTGCAGCCAACCTCCAATATCAATTGAAACCGAAAGAAGAAAATATTATAAAGAATTAATCTTCATTTTTAATGTTACAGGCAAGCGAAGGCCGTACTACAATAGTGGTGGCACACAGACTATCAACGATACGTAATGTCGACGTCATATACGTGCTGAAGAGTGGCCAGGTGGTTGAAATGGGGAATCACGTCGAGCTCATGAAGAAGAAGGGCCATTACTACGACATGGTTATGCTTCAAGTGTCACCAGATATCAGAGACGAGGAAGGTAAAATGGGCCATTTTAGGTGGTATAAAAGCGATAGAGAAGTTCTCTATCGCTATTATAGCGCTTCCTTATGGAAGCTAAGCCGTTAAAAATACCCATTAACCGGCTGCCATAGCTCTTCTTTTCGCTTGTGTACTAATTGGGTAGCTTACCTAGATTAGATTTTACCCGCGACATCGTCCGCCCACCTATTTCTTGGGTGTTAAAACATATCGATACCTTAATTCGCAAACCAAATAACTCCTCTGAGGCAAACTTTACAGGGGAGACTAAAAACGATATAATTTTTTTTTGTATGATATGAGAAAAGAAAAAAAGACATTTTCACATTGGAAATTATGGCTCGTATTAACCGATAGACCTTTTAAAAATTAAATTCTAATTGCCATTAAGTTTCTCCCGTATCAAAAAGTCATTTTCAACCAAAAATCTCTATACTAATATTATAAAGAGAGAATATTTATATTTTATATTTTATAAAACTACTGGACGGATTTTAAATCATTTTTACTTATAAGTTTTCATTTTGTTTAAACGAACTAATCCCTGGAACTAGCAGTCGCTTTGAAAAAAACTTTTTCTATTTGTCAGCCCAATGCTTGAGGTAAAGTGATGGGCGTTTAACATCATGCTAGTACTAAAAGAAAAAGTCAGTATTAGCACTTAGTTTAAACTATTGTACTTAGTTTTAGCTTATAAAACTAAGTACTAGTAATTAGCGATGCTATAGATCGGTGAATTAGTTCGGCATAACGAAAACGAAACATGAGCATAACCAGAAGAGAGTAAAGGGACAGGTTCCGATTTTATGTAAGATTAAACGGCGGGTGAAGCCGTAGGGCATAGCTAGTAATGAAAATAAAATAAAATGATTTTTTTGGAATATTTTGCAGAAAATAAAAAGCAACTGGAGAGAACCATTTCAATAAGGAGCGAGGAAGACGATGAAGAATTTGAACATGCTACAGAAGTATGCATTTTATAAACATTATTACTAACTTACCTACTAGTTCTAGTATCAAATAGTAATTATTACTACTAGAATTACTAGTATTACTAGAACAATGTGGTAATTTTCCTTTAAAGTGTTATAAATTCCGGTCAGTATGACGAGCCCATTGGATGAGTGGTTAATGTGCTCACTTCAACCTTCTGTCACTAGGGCCCAGGTTCGGTTTCCGTCAGGGCCAATTTTGGATATGAACTTTTCATTATTGGTTCATTTTCATAGCTAGAAAGTAGTGGCAAGGCACACTGCGTTTCGCAGTCATTTGTGGAGACCTTCTTGCGGCAGTAAATATCCCCTTACAGAACAACCACTGCGAAAAGCACCCAAAAAAAAATTTTAAGTCACCGGTCACCAGGGAATGGAGCTGATATACCTTTGTTTTGTTTGTACGGTAAAAGTCCCAAACATTAAAAAGAAAATATTTAAAAAAAATCGCCTATCGAAGGATGCACTAATAAACCGAGTGCATAATTTAATAAAACATAAAATTATTTCTAAAAGTAACTAATCAACACTACTTGTAGTTGGTGAAAGAGGCCCTAAGTATATTATTATTATTTACTAGCTGGTACCCGCGACTTCGTCCGCGTTGAAAAAGAAAATATAATATGAGTAATAACGCCCGACATCGTTCTCGCTGTGACGACGGTGGCGCCGCCACGCGACAGTGGCGCCCAATCAATCAATACTAATAATAAATCTGTTAAGGGTTGGTTATGGAGTAAGTTACTTTGTTTTCAGAGATATCGTGTTTATAAGCTCTATACATGATACTGAAACTAAATTGACCATTTTTAGAATTTTTTTCTGTATGTATGTACATATATTCCTCCATAACTTAAACGAATTAACTGATTTTCATGAAACTCGGTAGATAAACTTTTAGACGTACAGGACACAGGATAGGCAACTTTTTTCTTTTTCAACGCAGACAAAGTCGCGGCTAGTTATTTATATATTTAGATTAGACCATCACTCGGGAACAGTACTTTTTTTTCTGGATGAAAGGTACGTCCCTATGACCTTTTCCGTATCGCTGACAACGTATATATGATGTATTCTTTTTTCATTGATCAAAAAGGTAAACAAACAATTCACGATATAGAACTAAACAAACAATACGAACAAGTTCTAACTGAGTCAACTCTCTTTGATAATGCCTAATGTACAAAACCCATCTTTAAAACAGTCCAGTGACCATGGCGACGCTATATGTAAAATTTCCTTGTGATCGGTTAACGCGTGAAAAGGTAACAAGCACTGACAGAGTTATACCTTTCACATTTATAATATTACAGTATGGATTAATTGTTAATTTTCAGACGAATTTAGAGAACGACGAAAACACACCAGATGTATCTTTCTGGCAAGTGATAAGATTGAACTCACCAGAGTGGAAATCTATAACGGCGGCCAGTCTATGCTCTTTGCTGAGCGGCTTCGCTTTTCCCCTATTGGCCGTCATATTAGGAGATTTCATAGGCGTAAGTACTTATATGACCATGTCATCATCACATCAGTAATTCAGTAGGATGTTTCATCGGCCTGTATGTTCATCGCCCTTTGCATAAAACATTTATTTTTATTTTATTTTATTTTATTTTATTAATCTTTGGGACACATACCGCCTTCCCCTTTCTTCCATCGGTCGGACATACAGACGTACGGCTGGTTATACCATCCTCATCTTTTCGAAATACCTCTTTTTCGGACCAAGCGCTTTGAGGGTAAACTGTGGGATAGTTCCCATTCCACTGACATGACAGATCCCATTCCAAAAATCTTCTCTAGCCTTCTATGCCGACGACGCTCAGAAAGGTTGTATATCAGTGGTGTATCCATTGATCTGAACTATAGATGCGGCGTAGCAAGCAGAAAGCCCCGAAATCTTTGGTAGTATTAAAATCATACTGGCACTAGCGAGCGACAGTGCGAATTCGTCCACTTCTCTCTCTTTCTCTCTCGTGTGGACAATCTCGAGTGGACGAATTGTACTACTACCATTATTTACGGGCTACGCCGTGTCTATACTCCCAAATATACTTATAAAGTCTTTGGGTGTATCGCCACAAAACATCCTTTATAATGCGCACTGCCAAGGTTTGAAACTTCCTGCCGGCGTCTGAATTTCCGAGTAACCCTAATCTTTTCAAAGTTCGAGTGAATAGGCTTCTGGGTAAGCTCGCTCCATCATAGGCCTCAGCCTTGCTACACAGCTGGTTGTTGGCCAAGAGCAAACCCATCTCCAAAAAATAAAAAAAAACAGTACAAACAATGAGTAAAAACGACAAAAAAATAACAAATATTTCGCAGCACAGATAGATATTACAATTAAGAGAGAAAAGAAACCAAACATCATGACAAAGAAAAGAACAAAATATTACTACAGAAATGAAAAATTAATAGAGATATTTAAGAACAAAAATAAAACAATCGATAAGACCCTCAACCGCACTTCAAGCTGAGGAATTAATATATACATATAAGATTTTTCTTATACCTATATGTAGGATCAGTTATATTTTAAAAAGATGTCTTCCATACACCCTAGAATATATTGTTTTTTTTTTTCTGTATTTAACACGCTGAATTATAATTATTAAGCAGTAGTCAATATTTTATTGTGATTTCAGAGTTTATCCAATCCAAATATAGACCAAGTCAGAGAAGAGGTGATAAGATACGCTTACATTTTCCTTGGAGTCGGCGTATTTTCCGGCATTACTAACTTTATTACGGTAAGGCATTTTTATGTTTTAAACATCTGAAGCACAATGTTTTGGTTTATGCATTACTTAGTTAGTAAGATACAAAGGAACTACCTAACCGATCAATGACAAAATTTATTTAAAAAACCTATGAATAATGTATTTTCCTAAGGCTACCGGAGCGATCAAGGCCAAACAAGGGTTGCAAGACTACTTTCAAAGAAAAAAAAATCATGTCGTACCTAGTAGGTTTACTTTCATATGCAGGTGTCTGCTTAGTAATTATATAAAGAGCTGTCAATTTCGCCAACGGTAACATGACACTGTCGCGAGTTCAATGATTTTATCCCATCTCAAAAATGCCCAACGCGCTTAAAGGAGTTTTCACTTCAAAAAATCAATTATTTCCTTGTAAATATATATTTAAAAAAAATAATTAAATGTGTGGTTTTAAGAAAACACGAGGTAAGTGAAACTTTTATTAGATTGTAGGCATTGAACATTGAAAATTTTCGGAAAATTATTCGATATAGGGCATTAAAACCGCGTTTTTCACCTTAACTTGCGCCGCCATATTGGCCTTTCACTTTTCGCCTACTAAGCGCCCGCCTGTAATGCGACATGCGACAGACGAACGATAAAATTCGAGGCGATAGAATAAAAGTTTCACTTTAAAACAATATTTCAGGTATTCTTCTACGCTATAGCTGGCGAATACTTGACTGAAAGACTGCGAAAGACTATGTTCAGAACGCTTCTTGAACAAGAGGTTGCATTCTATGACGACAAGAATCATTCCACGGGAGCTCTCTGTGCTAAACTGTCCGGAGAAGCGGCCGCAGTACAAGGGGTGAGATATTATTGCACAATTTTTTGTGTTAGGGGATGATAATTATTTAGAAAAAAAATGCACTCCCTTTGTCCTCAATTTTGTTTGAGATTCTCGTCGGGAGTTAAAAATAGTTGTAAAATGTTTTAGGCAACAGGTCAGAGGATAGGAACAGTTCTGCAAGCAATAGGAACATTCAGTTTTTCGCTAATTCTGTCACTCATATACGAGTGGAGGGTTGGTTTGGTGGCGCTTTCTTTCACCCCTATAATTGCGGGTATCCTGTATCAAGAGGGGAGGATGGTTAGCGCCGAATCTTCGGGCACCGCCAAAACTATGGAGAACAGTTCGAAGGTATTTCAATATTTTTATTAGGTAATGTGTATTTCATAATAGCGACTTCGTACGCGTTGAAAAAGAAAAAAAGTAGCCTATCCTGTGTCCCGTACGTATAATGTTTATACACCAAGTTACATGAAAATCAGTTGATTCGTTTAAGAGTTATAGGGGAACATACATACTTACATACATATATATATACAGAAAAAATCTAAAAATGGTCAATATAGTTTCAGTATCATGTATAGAGCCTATAAACAGTATATCTCTGAAAACAAAGTAACTTACTCCATGACCGACCTTGATATAATTATATATACATATAATATATATTGTAATTAACTTTTAGGTATAATATTAATTGTTATTTTCCACAAAAATCCAGATAGCAGTGGAAGCTGTGGGTAACGTGCGTACGGTACAGTCGCTCGGTAGAGAGGAAGCCTTCAGGAGTGAATACGCTGTGAAACTTCTGCCGGCTCTGAAGCTCGCCAAGAAGACGGTGCACTGGCGAGGGATTGTCTTCGGTCTTTCGAGAGGTCTCTTCAACTTCGTGTATGCGGCAGCCTTGTATTACGGTGGAACTCTGGTTGTCTACGATAATGTCGACTACGCGTTGATTCTCAAGTGAGTATAACGTCTTCCATGCAAATGGTAAATTTTTGGGCTATAATTTTTTTTTATGGAAAAAAAAATGATTTTTTAAAATATATAGAGTGATTCAAGAGGAAGGTTTTAGTATATAATTTTCAACGCGGGCGAAGTCGCGGGCACCAGCTATCTACTAAAAATAAATATACAACCCCTGAAAATTTTATAACAGCAAAGATGTCAGGCGTTATATTGCTTTACACATTTAGTCAGGCGCTACACAAGTACACATCCCTTAATTTTAACGCGGGCGAAGTCGCGGCCACCGGCTAGTAATTTAATAAAACAAAAAACAATTTCTAAAAGTAACTAATCATCTCTTTACTTCTAGTTGGTGAAAGAGGTTCACATACTGTGTGTATATATTGTTTGCAGGTCAGCTCAAGCGTTGCTGATGGGCTCGGCTTCAGCTGCGCAGGCGTTCGCCTTTGCACCTAACTTCCAAAAGGGAATCAAAGCAGCCGGACGTATAACTGTCCTGTTAAATAGAAAATCCAAAATAACAGACCCAGCTGTGCCTGCTAAAGAAAATTTCGTAAGTATTTTTCACTTTCACGTCTGTAAAATCCAACTTTATACAAGCATCTTCTATTCTGTTATATCTCAGTTAACAATGATTACTTATTATATTATACGAGTACAAAGAGATGAAAGAGAGAAAAAAATATCGAAGAAATTTGCGTTTAGTGGCTAGGCCACTCAATATTTTTTTGGCAAATTATATGTATATTAAATAGTCCGGGAGGTGGCAACGTCGGGAAAAAAAGCATTTTAGGTCAGCTGATTTTTTGATATGTCGTCTCTCTTGCCCTTTCGGTTAGGATCTGGGCAGTCTGGCTAGCGGTAGCAGTTGCGTTTACCTGTGCGCATCCTATTTGTGCAGGTAATATACTGACTTTTAAAATCATTTTATGAAGGTTCAATTTGCATATTTCAGCTTAAGATAAGTTTAACAAACATCAATCTCTTATTGCCAGACATTTTTATCGTTGCTAATAATGAGCCAGACGCGAATTTTGATTTCATTTTTATTAAAAAATTA